>CM057387.1:73725542-75191792 GCA_030015415.1 Cynopterus sphinx
TACTCCTGGGCTTCTTACGCCATTAAATAGGAGTTTTCCTATGGATTCAAGTCAATTTTCCTTAAGTCCCATAAGTGGTCTTTTCTCCTTTCTCATTCTTTCAATGTGTAAGCTTAAACAGGGTGTAAGAGAGGAAGAAATTTCCTAAACAAACTAAGATAATTCTCATTCAAGGTTTTTAACATGCTATTTCTTTGCCTTGAATTCATTTTCTTTTTCTATATTCAGAAAATTATTATTATATGTTATGTTTCAATTTAAGCATTACTTTTTTATAGCCATTTTTCTATCCTGCCCATTTAGGCAGAAAACACCTTTATATGTTTCTGTTGTAGTCTATAGTTTCCTGACTTTTTTAGTGTACTCATAATCATAGATGGATAAGGAGAACTGAAACAAATTGATTCACAATTGATAATTAATTAACGTTTAATTTTATTTCCTTCCAGTGTTTTCTTCTGTGTGGAAGTCATTTTGATCTCTATACCTTGTCCATTGGCCTCTGGCCCTGAGCTATGATAACTATTATCATGACTTTGATTTATATATTTCAAAACTACTAATTCTTACACACCCATGCACACAAAACTTCATTAACAATAGTACAACATTGCATTATATATGTTGTAAATTTATAGAAATACACCATTTTGTTATAAACAACCTTTTTTAGATATATCCATGTTGATAGTTGTAGATATAACTCATTCTTTTTAATTACTATGAATTATTACATAATCATCATGTCCTTCATATATATTTACTGAATCTATTGATTATTTCTCAGAAAACTTCACAAAATTATAGACTTTGTTCACCATTGTTTCTCCAATTGCACAGCACAATGCCTGCTATTCTACTGGCAAATAGCAGAATACTGATTGAAGATTGCTCTTACATTAACTTTAACCTGAGCTTTGTGTATGTATTTGGAAATCTGATTATTAGATTGCCTCCTCTTGGTTTTAACAAAGTTTGTAGAATAATTCAAAGAGAATATTGATGAAGTTTTGTTGAATGATCATTGATCCTAATTTAATACAATTTTTAAGAGCCTTATTAATATCATATGCTACTGGGCTACTGCTAAATTATGGCAAGCTCCCTAAAATTTTCTACTTAATGTATCAGAGCTTCTGACCAGGTATCAGTCCTGACCTGCAGGACTTTGGACACTTTCAAACTTTAATTTTATCTGTAAGATGTGGTAGAGGTAATAATTACCTCCAGGATTAAAATGAATTAACTCATGTAAAGTTGTTATGGCAACATGATATGAGCACAATGAACATTGGAAGTTATAGAGATTACAAACTATTAAGATTCTTTACACTTTAAAATAATGAACAATGCTATAAATAAAGTTTTGTGTGTGTGTGTGTGTGTGTGTGTGTGTGTGTGTGTGTGTGTGTGTGGGAAAATCTTATGCTTTTCTTAAGAGACATTAGAAAATCACCTTTAAAATTCACAAATAATATTCATTATGACCTTCCCATAGAGTATTATAGAGCAGAGTATGGGCTTTGAACTCAGTCAGATGAGAATTCAAGGTTTTAATAACTGGTTAGTTGCATTATTTTGCTCAAGCTATTTCACCTCTCTGAGACTCAGCTTTGTTTGCTGATCAAAGATTCTTCTGGAGGGCCTCAGACTTTCTTGGCAGTCTGATGTTATTATTGTCTCTAGCCTAGCAAAAAGGAACCCTCATAAGAATCAAGGATTCTCAAAACACACATTATGATAATGATGAGGAAATTTTTCATAAGATAAGTAAAGCCATCATAATAGATTTAAACAATATCTTCTTTTTCTTCACATTTCTATATTTACTCTGGCTTATGTGGCTAGGTCAACAGTATAAAATTAGGATCACTCACCACTCACATATCAGAAATAGAAACTGGATTAAAGCCAAATAAATAATACATGAAGCAAAAACCTCAAGGCAGCATCAGAACCAGGCCACAAAAAAGAGAGACAGATGCTCAAGAATCTTATGTGTCTCAGACTTATTACACTGTATGTAAGCCCAGATATGGGCTACACATTTGAGCTATAAATAAAATGTGTGTCTTTGTCTATAGTAAACTTTGCCCTTAGAGCCTCTGAAAACCAAGTAATGCATGAACAGTTGGTGGCTGTGTCAAGTTTTAAGAAGTTGGAATCCAGATCTTTACCATTAAATTTCCCATAGACCTCATATTAGGATCAACCTCACAGAGATGTTATGAGATCTAAATTAAATGACATGTAGAAAGTATTGGGGTTATTCTTTTCTTTCTATAACTTTTTATTATTAAGGATCTTAATTGGAGAAAACAGTAAAATGTTAAAGTGAGCAATGTTGTATTTGGCAATTTCCCTTCTACTTTTCTGTACCCTGATGTTTCATCTTGTCTTTGTCCATTTTTGTAGAGTCTTTGTCTAGCTAATCACAGAAATTTGGTTTCTCATTTGTGTGTTTCATTTATATAAATGTAAGACTTTAGCCACTCACCACTAATCATGAATCTTAGCACCCTCAAACAAAAAATATTTAGCAATCTTCTTATTATCTAACCAGCTAATCATTATGTCTTCATCATCGAAAGTTTACCTGCAGCAGTTACAATTGAGTATAGACACTTTAAGAATTTGCTTCTTTACACATTCACTCATAACTAGCTATTAAGAAATATAATCATCTACTAAAAAGATGTCTTTTCACAGATAGTGTATTTTAAGGGAGAACTATTGAAAATTAAACAGAATTCAATGCAGTGAGTTTCTATGTGGAGTTTCAAGTATAGTCTGATGAGGGCAATGAAGATATACATTTTATAGAACAGTTCTGATAATAATTGTTGATTGACTGAATACATGGAAAGATGAAGAAATGTATGAGAGATATTTTGGAATGAGATGCTTTAATGGAATTCCTTAAACAATCTGAAAATGGTATTCCTGGACTGGATTGCTATTGAAGAAACTAAAAATTTTAACCTACCTTCTACATATCCTTGTTTCCAAGAATGCCCATGGGAGATCTGTCAGTGTAAAACATACCAGGGCGGTGGATAGGAATGAGTCATTGACCTTGTATGATACCTAGAATGTGACCTGTAGAATGGAGTACACCTCTCTTTTAAAATGTTTTATTCTTACAAGCTTTGTTCATTTATTGCTTTAAGGCAAGAATTCACTCAGGTTTAAAACATAAATTAAAGCCATACAATGTCAGCTTCAATAAGGGCCTCTGTTTTTCAAATTTTTTGACTTCCCCTTAGAAAGACAACATTGCACTAGGAGGTTATCCTTTTTGATCAGTCTCAACATGTTTCCAGCCATTCTCAACTTCCTTTCAAAAGAATATCTCACTGGAATTACATGTATATTGTGCTCCCAAGGTGAATGCAATGTTTGAAACAACAAATTATTGATTTTCCATTGTGTAACTTGCATTTAATTTAAGCCAAAATGCAAGAAGGGGATAGGGTTGGTAGGAGAGGACGCTGATATAATCCTTTCCAGGGATCCTTAAAAACTTCACACATTTCCAGTGTTGAATTTAGTTTACTGATACTTGTTTCAGTCACATGTTGGCCTTACATATCTCTTCAAAATCTGGTTTTAAAAATCTGAAATCTTTCTTAAAACCTGTTTTTTTTGGCTCAGGGTGATTTCAAAAATTGATATGCTGACCATTAAACCCTAGCAGTTTGCCCATTTTACTCTAATATACATAGTTGGATTAATTCTTAGGCTTACTTCAAAAAAGTTACTAACCTTATTGGCTGCTCCATAAATGTATGAAAAAGGTAGTTAGTTCTATACAATCTTTGGCAACATGTACTTCTCTATGCAACCTTGTTATCATTCAAGAGTGGGTAATTGAAAGCCCTCTTCAGCAACGGTCTTCATTCTGTATATTTTATTATCAATGGTCTACTATTCTGTATATTTTATTATCTTGCCAAACTTTTCCTGACCTGCTTTCCTCCTTATCTTCATCAATATTTCCGCAGAAATTTTTCTGTTAACATTATTTTATAAAACCATAGTAAATAAATTTAGCAGAGCTTATTTTCTTATTTTGTCTCTGCCATGTTTGCCTGTTTAATTGTCGAAGTTCTTGCTATTCAGTTGCTTTGTAACAGGAGATATACTGGGTATTTTTCTCAGGTTTTATCATTTTTATTACTTAATAGATAAGATAGTCATTCTTTTCATTATTAATTTTTAGAATTTTTATTTATTTATTCATTAATTCACTCATTTAAAACTTTAATTTTTAATGCAAAAAAAAAATACAAAAAAGAAAACCTATCTTTTACCAGACTGTGTTAAGCACTAAACACTTTATATACATCACTGTATCTACTTTTCACAATAGCTTTATGAGGTTGGTTCTACTATCCTCATTTTACTAATAAAAAATGAGGCTCAGAGGAGTTAAATAACTTGCCAAAACTTACACAGGTGAATAGTAAAAGTGGAAGTACAACCAATAATCTTCACTTTCAAATCCTGAGTGTTAGCGTTCATGGTATTCAAGATTTATCAATGAATCACTATTTTGAAATATGGTTTTAGCTGGTAAGTAGAGACAATAAATTAAAAAAATAAAAGATACTGCCTTCACAAAATTTGCAATACACAGCAATAGAAGGAAAACTCTCTATCTACCAAAAACTGAAATACCTCATATAAATATGACATGAGCCTAGGTAAGAAAAAAATCCTTAAAAGAGAGGCAAAAAAGATCCCTGATGATTCAAGATTGTGCATCAAATGAGACTTTTCACAAAAAAGAGAAAGAAAATGTAGGACAAATTTATTAGTTCATATAACTGCATAATCCAGTAGATTTGATGTCAGAGAAGCTTGACCCTGTGTTTAAATGGTGTAACCATTTTCTCTTTTTTTTTCCTTCTTCCCATCTCTTAGACTTATTTGTGAAGTATTTGTCCTATCTACTGCTATGGTTTCAAAACTTTGGGGCAAATGTACTTCTTGATTAACACCCAGCAAGAAAGAAAAGATCTGATTCCTCAATAACTCACTCAAAATGCATGAATTATTTTATGTTTTATTTTTTATTTTTGTAATGACTGGCCTGACTTGAGTCACCAATCTCCTAAAGTAATCACTGTTGCCAGGGGAATAAGTTATGCTAATTGATGTAATTTAATTAAGGATTATGGCTGAATTCTGGACAGAGTCAAACTCAAAACACACATGATATTATCAGAAAAGTAAGAAGGTAATGCCCTTGCCTAAGAATTAGTGTCTTAAAGTCTCATGATTTGTAATATGCTATGTATTAAACAGAAAAAAAAATATTTTAAAACTGTGAAGTAGTATCCTCAAATCTCATTTGCCAACATGCTTTCCTTTCAGTTTGGTATGTAATGATTCTTCATAAATTAATGATACACTCATGAAAATATCCTTTATATGCTCATCTTCTGGGCTTTTCTTTTGCTTTGCTATTCCCCTCAACTGAAGTACCTCTGTTTGCTCTTTTAAATTCTTAGACTAAAGCTAATTCTTAAGCCAAACAGCACATCCTCGGAATGCCTTTACTGGCCACCCTGACTTAGCATTGTTTTATTCAGACAAATCTCAATACCATTCTCTGCAGTTCACTCATATTTTATATCACTGTTTTTACTGTTAGTTATTTGTCTGTGTATTTGGGTTGCCTTTTTAATTTGGCGATAATCTTCCTGAAGTCTCTTCCTAAATATCGAGGCTAGCTATATATTAAAAATAAATTGGTAATTGCAGTTTAAAAAAATTTTTTGTTTGTTTTGATAGAACAGTGTTTGTCAACTTGGTTGGGGGAGAAGACCTAGAAAAGTATTATTATTATTAAAATTATTATATTATAAAATGAGATATCAATATATCTGGTACTATTTAGATATGTTATGATATATTATTTACCATCCTAGAATTTATATATGTAATAAAAAACAACAAAGGCATAAAAAAAAACTTTTAAGATAAGAAATATAAAAAGTTCAACTAGTATGTATATGTTATTGATGTTTTTCTGTTGTGTTTTGTCTTACCTTGTTTTTTGGTGAAGTGGAGAAATGCAAGTCTTTTGAAATACTAGTGATAACAACTCCCTGATTCAACTACAACCCCTTGGAGTTCTGTGAGGCCACGCTTTGCAAACCTTGCCATAGTGGCAAATGTTGCATGTATGATTATATCAACTTGTGACATACGTAGTGGCTACATACGTTATCAATTACAATAGAATTCAGACTGGCTCAGTTACACTGTTAAGACCTTGGTCACAAAATCAAATCTAATCAATTCCCTAGACAAAGTTTTGAAGGCCCAATGCATCTTGTTTTAATCTCTTTAGATATTTAATCTCATTTTCCTATTTTCTCAGAACTCTAATAAAGCATATAAATAAGTTTAAAAAGCAGTAAAAAATTTTTGATGCTGTTAATATCTACTCAAAACTTTCATCTTTAATAAACAATAGAAGGGAAATGAGAGAAGGCACCAATATTTCTTTAGCTCCAGTTATGTAGCAGTTACCTTTCATGACTTAACTTATATATTCATTTAATCATTTTTTAACAAACACTTTTTTGTGAGTTGTCACATTACAACAAAAAAGGGTTCAATTGTGATACACAAAAATAGACATAATCCCTAATTTAATAAAGTAAGAATATTTTATAGAAGTCAAATAGTAACTAAATTTATAATTGCAAACAGTGTCGGGAAGGAACAAAATGTGATTTTATCCTCAACAATTTTTTAAGGAGGTATGTCTTTCCCTACTCATAAGTGAGGATTTTAAGAAACTTGTCCAAATATACAAGGTTAGTAAAGATCATCAGAGCTGCCAAGAATTAATTGAGCAAGTGTCCTGCACATCTCCAAGGGCAGAGGCTATGGTTCACATCAACTAGATCATGGCTGAGACTCCTAGAGGTTTGCAGTACAGTGCAGACCATCTGCACAACCCTTTACACGGCCTTGAGCCAGATGGAATTCAGTCCTTAGTCTGTCTATTTTATCCTGGTTTACTGTAAATTTCTTTGGTAACCGTATCTGAAATGTGCTAGATTGTTCTTCAAATTCATTGTATATGAAAGATTTGTGAATTGACAGCCAAACAACATCCTGAGATATTATCCCCCATTTAATTAATATAAGATCATTTGGGTATCCAATGTATGTAAAAAAAAAAAAAAAGTGAAGCATAGGGAGGTGGATAGAAAAGAGAAAGGGCAATAAGTACAAAGTTCCAGTTATAAAATAACTCACTGGGATATAATGTAAAGCATAGTGAATATGGTTAATAATATAACTATGTACTATGATCATGTTACTAAACTTATTTTGGTGATGACTTTGTAAGGTATATAAATGTTGAATAACTATGTTATGTACTTGAAATTATTATAATAGTGCATGTCAATTATAATTTTAAAATATAAAGAAAAATAAAAAAAATAAACAGCAAAAAAGATAGTTTCTTGCCTCTGATTTTCTAGTAGACCAAGAAAATAAATCAAAATAAGATTGACCATTATGACACACACACTTAAAAGGCATTTTATTGTGTACAGTATTTATATTTGCCTCTCCTAGCAGTCATATTAGTTATAGGATAGATATTTGGCAAGGTAACCAGAATTCTCAGGTATAAAAAGTTTGAATTTTTTACCTTGGGCAATGGTGGTAGACCACTGCCATTCTGAAAACACTTCAGTGGCATGTGCTACACAGCATTTAGGATGGTTACTCTAGCTAGCCGTGAGAAGGCAGATAGAAAAAACGCTGAGAATCAGGGAATCCAAATACAAGGCTTTTACAGAGGATCAATTTAAGATGATAAATTATTAGATTGTGGTGATAAGAATTTTTAAAAAAGAAGGATAAATGCAGTAAAACATGTACTATTTAGGAAGAACACTGAGCTCTCTTTTCATCTTGTTTTCTTGAAGTTGTAGCTTTGTGTGACAGGTAACACTTTGCAAATCTTCCTCACTTTTGACTCCATTATAAATGAACAATCTTACAGAGCTCATTTCTCAGCTCGTTTTAATTAGCATCAGAATAAAAAGAATGGATATCTCAGGCTGTTAATAACTTGATACAGAACTTTTCACCTCCAGGTCAATGGTAAGTAAAATACATTTACATATTTTTAAGTGGATTTATTGCTCTTGAAGGGAGCCCAGTGTAATTCTTGACATGAGAACACATTATTTCCAGAAAGCCCACAGGCATTGAAACATTGATCAGGAAGTAACAGGGAAAAAGGGTTTAATTTCAACTGCTTTTCAATGTTTGGCTTGCCTTACAAGATTTTTTAAAATTGTTTTAATTAATCCTAATTATGGTCCTATTTTTAAAGATTGATATCTGATGATAAATTGGATGTGGACCAATAATCTAGGCTTATTTTAATTTAGAATATAAGCTATCCAGTTACTCAAAAATAATTATCCATATTAGAAAAAGCAAGAAATTTACTACGGAGCTCACTCTGTGCTGGGGGAAAAATAATGATTAATAGAAATTGTATTACAAATCTCAGTAATCAGAATATGCCTCTGACATTTAAAAAACAATAGTGCCCGTTACATTGATCTTAGCATCAAGAAAATTCAAAGTTTTTTTCTGTATGTGTGTGCTCACTTAACACCCCCAGAAATGGCTATAATGGATACAACCCTGTCCAATTTCCCCAGCCTCCAAGGCAACAAACACATCCATGGCAACAACTAAGCATCATTATAGTTTCTTAACTGTGAAAAATAACAATTTCTTAACTCCCTTTAACTCAAGCTCTTATTCAGGGATATAAAAAAAAAAAAAAGAAAATCAGACAACATCAACAAAAAAATGTAGTTCTATCATTATTGTATATATGCTCTGTCAGGCATATTATGAGATGGTGATATAATAAAAATTAAAACATGATACCTGTGTCATAGTTTAAAATGCACCAAATAATAGACTTGAGAAAAGAGCTTACATTCTGACTATTTATGAGGGACATGATTAGGAGTGAGAGACACTAGAGTGAAACTGGGATGAAAAGAAAGCTGAACCAGGGAACAATGAATTGGCTACCACCATGGGCAAATGGCATTTTATCCTGCAGGGTTTTCTAAGGAGACTTATGAAATGTATCTCAGAATTGTTCACTTGAAAGATAAAAGGAAGATAATTTTATACATGGGCTTCTGTTCTCCAATTAAGTGTGACCTCATGGCCATGAACTCCCCACACTACCAAGTTACACCTATGTGACTGGCTCAGGGGAACAACCATGCTGCAGTGTCAGGAAAGCCTCACAGGGTCCAAGCAATACACTTGTCAGGATCGCTTATATGAGTCTGGTCAGAGCCTCTGTACAACTGGTTAGTGTAGTGAAGGCTAGAGAAAGAGATGAGGCTGAGAAGACCTGAAGTGGCTAAGAAGGGGTGTCTCACACATTCTGCCCTTATGGTACTCAATACTCAAAGTCTCCCCAATGAGACACACTTTTTTTAAGAAAAGAAGTTAAAACAAGAAAAATAAAATATAAAGAAATTTTTAAAGATGCATCTCTTTATTATTATTATTAGAGTGGATATATAGGTAGAGATTAAATATATAATGTGTGGAGTCAGATAAACTATAGTTTAAATACTGTTTTAAATTCTTTCTCATTGTATGGCATTTGTCAACTCATTTAGAGTTTCTTCATCACTGTGGTTGGGGAGGGAAGGTAAATAGTTTATTCCATGTGACAATTGTGAACATTAAGTGAGATCATATGTGTGTAGCACATAGTCCATTTTATTACATAAGTACCACACACATATATGTGTGTGTACTAGCTACTACACAATATAAAGATTGGCAGTCTTTCCCATATTCTTACTACAATCAATATTAATGCATTAAACAATTCCACAAAGCATAACACATTTTTAATATGATTTGAGGATTCCAAAGGTAGAGATAAGTCTTCTTGTATTTAAAACTGAAAAATAGGAAAGCTATATGTTGTCTAGTGTCTATCAGAGTTCAAAATAGAAATTGTTTTAAGCTTTATTTTCAATTCACAAAGTTTCTTTAAACTCTCCCTCAAGAGAAGAGGCTTTTAGATGATTTTGTGTACAAGTTGTTACACTAACTTTTTAAAATTAAAAAAAAAAATTGAAGTTTGGCTGAGCTGCTTCTTGAAATATCAGCGACCCCAAATGCACGGTCTTTACAAGCTAAGAATTCCCTGAAGCTCAACAGGACCAATGAGATCTTAACCTACACAACAGAACAGCAGGATCAGGCAAGTTGCTGTGCTGAGACACCACTTGGGGCCAGATTTCAATAGCTGACAACTCATAATGGATGGACAGAAGCAAAACATCATTAACTTGAATCTACAAAGTCGACATTTCCATATGCAAATTGGAACTAGCACATATGTGCCTGTGTACAGTCTCATTGCTTGTTTAGTTGTCTGTATGTCCTTTAGGTTGCTTTCCTTTGTCTTTGAGATCCCAATGGACAAGAATCACGCCTGGTTAACCCACTTTGCAAAACAACAACAGGTGCACAGATTGAGTCTCACTAAATGTTTTTTTACGGTAATGATGGTGATGGCGTTGATTTTCTCTCTTACACAAGAGTTTAAGATCGACAATGTAATAATGTCAGCACCCAGGAGTAAAAGAATAGTCATGAATAACATGTTTGAGCAGTGAGACATGAAACTTACTGTATATTTGTATAACAAGGACCACTGAACTGATCCCTAGGGACGTGAGCCCAAGAAGGTACACTCATGCTAATTTTATATACATTAGTTTAAGTTCATATCAATTCTCACAAAAGATGTTTCCTTCATTGAAAGATAAGTAACTTTTTCTTATCTGTCTTGAGAATGTGGCTGTGGCATTTTAATATAAATCTGCCTGGTTCAGTGGTATAAAAAAATGATAGCAACAGATTGATCATCTAATTCTGGCCTATGGAAACATGATCTAACCTCTTGAGCATTAAGTTTTTCTTGAGTTAAGTGTAGCCTATCTTAGAGACTTATTGTATGGATCAGGTAAGATCAAATAAGATAATGTAAAGCGCTATAAAAACTTAAGATATTGTTATTCCTGAAAATGCATCATTTGGGCCAGGCTTATGTGTCTTAAGGAAATAGCCAATTATGCTATTTCCTTTATGAAAATATGACCTTGGATTTATCATTCAACATGCCTGTATAAACACACTACAAGCCTCAGCAGTCTCTCAAGATTCTTTACTCTATTTTCTTTCTCCATTTTCCACAGTGAGCTGTCCTTTCTTGGCTTGTTGCTCCTTTTCTGTTGTGTATACAAATGTTTGTTAAGATCAGGGGGGTGGACACCTGGTTTGCCTCTCTGAGTTCTATCACTCACTCACAAAGATTTCACTTTGAGCACTGCAGCTGGCATACTTTTTCTTTCCTTTTCTTGCTGCTGAGGAGTTATACAGGAAAGAATAATGAAGACGTAAACTCTCCAATCCTGCTTCCTGTCTACCTTGAATCCTTCTGTTTCTAAAGGGGAAACACATGTTTTTCAAACTCAGTTTTTGCTGATGAAAATTTTGTTCAATTTTGCAGCCTGACTTGAGAATTTTTCCAAATGATGGCAAATTCTATCCCTTGCCAAACATGAACATAATGTACAAACATGTTTAGAAGAATAAGTTAGAAAATCCCATCAAATTTTAGTATCAGATAAATGTAAGAAAAGACTGTATTGTGCCAGCCTGTCATTCAATGCACTAACATGTTTAATGATGGTAAATTTGGGGAAACTAACAGAGGTCAATGGAATTGATTAAGTTACAAAAAAGTATACTCTGAAGCACAGATATTTATGGCTATGGCAGCATTTAAATGCTGAAAAGACAAAGATAGTAATTCAGCTTGCAGGTGTCTTGGGGTTGAATGCATATTTGCCAAAATAATCATAGGTGGAAAGAGTGCTCCATTAGATTTTTCTTCCTCTCATGCATTATATGATTTTGCTTAGAAGAGTTTTCTTTTAATAACTTATCTTTCCTTGTGAAAACTTATTTTTTTATTCCTCTTGCTTAATAATTATTTAAACCACTACAATTTCAAGTTCTTTTTTTTTTTTTTTCCTTAGTTCACCACAGTCCAGATTAAAACCCTTTCTTTGAGTCACTTTCATTAAAGGCATTATAAAAATAAATGACTTGTAACAGGGAGGGAAAACATGAACCAGGAGGAATGGTCCAGAATCTTATTTCCCAGCAGTGCCACAGGAAACCTTCATGCTATTTGGGGTTTTATTTCTGTGTTCGGGTTCCAGCCAAGTTAAACCCCCTACCTAGGTGTCAAGGGCTAGTACTGAAAGCTACAAAAGGCAAGAGAGACTTTTTCTCCCTGACAGTGGTTTTGGAAGTGAGCTAGTTTATTTGATCCCCAGGCAAACCTGTAGTCAAGCTAATCAGAATGAGAGAAACAGCTTTCTACATGTTAGGACTGTAAGAAATTGTTTTTCAAGGTGTTTTATAGTGCAAACCCTTTCAAGGGTATGGAAGAGCTCTCCAAACAAGGGCGCAAATATTCAAGGAAAGCTTGTTTGCTTTATGGTTATTTTTATCCCACAATAAACAGCTTAAATTTGCAGACTGTACTTTTTGACTATAAAGTGGGTTATTTCTCAAGATGCCAGTGCTTTCCCATAACAGATGGAATAAATAGGAGAAAATGCTGAGAATACACCACTGAAATTCTGATTTAGTCAATCATTAACAAAAAGGAGTGCAATTTCAATGGTAATAGAATGAAACCCCAAATGTTTCTGCTTTTCTTCTGAAAACTTGTTTTCTATGGAGAATGCTGCTCTTAGGCAAATACCTATTTAAACCTCAGCAATGTATAATCTTACCTTCAGGCAGCATGATCATATAGGTTCAGTAATTTGTAAACCTCAGCAACTAGGGATAAAATATTAACTTTCAATAACATAAATATCTGCAGTAAAATACTGAAAAAAAAGTACATTATCTTCCAGGAAAGATGTTATTTATATATAAACACTCTGTACTTGATTTTCAATGCTTCTCAAGGCAGTTGCTTCACAGCTTGTTAGAGGAGACACAGGCCATGTACAACCTTTAGGGACTTGGTACTAAGTATACGAAGATCAGTTTAATATTTCTTTCTCAGGACACACTTAAGAGGGAAATAAAAGCCACTTAAGAGTACTTTCTGTTGGATACCACACTTAATGCTTCCTGGGAAAATGATTTGAATATAGTGAAGGCAAATAAAATATTGCAATAGGTTTATTAAAAAATAAAATAAAACAGAAAACCCAAAATAAAAATCGAATGATACACTCACATGTGTGTACACACACAGGATATATAAGTTGGCGGAACATTTCTGTCTCTGTTTTTATTGTACATCACAATAAGCCTGTAGGATATAAAGATTTCAATATATGCTTTCTTAAACTGTTTCAATTTAAAGTTCTTTCATAATCAATCTTTGATCCGGGTGGGCCTAACAAAATTCACCTAATGTGGAGCCAGAAACCCAAGTTTGGAATTAACTTTGTAATTAATCAATTGTGTTATCTTGGCTAACTCATTCATTTTACCCCCCAAATTTTTTTTTTCTTCTTTTGATTTAGAAAACTGGATTTCTAAATGATGTATAAGGTTCCTTCCAGTTCTAAAATTTGGCCATCCTAAGTTTTTCTTTTTATTTGTTTTTAATTGAGTATCTCCTAACTTACTTTACTAAAGAGATGTTTGTCTGTGACAGAAACTCTTTTCATCCTTTATTTATTTTCATCTTTTATTTTCATCCTTTATTAACTTTATGTCAGGTGAAAAGTTCTTCAGTTGAAAGAAGTTATAATTTATTAAGCTTAGAATGAAAATTCATTAAATCATTTTATAGATTCACTTGACCCCTGCTTATTCCTCTATTTCCCCATTTATCTCGGCCCTAGCTCAATTCTTAACGTTTTTGAGAACGGAATTTCATGGTAGTCTTCCCAGGAGTTTTAACAAAGCTATGTGTGTAAACACAGTCTCATTCCACATTTCAAATCTACATATTTTAATGTGGATGTGACTTCTCCCATCCTGACAATGGGAGTAGACACAACATTATTATTGCTCAAACCAGCAAGATCTTCAAATGCGCTGCCTGTTTTCTTTCTCAATCCACCAAATAGCTGCACTTATTTTTAAACCTGTTTAGTTCTCTATGCAGATACAGTATCGTGCCTATCTCCTAGTGCAGGTGTGTGTGTTTTGTTGGGGTTTGTTTACAATGTGGGGCTTGATTGTAAAAGCCCTGTATTATGAATAAACCAATGCCTGAAATGAAGTGGAACCTTGATTTATTTGAGTAGGACTGTTTTCCAGTGCTGTAAATCATATTTTGGTGTTCATTTACCTTTGCATTCTTTTTGAGCCACCGGCACTGAGGCTGACGAATGGGAATCAAATGAAGTGTGCTAAGTGCTTCTGCTGGAGGGTTTCATCTCCCCATATGCCGGGCTGTGATTTATCTCTCCAATATACTACGCAACTTATTTTCCTGTACTTATTTTATTTAGTGTTGTCACAAATAATAATAATATCAATTGGCCATTGACTGTGAACCCTAAACAGTGGTAAATTAATTAAATAAGCTACATCTACAGAACTCATCTGTCCTCAATTTGATTAGAGCCACTTTGGTTGCACCAAGTCATTTACTAGAGATGAACCTCATTTATTAAACAAGCAGCTTCATGAGTTCTGTGTAAATTGTTATGCATACTATTTGCAGTGATTTTAATGAAACACTTAAAGCTGATTCTTTTATTTCTCAATCACTAAGAGTATTTTATGCTTGTGGAGTATGTATTTTCATTCATCTTGTGATGTTAGTCTAAATAACTCTACCTGAAGTGGTTGTTCATTTGTGAAAGGGGGTGTTCTTTCTTTTGTTTCTGGGGAAGACAACAGAAGCAGAAAAGGGGCTTGGGGCTCTTTAACGGTAAGGGCTTCTAGAAGAAAGTGTCATATGAGTGGAGGTCAAAGTTTCATCACAACACAAAGAAGACTCTTACAGTCTCTGGGAGCATTCCAGACTTCTGCTGCACAAGCATATCAAGAATTTCAGACCACAGGAATGTAGAACCAAGTGGCTCATTTACCTTGGAATTTGGGAAGATACATTTCATAAAAGAAATGGCTTTATATAAAAATGACCTGAATTATTCAAATAGATAATGTCAGTGTTTCTTTGTAGTGGCTTAAAAAGTGTAGGGAAGCTAAACATGTCCCAGAAAAAGCACTGAGAGGTAAGTAAGAGCTGCAAACCAAAACCAGGGGAAACATAGCCAAGTTTAATCTGAAATGCAGCGATGGCCCCTAGGCACTAAGAAAACTGCCACAAAAACATAAGGGGCAGGAGAATAACAGAATGAAACATCTATCAAGAGCTAACTTGGAATGGAAGGGGCTGATTGTACAACTTCAGTGAAAGGTAGAGGAACAAAGTAGAGAAAACAGTCATGGTGGATGAGGTAAGAACATTCTTGGGAAGTATCTGTATGAGACTAAAGTAGAATAAAAATTGAAAACACTTGTAGAGATTGTCTTTTTTCCAGAAAATAAATGAAGGTGGGTGGCAGTGATGTAATGCAGAGTCATCATTCTACACATGTTCGCCAAGGACATATGCCCTCCGCATGAATCCACATGAGATCTACTGCAGAGTCAAGATCTGATTAAAGAGCTGTGAGACAATCACAGCAACACTTGGTGTTAAAGTTAAAAGCATATTCACCAGCCTTGTTTTACTAAAGAATTTGATGCATGCCAGCACCTCAGACTTTCATATGTTTTCAGAGGAATTTAGGATCCTACAATTCTAGAACTTGATAACTAAAAATAGGGCTATTTGGATATCTCAGTCCCACACATTCTGTTAATGAAGTTTCCCAAGAGTTATTTTGTAATATTTTTGCCATATACAGTTATTAATGAAATCTAATTCACTGTTACATGTTTTTATTTTAAATTAAAGAAACCTGAAAACTCTATCAAAACAATCTCCTAATTAGAGGGAACACATCAAGCAGGAAAGGAAGACAGAAAGGAAGAGAGCGGGAGAGAAGGGAGAAAAGAAGTCTTGCAGATTGATTTATGTATATTTTATTTATTATCATTATTATTATTCAGTGATTCTTTATACTACATTGTACAACATATGAATACAGTGCAACATTTAGTTTGAGGAAAATGGAGCTGGAAAATATTAGATGAAATACATCTAGGGCAATATACCCCAAAGTGTTTCAGGACTAAGTGATATCTTGATCCAAAACAAGAATGTTTGGTAAATAACTGCAACCATAAATATACCCCTTTGATATTCACAGTGTGCATTCTGAGGAGACCTTACAATAAAGAAAGCTGTTTGAATTAGTTTCAACATGCATTTCAAAAGTACATTTGCCTGGGAGAACTTTTATTTAATACCTAGTAACAGCTTATGGCACTAACATTCCATGGAACACATTTTGTGGAATGCTAATCTCAACACTTCTGCACATCTTTTCTACAAAATTTCTTTTCGAGCTATACATAAAAAAACGTGTCAAGGATAGAATTCTCCACAAGAAAAGCAAGGTTTATGAAAGAATATTTAACTTTGAAATCTTTAGTAGTGACTGATGATGAAACAAAACTCTCATTTTGGGAGTTCCCAAATCCCAATATGTTTTGCTTTTCTTATAACTGAACTTGAAATTACATGCTCAGCCCTTAGAATGCAGAAGCATAATAAATAAATACATATGTACGTATGTACGTACACATACATAAAAATAGGATAATCACACTTAGCAACATTCTTCTTCTCATTTTTGAAATTGCAGACACGACTGAAACCCACTTATGAAAACTGCAATTTCTGCTCAACAATCTTCTTTGTTATGTGAATTCCACATCCTGTATACCAATCACACTGCTTAAATCTCCTCTAAAATAAGCAATTACTCCTTCTGATTACTTCTCAGATTCAACTTCCTTGATGTTTCAGAGGTATTTGATAGTGTTGATTTTTATCTCCTGGAATGTATTCTGGCCCAGGTCCTCTGTGTCTCATCATCCATATACTCCTCTGACCTCTCTGGCTACTCTCTTGCTCACCATTTCCTGATTTAGTGATTTTACTGCTTCTCTCCTGTCACAAACCCCCGATTCTAATCAGATGTTCATTTCCATTCATATTTATTCTTTTAGAGTCCATATCTAGTATCTGTTTTTCAGTTATAAACTCCAAAAATGTGCCTGCCCAATGTGTATATCTTTTTCAAACTAAAGAGCCAACTTTATAGTTTCAAGTATATCAGCACATTTTCTCTCAAAAACCCTCTGATGTATCCAATTTAACAAGTGAACACTAAACTTATCATCTATTCTAACTTGGCTCTATTTACTAATAACATATTTACATTAATGCTGTTTTTTCATGTTTAGATATGTTTTTCTAGTGCTTTGTGTACATTTGCCTTCTATTTGAGCATGAAATTCTATATATTACACATTAACCATTTATTAAATCCTTAGAATATGCCACATTGGTAGGTACAAAAATGCAAAGTCACTAACCTTCAAGGAACTCATAATTTAACATAAGAAGTAGAAATATAAATACAGAATTTGAATAAGTTTAATGCTACAAGTACAAGGTAAAAAAAAATGCTATAGAAGAGAAAGAAGGAGCCCAGAGAAGCATGAGGATAAGAAAATATTAGGAAAATTTTAAAAGAAAAGGAAGCACAGTCTAGACAGATAAGTTGAAGGTCATGACTTTCTAAAAAATTTGGATTTGACCCTGAAGGTGGGGGAGATCACCAGAATTTGAGCAGACCAGTTTGTAATTATTTCTATATTAGAATGATCATGCTGGTAAGAAAGACGATAAAAAATGGAAGATAGGATGAGGACATGAAAGTAGACTTCTATCTAGCTTTTCTTATCCCGGTTGCTTTATTTAATTTCCGTCCTCCTGGTGACTTCATGACACTGTATTGGACAAATAAAAACAAAAATATTTCAGCAGCAATACTTTCTCACTTATTAATCAAAATTCAACTCTTCTGCCTCATATAGACTGAATGTTTTTGTGCCCCAGGATCATGGTATTTGGAGGTGGGAACTTTGAGAGATGATCAGGTTCTGAAGGTAAAACCCTCCTGAGGGGATTTAGCACCCTTAAAGAAGAGACCTCAGAGAGCTCCCTCACCAACTCTACCATGTAAGGACGCAGCAATATGGTCATCTTTAAACCAGGAAGGGTCTTTACCAGATAATGAATCTGATGACACCTTGATCATGGAATTCTCAACCTCCAAATTGTTAGAAAATAACTTGTTATTTATAAGTCACCCAGTCTGTGGTATTCTATTGTAGCAATTAGAACAGGCTAGAATAATGTCCTTCATGCTTACCAAAGGATTTGTTATTATATTTATGCAAGTTTATTCCTCTGCCAAATGTCATCCTTTTATCAACGTGCCCCTCATCGTTATCGTTCACCTTTATCTGTCATCCCAATTGAATTCCATAATTTTCTTTGCCTTTTCTTTGCCCATAGAATGTTCTTCAAGGATTCAGATTAGACCAACTTCAACACCAACTTCATATCCCCTCTTTTCTCAAGAAGGCTTTCCTGAATACTTTTCTACCCCTTGCCTTTGCTCTCACTGGTATATTTCTTTCCCCCAAATGCTTTGGTATAGCCTGGATCTCATGAGTCACATCTGATCTCCATTGTTTGCTACTTTTATATTTGAGTGCAATTTCAAATAAGTTTCTCTTTCTTGAGGGCAAAGACTATATATTTATTATATTTCTGAGTTTTTCACCATTTTATTGGACAAATTGCAAATAATCAATATCCTAAAATAAATCTGCAAGACTCATGCTAAACTTATGTTATGTTAGTTTCAATGCAAAAATCTTCAATAAGAAAAACAATGTTTAAATGTGTGGAGCATTTATATGCAGAGCGCTATGCCAGGTGCATCTAAATGAGATAATATCATTATGTAGTTGGTATTATTATTATTATTGTTCTTGTTATTATTAACAACATCATCATAACCACCATATCCATATAAGGGAAGTGAGTTAGAGATACATTAAACAATTGCTCCAGGTAATTCAATAAGTCATGGAAGGCAGGGTGTCAGACTCTAGATCCTTTGTAATAATATTATTCACTGGCCTTACATAGAAATTTGTTACTGGCATTTGAGGCCAGCAGTGATCTTTTGTCATCACATCAACATCACATCTATGTACTAAGCAGACAAGTTTGCTTATCTTCACTTAAAATATACTCACCATAGCATTTGCAATTGGCTTCATCATATTCCTTGGCTCAGCTGAAAGCTACACACACACACACACACACACACACACACACACACACACACACTTATTTTCTTTAACCTGCGTTCAACTAAATCTATAAAACATTTTTTCATCTATTAGAACAAGAATTGTATCTTAAATTTTGTTGACAATTTCCATCATATTCATTTTATTCTAGGCAATTTTCAGATATATGTTGACATTAAGGAATTTATCTGAGTTCTAGTTCTTTACAATGCTGAAAAGAGAATAATATGGTAATATTTCAAAAACTGAAGAATTATAACTTTGAGTCTAGCTTTCTGTAGTATCTGCATTGACAATGATTTTTAAAATTAAGAAATAAAATACGAAAAAAATTAAAATATTGAAACTTCTGATTAAGAAAAAACACTAAGGATAAATACAAATATAATCTTCATAGCGCTATACTTTGGAGAATTTAACAGCATTAAATTCAAGATAATCCTTAAATCTTTGTGTATTAATTTTATTTAAATTTTTATCCTCTAATTCCAAAAATATGAAGAAACAAATTTAAATGTTTACTTGTGTCATTTCAGCCACTAAATATTAAAATACATTTAAGAGTGGATACTAAGGAACAATGAAGAGAATAATTTTTTTCTAAATAAGATGAAGCAGGTGTATTAATAGCTATATGAAAGAAGCTAACAAAAGCAATATGCTGAGAATTTGTATGAAATGTGTACCATCTGAAACTAATGTTTAAGTGACTTTGCCTATAATATTTATTCTGAATAACCACACAAAGATACAAGTGGCTTCTCAATATAAAATAGTACTCAATTTACTTTTTTATATTTCTAGCAATAACAAAGAATTAGGAACAAGCTTTAGCTAAAAACTATGATTGCTATCCCTGCTTTCCACACTTTTCCAGCTGTAAATGTCATTTTAAATCCAATTTGTATACTATTGTAAAAAACCAGAGCTTTTCAGTATACTCAGTAGCAACTATTATTTGTTGTGAAATCTAGCAGATTCAACCAGAATAGGAAACACAAAAGGCAGCTAATAGTTAAAATTCACAAAGTTGCTGCTATTATAGATATTATATTAGTTTGTTAGGGCTACTGTAACAGCAACAAGAAATTTATTGACTTAAGGTTCTGGGGCCTAGAGGTTCAAAATCAAGGTGTTGGCAAGATTCATTCTTTCTTGGAGCTTCAAGAGAAGAATCTGTTCCAAGTTTCTCTCCTTACCTTGTAGATTACCATCTTCATATTTACATGGTGTATGGCCTCATCATAATTTGATTACATCTTTAAAGACTATCTCCAAGTAAAATCATATTTGAAGATACTGGGGTTTAGGTTTTTAATATATGAATTTTGGGGGTACAATTCAACACATAGCAGGCATCATTTAAAATGAAGGATTACTTTAAATTTTATTTATTGTTTGCCTAAAATCTATAGATTATAAAAAAGTGTATTAGGCATAGTATTTAGATGGTTCTTCAAATTCTACACAAAAAGTTAAATTGCCTCTGTTTGCAGGTGGCATAATCTTACATAGAAAATCCTAAAACCTCCACACACACACACATGCACAAACATACACACACAGAGTTAGAAATAACAATTAAAGTTAGTAAAATGGCAGAATAAAAAATAAATATATAAAAATCAACTGTATTCAAGACACTAATAATAATGATATAAAAAGAAATTTAAAAAACAATCTCATTTATAGCAACATCAAAAATAATAAATACTTAAAAATAAATTTTACCAAGAAGTGAAAGATGGTACACAAAAGCTATAAGATATCAAAAAGAAATTGAAGAAGACAAAAATAAACAGAAATATATCCCACATTCATGAATTAACAGAATTAATATTTTTAAATGTTCATATTTTGCAAAGCCATCTATAGATTCAGTATAATCCTTATAAAGATTTCAAACAATCCTAAAATTACAAAAGACCCTGAATACCAATAGTATCTTAAAAAAAAATAAAAAGCTAGAGGCATCATGCTTCCTGATTTCAAGCCATATTAAAAAACTATAGTAATCAAAACAGGATGGTACTGGCATAAAAGAAGGTACAAAGACCAAGGAAAAGAACTGAGAGCTCAGAAATAAATCACACATATACAATCAATGAATCTTTGACAAGGGAGGCAAGAATACACAATGGGAAAAGGATAGTCTCCTTCAATAAAAAGTGTCAGAAAAACTGGGTATCTGCAAGCAAAAGAATGAAAATGGACTCATCTCACTGCACTCACAATAATTAACTTAAAATAGATTAAAGATTTAAGTATAAGGCTATAAACTGTAAAAGTCCTAGGAAAAAACATAGGGGAAAAGCTTTTTTACACTGGTCTAGGCAATCAGGTTTATGGATATGATACCAATAGCACAAGCAACAAAAGCAAAAATAAACAAGTGGGACTACATCTAACTAAAAGGCTCTGGTCAGCAAAGGAAACAATCAACAAAATGGAAAGGCAATCTATGGAATGGGAGAAAATACTTATGAACTACATATCTAATAAGGGGTTAATATCCAAAACATATAAGCAACTCTCAGAACTTAGTAAAAAGACAAACAAACAAAAACAAATATCCAGATTGAAAAATGGCAAAGGATTTAAATAGACAATTTTTCAAAAAAAAGATTCAAATAGCCAACAGTCACATAAATATGTGCTTAACACCATTAATCATCAGGAAAATACAAATGAGAACAATGAGATATCATCTCACACCTGTTAGATGGCTATTATAAAAATACAAAAAGTAAGAACTGTGGGAAGAGCTTAGCAAAGGAACAAAATGGTGCTTGCCTAGACAGAGCTGACCTTCTATCCTTGCCCTGAAGTCAGATAATTCAGTTCCTCTTTGAATGTCCTTGGCACCTCTTGAGCTACTGACCCAGCACTGGATCTCAGAGCAAGTGAGTCCATCAGCAAGTAAGTTCATATGCGGGCCTTTTAATATGGATACTTGGGTCTCAAGCTGCCCTCTGTCACACTCAGCTTCAATTTTCAGTGGTTTTCACAGGCAGAAATTGTAAGGACCTCTCTTACTGGCACTCAAACCTTAGGCTCTCCCCTCACCAAGTATGCACATATAAGCTCTGACAGGCACCAAGTCTGAGTCTCCATCAACTTGGCTAACATCACTCATCCTGCCCTCATGATTCCCTGCAACCCTGCCCCACCCAATTTACAGGCTCACCCTAGCCACTTTTAGTGGCTTTTCCATACAAACAACCTATCTAGGCTTGCACTACAGACTTTCCTAAAATCTCTGAAAGGCTCACAAAAATGCGAACAAGTGGCATCTGTCCTTGGTGTATCCCATACCTATTGATAAGCAGCCCCAAGCCTAGCACTAGCAGCAGCCAGCCTTAGCTCACAGCTTAGTTTCTTCCAGGCTCTTCCACGCCCAGGACAAATGACAACCATATATAGATCACTTTGTAGTTCATACCAGATGGCCCTGAGATGGGCGCAGGCAGTAGCTGAACTGGGCTTGCAACAGAGCCCCTTTCAAGAGGCCCCAGAACTGACACTCCTGATGGTCAGCTTCAGATCACACCAGAGCATTATCCAACCATCTCCAGAAATGACACACCCAAAAGGGCAGATTCAGCAGGTACCAGAGATTTGATAAATCAAATCCTGTCCAGTGGAGTCAGCCCCTACACAACAGATCCTCCACTATAGTCACAGCCATTTCTCACAGCCAATCAGCCTAAGGGTCAATTCCCCCACTGACATGCAAACAGCTGCAAAGTTTAACTACAACAGGAAGACATACACAACCCACAGGAGAGCCACACCTGGAGTACCTGGCTCAGATGACCAGGGAGCCTGTGTCATTGGGTTCCACGAGATACCTGCTACATAAGTCCACTCTACCAAGACTGGGAGATATGGCAGCTCTACCTAATACATAAAAATAACACAGAGAGTCAGCCAAAGTGAGGAGACAATGAAACTTGTCTCCAATAAAAAAAAAAGAACAAAATTTCAGAAAACTAAACAAAATAGAGACAAGGAATTTAACAAATGCAGAGTTCAAAACACCAGTCATAAGGATGCTTGATGAATATAGGGAAAGAGTAGATAAACTCGTGAGAAATTTAACAAAGATATAGAAAATATAAAAATAAAGATAGAAAACATGAAAAAGAACCAGTAAGAAATAAAGAGTAAAATAAACAAAATAGAGTATACATTAGAAGGAACCAACAGTATATCAAATGAGGCAGAAGATCAATTAAGGGATTTGTAAGAAAAGTAGCAGAAAACTTCCTTAACTTGATGAAGGAAACAGACATACAAGTCCAAGAAGCACAAAGAATCTCAAATAAGATTAAACCCAAAGAGGCTTGCACCAAGATAAATCATTATTAAAGTGCCAAAGGTGAAAGACAAAGAGAATCTTAAAAGCAGAAAGAGAAAAGCAGCTACCTGCAAGGGAGCTCCCATAAGACTGTCAGCTGATTTCTCAGCAGAAACTTTGTAAGCCAGAAGGGACTGGCATAAATTATTAAAAGTGATGATAAACAAAGACCTCAACAAGATACTCTATGCAGCAAGACTATAATTTAGAATCAAAGAAGAGAAATTAGCTGCTCAGACAAGAAAAAGCTGAAGTTCATCACCGCCAAATCAGTATTATAGGTTAAAGAAACTACTTTAAGAAGAGAAAAAAAAAGATCAAAAATATAAATAATAAAATAACAATTACTACATACCTATCAATAATTACTTTAAATGTAAATAGATTAAATGTTCTAATCAAAAAACATACGGTGGCTAAGTGGATAAAAAAACAAGATCTTCTTATATGCTGCCTACAAGAGACCCACTTCAGATAAACACACACATATATATACAAATAAATCGAAAGTGAAGTTTGGAAAAAGACATTTTATGAAAATGGAAATTTTAAAAAGCTGGCTTAACAATACTTATATAAGACAAAATAGACTTTAAAACAAAAGGTATAACAAGAGAGAAAGAAGGACCAAATAATTCTACTTCTGGTTATTTAACTAAGGAAACCAAAAACACTAATTTGAAAAGACATATATACACCTATGTTCATTGTAGCATTATTTACAATAGCCAAGATATGGAAGCAACCTAAGTGTCCATAGGTAGACAAATAGATAAAGAAGAAGTGGCACATATATACAATGGAATATTACTCAGCCATAAAAAAGAATGAAATCTTGCCATTTGTGACAATACAAATAGACATAGTTAGAGGGTATTATACTAAATAAAATAAGTCAGAAAGAAAAAGACAAATACCATACAATTTTACTTATATGTGAAATCTAAAAAACAAAACAAACAAACAAAACAAAAGAAACATAGATACAGAGAACATTTTAATGAGAGGAGGCAGTGAGGATGAGTAAAAAAAGGCAAGAGATTAAAATGTGTAAATTGACAGTTATAAGAAACAGTCACAGGGATATAAGGTATAGTATAGAGAATATAGTCCATAATGTTGTAATAACTATGTATAGTCAGAGATATACTAGACTTATCAGGGTGATCACTTTGTAAGTAATATACTATCTCATCATTATGTTGTACACCTGAAACTAATATAATATTGTATGTCAACTGGAATTGAAAAATAATAAAAATATTTTTAAAATGCACTTTATAAAATATAAGTGCAATAGCTAGTGATTATATTTATAGATAGATAGATGATAGGTAGATAGATAAATAGATAATGATGATAGATGATTAAATAGATAGATGATAGATAGATAGATAGATAGATAGATAGATAGAGATAGATATATAGATAATAGATAGATAGATGATAGATGATAGATAGATAGATAGATGATAGATAGATAGATAGACAGACAGACAGATAGATGATAGATAGGCATATTATTCAGCCAAAAAAAAAATTGCAATTTGCAACAACACATACATACCTGGAGGAGATTTACATTGTGGACGTTATAGTAAGTGAAATAAGCCAGACACAGAAAACCAAATACTGTATGATATCACTTATATATGGAAACTAAAAATGTCAAAGTCATAGAGAGTGTTTTCTCCACTCACAGAAATTAAAAGGTAACAGTGAGGTAATGTGTTAACTAACTTGATAGTGGTAATCATTACACAATGTATACGTATATTAAATCATTGCATTATACAGTTTTTTAAAAAATCACATTAGACAACCTGCATACAGGCAATTTTTCTTTGTCCTTCATACCTAATAAAATTGGAAGAAAAAGAAAAACAAGAAAAAAAAGATGAAAACCTGCAAAAAACTGTATAGATTTAAAGTAATAAATTAAATACTTAAAATGAGATTAATAGTTGTTCTAATTTTCACAATTTAAAGTTCAAATGAATTAGTAAGTAAAAAGTGACTAAACACCTTTCATAATTAAGGATTGAAAAGTGACTAACCACTTCTGTTCAACTTTATAGGCCTATGATTTGAGATGCATTTGTGCCACTAGGAATTTACCATACCTCCAAGAAAATACACTTGTTAATATCTGGCTAATATCTGATATTTCACCAAAAGATTGTTTCACAATGAGATGCATATATTCAGACAGTAGCAAAAGATTAAGCCAGTCATTAATCACAGAATTGTGTTGAGAATAATCTTAATAGATTTCTTCCAACTAATAGCTTTTGACTATCCAATGACACAAAGTCCTGTTGCTTCTCCAAACAAACATCTCTATATGACTAGCGTTCTCTACACTGTCAACCTCAAGTCCAACATAGTAACACATTTTGCCTGAATTGCTGAAATAGGGTCTTAACTGGATGTATACCTTAATTTCCTTATCTGGCAAATATTTATGGGGCTTCTTCTAACATGTACCAAGGATTGTCATAGATACTTGAGTAACTCTGTGAAGTGAAAATATCCTTGTCCTTTTTGGGTTTACTTAGAGAAACATAAAAATGTCTCTCTCTTTTTTTTTTTTTTTTTGTCTCTCTCCAATTTGCTATTCACCAAACATCCAAATTGATCAGTTCAAAGACAACTGTGACCTTGTCACTCCCTGCTTAAAACAATTCTTAATTCTCAATCGTTCCTGATTAAAAACTCAAAACTTTGATTTAGCTTTCAACGCCTTGTATAATATGGTTCCAATTGCAGAGCATTTGCACATTTCTGTCCTCTTTCAGGAACTTTTTTGCTCCACTTACAACTCTTCCTTCACATCTAGCAAAAACACTATTTCATAGATGTCATATTAACCCACACTTTTTAAAATTTATAACAATTGAAAATAATTATATGTATAATATCTATCTCTCTAATTGGATTGAATTTAATTAGGACAGAGACCATGTAAGCTTACACATATCTCCCTATACGTAGCACAGTACTGGATAAATGGAAAGTTTTCTATACATATTTACTGAATGAAAGAAGAAGAAGGTAGGAGAGAAAACAGAAAGAATATTCTGACTATTTGGTAAAGCCTGTATTAAAGTGGAATGAACTTGATTTGTGATGGATGCTAATTTAAGGGGTGGAGTTTTGGGTTCTGAGCAAAACTTCAGAGAAAACAACAATTTATATTGGCCAACATTTTCCAAATGCATTCAATGGCAAATCAATCTCATAAAATGCTTCTCAAAAGTGTACCATGGTCAACAAAGTTTGCACAGTATTTTCTGCCTCAAAAGATTCACAATGCATATTATGAGCTTTTATTAAAAGCTTCAAGAAGTCTTCTAATAAAGAACATTTTCAAGAAATTCCTCTCTTCTCCCAGAAAAACTAGTAACACTCAGGAACATTTGCTGAGAAGTAGTATTCTGTGCTGTAACAGGCCCTTTCCACTCCCTTACCTTTTTTCTCATAATTAAAGGTATTTAGATGGAAAAACTCATTTTTTTTCCTTATCTCAAAATAGAACATTGGAGGCCTTAATTTTAGAGATTTTGTTTTTACCTATTGATTGAAAACTAGTGAATAGAATCAGGAGTTGGCCCCACATCTACAATATAAGATTAATGTAATTTTGGATATTCAATGTATTGATATATATAAATTTATAATTTCATAATGGATGGCCAAATACTTTTCATCTAGAATTTCTTTGGACTAGAGTATTATAGACAAAGAGTCTTTAAACATTTTTGAGTGCAAATTACCAGTATTTGTGTATTTGTTTCTACATAATAATATAAACATACCATTATACTTAAATATAACCTATATTATAATATAAAATATATATTATATAATAGATAAACAAAATTATATAAAAATAAAAATAAATAAATGCATATATCATATATCATGTATTTCATAAAACATACTCCAAAATAAAAGCTTTCAATGTTGAGGTACAATAAATGTAACAAAAAGTTCTAATATATTCTTTCTGCTAATCTATGGGTTATTTTGCATATTCCCTGGATTACATGCATACACCTTACCTTAGAGGTAACTCTTATAAATTATGACTGGGCTAGAGCTCACTGGGGGATGATACGTACTAGGACTGTTGTTCAAGAATAAGTAACAATGTGTTTCAGGCTTCCAGTTTTCACTTATTCTGAAAATGACTCAGCTGTTACTGGCTACATATGGCTTGTTTAGATGGGTAGAAAGAACTTTATTTGGAGGCTTGAAGAAGATATTAGAATGTGGATGAAGAATTTATCTTTATAAAGTTTGTGTCAGGATTGAGATGTTGCATAATTTCTGCCATAATGGTACCAGATTGAACTCTGCCTTTTTTACCTTGTCCTGGGATCCCAGGAGGGCACAGTTACAAAGGTGCATGATTCTCATAGACAATCAAGTTTCAGAGTTATCCATCTGATCACTTAGGCATGGATCTACCAGAGAGAGGTTCAAAGTGAAGAGAATATAGGTCATGACAAATAATTTTAAACTTTAGTCTAGGATAAATGATTTTACTCAGGGAGAATCCTGAAAAGTAATTTCAAAGTTAAGTAATATGGAAACAAATAGTGCTTGGCCAAATATACTTGTCATATTATACAATTTAGTTTGATCCTCTATCCTGGCAGAGACTACATTCAGAGAAAACTTTAGAGGGAATTCATTACAGATTCATACAAAGTTATGAGTTTAGAAGTTCCTTGAATTCCAGAGTCACTTACTATTAGATAAAAGCATCATAATCATCTAAATGAGAAGTCGTATTGCAGAATGATTAGAAATACAGATCTTAAGAGAGATGAATTTGATATCAACTTCCATGTTAAACAACTTAAAGGCTATATTATATGTGACAAGATACTTCATCTCTCTGAACTACTACAAAATATAAATAACAATAGTGTTTCAAATCCCACCTTAAATTAAAACATTTAGCACAATGGTGCTATATTTAGCACAGTAATATTTGCTGTGTACCCAAAACTGAAAAAAAAGTAGTAATAGTTCTTTTCTTTTTTCTCCTCCTTCCTCCTCCTCCTCCTCTTCTTCCTCTTCTTCTTCTTCCTCTTCCTTTCTCCCTATCGCTTCCCCTTTTTCTTCCTCCTCTTCCTCTTCCTCTTCCTCTTCTTCTCACTGTCACTTCTCTGAAATAAATAAGAATTGTCCGTGATCCAAACTGTTTTCCAGCTATGTAACTGAACCCTCAATTGCTCCTTACATTTCACATTGATGCACTTGACTATATAAAATCTACTGGCCATATGTAAGCTGACAACTGTAGTTAAGAAAATTTCAATTTGAACTTGACTTAATTTTTAGTTCAAGTGGAAAATCTGGTGGTAAGATTTTTTCTTCTTTGCAGATCTGTCAAATGCTGTAATCCATGGAGACTGAAAGAGAAATTAAGCCAAGAAAACACAACGTAGGTAAAAACTTTTTGGAATTGAACCCAGAAGCAATCATGAAAGAACAGCAGAAAAAATAAATAATTAACACTGCAAAACCAAATGAGTCCTACATCTTGTATTTGTTGAATGTGAGAGTAAAATAACTATCATAAATTAAAATTCTTAAGGATAATGTGTTACAAATAATACACACATATCAATCTTGATATTCAATGATACTCTGAAACATTTAAGTTCTAACATATTAGGGATAATTATCAAAGTTCTCCGCTAGAGCCTGGGTCAAAAATTAATAAGTTTTATGTGTTTTATATGTTGTATTAGTCTAATCAGCTACTAACCCTGAAAGGGTAAATCCTGGAATTAGAGTTGAGATGAAGTAAATTGGAAGTAAAATTATCTTTTTCTTTTTTTTCCTAAGAAAACACCATTTTTTTTTCTTTTACAAAGAAGGACTCTATAATTTAATAGTTTAAAGTAGACTTACTGATTGCTCTTTAAGGGTCTGGAATGATCCTTGATGCAGGCATATAATGAAACAGAATAGCTTCGGCAGAGAATCAATCTTCCAATTCATGCTCTTTAGAATGACAAATGGTAGTGCACTCCATCATGATACATTTCTCCCTACACATCGGCAAAAAGTTGTGCAATCTGATTAGAAGAACAACAGAAATTACGATTATATTTTCAGGGTTTGGGGATTTAATATTTCTTAACTTATTACCTTGGAATAATTAAGGCTAAGACAGTCTCCTGAAAAAATTTTCTTAGCATACATGTACAGTTAATGAAGAGCACATGTAAACCTTTAAACTTTCACAAACCAGCATAACTTCTTATGCTTGTAGCAAAAATTGGCTATCATCAAACACATGTTTTTGAACAAGTTAAAAAATAGTGCACACTCAGCTTGCACTACTAGAACATGGTCTCCTTTACAAGGATAAGCATTAGTTTCACTAGGCTAACATACTCAAGACAAAATTGTAGTGAACTCTGAATCATAACAAGATCGAGATCACAGGAGAACCATTTAACAAGATTCCTGACATAAAGCTGTTCATGAAAAAGAGCTATAATTAAATTTCTTTTTTTGCCTGAATGCTATAAAATATTTTTTATTAAAATAAAAACAGTAATAGAAAAAAACAGAAAAAGAGAGAAAATATTTCAAATCAATCAAACATATTTAACAGAGATGAAGCCCATTCTATTTCCCTGGGGTAAAAATGTGTGATCTAATGTATGAGAAGAATATTTCACTTGATGTATGTTACCCATTGTAGCAACACCATCAGAAACAGCTAAGAAGATTGTCCATTAGTTTTAACAAAATATACTCTTTTTTTACTCATTCTCACACCCCTGGGATTCATTGACATTACTTCAGTGTCAATAATTGGAACTCTCACAATCTGAAATTAACATTTCCCATGTCACGCCGGTATATGTTAAAAATTATGGAACTTGATTTTAAGGGCATCCTCTCCAACATGTGTGATTCCAAAAGGCAAGGCTGTAATGCAAAATGCTCTCTCTATTTTTTGCATTTAGATTGGCATTTGTTTCTCAAATGAGCATGTCAAAACACCTATTCAATATTACTATATTATGCTCAAGGAAGGACTAATGAATGAGAGCTAATAGTTTCTAGTTAGCATCTCCAGTGTATCTCACTTATACCTAAGGCAATAGCCTCCACACAAGGAAGTTCTATGAAAATATATGCTCTAAAATGTGTAAGCACAAATGAGAATTAGATGGAAGTCTTCACTGAAGTAATAAAAAAAAATTAGCATCTAATTATTCCAAGTGCCAGGAAGAAGACATGGTTCTTACACTATAAAGAAATCACAATCTAATATAGAAGCTAAACATTTAAGCAACATAGTGAGGTAAGTTCAATTAGAGAAATATACAACTATTTAAAGAAGAACACAGAAGAAATGTGATTTGTTTATAGCAAAACACTCTTTGGAATTATTTTTTTTAAGCTACAAAAGATATTAGAGGTCATCTGACTTTATTTCCTCTCTAAATATTAAAGATAAGACTGAGCCCAAGGAGATAAAACGATTCATGCAAGGACCCACAGGTCATTTACTTCACATCTACAAATTCCAATTCTAATATTATATTTACTGCAACAGACACATCTTTTTGAGAAATACATGGTATTATATCCCTAATTCACAGCACCAATTTTCACATTATTGCTTTCTTTTCAAAGGCTACAATAAAATGGGGAGGGTATGGTCTGAAGTGTGACGACTAATTTTCTACTTATAATTTTCTTTCAATTATGCTAGAAATTATTGCTTAGAGATGAGGAACTTGGAACAAAATCTATCTGAAAGTCTAAGAGAATGGGCAAAAAAGAAAAATAGTCATTGTATTAAGTTGAGAATAAGAGATGATAGTTTAGGCATTAAAAATGTCTCAATAACAAATAGATAAGATTTCTTAAGGAAAAAGAAAAAAAAACATTAGTTAAGTGGGGACACAGAAATTAATTGAATAATAATTATGATAATTCAACCCAACACAAGTGCTCTGTAACAGAATTATGGTTCTGTGGGGATTAAGACAAAGAATACTTACATAGTCTGGAAGGTCAAAGTTTTTCTGTACAAATTAATAAGTGAGATGAACCAAAGGATAAATGAGAATTAACTAGGCTAAATGAATGAGACAAAGGATGTCTATACAACTAGGGGGAGAAACTATGCAAGATAGGTCTGTGAGCCAGAGTCCATATTAGCACATATGAAGAATTTATGTCTTTGCGGTGGATTGGTTGCATTAGTGGCCTCAGTCTATCACACTTTCCTGAAACTATGCCCCTCTTCTACTACTTTCCAATAATGACTCTGAACTTGACGTAGCTTGCTTTGGGCAACAGGACAGTAGCACACTGGACCCAAACAAAAACTTGAAAAAGCATTTGCATGGTATTATTTTCTTTTCCTCCATCATGAGAACATGCCTGGTTTAGCCTCTCGAATAAAGAAATATGAGCAGAGCTGAGTTACCTAGTTGTCTCTGCTGAGGCCTACCAAATCTACCTTATCATCAGTCAGACAATTGGGAGAGCCCATCCAAGGTCAGTAGTGAAGCCTCACTGATTCATAATTAGTGAATGAATTCTGCTAAGCTGAGCTTACATCAGTAAAGCTCCACAGGTGAGCTCAAAAAAACCACCAAATCAATTGACAGATTAATAAGTTAAATAAATATTTAATGTCTTCAGCTGTTAGGATTTGCGATTGTTAGGCAGCATAAATATATCTATAGATAACTATATCTATAAATATATCTATAGATATAACTATATCTATAACTATATCTATAAATATATATATAGATAAATATATCTATAGATAAAGTGCTAAGTGTGAAAAATTGACATGCAGTAATATTTGGTGTGCAAAGAGTAAAATAATTTTCAGGCTATTCTAATAAGAGGTAATGGCATCTTGGACTAAGTGAAAGTGAAGATGAAGACAAAGCTAAAGAATCAGGGCAATATATATTTCATTCTCTAGAAAATGATAAACTACTAAAGGTTTGGGGAAATAGTTATGTGAACAAAGTTCTACTAATTTAGGAAAATTAAATTGGCCATGTTTTCATAAATGCATTATAATACAAAGAGATTAGGGGCGCAGAATGCCAGAAGAAAATAAAGGTGGAATGCCACAGGAGTATCTCCTTACAGCATATTTAATGAACAGTCTCATACAACAAAACTATTCTGAAGCCCATATTCAAGAATAGGTTTTCCCCCTTGAAAATATGTTCTTCCTATATGTTAGTAATTTAATTAGCACCCCTTTTGACTGCACAGTTTCAGTTATTTAATGGCTGGAAAGTAGAATGTAATCCATGGATTTAAAACATGATAAATTATTTCCAAGATCCTTTTCCATTCAGTGATCCTATGGATAGAAATTTAATAAAAATAGAAAACGCTCAAAGAGTATATAGAGTTTGTTTTAATATCCACTTCCTCATTGTTGGCAAAGCCTCTCTAGATATTAAGAAGCTAATCTGGTCAACAGTTTACTCCTCTCTGACTTTCAAAATTGTTCTCAACCCATTTTCAAAATCATAATAGAAATCATATCCCATAATAGAGAGAGACATATTCTCTCAGTAAGTGTTTCCCAATTCCCTAATAGTTACAGGTGTGATATGAAGTAGAAACTGCTTAGGAGTATAAACAATGGATTTTAATCTTATCTCTGTTTGGATCCTATTTCTCTACTTTGCATAAATTTTATTCTTCTTGCTGTTTAATGACATAATTTCAAGAATCCTTGAAAAACATTACTATGGCAACCCTTCCTTCTTTATCCTACATTGATATGTTTCTCTCTTTCTCCTATATAATTGAAATCAGTGTACACACATACAGTCATGTCTAAAATTTTAAATAATTATCTTGTTCCACCTTCCCTGTCACTTACCTGTCCATTGTATTTATTGAAAAAACTCTGAGGGAATTATCTATTCTTATACTTTCTAATTCTCTCCTCTGATTCTCTTTTAAACCCATTCAAGCTGTTTGCCTCCATCAGCCTATCAAAACTGCTCTCGTCATGTTTACCTTGATCACATGGGTAAATCCAGTGGCCACTATCAGCAGCACACTCACTTCCTTGATATATTTTCCTCACTCACTTTTCATACTATCCACTCCCTTTTTCATCCTGCGTCACTGGTTTCTTTTTCTCAGCCTTGCTTTATGGGTTCTCCTCTTCTCCCCAACATCTTAATACTGGAAGATCCCACAGCTTTGTCCTTGATCTTCTCTTTACTGTCTTCATTCATGTCTTTGGAATCTCATTCAATCACATGGATTAAATATAACCCATATGTCAACTACTCACAAAATTTATCTCTAGCCCAGACCTCTATCTCAAACATAATATTTGTATCTCTATCTACTTAACTATCTACTTTAATGTCTAATGAACATCTCAAGATCAATATGCCCTAAAATAAACATAAGACTACTCCACCTGCAACCTTCCACATAGCAATCTATAAAAACCCCGTTTAACTAATTGCTTGGGGCATAAACAAAACAAATAAACAAACAAACAAATAAGCAATCTTTTACTCCTCTTTTTTCGTACATTGCATCTATCCTGTCACTAAATCGTGATATATGTCCAGAATTTCTAACACAGTAGCCTTTAACATTCAAGACTAATCATATCATTTCTCTTTTCAGTACAATGCAATGGCTCCATTTTCACGCAGATTATAAGCTATGTATATGTGTGTGTATATATATATATGTATACACACATATGTATATATGTATATATATATGTGTGTGTGTGTGTGTGTGTGTGTATTAAAATACTAAATGGCCTCTTCTCCTGTAGTTATTTCTCTGAATTTGTCCCCTAATATTCTCCTCCACCTCTTTAATACAGATATAAGATCTCTTTTTTTTTAATATTTCAAAGATGAATATACTCTCACATTAAAAGATTTGCTCTAGCTATATTCTCTGCTTAGAATACTCTCCAAATATATTCATGGCTAATTCTCAAACTTTCTTTGAATTTCTGCTCAAATGTCACCTCCTTAATGATGCTACTTTAACCTCAAAATTTGATGTATCATTCTAACCCTTTTTCTCAAACTCTGGCACTCTTGATTCCCTTTGCCCTATCCTACCTTTTTTCTTTTTCTCCACAGCAATTATTACCTCTAAACACACTAAATAACAATCATTTTGTTAATTTATTTTCTCTCTCCTCCCTCTTTAGTATAGGAACTGTGAGATCAGAAATTCTTGTTTCAATCCATGAAATATTTTTAAGAATAAACAGAGGCTAACACAGATAAAACACTAAATAAATTATATCTTGAATGAATGAATGAATGAATGAAGTGATATTTTGATATTTGAAAGGACATACCCCACCCTTACAATTAAACTCTATGAAAGTGTTATGAATTGTTTCTGTGGTTACAATTAATGCTTTTTCTGTTGGTTTACATATCACAATGATTTTTTAATGTGAATTAAGGCATCCTTGTCTCACTTCTATCCTTTTTATAATTTAATCACCTATCATTTCTGCCACTTTATATGTAATGTGGAGTCCCCGCCTGCACTGAATATAAAATGTAGAAATAACTGACAGTACTAAGTGACTTACTGGATGTGGGGAGTGTGCAATGAGTAATAGGAGTCAAAACCCTGCTAGATGGATCAGACAGAAATCTAGTTGAGTAATTTACTCAGTTACACAGTGAATCAGCAACAGAAATGGAAGAACATGAGATTTCTACTTTCTGGTGAAGGTTATTTTAGTAGAACTTACCACTTAGAGTGTAATTCAAAGCTCCAGAGATTATTGGCTCATTTTCTTCAGAATCAGAAACCTGATGCTGCAAGCTCAAGATGATTTGTCTTGCTCATCACAGGTTCGTGATGAATAATCCCCATTGTTTGAATTTCATCTGTTTTGCTCTCATATTTAAGTTAGGGGCCCAAGGTGTGTGAGTCTATGTATTTTCTAGTATACCACTATGGCAAGTGGCTTGGTGTTTGTGTGTATGTACGCATGTGAACACACGCATGTGATGGGGAAAATTCAAAGAAATGAGAGATAGTGAAGTACTATGATAAAAAATGAATAATATCATGCTGACTCTGGCAATAAAGCACACTTCAATTCTATCAATTTACCTTTCTCTTATATCTGTCATGTATGAGCATAAGTGCTTATATGTTACCTACATTCTTCCTTAAGAGTTGTTTAGACAGTGAATTGTCACAGAGCCTAATTAACTAGATTGCAGAATATTTCAGCTTTCCATGTTCTGAGTCCTGATTCTCATCTAAACATAGCATTGATTGTTGTAGATAAAAAATTAAGGATGAAAAGAGAACCTTAGAATAAATGCAAATTAATAAATGAATAAACAAGTATAATTAAGTACGGGCAATTCTCTTCATTAAACAATAGCAAATAAATGGTAGCTAATACAATAAATCCAAATAATGGAAAAGAGTTACCCTTTCTTATAGTAGGTTTTTTTCAATATTTTAGTATTCAACATTTTAATGACTTTTAAACTATGATCTGCTCTCATGTCCACATGCAATTAAATGCTCAATAGATATTTATGTTATATAGAATATTGGATTCTGTTGCAATTAATTATTTAGTCCAAAATATGTTCACAACTTCTCAAAGCATGTTTTCTTTTTTAAACCGTTTTCCAGTAATTATTCTCTGTAGCATCTGTTACTTACCACTTCCCAGTTTTTGTCAATGATCCTATCTTCTGGTTCAGAGTTTTCATGAATTATTTATGCTAGAAAAATTATTAAATGGGTAGCCCTCCACTTCCTCGAAATTTTAACTAATGTATTTAAATTATGTACGTGTGTAAAATGTTTCAAATGTCCATTTATGTTATAAGTTTTATAAACAATATATTTTTATAAGTGAAAGAGCAAATTTAAAGGATTTTGAAGAATAATTTCATTCTTCATGCAAATAAAGACAAAACATTTTGATAGTGTAATAGTGATTATATTAGAATCGCAAATTCACTGCAATAATAGTGTCTTAACCAGCTGCATAATAACTATAATAAATTGTATAGCATAGGGATATTAGGAAGAGAAATGAAAATTGATATTTTTGATGAAGCCTATACTAACAGATTAGTAAAAGTTTGCCTGTCTCCTTTTGAAATGGGGTTTGCTACTAGCTAACTTGTTTTGGTGGACTTGAGGAAACTTAAATATAAAATGAGTTTACTCATCACTTTTCATTGACTTATCCTGTTATTGAAGTTAGGCCATTGTGTCATTTTTCTTTTTTTTCTTTATTTGCTTTTAAAATGCATGTGCTCAGAAACTAATAAATAGCAATACCCTATTAAAATATTACACTATAAAAGTAAAGTACTCAAAAATCTCTGTTATTTTATTGCAGTCAGAAAGTTTACATAGCTAGTGTCTTATTTGGAATGAATTCTACAAAAGACCATTTACCTGAATGCTCTCTCCAACATTAACACAGTTCTAGGTGTGGTTTTGTTTATTCTTTTTGGTCTAGCAAACAAAAGAAGTGTTTTAAATGTTTTTAAAGTATAGGTTTATAGGCACAGAAAACAGATATCTAGTGTTTTGAAGAATTGCTTAGTCAGGTCTAAAATGCACACTTATAAACCAAGGGAAAAATCTCAGTGGAGGAAAATGAAAATAAAAAGCATAGATATCTGATGAAACAAGTTCTGTGAGTCAGTTAGAGAATGTGTTTGTATGTATACTGGAGGATGTCAATGCAAGGGAAAAATTGAGGAAGCAAGAGAATGATTTCAGAGCAAGCCTTAGGATACACAAATCTAGATAAAATATAAAGTGAATGAGAGAACTAGAAGAAATCCTGACTCCAACTCAAAAGCAGTTCTCCATGATGTGAAGAAAAATTCAGGGCTATGCATTAAGTGAGTTATCTGTGAAAGAGAAAGAAGCAAAAAAATTCTGGGATGAGTGAAAAGATTAAGAGGTTTTAAAATGCTGTTTGAATGCTGCACGAGAAGAATAAATTGATTATCAACAGGCTAATATAAAGCAGGATAACCTACCTTTATAATAAGACCAATTTTCAAGTATGTCTAGAACACATTGTTTTTTAGACACTGTATTTACTATTATTATCAATATTTAGCTATTTAATTGTTAATGTTGTTTTTTTAATATTTAGATATTTTGGGGAAACTGGCATGTAAAATAACTGGAATCATTTGAGTTACTGTGCCTTCCACCTTATGCAGACCGCATATCAGGCATATGATGTTCCAGATGTCTCTCATGAAAGGGCCATTGACAAACTAAAAACATCCACAGAGAATTAGCAAGATGTTGAAGGCTCTGGCCAGGCCATCTAAGAAATAATTTAGAAAAATAAAGCTCTTCTTTCTAGAGAATCAAAGAATTAGAAAGACTTCTAAAGGTCATCTGGTCCAACTGTTTGATATGAAAGCTTTCAGAATCTCCAGCAGATGCAACACAGAAATTTTCACTATCCTTGCTGAGACTAACTCTTCCTTTGGCCTTCTCTCTCCAGGAAGAAAGGATTTGTAGTTGAGACAGCTAGATAGGGGAATATAATTCCCTCTTTCTTATTTTAAAACTATGATGTCAAGATTTAGCTGTACAATAAGAAGCTCTCTGTTCTTCAGAAAACAGAATGTCCTTTGCTGGTTTTCCAGATTCTAATGTTTTGCTCCACATTACATATCCTAATTTTATTTCTCTCCACATATAATTAGGCTAATCTCCTCATTCCATTCTATATGTTTAATAAGCAGATTGTTCTTATTCTGTCTTTGTGGCTATTTTGGATTTCCACTGCTGTGTAACAAACCACTCCAAAAAGTAGCTTCAGAAACCTCAATTTTTTATTCTCAAGAATCTGTGAATCAGGAATTAAGAAAGGATTTAGCTGGGATGCTATTAAAATAAAAAGAGTGCATTCTTTACAACGGCTTTATTGTATTATCTTTTATAGATGTATAAATTTATTTATCCCGTCTTTATCGATGGATATTTAGATGGTTTCTAATTTTTTCACTATTGCCAACATCTCTGTAGTTAATGTCCTTTGCCAAGTCATTTTGGTCTCTGTTGTATAAAGTTCTACTGAGGGAACTGCTGAGTTAAAATATAAGTTTACATAAAGTTGAGTACAAATAATTAAGCCCACTGATAAAAGGCAATTCATCATGACCAGGTTAGGAGGATGACAACTTTTAAATCTCTTGTTCATTCCCATTCTGATAGTAAACTGTACCACTGCTAATTTTTTTCATTGATTTGAATATTAGTAAGGTTGGACATATTTTTATGTTTAATCATTATTCATAGTTTTGTTTACTCTGAATTTTCTCCTCATAACATTTTTCTATTATTGAGATATGTTTTGTTTTATTTTATATCTGCAAGTAATGGGCTATAATAAAGATATTAAGTGTTCGACAAATATGGTAAATAATTTCCACAAATAAATTTTCTTTTAACTTTATTTAGTATATATTTTTCTATGCAAAATTTTTCTGAAATGTTCAATAAAATTTGCCTTTTAAAAAAACAACTTCTGGGTTTGGATTTATGTCCCTCAATATTATATAAATATTTACTTATATTTAGTTTCAGTATTTTTGTAGCTTAATGTTTTATATAAATATTCAATCTGTTGAGAATTTATTTTTGTGTATTCTATGATGAAAATTTTTTTCTCAAATGTATAACTAGCTGATTCACTGTCATTCATTTAATAATGCATCTGTTTTCAACTAACTTGAAAAATCAAATTGACTCTATTCTGTACCACAATTACTTTGTTTCATCCTTCACAAATACGTTGCCTTAACTTCTCTAGCAAGAGTATGTTTTAATATCCATGACACAAATTTTTATGTTACTGTCAAGATTTCTGGGTATTCTTACAAATTCATTCTTCTAAATGACACTTGAAAAAAAGTTTGCAGTTGTGTCATACAGCATCATAAAGCTTTTTGAGTCAAATTTATAGGTGCATTTGGAATTTAGAAATTTTTGTAATCCTGACTCTCCCCACCACAAAATATTAGGATTCTTTTATTTTATATTTATATAAATATTTTTAAGTTTTTGAAGTTATTTTATATTGTCTTCTTTTTATGCTACAATTTTTTTTGTTTTATTTGCTTGTTATATTTTTTTCTTGCTATTAATAGTATATAACAAAACTATCACTTTTAAAAATTATCAAAAATGTTTGCAATACCAAATTTTAACATTAACCAAATATTGAACCCCTGAATGGCTTACTAATTGTTTCTTTTCTTTTAGCTTATCAGTGATTAACAGATCTTCTAGACAAATATTTATATTATGTTCAAATAATGATCTTTTAGCATCTACCTTTATATTAACAATACCATTTATTTATTATTATTTCCATGTTTTATTACATTAGTTAGATCTTCTTGAATAATGTCAAATTACTTTTAATTAATTTGACACCTACAAAAATAAATTTTTTAAAACCAGTTAATTGTGTTGGTAATAACACTTCTGACATGGTACCAAGCACTGAAATGATTGCTACTATATGGAATAAAAAGTAAGACTAGCTGGCCACTCCCTAAGTAAAGCTTGTATTTCCAACGTGCAATGTACTTGACAGTACTTCAGGAAATCAGAAGACTGAAAAAAAGAGCAATGACTTATTCTGGAAAAATGAATGATTCAATTTGAGATTTGGGGATGTTTTGTTTGTTTTGATTTTGATTGTTTTGTGTTTGTCTCTTTTTTATGAAGAAAAGTATTTAAAAAAATAGAGCAAAGATAGAATAGGCAAGGCAAGAACAGAGATTAATGAAGAAGCCACAGATAGAATCTAAATGGATTCATGAGTAATGAACAAATAATAAGAAAAAAGAGAAAAAAACATATTAACATGAAGAAGCAGGCTATGTTTCTCTTGTTTTACAATTTAAATTATAGCAGTTAGTAGTATAACAGCTACTTAAAAAGTGCTTAATATATACAGTTAAATAAAAGATTGAATGAAGAATCAGTCAAATGTATGGACTAAGTGCCCATCTTCAACTCAAATGTCACCTCCGGATAATTCTGGAGGTGTATTAAGATCTAGTGTTAATATCCTCACTCCCAATCCTAGGGAATGCATGAATCAGCAGTTTCTCCTCCATAACTGAAAGCTCGATGTTATATTTTAGGTCAATATCTGGTGGGAGTAGGAAGAACTTGGACAAGACAACAAGATAATTATCCAGTTAAGCTGAATAGGTTCTTGTTACTCCAGGCCATCCTTCTATTGAGCTCTTTTAAAGAAAACAGGAAAATAGGGAAGTATGCTACTTGCTGAGAAGGGAAATTTCAAACTACTATTGGTTCAAATTACTGTTGCTGTCCTTCATAATAGCATAATACTTTTTTTAAAAAGGAAACAAAAATGCATCTATTATGTATATCTCGTAAAACAAGACTACACAACTGTTCACTTGAGAAATTTGTGTAAGAAAAGTTACTATCTATATCACACCATAGAAGAAAGCTTTTAGTTAAGAATTGAAGAAATTTGTGGTCTAAGATCTTTACATTGAAAAGCATATTTCCAAGCCTCAGCAACTTGGTAATGCCTAAACACAAACTTTTAACTAGGAAGGTTTGGAGTCCAAAATGCACTGATGATTCAATCAAGCTTTAGGGTACTCATTTCAAATGTCACAGTATTATATTTTTACATAAGCAGAGAAGCAACATCAAAAAATACTAATTACTACAAAAAGTTCTCAAAAACTAAAACAAAATCCTGTGGCAACAAAAACTGTATAAAGAGGTTTCACATGCTCTGATTTACTCTTAGCTGTGGGCTTCTTTAATGCTTTTCATATGGTGCATTAGTTCAAATATCCCCAATTGCTAAAATGCACATTACTGATTTAAGAAAACTTCTGTATAGACTTTTGGGGTTTTTTGTTTTTGTTTGTTTGGTTGGTTGTTTGGTTTTTTGTTGTTGTATTTTTTTTTTCCTAAATTTTGTCACATATTGAAAAAACTATACAGAAAGAAAACTAAGTTTTACACTCAGCTCTGATCAGCTCAGTGGCTAATAAACATGTCATTCACATATCTTAATTTCCCTAGGACCCAGTGTGAAATGAATCAGTTTATCTCTAAAGCTGGTCCTAACAGCCCTTTTCCAGCCCTGTAAGGCCAAGTGAGAGTAAGTTTTGACATGGCTGAATATTAAAATTGAACTTAGCAGGGGATAAATGAACTCATAGGTGCCAAGTCCACTCAATTCTTACTCAAGCAATCTAACCAGAACATCAAAATGAAAGGGAAGAATGGAATAAATCATAGATTTGAGACAGGAGTATGTTTAGAAAAAAAAGGTGAGGCATTCTGTTTAGGCTCCAAAAACGTATGATTTAATGTCACTCTACTTAGATCAATTTAGGACACTCATTTGGGTAACTTCATTTGGGTGTGTGTTTGAGAGTTGAGTGGAAAAGAGTTGCAGATAAAAATGCTATATCAATCTTAAAATATCTTATATCCCCTCTACCAGAACTATCATGCCTAGCTCTCAAACCTATAATTCTCAACAATATCTGGAAAAATTCCAAATCACAGTTTCTATTAGCTGAGTTTGGCTGAGCCAAATAAGCTTACCACCTGCTCTATAGTGGGCTATAGTGAGGTAATTATAATAGACTGAGAAGAGACCATGTATAATGACCCCCACTGGCCCTTCTGTATGACCAGGCAACAACAAAACAGCCCTAAAATGAACTCTGCTCAGCCAGTTTTGTTTCCCTGGCCATATTTGTTGCCTATCTGGATTGTGAGTACAATCTGTTCAAAACTCTGCTAGAGGATAACTGCTGGGAAGCTCTGAATCAGCTACAACAGGGTGATCTGGTTATGTTTTGTCAATGTGGCCATTATCCTCACTTCAAATTATGTGGCAACGTTGTTGAATGTGGAAAACTCAAGTAGGGGGGAAAGACTCTTGCCATGTGATCTAGATTGGGCTATTTATTTTATGCCTGGAGGTTTCTGGAAAACCAGAAGATTAATAGAAAATGCTCACTCAGAATCTCAACAAAAGATTTTCCAATCACCCTGGGAAAGGTCTATACTTTTATTTTCATGCTTGCACATTTGGTTTATAAAAAAAAAAAAAATGGAAAACAGAGGAAACAAAGTCATGAGTGAAAGGGCAAGGATTCAATATATGTAAATGTTTCTACATAAGTTGATATAAAACACATGACTGTGAATGACTTCCAAAATGCTTGAATCCTGTAAGACATACAAAAAATGAATGATCTGAACACCATCTGTTTGTCCTTTTGGTACATGTGGTAATGGTCATTTATCTGACTACCTGTGGATATGGAAATGCATTTGAAATAATGAAGGACCCTCTGCTCTATTATAATGACAACTACCAATGACATTTGTAACCTTAGCAGCGGGTTAGAAACTATTTATGTCCACTCCCATTAAGAATTTTACCTCTTTTGACACGTCCATTTGGTTATGTTTGAAAGAGAAAATCATTAGTCTGACCTAAAACCACAATGAAGACCAACTTCTCTTGAGTAATTTACATATGCTTAACTATTTATGAGTTCCCTGCTGAGCATCAAAGGTGGTTATCAATCTACCTACACCCCAAACTTCTAGTGAACATTCAGTTTCTGTTGAAAAAAACATGCTCAGTTCCCTATGAAATGAAATTTGAGGTCAGAAGCATACTAGGCATTACCTTCTTTTCCTTGGAAAGTATTTTGGCCTTTTTTTTCAATGAATAAAATTTATGCATTCATTCAACAAATATTTATTAAGTAGCTACAATGTGCTGAGCACATACTCTAATTTTGGAACATGTTTAGATCTTCAGAAGAATAGTATATTAAAATCAACCTTATTTATCATCATCTATTCTTTTATCAGCATTCACAATCATTCTCTCTTCTTACCATAGTTCAGTTTGTCATTTGTTGACAGATAAGCTAAATGACAAAATTTGGCAAAATACAAAACATGGAATATCTCATATTTGAAGCATGTGTACTGGTAGAATATTGGGTCTTTAAACTTATTCAACATAGCCTGCAAAAACAACACTTGAATATGTACTTACTTTTTTACTTGTATATTTATTTCAAGTTCTCATGTTTTTGACTTTCCAAATTATCTAAAACAAAAATAGCAGTTAATACTGTTGTATTTAATATCATTTCATTGCATATAGTGGTGAGGCAGCAATCTTAAGTAAATCACTGCTGCTGCAAGAAAATAAGTTATACATGGTTTTGTTCAAGGAGTCATACTTCCAACATGCAGTGCCTTATGCTTTGTTTATTTTTCATTTCTTGATGAAAATAACTTGCCATCTTAATCTGGGAGTACATCAGAAGCAGAGGATAAGAATCTTTGTCTAAGCTACCAATACTCAACATATTTTTTTGAAATTACATGGGTCAAATAGTAGGAAGATTGTTTAGAAAGCACAGAATAGTGTCAGAGAGATTTTGGAAAAGATCGTTTTACTTCTGACCACTAATGACTTCTGAAGTCTTTTATTCATAGCAAAAAAAAAAATATTTTAGAAACAAAATAAAAATGTTTATTGATTCCTTTTTCAATTACTCTTTGTTTTTAGTATGAAGAATAGAATGCATTTGTTTCATTTTGTTTTGTTTTGTTTCAAAAATTCAGAGTCTGTTGAATTCCAGCTGACACTGCTGAAGGCAATTTTTAAGATTTTCCATTATATAATGAAAATCATATTTACATTACTTTGCATCATATTTCTGTGCTGTATAATTATCAAATAAACTATTTAGGAGTTATATGGGTGGGAAATTGGGGGAAAAAAATTCCTAAACCACTTTCCTGGGGTTTTGTTTGTTTTTCTTTCTCTCTTTCTTCATAAAGTGTTTATAAAATAGGCAAGTTTAGGGAACTTTCTAATTTGTGGATGGTGGTTCCAAGCTGAGCCTATACAGTTTTATATTTCTTAGTTTCAAAATGTATAAACACATTGCTCTTCTACATAGCAAAATGCCCAGGACAAGGCAATGTGAAAAAAATGAAACAGAGAAAAATATATTGCACCATTTTTTTTTACTTCTTTTAATTTAAAATTAATATAAAGTGATTTTGGTTTCTAGGATCAAGCGAATGCTTTCTACTTGCCGTCTCCTCATTTCATCTCAGATGCACTTGACCAGCAAACCAATCCTATACAACTTTTGAGAAAGTCCTCTTAAGTAGGTATTAAAGAAAGATTCAGTCTTTCCTTAAAGTCAGCAGCTAAAGTTTCTATTATTTATTTTGAATCTAAATGATTTTTGCTTTTAAGGGTGTGTGTGTTAGAGAGAAAGAGAGAAGGAGAGGAAGAGGAAGAGGAAAAAGGAGAGGGAGAGGGAAAGGGAGAGAGAGACAGAGACAGAGACAGATTCCTCATAGTCTTTACTTTGCTATGCAAAACAACTTTCAATAAGACTAGCAAAATTCAGCCATCTGCCCACAAAATGCTTGCTACATCAGCTTCAGAACAAAATGTCTGGAAGTCAAATTGCTTTGATGTTTATGTTTTAATATACTGTATATGTCTAAGCAATTGGTATGCGACAGAAAGAAAATTCTGTTTGAGAGATTTTGTTTTTGGCTGACAAGCATGATTTTCTGGTGAAAATCCATAATTCTGTGTTGACTAATATAAAATACATGAGTAAGAAAGCAGGAAGGCTTTTGCTGCATAGTAGCGTTCAACTAACAGAATTTGGATTTGGATCTGAAAGTTAAGAGGTCTCAATGTATTCAATATTTTTGAGAAAGATAACAATGTATATTCCTACTTGTCTGCTGCTTGTCCAAACTGTAGAGGTTAACCTAAGAAACCATTTAGTCTGGTATCAACTGTATTAGAAATATGTCCATGAAAAGAACAGCAAAATACAGACTTTGTTCATGAATATGTGAGGGGATCCGAGACACATGAAACAGTAGTTGGCTATAATTTTTTCTGCCCCTTTACATTCTATTTATTTCTTAAGACATTAAAAATATGTTCACAGAGTGGCTTTTGCCTTTACTCCTCATGGAAATTGTTCACTCCAAAATTTACCTGGAGGCCTATCAGTAGCCAATGAAAAAATCTACTTTCATGACCCACTTTTTGATATTTATTTTAAACATTCTTTTCTCTTTGAAACAGACATAATCCCTGCAGGTGATTTACTTACTTCCTTCTTTGTGTTCTGGTACCAAATTGTTTATAGCTCTTATATTATAGTTACCCTGATGTGTTGTAATTTATCTGTGTACGCAGCCACTGCTCTAACCAAACAGTTAACTCCTTAAAAGCAAGAAATGTCACTTATTCATTTTGAAACACTAACATTTAGTAGATATAGTGATCATATTATAAAGCACAGCAAATACTTATTAAAGAAATGAATAATGAAGAAATCTGACCAGTTTTAGAATAAACTTGTGTTCTATGATTCAATCTGTTTTTATCATTTATATTAGGAAAAGGAATCAAAAGATGTCAATGATTTTTACAAATAGCTTTCTCGTACTAGCATATAACCTTCCTGGAATACCATTCTTGTTATGTTAAACTCCTGTTCCATCATGCATGTAACTAATAACATTAAACATCTATGAGCAGGAGTCTTTAATATCACCTTTTAGGCTATACACTTAAGTCAAAATTTCTTGGGATCATTTAGCATTTTTAACATGTTTTATTTTTCTGGCACATTCCATTGAAATCTATATGTTGTAGAAAATGTAGTAGTCTCTGCCATCTTGTAAGTACAATTACTTTATTGAATGATTCAAAGGTGATGGAAAAAAGGAAGGGAGGAAGGAAAGGAGTGAGGAAAAAAGGAAGGAAGTGGGGAAAAAGTTCCTTAAATGTATTTTTATTTATCAGAATAAAGAAAATATTTTAAACTATAAATTCAGATTGATTTGATATTTAATGGCATATACATTTTAATTGCTTGATTGTGAAAAACACCAAAATGTCAACTAAAAGTAGAGTATCAAACTGGAAAATAATTATAACAGGTAAAGGGTTATTTTTTTCAGGGGAAAAAAAACTCACTTAGAATTAAATTTAAAAGTAGATTAACACCACATGCACACACACACACACACACACAGTAATTTGAATAGCCAGAAACCAGTTTAAATGATAAAATGATATTGTTTTATCTGTAAACATAATGTTATTTTTCACATGTAAACATGTTAAAATGTGGTTTTAATCTTTAGTTTTAGGAAGTTGTTTTAGTTTTATTTGTTATAATAATCAGTGTGGACTGGCATATGTTGAAACAAGTATTTCATAAACTGTTAGAGAATTTAGTACAAATTTTTAAAATTAGAAAAATACTTTGTACATTTTTTAGTTTTATTTCATTAGTTCCAAATATACAGTATATTGGTTAGACATTTGTATAGTTTATAAAATAATCCCCTTAATTACTCCTTCTCTCCTCTGGCTCTCCACTTAGCCAATCCATTAATGCTAACTGCATTCCCTATGCCATGTACTATTTTATTCAGAAACTCAAATTCTCAACATTGTGCCACTAAAAGTACTTAAACAGAAATGACAACACCAAAAACAAAACAAACAAACAAACAAAAAAGAAAAGAAACTTCCAGGTCAATTTTTTAAAACAAAGATGCAATAAAATAAACCATTTTCAAAAGTATAGCTTATATACAAACACATGACACCATTTTAAGAACTTTAAAAAGAGATTACTAACAAAATTTTTTCTTAAATTACTACTGTGTTCAACAGGATATTAAAATAACAAAGCCAGAGAGACTACATAGACCATAATAAAAGATCAACATCACATCTTAAAACTTATTTGTAGATTTCTAATTCATGATAAGACTTCCATTTCAAGATGGCAGACTGACCACATGTATTATTTCCTTATTTCCAAAGCGCCCTTTGGAATTATAGTAACCAAATAAAACAGTTTAAATTAAATTGAACAGATGATTAGGGGGTGGAGGAGGAGAGGGGATAATCCACAAGCTTCTAGAGATTTCATAACATTTCTAAGATGAGGAAAGCTAGTGCAAGAGGAATAAATAAGAAGTAGGACAGGTTAATCAGTCAAGAATGTGAAGAGTTCCGCAGCTAGGGTTTTTCCATAACCAAGGAAAGACTTAGAAATAATGGATACAAAGAGAGGTAAGAAAGAGCCATGGGGTCTCATCAAACCACAAGTTATGGCTGTTGCCAGGACACTGAACTTCTTTTTATTCAGAGGATAACAATTGAAAAAATGAGTCACTATTGTGATAGGAAAATTGATATTGATCAGCATGCAAAAGTAAGGGTTCATTTGCACATGGGCACAGAAAGAATGTTTTTTTGTATTCCTTGTGCCACTGTGACTGTGATAGACATGCACAGCCATCCTAGCCTGAAAGGTATGAATGCCAACTGTTATAGACTGAATTTTTGTGTTCTCCCAAAATTCATGTGTGAAATCTAATCATCAATATGGTGGTAGCTGGAGGTTGGTCCTTTGGGAAGTAATTATGTCATAAGGGAGGAGGCCTCATTAATGAGATTAGTGGCCTCATGAGACAAGAAAGCTAGCTTTATGATGCATGAATATGAGGAGAAGTCAGCTATCTGAAATTTAGAAAAAGGCCCTCACCAGAACCCAATATGCTGACTTCCAGCCTCTAGAACTAAAAAATATAAATATTTGTTGTTTAAGCCACTCTATCTATGGAAATTTTTTATACCAACACAAACTAAAACAGTAATCTAAAGCTCAGACCCAACAGGATTGAAGATTTGGGTCACGTCATGAGGTAAACCATCAAGATTTTTTGAAATGATATTATGAACATGGGGACAATTTAGAATGGATAGTGGAATAAGAAGAGGATAGTTTCAGTTGTAGCTCTGAGACTACATGCACATTGGAGGGAACGGTTTATCCCACTAACCTTTATCTTCTGTGTCTCCCCAGAAAGAAAGTCTTATAGGAACCATGGAAGACCTGCTCTCCGCCCTACAGATCTGTAAGATACATAGAAAGGACTACAGTGCCAATGAATAGAGACTGCTTCTTCTGCCTTCTTTTCTTCCCCTTCTATATCACAGTTTTCAGATTTACCTCACAGTCTCAGTATAGGCCCTACCTCATCTGGCTCCCTCCACTTTTTCCTTTTGCACATGTTTCCCCAGCAAATGTATTACAAGTTTGTTTCCACCCTGGCATCTGCTTTTCAGAGGACCAAGATTAAAAACGCTACAAATTCAATTTTAAAAAGAACAATTATAGAATAATAAGGAGATATTAACATTAAATATTCTCTGGAAAACATTCAAATTGATTATTTATTTATTTTAATTTTTAATTTTTTTTATGTTGACATTGGTTAATGGATAAGGTTCAAGCGTACAATTCAACAGTAAGTCATATATATTTTGCATTGTGTGTTCACCACCCATAATTAAATTTCTTTCTGTTACCACATATTTAACCCCTTTTACTGCACCTATCCTCCATCCTCTGATAACCATCATTAGTCTATAGTCCAAGTTAATGAGTCTCTGTTTGTTTATCATGTTTGTTTGTTGATTTTAGGTTTATATCCCACATATAAGTGATATCATGTGGTTTTTAACTTTTTCTGTCTGGCTTATTTTGCTTAGCATGGTTATCTCAAGGTCCATTCATGTTGTCACAAATGGCAGTATTTCAGCTCTTCTTATGGCTGAGTAATATCCCATTGTATACAGGTACCACATTTTTTTATCCAGTCATCTATTATAGGACATTTTGGTTGCTTCCATGTCCTGGCCACTGTGAATAATGTTAAAATGAAGATTGGTGTACAAATATTCAGATATTTGTACATACCCAGTAGACTTAGAAAAAATATTAGTGCTGAGAAATATGACAGAAAAGATAATAGACATAGAGAACTGATTACAAAGGACTGACATTAAACAAATAAAAATTTAGAATGTGAATAGAGCAGGAAAAAATGAAAGAATTTCTGAGCACTGATAAGAAACCCAAAACTTACACTGAATAATATCCTACTGAATTAAAAAAAAAAAAAAAAAAAGATCTACTTACATTCAGGCATTTTGAAGTTTCCAGACACTAAATATAAAGACAAGAGTCTATAGCTTTCATGCAACAGAACATACTAACATGTGAACATGAGTCAAAATGGCAATGGAGTTCTCAATAGCAGTAATAGATTCTAAAAGATTATGAAAGAATGAAATCAAAATCAGACAGAAAATAATGTTCATCCTGAGATTCTAAGCTTATCCAATTTATTAATCAAATTTAAATAAACTATTTTCAGATATTCACAAACAGAAAATGTATGATCTATGCACACTTGCTTAAAAAGTTTTTTAAGATATCCAGAAAAAGTTTGAAGTAAACATAAAACATAATTATTATAGACAAAATAATTTCTCCCCAAAGATGTCCATACCTTAATTCCAGGAACTTCTAAATCTGTTACCTTATACGGCCTGGGGAAAGGGATTTTGCTGGCATGATTAAATTAAAGATCTTGATATAGGGATATTATTCAAATGGGTCCAACATAATCACAAGCCTGGAGAAGACAGGAGAGAGAAAGAGTTTTTAAGATGCTATGCTGCTGGATTTGAAGATGGAGAAAGAGATAACTGAAAGCTAGAAAGGGCAAGAAAACAGATTCTCCCTAAAGCCTTCAGAAGAAATGAAGTCCTCCTGACTCATCTTGGGATTCTTACCTCCAGAACTATAAAAAATAAATTATATTATTTTAAGCCTCCAATTTGCTGTAATTGGTCACAATAGCAATAGGAAACTAATAATAACAAAAGAAAGAGTGGCAGAGGCATGGGGTCCCAGAAAGAAGATAACTCATCTTGAAGTAGTTAAAGGAAACCCAAGATGAAGCTTTGCAGGAAGCCCAGAAGCAAACTTTTTGGGTTGCAAGAGTTAGACACAGGAATTTGAAAGAGAGTGATTTGGGGAAAAATATCATAGTCTTATTAGAAAAAAAAACACAACCAATGTGATTTAATATAAGAAAGACATGGCAAGAATAGGAGTTGCTCTTGGGTTTGGGAGATATGAAGAAGAAAATATTATATCTTGTTATATTGCTATTTATATTGTATTGCTATTGTTTTATTTTAACATAAAAATTAATTTAATATAACTTTGATTTATAAAGAAGAAAAATAAATAAAAGTGTAAAATTGAAAAAAACATAGGTGAATATTTACCTGAGATTGTAAGCTTTAAAGAAAAGAAACCACAAAAATGAGATCAGTAAATGTGGTTATCTTAAACTTTTGCATTTTTTGAAAAGATCAAATATGTAAAATTAGAAACAAATAGCCACAGGAAAAAAAAACAAATTTTCAACAAATATGATAAAGAATGTATATCTTTTACGTCTAAAGAACCCTTTGCAATTAGTAAGAAAAGTCAAACATTCCTATGAAAACACTGACAAAGTACACGGACAAGTCACAGAAAAATTATGATCAATAAACATAAAAATGGGTAATGTCTTTAATAATCAGCTTGATGTATACTAAAACAAAAAGTAGGTACTTTTTTAACTTATAAAAACGGTAATGAAATTGATTGATGGTAGAAAATTAGAACTCATAAATGACATGAAAAGGTAAAAATTAAAACAGTTTTTCTGAAAGTAATTTAGCAATTATACAGTCTTAAAAGTGTTCTAATTTGAAATAGTAATTCTTCTTCTAGAAATCTGTTCTGAGAGAATAATGGGCAATGTACTTGAGATTTATGTACTTGAATATGGTGTTGCTTTTAATGGTAAAAATTATAAATAATTTAAATGGTCCACATTAGAAGACTATTTTAAGATATCATGGCACACATACTATATAGCCATTAAATTTCATGTTTATGAGGATTACTTGACATAGAAAACATTTTAAAATACAGTGTACAGTTAAAAAATATCTTGAATAAATGGACACACATGCTGTACACTCCAAAGGGATTATATATTTTTTAAAAATTCAAAATATTCAGGCTTTACATTCTGTTATGTATAATGTTAGCATATTTAATTTTATCTGTATATTTTTTCTCATTTTTCTACAGTGGACTGTGTGTATATATTTATATACATATATATGTGTGTGTGTGTGTGTGTATATATATATATAAGCAAATGAACAGAACGACAATACAAAGACTATGTATTTTATTTCCTGGGGCTTATGATTTTTACATTGACATTTTTGACAGACCACAATTTCTTTACCAAAGTAATTGGTGACCTAAAGAAATGAAATAACCTCTTACCCAAATACAAAATTTAGAAGAATATACTTCAGTACTTGCTTTTCTTTATCATGCCATTATCTACCAGTCCCTACCTTCACTCCCCTCCCTGTCAAAACTTGTCTCCAAGGTCACTACTTTTAAATTCTTTACCAATGTCTTCATAACTCTCTTGTCTTTCTATCATATGATCAAGGCACTCTTCAAACATAGATAAATAAAATATTTAGTCTACCTCTTTTGGGACACTGAAAATATTCAAAAAAATATGAAAAATGATTAATTACCTTTCAAATTTACATTTAGCTTCATCCTCTCAGAAAAGATACTACTCTTTTATTCCTTGCTTGCTCTCTTTCTCTTTCTTTCACATAACCCCATCCTTCCTTTCCCAAATATTTTCTCCTGTCAGTAGCAAATTTTTCTTTTTCAACTACAAAAAGGACAAGACTTGCCCAGGTCACAGCCTATGAGATCTCAGTTGTGAAGCTGTGAAGCATAAAGAACTGTAGTGAAAGGAAAAGGTTCATCAAAAATGGCAACTTTGGCCCTAGAGCCTCCTAATGGGGCTACAAACTGCCCCCTGGAGGAAAAAATCTACTTGTTTTAGTTACCGATGTGCAAACTGATGTGAGTAGCTCATATTATACTAAGTGGCAGTATACCAGCAAGAACTAACTCAGGAGAAGTTTCTTTAGGTTTAAGAAAGGCTCTACCACTTAGTAATTCTGTGACTATAACAGTTACTTAAATCTTGGGCCTCACTGTCCTCTTATGTGAAATGGGGCTCATGTGGACCATATTGCTGTTACTACAGAAGGTTTGTATGAACATCAAAAATAAAATGTGAATAATTAAGTATAATGCTTCATACAGTAAATAATAAATATTACTTGCAGTTATTAATTCTGTTGTTAATGTTATTTGACTGATCTGGTGGAGGCCTCTATAACCAGATTCATGTGGTCCGATAGAAGGTAAATGTGTTGTCCTTGTGTTTTCTCTTTGATTTAAAGCCAAAATTCAGTGAATTTCTATCAGAATTGGAGTGGATAGGCTTAACTCAAAGAATTACCATATAATTTTTGAGATCATTGCCCATTCTTTTTGGACAGAAGTAGAAGTTATTGAAACTCCCCTGGCTACTATTTTTTTTTTTTTTTTAAAGAAGGGTTGTAACATCTTGGAATAAGTTTCTGTGTTCATTAAGAATGTGTTAGATCAGTGTCTTTTTGTTAAATTACACAGTTTTACAAATTCAAAAGATGAATGAGTCATGAATAATAACTGTTAATTAATAAATAGGAAATCATAGAATGATTTTCTATTTATGCTATTTATTGAGCAAACTTTTATTGACAACTTACTATGTTCCAGGATCTTGCTCTCATAGAATTTATAGCTTAGACTAGAACTAAAAAATAACCACATAAGTATGAATACACTTACAAATTATATTAAATGTGAGTAAAAGTTCAAGGTAATTAAAAATATATATATAATGGATAATAAATGAAATTTAGTGAGGAGAAGCCTCAAAAAGTGGCAGATTTCAGAAGGTCGCAAGTTTAGTTTTAGATATGTTAAGGATCAATGCCTGTGAGATCTCTAACAGAGATGTTACATCCAAATTTGCAGATATAGATCATAAGTTGTGTGTCTGTTTGTTTCACTCAACAAGAAGATTGATAATATCACAGTATATAGAAAGTAATTATTAATCTCATGAATAGAATTCTTTAAATATTGGTGGAAACAGTTGTTGGAAGTGCTCTAACTTGGGGCTGGAAGTAGTGAAGTATAGACAATAGAGGACCATAATTCTGCTCTACTCATTTCATGTTGGCAAAATGCACTACAAAGAAACTGTTTCTTCAGAGCTGTTTGGTTCTACAGATCAACATAGTATGTTTGACAAAAAGAAAAAAAAAACATAAAAATAAATACCAAAGGATCTATTTTTAATACTGTTTGATTACCACTATTCTGCTCTTCTATTAATAAAGTATTACCCCCAAGGTTATAGATTTCTCTCAGAGAAATTACCCAGGTATTTGGCATAAAAAATATCAACTTTCAAGTTCTGGGAAGTAGCATGTCTTCCTAGGGAAGTCACAATAAGCACTCTGACCTGAGTTAAGTGGCCCAAACTATGAGTGGAGGCTGAGCAGGGAAAAACAAAACATACTGGCAGAAAAGGCAAAAATTGTAGTATTTTCTGAAATTCCTTCAATTTGCTAAAAAGCCAACTTCTAAAATAGTAGCTCTTCAGTAAGCAGGTTTTGTACTAGCAAGCTTTAAAAAAATCATTTACTAATCTGAATTTCTATGAAGAAAAGCATGACTACTCTTATGCTTCCTAGACCATAAAAGATCTTAAAGGTAACTGCTCACACTTTCAGCTGTGATGAGGTGGTGAAATCTGGCATCAAACCTCAGCGCTGGTATTATGAAAGATATTTGACGGCTGTGGAGTTCAAAGACTGATGTGCTTTCTTCCACTTATTATATATATTAAAACTAAGTAAAAATATTGAAAATGAAATATTCTGAGAATAGGACAATTTTCTTTATAAGTTTATTTTGACTTCTCAAAAAAGAACAGGGGGAAAAGAAAGAACAGAGTCAACCTCTGCTTATCTTGAAGACAACTATAATGCTATTGAGTATAATTTAATTTCAAAAAATTAAATCCACTTAAAATAAGAAAGGAAAAAAGAAAGAATAAAGAGAAGGGAAGAAAAGAGGGAGAGAAAGAGAATGAGAGAAAAGAGGGAAGAGAAAGGAAGAAAGAGGAAAGAAAGAAAGGAAGGGAGAAAGGGAGGGGGGAAAAAGTCTTTATGTAAAATTATTAAAATCCTGAAACTTCAAAGAGCTTTAACAGTGTTCTAGCTCAATCTGGTTGTGAAGTTGATAATCTTTTCTTCTTCCCTATTATTTACTCATCTTGATCAATCACAGTTAAAAGGAGCAAAGTCCATTCTCTCGCTAAACACACCTAATTTATTATTCACTTTTTCCTCATAAATTTTTAATTTGCCTTCTAATAACTTTTACTTATTGGTCCTAGTTCTACCCTCCAGGTTTACCAAAAAATGTCTACTTTCTTTTCTAATGAAAACCCACCAGTACAAAAAGCCCTGTAGTCTCAGACACTCAGGAAAGACCCCAATCCATGAGGAGGCCCAGTCTTGGCAGAATCACAGCAAGTAGAAGCAGACCATCCCTCAAATGGAATGCCACTTTAGAAGTAGGTACGACATCATTCTGATGAGAGAAAATGTTGTGGCTGGACTCCTGTGTTGTAGAGCATTTGTTAAACATTAAACAGTGAGGCCCATCTTCACAGGGAAACTAGAAACAATTGCAAATGGGGTCAGACTTGCCCGAGAGAGCCTGAGGCAGATGTATTCTGACAGGAACAGAGAAGACTGGTGCTCTGATGCACTTAGTAAGGCAGTTCTTGTATTTGCAGTTTGGCTCAGTAGCATTAAAATGATTTTATTCTACTGAAACTAAAGAAGAAAGTCTGTTCACAAAGGTTTTGTTTTTTATATGCAGGGAGATAGGAAACTAAAGAATTTATGAAGGAGAAGAGAAGGTGGTGAACATACTAGAGACCCAGCTCTAAGCAGACTAACAGGAAGCTCCACGGCAGATCCTATGCAGGCCCTCAAGATGATATATGAGCCTTGTGTAGGCACAGCCATTGTAGGAACTCAGTGAACTCAAAGTTTGAATACAGGAAGGAGACCAAGACTGAAGATAGCATGTTTCCTATAGTAAGAGAAAAGTATTTTCCTCCAAAATTTCAATTACAGATTTTCTGCAGAGACGGTTGAAGTTGTGACCCAGGAAACAGGACACAGAGAGTGAGCAAAGATTTAAAATGGGGCAACTAGTAGATTTAGAATAATTTCTTTGCTTCTGTGATTAGAAAAATTCTCCACATTGAAACCCACTGAATAAAGGGGAAGAAACAAAAAACACCTAAGGTTGAGAAATCAACCTTAGATTAAAAAAAAAAAAAGCAAATACAACCAAAGAATCTTTCCAATAGGACTAAACTATGAATAATGATACTGTCAAGAGGCAAGTTATATCTAACGGAAATAAGTTGCCAGATTGTTGGCCTCCTGAACGTTAAGATAGATCCTGGTGGACATGTTGATAGCCCTCATAAAAGGAAGAGATAGAAAAAGTTTGGGCTCAAACGTCAAATCTGAGATAGCTTCCCTAGTAGCAAGAAAAACCAATGATATTTTCTATAATCCTAGGATTACAAATTAAATGTCATTAGAATCAGGTTAGAGAATTTTTCAAGTGAAGCCAAACCACAAAAAAAAAAAAAAAGTTAACATTAACAATATACTAGTCTAGAAGAAAAGAGTGGTAGGTGGTTTTTATGTTGCAACGTTATTCTTAGAAATTATATCTTGGGCTTGGATTCTTAACTCACAATGAACTCTCTCAATGGTCCATTTACCTTCTGAAACAAGCCCCTGTTGGAGCAATAATATTTTACACAGAAATTAAGCAGAAGAAATTCTAGTTCAGTATGGCCTTGTATTTTGAATGGAGGTGATACGTACTCAGGCATCTGCCATGTGGTCTGAGAAGCAGAAGAAAAGCCTGCAGAGGGAGAAATGTACAACAGAAATCCAAAGAGTGGCAGATATAAAATGCAGGGACTTCTTTCTAGTTTATGGTTTCAATTTTACTTTATAGATCCAAATTTCTTCCAGACTGAGGGCCAAGATATGTCTTCCAGTATTTTTTATGAGCTACTTCTATATTCTTTTAATAAACATCTCTCTTTTGCTTTAACTAATTTAGATGTTGTTGTTGATAATGATGTTGCTGATAACTAGAGTCCTACATACTACAGAATAGAGTTGTGTTCCTAAATTTGTGCAAAACTTCTTACAGATTTAATTTTTTTTCCCCAATCCTTTCTTCAGTCAATCTGAAGTGCCTACCATAACCCTGGATAGGGCATGCTCCTTAGAGAAGCCTTCTGGCAGAATCCAGCATGTTGATTCAATTCACTTTAGCAAAGTACCCAAACATGAGGCACCTGTTATGTGTTTAGACACTGATCTGCGTGCTGGGATTTTGTTGGTGGACAGAGTGCAGTCCTAACTTATAAGGAGACTATAGAGTCTATGGAGAAAACTAAAGTGCAGTGTGGTGAGTCTTAAAATAGGAGTAAACCTGCACAATATAAGAGCACAGAGAATGGACACCTATGCCAGTCTTTGGAAATCCAGAAAAGGTTCCAAGGGAAATGAGGCATAAAGCAATACCCAAAAGATTAAATCAGGTTAAAGAGTTAAATGAGTTAAACCAGATTAAAGAGTTAGGGTCAGGAGAACAGATCTCTAGGTCAAAAATAAAGCATGTCACAGGCTTATAGGCAGGACTTAGTATGACTAATTTTTTACTATGGCTGGCTTCTAAAATTCAGAGCAGAAACTATTGAGAAATAAAGCTAAAAAAGGCAAGGGATTCGACATTAAAGGCAGTGGGAAATCTTGGACAAATTTCAAGCGGCGGGGGGGGGGGGTACACAATCAAAAGGGTGTTTTAAAGAGATCATGCTCTTTTAAGTGGGTTGGAGGATGGCAAGGCTGCCCCTTCAGAGACCAGGAGGAGTGAGCTGCTTTAGTAATCCAGGCCAAACATGACGATCCCCAGGATTAGTACAGTAAATGAGAGGACTGAGATAGTGAAAAAAAAACAAAACAGTGAGCTAATGACTAAAGCATTCTGCTGGGGGAGATTATACTAAAAACTCTGAGATAAAGGGTCAGGTCCCTTCTTACCATAATCCCAAAACAAAAAGGCTTTGATGCCAAATATAACCACATCAAAATATTTCAAGAGTTACTTTCCATTCCAGAAGAACACTTACAATCTTGGTAATTTTTATAGTTGTCTGAGCCTCAAAGTGCTCCCACACTGGATTGAAAACTTTACTTAACCACTTTACTGCCACATAAGTTATAAAGCCTGAGGCCAGCTATAAAGATGTTAATTTAATGAATATTCATAATCAATAAATATTCATTAAACAACATTTCCTTTCCAGGCATGCTGTTGCTCCTGGCAGGTCCCTCCTGCATGGCAGAGTGCACTTGTTAAATGAGTGTTGCTCATCGCAGAAACACCTTATGGGATTTCATGAAAGAAACTATATTCATCTACAATACATACAGATGTGTAGAGACAAGTTTGAACAAATTCTGTACAAAAGGAAAAAAAACTTTTCCTCTTTTCTTCTACAGTGCTTGTGTTTCACGCGTCAAATGTGTGCCCAAATATATGAAACCCTATTGGGGAAACCAAGTAGACTTTAAAGGGTTTTATTTCTGTCTCTATGTGCTAGGTAAGTGCAAAGGCAGTCGTCCCTAACCAGCTCTATGGCTGCCTGATAAAAGCCAAGGTTTAAATGCAAATGAAGAGTTGTGAGCATAAATACTCAAAAAATATGTTTTGCATTGTATGATGATGACTTTTGAGAAAGCCATCCATTTCATGTTAGATGAAGTAGCTATGATGCTGTATACATTTCAATTGGAATATGTGTAGTTTATTAAGATAATTTTTTAATGGAAATTACTACTCACATTGCCTCTCCTTGAAAACCCAGAATTCTACCTGACCACCACCCAAGGAATCTTCACATGTTCTTACACACTGATAATAACACAAAACCTACTGGATATTGACAGTAAACAGATGAATACTACTGCACGATGTTATCTGCTTCAGAATTTTCTGCTTACTAATACTATATAAAGCAGGGGTCCCCAAGCCCAGGAACCAGGCTACACAGCAGCAAGTGAGGGGCAGGGCAGCGAGCAAAGCTTCATCTGCATTTGCAGCCGCTCTCCACTCTAGCATCACCATCTCTGCTCCACCTCAGATTCTCAAAAGAGCACCGGTCCCTGGTGCCAAAAAGGTCGGGGACTGCTGGTATAAAAAAAAAAAAACAAATATTCAGCAGTTTTTTACATTTTTAAGATGCTGCAAGGCCATGGTTTTCTGCTGATTCCATAGATTCCCTCAGGGAAATAAGGCTTTTCCGCTGTATTCTAAAAGTATGTTATGCTTCCAATCAGTGTCTAGTAACACTATCCTTCTTTCAGATACCCAAGATTCTTCCCACAAGCGTGGATATCCACAATCATCACCCTAATTGTGGGTCAAGCAAATACAATAACTTCAGCTGGTCTGCCACCATGCTACCAACTATATAAAAAAGTAGGTTTCTTGAGAAAGGGCATCTTTAGCACTGGGCTTCAGGCTCCTTGAAGGAGTTAGCCAAGAAGCTGTGTAAGACTCATTGAACCTTCATAGAACATTTAATGAGTTCTGTTTGTGGTTGTTGCTACTGTTGTCACCGTTGGTTTTCAATATTGTATGGGTTCTTTCCTAGAACTCCCTTCCACATACTCTCGACAACCTTCATTCTAAGAAAAATGAGAGTTTGACTGAAGAGGTAGGTTTCTCCAGCTCTGACAATCTGACCTTTTATTTTTTCCTTTAAATCTTGGAACTTTAATTAATCTTTACATATTTTGGGCTAAGTACTAAGGTTTTTGATTTAATAAAGATGGCATTTGCTGTCATGTGCCTGACAGTCTTTGAATAGATAAAGAGATTGGAGGGAAGAAGTTATTGCCTCAAGCATACAGATGGGATAAGAAGCCTCATCTAGGACACACTATCAAAGGAAAAATTATATCTTATTATTTTTTTGTCTTCATTTTCTGTGTAAACATTCTGTTAATAGCTCTTATGTTACATTCTTGTCCTTTTTAAAAGAATGATATAGAAATTACAGTACTCTCATAACCAAAGTAACTGCTTGTCAAATTCAGGTCACTAATTAGCCAAATTAAAATTTTCATATACTCAACAGTCACCCTCACTGCTAGACACTTGTTATTCCTCCAAAGAGAGTTTTAATGGTCATCCTATTACCTAAGCAATTTTAATTGCATCTTGTGGCATGTCATTAGTTTTATTAGTGAGTTGCTTAAGCATTTTCATGAATAATAATTGTAAAATACAATAAATTTTTAAATACAAATTATAAAAAAGGAAAGTGAACTCAAATACGTTTCTTGGTGTTTAATTTTAACCCATGTTGAGCTTTGTCTATAAATTTTTATTTTTTTTTTTAGTCTGAGAAGAGAAAACTACAAGAAAAAACTTCCATCTAAGTTGGTTCCATGTGACACTATATTTTACAAAATTGTATGTTAGGAAAGTACAATAAATTGACTTGAAAACTATGTATTGCTAATAATATCTTTGTTACCATGATGACCTTGTCTAATTCCAAAGGTCCTTTTATCCTAGATCTTGATGATCTATGTAATATAGCAATATACAGACTATTTCTTGCTTTAAATTCAATGAGAGATAATATGTCCAAAGGCATTTCAAGAAAAAAAGAGCTAAAAAATAAAGGTATAAATATCAGTCCTGTCTTGTGGTAGAATTCTCTAGTCGCCGTTCATTTGGGATATCACATGAATGCTATCCTCTGAAGCAATGCAACAGTACGTATGGTAAGGATGAAAAGACTGTGTTTTTATACTCAAATCTGGTGCTTCTTACTTTAAATATTACCCAATTTGAAAAGGTAGTAGAAGATTAAATATGATAATATATTTATGGAGGTTGCATCTTCCACATAATTAAACATCCCTAGAAACTTGCAAATTTACTTTCTAAACTCATCTAAATAAAACTTCTCTCCCTTATCACTGCTCTTCTCCAATTTTTTTCTCAATTAAAGAAGAAATATTCTCACCACGTTGACTTTGCTCCAGACATGTCTCTCTCCACTGCTTGCTCTCCATTTTTCTAAGCTAGGAGTTGCAGACTCAAAAATATAAAAAAGCTTATAAACCACTAAGGTGTCAGGAAAGTTGGAGAAATAGAGTCAGACTTTTTGAGCATTTGTATTCACATTTCAAATCAAATCCAAGCAAAACAGTGACAGAAACAAAACTTCTTACCGATGATGTACACCTTTTAGCTTATTTTACCCCATGAGAAACCAGTCAGTTACCCCTGGTCTAAATCTTAGTGTTCAAAGCTTATTAACTCTTGAAGTGCTGCAGCAGATGGAGCCAAAGAGCTGAAGCAAGGCTCATTAACAACACAAAAAATTGTCTTCGGCTCTCCTAATTCTAATGTATGTGGCTTGGTGAACCAAGGGCATAGAAAAAAAATGATGTCAGTGCTAGTATCCTGAGGGACACTGACTCTTATTTTCTCAACACCTTTCAACAGATCATATCCTGTAGTCTCAGGATCTTTTCTGGGCTTGTTTGAAAACAACTCCTTCAAAACCAAACAGTGTTTAATTGCTATTATTAACAACTTACTGTTATAACATATGACAGCTATCAGCCAATCATGTCTATCATATATTTAATGGAAAGGCTTATCAGCCACAGAGGACCCTTAATTAATTAGGAATTTTCTATTGTAAAGTGATACACAAACATTCAGTTCACATTTATATGAGATAAGCAGTATGAGTCATAGTATAATAATATACTGGTTCCGTGAATGTAGAAATTGAGACTAAGAAGTTTAAAATGATTCATTCAAGGACAAAGAAATCGTCAAGGTCAGAACTCAGAATGAAACATAGATTTTCCTGCCACCTGTGCTGGTTCTCAGAAAACTCTTCCGTTACCACCAGGGGCAGCAATAGCAACCAAACAAAGGCCCTTTGGAAATGTGTTTTGCAGACAGATTTCAAATTCACAGAAACTGATTTTAAAAAGCAGCTCTAGGACATAGTAGAAACATCTGAATGTGCCACCTGTAAACTGATAATCTAGTTGGTTTTCTATTCTTCATTCTCTATGCTCCCCTAACTAAAAGAACAGTGACATCCATAGTACCACCAAGCCTGGCAATTTGCTCTTTTACCCAGATATATTTTGAAAAGATGAAGTGTGTATGTCAGTTTGCAAAACAGCATGACTCTCTTAGCCTTTGCTCGCTTTATCCTGAGCCAAAAAACGTAGATCTGACAGCATCTGTTTCCACTACCCATGCTATTCCAATCATCAAAAAAACATAAGGGTTGGAAAGGAAGTTCTGAAAGATTTCACATGCCTGTTCCTTACCAAGAAAGGCACTTTCTTCCATGCATTCATTCCACTTCCTTTATACTTGTGTCTGACTCACATGTTCAACTGGGAGATAACTAAAGAGGAAGTCAGGGGAAAAGATCAAGGGTTAAAAATTGTATTAAGTTTCACGATTATGAAGAAAAAAAGATGATGTTAAATATTTTCAAATGAAAGCTAAAAGAGAAAAAGAAAAAAAATGAAACCATCATCCTTGGATCCTGTGAAAATTGTGTTAGAACATATTAGACCAGGCATACAAAATTTAACTTTATTGAAAATTTTCAGGAGACTGATCAAAATGTCTTAATATAGGGTAATAAAAAAGAGAATAAAAAATAAATGTATACATTTATTACATTGGATTCCTTGTGAAAAACAGAGATGGAGAATTTAGCATTTCTGAAACCAAATGTATACCGTGGCATTCTCTTCTCTAATGTTACCTTTTATTTTATTTTTCTTCAAGCAAATGCAAGAATAATTCACCAACAAAATGCGAATTAACTTAGAAAAAAATTGTGTAACATAATCAATCTAATACGCTCATCATTTCACTTCAAGTAATTCAATATATGTAGCAAGAAGATGGACAGTAGATCAAAATGAGGCATTTAAAGGGGGAAAAATGCTTTTTTTTGTTTTGTTGTACATGGCCTGGCCTGTTGGCATTCTTAACCAATTATCAATGTTAAAAGATGTAAGGAAATATTTGAGCATTGGATTATTATGAAAAGTTCTTTGCAAAGTTCATTAACAGGAAAATCACTGATATAAAGATATTTTTATGACATTTTATTTACACTTTGGAAGTGAATATACATCGATGTAATTTAAACAATTATTTCATTACATATTTAAAAATTTGTATAAAATAAAGAGCATTTAACCTAAAAACTTGTTTATATCACTAGGATTCTTCTGTATATTATCTAACATGGCAATAGGCTAGGTCAGCAGATTTCTAAAGGCTATGCTATGCACAACAAGCACTTGTATCTCATTCTTTATACACTGAAATTAGATTTATTCATACATATTCAGATCTGATTCCCCTACCCTTACAAATCTTTCACTTAAAGTTTCGGTGCCATATTTTTAATATTGGAGAATAGCCTGATCTAATATACATGATTTTGCTTTGTATTTATTATTCACAGCTCTTTCTCTTTCCATCTGAAACTTAGTAATAAAAATGTAGTTATATGAGCCAATAACTTTGTGACATTAAGCCATCTGTCTAGCCTTATATGTTTTGATTCAATAAAGGCAATCAATGACTTCCCAGAACAATTAACAGAGGTTTTCAAGAGGAACAAAGGAAAACTTATTTGAATTATTGTCTTTGGAAAAGTTAACACACATTAACCTCCCAAATGACACATATTCTTATTAGTAAAATTTCACAAACATTATTAACTTTTATGTACACGGTTATACATACTATTTACCCAAAGATTATACTGCAATATAAAACTAAAGAGTATATAGAAAAATTTTTAGGGGTAAACTATCTAAAGTATATATGCATATATGGTATTAAGAACGCTGTGTTTTATTTTTTAACATATTTGCTAAAATTTAACAAAATAAATGTTTCATAAATTTTCCAGTTTACCAAATCACTGTTTACTTCAATTATTCACCTAGATAAAAATAAGTTCAAACATAGAGTAGCCCACACATAAATGGAACGCTGTGTTTGGACGTATGTGTTTTTATGTGCCAATCCCCCCACACCACCTTCCAAAGATGAGCTAAGGCAATTGTAGTAATAAAGGTCTTATTGCACTATCTTGCCCAGGTGCTCAAAGAAATCAAACTGGTTCTGACTATTCATTTGCACTTATGTATCCCAAACTCAGTAAAGGCAATCAATGACATCCCAGAACAATTAACAGAGATTTTCACAAGGAGGAGGTCACTTAAAGCCATCTTAGTTGAACTACGTACCCTAAACTATTCTTCATTAAGAAGTTTCATAGCAATTTTTAAAGTAAAATTTTGGTCATCTATGCTTGCAAAGTAATGAAGGAGCAACCATTTAAACAATTCATCACAAAGGAACATAATTTTTCTGTAAGTAATGGTTTCTAAAATGTAAATTTATTTTATTTTTTACTTAAATTACTAGAATAATTATTCTAGTTCCTGCTGTATGTATAGAAGAGATGGAAGAATTGCTTCATGACGTGATCAAAACAAAATTTCTATATATCTGTGGGTCACTTAGTGATTTATGAAAGATTTTTGGAAATAGATTGAGTTATAAATATTTAGCTGATTTTAAAAAGTATTTGGACACTGTTGGGACAGATATTTATGAAGTAACATTTTTATTGTTATTTTTTCAAAGCATGAAATTTCAAAAAATATAGAAACAAAGAAACTTAGACCAGAATTGTATCCTTTTAAAAAACACTTTTTTTTTTTTTTATCAAAAGCAGAAGAGGCATAATTTTTAGTACTTGATTCCATCTAGATATTTTTACTTGGCTGTGTGATTGTCAGCAAATCTACCAAATTCTCTGTGCCTGTTTTAGTGAACAAGATTATTATGAGAAATAGGAATAATTTATGTGACAGGAATAATACATTATCTTATACCGAGTAGAAACTCAAAAATGGTGGTATTTTTATTATTTATGTAATTTATATAATTTTTAACTTAGGTTAGACCACCACTTAGGCTGTAGACTAAGGTTTTAAAGATGAAATCAAAATAATTTAATCAGTAGATTGTTAGGATCACACATGTACATAAATAAAAATGAATTTTGAATACATGAAGTAATATCTTTGTGCTTTCTGTTATTTGTAGCTCCAAAGTTTTAATTGTCTACCTGTAGTCACACAGTGCTTACAGCTTGTGGGTATCACCTAGTAAAGCTCAACTTTCTTATTTCCTGACTATCCTATATCTTCATTTGTAATCAAGTGACTTGAATAGAGTTTACAATTGCAATTTATGGGAGATAGGATATGTAAGCAGATGTTCCCCTGTTAGAGATTATGAGTTTCAGTTTTACAGTGAGTTCCAAGCCAAAATGCCATCTCAAACTTGGTATCCCTTCAGTTCTGGTGAAGTAATAAAGGAGATTCATGGGTCTTATTTGCTGACCTGACCAAATTCATTTCTACCTCATATCAGAAATTTTACTGTTTAAGTTACAGTAGCAAATTTTTTTTAAAAAAACATCCAATACCACCTAATAACTATGTGAAGACAGCATTAGGCTATTATTGTAATCATTATAGTTTTTTAATTAATGATGTACAGAATTAAAGAAAACTTAGAATGATAAGAGAGTATATAGAATAGAATCAGGGATGTTTTCTTTGATTTAAATACAGTTTATAAGTACTTAATTTTGCCATTTTATTTTTGTGACTTCACAGGATTTTTCTTCTAAAAATATCATAACTTTAAAAAAATTAAGAAATTATTATTAAAATGTAAAACAAATAAAAAGCTCCTTTTTAATTCTCAAAAGGTTTTACCAGCCTCTCTAGTGAGAAACTCAATATAGCACAAAAGTAGTTTCTGCCCTGGGGCGAGAGTGATATGAACAAGAGACCTAGATTTGCCATTTGGTGGATATCAGATCTTAGAGAAATTATTTAACCTGTAAACCTCAGTTTCACCAAATAGAACATAGCATAATAATAGTATCAATTTTATTAAATCTGTTGAAGATTAAAATAGGTATGAATAAAGTTCTAGCATAGTGCTTGGCATATAAAAAATAATTAATATTATTTTTATTAATAGAATTTTTCACTACTAGCTATAAATACAATTTATTTGACCAAAATAGAATTTCATAGTCAACACATTTCTACTATACTTTTTTAGGTAAAGATATATCTTATCAGTGAGACTTGATGACAATTATTGCAAAATGAGGATTAAGCAAAAGATATGCACATGTCTAAATTCTGTATTAAAGAATGAAAACACATATTTTCAACAGCACATTTTGGCCCAGTGAGATGTCATTGCTGTGACAGGATATAAACTTCTCAATGTAAAAACAAATAAATGTGATATAGCCATAACTGCCAGATCATAATTCTTTTCTATTAAACTGCATTGTCTCCTTCTCCCTCTAACTTAGAGTGAAATGTAAATTGCCAATATTCCCTTTATTGGTTAAAAATTGATGAGAAATAAGGCCCATGCAAAATCAAGTGGTTCTAAAGCAAAACAAGAAAAAGAAGTAACTAACATAAACTTATTATTTTTCTTAAAACTTTACTAAAATGACAGATTTGAAAATGACTTAAGAATATGAGTGTCTTTCTGTACGTCTAGTGCAATGATGTAGTAGTCTCAAAGATAGCATATAATACAGTAGTTGCTACGGTAACAAGATGTTTTTCATTGAAGAGCAATAAAAAATGGTGGCATATAAATAACATATGTACAGTATATTGTCTCTGAGTGAATGACCTTTGCCCTTGGACCATAAGAACATGTTTTTTTCCTTTCTGAAATTCTTGTCCATTTTTGATGTGCATGTGTATCTAATAGACTGGTGATCAAACCACCCTCTTTGAAGCTATGCAGGATACAGGAAAATAAAAGGTGGCTCAATATTGTATATGAGGTTAAAAGGAGTTGATGAGTTGGAAATTGAAGCTTTTGAATTAGGTGCTGTGCTGAAAACATTTCACACTTCACAGGCCCACTTTGCAATTATAACTTGTAGTTGAGTTATATTTTCTTGCAATTTAATAGGAGCACTACTATATATAGCAATTAATTGTTTATATAAAAAGAAAAAGGAGTTAGTTGTAGGCGGAGAAGTTAGAAATTTCTTATGTTCAGAAAGTAAGCACTGCTGAAAAGGGAAGCACTTTGCATGTAACGTACCATGAAGTCTAACCTAGGTTTATCCCTCTCCTGCTCTGTGGCATTGGGTGAGTCATTAAGGGATTCTCTCTTATCTGTAAGATGAAGATAAGTTTAACTTAATTGGCTTAAAGAATAGGTAAAGGTATCAAAATAGCAAATGCAGATGAAACTGTTATGCAAATATAAATCATTTTTATCAAGTATTATGAAAAGAAATACTTGGTAAGGTCAAGTTTTGGAAACAGTTTGTCTTGCTTGCCTTTAAAATGTTGAACAAGTGCTAATGGCAACTCAAATATTTTCTTATTTCATGGTCAACTAGTAAGTGTTACTCAGCTAGTAACTATTGACCTTTTAGATTGTCATATGTGAATGTGCTAGTTTTATAAATGTAAACTGACATATATTCAATAGTGTGGCTGATATTCTAAATGCTTCTGATAATCATAATTGAAGAATAAATTTATTTATGTATATGTATGTATATATAAAATTATTTATGTATATTAATTTCAGAAAAGAAGAAAACATGTCCTTATTGTTCAAGGGCAAAATCAATTTTAGGTATATGTATATATATAAAATCTCTTCAACTATATGTTACAGATATAGTTGAATTTATATACATATAAATTACATATAATGTATGTGTATGTATTGTCTTCATCTGCATAGATACATATACAGAGAGGTGGTACATATGTTATGTATCTAATTCATTCCTCACCTGGAGTTTTTAGAAAGTATAATACAATTTTAAGAAAGAAAGAAAAATATACATATTATAAAAGAAGACATGAAACATTCATAGACAATATGATAGTAAACATAGAAATTCCAGAAGAATTTATACATCAATGATTAGAATTAATAAGAGTTTAGCAAGGTTGATCAATGCAAAATTAATTTAGAAATGTATTAAATTGTATTCAATAACATTGAATTATATACAATAAATTGTATTCAGCAATATATTAGGCAATATATTTCAATATAAAACATTTCATTTAAATAACATCAAACTATTAAAGTGCCCAGGAATAAATCCAACAAAAAAGTACAAGCTCTTAATGTAATTATAAGGTATTATTGAGATATATTTTTGAAATTTAATTAAGTTGAAATAGAGCCAATGTTTATGGTTGGAAGACTCAATACCATAAAAATATAGTCTTCTCTTAAGTTCACTGCATTTCCAACTAAAACTCCAATGTAAATTTGTATGAAATTTAATGAGCTGAATCTAAAATTTTCATGGAAGGCTGAATGACCAAGAATAGTTTAGATAATTCCAAAAAAAAGAAGGAGGTAGATAGAATAAAGATAGAAAGAAGGATGAAAATATTAAGTTTTCTTATAAATCTTAGATAGTAAGACAGTGTAGTGACAAATTGCTAAACAAATGTTCAGAGGAACAGAGGAAAGAGCTCAGAATGGACCTGTGCATATATGGAAACTTGATTTACTGCAATATAGACATTATAGATTACATTGGAAAGAATATGTTTTTTAAATTTATTTTTATTAAATGATCCTGAGATAATTGAGTTATCCCATAAAAAATCAAATTGGGTCCTAACTCATACATGTGCAAAAATCAGTTCTAGGTAGATTAAAGATTTAAATGCAAATAGCACAGTATAAAAATGTTAAAAGACAAGCTGAGGAAACATTTATTATACATATAGTGTACAGAAAATGAATATCTACAAGTCATTAAAAAAAGACAAACAATCCAGTAGAAAATTGGGCAAAAGAATGACTAGGCATTTCATAGAAGAGGTTACACAACAGATTTTAAATCATATGAAAATATGTTCCACCTGGTTAGTAATCAGAGAAATTTAAATTAAAAGCATTCAGATATCTTTTTTCATGTACAAGAGTAGGGGAAAAAATTGAAAACTGGACAATGCTGATATATGGTAAAATGTCAGTTAACAGGAATCCTCACCTATCCAGGGGATATGTATAATTGTACAACCATTTGGAAACACTTTGACATCACCTACTAAAGTTGGACATTTGTACTTTCTCTGCATCGGTATATATTCTAAGCGCACTAGAGAAACTTGCATGAATTCATGGCAATTTTTTCTAAGTTCAAGTAGCATTGTTTAATGTAATAAAAATTTTAGAAATAGTCCAAGGGTCCAGAAGAAGTATAACAGATAAATACAATTGTAATAGTCATAAAATGGAATATCATACACTAGTACAAAATTAAATTTCAGCTACATATATTGACATTAAGAACCAAGTAACAGAAGAATACACACAATATGGCTTCATTTATATACATTTCCATACATACAAAACGAAGTCCTATATTATTTAGTACTTAAATAATATGTAATAAGAATAAAAGGAAAAACAAAATCATTAAAATAAAATTTAGAGAAAAATAAACTTGCTGAGCGAAGAAGAATTTGAGGGGTTCTCAATAACTAGTTCTATTTCTTTAGCTATGTGGTGGCTAAATAGAAATTCATTTTATTTTTCTTTTAGCTGAAATATATATATTTATATACTTTCATGCATATAATATAGTTTATAATAAACAATAATAAGTTGTTATTCATTCATTGTTTGCTCCTATATTAATTTAACAGATAATCTTGAATGCCTTTTATCTGGCATTGCATCCATGTTAAATTGAATAAATGAGTTATATTTTTTCAAAGAGCTAAATATCTAATATAAGTCATAAGTAAGTACACCAGAAATAACAATACAGTATAATCACATGTTCCATGATAGATCTGTGCACAGAGAAAAGACTGTTAAACAGGGTTTGGGCTGGGTGGGTTCAGAGAAGACTTCTTACAAATACAACATCTGAGTTGATCACTGAAACATACTTGAGACCAGTCCCTAGAAATGCATTCCAGAAATAGCCAAAAGTATGTTAGGAGGCAGACGTTCTTGAGAAAGCAGGCTTTTTAAAGAACTGGTTAACACTGGTAACTTTCTGGCAATCATCATCTGATTGCCTAAGCTCTTTGGAATTCAAACAACAACAACAGCAACAACAACAACAAACAGATTCATTGAGCCTGGGGGGTGAGGGAGTGTGCAAAAAAAAAAAATTATAAAGCTTTCAGAATCTAGCCATTTTTAGGTATGATATATTCTTATTGACCCAACACTTAAACAGGAAGCTACCAAAGGCAACTAAAAGTTCTACAATTCATTTTTTAGCTTGATTTTATATAAAGGGAGCAGTTCTGGAAACCATAAGTTTGATTAGTCAGGAAACTTATGTTTTAAATTAAAACTGGTCAAATGCCTTGAAAAGATAAAAGAACTTAAAACAATTCTCTTCTACTATCAGAGAAGAGGAGTTACTCAATAAAGTAGAGGAATTTATTTAAAATAAAACAGCAGTTGGAAGGTTCAGAGCAAGCCAATATGAATCAGAAGAAAGTTTATGAGAAAAGCAAGAAATTAAATTTAAAAATGTACTAGTCTTTTAGACATCACATTTTAAGAGAGACCAATAAACCCTGACACATCCAAATCAAAGAGTGATGATTAAAATATTAACCTAAACTAGGAGGAGAGAGCTTAAAAAAATTTAAAGTCAAAACACCTGAGAAATGGTTAGATTAGAGAAGAGACTCAGGGAAAGAAAATTGTTCTTCAATCTGTCAGTCTCGAATAGTTAACAGTGAAATAAATTTAGAGTCATATATGGAAGAACTTTCTAACCATTAGAGTAACCTAAACATCAAATACATTCTCTTGATGTTGATGAGGTGTCTATCGCCAGGACTACCTTAGTAAAAACTGCACAATAAAGGTGCCATCAGACCCAGTGAGTATATATAGCTCTTCCACATCAAATATTTTCTGAGTATTGTTTCAAATGATTTTTTTTCATATTTTTATGGTATCCCTTTGTATCAAAATATTGCATAGTAGAGAATTTTAAGCTACTGAAATGAATAAATTATTATTTATAGAATTTTATAGGAATAGAAATTAAACAAGTAAACACAGGTTATCTCTTAACTCACATGAAGTTTACAGTTTGAATAGTAAAATGTGATAAGACATAAAAGACCTTTTGATATATTCTTAATAACAAATTGTTTCAGAAATAAATTATTATACAGGCCATGGAGTAATATTAGTCTTTGCTACCATTAGGACGATGATGTCACAGCTGCTCTTCCTTCCTAGATCTAGCAATGACCTTCCCACATAGTAAGAATGCAGCATGATGACATGCAAACCTTGTGGCTCAGAATTCTAGGAAATTAAAGGAAAAAAAATTCCCCCTAAATAAGAACTCCCTGTGATTTTTATTTGTGATTATTAGAGAAAATACCAAGTTTACATGCACCCTACAAATGAAAATTGCAACATAAAGGCCTTCACAACAACAAATTGCCTTAAAAAAAACCCCACAAGTTTCTAGATAACTTAAAATAGTTCAAAAAGTCAGTACCAGACAGTGTGTAAATTTAGCACATCATAGCAAAAACCTGATCACCTTAAAACCCAGATCTCCTTAAGCCAAATTCATTATTGCCTTCCTTTACAAAAACCAAGAATCATTCAACTCATTCATGTCTTTCATGAATTCAAACTTTAAAAATGAAAAGAATCCATTAGAAATCAATAATTCCAAAGCCAAGTGATTTATTTCCTACTTCCTTTTTTGTCTTCAAATTAAGAAGTGTTGATTTATTTTTTATCTAAATTTTTATGTAAATTTGATTAAAAGGTCTTCTAAAATTTGCATTTAAAAACTATTGGACAATATGATCTTTATGATCCTCTATAACTCTAAATTCTGTGAGAACATTAACTATGCCTGTCTTTCTAATCCCCTATTCCCAATTCTCAGCAGTGCCTAATAGTGCTTAAGAAATATTGCTGAATAGATGAATGAATGAATATATAAAAGGGGAATAAATGCAATTCATAGTTCTAAGTGCAACAAGGGATATGGGGAGCATTACCAAGAAATATTTTTTAACCGTTTCTCGGTAAACATTTGTTTATTTGCTTATCAAAATTTTATTGAGCACTTTTGTGCACAGGTACTACTAGTTGAAATACATCAGAGAACCAAGTAGAAAAGGACAGACAATAAATAACAGACATAAATAAATGCTAATTTGGTGGAAGTTGATGAATGCTAAAGGAATTAATGGTAAAATATGGAACAGTATAAAGGGGTTTAAGATGATCCAGGCACTGGAGATAATAAATACAGGTTGTGGTAATAAATACAAAGGTCTTTGAAGATATCTTTTTTTTTTTTCTTTTTGAGTTGCCATCAATAAGCAATTTACTTATTTAATTAAAAAAAAATCCAAATACTGGCATTGTCCAGAAAAATTTAACAGATTTATTTATAATTCTTATAAAGTTGAACTGCTGCAACTGGTTCACTAAAACATTTTGACTTTCATTAATGCTTTATGTCCCCGCATTTATATTAAAAATTCACACACAAATGAAAATAGAAAAACTGCCAATACCTGATTTCTGTCCCCTAATTTTCCACTTGCAATCATATACTAAAATACCTTTTGACCCCACAGGAGAAAAAAAAAAAAATGTTTAACATTCAGAATTACCAATAACAGGAAGGTGTTGTTTGTTGTTGTTGTTGTTGTTGTTGTTGTTGTTGTTTAAAGAATAAAATGTTTCTCATTATAGTGGATTCTTAAGCATGTTCTCCACGTATGCAGCATGCTAGCTGGATGTCTTTTGGAATACATGTTTGTCATGGATAGCACACAGATTGGTGCCTTCAAAAAGGCCAACCAGCTAGGCCTTTTTGCTCTTGCAAAGCACCAATAGCTGCACTCTAGAAGCACAGTTCTGTCTTGAAGTCTTGATCAATTTTTCGCACAGATGCTGGAAGGGAAGTTTGTGAATCAGAAGTTCAGTGGACTTTGATAAAGTCTAATTTCACAGTGTCAGAATACCAGGCCTGTAACGATGAGGTTTCTTCACCCCTCCAGTAGAGGACGTACTCTTGCGAGGTAGCCAGCTGCTTCCTCAGTGCTTTACCACCATTAGATTTGCAGGCAGTTTGCTTTGGACGAGCCATGGTACAGAGACCTCCTTACTTACCTGCCTTCTTCAACTGGAGCTTGGCAAGCTATAGGCGGTGCAGTGACATATGATCACAGTTTTGAAGATGGTGATCAAATTTGTCATGCAGAATACCTGGCAGAAAAGAATTCTAAGTGGAAGAAATAGGTAGTGCAAAATTTCCAAAGCAGAAGTACATATTGTATGATAAGGAACGGGGAGAAAGTAATGTTTCTATACTGGAGTAAGCAAGTATGAAATAGTAAAAGATAAGATTTTCTTAATCTGCTTAAACTGCCATAACAAAATATCACAGACTAAGTGGTTTAAATACCCCGAATGTATTTTCTCACAGTTCTGAAGGTTAGAAGTCCTACTGAGCACCAGCAGAGGTGGTGCCTGGTGAGAGCTCTCTTTCTGACTTATAGACAGTTGACTTCTCACTGTATTTCTCACATAGCCTTTCCTTGGTGTGTACATGCATAAATAGTACTCTCTCTCTCTCTCTCTCTCTCTCTCTCTTCCTCTTTTTATATGACCTTCAATTCTAGGACCCCATCTTTATGACCTCATTTTACCTCAATTACCAACTAAAGCTCTATCTCCAAAAGCAGTCACATTGAGGGTTAGGATTTAACCCTAATATGAATTGATGGTGAGGGCATAATTCATTCCATAGAAGAGACCAACAAGGTAAAAGTTGAGGGCAGATTATGTAAGGCCTTGCATACCACTGTAAAAACTAGAACTGATTATCTCTAGAATTCTCTGTATAGAGGAGTTTTATTAATCTTCATTCTATTGGGCCATAGAATTTTTTTCTCCACATACTTTTGGCTTTTAACTTGAGCTGAAATGGCAAGAGACAAAAGCTATGAAGGTACTCAGGTTGAATCTCAAACGTTAGCTTTGAAAACTAGTTTTGTATATAATTGGAATAATTTGAATGAACTTGAATTCTATATCACAAATCTTGGAATTATTGTCCTTTTAATTTAACATGAAAATCTATGCAGAAACACGCAAAACAAGATTTATAAAACAAGTGAAATAAATTTTCATGCTTTATGCTAAGGGTCAAAAAAAGGAGACGACATGCAAGAAACATAAACTCTTTAAGGAGAGTGTTTGTATGATCTAGTATGCCAAGATATATATTGAATGTATATATTGGTAAATTGACTAGTTAAGCCAAAAATGGAGTGAGACACTGTTCAATTTAATTACACAAAATCTTACTGCATACTGCATAAAGTATGCTAATGATCTAACAGATAATAGATAAAGATGTTTAATTGCTACTAAAGATTAACTATTCAGCACATATGTGCCAGGAATTTTTGACAGAATATCCTTCCATTTAGCCAGAAAGTAACCTACCTAGTGAAAAATCTAATGTGATTTTTGTCCAATGTCATTAAGAAAAAAATAAATGCAAAGAGGAAACAAAGAAATTATAAAATATTTTGTGCTCATGGATTGGAAGAATTAATATTGTTAAAATGTCCATATTACCCAAAGATATCTACAGATTCAATGCTATCCTTATCAAAATCCCAATGACATTTATCACAGAAATAAAAGAAAAAAAAAATCCTAGAATTTTTATGGCCTAAGAAAAGATACCAAATAGCCAAAGAAATCCTGAAGAAAAGAAAAGAACAAAGCCAGAGGTATCACACTCCCTGATTTCAAACTATATATATATATATGATAAAGCTATCATAAACAAAACAGTATGATATTGACAGAAAATCAGACACACAGACCAATGGAACAGAATTGAGAGCACAGAAATAAACCACACATATATTTAACATGATTTACAACAAAGAGTCAAGACATAAAATGGAGAAAGAGCAACCTATTCAATATATGGTGTTGAGAAAACAGAACATCCATATGCAAAGAATGAAATCAGTCCACTATCTTACACAATATGCAAAAACAGATTAAAAACTTGAATGGATTAAAAAGACCTGAAATTATGAAATACATAGAAGAGATATAGGCACTAAGCTCCTGGACATTGGTCTTAGGAATGTTTTTGTGAATTTGGCTCGAACAGCAAGAAAAACAAAAACAAAAATAAACAGGTAGGACCACATTAAACTTAAAAAGCTTCTGCACAACAGAAGAACCATCAATAAAATTAAAAGGCACCAAAAAAATGAGAGAAAATATTTACAAATGATATTTCTGTTAAAGGGTTAATAACTAAATATATAAAGAACTCATACAACTCAATAATAATAAGAAAAAACAACCTGATTAAAATATGGTCAGAGGATCTGAATAGACAATTTTCTAAAAAAGGCACACAGATGGCCAACAGACACATGAAAAATGTTCAACATCACTAATTATTAGAGAAATCCAAATCCAAATCACAATAAAATAATCACCTTATACCTGTTAGAACGCCTATTATCAAAAAGAGAAGAAATAACAAGTGTTGGAAAGAATGTAGAGAAAAGGGAACCCTCGTACATTGTTGGTAAGATTGAAAATAGGTGAATCCATTATAGAAAATAATTTGATTTGGAGGTTCTTCAAAAAATTTGAGAAAGAAGTCCTATATTATCAAGCTAGTCTACTTCTGGGAAATTATCAAAAGAATATGAAAACATAAATTTGGAAAGTTATATGCACTCCTATGTTGATTGCAGCATTATTTGTATGTAATAGCTAAGACAGTAACAAAAGTGTCTATCAACCAATGAATGGATGAAAATGTGATATGTGTATGTGTGTATACATATATACACACACAATGTGTGTGTACATATGTACACAGTAAAATACTACTCACAGTAAAAAAGATGAAATATTGTCATTTGCAACAACATGGATGGATTTTGTGGGGATTATGCTATGTGAAATAAGTCTGTGGGAAAAGGACAAAAATCAGAATTTCACTCATATATGGAATATAAAACCAAGAAAAAAAGAAATGAATTAACAAACAAAACAAAATAAAAACAAACACAGATACAGATAACAATTGGTGATTACCAGAAGAAAAAGGTGGGTGGGGGAGGGCAAAATGGGTAAATAGGGTCAAATGTGTGGTGAGAGATAGAAACCAGACTTTTAGTGGTGAACACTCTATAGCGTATACAGATGTCAAATTATAATTGTGCACCTGAAACATTTAATACTGTAAACCAATGTTATCTCAATAAAATAAATGTAAGTAAAGAACATAGTTACTATTATACACTAGAATTATCAAAGTTGAGCTATCTGTAAAAATTTTATAAGCATGTATTTTTTTAAATCTTATATCATCATCATCATTAACAGTAACTTGTAATGTTTTAATATAAAACTGTTTTCTTATGGGACAGTGTATAGAATATTTCACCCAATGCAAATCTATGAGGAGAAAAAAAAAGATATTGAACATATTTTTATGTAAGTCCAAGCAAGATCTAAGAGATCAGCTGTATAATCTTCTCATTTTACAGGTAGAAAGAGACCCAGAGAGCTTAAATAGTGAAATGTAAAATTGAAGTGATTTGTTCACACAGAGATTTAATGGTTTCATTCTTACCTAACCATTCAGCTCCAAATCTAGTCAAGTAAATAAATAAATAATAATTTAAACAAATAATTTAGAAAATGAGATTCACTAAAATATTGCTATTTGCTGTAAGCTTTACCAATAAATCACTAATTTCAAACCTAGAGAAGAGGAATACATTTTTCAAGATGATCAGACTACAAAATTTCTATTATTTGTGTGTTAGTTATTTCTGCAAGCTATTTTATTGGTTTGTTTTGTTTTAGCTCTGCCAGAAAAAAAACTATGTAACTTTCCATCCTGTTTTAGGTACATGCCCCAAATCAGTTTTTCAACCATAAAAGAAGACATCAAAATAATATTATTATAAAATAATATTAACATCCATGCATAGATTTCTCTAAATGAGAAATTTTATACAAGTTTGATCTGTGCTCTTTATCTACAATAGACCATATTACCAAAAGAATTCCTCAAGAACAACAAAAAAGAGCACAAAAGACCTTTGCTATGACCCCATCTAACCAAGGGTCATTGTTCTATTGCAATCAGTGCTTACTGTTAGTTATAGGCTAGTGACTTCTATATGACTGTCATGACTTATAACTCTGAAAGTAATATGAAGCAAAGAAACCAGCAAAGCTGACCCAACAAAGACAGATATAAAATTAGCAGTGGACTAGTGATAACTTTATGCTAGTTGCTAAGGGCAACGTACAATTGATGGATAATGTAATAATGCACATTAAGCCACACTTACACTAAATAAGTTCACAACATCATTAATATCCATAGCAGCAGGGGCACCAAGCTGACTGAGGTAAGCAAAGGTGTTGATGATGACTATACCTTAGGGGAAGGCCTAACCACTTAATGACCTGATAGGAAGCATAACAGGAGGGAGAAAAGAATACTAGTTTCTGCTTCATTTGTCCTTACTTTTAACTTAAATAGCCCCTGTGAAACTCTATTTCTTTCTAATGCTGGCACATTTTGCATGTCCCCCTTATTGAAGGTAAAGGAGATGTATCTATTTCTATAACCTTATGAACATAAATTCTCCTGTCATCCAGTCTCAATTTCTACTGTATCCTGACTGTTCTTCCCCACTCATGTACTGCTTCTTTACTGTACTGATTGCCTGCCTTCTGCTCTACATTAGAACAAAGAGGGGCAGGAGGAAAGAGAAGAAAAGAAAATTAAGTGTTTGAGGTGGTTATACATATGCGAAGGCTATTCCTAACAAAATCATGAAGGCAAAATTAGTCCAGCAATTAACTACACTTTTAAATTTATTATTCCCTGTTCCCAGGTTACAGTGATGTGGCTAGCAAGATCATTTTCTATAGCATGCCAAATCTGGACCTTTATTTGTCCCTCTTTCCCATGAACACTCTTACCATTATCCTTTTAGAAGGCAATTGACTTAATAGCTTAATAGCTGTTGATAATGAATTTGAGTAATCTTGATAGAAAATACTTTGTCTAGAAGGAGCGAATCAACCAGAGCAATTTCAGACCTCATGACCGATTGATTATAGGGTATGGAGCAGAGAAAGCTTGAGCCTGAGGTATTGTACATTCCTTAAATAATACTCTCTAGCAGTCAGCAGCTCTATATCCTGCAGAATCAACTTGACCTGTGTGAAATCACGGAACCAACAAATGTTAGAATTCTCAAGGACCTTAGAGATGATCTAGTCAACCACTTTTGTTTTGCATTTGAGAATTTAAGAGCTTGTCCAAAGTCAGTCAAGAGTGATTATAACTACAGTGGTCTTATGGCAGTCTCAACAAGTAATAACCTCAGACACAAGAAGGTGCTTTGAGACTTGTCAATGAAAGATGTGGGCTCTGGATTCAGACTACCTAATTTTGAATCTTGGTGCCAGAATTTACTATGGCTTTATGAACCTCCCTGTACCTCTTTCTTCATCTGCAAAATTAAATTAATAAAACAATCTACTTCATTGGGATAATAGAATGACTGTAAGGATTTAATAAAGTAATAAGTACAAAGCACTAATAATAGCTTGGAACATCATAAGTGCTCAATAAATTTTATACCATTTTTAAAGAAATGGCAGAAAAGTCTGTCATTAGTGCTGTATTCTAAGCTTGTCCTTTTATCTTTTCTCCAAATCTTCCTCATCTCTTCTTTCTCCCAAACTTACTGCTATCTTCCCAAAACCCTTCATTAAAGCCAAGATGTAATTTTGTCAATGCTGTAAATACAATTTCTAAAACAATGCCAGACATGTAGTGGTATGCACTCGATATATACTTGTAGAATAAATGTACACTAGATCTGAAATATTTAATAAAAGACATTGTGGCTTTTGAAATTTTTCAAAAATGGCAATATGTATCTTATTTTATTTTATTTTATTCTTTTGTTTTAACAATTTATGCCTAAGGTATTTTTGAAATTCTGCCTTTTCCTCTGTGATCCCCAATGGCTGTAGCTAGCTCAACTTTACACTTCCCAAGAACCTGGGAACCCAAATGTTCTGTGTTCATATCATATTAGAAGGCATGGTGGTGTCCCATCATCACAGCACAAAGTACTGTGCTTTATCATCTGCAGAAACTAATATTATGGCTGAATGGAGTTAAAATCTTGGGCAACTCATAGTCTTCCTGGGCCTCAATTTCTATCTTTATAAAAATAAAAAGATTAATTTAGATGATTTATCTCTAAAGTTTCCTTTAATTCTTAAAACCCTAACTTCTATAACTAGAAAGAATGGGTGCTTTGTAGAGAACAAGCTTCAATAAATGTATTTTTGATATACTAAATTTTACTTTAACAGCATTTACTCTGAAATCTATAGAAACTCATAATCTTTGCCCATCATAATTCTAGAGAGACCTCATTGTCGTGTCCTAATAGACTATGGTTTCTAATTCGCTCCAACCTTAGACTTCCAGTTAAACTAATTGGGAGTCCCAGGAATGGACAACACATTAACAAGACCTGGAAAGTGAGAAGAAACATTATAAAGGTATTTCTGACATAATTTCATGTTCAAGAACTCTGTGGTTTTGTGGTTCCTGTCTATTTGAGACATCTTATTGAACATTAAGGACACGAGGTTAGTAATGCTATTCATGAGGTTAGGGCCTACCTGACTAATTTCTTTATTCTTCTTTATTAAACTTTCCTTTTTCACTCTAACCCAAGTATGAGCTTAATGCAACCTTTAGGAAACTCACTTTGTAGTTTCTCTGTCCTCAGCTTCCCCATCTATAAAATTGTAAAACAATTATATCTATTTTATATCTATTTTATTGACTTGTTATAAGTATCAGGAGAAAATAACTCCAAATTTACTGTGTAAAAAACTAGTCTATGAAATTTTCAGTATTTTATGAGTTTGAGTACTCCATCAGTCTCTCTTTTTCTTTTGTGTCAATTTTGCTCCTCTAACCCAATGCTAGACTCTTTAAAGATAAAAATTTCATCATTTTAGTGAACCAAGCATTGAAAGAAGTAGCAAAAAACCTAGTATCAGTCTTAACTGACCAGTAGTCACTCTAACGTGTAACCCTTAACCTCAAATGAGTCATTTAGACTTTCTGAGACTTGGGTTTTGTTTTGTTTTATTTTAATCTGTAAATTAGGAGTACTGCTCTGTTTAGTATGATGATCACAAGTAATAATGTAGGTGAAATATTTTTAACAGTAAATATATTTTCAAATAAAGAACATATTATTATTCTATAGACCTCATTGTGTAGTTCTAGGTGTATATTAAGCACTAAATTCAAATGCTTTGAAAGAGGGGGGATTGATTTTAAAAGGGGATATGAGACCTATAGAAATTCAAGTTAGCAGTATAAAAATAAAAATGGCCCAAAATGGAGCACTCTCTGAAGGCAAGAAATATAATGGAAATTTTTGGTATTTTTGTACATGATTTTATTATCTGTTTTTTAGTAAAAATATATTGAGTCCATTTTATATTGTGAAGCCAGTGCAGTGCTGAACACCATAGGTGACTCAGATGGAGGTAAGACTGAGGAAGAGGAAAGAATCAGTTAATACAAGGTGAGATGCATTAATATGCTCAGATATGAATAAGTAGAATAAGTATAATCACAGTTCAGGGAAGAAAAAGCATAGTGTATATAGGTCGTCAAAAAAATTTGCTTACAAACCAGCTAAAAGTTTTTTGTCATGTTTAATAGGTTGCATAAAATACAGTTTATTGTATATTGTAAGTACTAACATTTATTAAACAAAACAGCTAGGACATTTTGTACAAAGTATCCAAAAGTACCTAATATCGTGGTAATTAGATACCAAACGAATCCATTTTAAAATTCAGAAATTTTATATTACTTCATTTACCTCTTGGGTTCATATTTTCATTTCAGTTATCATAAAAATTATGTCTTCATGTCATATATTCTATGCTTATCTTCCCTGTCCAAAATACGAATGTAAATTAAAATTTTTATTTTGATTAAATTTCCCTTGACTTAATATCTTTGACCTGATATCACATAATCTCTTTGAAATATTATACAATTGATTGAAAACATATTAATTGCTATTTATTAGCTATAAAAGTAAACTATTAAAATAATTTTTATTGAAATGAGGTTATTATTTTTAATTAGTTCACTATCATAAAAGAATACATCTTATTGGTAAAATGTTAGTGAAATCATTATCAAGTCTATATCTATTTTTTGTTTGCTGTAAAAATCTACTAAGAAAATTTGTCCTTATAAGTAAATAGATGTGAATAGAAGAACTCCTCAATTCTTTGAACATTTTCTGAGGTACATATCAAAAATCACATTGTGAACTCAATTATGCCATTCTTCAATTTTGTTGTAAGTAACAAATGAGTCAATAAATTCATGTTATTCAGTTATTGGAATCTTTTAGTTTCAGAAAAGGATTTACTAACACATCAAAACTGTTAACTAGACCTATTCTTTCATTTAGAGGCATCTGATTTGACTTCATTAATACAAAGTTACAAAAAACTTTTAAAATGCTTATGTCATCACATGCTTAAATACAATTCCATTGAAAGTTTGGAGAGGTAGATTTTGTTCATTAAATTTCTGGAAAATGCCCATCATGTGACCTTATTTGTATGAATTAGAGCCATATTCATTTTCAAATAAACCAGCTAAGTCAGATTTAATCTCCAGTACAACAATCTGGCTTCATTTTTCAATCCAAATAAATATATTAATACTCATGCCCATCACAAGCAGCTAACTTCTGAATTTTCCAAGTAAGTAGTTTAGTAGATGATAGATGATGGTGCATAGTTAAGTCATAGAATTTTGTCTTTTGGAAAAAAGTAAACCCTTTAGTATTTCTTTCTAATGCTTTCTTTTGTTTGCTTTCATGAGTCTCTCGAAGATTGATATATTCTTTAAGGAAAGTCAGAAGATGATATAAGATAGATAGTTAAAAGGAAATTGCTATAATTCCCAGTGCTCCACACTAAAATAAATTTAAATTAAGACATCCAACCATATTCCAAAATATTTCAATTTTAATTCTACATTTTTTCATTAATAGCAACATATGACAAAAAACAAATATTCTATTTCTATATATATAATTTCTGAGATATTTTAATAGCATGGATTATTGATCATCCACATCCATAAAGAGAGGTAATAGTGGGACAGCATCAAAGGGGCAGATTAACTAAATATATCACCTTTGGAATATGTGACTTAATCTTTAAAGTTACTATAGCACCGATACTCTACATTTCATAATGCTTGTAATCTGTAAAAGTCTTTTGCCATCAGTACAGTCCAGATCCAGCTAGAAAACAGAAACTTCTCTTGGTCTTTCACAATGAAGGGATTTAATACAATGAAACTGGTGTGTAGCTAATAGGACAACTGGGAAGCCATATAAGAGATGGTGAGGCAAATAAGAGATAGGAAAAGGATAGAAGCTGCTACCCCTAGGGCTAGAGGCACAACAAGAGAAGGTGGTAATACCAGAGCCCAGAGGATGAACCATCTGGCAAAAATGCAAAACCAGTGAGAACTGTCCTACCAGTTTGGACCACAGAAGAAATGGCTGGTTTTTACATGTTGGAACCAAGGAGGAGCCTCAGCCAGATATTCTATCTAAAGAAGAGTGGACAGAAGAGCAACACCCAGGATTTTTCCATAATTTAGATCATTGACTTTTCTAAAACTGCTTCTTATTGGCTGAAACTCTGCAGAAGTCAGAAAACAAGGGAACATGAAGCTTGCAGTTTGGCTCAACACAGAGAAACAAGGAAAGAACAGAGACCAATTAGAAAGCAAACAGGTAATTGGCAGGTACAGTATCCATCATTTGATTCTTATAATCATTTCAGTAGATAGACAACATATTGCAAGTATTCATTTGTTCCTTTATTTTGATTCATTTTTTTTTTTTTTTGATAAAGATAAGGCCACTGGAATTTAGAAAGCTTTCAATAATTGAATCCGACCCCTCAAACTCAGACCTTTTATTCCAGGGATCTTTCAATAGCAACACAGACCTTAATGTATCATTTTAACCTTTCAGATTTAGGTTTATGGTGGAAAAAAAGCCTTGTGGACATTTGGGTTTAAAATAAGGAAAGGACTGAACAAAATGAGTTTAGTGATCCTTAGTTTACTGTACTGAGATTATTCATGCTGTTTGCAAATCAAAAACCTAACAATAGAGTTAGTAGTTAAGTGTATGATAAACATTTATGGTGTTAAGGAACCTGTGGCTAGGACTATTGTTTGTCTTCTCAGCAAAGAAAGAAAAATCCAGATTCATTAATGACTTAATGCTGCCCCAGCTTTGTCACTAGCCTATAGCCACAAAAGCATATTCTCAGAGGTATCTGAAATGATCTAAATGTAGTTTACTATGGGAACGGTTTCTCTTGTAGCCTCTGCTGTAGCTCTTTTCAATATAACATGGCAGTCTAGAAGAAAAGAAATAATACCAACTATAAGAATTAATAAACAGAAGCCTCTATGTCTCTGAAACTGAGTGTGCATGTGCATGTGAGTATGTGTCATGGTTGTGTTTTAATTGTTGATCTGCAATAATTATTGCATTATTAGGATGCACGGAAAGATTCTATGTTGGATAACTTTTTCTTTTATCACACATTTTATTCTGATTGAACTTAGAAATTCTGAATCCTCCTACGGAGAAGAAGAAGGAGAAAATAGAAAATAGCAGACATTCGTTAGCCATTCCTTCTAAATACTGGTTCATCATGCTACAGACTCAGCAAATTTTACACTTCATGAAACCATTCTCTGCTCTGGACTCCCAAGAATTGTTAAAGGCAAATATTCATATGATTTGTTATATTACCAAGCAGAACCCTCTAAACCAGGGGAAGCAGGAAAAATATCACTGATGATCAGAATTTTTGTCTGAAACATATTCAATGCTGTCTGCTCTTGACATTCAGGAGGTGACACAAAGAGAATGATGAGTTTGTGGAGCGGTTAACATAAACATTGCCACAATTAATTATTATACCATGTCCAGGGCTTTGAGAACAGAATCCATTGTCAGAAGAGCCTGAGCACCCACAGAAGGCAATTAATCTAACATTTTCCCAGTGGGATACAGGGCAGTGCATAGTTTTTGCAATCTGGAGAAAGTTTAGCATCTCTTATGAGTCTGAAACCTGTGAGCAGTGAAGAGAATTCTGAGATAATGCCTAGCCAATTTCTTGCAAAGTCATCCAAGAATGATTGGTAGTGTCATTGTCAATGATAATAGCATCTATCTGAAGAACAGAAGGAAGAAAAATTATGAAACTCTTGTTTTTCTTTTTAATTAGCAATATTACTGGAGGCTTCATTTTTTTTTTTTTTTCATTTGTCATGAATGATACCATGGTTCATGGGCTATTGTGTCTGCAGCCAGATTTTATTAAATGAAAAGAGTAACTATTCTTAGTTAAATTTATTCTGCATAGATCAAACCAAATTCATTTTGGTATTAATTTTCTATGCTGCTAACAAATTACCATAAACTTCAGTGGCTCAAAACAACACGAATTTATTATGTCATAGTTTCTGTAGGCTGAGAGTCCAGATGTGGATTAGCTGGGTCCTGAGCTAAGAGTCTCACAGTTTGAATTCAAGGTGTTAACCAGGCTCTGATCTCATCTGAGGCTCAGGGTTCTCTTCCAAACTCACAGATTGTTTCTTAGTAGAATTCATTTTCCTGTGGTTTGATAGCTGAGGCTCTGGTTTCCCCCTAGCTATCTGCTGAGCACTACTCTCACTTTCTAGATGCTGCCTTAGGCTCTTGCCTTCTGGCTTCCCCCTTTACAATGTGCTGTTTACTTTCTTCTGGGTCAGTAGGTTAGAATCACTCTGACACTTCACTTTATGTTAAAGGGCTCATCCAATTAGGTTAAACCCATCCCAGATAATTGTCTTGATTTAACTCCTAATCAACTGATAAATAACATAATTTTGAGAATGGTATATCATCATATTTATATAGAGAGTGTATATATCAAGGATCATTTATCTTGGAGCTATCTTATAATTCTACCTATTGCAATTTTCATGAATTCATTGCAGATTTTATATTTCAGTATTTATAAAAAGACCAGATATTTCAAAAAAAGATTTTTGCTATTTTGCTTTCATAGCTACCATAAATTATAACTTTACACAAAGTTTGAGATTATTAAAAATAATCACAGCTGAATATATTTATACAAAAATATAACTGATGAACACATGTATATTCTGTATTAAATCAAACATGCCAAGTCAAATGCAAGGTATTAACTATATACTTTCATTTTTTCCATGATCTGAGAAATCCTGTATTGATAATTATCACTTTTAACAAATAAAATCTTAAACACGAGTATTAGCTCTATTACAATGAGTATATATGTAGTCACAACGTGGTATTATTTGGTTGTAAGCATGTTTATCTAGGGCAAATGGTAAATGAGTACATAGTTTTAAGTTCAAAAAGCAAGGACAAAACTAGAAGTTTGACTCAGAGGCTCAAGTGTGGTACTTAATCAAGTGTGGTACATAGTACATTAATATTGGCTCTGATTTGGTTTGAATACATAAGCTTTTGTTGTCTCATACATAAATATTTGTAACTAATGAAAGAGCTAAAATTTTAAGTTATACCATAATTTAAAAGACATGTTTTGATTTTAGTGTTTTTATGGTGTTTCTCAAATAGCACTTATCAAAATGAACAATATTCTTAGCAAATAAGCATCATGAAATAAAATGGAATGATGCCCATTCTGCAAATTAGAGACAATGTTGATCTAACGTGTGGTAGATTGTTAAGCAGCAATGTATGAAGTATAAGCTTTACTCTTTCAAGCATCTTCTTAGGGAAAGCAAGAAAGAAGTGATTATTACCTGTGTCTGTTCTTCAAAGAAAGAAAAAATAGCAAGTCTGATGTTTTCAAACAGGCAAATGAAATTAATAATTTTTTAAATAGCAAAATAGTGGTCTTGGAAGGGAATTCAGATATGTGAAAATAGTTGTTAACTGCCAAGTAATTTTTTTAGTAGCAGAGAATGGTGAGTGTTTCTGTGTGTATCTATACTTTACAGAGTAATTTCAACTCTACTCACAGACATTAATGAAAGAAATGCTATATAAAATTTTGCTACTGTGGTTATTGCTAAAATGCTATGTGGTTGCTCAAAATTAATGATATTTAAACAATTTTCTCAGTCATTTTCCTTCACAACTGAAAGGAAGATACATTTTAAGAGCATACTGTTTTTATTCCTTTAAACCAAATGCTCCTTATAATACAAAACAGCACTCAGTGATCCATGCAGGCTTCCATTTATAATATTAACAGAAGACATGTTCCATGCTAATTCATCTCATTAATATTAAAGAAAGGACTCCAAGACTGGTGAGCACTTAATCATTTGCAATTAGCACCTAACTGTTAATTCTATGGAGGGCTCTTAGGGAGAGAAGCAGAAGAAGTAGCTCCCGTTTGCTAAATGTTAGTTGATTTAGCTTAGAGTATTTAATTCTGGGAAAATTCAGTAATTAGAACAATTCATGTAGCTAGACAACTTTAATTGATCAGTTAAAAATAAAAGAATCCCCAACTGAGAGACGCGACAAGATATACATTTTGGAAATGGACATGACATAGCCATTTTGCTAATTTATTTTATTAGGTTCTATGTACATCTAGGCCAATGAATTTGGCATCTAAGCAGAGATGAGTAAATTTCCAGTTCAGACTACCTCAACACAGATCCCAAAATCCAATTAGCAGAATGGGCAGCTTGTCTGGTTTGGCTCCAACTAGAGCAGCTTGCTTCCTCGATGTCAACTCAACCTGAAAAAAGGAATAACTGTGAGTTTCCTACTTTAAGACTCAAAAGAATGTCAAGACCCAGAATAAGAGCTCTATGCCAATGACTCTGAGCAAAACCAAGCCTCCAGCTGTGATGCAGTCTTTTTGCTTTCCTTCTGCATTTATCCTGCCATTTAATGGGCTCTCCCTCCCAGATCTGAAATCTGCCTTTTTTCTGGAGGCAGATCCTATTATCAATTATTTGTTGTAAACTTCTTGGAAGAATCAAAGGCATTGGGAGACTCTATTACAGAGCTTTGAAAGGGACCCTGCCATTGGATAGGCAGGCTTTAAGAAAAGGAATCTGTTTGTACCATCATGTTGACTCAATTCCTCTTAAAGCTACTTCCAGCACCACTTTTTTTTTTTAAACTGAAGAAAAGCCCAGGTTGGCAAGATTCCTTAAAAGGCAGCAAGATCCTTGAAATGAGCAGAGACAGGCTTGTCCATCTCTTCTGTTAATATCATTTACTCAACTGGTAGTGATGGAATGCCCCAGGACATACTGCACCAAATGTTGTCTGTGGCAACCTTTAGCACCAGTTCCACTGCCAAATCTAGCAAATTAACCAGATTTAACTAAGCACAGTTCTGACAGCTTCTAATTACTGTAACAGTCAAGGCATTTTTAAATTGATCTATTTATTTAACATTTTCATAAAGTCTTATCCTGAAACCTCACCATCTTTCCCATGCACTTTTCTCATTTTGTAATGTGTTGTTATACGTTAGTTGTTCTTCCTTTCTATGTATTTTGTTGTTTTTGTGACTGTCCTCATCCTAGTCTTAAACTTGACTGCTTCTATCCACACTTGATAAGAAGGCCACCTGCTAACTTTGCCAAATGGTAGCCTCTTTACAGTATCTCTCTAGATGTATATGGGCACTGCAGCTGCATAGCCATTACAGATGGCAAGGAGAAATCTGTCTTCAGCCTTCTGCTTTACAATATATCCTAATATTTACCAGCTGTATTGCAGTGCCTTAGACGTTAAGGATTTGGATGAAAAAAACATGAGTAAAGCAAAAAAAAATCATCACCAACAGACACATAATAGCCATAAGGCTTCCCCAAGAAATAGGATAAACCAGAAGAAGCACTCCACATGAGTCCTTTTGAACAACTAAGTGCATAGACAGAAGAATAGTATGTAGATGATACCTTAAAATAGGTTCCATATGCAGTAAATAGCAGGTACCAGGTTTTGAGGATCTAGACTCATCTAGACTCTGAGAAAGGCTTTCATTCCAAGGGCAGATCTGGAGAATCTTTGTGAGATTTCCTGAAGAATGATATTTACTAGGGGGGTAAGAAGCACAGAGTAATGGATCATGGATTTAATTTTGTCTCTGTTACCTACTTGCAAGTTTCCTTATGCAATGTTGTGAACCTATTTAAGACCATTTCCTCACCTGTAAGATTAGAATAATAACAATGTTTACATTATAGGGTTCTGTGAGGTATACTTAGTACAGTGCCTGGCACATAATAAATGCTCATAAGTGACAATTATCAAAATTACTATTATTTTAGGTAAACATTTAGATAGGTGGCTTCTGACATTCCTTTCCTTGATGTATAAAAAGTCCAGAAATCTTCTCTCATCTATTCTTTAAAAACCAGACAGGGAATAGTTAGATTTCAAAAGGCTCCACTGCCAGTTGCATGCAACATACAAGGAAAAAAGATGTCAACCAGGCAAATAAGTAAGGAAAGGTGACATTTAGCTGGAAAGTAAGATTAGTCTTGGATTAGCCACTATCGTGAACTCTAGAAGTACATGTCAACATTGTGTAATTGAACAGTTTTTGATTTTTGTGTGCCTACTGTCTCTCAGAAAGTTCACTATTATTCAGTTATGATGTATAGATAGCAAAATTAATGAAATTAGGATGCTTATTTTCTTTCTGACAATTAATATTTAACAAAGTTAGGCAATGAGAAAAGGACATAGGAGTGGGGATTAAATTTCAATTTAACTGTTACTTGCTCTGAGATATTAACCAAATTTTGTAACTTCTCAAGGACTTAATTTCTGCATCTATAAAATGGGGAACTAATGCCTATTTTTGCAATAGTTATTGACAAGATAATTCCTTTAAAATGTCTTGCTAGTTTTCTGGAACATAAAAGCAGTCTCTATTATCACACTTATACTTCTCTATCAGATGTCCATTGCTGTGTAACAAATAACCATAAATGTAACACCTTAGAACAATACCTATGTATTAGTTCACAGTTCTGTAGGTCAGAAGTCCAGACATGTTGTGGCTGGGTTTGCTGTTTGGAGTCTTTATAAACTAAAAGAAAGGTGTCAGATGGGCTGTGTTCTCATCTGGAGTTCCAGCTTCTCTCCCCAGGTCATGTGACTGTGGCAGAATTTACTGCTACAGGACTAAGGTCTCTGATTCCTTGCTGGTTGTCAGCTTCCAGCCACTCTTAGCTCCTGTGGCACCCACATCCCTTGACATATGGTCCCTTCCATCTTCAAAGCTAGCAGTGGAGAATTTCCTTTGCAATGAATCCTTCTCATAATTTAGATGACTCTTTTGCCAGGAAGAGCTCCATCTTATTTACAGCTCACCTGACTAGGCCCAAAAAACACAATTTCTTTTACTTAGCCAACTGATTTGGGACCTTAATTACATTTGACTAAACATCTAGAAAAAGGTATGTATATACAAGGGGACAAGAATCTTGAAGAATATCTTAAAAGTCTGCCTACCACTATAATTTTAAGAAACAAATATTACTCCTTTTGAAAAAACTGAGATTCCAAAGGTTTCATTGACTTGCCCAAGGACATCCAGCTGAGATACATTTTTTAATAGCAAGTCCTTAGGGGATATTTGGCAATGTTTGGAGACATTTTTAGTTATCACAATTGGGGAAATTATCAGGAATTTTTAGCTGGCCCATGTTAAAATTCTATTAATATAGAAGAAGAGAACTGACACTGGGGACCAGTGGTAGTTTCTGCCAAAGATTATGCTCATTTATGCCAGGCAATTCTCTGAGAATACAGCTAGAATACAGAGGAAGCAGTTCTCAGTCAGCTTCCACGTCCTGAAAATAACATATCAGTAAGAAGCTTTCAGGTCGATGTAGGATTTCTCCAATTTAGCAGTACTAGCACACTAGGCCAGATAATTCGCCAGGATGGGGGCCTGTCCTATTTACAGCAAGATGTGTAGCTGCATCCCTGGCATCATCGACTAGATGTCAATAGTGTCCCCATCTCCATCCCCTACTACCAAGTGTGATAAACAAAATTATCCTAGGGGAGGAGCAAAGTCACCCTCAGTTGAGAACTACTGTTCTAAAGGAAAGAAGCAAGCCCTCTCTCAACTCTCTTCCCTTTTTCATTGGCTTCCTTTTTTCAAGGCAGGTAAGATGTCTGCAGCTAGAGCAGCCATCATGAACCACTCTGGGAATTAAATGTCATAGTTAGTGGAGTCAAAGCTGAGGGACCTGGACCGTGACACCTGGTCAGTTTACACCTGAATTATTACAAGAGATAGAAATAAACTTTTTGCTTAAATCACCATATTCTGGGGTTCTCTATACTTGTATCCTAACTAATACATACTACTTGAGAAAGTCATTTTGACAGAGCTGGTGAGTGGTAAATATATTGCCTGTTACCTTAAAATCTTGTAGCTCCATTTCCTTTTTGTTACCCAGCACATTATGCTTACAATATAGCCTGTCCCCAAAGAGGTAATACTTACAATGAGGAGCAGTACTTGTTTCTTTGGTAAATACATACTTTGTTTGACCATATTCTAACAACCCAAATGGAGGTTTCCGTTGTAAACATTTGTTTCACAAGCAAACACATTCAAATTGAAATGTTTCTTTTCATTGTTGCAGTGAAATACCCATTTGCTTTCAGGCCATGGGGATGCTAAATGCTTTTGTAAATGTTTGCACAGACTGCTGGCTACTCCAGGCCCACCTCTCTCCCACTGCTCAAGAATTTCCTAACCATCAGGAATTCCCGAGAGACTCACCCAGGAATTCAGTGGTTGCCTGATAGAAGTGATCCTCAAAATGATCTTGCATTAAGAAAGTGAAGATTGAATTTTTTTTTCTATCAGAACAATTAGCTGTCCCAGTGAACACATTACTCTCTTTGAATATATTAATAAGCTGTATTAATACTTTCAAGCCATTCATCAATGTTTTTTGTGTGACTTTAAGTAATTACCTCCATATCACAAAGTATCTCCACAAGTTGGAGATAGTTTTTCTGCTGCAACAATCAAATGTTGTAACAATCAAAAAACTACTATTTTTAATAAAGTTTTTAAAGCAAAGACGAAAACATAAGAGGTAAAATTAGTTTGGATATATTTATATCTATTGACACAAGATGTTGCCTTTGCGTGTGTCCCAAGAACTTATCTAAATGCCTTCTCCTCCCACATGCATCTACTGAAATGCTACCTGTACTCTGTGTATGTGTGTGTCCTTTTTAAAGAAAATGTATATTTATTGTACCTTTTTTCTTATAAGGTAAACTTGTCCTAATGCCCTGGGAATATTTGATTGAACAAAAGATTGTTGCAATGGTTTTGAAGCGTTTTCATGTATGCTGAACAATTATCATCAATGCACATTAGCTGAATCTTCTGTCCATTAATGAGTGGTGGAAAATTAGCCAAAGAGAAGGCTCTTTTCGCAAAGAATAAGTGGAATATAGCAGATCGTTTGAGCTCAGGTTGTTATGCTCTGAATGAACCTGGTGAGTATCCCTTTCTTGGTGGCATTGGGAAATTTTTAAGTGATGACATCACTGAAAGGTATGTATCCCCTGTTCAGTGTCACAGTACATACACTCTTGAAATGAATTGCCGTAAAATGCCAATTATGAAGAAAGTATCATTTTCTTTGAAATGTATAAGATTAATTTATAGGTACACATTATAGCATTCATCTTAATTTGCCTTCCACCAATTAGGTGAAAACAAGAAATTTAGAAAACTTGGAAATACTAGCTAACATTTGTTTAGCATTTAATCTATGCCTGGTCTTACCTTCCTTTTATCATTTAATCTTCACAGCTCAATGAGAGATATGGTTATAATACTCATTTAAATGCTAAAGAAACAGAACTACAAAAGATACGTGTATGCATATACGGTGAATGTGTAATCTGCCCAAGATCACATGGCTAGAAAATGGCAGATCTGGGTTTCGAAACCAAGCTGTCTTAGAAAAATAAATACTAACACAAATTTTAAAATATGCTATGTAATTAAATGCTTAAAAGGATGAGATTTTGAAGTCTAGTGGATGAAAAAGGGGAAAATAAAGTAAGTAAATAAATGAGTTGTAGACTCAGTCCTCTCAATGCAAGTGGCTCTATATTTTTGAGAACTTGCCCTTGAGGTGTCTAATGGAGAACCTCAAAGGCTGAGCATGAAGGACAAAGAACATGATGAGATTTTATATTTTTGTCACATTCAGAACCTTCAAGCATGTAGTACTGCATTTTAATCAAAGCCAGCGTGATCAGAGGAAAATGTGCCTAAGTACCATAGATCTCTGCTCTTTCCTTGCTCATACAAAGTATAGCTAACTTAGGCAACTTGTTCTCTCCCCAGCGAACTCCATGGGCCTGTGTGGCATTATCAACAGGAAGGCCTAAGTTTGGACCTTAGATCTTGGTCCTGCAGCTTCCTGCTGTAGAAACTCAAACAAGTAATTCAAATCTCATGCACCTCAGATTATACAGGCACAGTGCTGTTGCAAAGCTAAATAAAATGAGATTTAAGGCACCAGTCACATAATGGAGCTCAAAATGGTTAGGTGTGTGTCATCAGTATTCAAGGTACCAATGAAGTCATACTTGTATTTGACCGCCATGGCCAACTCCTATATCCCACTGAGTCCCTGGTAAATGTTTAATTAAAATCTATTTACCACAAAATTCAATAATTTTTCTACTCTGCTTATTTACTGTCACTGAATCTGAAGTTCTGAAATACTGTTCCTGTTTATCGCCTTTTCAATCTTCTGATTAGATACAAGTTTTAGGATAATGATACCCATTGTAGTAGGGTTTGACCTGCATGTTTCTTTTTCTATGTTAATAAAATATGAGGGAAGAAAAGAATTAAACAAATGATGGATGATAAACCCTATGATTTAAATTTCCTGCTTTCCCTCATGCTGTGATTTCCCAACTTTATATTTCTAAAATGGTTATTTAGTGATAGGGTTGTACTAATTTATTTTTACTATTTAACAGAATAGGTGTAATTTTCTTCCACGTTTCTGCAAGGAAGAAAAAATTAATACAGTCATACCTGGGGAAGATTTTTACTTACTTTGATTGTGTTTCCTAAATGAACCTATTATTTTTTAATGGGGCCCGCATTCCAAACAGTCCAAAGAAGAACTGTAAATGCAGACAACCAACCTGCAAGCAATTCTTCTACCTCTGAGGGCACTGAATGTAAAGTGATATAGTTTAAAATATATTACTGTTTCATTCAGCTTTTAAAATTAAAAAAAAAAAAAAAAAGATCCACCTTCTGCTCTGCCAGTCACTTAAACTGTCAACCCAGGTATCTTTTACACAAGGAGGTTTGGCAGGACAAGGACAAGGTTGGCAGATCTCCTTTACAAAGATCTAGAGTGTAAACTTAACATCTATAAAAGAAAGACAAAGAAGGAGTACTAGAACGCAAGCTTTGCCAATTTAAAGTTATTTCTTTTCCAAGAACAACCTCCCACCCCAAGATTAGTATCATACCAGTCTTACACAGGCTAGATGTAAGAACATACACTAACACAGTATTAAAAATAAATGCTTTGGGAAAGAAATCTGTGGATTTGGATCCCAGATTACCGTTTAACGGCTATTTAGCCTTTGGAGAATTACTCCTATTCTTTGCACCTAAGTTTTTTTTACTTGTGAAATATTGACCCACTCGTAGAGTTCTTAGTAGAATTAAATAAGTTAATATACACAAAGTAGTTAGAGCATGGCATGTTGTAAGCATATTAGCATATACATATTAGTTAATAAATATTAACTACTATCTCTCTAAATTTGATGACATTACATATATATTTAAACATTATTTGCCAGTTTGCAATGCCTGTTGGTTTTAGAATCCAGGTTGTTGGTTCTCTGAGGCATTGGAAGAAACATATGTAACTGCCAGTTTTAAAGCTAAAAGGATATAAGTGTGAGGGAAGATCTAAATATACCTATAGACAAATATGTGAACAGAGGTAGCTAAGTACTCTGCTTATATACACATATAATTTTGCCTTTTGCAAAAGTAAAATAATTAGAAATATTTCTGCCTCTTTTGTATCAGCTCTAACAACCTCTCAATTGGCAAACAAAAAACTTAATTTAGTGACCCATTCATGCCTATCGGCAAGCTTTGTGTTTGATGGCTGTACTTTCTGCCTTCTAAAATACTCTTAGGGTTTCTTTAAACTATTGTCTTCTAGAAATAATGTTAAGATGAACCAATGAAATACAGGAGTGAAAGGAGCAGAGTAAGTCGCATAAAAATACTGCAGTCACAGGAAATTAATGCAAAGTGCTGCTTCTTTGAACCAGATATTGCCACCGGACCACTCTTTTTTATTTATAATGTAAACTTTTTTGCTTCTACTAAGTTTTGTTAAGAGTTTTATGAAAGAATTTAAGTATGGTAGAATTTTCTTATAGCAAGTATGCATAACTTGGAATACAGAAATATGTATGTGTTCATTCACACACACACACACACACACACACACACACACACACACACACATCCAAAAACAATAGAGTTGATGTACTGCTATATTCATAGTGTTACAGACATGTTTGCTTGATGAATCATTCATAGGATTTTTCTTATTAAAAACAGATAAAGTTTTCTTACTTTGAAAAAGGGCCTACAACCAAACTTAAAGGATCTACCTTTTCTTCACCTACTTTTTTTCATAGTTTATATGGATTTTACTGTTCTCTTAAAATGATTCATCATTTAGTTCCTAACTCCATGTTAACTAGTCTGTCTTCTACTCTTATTTTTCAGCACTTAATCAATGGAACAGATTGTCTCATGATAACCTGAACATTTCCTTCTGTTTTTCCTGTGTATGGTAACATCTAAAGTGGTAATAAAAGATTAAACAGAATGACTTGATCAATATCTTTGTAAAACTCATTATTTCCTGATTTAAGTCCTTTCTTTGCACTCTTTTAGGTACGTTCTAAGAGTGGGGACAAAGTCTTATTCATATTTGTATATTCAGTTACAAAAAAACCTAGTAGATAGTATGCCCTTAAGATATTTTTGCTAGATTTTTTAATTGGAATGATCAATTACCTCAAAGTTTACATATAACATATATTCTATCTCAAATATACTTGTGCTCTGAGCTGGGTAGACAGTTTACTTTTAATAACTATTACCTACTATTAGCTTTCATGATGTGTGTGGGTCTAGGCCTCGCTGGTCCTAGGTCTGGCTGTGATCCAGGCTCGCGGCTAGGAATAGATATTAGTGTAGTAGGGTGCCTGCACTCAACTCATATAAGCATGAGCCAGCTTATGGTATCACACATGTATTACAGAATTCCACTATTGTACTCTGATATATGTGCAGCCTGTGCAGTCCTCTAGGGAGCAGAAGGACGTTCCCCACGATAGAAGCATGCTCCCCACAATAAAGTTGGCGCCTACTGTTTTCATTCTCATGTCGACTCCTAGGCCCCTCCTGTGTTCTTCCAGCTGGGCATCTCACCACAAAATCCTTCCCTTCTCGATCAGTTCCGCGCTGATGATGTGCATTTGGCTTAAGAAATGGGTTATTTGCAAGACAATGTTTCCTACTATAGCTTTTTGAAGAGCTAATTTCTTCATGAAAGTAAAAAGATTCTGGTTCAACAGTTTCCTTAATCATGTCCATAATCAAAAGCAACTTTTATAAGAATATTTAGTGGTGTGGGAAATGTTCATTCTGTAGGTGGAAGAAGGTAACTAGCCTGCCCACCCTCAACAGGGAGACTGCAACAGCACATTTTCTGAGAAGTTATCTCTAAAATCTAGCTCATTTTTAAAAGCTTTAACTGAGTCTTCTGTACCTTAAGTATTCTTAACAGGTACATGATATAACAGTGTCATGTTTCTTATTCCCAGAAGGCTGCCCCACCATACTTTGAAAGGCAAGGTGTATGTAAACAAAAGTATCTAATACTGCTATGCCAAACAACGTGAAGTGGTTTCTCCAATGTTTTTGAGGTGACTTTGTACAGTAGAGAAAACTAAGATTATATTCTGCCTCCTCAATAGCAAAATTATTAACATTTGTATAACACCCACTGTATGCAAGGTACTAAGTGTTTTACACGTATCAATTTTTATAACCCTCAGAACATTCTGTGAATAAGGTACTGACATTATCCCCATTTTGCTTTTTGCATTTTCACAGATAGGCACAGGCTAGAGTTTAGAACAAGGTCAGAAACTAGAAAGTACCCAGGAATCCAAGAATGGCATGAAATTCTTGGGTGCCTTTTCTTTAAATTATGAGAAAGTAAAATAAGTAAACACTTTTTATAATTTTTTTCCTTTCATTGTAATTACCTTTAGTTACTCAAATACATTTGAAAGTCAAGTATACAGGCACAGACTTGATCTGAGATGTTGCAAAGAGTAAGTAAACAAAAAATAAAAAAAGATGTAACCTACTTTACATACTTATAGTCAACATGTTTTTTGGGTGGGAGCAATGTTCTATCAGGAATTGTGTATCAGATCTCCAGAAACTAGAAGAAAATTGAGGGGCAAACAAAATAATAATTTGGTAGTAGCAGAGGTAAGAATGTGATTCCAAAGAACTGCTTGAACTAGCTCAATGAAAAGAAATATCCTTCCTCATTGTTCGTCTTATAAATTAGAGGTGGTGATTTTTGTTTGGGTCAGGGGGTGAATAAAGGCTGGCACTTAGGCTATGGGTTTTATCAAGTAATAAAAGCAAGTAAGAGAACATCTGATACTAAAGGAAGTCTTAGTGCATATGTTAGCAACGATTATGAGTAAAGAGACTATGAGTGACTTTTAATTGTTTTTTTGTGCTATTGTGAAGTTTTTAATATCATTATGATTTATAAGCACTACTTTTTATATCAGAAAGTTGCTATTAAAAAGAATTATAGATGCGTAATCATGGATAGCTAAGCATAGCAGCAATACTTTAAAGATCATCTCATTTAGGAAGGTGCATTTTGTCTCTTAAAGACCAAGAACATTGGTGACAAAACCTGCTCTGCCATTTGCCAACTTTTGACTGTAGCCCAGTTGTTTCAACTCTTTTCTTTCAACTCTTTTGCCTCATTTTCTTTGGGTATAATACTGGGATAATAGTAGTTTCTCATATATAGATTTCAAAAAGAATTAAAATAATACATGTAAAGCACTTAGACCAGGACCCTTCATACAATAAATGTTAGCTAATTACATATATATATATATACATATATATATATTCACACACACATATACACACATACATACATACATACATACATATATATTTATATATAATTCTCACACTCACGCTAAAGAAGATAATAAGGTAGAGTTGTTTTAGTCACTTGTCTATGGTCAAAAAGTCAGAGAAATGTTGGAATCAAGATCTAAATAGAGATATGGCTGACACAAAATTCAATATTCTGCATAATATTCTATTATTGTTATTGGTGAAACACCCAAAGACTCATGGTGTGTTTGAAATAGTCATTCTCTGACCATCTGATTAATCTATTAAAATAGAGGCAATATCAATTTCCTTTCCCTTCCTTTCTTCCATTCTTCCTTTCCTCATTTGAAATGTTTCTTTTCAATTTCTAGCCCAAAGTCACAGAAATATAAACACAGATAATGATAACATTGATGTTGTATTAGATTAAGATATTTAATTTTAAAAATATCCAAAGACAGTGTTAAACAAGACAGAATTTTATTCTTCTTTCCTATAACAGTCCACAGGTAACCAATACAAGGTAAGAGAAACAGCACTATCACCCTCAGCAGGTGGCTTCCAAATTTGTTCTGTCATCACTATTTCCTGGCCAGAAGGATGAGAGGGGAAGAGAAAATACATGGCAAATATATTTAAAGAAATAATTATAAAGTTGCACATTATCACTTTTGCACTCCTCATATTGGTCAGATAGGCCAAACCTGGCTGCAAAAAAAAAAGAAAGAAAAAGAAAAAAACAAAAAAAAAAAAAAACAATGAAAAATACTGTCTATAGGATCTAGTGTTAAATAATAAAGGAGGAAACAAATGTAGAGGGAGCAGTTTCAGGCTTACCCTAAGGAGTGTAGAGAGCATAGGTACATGATTATTAAGATCTCCGAGTTTCTTCTATAAAGTATATTCATGTCTAATAGCTGACAATAGAAAGTTTAAGAGCCATTGTGAAAAGAACCTATCACAGATTTTGTTATTGATCATTGCCATATTGATGAAACCAGCATCTTTCTTCCATTATAACAGTTGATGCTTTTGCTTCATACTTCAGTACTACCTTTGTGAATGGTGCTCTAGAACTATGCATACAGCAACACTGATAGAATTGTTTTGTATTAAATTGCACTTTAATAATCACAAGTTACACTGAGTGATATTACAGGAAATAATTCAGTGAAATATGCCAATGCATTGATGCTTTTCGGGGGACGGTATTGAGATTTAATTGACTCAACCATTCAGCATTCTTTGAAGATCCTCAGGAGAAATTTCTCCTAAGCCTCATTGGTGATAAATTCTTCTTTTTGACAATTTTTCTCTTATAGAAAGAAATGTGAATCATTAAACTATTTTGTTTTTGTTACTAGGAAACTCAGTGGAATCCACAGCTGACTTTCATAAATTTATAGGGCTGATATGTTAAATTTTTCTCTTTTGTCATTGTATTATTCTGCATTATTTTCCTTCACCCTAATTGATTTAATTTTTATATATTTTTTTTTATAATTTATGCAGGGAAATCATGCGTATATACAAAAAATGATAGAAATTTCATCATTATAGGGCAATCTCAAGTTCCATTACATTTATTTACTATATGATTGTTTACTTAATTAGACATATCTAAAGATCATAATTTTTTATTTTTAATTTAAAGTATCTTTAACTTCTAAAATGACTGGAAATTTATTAAGTTTAAGTATTCCTTATAAAAAGACATGAATGTAAAACTGTAAGTTGATAAATTGAGAATTCACTTTTAGTTAAGAACAAGTGCTATCGATTTTTAACTTATGCTTAATTAGGAAAAGGTAATGCTTACATATGATGCTATAACTTTAGATTTGAAAGCTAAAAAGGATTTTGCTTATGCTAGAAAACTGAAATGCCTATAGTGACTCTAACATTTTTTTTACTGTGTGGATAAAAAGACTTTGTGGGGAAACTTGTGGCTCATAATGCAAGTTTTAACACCTTTCCTGTGATTACCTACACCCCTGGAAGAAAAATCTTTTCTGACCCGATGGGTCTTTGCCACGGTTTAAGCCAGTTGGGGCTTTTTAGAATGGTGGATAATCAATTTAGCCTGATTAAATGCAATTCCCATCTTAAATTATGCAAAATATAAGGACCCGTGGGTAGAAACAGAGGTAGAACTGAAACCCGTAGGCATTCTAGCAGTTAAGCCATGGAGGGCTATGGAGACTATGCTATGGGAATGTGATTCTTAGTTGAATTGCTTTGAATAATTCTTCTTACTTAGAAGCAAATGATGATGCATGCTGCTAAAGTCCAAAGAAGAAAAATAGTTTAATGATTTAGATTATGAACATCAGTATGAAAAAACCTGAAATGTAAAGCTCCTTCAGTCAATAACAGGACGGTTTTGTAAACCACTTAAGGCTGTGATAAAATCCTACTTGACTGGCCCATGAGCAGATGTGACAAGTTGAATTTATTTCCTTTCTTACCAGGAAGCTTTGCAGGAAACTCTTAACATATGGTGCTTTTCTCTTCCATCTAGAGCTATAAATGTTATTGGAAAAGGATGTTCCCAAGAGCAGTGAGTTTCTGACGTCTCTGCCAAATGGAGTCCAAATGATCCTTTTGTGGTTCTGAATTCCCTAAGTTCTTAGGAGTTGGCAACCAAGGGTCTCTGATCTAAACACAGCTCACTAATTTAATTATTTTATTATAGATTTGTGGAAGCTCTTTCAGACCAGTGACTTAGCATCTGTATTGTATCTAGCTATACAGGAAGCACAAGTTAGAAGGGTGTAAATATTTTGTTTCTTAACTGCTTTCATTTGAAAACTTGAAAATCATTTCACACAGAAACGATGCACTACAAAATACAAAAGAAAGTGAAATTAAGTCCAATTTGCAGAAAACTTCCTCGTTTAGAGCTTTTTGTATTGTACAAAGATACACAATTAAACAGTACATGACGATGTGGTAATAAATGCTCTTGGTGATCATATAAAAATGAAATATTGCTAAGTAAAAATCATTGACTATCTTATATACAGTTTATAAGACTCCCCAAAATGCTCAATATAACAAGAAGTCACATCCTTATTTGATGTCTTTTTGGAGCATTTCATTTTAATGAATTAGAAGGAAGATATTGATGCTTTGACCATTAGAAATTTGGAGCACCACTATGATTGCTAAATTAAAACTAATGGCACCAAGTTTTTATTGTCAATGCAATGAACTATGTTGAAATGTCATTCAGTTTCAGATAGCAAATGCATTAAAGTAAAATATCTGAAAATTGACATTATTAAATTCTGAACTATCTGATATAGTTATGACGTATATGCCATGTTAATTATCTTTAACATTTTATAGTATTTTAAGAATATTTTAACACTTAACAAAATTAATTGTTCTATAGTCAAAAAATATCAGATGTTCTCTAGTATATTTTACAGTTTCACAATACATGAATTAAGCCCTGAAAACTCAAGTTTAATATACACATGTGTATATGTTCTCTACATATTATATATATATATATGTGTGTATATACATATACACACATATATATATTTATACATGTATCACATTGTACAAATAAATACCAGTCATATGTACGTATAACAAGTTTAGATAAAATTTGTTAGGAAAATTACATATGTAGTAATCTACAACTTTTATGGTAAAAACATCTCAAAAATTTAATTGTAATTATAATTTAACAACTGCCTTTGAAAACCTTAATTATCATTTGAGTCTTTCAACCCAAAGTCTTAACACACTAAAAGAGAACAAATTATAATGTAGCAATAGCTATGCATTTAAGAACACTCCATTACAAAATTAAATGAGTTAACCAATATAAACTAATCAGCAATGCCGTAGTTTTAAAATTCAGTTTTAAAAATTTTCCTTTTAAAAATTTTTAATATTTAAGAATCAATAAAATTCTTAAATATCTTGATAATGTTTATTTAGACAGAATACCCTTAAAGAATAATTTTAATTTCATCTTTTCTTCAGTGTAATATAATCATCAAGCTAATTTTATTGTGTTCTAATATAAATTTATAAATTAATATAGGATTTTCCAGAAATTCTGAGAAAATATTATCCTTTTTTGTTGGTATTTTGCCTTTTCAGGAGACTATGTTCCCAATTTTAGTTATTGTAACCATTAAAATTATTTTTGAAAGTCAAGTTCCCTAGAGCAGTGGTCCCCAACCTTTTTGGCCCCAGGGACCTGTGCTCTTATGAGAATCTAATGCCTGATGATCTGAGGTGGAGATGAGGCGGTGATGCTAGAGCTGGGGAGTGGCTTCAAATTCAGATGAAGCTTTGCTTGCTTAACAGCCGCTCAACTCCTGCTGTTTGGCCTGGTGCCTAACAGCCACTGACTGGTATAGGTCCAAAGCCGGAGACTGGGAATTCCTGTAGAACAATGCCAAAGAAAGGGAATACAACTCTAGATGCAATTTAACTATCATCTTGTATATGTGATTAAGCAAATAGCTACCTAAATTATTACAGAGATTACTTGTACATTAAAATGCTTTGTTATTAATAGCACATAAACATACAACCATGTCATATTTAACACATTTACTTCCTCAAGTGTTTACTTGTCAAATTGTCTTCTTTAGTTTTAAATGAAAAGAAATTTATTGGGTCTCTACCAGGAGATACATCATAATTTCCCTAATTTAGCTTTTTCAGTTTTGGTATTTTTTTGATTCTAAAACTAATAGGTTTTCAAACTATCTAAAAGAAAGTGGGATAAAAAAACAAGTTGTTTGGCATTTACTATTATATGATTAAATAATAAAAAACAATTTGATGGTTGGCTGATTATTATTATGTTGCAAAACCCTAAATCTTAACTTATTCTCTTGTTTCAAAGAAAGAAAAAAGACTATAAAACTGGGTGTAGTTAAAAACAGCTTTATTTTTTATTTTTTTAAAGTTGTTTACTAGACTCACAGAAGTTTTAAAACTGGAAGGCAATTTGGATGTCATCTAACATAAACCTCCAAATTTTCATGTCAGGCAAATAAACCCAGAAATGATAAAACACATAGATTTTTTAGACATGCAAGGACCATTACAAGATCATGCAACACATTTAAATCCTGGAAATTGTTATTTTATCCAGACAGGTTTCCTGAGTAGAGGAAACTGTTAATGTCAAAAGACCCTGTATCTTTGTTCCTAAGAAGTTTCTTCATTCTCTTGTTACATGGGTTGTGTAAGGGCAATGGAATCAAAACATTGAGCTTTTATGTTGGAAGGGCAAAGATTAACAAGTCCAATACTCTATGTCAATAAATGCAGCCCAGAAAAGTAACACCAATTTCCAATTAAGTTCAATGTACTTTTTAATTATGTGCTCCAATTCAATGGGGTAATTTATTCACTCCAGATTTTGTCAACCAGGTAAACACAGAGAGTTCAAAAACAGAAGAAGTTGGAACTCTACTGAAAAGCAAAGTTACTACTTTTTACTTCCACAAATATGAATAAATAATAATGGCAAGCATCTTTAAGTATATAAGGTTTCCCAAACAACTGATGAATAAACAATTCACTTGATTTAAAAAAAAAATGTATAATCAAATGTCTGATTAGCGATTACTTTAGCTTAGTAGTTGATACACCAGTCACTCTTCACATATTATTGATTCTTCTCAAACTCATGCCTCACCTTAACATGTCACTTGCTTTCTATGATTCCTCCAGTTTTCCATTACATTTTATTACTGTTAACCTCTTTATGGCATTTCTTCTTATTATAATAAATATTCTAGGTACTAGAGGAGTCATAAGTAAGAATATAAAGCCAAGAACTTAAAGGTTCTGAGGTTAATTAAGCAGTTATTTGACTTGTTCTTGATGTACAGCAATAGTACACCCACAAAACAAAGGAACAACATTTTAAAATGACATTAAATGAGAAAATTTTCACTATCCAGAAGAAAGGAAGAAACATTAATTATCTAGGAGAATGTGTAAGAGAGGGCAAAAAATAAACATTAGTATTATTGTTACTAAGAATCATTTACCAAATATCACCTTGAACTGAAAAAAAACTGCTTACCACTAATTACCACCATTTTCTTCTTCTTACTCTATGAATTTTTCTGTTTGCTGAGGTTATGATGCATTTGGAAAGTTGTCTGTCTCGAGTTTCTTTCTTTCGAAATGATCACCTGTTAGTGTCACATACAATAGTTGAAACATCTACCAATCAGTTGGTTTCCAAACTAGGACAGCAAACTTCTACACCTTTTTAGTGCTAACATACAACCCCAATTCAGTATAGCTTAAATGTAACAGTCTTTTAAAAAAGTGGCTGAGAGAAATTCTAAAACCCTCAAGATTTGAATCTCAGAACACAAAGACAATACATCTTTCATAATCTGCTTATTGTGTCCATGACTATTGCTGAGTCTACCCTTAATTTTGTAGATAGACAGAAAAATTAAATTGGCCAAATATAAAGTTTATATCCCAGCACAATATAGGTGGGAATTTGTACCCTCCTCTATAATCGGCCATAACTGAGACAGGTAAAGGTCGTCAGACCTGATTTCTGCCATGCGTTCTTGCCTCTGCCTCCAAATAAGATAAGAAAAATAAAATAAAATAAAATAAAATAAAATAAAATAAAATAAAATAAAATAAAAGCTGAGTGTTGTCAATATTGTCTACTATAGTAGTGTCAGTCAAATCAATTACATATATATAAAATCTTTTTAAATTTTTTTCTCTGCTTTCAAGAAAAAGTTAAGATAAAAGTTTATGCACTCAAATATTCATGCCTGAAATTGATATTGTTTCTGTTTATCAAGTACAAATTGACAATTATACTTATAAAATATGAGAAAATAAATTAAATATATTCATTTTTAAACTAGGAATGCATCTATTGTATAAATTAGCACATACCCATGGTCCCAAATACTCCCAAACATTAAAGAAACTACTGAAGCATTATAAACCAAAGGCAGATAACACAACTCTAAATATGACCTGGGACACAAAACTTGGAGAAACCCTTAGAGTACAATGGCTTGCCTGGGGCCCCCTTCTACCATTTAGTCTCTGTAATTTCAGACAAATTAGTAAAGTACTGTGACCTACCATTTCAGTATCTTTAAAAAATAAAATAACTCTGGCTTGTTGTGAGGATTAAAAGGATTCTTGTTCAAAAGTGGCCTTGTTTCTTAAAGAGTAAACTGGTCTACAAATATGAAAGATTATTTCAGACAATAACTGTCAAAATAATCAGATATACAGTCCTTACCATGAAATTTGCAAAGATTCAAAATTGTCTTTAAAACAAACTAACAAAATAAGCAACTATAACAATAACAAACTTTGGTTAAGGCCTATCCCACCCCAAATCTTCAGACCCTAGTGTTATCATACTTGTCTCTTTTGTTTTTCTTCTCACATGATCTGAATGAAAGCCACAATAATCTCTGACCACAAACTCTTATCATTAAAAGCCTCTCATCTTCTCACTTCTAATGAAATCTGTTTCTCAGTCTCATTAGTCTCATTAGTTTCCCCATCCCTTGATAGCTCACTATTGTCTCAGTTCATCAGTCCCTCTTCTGGACTCATTTGCTTGCCTAACCAGCCTTGACACTAGGGTCAGCCATTTTATTAGATTTTCACACTCTCTTGGCCCAGAGCTGTCGTTCCAATCCTCAAGAATGGGTAAATACTATCATTTGCCTTTTCATCTCCCAGTCCTGGGCTGCCAAACATTGCCTAAGAAAGTCACAAAGCCAGGTTGACTGGTTCCACTACAGTTCTCAGCTATCTGAAGTCAGCTGACCCTTACTGCTGCTTAACAATACTTGCTCTCATCAATTATTTTTTTATTTTTTTATGCCTACAGCACCCAGTCTTCCTTGGTGGTCTCCTAACCAAATAATCAGGCCCAACCCTGCTTAGCTTCCAAGATCAGACAGGATCAGGCACGTTCAGGGTGGCAAGGGCATAGACTCATCAATTATTTACAGCCCCTTGTCTTCCCCATGGTGTCAATTCCAGGATTTCTTCTCACTCTTACTTTCTTATATGATATGATCTCCCAATACCTAGAAAAAGTCAAGGCCAATGCTTGATTCATACTCTTTTTTTCTCTCCATCTAAAAGCTCAACATTTCCTTCTGATCTCATAGGAGGATGTTCTTATCTCCCATGCTAAGCCTTTCACATAGAGAAACCTTTCGTCTTTTACTAAGAGTTTATCGCATCATTTGTTTACATATCTCCATAAGTTTTTTGTTTGTTTGCTTGTTTTTCCCCCTGGTCTAGGTGTTCCCTGGATTTATGTTGTCTTCTTTCTTGGAAAATTCCTTAAGTGGAGACAGTAGTTTACAATTATTCTTTTCACTTTCTTGGCACCTACTCACTCCTTCTCATGTACTTTCTGCACCAGTAAGTAAATCCAATGATGGCTTTTAATTCCTCCCCCTTTTGTTCTTTGCAAAGCAATTAATATTATTGATGCTGCACTGTCTTGAACTCTATTATGTTCCTTCCAAAACCATCCTCTTTTCATTCGCATTTCTTTACAGTGGTGCTCATAGCTTCCAAGATACCCAGGATTCCAACTCTAGAACCATGTTTGACTCTTTACTCTCCTCTGCACCTTCTGGTCAATAGTTGTCGTGTTCAATTGCTTTCATTTCTGCAGTGTTTCTTAAATTTATATTCTATCTGAAATCACTTCTTTTAGGACTACTGCAACAGATTAATACAATTGTCTCCAAAATCCTCTTTTAATTATTTTCCCTGACTATATATTTGCATCTTGGGGTTGTCAAGTTCTTCAATATGTCTAGTTTTTATTCTTAGCTCTTCCTACCTTCACCTGTCAAAAGGAACTCCTTCCTCCCCTTAGAAAACCTCAGATTATCAGCCTCTTACCTCTACCCAGAGGTGAGCAGTAGAGGAGATGGGCAGGGTAAATCACGTTTTGTGGCTTTGCCCCTTCAAACCAAATAGTAGTGTTACACATCACATCTAATTTTAAAAAGTATAAAGGGCTTGGATCCTGAACTGTTTCAAGATTTTAAAAATTCATTAAGCTGTATATGTGTGGCATATGTACTTTTCTGTGTATATAATATACTATATTTTTGTATGTATAATACACATTGGTAAAAATGTGTTTATAATATACTTTTCTGCATGCAGAGTGTACTTCAATAAAAACTTTGAGAAAATAGCAAAAAGGACAGGGTTAAATGAACAAAAAGAAGAAAAGATGGCAACATATAGTTTAAGCAATGTGTTTAGTAGTATAAAAGATACTAACTAAAAATTTTTATCAGGATTCACTAATTTATTTTTTAATGCCCTGCTTCCCTGAGTCTCTTCAAATATCTGGTATCCAAAGAAGCAGTAGAATCTCCAGGATAGCAAGATTAGCCATATTCTAAGAAAAATCTATTTGGACATTACTTATGACAGAATTTTAGATAAGACAGGAGGAACACTTGCAATTATAAGCATATCTGAATTTATAATTTATGTTTCCTAAAATCATGAAATGACCCAAGTAAGAACCATTAGATAGCAAAGTTAAGTTGCTGATAAACTCTTTTCATTTAGGGATGGGATAGTAACATCACTTCTGAATAATAATAAAAAAAAATCAAAATTAAAAATAAAATTTTTAAAAAGCCATGGGATTATCTGTCTAAGTAGTGTACTTAAATGCAGGTTCAAGGGTCAAATCAAACAGACCTGTGAATTGATTTTAGCTTAGTGATTTACTGGCTATGTGACTTGGGAATATAACCTGAACTCTATGAGTTTCAGTTTCTTCACTGCAAAATGTACATAGCAACGACTACCTTGCAGAGATGTAGTGAGAATAAAAAAGGATATATGAAATTTGAATAACACAACATTAAAGACTATTTATACGTTTAATAAATAGCTGTTGTTACCTCTTATTTATACAGTAAGGAGGCTGCAGTAGATAAATTTTAAAATCCCCTTCAGTTCTAACTTTTTATACTTTCCACATTACCATTACCAAGAACCCCTTTACCACAATAGCAGTCCTTACTTACAGGTTCTAAGGAAATATTAAAAGGTGATAGAGCCAATCTGATTTGTGAAATCTTAATGATGTCATAGTATTGGTAGACATTTTGGGAGCTAAAGTTTGGACATTAGTCTACATCAAAAAATAAACTATTTTCCATTTTAGCATCTTCAAATCAGATTGAGGAGTCGGTCTTTGCTTTAATTTCAGATTTTTTCCCTAGGGGACTTAAAAAAAATTCTCATATGTTTTCACTCTTATCTTATGATATTCATTTTTCTCATTATTGCTAGATTAGACAACAAACAATATTACGTTGAATGTAAAACATTCTAAGGAAATGCAAGTTCAGGTTTCCAGTATTAGCCCACTCAATCTATAAGAAAGTACAAAATGAAAGAGAATGCAAAATGCTAGTCATATTGGATGCTCTGATGTGTCACTTGGATCCTTTTGGATTGAGGTACTTATCTATCAGATAGCAGAAAGACTATTAGCTGCTGACCCCTCATGTCTGAGTTCCTTTCCAGCCTCAAAAAATTTACAGCCCCTTTTCCAGAGGCAGCCTATTGACAGATTCAGGCTTCAGAAACCTGGCCTTCTCTCCTTAATTCAAGGAAACTCAGAAGGGTCATCCCAGTTTTTTGTATTCCCATGGCCTGAAGCCTCGCTTGTAATTTATCCCTCTGCACACTTTTTTCTCCTTCACCTAATAGGTATTGTTCCCTATAAATAAAGCATCTGCATGCAACTCTCCATTTCAGAGTCTGTTTCCTTGGAAACCTAGTCTACCACATCCACTATTATCAAATATTGGAAAGTAATTGGGAAGACATTTTCACAAAATAGCTTTACAATCAGATACTTTCTCTGTAAACCTGAAGTCCAAAATGAGTCTCTCAATTGTTTTAAAGTCACCCTCTTCTATATGACCAGACTTATATTAACTCAGTCAACTTCTAAAGATACAGGAGGAAAAAAATATGTAGAATCCACAGCAACTATGAAGCGAGTATCCCATCTGGACTTTATACAGAGCCTTTTATAACATATGAGGTCTGTGTATAACTAGGAAATTTAATCCTCTCCACTTGTAAAGTGGTTGACTTTGTTAAATCTGCCTGTGGATGGAATATGAATCATACTGAGAATGTTATATAACCTCACAAACACCATGGTATGGTGTTCTGCTCTCAGGAATGTGACATAACTGGGAATTTCATAATGCCCAAAGGAAAGTAGCTGCAGACAATTGGATATTGTAGGCAAACAGTATTTGATAAATGAGTTAGTGTTTATTCTCCCTTCTGGTCATTCTGTACCTATACACTCATAGTGAGATGACTACTTTTCTATTTGTCAGACACTTACTCAGCCATTCGACATGCAAATAATTGGTGCCTATACAGAGAAGATAAAGTATCAGGTAAAGAATGGTTTAACCAGTTAGCACCACTCCTCTTACCTACCTATACATAAGAACCCAGGAGAGGACCTAACTCAATAAAAACTACTTGAGAATAAAAGTTCAGTAATACAACTTTGAGGAGCATGAGACCTGAAGTAAATGTCTAAATTAGCTTTTCTCAGACTTTTTTTATGACTTAGATACCCTTTACACAAACAAATTACTGGAGTCTAAAAAACTTATGTTAAATTAAAATAAATAATATAAATTACATTTTCTTTGTTAAAAATGTTTTCCAAAACAACAACAAAAAATTATTGAGAAGAATTGCTTCCCTACTGTTGCATTCAATATTTTGAAATATGTTGTTTTGAAGCATGTAAAAAAAAATTCTGACCAGAGATATAGTTGAAAAAGGAAGGGATATTTTAATAGAAAATTGTGGATATTCTTTTTTGATGTTACCATAACTTAATATATGTTAGTTTCTTAAGGTTAGTTGCAGTGTGGTATCTGAAACCATGTTATAAACTCTTCATGATCTATTAATTAAAATAATTTCATTAACTTGCATTGTGAACCAATATTTTACCCATGCATGATTTTTTAACGTTACACATTGGAGGTTTATAAAATACTGATTCATAGAGTAATGTAGATTTTCCAAATGTTGACATATTTTTTTACATAATAAAAATCTCATTGATGAATACCCCAACCATCTCATGAGAGAAATGTTTAAGTATTAGAAGCTATTCAAATTAAAATTGTTCCCTAATTCTAATTTTTAAATCCAGAATTCTGAATTTAATTGGAATTCAATTGGATTTGAAAGCTCAGATCTTATCATTGCCAACAAATATTGTATATTTTTCATGCAGTGACAAATTTACTTAGTTTCTTTTTGATAAAATATCTGCTCAATATCTAAGCATGAATAATCAAGTTTGCCTGCCAATTGTTCTTCTAAGTAAAAATGATGTTTATGGAAAATGAAGCTAGTTCAGCTCACAATTAAAACAATCATACAAGGAATTTGTTCTGAGACAATCATCAGACTCCAGTGTGTGGCAGAATTTATATTTGCTTACCTCCATTTTGTCACACAAAATATGAAAAGGAGGCACAGTAAAAGATAAAGCTTTAAAAATTAACAGTTCTTATAAATGATGCATTAACAACATTTTTGAGTGAAACTGACATTTTTAAAAGTGTCTAGTACCTATTAGTGTAGAATATGATGACTACCATTATAGTTTGGTATCACTGCCTTAATTCCTGCCAGGGCATCAGCGGTTTTATCCGCCATTGTGTTTACATCACCAGTGCAAAAGTTATTACAGTGGAAACTACAAATAACATCTTAGTATTTATATAAAAAATTGTTTTGACCTTGCAGACTCCTAAAAATGTCTGTTACACCCAGGGGTTCTGTGGATCACATTTTGAAATTACCCTCCTCCGTTCTTGTTTCCACCCAAATCACACATACAAAACTGGGGTTGACAGTGGAAATTAGTTTAATGGATATAAACAATTTTCCCCCCTGTAGAGTAGCCTTATAAAAGATAACCGTTCAGACTTTTTTATTTATCTCTTTTGAAGGTAAAAAGGACCTATGTCCATAGCTGGCTCAGTCTTGTCAGCTGCCTGCCTCTAACATCAAGTAAGTTTTCATTCTATTGTGGTCTTAGATGTCGTAAAGAATAAATATTTACACCCAATTTCTAAAAAAGTGCTTCTTTTTAATTTCTCCCCAAAAATGTTTCTTTATATCTAACTCAAAACTCAGCCTACAGTATAAACGTCCCCCTTACTCTCTTATTAGATCTATGTGGAACAGCTAGTCAGCATCCTCATAAAAGCAAGGCAGATAATTAAACAGATTTTAAGTCACCTTTTAGCCTTCTTAGTCCTTCAGCCTAAACAACTCTAGTTTTTACACCTTTCCTCTCAAATTCTATTTTCCCACCCTTTTGTTATTTTTGTTACTCTTTCCTGGACTTTCTCTAGTTTTGCTGCATTCTTTTTAAAGTGCAGAGACCAAAAACTAGACAGCATCCTTTAATGAGGTCTTCACCAGGATCAATACAGAGAAAACATTACTTCCTAGACTGGATCTGTCATAGTCCTGTTAATATGTTACCATGTTAGCCCTTTAAAAATAACAGCACTATTGTGCTGACTAGTATTCACTGTTAGCTTTGCAATCACTCCAGACTTTCTGTTGTAGTTGTGGGTGAGCAGACAGCCCCTATCTTTAATCTCTGCATTTTGTTTCTGGCTTCTGATTGTTACATCTTATCCTTGCCTTATTTTCCTTTCCCCTAGGTTTTCCTGCCAATTTCCCTAATTTATCAAGCTCACACAGAACTATTCCTGTCCTCCGAGAAGAAATACCAACCACTCAATGCCATTCACACATGCAAATCATTGTAGGCATTGATTTAAAAAAAAAAAAATGCCATTTTATTTGGGGGACATCATTTTCTAGCTGCAGAGGAGGGAAGCGCAATAACTAAAATGGGCTTCCCAAAGTCACCTTTCTACTTTTTTACTACTTGGAAAGTATAGAGGTGCCCATATGCCACTGAAAGTAGAAATAAACAAATCTCAGTTCTGTTATGTAGCAGAGCTTCTCCACTGGAAGGAGTATTAAAGCAGGACTAAGCTACTGTAAAAAGAGACCAAAAATACAGTTGCTTATAGAAAATGGTAGTTAATCCTCTTTCTCATAATAAACCTCAGGTAAGCAGGCAAGTTAGGGGTGAGAGTGTAGACCACATGTTACTTCAGAGGAGCAGGTTTCTTCCTTGCTGTTGCTGTACCATCCCCTAGAGTACTGTCCTCGTCTGTGTGGTTCAAGCTGAGTCATGCTCAGCTCGTCAGAAGAAAAAAAAAGCATGAAGGTGTGCACACCATTGACCTAAGGTCTAGACCTAGAAATAGTGTGTATTTCTTCCACTCGCATTCCATCTGCAGGAGGCTAGCTACCTGTGAGGGAGGCTACAAAGTGTATTAGAAGTATTAGAAAATAAAGGATGGATTTTGGTGGACCACTCCAGTGTGTGCCTCCACCAAACATCTACTTTAATTGAAATGTTATGGTCTATTATGTCCAGCATGAACCCTGCTGGTGGTCAAGAAAAATAACCCTTCTCCCCATAAATGTTTACCAGCCTTGTTCAAGGTTGATAATAAGCTTCATTTAAAACTACTCTCCAATGAAGGCCAAATCTCTATCTACACATGTTACCAGCCATGAACTCCCATACTATTTCTACGACATCATAAGTAGAACCACTCCACTCTCTCCTCGAGCTGATTGTTTCATAACTCATATTTGAAAATCCCTTAAGGTGAGGTAGACCTCAGAATTGAACTCAGTGAAGTGTGTCTGCCATTGAAGAGGAAGCCTCAAGAATTTGGTCTGTATATTAAGCTCTATTTTGGGCCTGAAGGGAGCAATTTGAATTTTGCTCTTTCAATTTTATCACTTATAAAATAAGAATCACTTCACTTTTTCTAATGCCTTTGAGGTGACTAAATGCAGATAAACTGTTAAAAACTCAAGGCAATGTGTTCATACTACTCAAAAATGACCCATTTCAATAAGATAAAATTTTACAAAGCAAAAAAGAAAAAAAAATCACTTTAGTTAGTCCACCTCCATTCTGTTTGCAATGCCCAGAACCCCTCTCTGGAGCTAACAAAAGAATGATGAGGTTTTGGTTCGGATGCTAGAAAAGTAATGACTGGTTTTAATTACATAAAATAAGTACATTATTAATAGTTGCCAGGAACAGAAGGATCACATATTCACATAAGAAACATCAGCCCCACAAGGGACCAGGCTGCTGACCACCTGGGGAACTGTGGACCACACTCAGTGAACCACAGCTTCAGAGTTACTAAAAATGGATCTTTAAAAATCTCATAGACTCATGTCTAGCCCTTTCCAAAAAAAAAAAAAAAATATGACTGTGCATGATTATTTTTTGCATGCTAATTCAGCTTTTTTGTTTTTCCCCATCTGCCTTTGGTCTTGTTTCTTAAAAGTGTTACTCATAATGCCCTGGGTTATAGCTACCCAGTTAAACTGGGAAATGGTGCTTTGTGCAAACTCTGTTTTTTTCTCTATCTTCTTCCCATCTGACTAGCTGATCTAATTACATCGTAAGTCACCAATTCTATGACATGGGGAGAAAAGTCTTCCCAAGCTAGGCAATTGATGCTTTTATTTCACTCAGGGAAAACTTATCAAAGGAGACAAGGAGGCCTAAATGCAGCAGGTATTTGATGCTAGTGGTAAGCTTATATTGTTGCCATAGCAACCTTGTCATTAAGGATGTTTCAGCATTTCCTATTAACCTCTATATTCAGAGGTTTATAACTTCTTGGTAAAAATTTCCTACAGGCTAAAATTTGGTATACATGATCTCAGATGTGCATGGTGTCTCTGAATATATACATATATAGTATTCATTTTCTCGAAAATCTGATAAATTTCAGAATGAATTAGCTCATTTTTCATACGGGATATAGTGTCATTAAGGTTAGTATTAACTTGATTTTTTAAAAGATTCTATGGCAACATGAGAAAGCCCTCGTAAGATTTAGTGTTTGCTGCTGCTTTTTTCTTTTTACCTCACCAGTTGGCACGGTCACAATGATTAATCTCAAATATCACTAAGAGGAACTTGACTGGCTCAATATCAGTTTTAAGTTCACCTAAACAGAGGCAGTTAGAAATGGGCACTATTTGAATCTGGAGTTCATATTTCACTTTTGTCGAAGTACAGGGAACAAAAAAAGGAAACTCATGGGTTGAGTAGGTAGCAGTCAGGGCTAATGAAAAAGACGGGGGCTGAGAACTGAACTCACCATCTCCCTTTTCTCCTCTCATGCATAATGGGGCACCTTTTTCATGATACCAAGGAAGAAACCAGCAGTCTCCCAAGGATTAGAAAACAGTTCTGCCCTCCTACCGCATAGTTTTAGAACTGGATAACACCTACGTCAAGGTTTTGTTTTGTTTTGTTCATGGAATTATGTTTTGTTTAAGGTAATTTCTTAATAAATTTTCCAGTTCTGTATTTTTTCTTAACTTTTTATTTTAAAGAATTTTAAACTAAGAGAAAAGTTGTAAGAATAATAGAATAAATGTCCATCCAACCCTACGCTAACCAATGGCTAACATTTCATTAACCATTTGAGAGTTGTTAAAATTATTATACTTTAGGCCTAAGTATTTCACTCATCTTTTAAGAATAGGACAACCTCCTATGTTACTACAAAACAATGACCATACCAAGATATTTAGCATTACTACAATTACCTAAAACAATTATTGTGCAAATGCCCTCTATTGTCCCATTTATATCCTTTTTAGTTTTGTTTTCCATCAAAGAGCCAGTCAAGAATCATGAATTATATTTAGTTGTCATATCTCTAAGTTCTTGAATTTTTAGTATTTCTATAATGAATATTGTCTTTCGTGACATTAAAGTTTTTGAAAAATTTATAAAATTGTTTTAGAAGGTAGAATATTCCTCCTTTGTTTATAATTAGATTAATTGCCTTGTATTGTATATTTTTTCCCCATTTCATGCAATCCTCCTGACACTTAGGTACATAAATACCTACATGATTTTGTTTTCTTTCAATGGTACATATTCCCAGGAGTGAGATTACTGTGTCAAAGAGTATATGTACTTTGATTTTAATAAACATTGCTTGATTGTTTTAAAAGCTTAAATCAGACATTTTTTACATATCCACCATTAATATACTGTTGTTTTTTTAATATTTTTCTCTGATAGGTGTAAAGTGATGATTTCTCATCAATACTTACTGCCTTTTTTGACTAATGTGTTTGTGTAGCTTTATATGTTTATCAGCCATATGGATTTGCTCATTTATGAATTACCAATTCACATAACAGGCTTATTTTTTAAAAGAATTCGTATCTCTTTCTAGTGAATTTGTAATAGATCTTTGTATATAACAGATACTAACCTCTGTCTTTCATTTATATTATAATTTTTTAATTTATGTTTTTGTCTATTATTTATGGTATCACTTGTAATTTATAGATTCTAAAAATACTTTTATACAAACAAATATGTCTAACTTTTGTTTTCAGCTTCTACATTTCAGTTTTAGGATGGATGCAGATCACTTCCACCCCTTGATTTTACATGTAATTTTCTCAATTAATTTTCAGAATACTTGTTTTATATTTTTAAGGTTTCAATTTACTATAATTTAATTTGCAATGTACAACATAGGGCTTAATTTTATTACCTTCCACATGAATGGCTATTGAACAATTATTTTAAATAGCACAATTTATTAAATAATTTTTTTCCACTGACTAGAAATGCCATGTTAATAATGTTAGCTTTTCATATGTACTGAAATCTTCTTTTCCATTTTCTTTTTATTTCTACTAACTTATTTGTCTCTTAATATGTCTACATCATGTAAGTTCAAATACATCCTCTCCCATTTTAAAGTATTTATTTCAATTTATTGGTTGTTTAGTTGGCACCAGTTCTTAAATATTTTTGTAGATTGTGGCACTTGGCTAAATTTTAAAGACTATTGCATATGCACAAAAATAATTTTTACTCTAATAGGTAAATAATATTTTATCTGTTTATAAGATTATCGTATTTCTGACTCTTAGAAAGTTGTAAGATATCTATTGATAATGTTTTTTCTCGTAACTTTCAATGTTGCACATGAGAAGTCTGATGCCAGTCTGATTCTTTTGCCTTTATCAGAAACATGTTTTTTCTCTCCAGAATTATGTGCTATGTTTTCATTTATTTTAGAATTTAAAAAATAATTACTTGTATATTTCTATTTGTGTGTTTTCTGGTTATTTCTTTCTAGAACACATTGAGCCTTTTCAATCTATAAGTTCAGTTCTTTTCCCATCTTAGAAAATTTCTTCAATGTTTTTTTTTTTTTAATTATTGCTCATTATCTATTTGTTCCTTTTTAATTCATCATTTTGGAAATTTGATTAATGTCATGCTGCTTCCTGGATCAGTCCTGCAACTCTCATATCCTGCCCACCTCATTTTTTTATTTCTCTTTTTAATTCTCCATTTTTTGCTTTGACTTTTAAAATTAAAATTAATTCTATTTGCTTTCCCAAGTCACAAATTCATGCCATATTCATACTCTTCTTGTACAGATTATTCAGATAATTTTATGTTCAGTAATTCCATGTATGTGCATATATGTGTATCTTTGTGCATATGTACATCTGCATGCTACATTTGTATCTAAAAACAATAAGGTGTTTTTACAGATTTTCTTTTCCAATTCATACCTATCTCCACTGCAACAGTTCTGAATTGGCATTTTGGTTTAACTGTTCTAATATTACTGCATATAGCTGAGAACCTAGAGATATGTATATGATTATTTTTCTTTTTTAACCAACTAGTAATTGGTCTGGTTGTTATTGGATCCTAATTAACAGCACTTCCAAAAGGGAGAGAAAAGTAGTTCAGCATACTCCAGCCATGTAGCATTAAACAAGCCTAAGGTGCAAAAAGATGCCACTCATCCATTCAGCTGCTTCTTGGCCTATTGAAAGCAGGTACCGTGTACACTAAAGTGAGACCAGTTTTGAGCTCATTCTCAGAGCACTGTACTCCTCTGTGGGCTAAATTATTCCAAATATGCAGTGCTTTATAACTTTTTTTGTAAGGCTCTCTAATTTGGGTCTGCAGTTTCTTACCAACCCCAAAAGAATAAAGCCCCACATAAATCCTGCCTATTGGAATTAGAGTGGAGTCTAAGAAAAGCAAATAGATTAGGATCAACAGAGGGGGTAAATCAAGGCAGCCATATGCAGAACACAAACTGCTGAATTCTTTCTATCAGCTTTTTTTACAATGATTTTTACTTTTAATACTACTAGTGGTTACCAAAATTATATAGGTTTCAAATGTCCAATTCTAAAATATATGATCTGTATATTGTATTGTTTGTTCACCATCCAAAGTCAAATCTCCATCCATCACCATATGTTTGACCCCCATGAGCCTTTTTTACTTGCCTCACCTCCTTTCCTTCTGAGGAAAGGTAATATATTATTATCTGTGTCTATGAGTTTTTGTTTGTTTGTTTGTTTGTCTGTCTGTCTTGCTCATTTGCTGCTTTAAGTTTTATATCCCACATATGAGTGAAATCATGATTCTTGACTTTTTCTGTCTGATTTATTTTGTTTAGTATGATATTCTTGTGATCCATCCAGGTTGTCACAAATGGCAGTGTTTCATCTTTTCTTATAACTAAATTGTATTCCATTGTTTATAAGTACCACATCTTCTTTATCAATCATCTTTCAAAGGGCACTTCAGTTGTTTCCATGTCTTGGCCACCATGAATAGTGCTGCAAAATACATAAGTGTAAGTATATGTTTACAAATAAATGTTTTCAGGTTTTTGGAGTAGATAACCAAGAGAGTGATTACTGGTTGTATGGTAATTCTATTCTTATTTTTTGAGGAACCTCCATACTGTTTTCTATAGTGGCTGTATCAATTTACATTTCCACTAGCAGTGTATGAAGTTTCCTTTTGCTCTACAACCTCTCTAATGCTCCTTTCATACCAATTACTCAGGAAGTTCTAAGGGTTTTAAAACTTCTGTCAAGAGGCAGGGGCAGAGACCAAATATATATATTTCTTATCATGAACTATAAATATTTTTCCATAGGTACTGTATCTTGCAGAAATTCCTCAAATCTATAGTCTTCTATACTCAGCCAACATCAATTTAACTAGCCGTAGATGTTTCTAGTAATGATGCAGGCTTCTTTCCTACTTGTGAATTTTATTTCAATAATATTTTCAAGATGAAAAGGTAAATGCCTGTGCTCATGTTGCCTAGAAGTTTAGGACAAGACCACTTGTGAGCAGTTTATGTGGGCTGGTACCACACATCTCTCCCCTTTTGTGTTTCAGATTCTCTCAGATTCTTTTATCACTCCTGAATTTTAGCTCCTGTTTGTCAATTTACCTCTTGTTTGTCCTCAGTCTTGATTGTATTCATTAAGCAAGAGTTAATATGGTTTTTCAGAGAAAGAAAGGGAGGCAAGGAAACAAGAGAGAGATGGTTAGTAATTCCTGATTGTATTTCTTGGGTACAAACTCAGATTAAGCTATCTTGAGCTCCCAGCCCTGCTCTGGACTCAGTAGATGGCATTGTAGTAATTATTTTAACCTGAGCAGAAACACAAATTTTTTATCTCCTCATTGTTAATAACGTAATGAATTTTTCATTTTGTTTCTAGTCACTCTATATTCTATAGAATTTATATACATTCTAATAAAATGATGTTCTCTTCACAGAAATGCTGGTTATATGAATTGAAGTCCATAAGCAGTGCCTTAGGGCCCAACCTCACAGGGTCTCATAAAAACATTATCTTATTATAAACATTTATTATCTATTTTATATTTTTATATCATACTAAGTAAGATATCCTAGTCATGACTCACAATTACTTCCTCTGACTCCTGGCACATTACTTTTTGTAATTTTTTTCTCAAATTTCTGGAAAAAGGCAGACTATATCCAAAATCAACATTACCTAATCTTTAGTCTTATAGCCTAAACTATATCTTACAAGAAACCGGCAAGAGCTTTTAACTGTTTAAACTAGTTCAGCTACCAAGCAGCATGGTTATTTACCCTACCTATAGACTTTCTAAAAATAATCCTTAAGAGACTGGATGTCCATGGATATTGAAATAAAATATAATACAGTTTGCAACTTGAGAAAGAGATGGATGATTGAAAGATTTCTTTAATCAAATCACATATAATTAGATGAGTTTAATTTTCAGCTGGTACATCTATCCTAGAAAAACTTTCTTAGTTATGCAACTCTGATTTCGGGGTTTTGGAGTTCAGTTCTTTTTGTTTTCTGGCCTTATTCTAACAATCATTATATTTTGAGCTCGTCAATCTCTGCTCATTTGTACCATTGATCCAACAGTTGAGCAGTCATGATAAAAATAATTCTTGGCTCAGACACAGAATAATAATTTTAATATGGAGCACAGCTGAATGCTGAACTTTTAAGTCAAAAACTTCAGAGTACAACACTCACTAATGTATTAAAGGATTGACCTACATGTGTTAGTCCTAGAATGATGTCATAATAAAAGGCTCATCACCAAACTAGCAAACATGGGTTTGAGTCTTTAATCTTATAACTCCAAGGATTTTAAGTGGCTCCAGATCATAACCTTCTGTAGCACTTCTCCTTCTGTCTTTTCTCCATTTCTCTTGTACTAAATAATTTATTTTGCCAAATCCCCCAACTAACTCTGTTATATGGATATTAACTAACCAGCTTTGCTAATTTCTTTATTTTCTCTTACCCAAATTTCTTCTTCCTTATCAACTTTTCTAATTTGTATTACAAATGTCTGGAAACTGCCTGGTCAGATTTTTAAAAATATGTACCATTGGCATGGGAGAGGTAGAAACTGTACTAATGAATATAATTCTTATTGTAGGTAACATATTGCAAGGCCCTCTGTACAATTGTGTATGTTCTACACTGTGTATCTTATCTGTGGGTTCTGTTCACAGACCTCATTCTGAGTTTAATAAATTTTTTTCCTCACAATCAGAAAAAAAGAATTATGAGATTAGCAATAACAAGTATTATTTACTGAGTCCTGGTCTGATTCTAAAATATATACTTTCTATATCATATTATGATACTTAGCTTTTAATATTCTTGTTTGGACATAAGTGTGCAGTAGCTAATATTTAATAGGTACTCAAGAAAAGGCTTTAATTACATGGCTGGATTAAATACTGGGTGTGATCTGTAGTAAGTCATTCAAGTTTGGGAGAAAGAGAACTGACATTTGTTCAATAAAAATATTTCCAGGACCTATGTCAGATATTTGAAATAAAGAATTTCATTTAATTTTTATAATAAGCCAGAAGAGGCCATTTTGCAAATTTTACAAATGAGATTAATCAGAGGGGTAGTTAGCAAACAAATGGTTGTTGTATCAGCATTCAAACCTGGGCCATACACAAAATCTGTATACTTTTCAGATGATCTAAGAGGAAATATCATCAAATTTATGATCGTGAAGGTAATTTCATGCATCAGCTTGACTGGCCACAGGCACTTAGATTAAACATTATTTCTGGGTATGTCTGTGAGGGTGTGCCTGGTTGAAATCAACATTTTAAGCAGTGGACTCACTAAAGCAGTTTGTCTTCCTCACAGTGTGTGGGTATCATTCAATTCATTGAGGACCTGAATAGAACAAATAGATATAAAAAGGAAAATTTGGCCCTTCCTGTCCTATTCTAGTGTTGGGACATTGATCTTTGCCTGTCCTTGACACTCCTGGGTTTCCGGCCTTGGCACTCAGACTGGTTTATACCACTGGTTCTCCTAGGTCTCCAGCTTGCAAATGGCAGATTATGGGACTTCTCAGCCTCTATATTTGCATAAACCAATACCTTATAATAAATTTCTTCATACATATAGAGCTTATTAACTTTGTTTTGTGGAGAACCTTTAATAATATACTTTTCTTAAAATTTTTACGAAAAGAGAAATAAAATATTTTTTAATAGCTAGAGTGATTTCTGCACAGTCACATCTGTTGGTTTCCAAAATATCCTACCTAATTTGCTGGTTTTATGCTTTGGAATATAAGGCAATAACTATGCAACTCTTGAGCTCTAAATGCCACTTCAAAATTTTCTGTACACCAGATCTCTAACCTTTATTACTATCAACATATAGATAGCTGGAAATAATACATGGCTGCTTAGAAATCTTGAAGTTTAGAAATTTTAAAGATGACCTGAGTTAATACTCATTATTTGCTAATTAATAGATAATTATGTTAATAAACAAATTTGGTAGCAATATATTCAAATATTGAGTGTGAACAGCAGTGTGATATTTTTAAATAAACCCTACAAATTTCTGATTTCCTGGACTCAGATCTCAATTCTGCCAATTTAATTATCAACTAATCTTAAGAAGTCATTTAATCTCTCATAGTCTCAGTTTACTCATTTGTAAAATGAAGATAATATTACCTTAATATGTTATACTAATATACAGCAAAACCATAAATTTAATCTTAATTTCTTTAATTTTTGCTGCATTTTGAATCAATTTCTGTAATGTTTCTACATCTAGTCCTCCCCTCTACAAAGAATAATTTATTTACTTCCTCCCTTCAAGTTGTAGAATCAAACTTTTTATTCAGCAGAAGAGAATGGGAAAGAGCCTTTTAAAAATGGGGTAGCTTATGTGTTTCTCTATTTTTTTTACTATCAAACATGAAAATAATCTTTTAATTTGCTTTGCTATTTAATGGTCTATTTTAAATATTATAATATACTTAGATGACTCTATATTTAGCCCCACGGCAAAAGTTATTACAAGAACTATGAAAAAAAAAAACTCATTTTGTTTCCCTGTATGACCCAATCAATTGATATATACTCCTAGCATTATATCTGAGTATTTTAAACAATTTTTTCCAAGTGCTTTTCCTGCTCTAATTTTAAATATTTTTATAAAAGTTTAAGACTTGCTTTTTATTATACTTGCAAATTAGTTCTCCCTGTGACCCACCTCAAACTACATCCCCATTTTTCTCATGAAAGATAAATTGGAAAAAAAGGATTTCATATGTATAAACCACATGTAATTAACTTTTTAAAGAACTGTTTTTATCTGTCTCAAAGCCTAATAGTTTTGGTGAGGTTTGGGATGTTAGGGGTGAAGAGTCATTCTTGCTCTCTCATTCTCCACAAATCATCTAAACCTATTGCTAGCACCTCTTCAATAGGTCTGTAAATATACCCTATTGGAACAATTTTAATTCTGCACACTATTGCCACTTATTTTATTAAAACAGTAAGCTTTTAATTATCTTTGGTGCCAGTTATGCCTCTCTTCAATTAGAGCACTATTCTAAAGCACAAATAGTACAATTCACTATCCTATTTCAGCATCTCTTTCCATCCTCAGGATCAATTATACATAATCCTGAGATCTAAACTTTATATTCTCTGATTTTCTCTCTGTCTTCCATTATAACCTCTACCTCTCTCTTTCCTCTCACAATCCATGTACTGCCCAATGATACTAAATACTTCTCAGCTCTTGTACCATAATGTGATCTTTATTCTTCTAGAAAATATCTCCATGCCTCTCCTCTTGAGTTGCATAACACCCATGTCTTGAGGATGATTTTCTTTAGATTTATCTCATCTGGGAAGATTTCCTGAGTCTCATAGACTGGTTAATTCCTCATTTTTCATGTACCATGTGCACACCCACTGCATAGTACTTGTTTATCCCTCTGCCCACCTACAAAACTATCAGCTCTATGTCATATTCCACATTGTATCTCCGACTCTTATAATAATTCTCAGTAATGCTAGATGTCTACCATTTGCCTTCCAGATTACTTCAGCACCTTAAAATCCTGCCCGTATCCTAGAAACTGATCCTAGAAACTGGAATATATCAATGGGATTCTTGTCATGGCTTTCGCCTGGCTTCTGCTTGAGGAAGACCCTGGTAGGAGATTGGAAAGAGAATAAGGTTGAGTTTTGAGGCTTGACATCCTCTGCTAAGTTACCTTGGATACATTGCATCCTTCCACTAAAGGATCATAGCTCATCTTTCTAGGATCCGGCAACCATTCTTTCTCATTCGTTCTTCATATCTAAAGATGAAAAGCAATAAATATTTATTTAATTACTTTCTGTGAAATACTTCCCTCCACCCAGGGTGGATACATTTGCTAGAGCAAAGACAACAAATGGGTTTCTCATACTTGGCTCCATTAATTAATAAATAAATAGAGCAATTTTTTCCCCCATTTTATTTTTGGAACTTAGATGGCATATAAATTAACATTTTACAGAAAAAACTTAATATATCAAGCCAATTGTTTTATGAATATTATAGAGCAATATACACTGTTTTTATAAAACACAATTAAGTGAAAACTTTGTCAATTGAAAAAATACTAAGTAAATGACTTTTACTTAGTACTGAGAGCAATATATATGACAAACTTCTAGGTGTATTTTGTGACTGTCTGGCACTTGGAAAAAACTAACTGGCATAAAAAATTTTGAAGCTGGAAGTTACCCATGCAGAAAAGGTTGTGCACTGGAAGGGCAAAAACTGCATGTCCTAGGAGTGCATCATGCCTGGAGTCTTGTTTTTCCTTTACCTTGGTAGTCTGAGGAAGAGAATTCCTAGTTCTAATACATTGGCTCAGCTGTTCTAATGGAGCTGAATATCGCTGCCAGGCACAAGGGTGGAAGACCATATATTGCTGCTTTTGACAGAAATCTGTCCCTATTATTCCAAAAGTTGAATTGAAGCTCATTCAACTGCCCCAACCTACTGGCACAAGAATTCTCTTTAATTATTAGATTTTAGCAAAATAGTCAAGATCTCCAATGAATCTACAGTTTTATCATTGTAACTGTGTGAATAAAAAAATTATTACTTCCACCTTCGGGACTGACAACAACTGAAGACACTGTATGTTCATAATTTTGACTCTAGTTAAAAATTTATGTAGATTGTTAGAATGATGATTATAGAATTATGGAATGGAAGATACTTTGGAACAACTAAATTTTTTATAGGAACTGAATAATTAAAACCTATTTCCATGGTTATTCTCCTGGGTGGTGACTGGGTTTATGACTGTAGGCATACCATACTGAGATTGAAACATTCAGTATGTCCAATTCTGCAAAGACAGTGTTTTATTTACTTATTTATTTATAATTTATAATCCACCTGCCTCCAAAACATATGTTACACCAAAGAAAAAATAATAATAATGTACATTTGATTGGTTTTGGTTGCACAGTAACAAGCTGTATTAATTAATTATACTTAGTATTTTCATCCCATTCAATTTGTCTATGATCACCCAAATACTACCACAGATTAATGGATCCTGGAATAGCCCAGACAAATAAAATGGAAGAATATAATTGGTAAAATTAAATTAAAAAAAAATTCAAGACCCAATTGGTACAGTTAGCATTTCTATACTGATTAGATTCACTTGATAATTCCAAGTTTCTTATTTGTTCATAGTAAAAAGCTTTTGTAGACAAATATCTTAAGAGCTCAAAGGATTAAAATAAGGTTTTTAGGGGAGAAGAAGAGTGAATATGTATCAGAAACACCAGAAGTTACCCCCGTTAAGTGATAGTCTAGTTTCTTACTGTGGTCTGACCTGCTTAGGAGAATAAAATCAGCCACATTTATGCACATTTTAAAAGACATAAGCTTAATTTCTTAATTCTCATTACTCTATGTAGAAATCCATTTCTCTCTTCGTTGTCTCTTTAGGAAATTTTTGTTTAATAATGCTCAGTAAATTAGGCCTCCATAGGCTTGGCTTTATCCTAGGCGGCCAGTTGCTTTTCCTTTTTGTACTTCTGTAAAATATCTGCTTAGTGTCTCTGATTTGAAATGTTAATGAAGGTGGGCCTGGCCTCAGGTTACAGTGTGCATCCCTTTTTACATGCAAAGGGGATATGCTAAGTAGGTTACTTGGAATCTGGGGGCTAAGAAGGAGGCTTCCAGAAGACAACAAAAGTCCAAGAAGAATGAGCCTGTTCTCAGCAACTCAGGAAACAATCGGTAAGAGTGTGTTGGCTGAAATAAGTTATCTAGCACACAGAAGGGTCTGGTGTGAATTTTGGCCACTTTTTTCCTTTGTAATCTTAATGTTGAGCTTATATCCAGTTAACATAGGTATAATATGATTTAATTAGATCTTGAGAAAAAGCCAGATATGTGAATAATTCTATCTACTGATTTCAAGCAGGTAGATCACATTCAGTGTACTTGAATTCAAGAAAATAATCTCAAGATTTTTAAGGTTTCTGAGGGGGGTGGTTCATTTCTAATCTGGGCCTTCCTAAAAACCTAGAGATGCTGCATATATTACACTGAAAAGAGAGTATTTGTATGTATGTGTGCGATGTAATTGTGAGTGTGTGTGCATGGATGAGTATGTGTGAAAATAGTGTGTATTGGAGTGTGAATGCATTTCATACATTGCTCTTCTAGCAAGCAAGAGTTAGAAAGGCAAAATCTACATTTGAAAGCAAGGACACCATAGATGTTAACTTTAAATCATATGAGATGTAACACAAAGAAATAAATTAATATTGTGTAAAAAGTACCCTAAATTAGCCTCCAGAGATATGAATTGCAAAATAAATATAAAAGTTATAACTTTAATTACTGTGGTGGAACCTTTGAGATTTTGAGACATTTATTTGTATAAATCACTTTCATAGTCATTATGAAAAATATTTTCAAACTCTTTTGATTTTAATGTTGTAGATGAGAAATGTTAGTTTTATCATTCTTATACTTGAGATGTTTAAAGTCCTCCCGTCTGTTAGCACAAGCACATTTCATTTGCTGAGCTGTGGAGGACAGTCATTCTAGCACACACAAAAAGAAAGTATTTAGTAAGGAACATTTTCTCTTAGAGGTCATTCTTAACTCTTTTTCTTTTCTTCCCAGTCAAACAGTCTTTCTTCCTTGCTTTATAGAAGGAGTTCATTGTGTGTGAACTATACGCCCTCCAATAGCCATAGATGCCATGGAATCATTCTGGTTTTGAATATAGCAGTCAATCATGTATTTTAGACTTTCTCCCTAATTCTTGAAAGTTCACTAGCTATCCCCTTCATGCTAAAGTCATTAGGGATAAAGCATTTGAATGAGTTGAACAGTTAGTGTTTGGGGCAAATATCTGCTAAAAGAAAACAGAAACAGTGACGAAGGAGAGCTTGTGTTTTTTATTGCTACCTCTCCCTCACTCTATATTAAGAATAACTTTGGCAAAATAAATAAGATATGGGGTGGGAAGAGAGGATTTTCTTAAAGAAAGATGAAGGAGATTGTCCATATTATACTTACCTCCTCAAAATGCTGTTTTAAAAAATCCATTTAGATTATTTATAAAATTTTAGTCCACAACCCAGAAAAAGAGGCCCATTTTGAAATTTATTAAATGTTTCTTTAAAAAAAAAGACAAATAAGAGTGACCAGGAAAAGTGTAACTGATGTTTATAGCACTTGAGGAAATACAAATGTTATTAGTTGAGATTTAGAATTATTTTCAAAGACTTTTCTTTGAAAGTCTTACAAAAAGATTTTTTTTACTGCATTATTTAATTAATACATGCTTGATGCAGCTAACATTTTTTTTTTTTGCTATACTTCCTGGCTACCATTGCTGATGCAACATAATATTTTTGACCAAATCAGGGACAATACAATTTAGCAGTCTAAATAGTTTGTGATGATCTGGAGCTTTCTCTTACTGTTCTCTAAAACCAAAGTATAATACATTTAAATAAATAGGTAAAAATTCAGAAATTATCCTCCACTTATTCATTTACAAATATTATGTCAGCACTATTTTGTGAAATACTGTTATTTAAAGTCAATCATTCTCCATTTGATATATTATAAAATAAAGTTGCTCATGACTATTGTCATCAACTCTGTGCATCAGCATTACTATCACTTTCATTTTGGAAGTTAAAGAAAAATTTCATTCTAAAGTAGGCCACATTACCAGAATATATAAGCTTACTCTCTCTTTATGGCTTACATTGACTTGATAGCCTATTACTTTCCCAGTTGCTAGTAATAATGATATAGTCAGACTATTTCACTTCACAAAAAATATTTAAATAATGTTTCTTCAAGCACAAATGAGATTCAGCATATTTACATTTTTATTTGATGAAGCCTGTTCCTGCTATCTTTGTTCTTAATTTGGTCTCAAAAGAATTAGCAGTAAGAGGAAAAATAGTCTGTAAATATGTATGAAATCAAATATAGAGGGTAAGCTAAAAGGTATTGACTGCCAACAGAGCTTAGCTGCAGGAGGCAAAATTTTCTCCATAGTTTTCTTCTTGGCTGGAAACACACTGCCTTCTATCTAGATTATTTAATCCTCAAAATGCACATCAAAGCTTCTCATCAGGTGGTGCATGTCTTTATAGGCAGTTGAATGTCAAAGATCTAGCTTAAAGATTTTTGAAAAATGTAAAAACATAATAGATCCCAGATAATAACACAGCAGTGTAGCTTCTGTCCCATTCCTTCCAGCAAAGTACCAGCATCACAGGCTGTGGCTAATCTCTGTGGCAAGGAGAAGAGCACATTCTGCTGCTGGAGAATGTGTGACATCTTTCCAAAGCTAGAAATGAAATGCTTAAACTGGGTTCCAGACCCAAATTAGCTTGTTAACAATCCCAATCTCACTGTACACCTGTGGCTGAGGAGAACTCTGAGCCATAAATTCTGTCCTGCTCTCATGCCCAATTAGGCAGTGGAATAACTTATGCAAAAATATGTAAGAGGCATTTTCTGTCCTATGTGAAGCAAGATGATACATGCTTCAGAGTTAGCTTTCCCCTTTTAGGACTCATTTTTCAATCTTTGGCAAGGACAAATTGCTTATAATGATTACACCAACTACTTTAAATGATTATATCATTGTGAGTTTAGTTTAAAAGCCCTTTGACACATTTATTTTGCACTTCAAAAGTTTGCTTTTATCTTCGAAAGACAGCGAAGCATATGGAAAGAGACAAAAGCCCGCATATTAGTTGGAATATGCCATACACGAGGACCAGGGAGGTTTAGATGGACACAGGCTAGGTGTAATAGAAACTGCTTGGAATAATATTGGACTCAGAGTTGGATTCATTTATACTGACATTGTTTAGACAAATAAGAGCTCAGCCTTTGTCTTTTTAGTGAGAGATGTTACAAGGGGCTAACTGAGATGCATCATTTAATCCATGGCATCTTCATCATCATCATCATCACTATACCTCTTAAAGGAAAATGTCTGGTTACTTGTTCGCATTTGAAAATTTTCTGTGGTTTGTATTTTGACCACAGAATATTACAGATTTTTTTAAATAGAGGAAATAAAATTAGAATCTCTGAAGAATGCCAGCTAGCACCTCCCCTAATTATGCTACCTCAAACCTCTTGTCATAATCTGCCCAGCGACTAGACACTTCCAGCTACCTCTGGGGAGGGATCATTAGAGTATATTAATTCAAGAGTCCTAGTGATACCATAACACCATGCGGCAGTTGTATTAAATGCATTATTTGAGTCTGTAATGTATTTGGGGATGATTTTAGCATAAAAATACTAGGTAAAATAAAGTTTTATTTTATTAACAGAATCATATGGGCAAAATGCGCTATGGTGTTTCAGGTGCAGTTTTAAGTACAGTTCCACATTTTGGCCAACGGCCACTTTTTTCTCAGCCATTTTTTCTCACTTGGCTGACTAATTGTATTCTAATACCAGGAAAGGAAAACAGGTTGAATAGTTTTGGGTGTCGTGATGATTTATTGCAAGACTATTTCCACGACGCTGTATTCTTGCTCTCCGCAAAATTATTATACAAAAGACAGGAAGGGAGAATGGTTAGGAAGCCCTATGTGTGACAGACTCCAACATTCTCACACTGGTGGCTATTTGCATCTCTGCCCAGCTTGAAAATGTTGTCTGTTGTGCCAACACAGCTTCCTTACTTGTAAAAAATGCTTCTCTCTGTTGGAGGGCTCAGAAAGATATTCTTCATACAAAATCCCCTTAAAGAACCTCCAATCCCTGTGGGGCATATTCTGCAGGTTTACGGTAGCGATGAACTGTCATCAGTTCCTCCTTGGTCTGGGAGATTGGGACCCGTAGAAATGGCTGTGACTGTTACTTTTCTCTTTGAGGATTTGCCCTTTTTTCATTTGGTTGGAGATTGAGACTGAGCTTTGTTACAGAGAATTATCCTGTGGCAGTGGGTTGGGGAGATAAGTCTTTGTTGAGACATAAAACACATACAGACAAAAGTGTGAAAAATTGAAATGACAAGGTTGCTGGGGTGTTGTTTCTTAAGTTTGGTCAAATGTTCAGACATAGGAAGCAAGGTACTCTCTGGCTTGTTGCTGTGTACTCACGTGAACCTGTGTTTCGTGTTCCCAAAGTGGAGGTTCTATATGATCGTATCATAAGTACACATGCCAACCACCAATACAGTATCCAGGCCTTACCTTATTTTAATGTCTATAAATAACCACAATCTGTTTTGATTTTGGTGTGATAAAAAAATAAGATGGATGCCAACTTCTAAGAATCTGGGCAGAGGAATCAAACGAAGGCCAAGTTTCTTGCTATCGTATAAAAATTATTTGATTCTATTCTTTGTGGTTAACACACATCAGCAGCCATAGGGGCTCTATATGAAGAACAAAGATGATATTTTTGTCTGATTTTTTTTGTTTTGTTTACTCTCACTAAATTGAAATAAGACTGCTACATTTTTAGGCCTCAGGTTTAAGATTTCTAAAGTCCACATGAAAGGAATTCAGTTTCTGCATAGAATGTGTTAAATACTAAACTACAATAAACAAACAAACATAATTTTAAAAAAAGCACTCAACATCTCCACCTTAGAAAGAAAGCAGTACTTAGTATCTGCTATATCTTCTGGTATACGTAGAGGTTTATAGAAAGAGAATCTATTAAGTTATGTAAATTACCTTCTAGACATGTTTCATAAATTTGTGGTTTTATTATTTCTTCCTTATCTGTGAATAACTTTGTTTTTCTTCACAAATGTGATTTGAATTCTGTTTATTGTGATTTCAAGATTCTTATAACTCTAAAAGCAATATTCATAAGTGCTATGGATGTAACATTTTTACTGGGTATATTTTACGGAAGCAGTGTTTCAAAAATCAAGGTTAACATATAGTAACTAAATCTTGAAAAGGAAATATTTAATTAAACATAGAAATTCAGATAAGAAACTGATGATTATTAAGTTAAAAATTAAGTAGAAAACTATAAACTGATACAAAACAATGGAACTTTTTATGTTGTAATGACACAAATAATAAAATTACATTGAAATATTAATAATCACATGAACGTTCTAATAGAAATGTAAACAAAAATAACTATCGGAACCAAAGTCAGTTTAAGGCCTGTTATTATATTAGCATTTTCTGATAAATTTTAGTATTTTTGTATAATCTTCCTACTCTTAAATTTATTCAAATTTCAATTTTTTTTAATTGACGGAAATTACATTCAAAACATTTTTTTCTTTTTCTGAAACTGATGGTCTAATATTTAATATCTAAGTTCTCATTCTGGTTTTATTTCTAATTTGCTAAGTGCTAAGGTTAACTATTAACCTCCCTGAATCTAGGTTTTATCTTTTTAAGCATTAGATTAAAATTAGATTTTCGAAGGTCTTTTACATTCCTATAGTCTATGACTCTATTCAGTAATTTTTTTTTGTCAGTTTATGCAATCTTTTGGACAAGGGGGTTGTCACCTTAAATCCTAGTGTAAGAGGTTCTGCAATCTATTAGCCGTACTTTTAGTATCTTACATACATAATAAAACGACATTACGATGTTGACAAATTCATCTCAAAGTGCTCTAAAAATAGAAGTTTTATACAAATACATTCAAAATTAGAAAATAAAGAAATATTTATACTTTTTGTATTTTAGGGATTACCATTAGTTTGATTTTATATCAACATATCCATTTAAAAATATGCTAAATCATTAATAAAGTTATTCTTTGTGACTTTTAAGTTGTATATTTTAATTAAAAGTTATGGTAAATATTTACTCAAGACTGCCTAGTAATTTCCCTAGTAAGACTTTTTTGTTATATATTTAAAATTATTATTTATTATTTAGTTTTATATTATGTATTTTGCATTGTATTTATATGTAGCTGGTTGAACATGAAAAATAAGTGAAATAAATAAGTCAAAACAAACCAGAGAAATAAAAATCATCCACTCTCCATCGAACAATATTTATTATATAAAAATTACTTTTAGGGTCTCTGTTAGAAAGTAGCAGTATAAAAAGTTTATGTTTATTTTTTATATCTCAAACCTTTACATACATTATTTTATTTAATTTATAAAACAACTTCACTAAGTACTACTAAGATTCTATTATGCAGATGAGTTGGCTAAAATGCAAAGAAGTTAAATTATCTACCCAGAGTCACAAGACTATTGTGAGTGATTCATTGCCTATGCTCTGAATCACTTACCTCTATCACGACTTCATACAATTTTAAAGGGTTTGCATTTACTAAAGTAGATAGGATACTATAAACTACCTAAAATAAAATAGTTTAGTTCTATAATGGTGGCCTTGAGGCCTGGGTAAATTTTAAGAAGTTAAAGGACGGATACATTTTCCCGGTTTTTGCTTGGTTTGTTTTTTTAGCAGTCGGAGAGAGGTATTATAAATACCCACTTCCTTGAGAAAATTCCATTGTTAGTGGAAAGCTGTCCCCACAATATAACTTGCTCCATTTCCAAGTGTGCTGACAGGACTAGGCAATGTGGATAGTTGTAGAGTAGCATGGACTCCAGTAAACTTGCTCGCTGCCTGATTACGCCAGCGACAGGCGTTTTAGCTGTTGGTCTCTTATTGCTTGGCAGCATTTACTAGTTCCTGGCTGGGATGGCAAACTTGTTTTGCTCAGAATGTGTGTCATGAGGGATCATCCAGGAACATCTCGCAGTGGGGTTTGATGACGAGATTAAAATGTTCCTCTTTTCTCTATTTCCCCTAGTTGCATTTTTATGAATCTTGCGGAGGACCACATAATTTTGTTTCAGAAACCAAAAAGGTTTTATAAATTGTTTTTTTCCTTTATGTTTCTAGTTGGCACAATTCTTGTAGAACTTCTTGTTCTCTTTGGACAATTACCCAAAATCACATTTGAAACCGTAATTGCTTACGAGAAACTTCTTTTCTATTATTTTGAGGCAACAAATGATTCTTCCGTTTTGTTGCTTCATAATAATTAAATAAAGCAAGAAAATAAACATTGAATTGCATATATTTTTTGTTTGGTTATTTTCTATTTTTAGTACTCTATGTAGATGGCTAATAATGTTTTCTTAGCCACTGAAAGTTAATTTTCTATTTTTCTCCCATTTATTTAATTTGTAAAGTCATATAGATGCTTGGCTCCTAATCATATCATAACTTATCATTGCAAAGGGCAAATTCTAGTCTTGTGTTGTGACTGAGGAAGGTTGGTGGAAATGTAAGGAGAGTCAGACTGTCCATAGAGTTAGCACTAGAACTTCTTCAGTCTTTTCACCTGGACTTACATCAAGTTGTTGTTCAGACACACTGCCATGAATGTGGGCCAGTGGAGTACAGTCTTGTGGTGTACAGAATTAATCATTAGGACAGCAGTGTCTTTTCCTTTTTTCTCACACTTCAAGTATGATGAAACAAAAAATGTTCAAATAAAAATATGTGATATAAATATTAGATCTCATGCAAAATAGTCACATTTGAAATATGGCCAAATCTCTTTTATGGTAGTGGTATATGTTTCTTGCTTCAAATAATACCTTGCTTCAAACAGAATTAAATGGATATAACCCCTTTACATCTAAAAATGAAACACCATGTCTCTTCTCTGATACATTTATTTTAATAAGACTGAATTGGCCTGCCTATGCAAATTTTTTTCTGGGTCTCTACCAGTGTGCTAAACTTTACCAGAAACACAAAATATACCAATATTAAGAATGGCAGAGGTAGATTTATAGGAAAGACGATTTTGTTATTGTGAAGAGCAGAGCGGATCAGAAATAATATACCCTAAACTATGTGCACCAGATGAAATAGTTAAAAAAAAAATTGCTAACTAATCAGCTTGGATTCTTTGGAAATTTTTTTTTTTTAAAAAAGGAAATTGTAACTAGAAAGAGTATAGAACTTTTGTGAAACTTCAAAAGGTAACAGCTGGCTGGAGAATGTACCAGTCCCCCGAGACTGAAGATAAAAACCTATAAATGCACCCTCTAAAGTCTTTTCTCCTGACCTCATGCCAAGGTTAAGATCGAAGATTTTTTTTATGACTTTGAAACAGTTAAAGTGAAACAATTTGGTGAAAACAGATGAGAAGCAAGGACCCTTTCCATTACTCAAGGGAAGAATCTGAGGAAAGAGGCCAACTGCTGCCACCTCTGTTCTCCCATCTGCACCTTGAGTTTGTGTTCTGATTATTGTACTTGCACCTTTAACTCCTGCAATTATGTATGCAGATTGGTGAATTCTGACTGTGATGTCAAGGGGAAGAAGCTGGAGCAGGTACTATGAGGAGATTCTTGTGTTTTGTGTTTTGTTTACAGTTATTTCTTCTTCAAAGCGACCATTTCCTCTGCCCTTGTCCATAATAAGTATCAGAAAAATGTAGCAGGGATTTGTAAAAAACAAAAATATTGCTGCTAATTTCCAGTAAAGGTTTGAGATTATTCGGTAACGTTCTCTGTGGAGCTGTCTGTGCGCTGTTTACCACATGCATGGACTCAGATCATTTCATTTAGAATGCTGTATTCAACAATAAAATACTAGTAAAAGTAGGACACATTTTTAATAGCTGTCTGAACTGTTTGTCACCTTTTTTCTCCTCCATCTCAGTTTAGTCCTTTTTTTTTCTGAAACAGTAAAAATATAACTAACAGTTTTTTTAATGTTTTTAAAAGAAAGTTTTATTGATCTAAATCAGTGAGAAGATTGATATTATTTAAGATTCTAAATGTCTTCCTTAAAAAATAAATAAATAAATAAATAAAAATAAAACAATCCCAAACTTAAGCTTTTAAAAATTTTGCCTATGGAAATTATGTTATGTTCTTAAATCCCTCATACGGACTTGCTAGAAGAAGGCCGCTGATACATGCTCTGAGGATTCTTGCCTGCCTCCTTTCATTCTCCCACCCCACTCCAAGAAATGCTCTACAGTCTTTGAGCCAATTGATTAAATCAATCTTTATATTAGCAACATGTTGCCCATAATATTAATCCCAAAACAAATGACATGCATTTTTAAATCTAATTTTAAAAGTATAAAATGAACTATTATGATGTGGGTTCAGTACAGAAAGCAAGGAGATGTCTAACATGGAAATAAAAGAAAAAGGCAATCTCTATTAGAAAAGAAAAAAAGTAAGATTTTCTTTCTGGTCTGTGTTTAATAAGGAGGATGAAGGCAACCCAGTGAGAAAATTCACTAAAGTGACCCAGGGTGTATGCAAGTGGGTGTATGTTTTTGCTTACTCTGGCTGGGAACTCATTTGTACTGATACCTTACAAATACTAAAAGAAATCTCCTTAAACTTGCCAATGATATATTTTGTTTTAAAGATTTTGAAGCTTAACCAGTAAACAAACCACACACTGTCCTAGGATCTGATTTTATTGTGTGATTTACGCCAAGAAGGAAACATCCCTAACACTTTCTAAGGGTGGCTCCAAGTATAATAAGAAGAAGAGGGGCACAAGGAAGGAGAAATGACTAAACTGGTGAAGCAGAGAGACCAACTTAAAAAAAGAAAGAAAGAAGAAAAGGATCTGGGTTTAAACCAGTCTCCTTTCAAATGAGATTGGTGATCGTAGCACTTGAGTGAGCGTCAAGCCTCATGAGAGAAACATGCTGCCTGCCTTTAATTGTTAACCCTACATTACGGGAGTCTTTGTCATAAAACTAAAAGCTGTTTGACTCAAAGCACAATCTTTGCACATGAGATTTCATAGGTTGTGATGAGCCTGGAGACTTAATTACTTTCTTGCATCAATTGAAGGGGATCCTCCAGGTCAGGCTTATGGCATATTGATGGGAAGTGAAAGAAACCTTACACAAAATTAGCCTCCAGTGTGCTGGTTTCCCAGACACCCTGGAAAGCTTGAGCTCTGTGCCTACCTTTCATAATTTCTTACTGTTTAGGAGCAATATATTTACCATGCATGTTGATGCTGAGTCGAGGAAGACAGAAGGAAAAAATGAGTAATGCAAAAGACTGGCTCACAATTACTATGGTAAAATAATGTTTTTTGCAAACAAAAGAACCACAACAACAAACACAAAAACCTGAATCAAATCTATGGCCATACTTTCTAATGTTAGAATGTTACTTAATAAAATTTGTTTGATTGTCGAAGGCTGTATTTTCAATTGCCTCCAGTTTTGTATAGAAATCTTGCACTGTTTAGTTTTTGTGTTCCTAGGGGTGAGTGTGTATGATCACTTAGTCATAAAAGTGATTTGTTTAGCAAAGGATCATTTTATATTTAGTGTAGTTTTATTTCACTAAATATTGAATAAATTTGGAGCTTGATAAATACTTTTTATCCAAAAATAATTACAAAGCTCTAAGTGCAAAACTTTCAGACAAAGGATACTGTTCAAAAATATTCTGAAGAGACAATGAATGGATGTTTATTTCACTAAGGGAAAATAGTCCAGAGTCTGTGTCGGCGACACTGTTCTGTCTCCATCATTCCCTCTTTCTCTGTGGCTGCATTAGGTCTGATCAGCTATTGAAGCAGTTCTATATATTCTAAGGCAGAGGTAGTGTGTCAAGGCCTTGTCATCTCTGGTCAGTAGAGTAGTTTGTCAGGAGAGTTTTCCACTATAAAAAACATCAGTAACTCATCAGAATATTTGTTGTTTCTCTTTGACAAAAGAAGCAAATGTCCGTCAAGAAAAATCTGGGGTTTCCCTGAGGAATTTAGTCCGCCTTGAATAGCCGTAGACTCCGGAAACCTTGTGTGCAAAATAACTAACTGTATTAATTCCTGTAGAGTCTTGTTACTTGTGACATGCAACAGTATAAGTCAACATGACTTTGTCTGTTTGTTGCCACGTGTGAAACAGAAAGCGCAGCTTTCATTAGTGAGGGCTATAGTATGTGCACTGAGGCTTTAACAGAGGTCTCATTAGGAACCCACGGATGAGCAATCCACACATAATTCAGCGAGAAACATCGAATGCTTAAAGGGTAGCTCTCTAAATGGTTAAATATTGATATATTAGTTGAATGTTTAAAAAAATTTTTAAGAGCTAAAAATGCATACTCATGATTATAAACAAACAAATCAGTTGCTTAAGGGTTATAAGAAATTTAAATGCAAATAGCACTTTGTAATGATGCCCCAGAGACTGACATTGTAGTCAATTTCTTGAAAAGGCATTATTGTAAACTTATTTTTTTGCTTTTGCTACTGGTTTCCTTAGTAACTGGAACAACATCGTTCAAGACATAAAATAATATCCTGTTTCAGCCACTGAGAATCTTGAACTAAAATGTAATTGATTTCGCATGAGGTACAGGATTATCATGTCCTCCCCATTTCCATGAGGTATTACAGCATAAAATGAACGCACTCAGAAATTTTTTTCAAACCAGCCATTTTGTTTCTAATCATCTCATGTGAGAATACTAAAATTGCTAACAATATGGAATGTTATTTATACCTTTAAGAAGAATAGATTATTAAAGAGAATTATATCATTGATATATATTTCCCAAGCATACTGGGATAATGTTTATTTCTCTTATCTCACATGTAGAAAGCAGCATAATATGAAAGTATCTACATTACTATTAAATAATAGCGATGCTTATTTTGTAAGATCCTTACATAATTCAGTACATACCCATTTAGATATCATAAAGTATGCATATAGACAAAGCCTGATAAAATTGTAATGGTACAGCCAGAAATCAGGACAAAGAGTCAGTAAATTTTATTCTGTTTTTATTTCTACAGCTAATCTACCGTACCACATAGGCAAATTATTAGATCTTTAGTCTCTCAATATACTTATCTATAAAATGGGAATAATAATACCTGCATCACAAGGGTATTATATAAATACTTGATGTCCACAAAGAGCTTTGAAGATAGACTATGCTAAATCTTATGATTGTTTTAAAACACTTATATAGCATTGTGTTACAAGAATAAAATTAGAGTAGTTTAATGAGCTTAGAAAATTGGAGGCCCTTCATTTAGCAGAAGAGTATCTGGAGACTTTGCAAAGCTCTATTTCACTGTTTGTGAACATAGCATTTTCTAGAATGGTATGGAAACAGCCGAACTCTTGAGTGATTGATTTTTGATGATATGCTTCCTAGAAATACTGACTTCCCAAGGAAGTGATAACATTATGCTCTGGGCGCCTCTGATCTAGTAAATTTTGTAGATTATTTTCCCCAACCCATTGGGAAATTGGTATTTTTTCTAACTGCTCTGTGGGAGATTTGGAGTCCTGCCTGACAGAGAGTTGTCATATGGAATTGTTGGCTATTATAATGCCTTGTTAACTTCTTTGCCAGCAGAAGGTCAGTCTCCCATTATATCACCCATTGACTGCTTCTTTATAGTGGCAGCTTGCATGAGTTTTCTAGTCCATGCCAAAAGAAACACCCTGAACCTTAAAAGTGTTTTATTCATTCATTCATTCAACAAATACTGAAAGTCTACTACAAACTAGCTAACATTTTAGGCATGTCACTATTGCAAAGTATTAAATTATGGTACCTGCTTCTCAGCTCTTTCCCAATACACCAGCAACTGTTACCATGTATACACAACTATGGTACAGTGTGGTAAGTGTGAGTGTTATAAACATTGTACAGAGAGCTCTAATTGTTTTGAGAATGGCTAAGACAATCAAAGATGGGTTCCAGGAATAATGGCATTTAAGCTGGAACCTCATGGAACAGGAAGAATTTCAAAAGATAGTAGGAAGAAAGTGGAAAAAAGATCATATAATAACCATAAAACAACTATATATTGAGAGGGAAAGGACAAAAGTTTGATAGATCTCAAGTAATCCAACTTGGTGATAAATTATATGAAGGAGAGTACTAGAAGATAATGGTACTTATATACTTTCTGTAGTATCGTGTTTTATGAATCCTGTAATTGTTTAGGATTTCAAGGTTTGTAATACATTACTTTCTTAATTGACCAATGTACTTTATACCCCTCCCTTTGCCCACTCCACATAGACACCATTTACTACACTAATCTTAATTCACTGAATATTTGGTGAATAAAAGCAGGCAAGGGCCAGATTGTGAAGAGACTTGATGCCAAAAAAAGGGATCTGGATTTGTCCAGTGAGCAATAAAGTTATGTAGTGAGAAGCAGAGCCTCAAGGTAGAGAAACCTGTCAGGAAGATTTTGTATTTGTCAAACTGCGTCACATGATTCTAAACCAGTGTGGTGGAAACATGATAGAAAAGAAGTATCATAATTTAGTTGTGATGCCAAGGGTGAAGCAATGGCACTATACTCCTTAGAAGAAATTTGGTGGTCATGGGCAGGAACTGACTTGGTTGGCTATGTGAAATTATGTTTATAAATATGCTGAGTAATGGGTATCAGTAGGATATTCAGGTGGAAGTGTCTGGCACATGTTTGAAAATGAGAGACTAAATCAAGAGAAAATTTAAAAATAGAGATGTAATTTTGAATACCATCTGTATAAGACTAAGGCTTGAAAATCATGGGTTCATTAAGAGAGAAAGCATGGGGACAGAACAAAACAAAGGACCCAAAAGAAAACTGCCATTAAAGAGTTGGGAGGGAAAACAGAACCAAGTTGAAAGATAGATAGATGATAGATAGATAGATGGATAGATAGATAGATAGATAGATAGATAGATAGATAGATAGAGGATAGATAAAAAGAAATATCAGAGAGATTTGGAAACACAACTGAGCATAAAATTGTAAAGGCATAGACTTTCAAAAAGAACAAACTGATACCTAAAGCTCAAATAGAAAGAGAATTAAGAAAGTTTTTGAATTTGATGAAAGTCCATTTGTTGATATTTAAGAGTTTCTTTTGAGCTATTGATACTGATATCTGACATTAAGTGATTAAGGAGTGAAAGAACAGTGTTGAAATGAATGCAATAATTGTAAAACATCCCTTTCAAGGGTTAGCAGTGAGAAGTGTAGAAAAAAAAGAAAATCATCTGAGAAAGCTGTTGACAGTCTACTAAAAGTATATCATGGTCTGAGTTGCTGCCTGTAATGTTCCACAACTATGTATCTATCTCTAACATAGAAATACGTGGCTACTTTCTATGGTTGCATAGATTCCTGTAACATGACCTCATGTTCACAACTTCTATGTTTTTTTGTTAGGTAAAATTTGCACAAAATTCTTGTTGTCCTTGTTCAGAATAGAATAATGTTCAAAGGAACCATAGTTCTGATTCTGTAGCCCCTGTTTATGTTCTCACAAAGTGGTAAAAACAAAAAAAGATTAATCTAGATATTCAGGAACTTTCACATTGAATCTACCTTTAAACTCTCTGAAAAATGTAAGGTAACTTTGTGTAATATTTTAGATGGTTGTTTTATAATTGAAAATTACATTCCATTCCCATTTCAATGTACTGTTTGCTTTTATACTGTTTGGTAACAATTCTCCCTGGATCTTCCACATTTCTGCAGATCTTGTGAGTGAGGCTCTGGTTGCTTGTAGAACAGCCTTAGATAACAGAGATAATGTCACTCTACAAAGCTCTAAGGGCAAGATTTGCTTTCAGTCTTAGAAGGTAGAGATAGTCTTACTGGAGCAAAGGGCAATCATGTTTACTGATCATTCTCCTGTGATATCATCTCTGGGTTATACAGATATTATTTGGCCCTCTTCGTGTTGTCCCTCTGAGGGAAGTGGGGCTCACGCAGTAATGGTGATACTTGAACTATGACCATTGTTATTATTAATAAACTAAACTTTGTGTCTGATGCAGGAGTCTCACGTTTTCCACTCAAACCCATGAAACATGAATGACTAACTCATTAGCTTCCAAATAGGGTATATCTCAGACCCTTCCCAGTTTTTGTGTATACATTGCCAATGCTAATAACATTAATAATGAAATTTTAAAAATTGGGGGTATGTACTGGGTACCCAACATCCTAGATACTATTTTAGAGCTCTATTCTCATTCAGTCAATAAATATTTATTTATATAGTAAGCCAAAGATTATGCTAGGATGGATGGTAGAAAGTGCTAAACAAAACAAATATGAGTCTTTTTCTCACAGAGTTGATGGTCTGTTTAATCTCCATAACATCTCTGCCACTATTTTTGACCTTAGAAAATTGGAGGTCAGCAAGATTAAATGACCTACCTAAGGTCATGGCAGTCTCTGGATGGATCAGGATTTGAAACTGCATCTCAACTGTGTAAGTCAGCGTTCTTTTTACCATGCCACATAATACATTATTTGACATTTGAATAAATATATTCTTTTTAAATTACATTTTGTAGATCCTCCTTACATATATTTGGCACTCAGATAATACCTAATAAAATTGTTTTTAAATGGACTCTTTAGCAGTTAAGTAAGCTTTTTAGTCAAATTATGCATTTATTTGGAATAGCGTTGTTGAAATATTACCTATACCATACCTTCCCAAAGCAGAAGAGAAATAGCCATGCTGCAATAAATTAGAACTTAAAACCAAACGTTTTCTTTAATCCCTTCTTTTATTTTTTCCAATCAACATTGGAAACTATAGATTTTTTTTAATTGCTGTTATGTTCTTATATTTACTCTTAGAAATAATATTTTTAAGCACCTTGATGGGCAGATAGATCCACATTAAGATAGCAATTCATTTTACTTAAGCAGTGAACAGTTTTTCTACTATTAACTTTTTGATGTGACCTAAAGATGCAAAAAGAGAGGCAATATTGCTCAGCACTACAGATAATACGCTCTGAAGACAAGCTAGGCAACACATGTCCCTTGCCCCCATCACTTACTGAACTTATGATTTGGGTAAAGTACTTTTGTACTTCTCAGTTTTTTTTCTAGAAATTTGAATAATATTAGTACCTGTGTGTAAGGCTATTACTGTGGCTTAATTAATTTAATGAACTCAACGCACTTAGCACAGTACCTGTTACATTGTGTACAATAAATGTTAGCAAGATTTGTGACATTATACTGAGGACTAACTGAATAAATGTCTCAGTTAACTCCATAAATTTTTAAGTTATAATTGTTTAAAATAACTTTGCTGTGAACTCTGAGCTCCAAAGCAATAGCCCTTGACTTTTGTGACTATTTCTAAGCATAGAGTAAGCACGTCAGTTCAATAATGATGATGCCTGACTTACAAAAGTAAATGTCACCAGTGTCCACTGTGAGCATTTAAGCAAGGTGAGTGGTCTAAAAGAGAATAAAGAATCAAAAATTTTGTCTCCTATTCCCAGCTTTATTACTGACTTGCTAGGGCAGAATAAATAAATCACAAATAAATAAATAAACAAATCACTTAACCTTTCTGTAGTTCAGTTGCAGCGAAATGAGAGAGATAAGCTTTTGCCTCTTAAGGACATCAAAATCATTGGCTGACAGGTGCTACAAGAGTGACAAGTATTATTAACTTTCCAGTATTTTGGCCTTTCCTATGCATCATCTGAATGTTTGCTTTTCATCAGGGGAATTAAATATGTATTTTTTTTTTAGCATAGTTATGTGGTAACTGCAAGAATTAGTGAAATTTGCCAGCCCTCAGATAAAATCAGAGGACAAGTAAGTCAGGCAGTTAATTATGTGAAAGAATAGATGAGAGGAAGGAAAGGACAGCTTCAACAGAAATCTCCTGATTGTCCCAAGTTCAGGGTTACAACTTTGCAGGGTGAAAGAGGGAGGGTGGAGGTTATAGAGATAAAAGAAGAATGGTTCCTCTGTGTTTTGCAGTCATGCTTTCCCAGTGTTCTGACTATACTTATTTGAGACTCTTGCATCCTTTGCTTGCACAGTGTGCAATCACTTCAATCAGATTCAAGCTGCTCTGTTTTGTATTTTTTAAGTAATTGCTGTTGCTTGATATGTCTCAAAAACCTATTTTATTTCAAAGGCCATATTCTTTGCCTATTAATTTTCTTCTTTATTATTTGTAAACTCATTTTTGAAAATGCAAACAGACATCCTATTATATATGTACACAGGTATGCACATAGATACAGATACACATATATTTGTGTTGTATGTAAAGGTGTTGGGGAGTTAAATAAATCCTAATTACTTTGTTATAATCACTCATTATTCTTATTCTCTTAGTTATTTTTAAATGACCATTTGTAAATTTTTTATAAATTATCAAAATACCTGGAGAATTACCATTTTCGTTCCTGTTCATAAAACAGACACAAAAGAGTTATGGTTTGTTGGCCAAATGAGATTCGCTTCACTCCTCATAAATCTTTTACTTAATGTGTTTTTGTAGGAAATCAATATTACATTGGTGTAAAATATAGATAAAATATGGTTCACATTGCATTTTATAAAATGGGCTTTACTAGAAGTACTTTTCATATACATTTTAATGTCAAATTTTTTGTAGGATTATATTTTCATCTACATGTGTCTTTTTTTTTGAATGTGCAAACTCCGTCACATTTGTTTGTTTTATGTACATATATTTGCCTATATATAGATAAAAACAAAACTACATATACTTTTTTTCCAACAGTTTTTTTTCTGCAACACTTGCTGCTCTTGAATTTTTGTTACATAACAATAATCTAAGGAAATAATAAATTCATCACTAAACTACAGACATGGCAATATGTATTCAGGAATTGTTCATGTATTAATATTCTTTGAATTTAAATATTTTTATATAAACCCTATAAATATAATGATTAACAATCTGCAGTATTCACTATTCAATACATCAGATGTACTATTTTCTTAATTACATAGACCAGTGTGGGAGGATATGACTGCAAAAGAAGATTAAGCCGTTTGTATTTATTCAATGCTGCTTTATAGCATTAACTAGAAAACTCGAGCCTGCTATGTTGAATCCTGAGGAATTTGATTACGAGAGTAGTAGACTCTGCCAATGTTGGCTTGAGACAGCAGATTCAACTAATTGTCTATCAGCAGTGATTTAGCTGCATCATCCGTCTACAATTTTGCTATTGATGGGAGCATTTAAAATCTGATGAAAATTACTGTTTAATTATCGAGATTTGGAAAATCCACCTGGCAGATGCTTTCTTTCTTTTTTTCCCCCTACTTATTTATAAGAAAGAGGGGAAAAAACAGTCAAGTTTCTCAAACTTAAAAGTAAGACTTTCTTTTAAAAGAATATTTAAAAATCAAATTTTACAAATATATTTACAAGGACAAGTTTAAATTGCTTCTCTTCTTTTGTTTTGTCTTATGGGTTTCATGAACACCATTAATCCTATATTATGTATGATACGTTTAGTATGTAAGTCAGTTGCTCAGTGGTTAGTGTTGTGTATAAAGCTTCCTCTAAGCTGTCTTTTGATTGTTGCTCCCCTTCTCTGTGTGTCAGGGTTCAGCTGCATAATGCTTACTGAAGACAGTGCTTTAAAATATTAGCTAAATGTGAAAATATCCAATATATTACATAAATTTAAGTCAGATAGTTTAGATATGTTTTTAAAAAGATGATTCAAGCAGCAGCAAGTCTATTACTTATGACAAATCTAATACTTGTCCAAAAATAGTGTACTTTATTATCTGTTCAAGAAAAAGACTATTTCACTTACAGAGGAGAGGATTAAGACTGTCCAATATATATATAATAAATAAGAGTGTGTAGCTGAGCTGAGTGCAAAGTCAATCACATTCTCGTTGCCAGGTTTGATGAAATAAATATTTAATAATTTGGGACATTTACATTCATTCACCACTCAAGTGAGCTTTGTGGAGTGTTTCCCTAAGATTAACATGGCATTTCTGTAAGTTGACAGTTCAATGCACGGAACGAGTGACTTAAATGGTCCTCCATTTTTCCCTGAAGCAAAATTTGCAGTGAGCATATGTAACAGTCTGCACTTCTGTGTGAATACCAATTGGTAACATTAGGTGCCTAGAGTCTCAAGTTGCATTGTCGAAGCATGATTTTCAGCTGGAGCAGACTCATACATACCAGAGTCTTATCTTCACTGTTGGCTTCATAATTGACATTGTCTAGCTGATTGGTTCTGTTCTGGGAGCTTCCCTAGTATTCTTGTCTACATGGAGAAAAAGATGATACTAAAGGGTTTTTTTGTGTGTTTTATTTCCCCCTAGACTGGACCTCCGAGAATCCCTTATAGATAGGAGTGAAGAAGCAGTAGAAACAGCAATGCGGCAAGGAGGTTGGCTAGAACAAAAAATCATGAAGTAGATTCTAAGATTTTCAGTGGACTAATCAGAATAAATTATTTCCAATAGCTGAGAACATAAGCAAATGTACTCTGAGCATATGAAGGTTTCTATTTTCCTAGCACTTTTCATTGGGCAATAGTTTAGTACATTCTGCATTCTCTGACATACCATAACAATATAAGGTGTCCAGTGAGATCTGTATTTTAGTCCCCAATTTACAATTTTGAGCCATGAAATATTAGATGTCATTTTTCATTATCTTAATCTGATTTTTCTTATTTCTGTGTAACATTGCCTGTATTTCTATGAGATAATACATCCAAAAAATACTACTTAAATGGTAAAATGCTACATAAATATAAATAATCAGAATTAAAATGTTATTGCATAGTCTCAGGGAAGGCCAAGAGTTTTATATTTTATTTTTAAATACATTTTAATTGTTTCTATGATTTTCTACATACTTATACAGGAAATATCAACTATAAAAAGTACAGGAAGCTAATTTTTGATCAAACAACTTATTTGTATGTGAACAATATAATTGAGAGATTTGTATGTGAACAATATAATTGAGAAATTAATTTATTGGCTAATGAAAATACATTAGCTTAATTATATATCTTAAAACATGTAGGAGAATAAACCATCCTAAGTCTTTCATAGAGAATAACCATCTTAGCTTCTGCGTGACCCCAATAGATATTTTAAAAATATATTTAGGATGCAGAGGATGCTCTTCCCTCAAATGACGATGTCTTTTTAAACAGGTTAATTGCAATTTTCAGTTATCTTTAGATCAAATAAAGTTATCAGTATGTAATGAAAAATTCTTTCAAGTTGTCAGCTCATAGGTCTTTGTCAAATTTACTGTCAATCATCTGATTCAGTACAGAGGGTCATTATCTTTTTTAATATCTTGCTTTAAAATATTATTGTATCTTAGGAGATCAATGAGATAATTATATAATATTAGCCTTATTTTAATATATGTGTATACATATATTTTTTCTTCTATAAGTGGTAGAATCTTATACAAATTGTTTTCCTCAAATGTTGTGTTCAATTATTTCTTTCCATTCCATCTTAGTAGTGAGTAAGTATCTTAAAAATATTACAGTCTTATTTCTATTTGGTTTATTTACACTTGTTATGCATTTCATGTTGATTAAACATCAATCTTTGAGATTCTTCAAAATCGAAAGTGAAAACTAAGAGATTATGATGTAGAATTTACTATTTCTCACTAGAAAATATGGGCTAGTATGGAAATCTTCAAGAATTTTTTGATTTTTTAAATTTAAGGCAAATTAGGCTATTTTAAAGAAATTCACTTTTCTATTCTATCATGATCAAAACTAAATAATCCACACAAAGAGTTAAAGTTCATGGTCATTTGAATTTTAAACTGGGATTAAATCTTACTGTTGGCTATAAAATACAAGAGCTTTTGAAAGGCAGTACGATCATTATATCTTAAAAGTGTCCATGGGAAAAAAATTTTGACAAGTAAAATGTTAATTATGAAACTTGGTTGTAAAAGTGTAAGTTAATTATTATGACATGAACTGGGTATCAGCAGGAGCGGGGATAATTGATGTCAGATGAATGTGGAAACTCCCTGGAATGAGCTCGGTCCCAGACGAAGTGACGATTGGAAAAATATAAAAGCTGTTGTGATGCATGTACTAGCCCCCTGATGAAAGCCGATTAATTCGAAAAGTTGACATTAAGTCGGTGAAGGAAACATGTATAAAGATCCTTTTATAAAAGTTTGAATGGAATCAGGCTATTTTCTGTCCTTAAGGTATGAAGAATGTCATTTGCTTGGGTGTATATTTTGCTGCTATTCATTAAAGGGTCCAGTGAGTCTTACATTCTCCACTGACCTCCTCCTATAATTATTTCATATCCCATGATACAAAGTGTAATTTGTTCTTCATTTTTTTATTGTCTTCTCATTGTTTGAAAGTAGAAGCATATGCGTTTTAGATTCTTTTGTTTCATTACACACCAAATTAGCAGTACTTCCACTAACCTGGTTTTGATATTTCATTAATTCTAGGAATAGCGGTGGGTAAGAGAATGGGAAACCAAAAGGTAGAAGGCAAAACTGAATTTGTCTCTTGCTTTTTTCTCAAAATGAGAGCTAAAGAAAGGAAAAATCTCTGTTGAATGAAACAGATTTTTATCTGTATCTAGTCCCATTTACAAAGTTTTTATTGATTCACAGTGGCAGATTTGTTCCTATGCTTATAGTTCCAATAGACAAATGGACAGAGGTTAGATCTATCACAGACTCTCCAACAATTATTTTTATACTCAGAATTAAGGGATCCAAGTGGATTGAAGAATTGATGCTCTGCCCTTCTGATCTTTCGATTTAACATGGATAACACACTAACTTTAGTGCTGTTTCATGTATACTTTAGGCTCTTCATTCTGACTGGCTTGACAATGCTTCACAAAGAATGCCAAAAGTAGCTCAAATAGTGATCGGAACTAAAGAAAATGTGTATTCCTTAGACCATTTTTTCTTATTAAAAAAAAAAGAAAAATCAACAACCAAGAAGATATTTATTATGATCACAGCTCATTTAAAACCACTTCTGTAATTATCTTCACTAGCTCTATGTCTCTCAGTTTCCAATACTCAAACTTCTGAGTATGTCTTTGATTTCTACACTATTCCACCTTTGAAGAGAACTCAGGGTCACTCCTTAGAAGTGTCTGAGTCTGCTATTGTCTGGAAACTCGGCTATTAAATTTGTTTGACTGTTCACTCTCTTTCATGGTTTTCTCTTTTACTCAGGTCTCAAACCCTTTTACATCTTCCAGAGACTGTCTACTATTGTTTTCAGTTTCTTTTGTTTTAATGGTATTTGATTTTAACAGATAATAATAAAAAGCATTTCACTGTTAGCACTTGGCAACATTTTTTGTGTACAGTGGTTTGTTCTAAAGAAATTGGACTTGAGTTTCTGCAAATTGTTTCATCATGACCCTAGTCTTTTCTGAACAATAAAACTTACATGTTTACTCACACATCTATACATAATTGAATCATCTCATAATTTTATTCATGTCCCTTACACTCCAAAAATATTTCATGATATTCTTTTATCCTTAACTCCTGACCATGTACTTTATGACCTTCCTTGCCTCACATCTTTACCTCCTTCTTAGAAAAAAAAAAAAGAAGTCTTTTGTTGAAAGCTGCTGCTCTTCTAAGAGTTAGCTTCCTCCATGTGGGAACTCCCCATTTAAAAATGCCTTTACATTGCCTACAGGCTGCCAATTAGTCTCCTTCCATAACTGTGGCTGCTTTTTTGGAAAATTTTTTTGTTGTTATCTATTGTGTTACCTTACCTATTAAAGTTATAGGGTTTTGATTTCCAAATTTTTAAAACTAAAGAAAAAGAAATATATTATTCTGAAATAAATCAACTTAAATGAATATGGTTTATTGCAACATATAGTAATATCTCACTTGTCCAGTTTATTTGGTGGAATGCAGTATCTCCTATAAGTTAATGTTCCAGGTAACAAAGGCACTATTTATATACCCGTTTTTAGTATATAAATTTGATAAAAGAGCTATAAATGTACTTGTATAAATATGTTTTTGCATCCCAGCAGGCAAAGAATGACCAACATGATTTAACATTTTCCTAATTTCCTTGTTCTTTATTATCCTTGAGGCTCCTGCCCTGTGTGCCTTTGTATCAAATGTCTACAGACAGTTGAGGTTTTCTTGTTGTTTTGTTTGGTTTTGTATTGTTCTTCTATGTTAGCTATCTGTTCCCACTTTGCAAACATCATATCAATTAACAAAAGACCAAAGATGTCTGGAAAAATTAGTACCAAAACTCATGCTGAGAATTACAATTTGAGAAAACTTTGAGCACATGTCTTATTATGCCTGGTTCTTCACATTTTTGCTTTTTTAATTAAGATTATTCTATTTTTGTTTCATGGGGTGAAAAACAGAAAAGTTGTGATTGCACATAAACCATTCTAGACAACGACAAATAAACAGCTTCTCTGTTTGTGGTTAAAGACTAAATAGCCAACAAGGATTGGTTCCTGACTTGTCTGATGCAACTTGGAAAAGGTGTGAGTGAGAATCCACTATCCACATAGCAATGGTTTCTCCCCTTGGAATGAATATAAGGTCATTGAGGACAGAAGCTGTCTTTTCACAAGGTATTAGATATTTGTGGGCTGATTGGTTGACTGTCTGACAAGATGGCAGAAGTAAAGAAGTAAAGCATTAGTAAGAAGAAATAGCAGGTTGGCAAACATCCTTTTGCAAAATATGACCTTACCTCCTCCACTACACGAGCTACTAAAAGAGTTTCAAAAATGGTTGATGACAAACATCCCTTCTGAATTTCGTTGAGAAGTAAGAACATTGAAATTACTTTCTCCATTTGTTAGAGAAGGGAGGACCCTAAAATATGAATAGAATGTCAGTGAAAACTGATTTTTTTAAATTAAAAAAATTTTTTTTTTGGTGTACGCTGTGGTAATATGAGCCATATTCTCTATTGCTTTTTCATTTTTAAACAATCCTAGATCTGGTATTTTGGCAACCGTTTTTTGCTTCTTCTTTTTCTTCCCACTCCCCCCACCCCGTCTTTAACAAAGACAGAGCCTTCAAACTCTTTTTATAGCAAAGCTGGAAATCCTGCCAGGTGGAAAAAAAAATATTATTGAAAACCTTTCTCCCCTTATAGGCCCGTTTTGACAGGAAATCTTTGAGAGGCAGCAGCAATGAAGTGCCCAGAGATTTCATCTGTCTTCTTTTGCTTCAGGAAATGCTGAGCACAAGGCTCTCTATTAGGCAAATAGAAGGAGTACCAAATCCCCTTAACAATCATCCCCAGCCTGCTCCTAGGTTGACAGCTCTCTGTGTCCTAAACTGTCAGACAGGCCCAGGATGATATTACCAGGTCCATGGTAAAAGTTTCTGACAATAATTTACAAAAAATATTATACTATTTCTGTTTCCCAGTTATCTGGCAGCATAAATTTTGCATGGGTAATCAAAATAAAATTATTAGGAAGGCATTAATTTGCAGTACTTTTTTTTTATTTTCCTCAGTCATTTTTACACAAAATTTCTGAATGTTGTCCCGCTGTCATTCTGTGTGATTGGTTAAATTTCAGCAGTTGTTAGTTGCTTATTTTAATATCCAATAGGATGACAGTGTTTTGTTATTTTGACAGATGCCAAATCTAAATTTTAAATAATTCTTTCAGACATCAAAATGCCAGCTTTTAGCAATACTATAGAAGTCTAAGCAAATGTACTTTGAAAAATAATTAGAATTAGGTAAAATAGGCTAAGGTCACAGTGGAAGTTAAAAAATTAGAATTTTAGTCAGACATACATATTTTTCTTTAGATGTTTTAATGAATTTTCTGTTAGTTCAGAACTATATTTAACTACATTGCCTAGAAACTGCACAAATAACAAAAAAAACCCTAAATTTAAAAATGTAAATAAATTTGTGAATGATTTTGACAAAAATTTAATAGAAAGTGGACTGTATGTATATCTTATGCTGTGCAGGAATTAATTATATTGTAGACCTAAAAGTCATTTAAATAACAGCTATGTCCAAGGAAATAGATGCAGGTAGAAATGGGATATAATTTCTAAAACATTCCCTGAAGTAAATCAGATGGCAGTGATATAATTTTTGGTCTAAAAAAAGGAAAGTTGTAACAAGGATGATTACTGTTGTTAAACAGTAGCTTCATATAATTCACATCACCTAGGACTATATTTGGCAATTAACATTCAAATAAAACAATAGATGCAAGGGATTTATAACTATGAGACTCTCAAGGCCGGAAATATAAAGAGCATCCAATATGGTCTCTGAGACTCTAACCCTGTTTTCCATAAGTTCAGCCATCATTTACCCATGAGTGATATTCCTAAAAAGCAGAATGTACTAAGTCACTGCTCTATCTAAACCACTTTAACAATTTCCGATCCATAAAACTAACATCCACATTTTTCACAATGGCATGTAAGACTCTCCGTTATCTTGCCCACCCCTGCTTCTCTGTGCTCAACATAAATATTTCTGTTATCTAGTTTATTTACCAAAGTTTATCATATGTCTCTATGGTACAGTGAATTGAATATATTGTTATTAACTGATCGATTGATGCAAATAAATTGTCATTATAACGGTTGTTTTTGTTGCCTTTTTAGTATTTGTGATTCCATTTCTCCTTAAAGATTTTCAGGTTTATTCAGATATTCTCTTCCTCATGTAGCCTTGGTGATGCAATGGAGCTCCATCTCTGGTTACGTAGGTAGGCTTTCACTTGTCTTTGCAAATTAGAGCAGTGCCATTCCTCTTGGTTTAGGAGTTGGGCCTGTGATAAGACAAGAGGCTTGTTGAGCCAGTGAAATATGAGAAGAGATTTGTTGGGGAAATTTCTTTTTTTGTATATCTTATAAAGTACTCCTAAGAGTGACTGATTTTCTGCTGCTCTTAGTGCTTCTAATTCTGATTAGCATCTTTATTTGTAAAATGGCTCAAAAGTCAGATAGAGTGGAACATTCCACAATGCTGAATAATAAACATTAGATGTTATTTTTAATAGTTTGAAGTCTGTGCTTAAAAATTATAAATCTTATATAATTGCTGAACAGTAAGCTAAAGAATTTTCAAAATTACATATAGAGAATCTGAATTTTAAACTATAATTAACATTAATAGATGCCCTTTCGCTTTCAGAACCAAAGAAAATTATACTTCTTCAGCATAATTAAAAAGTACTAGAACCTAGCTTTTAGTTCAGGGAGGTGAATGTAGCATGAACATAGCTTCTTCTCATTTACCTTAGTGTCTTTTATAATGCTAGTAAAAGAATTTTAAAAGATACTATCCAAACTTAACTAAAAAAACACAAAGGCAGCCAGCAGCTGAGGGGAATTTTCAACGTATTTTAGGAAAGTGGGAGGCTGATCAAAGCTAATAGCTGATAAAGCAGAGAGGGGAAGAGAAAGCCTATAGTAAGTACACTCTGAGAAACCCCGGTGGAGTGCACACCTGTTGCCCAGCAGAACACCTGAACCTCAGGCAGGCTTCAGACACAAGATGACTGCTGTAAAGATGAAGAGAGCAGGAATGGGGATTGGTGCTGAGATGAGGTTTAATTAAATATCAATTTATAGAACAAATGAGTCCTTTACTTCTTTCTCTCACTGTTGATCTGTCTCTCTGGATCTTTGTCTCACATACACACATACAATTACACAATGTGTCTGGGGAAAATGAATCACTTCTCATAGCTGATTCTAGAAAGGAAAGCACTCCACATACTGCAATCTCATGGTCCCATCTCTGCCTTTACCTTTGTGGTACAACGTGTCAGTGGACAAGCTGCACCGATGCGCAGTATTTTCAGTCTCATACTTGCTTTATTCTTAATTATGCACTTATTTAATCAGAACTACTAGTCATTTGAAAAAAAACCTGTGGCACTAAGAGAAAGACCAAGATAAAAATGAAAAAGTATGCCCCCCCAAAACAGAATTTTCTTCTGGTAAAAATCTCTTTCTCAAAAAGAAACCATAAAAAATAAATCTCTAGCATACTCTGAAAAAGTCAAGGTATTATATCAATGAAAGAAAAATAAGACTATCAAAAAAGACATAAACAAAACAAAACAAAACAAAACAAATTCTTAGAAATGTAATTGTGACTAACTCCAAAATCATAAAATTGTTAAAAAGTTAAATAAAAAAAATTAATTGAAATTTAAAATGACAAGACAATGAGAAATGTAGAGGTACAAATATTTTATTCCATAGGCCTGCATGCAAGTATTAAGAGATGCAGAATTTGGGGGAAAAAAAGTTTAATTATAATACGAATATGGAATAAAAGTATCCCAAAACAGAAGAAATGCATAGGCTCAGAGAATTTTAGTTGCAAGAAATATTATAATAATAAACAAATAATAAAATAAAATAATTTAAATCAACAAGTATATTATTGTAAAATTACAAGACACCAAAAACAGAAACTCAAATTTTCAGAAGAAGAAATAAGAAAATAAAATATTTTGTTAAAATAAAAGGGGCAAAAATCAGACTAGTATCAGACATCACAAGCAACACCAGCTGCTGAAAAATAATAGAGAAATGTTTTTAAACTTGTGAGGAAAAATACTTTTAAACCTAGAAATTCTATAGTGAATTGAATCATATATAAGGACAAAGGACTTTTTAGAAACTATTGTGTCCTGTGAATACTTTCTTAGAAAGTTAATGAAAAATATGCTATAACAATAGGGATTAAATAAAGAATGAAGTCACGGGTTCAATAAGAGGCAGATCTAAATCATCAGGTTTATGAGGGGATAGTCCAGGATGATAAGCTAACAGTACTAGATTGCTACAAGAAGATGGAGGACTTCAGGGGAAAAGTCTCCATGGGGAAGCAAATTGGAGTAGGAGAGAAATGAAGAGTTAATAATCTGGTAGTATATGAACAGAATTTTAAAAAGAAAAAATATGAATGTGTTGATGTGGGTGCATAGAAGAATCAGAAACTTCAGAAAAATAATACTAGATAAGAGACCTAATGCATATATATCACTTATCAATGTGATGGACAGTATTTACCACTGGTACCTCATACTTGCAAGAGTGTTTGGCACAAAGGAAAAATGCTGTTTAAGAATTTGGAAAAGGGAGAAAGGGAGAAAGGGAAGAAAAAGAGGAAGGGGGAGAAGGACAGAAATAGAAGAAGGTAAGGGTCATAATAATGAAAATATGTTGATTTTCAAGTTAAATTCAATTTATGGGCAAAATTCAATAACCATAAAGTTACTGAATTAAATGTAAAAATTATCAATCTTAAAAATGTAAAAGTATGCAAACACCATCATGCTACCCAGAATGGCAGGCAGTTTAGAACTTATTGTTTATTTCTGGAATTTTGCATGTAATATTTTTAGACCATGGTTGACTTTGGATAACTGAAACCTCAAAAAGCAAAACCGCAAATAATGGGGGAGTACTGTACCTATCTGTATATAATGTTTTCTTTTTTATTAACTGTCTCCTAAAAGCTGAAAACTGGAAGACGCCCAACACCTTCTCTGGCTTCTGACCATTGATTCCTCAGCACCTATAACTGAACCTACCGTTTACTAAATGAACGAAAAACAAAACAAATACAAATACAATTACTAAACAATAAATGAATGTGCACATTCATTTATTAAAAAGTTAAAAAGTTTGCTCTCCAATTTCAAAACCATATTTATTAATAAATAAAAAGCAATCTTGTGTTAACTGAATTAACCTGTTTTGCTTCGTATGTCAGATTTTTGGCATTATCCACTCTTTATAATTAGCAGAGGACGTCTGGGAACTACATTTCCCAAAAGCCCTTGTCAGAAGTTTTCCAGGTTAGTTCCTTTAAAGAGAATCTCTCATGAAAGATTTCGAAGGAAAAGCAAAAGTGAAGCTATTTTATCGTTTCTCTGGCAGTGTATGATAGATGTGTGAATTTTCACATGTGGAATTTTGCAGCAGCTTCTGTGTGTTTAATTTTAAATCTGCCTCATTTCTGGAAACAACTGTGATCACCACTGGCAATTTCAAGAAGTTCCTGCAGATTTCCAAATCTGAAGGCTTAGTTGCAATTTGAGAAATAGTAGCATCTTTACTTGGCATGGACACTAGTCATTCTAGTGGTTTTCCTTTAAAATTTGTATTTTGAGACAGTTTCAAACTTCCAGAAAGTTGTAAAAATAGTATAGCAAACCCTGATATACTCCTCACCTCTAGATTTTATTCAAGCTTCAACAATATCCCTAATAATGTATTTTATGGCATAAGAATTATGAACTGCATCTTATTGTCTTTCTAGTCTCCTTTCTGGAGCAGGGTCATAGGCTTTCATTTTCTTGACTTTGATGTTTTTTAAAGATTATATGGCAGCAATTTTGTAGAATGTTCCTCAATTAGATTTGTCTGATGTCTCTTTAAGATTAGACCCAGGTTATGCATTTTTGGCAGGAACAACACAGAGGTGATGCAGTGTTCCCATCAGATCTGTCTGGTAGAACAGTATGTTGATTTGTTCCATTGTGGGTGGTTTAAATTTTAATAATTAAGGCTGTGAATACCAGTATTCTCCACCATAAAGCTTTTTTTCTTTTTACTTTGTAAATAGATGTGGAAATAGTTGTGATTAGATAAATATTTCTTTCCTCATTTGACTTTCAACCAATAATTTTAGAATTCATTGCTATTATCTAAATTAGTATTACAATGTTCACAAAATGGTTTTTAAAACTTAATATTTCTTCTGGATTTATTAGTTGACATTACTGTAAGGAACAATTTTTTCTCCTCCCCAATTTATCCATATAGATTCCAGGACTTCTGTTATATTCAGTGGATTTAAATCCATTACTATCATTATTTATTTTGATGCTTATACTTAGATTTGGCCAGTAGGAGCCCTTCATGTTAATTTCTTTGTCATTTTGATTTGCCTTCAATACTCTTTTATACTTTGAGCATTTTGTTACTTTTTTACACATTTCATTATTTCCAGGCACATTTTTTTAGTGTTCCAAATCTAGCCCTAGAATCTGCCATTTCTCTAGGAACCCTAATTTATTTTAGTAAAGAGTCATATTTAGAAACCAAGATCTGGGTCCTGGTTCATTGCTACGAGGGTGCTCACATACACACATAACACATATACCTACACATACCACATTGTCTTTATTTTCACATCTATTATCTATTTACCGATCATTAATTTATTATCTATCTACCAATATATGTAACTATCTATCATCTATCTATCTATCTATCTATCTATCTATCTATCTATCATCTATTATCTATCTAATCTATCACCTCTCATCTCTCTATTATATATCTCAAAACCATTACTTTATACCAAGAGCTTCAATCTGAATCTATCACCACAGGGTTTATTTCAATTTTTCTCATTTCTGTATTTGTACCTTCCTTGCCTTCACTGAGAAATCTGCTTCCATTATTTTCAGTATGTTTATTTAGTTGCTCAGTTCCCTGAATGTAGCTAAACACTTTGCCTGCCGGACTGCACTTGCTTCCTCCCTCTAACGCATCAACTTCTTGTAGGCTGCCCTTGCTGCCTGCCTCTAGGAAATTCCTGCCATCCTACTCCAATATACTATCCATTGGGAAACTTGGGCAAGCTGTCATTAATGGCTACCTCCAGAATATTCCACCTCCCTGTGCCAAGATACTATCCTCCTACAGGTAACCTTGCCTAATATATTGTAGAAGAGAGAGAAAGAAGGCTGTGGCTCTAGTGAATGCTTTTAACCCTAATCTCCTATATTAAAATTGTTTCTGCTTGATATACCCAAAATGGTTTTTGTTTCCTTAACCAAAAGCTAATAACTATAATATATAAACATAAGTGTAAAAAAAGTTTTAATGCACTGTGATTTTGCTTACCAAATAGGTAAAACTGTTTATAAAAGTCAAAATAAGAAAAAAAAATATGTGCTTAAATAAAAAGAAAAAAAGCTGCCTAAAATTTTAATCTGAAGATGAAAAATTTTAGAAATTTTGGAATTTTAAACTTAAGGTATTTGAATAACTGATAATAAGTGGTACTATTTACTAACCTGGCAGATGCTCTAAACACCTTGTTATGTGTTTATCCTACTAAGCAGATTTAATGTCAGAATTGTGTAGAAAATGTCCATTTTAACTGATTATATTAAAAATATCAAGTGCTAAGAAATATCAGGTGACAAAGTTTAGATTATTATTTTACCAAGTAAATTTTTTCCTTTAGCATCGAATGAATGCTGAGTTTTACTTTTATTTTCAGGAAATGGTCTAGAATAAAAGTTTTTCTCAGAAAAAATAGGTGACTACATTAAAGAACATATTCATTATCTGCGCGTCAGAACAGAATTTAACTAGCTTGAGGCACAGGCTACACTATGTGTGAAAGGAAAGCCTTCCCCCAATCCTGCACTTCTGTCTGTTTATCTAGTGCCACATGGCAGTTGAAAAATGTAACTTGAGAAAAAAACAAACTTCTGCTTTAAAACATTTCTGCTAAGCAAAGTTTGTTCATCTGAAATATTTGCTCCCAAGGAATGTGGGCCCAGAAGTGTCTTCATGTCTTTCTCTTACAGTTTCAAAATCCTTGGGCTTTAAAATAATGAAATTAAAAGAAAACCTATACACCCATTGATAAAGTTATTTTAAAAATGTTTCTCATTCTTTGTAAAATAAAATATAAAAATAAATAAAAGAATGTGAAAAAGTACTGTTAGCTTTCTCAATCTTATGTATGAATGAAAAAAAGGTTATGTAATAAATCTGATAAGCTCAGGGGGCCACATGGCAAGCCTGACAAGTCAGTGACTGAAAGTAACCACGTGGAAGGATCTGATTACAAATTCCTACCTGGACAGCTCATAGCAGATAGTCATGTCTCAAACCTATAGCTTTCTTGGCAAAGGTCAGTCTTAAGTGACTGACCTTAAGTGAACCCTGTCCATCATTCTTTCTCATCTTGAAAAACTTTGCAATTCAGAGTAATTTTCTTTTCTAGATCCCTTAAAGGCAAAACTGCAGGTACCAGAACACAAGACCACTGAACGCAAGACCACAGAACTCTTCATTATCTTGTTCCCTAGTATGCCATCTCTATGTGCTGTAAATGTTAACTACTAACTATCCTGTACCCGCCTATGTGTTTCTCCATGTTGTTTTTCATTCAGTCCTAGAGATTGCTTTGCTTTCTCCTACCTCCTAAGTCAACCGAAAATGGATTTTACATACCTTTCTTACTTTTTCTCCTTTGATTCTCAATGCATATAGGAAACTGTAAAACTGCCATTCTTTGGGTCATTTTCTCATTTTATTTGAGAAATAAATTTGGTCAATTTATTGAGACCTTGCATCTGAGCATATCCTCAAAAATTTGTCTTGAATAAACTCATAACTTTGCTATAGGTTTGCATGTTCTTTCATCAAATTAAGAATTAAGAAAATGCTTGACTTATGTGTACGACCTATCTCATTTGTATACTTGAATTCACTGTTAGTTTACCTGTTGCTAAATCCCATTATGAGCACAAAGTAAAAAAAAGGAAAAGAAGAAAAAAATCAGGGCCAATTTTCAGCTAGTATAATTTCAAGGGTTTGGGAGCTACAGAATGAAAATAAATAGGATGAGGCAATCTGAGTTCTTTAATTTGATTCAGTAAATATTCATTGGCAGATTCCTCTATTCTAGGTGCATTGCTAGATATTGAGATAGCTATGAAATGAATTTTTAAAATGTGTGATCTGGTGTCTCAGAATATTTTCAGTCAATAATTGGAGCTGTGGGAGCAGGGAATTTACGCAAGTCAGTATAACACAAACTAGCAGTTTTTATAAGTGCACTTCCACTCAGCGGCATGGAAAGTTGTATTCCTCTCTCTTTGCATCTCTGTCTTGCAACCTGGATTGACACTTTAAGACATAGAATATATGGCTGCTTCGTGAAATAATTTCAGGAGACAAAATATACTTAAAACATTTAAGACTTAGTAGTGATATGCTAAAGTGCCTTGGAATAGTATGCTAGAGCAACTCTTCTAAATGATGCTCAAAGGGGAATGTAGTTGATGCTGGAAAGAATTTAAAAAAAAAGGATTTCATGGTCAGTGAGTTTGGAAAATGCTGGGTTAATTAATGTTAAATCAATTTCTTTCCTGCAGAATTTCTCTCTGTGTAAGAAATTTTCAAGAGGGATTGTAAAATGCTGGGACACATTTTGGGGAATTCTATGCTACTGAAAGTAGGCAGAAATAGCAGGCAAAAAAAAAAAACCCCTAAAATAAAAATCCATTTAACTGCTTTGATTTCCCATGCTCTTTTTAAGCATCTAACTCAAATGTTGCTTGTAGCTTAGCCAATATCAATCCTTGTTTTCTGTTGCCACATTTAAACACTGGAAACAAATGCATCAAAATGCTTGGTATGTTTTTATCCCCTACAGATGTCCTTGCTCCCTGGTAAAAAAAAAAACCATTGGAATGTTGCCATTTTAATTAGGCTTAGCTACCAAAGAGCCTTAATCTGCTATTGAGATGTATATTTGCCTCTTTTATTAAAGCTTGGGGGAGGTAGAAAGGAGTTTTAAGTTTATAGAAATTATGTAATAATACAAACTTATTCCAATACAATTTTATAACTTAGAGTGAATATAAAATATAATTAATGATTTTGAGGCAGTTGCCAGAATAAAAAGTAACTTTATTTTATGTTATTTTTAATTACCAAGATTTTTTTTATCATTATTAAAGTAATTATTTCTTGGAACAGTGTCAGATCATATAATTTTTCATGTTAAAAAGAATCTTCTAGTCATATACTAGATACTTTTATTAGCATAAATATCACAAGCCCTTAATTAAAGAGAAATCAAATAGGGAAAAAGGATTTTATAAGAATGATATTAGGCTGCTATAATACAATGTTTCTCTGATTTTTATTTTAAGTAAATGATTATAAGCACTTTTAAAATTATTGATACCCCTTTCCCTCTATGATTTCTTAAGATTGAATTTTGAATATATTCAGTCAGAATTATTTTATGTTTACACATTTTTTGGTGCTGTAATTTAAAATAATATTTATTCAAATATAAAAGCACATAAAAGTGGAAATGTGTCATAAACATAGATATATCAAATATTTAAAACCAATAAGCATAATGCCTATTTTGGAGCATGTACAACCATATTAATATTTAGCTCCTGCTTTAAAAAAAAAAACTGTTTGTAATTTAATCAGTGAGTTAAAACCTTTGTTAAGATAAAGCATGCTCTATTGCTAGAGTATGGACCACAGTGCTAGATTGCTTAGAATTAAACTCAGACTTCACCACTGCAGGATGCGTGTCTTTGGAAAACCTTTTAACATCTTTTTGCCTCATTTTCTTCATCTGAAAGATTAGAGTGATAATAGCATCCACATCAAAGCATTGTTTTGAGGTTTAAATGAGTTAACATATAAATTAATACTTAGGACTCTAGGCATGAAGTTCCTGTAACAATGTGTGGCACATGGTTATCATTAAATACACTTGGTTTGCTTCCATAAACCTAAATTTTATTTCAAGAATAGTTTCACCTAAAAATTTTCAATTCAGTCTCTTTCCTTTAACTGCTGTAGTTGCCTTTGGCTATTATTAATGAAAACTCTGCAAAGAATCAGTAAGACATTGGAAACAGAGACTAAGATTTTAAATTGTAACTTCTCATCAGTGCTAATCTAAAAGTACCAAAAATCTTCATTAAAGTTTAATGAAATAAAAATACCATATTCTACTTCTAAACAAACTAATGAGGTAATAGCTAAGTTTTCTTCTAAAAAATTACTAAAGTAAACTTGAGATCAATTTTGTATTGAACAAACAAAACCTTCCCAACCGATACTTCAGAAACAAATACTGAATCTGAAAGTACAAATCTATACACTATAAAGCCCCCTTAAATAAAAAAAAAAATAAAAAATAAAAAAAAGAGACTTCAGAACACTAAGCATAGTGTCTTTCTCATGTTAATTTTTTACTACATAGTTAGGGAATTTTTGCACCATTATAAAACGAGTTATTTAAATTGAAATTTCAGTTTGACATTAAAATAAAACACTGGAAAACACATATTTAAAATTTCACCTCTGGCAACAGTTGACATATACAGTATCTCTAATATTTCTGGTATAAGACCAAGTTTTCCTTGATTTTGTCTTTACCTGTGCTTGTTATATATAACCTTAATCCTAGATGCTCAATAAGCTTTATCAGCTTACCCAAACCTGATCTTATCCTATACCATAAAATTTATTTTGAATCTCTCTTTACTTATAAACTTCTCCTCCTTAGTCTTGTAATGAGTACCTATTGGGGTATTTTTTCAGCCCACACACTAATATCTGGTCTTGTCTACAGATGCTATTTACTCTCCATCCAAAACTGAGCCACCATCAGTCAGGCTTATAGTAGATGACACTGTCCCTGGCCATAGCTTATTAGCACAGAGATGTTCATCTCTTCCATGTTGGGACAGTGATGTTTTTTATTCTTAGCGAATTGGAACTGAAATGAAATCATTGATTGTGGATACACATATAAAGTAAAAGTCAATTTTGGTATGCCTCTATTTGTCACGTATAGAAAAGAGCCGGGAAGAGTCTATAAGGAAAAGACTTAAGCCAAGAGCCTTGAAAGAGTAAAGATGTAAACCGCAGAGGCAGGAATAGGCTTCTAACTCCCAGTTTCAGCTCATTTCTAAGGTGCGTGTCTACTCGGGCCTCTGGGATCTGGGATATGTCCTTTCTTTTTTAAAAAAAATTCCATTTTGCTAGTGATAGAAGAGCTAAAGGCAAATTTTGAGAAAGCCAGACTCTTTTGTAATTGTAAAACATTTTCTATAACTGTAGCTATGTCTGGTCTGGTACTTTCACAGTGCAAATTTGAGTTTCATCTAAGGGCCAACAGACATAGATATAGGATCAAAATAACAATCCTTAATACCAAAGTATTTAAGACTTACAAAACAAAGACCCATACTTGGGTAATCATTAATATAATTACTAACAGTTAAAAAACGATTTGTATAATTAATATCTCAAATGTAACAACTTATTCAAATTTTAGATGAAAACTCCACAAAAACCTTGTACTATCTAAAATACTGCTCATGTTTCAGGTCCCTCAAACCCCTTTATTTCATTTTTGAGTAAAGTGAAGTTTTCAAGATTTAGCAAGGAAAAATACAGGACACTTGGTTAAATTTGAATTTCAGATCACAAATACCAAATTGTAGTATAAGTATGTCCCATGCAATAATGAAACATACATATACTAAAAAGTAATTTGTTCTTTATCTAAAATTCATATTTAACTGGACATCCTATATTTAATCTGGCAACTCTAAGTACAGTAAATGATATGCAATTACAGGCATAGGAAGAATTTTATTTTCCCAATATGTATTTTTAGTAAGAATTGTCACTAGGCAATTAAATCAGTCAAGATGCAAAATGGCAACTTCTCTCAAAATATTTTTTCAATGAATTGTATATATGTGTTAAATGCAGATGTGGAATAGGTTTTTCATAAGGTTCATTCAATTTCTTTTGTAGCAAGCCTTGGGGAAATGGGAAGACATCATACTTGTTAAATATTTATATATATAATTATGTATACACACACTATATGTTTTTTTGATTTCCAATATTAACTGCAATATCAAAACCAATATTTTAAAAGTAGATTAATTTTTTTGAGAAAGGCAGTAGGATGGTAAAAAGAAAAAAAAAGGACAGATATAAGAAGGGAAGAAAATAAAAAATGAAAAAATAAAAACAAGATAATTTTGAACAGAAAAATGTTCAGGTTTTTTCTGTTATTTAAATTTTTAAATTATCTTTTTTACCTTTTAAGCTGTCAGCTTGCTTTGGCAAGTCCAAATTGAATTAACTCTAAAATAAATTTAATCAACTGGTCAGAAATTGGTAATAATGGCCGAAAAAAATAGAATTTAACCAATAAATAGTTACAGGAACTGACACTGCTTCTGATGGGGGGGGGGCGGGAAATCTGCTTATATTGAGAGTCACATCATAGTTCAAAAAGACTGCTTTTGGTTTTTTTCCCTCTGAAAATGTCTTCGCTCTCCCACTTTTCTCTTCCACAAAAGAAAATAACATACAAACATAAAGTGTGAAAAGAAAACATGCAAACATAAAGTGGGAAGGCTTGGCTAGAAAACAGCAGTCAGGAAAAGAAAAAAATAAGGAAGTCTATTCTACAGTCTGGGATTTTGGCCTCTTGGTGGAGCAGGTAGTGTGTAGGGTTGATGGGTAGAAATGTCCTTTGTAAAAGTTCCCCGTAGTAAGAATCAAGGCTACAGCAGATCACCAAGCATCATAGCATGCTGTGTTTCAGGAAATGTAACAATGAATTCACATAATAATCAACTACGATAGCAAGAAATTAAATCAAGATAAGTAAGATCATTACCCTTTGAACTAAAGAATATTCAATAATAGCATTATACAAATTTGAGTATAACATCCATTTAAAATATTTTACTAATAAAATAATGCATTGCATTCTTAGAAATAATTGAGACCCTTTTCTAAGCAGAGGTAGAAGCTCCATAAAGAACAATTCCAGCGATATGATTTGTTCTCACTCGGTGCATATCAAAATTCTTATGGTAGCTCTTGGAAACATCATCTTTTTTTATGATTAGAACAGGGAATACAGGTGTCTTGCTGACTACATTGCTCTTTCTGATGTCTGATGTACCCACCCACTATGTCAGACTCTCCAGTACTAATATGTAGGTCCCTTTAAACCAGTAGGTTACACATCAAACTTCAGATTTGAAGCTCTGGAAGATTCTCTAGGATCACAGGTTAAAGTCTCACTGGGTCCAACGCAACCTTTCATTCTTCCAGAAGGGATAAATCAACCAGCGCGTACTTCACTGTGTTAGGGTGTTTCAGATGAGAACTTATAAACTTAGACTCCTTTGCTTTGTAATGACATTAAAGATCTCATGGGGTGTTTGTTCTAACGTTTGGAGACCTTCCTAAAACCTTGAGTAATTTTTGCTCATACTTGACGTCTGCACTATGAGAGGCTTAAACATTCTTACACGTTATTAAAGTTCTGTGTACATTAAGTTATGGAAATTAAATTCACCTTCAGAAAGTACTTGTAGAATTAACATTATCTGGAGCTAGGGACTGTCGTGTACGTGGTATGATTTGAACATGACTGTAGTCCTGTTTTCATCTAGCATGTGTCATATAAGAGTTTTTTACATCCTTCAGCAAGATAACATAACAGTTAGGCCAGTGTCTGTGTTTTTAATAAGCCACAGCCTATTGGTGTGAGAGTCAATTCAAGAGTCATGACATGTAACAACACATTTAGGCCTCTGGTGACTTCTTTGTGTCCAAGGCCCCAAAGACTTTTGAAGAGTTTAATAAAGTCGCTCTCATTGGCCTGTGTCTTATCGAGTCTGCCTGGATTACCCCCTGCCCTGCACTATATTATAAACATTCATCTTTTGATTCCAATTCCTCTTTTTGTGATTTTTTTTTCTTTATTGCTTTTAAACTGCCATTCTCTCCATTGTTTATGATTAGTTGATCTTCCTGGCAAACAAATAAACAAGAAGAGTGAAAGAGCAGCCGGTGAATATGTGAATATAGATAAAGGAAACAAATTCTCATAATAAGCATTCATATATTGCCCTTGATGATTTGAGTTTAGAGTTCGTTTTAGAAATCTGAGTGCTATCTATAATACTTTGTGTCATACGATTCGGCTTCATTTTTTCTTGTTTGATTGAAAGCCACTTAGAGGACTCATTTTCATTTCATTGTGAAGCATGATCCTTTGGGATCATTCCATCAGAAAAATTTCCAGGCCCTGCTCATAAATCCCTATAGGAAGGGTGTCCTGTTGGAAATACCCAAATAATTGTGAAAGTGTATAGAAAAAAAAACACTGTTATTTAAAAATTTACATGAAATTACCTGAGGAAATTTATTTATATTAAAAAAAAAAAGAAACCTTACCTCATGTCTAAAATACCTGTCTAAATAATTCCTCCTGGTAAGCCTTTTACAAACCCCAAATGGAGATGTTTGTTTTGTTCTATTCATTTCCTAATTTATTTGCAACCCTATGAAAACAGGTCTTTTTGTATATAATCAAAATTAATTCCATAAGCTTCTTCCAGCTTGAGAATTTAATGTCTATTTTAGTAGAAGTTAATAGCTGTGTAATAGAATAAATGCAGAATGTAGTTCATGTGAATGGAGATACCACATTTTTATGTACCGAAATGAATCTCCCTTTTCTGTGTTTAATATGACGTATGTTCTCTGTCAGAAATTTTAATATCATCTCATTCATCACTCAGATCACTTAGTTTCCTTTGTCTATTTAGTTTATTTTTGACCTCCAATCACTAGCTGATAAACATAATTATTACTACAGTGTTTCACTGTTTTAGGTTTATGATTTTCTTTGAATAATGGTATAATTGAGATGTGTAAATATACGTCTTTGTGATTTCATTTGAACGCTGGTTTCTAAGTAAATACAGTGCAGTGTAACATTTTAGATCTCTGGTCTGGATAAACCTCAAACAGATGCACACATGTGCACACACATACACACACGTTCCGTGAAAGATCTTTTGGCGTCTTATTTGCTGCTTTATATTTTGGGTATAAATCAGTGTCAAGCACATAGCACACAGACAACAAATATTATTGAAGAAGTAAATTATATATTAATCAATTCATAAGTATTTTTACACATATATTAATATACTTGATTTTTTTATAGTTCAAAAAATAAATGTTTGTCATTAATTTGATGAGTTAAAATAAGACATGATAAAATCATGATAAAATTTGCAATGAGTAGAGCATTTTGTGCCTTTCAATTCAATCATTATCAAAGTTCACAGTAGCCTCAAGGTAAACTCTCCAATTAGAAAATAACATTTATATGAGCATTTAACAAACACATGTTGAAAGTCTTATAAAACTTTGCAATGCATGGAAAATTATGTTTTCTTATCAATCTTATAACAAGGCAATAATCTCTCTATTTTAAAGAAGAAACTCTTGACTGAAAAATAATGTATTTAAGCCAAAATAGAATAATTCGTAAGAAGCAATAATTTTAGGAGGCAAGTCTGGTTCTTCCACTTCTGACCCCTTTGCTTTATCGAATGCATTACAATTGCTTGTAGGAGTACTGTTAGGTTTACCAAACATGATGTGTTTGCTAGATAAATGTGACTTTTTTTCCCTGTGTGCCAACATGTGGCCCCATAGTTACACCCACTTGCACATAGCAAGGCATTTGTCACATTGGAGGGTCTCCATAACTGCTTCTTACTGGGTTCTAAATTTAGAGAGTGAAGAACTAGAGATATGGTCTGTGTTTAGATAACAGAGAAGACTTAAACATATCCCAGGAGAAGAAAATAAGTTGACTACAAGTGGCTGGAACAGTATGGATAAAGAACCAGACATGGAGAAACACTAGGTAAGAAGAGAGCTTTATGGCTAGAAATCTGGATATATAGTTAAGAGTAATACAGAGATCTGGCTTGAAAGACTTTGAATATAAATTCTTAAGACTTTACAGGTGAAAGTAGAAAGTCTCAGTGCTCTTCTTGTGTACTCCTGGGCCTCATTTCCAACTGTGTGAATTTAATGCTTTTTTGCCTTAGGCTTTCTTCGGCCATCAGTGCTGGGGTGGGGGGCGGGGCGGGGGAGCGTCGGTGCAGAAAGAGAGCTGGACAAAAGTACCAGGGAGTTCATGCACCATCTTGAGTACCACATTCATCCAATGACTGATGCTTGTGGAGGAAGTAAATGAATACCTCTGTTTACTCAACTTTCAGATGCGATAATTCTGAGACATGTCTCACACTGTCCCTTGAAGTTGCCCAGTAAGATTAAGCTTGCCAGGAATAACACCTTTGATTGACTTCTTTCCCTTATTTATGTCACTTCTTTACTCCCTTATCATGTTTTCTGGTATCACTCTTATGAACAAACTACTTGAACTAGAATCATGGTCTCATAATTTGTTTCTGAAGGATAAAATGAAAACAGTTGATTATGAAAGTAATTCTAGGAAGCACATTCTTAGGATGAGATTCTGGAATTAGATATTTTGCTGGTAGTATAGAATAAAGACCTCAGTACTGTCGATGAGGGAAGTGGTGATAATGCTTGGCATGTTATAGCACAGACATATTAAGTCACCTACAGTGAGACAGGTACAGGCAGAAGAGAATGCCCTGTTTTATGTATTTCAGAAATATAGTAAAAATAATGATAATGAAAACGTTGGAGGGGTTACAGTTTGTTAACTACCATTGAAGCTCCTGGAAAAAAAAAATGCAGATTCAGGTATGTCAGCTATCAGATGAAAGCAGAATGAGAAACCCAAAAAGTATGATTGCATTAAAGAAATCCAAATTCTTATTGTTGGAGGAGAGAGTGTTGTAAAAATTATGACCAGGATTTGATTAGGAGAATAAAAGAAATACAAAAACAACAAAAAACACAGTCCCAGCAAACTTCCTATACTTGCTTAGGGAGCAGTTAGGAATCCTAAGACCTCAGATGAAGACATCTGGAGCTATACACTTGAACATCTTGAACATCCAGAAATTTTAGAAACCCTTTGTGTTGACATATGTGTCCCACTTACTAGGAGATAGCAGCTTCCCCTCACCTGGAGGCCACACATAGGTTGTACTAGAAGTGCTTGCCTCAACAGTGATGCCTGACTTCCTTGAGATCTATGCCCTGCTGTCTTCATTGTCTTTAGACCAATAACTAAAGACAAGTCTCAAGATGATCCCTTTGGGTAGGAGTTACTATCTGTGTTATGGGAGGAAGGGTTTATTCAATAAAAGAGCTATAAGATCTGGCCAATGTGTTAAAAAAAAAGCACTGAAATATTTCTGAAAATGAATCTTGAAGATTATGGACTAGGGATGTAGAGTGAGTCTAAGGCTGAATAGGAGATATTTTTTAATATGGGAACAATGTCTTGTGACTCAGGATTTAATGTCCTGAAAAGGACACCTACAGGTAGTCTTAACATGAAGCCTGGGTAAAAATGACGGTCTGAGTATCAGAGGTGGATATGCCTGGGCTGCCTTGGCAGAGTGTTGAGGATTTAAAAAGATCTGAGAGAGGCAGCATGAAAGCATGGATTTACTGTATTAGACCTAAGAACCCACCAGATAAGTATGTTCCCCAAGGAGGCTCAAAGTACATTCTCTTCGCTAAAATAATAAAAAATAAGCACACGAGGAGCATTCACGTGGTTTAAAAGCTTAGTGGTAGCTGTCTTACATGGGTCAGAGGACGTTGTAAGAGATAACTGCTACAGACTCCCTAGAGCAGGGGTCCCCAAACCCCAGGTACTGGTCCATGTCCTGTTAGGAATGGGGCGGCACAGCAGGAGGTGAGCGAGTGAAGCTTCACTTATATTTGCAGCCGCTCCCCAGAGATAACATCACCACCTCAGCTCCACCTCAGATCATCAGGCATTAGATTCTTATAGGAACACTGGTCCCTGGTGCCAAAAAGGTTGTGGACTGCTGCAATGGAGGATCATAGGATGTTGGATCAGCAGAGACCAGGTAAATCATATAATCATCAGAAGCTTTAAGGTAAAGGGAAAAATAACCATAATAGCATCCTACAAACTTTGAAACACAGAACAAAACTGGCTGCATAATTTGCAGGGTCCAGTGCAAAATAAAAATGCAGGCCTCTTGTTCGAATTTATTAAAAATTCAAGATGGAAGTAGCAGAACATTGAACTTAATGTGTGAGCTTTCTGAGTATGGGGCTCTCTTCCTTTGCACACCCATGAAGCCAGCCCTAATACAGGGATCTGTGACAATAAAAATAGACCATAGTGTTCTTAGGGCTAAGACAGATGAGCAGTCAACAAAGATGTTGTTTGAATTCGTTAAATTACATAGTCAGAAATATAACAAGAATAGGAAAGAAGATGATTTATGTTAACCATTGTAGTGAAAAAGTCATAATTCCTCACCCAACTTTCAGACTTGAGCCAGTTCTCAGACCAAGGAACGTTCAAAGGAGAGGCTGAGTGAGTCCCATAGAGCAAAGACTCTGCAAAGTCTCAGTTGAAGCTAAAATTGCCTAATGACTCATTTTCAAACCTGGTACTTTGGATGTAGAACCTTGGCAGAGGGTGGGGTGAAAATACTAGGACAAAGTTGTGTGGAAGGGGGAGAGATTATACTAGTGATGGTCCAAGGAGTTCACTGTCTGTATTCATAGATGGTGGCTCTGACACATCTCAAGATTAATTTACATCTTATTCTGAACAGACTAGGGAAGCCACTTTTGAATCACCATCATTTTGAAAACTCTGTAATGGACACCTCATTGTCTATGGCCATACAACCCGGAATGTGCCCGATCTCGTCTGTAATGGACACTTTATATTGCTTAAATATTAAAAGAAGAATCTATTTTATGTTCTGGATTTCTTACTTAGTTTCACAAGTTAATGGAAAGAGAAGTCACCTTCTCTTTCTCTCGTCTAACCAAATGAGCCCTTTCGAAAACTGCAGATCACTTCTTGCTCTGGCCCCCAGCAATCTTTTCAGTCTTGCTTTGGTTTGTATCTCTCTCTTCAACCGTCTACTCACACTAAGTACACAAGTAATGCTATCTTCCATCCTTGAGTTACTCCTTCTCTCTTCTCTTGATCTTTAGATTGGCTATTTCCTCCTTTTGGAATAATCATTCTCTCTGTTCTACTCCTCCCTTCTATCTACTGGTTAGCCAATACTCATCTTTAGTTCCCAAATTTAAAGGCCATGTCCACAGACTAACTTAGATTAATTTGGGTCTTAACCACTACTTTTTTTTAGGCTTATGTGTTCTGTTCATGATTATTTTTGGATAAAAGATAATCAACTTATTTTCAATTTTAATTTTTCTCTCATTTGAATAGATTTAATCCAAAGTTTATTCTGAATTCATTTTATTTAATCTTTTATAGGAGCTATTTTGAGATCCAATAAATCAGGAGATTTCAGGAGTTAAAGGCATTTTAAGATGATATAAACCTTGATTTCCTGCAGATGTTTATCTTCCAACTATTATAGTTCCTTGCCCATTCTTTTGGCCTAAATTAAAAATAAGTCTTACTTGTAAAAAAGACATAGCATGATGAGAAAGCTTGACTTCTTATTCCTTAAAAAGATTTTATTGACTACTAATATTTATCATTCTTATGAAATTGTTACTTATTAGCCACCTCTGACTCCATGAACTCATGTCATGTTTTCTTCCCAAGGAAAGATAAAGGGGCTGAGAAAAAAACCTAGTGGATAAATTTTTTTGCAATGTATTTATTGAAAATATTACAAACTGCTAGGGTTGGGAATTTAAATCTCTAGTTTTGTGTTAGGACTTAATATCAGAATCTTCCCATTAGCCTATTAACTCATTGTAACTGGATCAATACAGCAGTGGTCTAGGATAAAGAAAGTGTGTGTGCTTGCGTGTTTGTGTGTGTGTGATATTTTCAAATGTGTGTGCATAAATGTTTTCTGTGTGCACTTTTCTTGTGATAGTGGGTTAGAGCTCTTTATGTATTTTTTGTAATGCAGAGAAATAAAAAGGATTACTAGTGAGGAGGTGTCTTGGAAGTGTTTTTTTCTGCAATGCTTATACTCTCCAGCAGTAATTTGTAAAATGTGCTTTGTTCTGAATGTGATGGCTGGGAACGTACATGTTCTGGAGATCACGATATGAGCCTCTGAAAGACCCTTACTCATATGAAAAATAGATAAAAACTAGATAACAAATTTGTCTAAAAACTGTCACTCAAAGTAAAAGTTTAAGTTATATTGGCCACCCATTCCCAGGGTTCATCATGGAAAAGGAATCATCTGCAAAGAGTTTTCCCTCCTGCTCTGGTTCCTGGTTTAAGTGAATTTGGGCAATTCACTTAACCTCTCAATGCCCCCATTTTCTTCTTTTGGCATCTGACACTGGTAGTGAATATCCTTGCAGTAATGTGACAATTACCCGATTAATGTCTATTAAATTCTCTGAAGATAGAATGCAAGGAAATGCTTTATAAAATGGCAAATAAGGAAAAAATGAACAGTAAAGGGCCTGTAGTCACAACTGCAAAAATTATTAAGGTTACTCAGAGAGGAACAGTGAGAGACAGCTCCTAACACTGTCTAATTGCTGACCGCCTGATCTTATAACTTACAGCCTGGCCTAAGCTTTTATGGTGCGTGACAATAAGGTCTTCCGCACCTGCTTCATGGCGAGGCTCCCATCATAGCCAACTTCCCAATCACAGTGGCGTCTGAACTTTCCCCCTGAGAGTTGCTTTCATTTCATAGACGCTTCTGTCAAAAAAACTAGGCTTTTTTTTTCTTTTCTTTTCTTTTTTTTTTTTTTTGCAAAGATAGAACACTAAGTCATTTTTCTTCCCTCCAGAGCAAACCTCCCCTCCCTTCTCTCTAGAATGGCTTTATCTCTGTAGTTTCCTATATTTCAAAGGCAGAAATAGAACATAATGGGATTTGGCTGAAGGGTTATAATTCTAAGAATTCCAAAACTTTTTATTGAAGGACCATTTATAAAAAGAGCTTTTATCCATTGGCAATTTCAGCTGAGAGCTATTCAGCCTGGCTCAGGAGGCACCACATAAAGACTTTAAAATGTCCTGGTCTGCCACTGTCCTTTTGCAAGGGCAAAGACAGAGCCTCTGTGTGGTGTTTTTTGGCCCATTTGTGATAGTATCCATTTGAAAGAGGAATAGCCTAGAGCTAACCTGGCAGGAATCGGAAGGCTGTTTCCTTGGCAAATCTATTATGCAATCTAAAACTCACCCTTTGCTGCTCACTACTAGAGGACTTAACATTTAGTACTAGTCAGGCTCAGCTGGGAAGGTAGATGATATTGAAATCAGGGTTTTATTTCCATCTAAGATGGCAGCATGTCCACAAGGAAAAGGAGAAGGTGCTCTGTGACCCAAATGTCAACAGGGAAGTGATCATACAATACTTATACACTCACACATACACTCCCCCCATATACACACACACATGCACACACACACACAAACACACACTTATGCTCTAGTCTACTACTTCATCTTCTCTCATTTAAAAAACAACAATGAGAAGATGAAGTAGTAGAAGCTGAATGTGTCTACACATTTTCATTTCTTTAGGAGGTTGTAAGAGTAAGGTTGAGCAATGATAGCTCCCCAAGAACTTCAAGAAAAGGGAAATTAGTTTGCCCTGCGAGAATTAAATGACTTGAAAACAACACTTAGTAAAATGTTTTTTAGTTTCACAAGAATATCCTAGAATATCAATTAGTGAAATTTTGACATCTGCAGTCAGCATACATCATCTAAAGGGAACAGCCAGCCATGTAGCAAGTTGGCTTCAGAAGGTCCAACTTCCTGCATGATTCAGAAGACAAGGTGATAGACCAGGTTACAAGCACCCTAGTTGTCAGGCCCCATAAGGCCTGGATGAACCATCTTCAAGACTTCACCACTCTCTTTTTTGATTCTGCAATGTTTGAGCAGTCCTTTGATTTGATAATTCATATTGCCTGTTACCTATACATGGCAAAAATTGTGGCCCTGAACAAGAGATATAATAAGCACCTTAGTCATCAAAAATAATATTCCCTGTTTATAAATGAATTACTTGGCTTTCTAGTTCACCTACCAGTTTCAAGTTGTTTTTAAGAATGTAATTATTTATACATTTATTCATAAAATCCTGTTTTCATATCTTTAAGACCAACGATACTGATAAATTCATTAAAATAATACCACCCAGGGAGGAAGCATGGGGATCAGCTACCAGTATCTTGGTGATTGTTCCTAGCTGTTTCACTCATATGAACATTTACTTCCAATTTAACTTTCATGATTCCTAATTTCCATGAGTATGGTGAAGAATCTCTAGAAATTAAAACAGTCCTCATGTTTCCCTAACATATCAAGCTGACATTATGGAATTGATTCTTTTCCTATGGAAGTTCATGTTTTCTTTTAGGAATCTGGTTCCTAGTGATGCCAAGGACGATGGCACTCAAACAGACCGATTGTTAAAGGGCATAAGAAGCAACCAACTCCACTTTAGCCAAGTAGGAGTGATTAGGACATAAGGCAGGTCTGATTTATTATAAATTCTTTTTATCAAAATACTCCCTTCAGTTATCTATTTAATAGATTGTTTTTCAAATGTCCATTATGTGCCAGCATTTTTTGGTCTTTGGAGATCCTTTGGTCAACAAGACAAACTCTGCCAGAATTTGTGGTTTAGTAGAAAAGGTAAGCATTAAGATAAAAATTTATAAGATAATTCATTGGTGGAAATTGCAAGAGTTTTAAGTTCCATGAAGAACACAAATAAGATGTATGTAGAACATGATGGGGGTAATCAAGAAAGGGTTCTCTGATTACGTAGAAGTAGGGACCACTTAGGAGAAAAATGTGAGGAAGAACACCCAGGCGTACAGAAAAATCCGAACAGAAATCTTGAGGCCAACAGGGGAATGGTATCTGGCAAGAATTTGAAGAAGACCACAATAGCTAAAACTGAGAACAGTGCGATGAGAATGGAGTTTAGATAGTCATCTGTGCCTACATAAAACAGCAGTTCCCATTGTGGATTTTATTTATTCTTTTAGCAAATACCCATTGAGGGCATACTATGAACCAGAAACTAAGTGTTCTAGGTATTGACCAAACACCAAGAATTTTCTTGCAAGGGAAGCAAACTATAAATAAAAACATTTCTAGTATGTCAGAAGTGGTTAATATTATGAAGAATAATAAAACAAACAAGGAAACAAGGAAGCTTGGTTGAAGTTTGGTTGCTATTTATATAAGGTGTTATGGTATAGCCTTGCTGATTAGTTAATGTTTGAGCAGAGACCCACATTAAACTTGAGAGAGCAAGCCAAGGGGATATCTATGGGAAGAGCAAGCAGAGAGAAAAGGAAATACAAAGGCCAAGAGGTAAGAGCACAGTTGAAATGTGCAGAGAACAGCAAAGTGGCCAGTATGACTCAAGTAATTAATAGGAGAGTGACAGGAGATGAGATAAGAGAGATAGAGGATATGCAGGGTCAATTGTAGAGCCTTCTAGGCCACTGTAAGACTTCTGTTCTGAGAGAAATAAGAAGCTATTACCAGGTTTTGAGCAGAAGAGTGTCATGATTTCATTCCCATTTAAACAGCTCACTTTGGCTTTTGTGTTGAGCAAGGTAGTGGTGGTGGGGTAGTGGGGTAATAAGGCAAGGAGGGAGAAGGAATAATGAGGAGACCACTTAGAAAGCTATTATCTTTATCCTGAAAGGAATGAAAAATAATTAAAGAGTTTTAAGTCAGGTAGTTTTACTTTATTACAACACCATAATATACTAATTATAAATCTCAGTTTAACAATTAAAAATACAAACACCTTGGTAAAATTTAGTGATTTCCTATTTAAACGGTGTTAATTATGCTAAACTTCACTTTGGTTTTTCTTGTTTATTTTCTCTAACTTGCAGTCATTCATTCTGGATGTATCTTCCAACTATCTTCTGAAGTCAGAATAAACTACTAATCCTAGCTCTAATAACCTTAATAAGAAAACATTTGGACTGTGTTTTTCTAGTCTCAAGAAATGCCTTGGCTCTTAGTGTCCTTGAGTAATAGATGTCTACAACATTATAATACAAGAAAAATATGGCTCATTGATATTGTCAAGATTTCTAATATTACTCATTCTAAGATTTTTGTTCACTTCACTGAATTTTACAAAATTCCCAGAATTATAGTGTTTTCAAGAGAATGGAGATATTTTCATTTCATTTTAGCCACATTTTGCATGGCTTTGTTCCTGAGCTCCATGGGCAGTTTGGATGGAGATGACACCAGTGGTGGCATACACTTGTTCAGTGTAAAGCTCAGTCTTGAGAACACTTTAGCTCAGCAGCCAGTGCTTTTGTCCTTAGTGTTCATGCTACCATCCTTGCAGCTGATATTCTGGTAGCTCACGACTGCTATGTTCAAGATAATCTCTGGCCATCGATACTCTCAGAATCTAGAAAACTGTAGTCTTCATTTCCAAAGAACTAATAGTCTTCTAGGTGTCAGATTCAGATTCTCAGAAGCTAAGCTGTGTGAGTATCTTGGGATTAAATGCCTCTGAATTTGTCAGACCAAAGTATCTGGTTTCAAGGATAAATGTAATGATGACTCTGAATTTGTGTAAAAAAAAAATTCACTTTCTACTAAATCAACTATGCAAAAGATGTGAATGAAATATGAGGGGTGCTCCTACCTTTTCTATATGTGACATCTTTACTGTTCATATTGGCTTGCCTGTGTTGACCTTAAGCAGATAGCCATATACTTATCTAGCAAAATGAGTTTATTAAGAAACAACAAGAAATTTTAAGGTGGAGCATTTAGTCTAATGACGAACCATGTACAAGTCCAGAGAAACAAAGGAGAAGAACACTATTTTGGGGATTTGACAGGGATTGTAGTAAACAGAGTCTATCTGAGGAAACTGAAAGTTCAAAGTATAGTGACTTTTCACTGGGTGACATGGCTTTCTCCCAATGGCTGAGCAGGAGGAATCTTTCTCATCCTGCTGAAGTATTAAAGTAGGATTACTTCCTGTTGGAGCAGCAAGGTACATCTCTTTCTGTTGGAGTCAGTAGAGTGTGTTGAGTGACAAATTCATAAGAGTTCTGTCTTCTAACTTCCGGACTCCATTTTAAATGTGGTTTCTATTTATTAATTTTTACATTTCCCTCTTTTGATCAAGATCTTTCTCTGAAAGCATTACTGATCATGAGTCAGATTTACCCAAATTCAGTGGCCTTGTGTTCCATGATGCTAGGAAGGACCTTTCTTGGGTGCTTTTTTTTACATCAAAGGGAAAGTGCAGATTGAAACCTATTGTGGTCAAGTTTGGAAATAAGTAGAGATAGGGGAAAGATTTCTCAGGCCTTTTCCACCTAAAGTCTGTATCTTAGAATAGTGAATATGGCAAAGGCATACTCAGAACTAAAAGAATTCAACAGTACTTTGGGAAGATGCAATGCACGAATAAAACATGAAATCACACAGTATTGTTACCTCAAAAGAAACTGCATGGAACAAAATGCCTGTAGGTTGCGAATTTAGACTGAATTTGGATGAGAATCCTGTCAGTTAATAGCATAAATGAAAGAGAGACTTTTGCAGGTTTTAAACCTTCTGACTGGCCTGGTCTGAACATCTTGGGAAAGGTATTATCTGCTTCAATTTTGGGAAATCTTTACCATTATGTTGTCACCGGATGGTGTGCAAGTCTAGCCTGGCTAGGCACTTTCCTTAGCTTTGTTACATGAATCCAAGTGTCTCTTCCCTAGAGTTTGGTACCACAAGGGTTAGTTATCAGTACCTGAAAGGGACCTTTTCAGCAGGTTGAAAAGAGTCTTTCTGAAGGTGTCTTTTCTAATAAGAAAAAATCTAAGTTGCAATGTCTTTTTCTCCCTGGAGTACACTGTGAAAAGACTAATTTACCAAAACGTGGTTAATTTTGATAGAAGCAATTAGACATTCACAACATTGAAGTATATCTCCTTTTATCAGTTATAATCAAAAGAGTGACAGTTTGTGAGTCTATATTTGTGAGTCTCTCACAAATACAGAGGACAACCTGGTGACAGCCAGAGAGGAGGTGGATTTGGGAAGCGGGGAGGGCTGAGAGAAAACATTGAAGGGTTAAAGAAGCACAAATCAGTAGGTGATAGATGGTCATGGGATGGGGAACACAGCATAGGGAATACAGTTAACATTAATGTAATGGCTATGTGTAGAGCCAGAGGAGAGAAAGAGCAATCAGGGGGATCATTTCATAAACTACATAAATGTCTAACCAATGTACTATAAACTTGAAACTAATAATAAAATAATAATAAAATATATTTTTTAAGTGAGAGGTTATGAGTTCCAAAGGGGATGGATCTAAAATTTGAGACCAGTGGGAATACTTTTGATCAAGATATTTGGAGGGTTTCTGGAAATTTTGCCAGTTGAGAGTATTAATATTGTTGTTAGTGCATTCAACTGATCTTGAGGTTTGAGGGTGATATAAAACCAAATTTTTACTACAAGCTAATCATTGTGATAGGCATAAGGCATACACTGATAAACACAAAAAAAACATGATCCCTAACCTCATGTTACTTAGAGTAAAATAAGTTAGAGAAGAATGAAAAATATATCCTATAAAAATGTTGAAAGGAATCTGTAGTATGTGCTGTGAAGGAGTTCCATTGTACATTAGGGTGTAAAATAAAGGATCTGTCCCATTGGTGCAGTCAGGGAGGAAGAGATGTGGAGATGGGAAGTCACTGAAGGTTTTAAGTACTTTGGGAAAGTGTAACATGATTAAATTTGTATTCTCAAAAGAATACATAGCTGCCATATGAGGAGCAGATTGCATTCTCCTTTTTGAACAGGCTCTCAGGAAGCACAGACCAAATTTTCAGTCCACTTTTTTATGAGTCTGTAACTTTTCATGGCGTTGATTTCAGTGACAAAATTTATTCCTGATGCTATATTATTATCCCTTCTCTTAATGTCCCTTTGCCCAATTCTTCTTGCTTAGCAATATTTATTTTATGTTTCTGCACATGTCTTTATAATCTATATAATTGTTTTTGACTTGTTTGTTTTTTTGTTTTTTTTGATGGGGGAGAGGTAAGATACTGCTAAGAAATAAATAGAAGAAAATATATTCTAGTTCTGAAAATGTTTACATATTTGAAGAATTAGAGAAAGAATATGAAAGAATATGAAAGAAAGAATATGAAAGAAATACAAAATATAAATACAGATTCATAGATCATTTCACTGATGAGGAAATGTCATTTTTAAACAAAGTAGATTTTAACCAGTCAGCAGGTTTGGGATCTCAGGCAAATCTGTTGAGGGTCCATTTCTAGATAGATAACACTTTTATCTCTCTAATTTTCCTCTTTTATTTCTCTTAATCTTGAAACTCCTGTTCTTTTATTTTCCTAATTTCTTGCTGTTAGGTTGTAAACTTATTGAGGAAGGAGATCTTGCTTTTCATTTATTTATTTTTCTTTAACTCTGTCTCCCTGTCCCCCACTTCTCCATGGCATCCAATCCGAAACTAATACAATGGATCTGTTTGCAAAATAATTTGTAGCCATGCATTCAAACATCGTTCATTCTTTCTCATAGTTTACATGCTATTGGTAGGGTTGATCTCTGGATTTCCATGCATTGCATGTAAAGTTAACAATTGTCATTACTATTTCTTCTATGCTTTCCTTCTACTCATCTCTCTTTCAGTATCTTTTGGCAGTGAGTCAGTGTTTCTATTTACAATGCTGATGTAAACCACCACTAGCTCACACATAAATGGTAGGAAAATGAGAAGAAAAGAGAGGTACCTATATTATTTTCCTCCCACTATTTTATGCTTAAACATTTACATTTTATGCCAATGTTTTGGGGGTAAAATGTTCACATATAAATATATAGGCAAGTTTCCTTTTCCTAAGTTAGCCTGTCGTAACTACCGGGTCTAATAAGACCATCTTTGAAAAAGCAAATGAATGTGAGCTCTGCAGAGGCTGATGACTAAGTAAAATGATGCTATGTATGTCTCAGGAGCTGGAGGCGGTTAACCTTCAGGCCAGCGAAAAATACTGAGCACCAGGGGAAAGTGAATAGAGAGAATTTAGGGTCTTTATGGAAGGTTTTCTTTTTCCCCTGTGAAAGCAACTTTAACCTTGTAAAAGATCTACTTTTGTCTTGTTAACCCGGCTTTGAAGAGAAATGACCCTGAGAGGAAAACAATAGCAGCAGCAAAGCATAAAGGGTAATAAACTCCTAGGAGCCTTTTTACCATCTTCAGAGTTTGGGGCAATATTAAGACATACCCACTAAGAAAAAGGCATCGGGAGCAATAAAACACATCCTTTTTCTCTTTCCAAGACTGTGCCGTGCATTCACTTACTCTTTCCGAGGGGCCTTTCTGTTGTCTTGCTTCAGCTGGAAGGCATTTTTATCTTTCTTCCCTCCTGGACTATTTCCTTCTTTTTCCTTCCTATTCTGGCTTCCTTCTTTCCTTCCGTCAATTCTTTTTTTTTTTTTTTTTTCCTGTTTAAAGCTGCTTTAGGAGATGCTATCTGGCAGCAACTCAGAAAGCCAGTAGGTGAACCACTTGAAGGCTGTAGAGAAGAGAAGGCATCTTGTTTATGGAGCTCTGTGGAATCACATGGAAAGCCTTTCCACTGAGCGGACCTGGAACAGAAGAAGGCGGGTGTTAGTGCAGCTCTGGGTACATTCTCATTAATAGTTAGAAATCCTTGGTTGGGATTAAAATCTGACATTTAATTACATGAGCACATACTCTGGATTAGAAATCATTAACATCATAATCATTTGATTTAATATGGGAGATAGCTGTGTAGTATTTGGACTTTTTATATTTCAATCGTGTTTATTGACTTATAAACATATATATGTCATATGTTACTGTCCTGACTTGTAACTCTATGAATTTGTTTTGAGATCCATACATACTGTTATGGTAGCTATAGATTGTTCATTGTCATTATGTGTCATGGTGACTCTCAAAATGTGTCCTCAAATCAGTAGTATCAGCATCATAGCAACTTGTAAGAAATGCAAATTCCTGAGCAAATTCTTGGGCTGCCCACCTTGACCTAATGAATCAGAAACTCTGGGGGTGCAGCAAAGATATCTGTGTTTTAACAAACCATCCATTCTGATATGCATTGATTTTCAGACACATTGCTATATAGTATTCCATTCTCTAAATATATTGTGATATATTCATCATGAAACTGCTGGTAGACATTTGGGCTGTTTCTAGTTTGAGGTTACTATTAAGAACTATAAATATTTTAGTATATGTCTTCCAGTAAGCATGAAAATGCATATATTGTGGGTATATACCTGGGATTATAATTTCTTTGTCATAAAATATGCTTTTGTTCAGCTTTAGTAGGAATTATCTAACAGTTATCTAAGTGTTTGCACTTATTTATACTCCCCACTTAAAGAGTTGCCATTTCTTAATATCTTCACCAAATATATACAGAGTATTTATTTTATTTTTAGTCATTCTGACAGGCAATGGTTTATTTCTTTGATGTTTTGATATGTATTACTCTAATGACCAGTGAAATTGAGCACCTCATTGTATACTCATTACCCACTTGTATATCTTCTTTATTGACACATTCAAATCTTTTTCACTTTTCTATTATGTTGTCTATTTTTATCTCATTGGTTTTTTTAGATACAAGTTTTTGTCAGATAAATGTATTGCAAATATCTTTTCCCGCTTGTGGGATGCAAGGCAATTACTTTTTTGATAACAAAACATTCCCAAAATGTATGTATGAACTAAAAGCTTGTAATTTACAGATATTTTTTCAACCTTCCCTTATCCTGATTTCCCACTATCTTTCTTAATGAAACATTATTGTAGCAGAGCTGTGTTGCATTATGTACACAGAGGATACTGATAAAACCACACCTAAAGCTATATAGAATATTTGGGGGTAGGACAGTGTCTCACAGCAAACTCAAAATACTTTAAGGCTTATGCATGTTCATCCTCATTTTTTTTTTTCTGTCTCATAATCACTTTCCCATCTTCTTTTAAATACGATTCCTAGAGACTGACAAGTAGCACAGTACCAAACCATGGATGATAAAAGAGCCATAGTAAATCTGTGGAGAAAGGAAAAAAATATTCAATAAATAGAGCTGTGGCAATTGGTTAGTTATTTGGATAAAAGTCCATTCAGTTTCTAATCTCAAGTCATTTATGAAAATACTTTCCAGGTGGAACAAAAAGGTAAATATAAAAATTCCAACCATGAAAAACCAATAGATAATATTTGTGAATATTTTTTCTGATCTCTTAATGTGTAAGGAGATAGAAAATAGAAAGATGTATAAATATAACTTCATAATTTGAAACTTTTGAACTTCTAAATCCAGACTGAATTAATTAAATAGAAAAAAGTAAACAGAACCAAATATTTTTAAAAACTGTGACAGAGTTAATATTCTTAATTTTAAATTCTTAACTTATAAAAATCATGAATAATTAAAAAAAACACTAAGAACTTTGTATTAAATGTACAAAAATTTTAAAAGATATTTACAAGACAAAATTCAACTGGCTGTTAAATTAATAGTATTTAAAAATTAAATTAAAAAAGGAAAGAAAAAATCTGAACGCACAAAGAAATGCAAATTAATCAATTGATCTTTTTAAATTTTGCATTTTCAATATTGCAAAAAATTTAGATTAGACTTAGACCCAAATGTAGTTAGAATTAAGAAATAAAAACATTCACGGAGAAGCAAAAAATAATTTTCTATTGTAGCAAGATGTAAGCTAAGGAGAGAAAAGAGAAGTGATTATGCATTTACTAGTTAGTGAAGAAAGGAAATCAAGAGGCTGGTGGCAGCCCCCAGAAGGTGGCCTTTTAGGCTGTCAAAAGAAAACAACAATAACAACAAAAGAGGAAATAAAATAGCAAAGAGCTTGTAAGAGATCAGAGTTGATGGATGTCATTAATTAGTACTAAAAGTGAAGATTGAAGAATTAGCCAGATTTTTACAGTATGGAGGGGAAATTATTTATTCATTGTGTTCAGAATGATCCAGGTGCTGTGATTAGTGTTAGTTTGAGAAAGATGAATGCAGCTCATCCCTGCCTTCAAGAAGCTTAGAAACAGGTTAGCTAATAATTTGAATGAACTATTGTTGAAGCACTTACAATGTCTGCATCTCGAACAGGATTTTATTAAATTTGCCGGGGGCAAATTCAAACTAGCAGCCCTGAAAACACAAGCTGCTTCTGTTCTATGTGTGTGCATTTCAGTTCACCCTAACGGCTGATATTTATAATGATGATTCTGATTCATAAGAAGCAGTGAAATTGAGTTAGTATATTTGATAATGATGACGAGGAGTACAGGGTATATTTTAGAAAGATTTGCAGCAAAACTGATTTTAAAAACAATTCTAGCTCTTACGGAGTTAATTTGCAACTATTTCTGAATCAACAGAGCTCTGCAGAGCTGAAATTTCACTGCATGCACTCGTCAGCACATAGAATTGATTGAAACATTAAAATGAGCTGCTTATTCCTCTACCTTAGGGAGTATAATCCAAAATAAAATTAAAAAAAAAAAGGTGGCTGAGAGAAATAGGTACCTATTTAATTTTTATATCAAGTATCCTAATGCCAGTCACTTTCAGAAAAGTCATGTTGAAGTGAGGATAAGCACCTGATATTTCAGACGCTACAAAATTCTGTTATTTCTGTGAATGATTACCATAATTTAGATTGTTTTTCTTTGCTTGACTCATTTAAGTAATTACCTCAAACCTCTGCTTTATATTATAATCTCATGTTATAGTATATTATTGTTACTGAAGAAATAAGTAAACGTAAAGATCCTTTGCTTTTTGCAAACTAAAATCTTTGTTTTTTTTGTTTTTGTTTTTTTTTTTTTTTTTTTGCAAAATAGTATATTTTGTAACACCATCAAACACATTATATTTTTTAGAGTGAGAAACAGCATCCACAAAAGAAATCTGAAAATGTGCTGGTAAAAAAAAAAAAAAAAGTTTTCTGCTTCATGTATCCGATTCTTTGAGAAATTTCATGACATTTTCATCCATTGTTTTTGTAGTAATCTTTGCATCGTGAAATTAAAACTGACTCAATATTAAGCATTTTAAAAACAATTATCTAGCAATGAAATAACTATATGTTTTCTTCTAAAAACAGGTTGTATCCTATGAGGTAACATTTATGTGAAAAATGGCTGACCTTTTTTATTCAGTTCAGCAGCAACATTCATTAGGCTTGCTTTTTAATTTCTGCAATTGGTGCATGTGAAATGCAAGGCTGTGCTGGGGGTTTAGGATGTGAACACGTGTACGTGATTCCTTTTGATCAAGAGCAGAGCTGACCCTTCTCCCCACCCAGCTTTCCTCCTTTGTGCCTGTGTGTTCCGAACAGCCTTTCAGAACAGAGTCCCACATTGCAGTGATGTCCCAAATCACAGGATTAATGTGTCTAGGAACAGACCTCTTATGCCTCCAAAATGAAGTACTCCTTGCTAATTTCTCTTCAAGACACCAGCTTAATTGCATTTTAAACAAATGGGCTGCTTTGCTGGCCAACTTTTAAATGAGATAACAGCAATGTTCACTCTCCAGCAGTGATGAGTGCCTTGCAGTAGATTCAAAACTCTGTTCAATAACAGGTTTAATCTCACACCAGCAGATTTACTGCAGAACAAACTGCCACTGAGCTCATAATTAGTAAAACAACAACAGCAAAAAATCCAACCTACTAAATATTATTTTCCAAAGCAGCAGGCAATGTTTTAGTAGAAAATTTCAGTCCTGTTCTTTGTGTGTTTTATTGATTTTATGTATGATATTGGGAATTCATGCTATGATTTAAGATAATGTTCTTTATCGATCACGTAAGCAGTTGTTTAGCTATCCAGTAATATATGACATACACAGCCAGGGTGAGTACAGTGTTTCTCTCTTTCATGTTTCTTTTTTCTTCTTTTTCTTTTTTTCTGAACAGCATATTCACTGCTGGAAAACAACAGCCAAAAGCATTTGTGCTTTAAAAACAATTTTCTCATAATTTTCTTTGTTGCAGCTATTAGTAGCCAATTGTGATTCAATGAAAACCCCGTTCACCAAACAGATGTTACAAAGTATAGTCTCTGCTTGCTGCATCTAAACAAATATTAATGAGGTAATTGAAACTATTAAGGAAAAAGAAAGTGCTTAGTGTATATTTATGGTCTTATGTAGGTGGCTATATACTTCTAAAACTTCTCATTTATATTGCATAGTAGTAAGATATAGTTATAATGACACACTAAGGCACACTTTTTTTGTAATTGTCCTAAATATCCATGCAAAAATTTGTATTACACAATTCTGAAAAGCTCATCTGCAGGTAAGGGTGAATAAAAGCTTTTGTGCAAAAGGAGAGAAAAGCAACTATATGCATATTTTAAAAGGCAACTTCATTATACATACCATCACAGATTTTTAAAATCTTACTTTTTGTGTGTAAATATAAATTAAATATGTGATAGTGGGAAAAAAAAAACCTATTATCCAAAACCTTCTAAATATTTGGGCAGTGTGCTTCTGACATTTTTCAAGCAGAAGTAAGTTGTCTTTAGTACAAGCACTGGCTCACCTCCCATCACTCAAACATGTAGTAATGGCATGTGAGGCTAGCTTTATTTCTGGCATTAACCTTTCGATAATGAGTGCTACATCAAATGGAATTTGAAGAATCTAATGGTACTGCTTGCAGTTTATTTTTTTAGACCCCAAAGCAAATTAAACCTCAGTGAATCAGACATCATATTCACAAACAATAGAAGTTTTAAGAACTAACTAAAAATTCTAATTTACAAATAAATTTTAACACTGTAGGTGATGATTCAAAAAAAAATTACTCATTCTTGTCTTCATTTAAATTGTCCCTAATTAGTGCTGATCCTGAGAATTAAAAGTTAAAAAAAAAAAAAGGAGAAAAAGAAGGAAAGAAAAGAAGGCATTTCCGGGTCTATCTCTGACTAATTAGCTTGGTATTTCTAAGTCACAGACCCAAAGAATTTTAGCAGTGAAACAATTCAGAAATGACCCAATTCACATAACTCACAAAGAAGGAAACCAACATTCAGAAGAGTGATGTGCAAGGCTCAAGGGCATATTTTTCTTTTGTCTCATCAATTAGATAGGAGCAATGCTTATTCTTTCATCACATATCTGATAAGCAGAAGTATCCTAGTCTATGCTCTGGTCCCTCAGATTTTATAGTTATCACTCCTAACCACACACACCTCACCTCAAATATGGCCACCTTATGATCTTATACAAGACTATATTCTTCTTTCCTGCATCGTTTCTATTTTAGCTTATATGCTACTGGAGAAGGCACTTAGTGTTGGCAATTTTTAAAAATTTATTCAAGTATTATATACATGTATACTTAGAAATCCACTAATTTCTAAGTATATTTTGAAGAATTTTGACAAATACCTATGTAGCCACCATCCCAGTCAAGATATAGAACATTGCCTTTATTTCAAGGAAATTCCTTCCTGTCTCTTTGCAATAAATCCACCCCTATTACCCTCCATAAGAAATCACTGATCTGATTTTTATCACAATAGATATATTTTGCCTGTTCTAGAACTTCATGTAAATGACAGCACAATTTTATTTTTAATTTGATTTGACAAATATTAATATAGAGTTTATCATGTGCCCAGTGCTGTGTTTTACAAATATCACAATATTCTCATAATCACCGGGAGGTAGATATTATTATCCCCAACTTATAGATAGCAAAGTAGAGAGATGAAGTCATAGTTCAAGGTTCTATAGCTGGTGGGTGGTGGACCTGACATTTTAGCCTAACCAGTCTGGTTCCAGAGCCTGTGCCCTAACCACTATATAATGTGGCATGAGAATTGATAATAATGATAACAGTTAAATCTTATTCTGCCAGCCACCCCTCAAAGCACTTATACATGTTAGCTCATTAAAATGATCTTTTAATGTAAGTAATATTATACTCTTTACAGATGAGGAAATGAAGGCAGAGGGAAGCACAGGACAATTATAAAACCAAGAACTTAACATAGATTACTTCTGAATCTCTAGGGCCTAAAAGAGTGATACATGGTAAGTGCTAACTAATACATACATACACATTATATATTATACATCACGTAGAATATACTACATGACATTAGATATGTAATATATATTATTCATAATATATATTTTACATACTTGAGCATATATGGATTTCAAAATAAGTAAATCTATAATACATATTTTTAATATATTAAAGAATTCATTTGATAAATGAAATAATTTATGCCCATTTTATTAGCATCCCCATTCTATAAATGAGAAAATAAAACAGAGAGTCAGAAAGAGACCATTAATCACATCCAAATTTACAAATCTAGTGAATGGAGTGCTTAGTTTTGAAGGCAAGTCTGTCAGTTTTCAAAGAGAACATCTTTTTCACTGTATTTTTCTACTCATTTTTCAGCGCTCTGCTAGATGCATTGACCACATAACTCCTCATACAGTGACCCTATAGACAGACATTTTCACTACTTAACATGTTAACATGTTAGATAACCAATATGCAGGAGGATTAAGCAAATTCCTCATGGTCACCTAACTGGGGAAGTTTATGTACAAATTCACATTGGGAGTGAAGTCTAATGTAAAAATCTGAAAATCTGCATTGTATAGGTGACACATTGGAAGTACATGAGATTACTGAAAAAGAGGATGAAAAGGGATAACACAATGCTAATCAAAGCAATTTGTACTTAGTGAGTACCTCCAAGTGCCAGGAATTTTATATATTGCATTTTACGCAATCCAAGATACCATCATTTGTAAAACATCCTGATTTCTGATTTGTTAAAATGTGAAAGCATTCCATGACATGAAATCAATAAGATGATATTATGTCTAATTCCTATGATGACCCTATGAGAATATTATCTCTGTTTTTCAGATGAGGAAAACAAGGCTCTAGCAGAAAGAGTGACACACCTATGGGCCCAGATCCTGGATTTGGGTGGCTCTGGAGCCTGTCTCTTCATGAGGACTGTTTCATCTGTCATTGCTTTCCATGCTGCCAGATTGTTTTGCATGTCTGGGCACTGTTCTTGAAAACTGGGGAGATACAAGGTTTTTAGAGAGCATTTATTCTAAGGGAAATTTACTACATTGCTAATCCATGTTACTGACTGTGTCAACTTTAGAACTATTTTTTAATCACTTTTGCCCCGCACAACATACAATTGTCTATAGTTTCACAAGATCTCACATTTTTTGCTTTTATGATTAGTTTAGACATATCCTTCCTTTAGTAGGTTAAATCCAACGCTTTTTCCAGAGAGTCACCTGTTTTTTCATGATAAACTAACTGCTAACCCACTATGCCAACAAGGGTTTCAGCAACAAGTTCCCTTCAGTATATTTTATTTTTATAATAGAATGTTGTAAGATTTTAGTAAAAATGTTTAATCAAATAATTGTGTAAAATAAATAGGTTTACTTTTTCTAATGACTCTTTTTTCAGTTTTTAATTTAAAACTGGTATAAATCGATAGTTTCGCAAATATAATCCATCAGAGGAATTGAGTCTGCTATGCCCACTCTTAATTCCCATTGTAATCTTCCATCTCTGAATTTGTGTCTCCTTGTTACTTTTCACATAACAGAAAATGTTTATATGATTCTTTCCTACCTTGGCAGGACTTTTTTTCCGAAGTCTCAACAATAATTTTTGTTTCATTTATGAAAATCCTCTATAGTTTAAATAACTAAATTTCTAAAATATTTTATATCAAATTAAAAGTTTATTGTAAAAAGACTCGTAGTTTCATGGAAATAAACCCTGACAAATAACTGACCATTTATGTAGGAGTAATGATTTGGTTGGCATTCGCAGAGAAATTTGCTTCCTAGGTTTCTTTTGCTTTCTACAAATGAAGAGTAATAATTTATTTTTTCTTCTCAGAAAATTTTCATTTATCCAAAATCTTTCAAATTTGAAATGTGTGATGACATTACCTTCTATGCTTAATTTTTTCCCCAATTTTACTTTTTCTCTCTCACTCTCTCTCTCCATATCTCTCTCTCCCCTCTCATCTCCCTTCTTTCTCTCCTCCCCTTCTCTCCCCTCCCCTCCCTTTCTTAACCAGCTTCAGGTTATAAACTCAAATGAAAGAGGTAATATTGTAGGAATACAGCAAATTTCAACTGGATATTTTAGGTAAGCTTTAAATCCTGTAGGGATATAAAGTTCCTTTACACATATACAATCTTTGTAAGTCAACAATGTATTTAAAATTTCCTTGCTTCATTCAGTCTCTACAACCACCTTAAGATAGTCAGTATAAGCAGTTATTAGTTACAACAACCAGTTTTAAGGGAATGTGGGGATGCCACTTAGCAGTTGAGCAGGGCCCCATGCTTGGAAGGGCCCAATACTTTGCTTACCTCTGGTGTCATTGTCTTGAAACTCTTAATAATATTTTGTTTATTTTTTCTTTGCATTAAGCCCCATAAATTTGTAACTGGTACTGTGAGTTATCCCCATATAAAAGATAGAATGATTTCTTTCTCCACTCTGTAAGCAGAGGGTTAGCTAGCAAAGAAAAGCCAGGAGAGGACAATTAGAGGAGTTAGAGTAAACAGAGTTGTTATGCTTTGGTTTCATTATATAACTTGAAATGTAAATTTGCAAAATATCAGACACATTTATACTCAATTACCATCTACCACCAAATACAAACCATTTTTTTTCCCTCGCTGAAAAACCCATACCCTAAGCAGGTAAATTTTCTTTTATTTGAATTCTTGCAAAATCTGTCACATTAAGGAATGATCTCTAAATTCTTTTATTTTGAATATTAGCTTGGGATAACTTCAAAATGATAGTTTGAAATATTTATAGATGTCACATGACTTAATCAGTTTTAAAAAATGAGGAAAATACATTTAGTTAATTTTGGAAAAATTATCTTACATTTGTGTTAGATGTCGCTATAAAAATACCTTCTAAAACCCATTTTTGAAAAAATAAAGACAATAAAATTAAACTTTCAGGATAATCAAAAAATTATATGTAATAGAATGTTTTGTGAATGGGTGTTGCAGCCGAAGATACTGTTTCTAGTGACATTATATATGGACTTAAAATGAATTAAAACTAACAGAAGCTGTGCTCTGGAAGATTGAAGGTGATGCTCAAAAAAAGACTCTGGTGATGGAGAAGTCATCAATGTTGGAGATCATGTATAGAGTTTGATGAAATTATTTCATAAAATTCAAGTGTGGGAACATTTTCTAAATTCACATTGTTTTATAAAATATTTAAATTTAAACTTGTATAATTAAAGAATTACATATACATAGTCAACAGACTATTTTAATCTACATGCCTCAATGTTTATATATTAAAATTCTTCCCCATCCCCCAAAATCTTTCAGCTGGGGAAATGACATATTGCTGTGAATTCAGGTTTACCTTATCTTTACATATGTGTGATGGTAATTACAAAACTTTCAAAATTGCATATTAAAGTATATAATATTTCTGCTATTTTATGTTATTTGCTTCTTAGACAATGTGGATGGTTGATTAGCATAGTTAATTGAAAGTCGAATGTATTCAGGCATACTCATTCAAAAGGTTCTTTATAGCTACAGATTGCCAAGTCGAATTATTTTTATCTCTCATGTCCAAATTCTGAGTTGTGAATCTCTATGAGACAGCTCTATTGAGCTGTATTGCATGCGCACATTTGTATTTCCCAAAAAGTCCTTCAATCTTGCTTAAATAAAGAGGAAGTCTGACTGCCTGCCTGCCTGTCTCCACCTTACCTTCTATACTCATGTCTGAAAGCAGTTGTGCTAGAGAAGGTGAGGTTATAACTAAAAATAAGAACCCTGAGAATTCAAATCTATTTTATATTAAAACAAACAAATAAATGAACAAACAAAAATAAAATTCTACTCCACACACATTTCCTTCCTGTACCTACTTTAATTAAAAAATAAACCAAAAACTTTTTCCTAAATGCAATCTTTACTCTCACATCTTTCCCTTTCTTTCTATTCTTCTATAATCTTATCACAAAATGTTTTCACTCTTGTCTAGATTTCCTCCCAGTAATTAGTCCTCTCCTTCATATTTTTCATCCTTCTTTTCAACCCACCTTCAAACTTGCTTCCCGAGTGCTCTTTCAAGCGTCTGCTTAATATCTTCTGAATTCTTGCTCACCCAACTTCTATGGCTCCTACTTACATATGAATAAAATAAAATTTTTTATTTGGGCATTTCAAACCCATTAAATTCTGATCTCTGTTCACTTTTCCAACTTTGCTTCTTTCAGTTAGCAACCTAAACTCAACCAAGAAATATCTGAAGTCGTTTTTTAATATAATTGTTAATCATATTACCTTTTAATTTATGTATCTTTGTGGGACACTTTAAGTCTTGTCTAGCACGAGGTAGAATAAAAAAATAAAAATATCTCAACTTTGAAATGTTATATTTCCCAGCTCTTTTTGTTAATGCTGTTCCCTCTGAAGTACTCTCCTATCCTAGTATTTGCTATTTAAATTCTATCCTTGCTTCCTGGAGGGCCAGCTCGTATGTCATTTCCTGCAAGATGAATTTCCTAATCAATCAAGTCAGATGCTTTCCCTCTTTCTTGCCCTTGAACTTTGTAGACTGTTCATATACAATCTGGTATTACAGATAATCACAGATATCTGTAATACCAGATAAATAATTACAGATAAATCACTGTGCTAATTTAATTCTACCTACTAAATTATATGATGATTATATGTAAGCTCTTTACCTTTTGGTTTAAAAAAAAAATTAGCAGTGTCTTGCACAAAAGAGACAATAAACACATGTCGACAGAATGAATGAAGAAACACAGAGTTAAGTTTAATGGTCCTAGTTTGAGTTTAAATTGTGGACTACTGCTGAGGGCTTCATTTTTCTAGTAAGCCTCCTGTTAAAAAAAAAATGTAATTTCATGAAGTGGACCATTTTATGACATTAGTGTCATGGAAAGAATTCATACCTGGTGAGACATTTATTCTCTGTTACTTCCTAGTGAGATGGTGGGGAACTTACTTAAATCTTAGACCTTATTTTCATAATTAGAAATAATAAATAATAGCTAATATTTAAATAGTCCTTCATGTAGGCCAATAGCTGTTCTAATATTTTGTGTGTATTCATTTAATTCTCACCAATACCTATGAGGTAGATAATATTATTAACCTTTTACAAAACAGAGGCAAGTTGTTTTCCAAGTTCACATAGATATTAGGTGATAAGAGGATTTGAACACACCCATTTTGGCTGCAAAATCTTTGTGCATTCTATACAGTCAGGTGGTATTGGATGAAATAAATATTATGTTTACTTCAATCTAAACAAAAGCGACAATTATTTGATAGATATGATACTCTGCTCTCGTCCCTAGGTATGATGAAAACTATGAGGCAATATTCTTTAGTAAAATATGTTGTTATTCTGGATAATTATGGTTAAAAATCAAAGATAGATTCAAGATCAGATTACCATACCTATAATCTGTGCAGTTGCACAGACTCTAATCTTAGAAGGGTCCCACACTTAGTTTAATGTATTCTGAAATTCTTAATAATTTTTGGACAGGTGCTCCAATTCCTTTCCTTTTTTTATGAGCCCCACAAATTATATAGCTGGTCCTGATTTAATTCTTTAGGGACAAATATAAATATTTTCTCAGTACATTAAACTAAACATTAAACTAAACATTAAAGGCTATCCTTTCCACTCTCACTTCCCTTTTCTTCAAACACGCCTCAAAAAGTATGGAATCATGATCTTAAAATAACTAAAAATCTCTTTTATATGAAAGCAATAGAATTTCCTGAATAAAAGCTTAAGATTAATATGTCCATCTGGTAGACAGATGAATATTTGTTTCACTTTCCTCATCCTCGTTTAGTTCAGAATTGCCCCATTTCCCATGCACCAAGATATATAAATATGTTTCCTTCTAACTCTGTGTAATTTTTGGAGCTGCTTTTTACTCGTGTTCTTTTTTCATTGTTTTGTCCCTCCCCTTGGCTAGCTCTGGTTTCCTTAGTCCTCTGTAATCTCTGAGCTATTTGTGGGACTCATGTCAATTCTTTCATTTGCAATGAACTCTGTTGAGTCTCCACTACAGCAGAGAAAGAGGAACACTGAGATGATGTGATACCTAATTATGTAGTTTGGTTTCCCACTTGTGAGAAAATGTATAAAATACATTTGAAGGATGGCCCATGGATGAATAATATCATGCAATATGGACCTGGTCCAAATATAAGAAACACATATTGGGTCACTTTTCACAGAACCTATCTTTCTACTAAAAATATTACCTACATGAGACCCCTACTGTGTGCTGGAGATATTAAAAATGAAGTCTAGACAGTCTCTGTCCTCTGGCAGCTCCCCAAGTAAGGAAAAGATAGTCATGTACTTAGTAATCACACACTGACATACACATGATATAAATGGAACACAAATTAATGGAAGGATAACAGATAATATTTGGGCTTCCTCCAAGTGGAAGGAGAAGTTAGTCTTTACAGCAAGTTCAGAGGCAAAGCCATGAAACTACAGTATCTGTTTGTAGAGATGATTGATTTGCTGTGACTGGACCTGGGCCTCATGGGGTTGAAAATATAAGTGGAGACAGATGTGCCATGCAGAAGGTGAGACATTTTGTTTAAAGGTATGAAACAACAATAACAGGTTTTAAGGAATAAAGAAACAATAAAAATATGTATTTAACATAGATAATATGTGCAGGGGGCAGAATAATGACTCCTCCCTTTCTCCCATAAAGATATTAATGTTTGAATACATGGAATCTGTGAATATATTAGGTTAGGCAAAGGAGAATTATGGTTACAAATGGAATTAAAGTTACTAATCAGCTGAAATTGAGATGGGATGATGGTCTTGGATTATTCTGGTGGGCCAAGTATAATCACAAGGTTCTTGTAGGTAGAAGATGGAGGCAGAAGAGAAAGAACCAGAGAAATGGATTCATAAAAAGGATTAGCCCAGATGTTGGATTTGAAGATGGAGCAATGGGCCCATGAAAGGAGTAATACAAGCAGCCTTTAAAAGCTGGAAAAAAGCAAATAAATGGATTCCTTTTTAGAGTTTCCCAAAATAATGTAGCTTTGCTTGATTGACAATTTGATTTTATTTAGGCCAGTGAGACTGGTATTGGACTTCTGACCCTCAGAACTATAATAAATTCTTTTTCTTCACTTTTTTTTTAAGTGGGTGTCATCTTTGAACTCCCCCTCTGACCCGCTCCAACCAGTGAACTCTATCTTTGTGCTCTCATCCTGCTCTGCTCCACAGCACCACTATCTCCCAGAGGGGTGATTCTAAAAACAACCTGATACCCTGTTGTTTATTTTTATTTGTTTGTTTTGTTTTTTGTTTGATGACCAGGTTTTTGTGGTTGCCACACAGGGAATTCCCCTTGATCACCTGGCTCTAGAGGCCGGGGTCTGGGAGGGGCTTGCATTCCTGGGTACTATGGAACTATGAAAATCAGAGAGACAAATCTTGGCAGGCCTCCTCTCCCAGAGCACTACACAGGTAGCAGACTGAAATACTCTCCAAGGCTTTCCAAGAAAGAGGCTTATTTGCTTATCTAGAAGATTTGGTCTGAGGGACACGATTCTGGTTTGACAAACTTATAGAAGCCTAAGGTGGTACTCTCATGAAGTAGAAGCCAGTGGACACAGTATTTGAGCTCTCCCTCTGCCTTGCTCTAGCTTGCCGGTGTCTTCCAGAAAGGAGCTTATACACTTGTTTGGTGCCCTAATTTTTGTAGCTGCTGCCAGGGGACACTTCTACATCTCCTGATTCTTATCACCAGCAGGGCTTATACCTGTGGGTTTTACAGGACTATAACCAATGGAGAAAAAGTTCTTAAATAGCTACCACTCCCAAGGCATAGGAAGAGGCAACAGACCCAGGAGTTCAATTTTTCTGTGAAGAGGTTTACTAAGTAATCATCATAGATGCAGCCTGAGGGCCAGGCTTCTAATGAAACACACATCTAAGGACTGACTAAACCTATCCTGAGACCTTAGAGTACAAGCACTGTCTTTGCACTCTCCCTCTGCCATGCTCCAGAGCACCCAGCATTTCTTAGAGAAAGGAGCTCATATCTCCTATCTGCTATCCCGATTTTCACATATGGTGCCCTGGTTTTTACAATTGCTGCTTGGGTAAAACCCCTGATTGCCCAGTAGTGATGGCCAGGGCGTTTGTGTTTCTGGGTCTCACAAGACTGTAATAATTAGAAAGAGAGTTCTTGGCAGGCTAGCATCCCCAGGGTACTGTACGGACAGCAGACTGAAGCACAACTCCCGTCTTTCTGTGAAAGACGCCTACTTGCTGGTTCTGGAGCTTTGGCTTTAGGGGCAGGATTCAAGTTTGGCACATGTCTAGAGGCTATAGAAGTACTAGGGAACATAGGCTAGGGGATGCTCTTTTACTCTCTCACTACAGCTCATGAGTATTTCCCAAAAAGGAGCTTTCCTTCTACCCTGCAAGGGAAATCCTATAAGACTACTAGCAGATTTTTCAGCAGAATAGAAGGCAGTAACATGATCTATTTAAAGTGCATTCAGGAGACACTTCTAACCAAGAACACTCTATTCAGCAAATTCATTATTCAGAATCAGAAAAAGATAAAGAGTTTTCCAGACAAACAAAGGCTAAAGGAATTCATCATCACTAAACTGGTTATAAAAGAAATGTTAAAGGGACTTCCTGAAGCTGAAAAAAAGGATGTTAATTAGTAACAAAAAACATATGAAATCTCACTGATAAAGGTAAATATATGGTAAAAGTAGTGGGTGAATTGCTTATAAAGCTAGTATAAAAGTTTAAAAAAGTAAGTAAAATAATTATAATTACAAAAATTTGTTTAGGGATACAGAAGATAACAAAATATAAAATATGACATCAAAAAAATAAAACATGGAGCTGAGGAATAGTAAAAATTTAAGGCTTTGAAATATATTTAAACTTAAGTTGTTATCTTAAAATAGTCTGTTATAACTTGTTAAATATAAGCTTCATGATAACAACAAAGCAAAAACCAATAGTAGATGCACAAGAAAATGAGTAAAGAATCTAAACATGCCACTAAAGAAAGTCATCAAACCATGAGATAAGTGAGTAAGAGAAGAAAAGAACAGGGAAACTACAAAATAGCCAGAAAACAATTAAAATATCTACAATAATTACTTTAAGTGTAAAAGGACTAAATTCTACAATCAAAAAAATAGAGTGGCTGAATGGATTAAAAAACAAGACCCTTCTATACACTGCCTACAAAAGACACTTCAGATGTCAAGAAACATGCACTGAAACTAAAGCAATGGAAAAATATGTGCTATGCAAATGAAAGCAGAAGAAAGCTGGAGTAGTTATATCAGACAAAATAGACTTTAAAACAAAGACTGTAATAAGATACAAAAAAAGGGCATCACATATTGATAAAGAGGTCAATCTAACAAGTAAATAAAGCATTTGTAAATATGTGTGCAACCAACATAGGAACATTTAACTGTTAAAAAATAAATACAGATTTAAAGGGAGAAATAGACAATATTGCAATAATAGTAGTGTACTTTAACACCCCACTTATATCAATGGATAAATCACCCAAACAGAAAATCAATAAGAAAATATTGACTTTAAACAAAACTTTAGAACAGATCGCCATTACAGATATATACAGAATATTCCATCCAAAAACAATAAAAAACACAGTCTTCACAAGTGCACATGAAACTTTCTGCAGGAAAGATCATATGTTAGGTCACAAAACAAATCTTAATAAATTTAAGAAGATTGAAATTATATCAAGCACCTTTTGCAACCACAGTGGTATGAAACTAGAAATCAATTACAAGAAAAAAGTGGAAAACTCACACATGTGTAAAGACTAAAAAGCAGCTACTGAACAACTTGTAAGTAAAAAAGAAAAGCAAAAGCAAAATAAAAAATAATACATTGAAATAACAAAAATGGGAACACAACATTCCACAACTATGAGATGCAGCAAAACAGTTCTAGGAGAGAAATTCATAGAGATAAGTGCTTACCTCAAGAAAGAAGAAAATTCTCAAAGTACCTAACTTTATACCTCAATAAACTCAAAAAAATAAAGGCTCAAAGTCAGTAGAGGACAGAAAGTAGCAAAGAGTAGAGCAGATATAAATAAAATAGAGACTAAATGACAATAGAAAAGATCTATAAAACCAAAAACTATTTTTTAAAAGAGAAAATTGACAAGCTTTTAGCTAGATTCACAAAAAAGAGAGAACTCAAATAAATAAAATTATAAATAAATAAGAGATATTACTAACTGATACACAGAAATACTAAGGATCATAAGAAACTACTAAAAACAATTATATGTCAATAAATTGAACAACCTAGAATGAATAGATAAATACTAGAAACATAACCTTCCAAGAATGAATAATAAAGAAATAGAAAATTTTAACAGACCAATTAGTTACTGGAAAGAAGATTAAATCAGTAAATTAAAAAACTCCCTACAAAGAAAACTTTAAAACAGACAACTTCACTAGTGAATTTTACTGAACATTTAAAGAATGTCAATCTTCAAACTCTTCTGAAAAAAATAAGAGGATGGAACTGTTTCGAACTCATTTTAAGAGGCCAGCATTACCCAGATACCCAAACCAGACTAGGATATCACAAGAAAAAAATTACAGGCCAATATCTTTGATATGTGTACTTATGTATGTATGCTTGTATGTACATACACACACATATATACACATACATACATATATATACATATATACACACACATACATATAAATCTTCAAGAAATATTAGCAAACTGAATTCAACAATAAATTTAAAATTTATACCAGGAAGGTGAGAATGGTTCAACATCCAGAAATCAATTAACTTGATGCACAATATTAACAAAATAAAGAATAAAATTTATATAGTCATTTTAATAAATTCAGAAAAATAATTTGACATAATTCAACATTTATTTATGATTAAAAACTCTCAACTTGGGTAGAGAAGGAATGAACGTGTCCCATGATAATAAAGATCATAATAACAAACCCACAGCTAATGTTATACTCAATAAGGAAAAATTGAAACCTTTTCCCCTAAGGTCAGAAACAAGACAAGAATGCCCACTCTCATCTCTTTTCTTCAATATGAAATTGAAAGTCCAAGCCACAGCAATTAGGCAAGAAAAAAAAATAAAAGACATCCAAATTAAAATGAAAGAATTATAACTTTCACTATTTTCAGAGGTCATAATACTATAGTACATTACAAGACTATAATAATGAAAACAGTATAGCATTGGCATAAAAACAGACATAGGGATGATTAGAACAGAATAGAGAGCACAGAATTAAGCCTATAAATTACATGGTCAATTAATTTGCGACAAAGGAGCCAAGAACATATATTGGGGAAAAGACAGTTTTGGGAAAACCAGACAACCGTATGCAAAAGAATAATACTGAACTACTATCTCATACCAGACATATATATTAACTCATAATGGATAACACTTGAACATAAGACCTAAAACCATAAAGCTCCTAGATGAAAACATAGGCAATAAGGTCTTTGACATCAGTCTTAATGATAATTTTCTGACATTGACATCAAAAGTAAAAATCAACAAGTGGGACTACATCAAGCTAAAAAACACACACAGAAAAGGAAACCATCAATAAAATGGTAAGGCGAACTACTGAATGTGAGAAAATATTTGCATATCATAAATCTGATAAGGAGTTACTATCCAAAATATATAAAGAACTCAACCCAATAATAAAAATCTAAACAATTTAATTAAAAACTGGACAGAGGATCTGAATAGAAAATTTTCCAAAGAAGATATGCAGATAGCCAAAATTAATATGAAAAGATCTTCAACATTACTAATCATATGGGAAATGCAAATCAAAACTACAATGAGATATCACTTCACACCTGTTAGACTATTATCAAAAAGACTAGTAATAGCAAGTTTTGAGGAGAATGTGAGGAAAGAAATCCTTGTGCACTGTTAGTGGGAATGTAAATTGGTATAGCCACTATGAAAAACAGCATAGAGGTTTTTCAGAAAAATTAAATATAGAAGTAACATATGATCAAGCAATTCTACTTCTGAACATTTACCTAAAGAATACAAAAACACTAACTTGAAAAAAATATATACACCCCCATGTTCATTGAAACATTGTTTACAAAAGCCAAGATATAGAACTAACCTAGGTGTTCACTGATGGGTGAATGGATAAAAAGATGTGTATATAGATGTACACACACACACACTAGATTATGCAGTCATGAATAAAAATGAAGTCTGGCCATTTGCAACAACATGGATAGATCTTTTGGGCATTATGCTAAATGAAATAAATTAGACAAAGAAAAGCAAATCCTATATAATCTTACTTACATATCAAATCTAAATCAAAATAACAACACTCCAAAACAAACAAATAAAAAAAAAGCTCAGATACAGAAAACAAATTGTGTTTGCAGGAGGCAGAGTGTAGGGAGGGTGAGAAATGACTGATAGGACACAAAAGTCACAAACTTCCAGTTATACAATAAATGTCATGAGGTTGTAATCAGCATAGTGACTATATTTAATATATTGTATTATATATTTGAATACTATAAGAGTAAATCTTAAAATTTCTCATCAGAAGAAAAAATTATGTTAATGTATGGTGATAAATGTTAACTAGACTTCTTGTGGTGATCATTTCACAATACTTATAAATATCAATCAAATTATTATGTTATACAACTGAAAATAATATAATGTGATATGTCAATTATTCCTCAATAAAAATAACTAAATATATTTGTGTTGTTTTAAGATAAACAATTCTTTAAGTTTAAGTTGTATAAGATAATAAATTTTTGCTGGGGCATTTCAGCAGCCATGGAAACTCGTACAATACATTTAATTTATAATAATAAAATCATTGAGTCAATTTTTGAATATACCTTAATAATTAATAAATATACCCTACTATCTCTAGATGCTCTCCTAATTTTCATAGGTTTGGCATACAGTTCCTTGTGCTCCTCGCTTATGCCTGCTGCCTCCTACTGATCTCAGATTACTTGGATTTGTAATCACAATCTTTTGCTTCCAGCTACACTCAGGACAGAGAAAAAATATCGATGCCCATTATAGCCTAGCCTCAAACCAATAAAAAAGAGAGGTGGTTACTGAGTTTTTAGGTGCATTACCCAATGTCTTTCTCTTGAGCAGGAGACATGAATTTTTCTTACATTGTTCTGTTTCTAGAGTTGTATTTTTACTTGTATCAAATACAAAATAATTTAAATCTGGCAAAAAAATATGTGTGTGTGTACACACACACACACACACACACACACACACACACATGGTCAGAAAGGCCTTGCATCTGAGATGCTTGACACACTGCCAAATACATAATTGTAGATTATGTTTATACCATTCCTTTTGACACAGGGTAACACAGCTGTAGAAAAACTCATTTACTTTAGGGTGACAGTTCTGTTTAGATTAATTGTCTAGGGAGATTAATATTTACTCTACTTCTCTATCACTGTTGAAATGTTAACTATATTGTATAAAATCCATTAAGTACTAAAGCATACTTTGCGAAGTGCAAAACGTTGATTTACTTCTAAAATGCAGCTCATCTGGTCACAAAATGGCAGAAAATCTTTGTGTGTTTTAAAGGGCAAATGATTTTATTTGAACATCAGGAACATTCAAGTTTGGAGTCATGTATGCTTATAGTAGAATTACCAAAGTTCTTCCACTCATGAAAACTAACTACCTTTACAGAATTTGCTGGAACCCTGTGCTCTAAGGGTGATTGCTCCTGAGAAGGCTGTTTACCTGCCAGAGTCAATTAAAAAATAAGTGTGTTGCCATGTGCTAACATTGATTCCTCATTATGAACTAGGTTTGTGTAGTCTTAAGAACTATGTGAGCTAAGATCTCCCTTCTAGCTAGGAAAAAGCATCATGAGGAAACAAAAATTGTTATTTCTGGCATACATTCTCCAATAGTTTTGTGATCAGCATCAAACAAACCATAGATTCGTATAAATGCATCGATTTAATTAGAGGTGCATTTTGCCATTAATTCCTCCTGCCTGTTGTGAGACCACTTTCTTAATCATGATCCTCAGAATTATGGCTAGATTTCCTCTAGCCCTGATGGAAGCTTGGTATCACTAAGTCAGAATGCTTTAGCGAATGTATTCCTCTCTGAGTTGCTATATTATGAAAATTTGAAGCATTTATGCTAGATTTATTCAAGAGCTGTGTTCAAAGGGATTTCCTACATGAAACAAAAATAGTTTTGTTTGTTTGTTTGTTTCTCTTTCCTGTATCTTCTTGAAGAGGTGGCAGTTTCTCTACTCTGCTGAGAATAGCATGGAGAATCCTTAATTCTCTTAATAAAAGTGTTATCACTCACCTGATTTTTCAAAGCTCAGGAATTCATCCTTAAAAATATGCTAAGTACAAAAAGGAAGTCTTTCTTGTCCTATAGGAAAACGTTGAACTAACTGCTGTTTGGCTCTTAGCAATAGTCCCTCAAAGCCAAGCTCAAGGGAAATCTAAAGGTGTCTGCCACCTGTCCATTTCTTTGGAAAACAAATGTCCTTTTTTGATCAAATTAGACACTGTCAGCCAGCCACCTTCACTAAATTTCACTCCATTGTTACACCTTTCACTTTTATCAAATGCAGCTATAAGAATTGGTTATATAAATTTAATTTCTTTTTTCACAAAACTGTTTGGATGATATTGCATTACATTGCACATTGCTTTCTAAAAATTATTTCATATGAGAAATCATGCTCAGAATTCAGGACCAGAAAAGTTTCTTAAGAAATGTGCTTTCTTCTTTTTAATAATGAAGAAGATGTGTTTTCTATATTTCCTTCTACATGCCTTATCACACTGCTGTCACTCACCACTATACTTCAGCCAGGACGCTGAGAATGAGGAGAGATGTTTGTTTACACAATTTAACATATTGAACTATGGTTGGATATTTGGATTTATCCTTTAATTTTTCATCTTTGTCTATACATTTAGCAAAAGGAAAAAATACATAAATTAGGGCAATTACCTTTAATGTTATTTTGTAAGTTAAGGAAAATGTTCACTTAGGGCTAAATGAGATGGAAAAGTTAAATCCTTTGGAGTAATAGTTTAAGAGGTATATAAACAAGGCAATAAAAGCAACATCAGAATATTCTGTAAAAAAAGTATTTTTTGGTTTACTGGCAGGGGTTAATAAAACTTACTTAAGTGTAACCATTAATTTATCCAGCAAAATTTACCAAGGTTATACTATGTGTATGACACTGTTCCTGCCCTTAGGGAGTTATCTGCCATGAGTGTGAATGAGCAATTTTACTATATTATAGCTTTTGCTATTTTAGAGGCAATATAGGCTGCCATAAGACCAAATTAGCAAGCACTTATGATCTGAATTTAGGGTGGGTTTGAAGAGGAAGCCCTTTCAAAGTAAGGACAAGAGGAAAGAGAACAAAAGAAGGTATTCAGAGAAAGATGCAAGGGAAGAGAATTCCAAGGAAAAGATTAAAAAGTGACAAAAACTGAATTACCAGCAGACACAGAGACTCCAGGGACTCAAATATGTTAAAGGATGTGTTTGCTAGTACCTCCCTCAGAAGCAATGAGATCAGTCCACCCTTCCGGAGTCATGACTACACATCTCTTGGCGATTGCAGTATTCAGAGAGTAAGAATACATTCATATTTAATCTACAGTGATTACAAAACATTACTTAGAGTATGTTCTTAAATATGTGAGTTTGTATGAATGCATATATCTGTAAGTATAACCTAAAAATAATGACTGAAAGAGGACAGAATCTTATTTCTGTTTAACATTAAGTTCTGGACATAATCAGTCCAGGACTGCTGTAATTTTCCCAGTTTCAAGGACCAGTGTTTTCTGTTGTGTTGCTTCCATTCTCGATGTTAAATCACTGTAGAATGGCTGTCTTGTCCAGCTCTTGAAAGAGAAGCAAAGGTAAATACTTACTTTAAAAAAGTTGCCATAGTACATTTTCTCTTGTTAATTGACCAGAATGCAGTTAAGTGCCAACATTTGACTATGGCTAGAAGCTGAAAAAGAAAATCTTTACTCAAGGTGTCAATGTGCCTTGATAAAAAAATTATTAATAATTTAAAAAGAGAGAACAGATTCTAATGGATTACTCTGTTTCAAATACAATATTCATATAGCCATAGCTATATCTGTATCTACAAAATAATGTTTACAGGTCTATCTATATAAAAATATATGCCACAAGATATAAAAATAAAGTATCTCGAAGTGGTGATTTTCCCACATTGTACACAACTTTCTTTATAATAAACTTTTTTTTACCTTTGTTTTTGTTAAAATTTCAAATTCTCCTTCCCTACACATAAATGTCTATGAATCTTGGTCATTTCATTTTTATTTGTAAGAATACAGTTTCTTTTTTACAATAGAAACTCATGGTAGGAAGGGGTGAGTAGTATATAAAAAGAATGGTTCGCTCCTTGTGTCCTTCTCTCTTCAGAAGTAGAAACATGTTGACTGGAATAAACTAAGAATACATGAATGTCAAACCACAGAATCTTTATCTTTTCAAAACTTGCATACATAAACATAAACAAGTGGAACTATATCAAATTAAATATCTTCTGAACAGCAAAGGAATTCATCAACAAAATGAAATGGCAACCTACTGAATGAGAGAAAATATTTGCAAACCATAATCTAATAAGAGGTTATCCAACATATGTAAGGAACTCATACAACTCAACAGCAAAAAAAAAAAAAAAAAATTAAAAAATTGAAGAGGATCTGAATAGACATTTTTCTGAGGGAAATATGCATCTGGCCAACAGGCACATAAATGGGTGTTCAACGTCATTTATCATTCGAGAAATGCAAATCAAAACCAAAATGGGATATCACTTCACACTTGTTATGATGGCTATTGTCAAAAAGATAAGAAATAACAAGTGCTGGTGAGAATGTGGAGAAAATGTAATCCTGGTGGGAATATAAATTGGTGTGGCCACTGTGGAAAATAGTATGAATGTTCTTCAAAAAATTAAAAATAGAGCTACCACATGATTCAGCAGTTCTGAAATTTATGCAAAGAAAACAAAACATTAATGTAAAAAAATATAAGTACACTTCTGTTTATTTTAGCATTATTTACAATAGTCAAGACATGGAACCAAACTAAATGTCCATTGGTGGATAAATGAATAAAGAATTTGTGGTATATCTATATACTACATACAACATATAGTATATATTATGTGTATTGTATGTATTATATATTCAAACATATATATGAATATTATTCATTAACAAAGAAGAATAAAATCTTGCCATGTGTAACAATATGGATGAAAATTTAGAGCATTATGTCAAGTGAAATTAAACAACAAAACAACAAATAAATGAACAAAAACCCCAAAGCCAAACAGAAAAACCCTAGCTCATTGACATTGAGAACAAATTGGGTTGGAAGGTGGGGGCTGAGAAAAATGGGTGAAAGTCATCAAAAGGTAGACATTTCCAGCTACAAAATGAATGTTACAAGAATGTAATGTATAGCATGGTGATTATAGTTAATAATGAGCATAGATAGAAGAGTAGATCTTAAAAATTTTCATAATAAAAAAAATTATAACTATGTATGGTGCTAGATATTAATTTATTTATTGTGGGGATCACTGCAATATATACAAGTATCAAATCATGTTGTATATTTGAAATTAATACGAAGTTATACCTCAATAAAAAAAGAATAAAGAAAACAATAAAACTACATTATAGCAAATGTCATAAAAAATTAAATTAGTGTTTTACAACTTCCTAAATATATATAATTTTTAATTACATTTCATATTACATCATATTTCAAAATCTTAAAAATGCATTATTTCTTTGGAGTTTGGGACTTAGAGGAGAATTATATGAATGTGATCATTATGGGGTGTTAAGTTGCTGTTTTCTGCTGTATATACTTAACGTGTTTGGGGCTTTGATGCTCATATAGTTATGCTGGCATTTTTAATATATTCTAATGCCCTCAGGTGAAATATTTGTACACAACAATTTGTAGTGATATCTTTATTGCTGAGAGATACATCTGTGTAATTATTTAATCTGACACTCAGCTGTGGTTAGGTAGACTTAAATTCTTTGAACAATTATATCAATTCTCTGTTTTGATAAGTATAAAGTACACAATGTAGTAAGCACAAAACAAATTTGGCAATTATTCTTTGCACTTGGGGTATGTAGATAGGCGAATCATTAAATTTAAGGACAATATAGTCACTTTTGGACCTAAATTATCTTTATTGGTTTCCCCCATCAGTTAAATGTACTATTCATAAAATTGCTAGTTTTCCACATTACTTCTGGAAATAAATCTGAATAAAGGGGAAATTATAAACAGAAAGTGGTGGAAATGATATTGTAAAGGTCACGAGGGACATAGTTTAAATGGTTTAAAAATTATTACCTTCTCGATTTTTCTCAAAGTGGTAGCAATTGGAAATCATAACTGGGAAATATACTAGTATTTGTACTAAAATGTGGGAAAACTGGGTTTTCACATCTGTCTTTTACCAGTTACACAACCAGGAGAATGGTATAATGATAGACTTATCTGCCTGAAGACACATAAATTTTTATTTTGTAGTCCATTTGGAGCTGTAACACAAAGTTCAGGAAAGTATGGCTCATGTGACAAATCCAGTCTGACACCTAATTTTGTAGATAAAGTTTTGTCAAAACACAGTCCTATTGATTATGCACTGTCTATGGTCACTTTTATGCTATAATGGCAGGGTTGAGTAGTTGAAACAGACAAAATCTGGCTCACAAAGCCAAAATAATTTGCTACCTGGCCCTTTCCAAATAAAAAAAAATTACCAAGCCCTGCTATACCAGCTATAATATTCTCACGTTGACACATTCTGCAATGGATGAGAAGCAGTTTCTGATAATTAATCATATGTTTTGTTTGATCTTACCATACCCTCTGAATGTGCTTGACTCCAGCACTGGAAAGTGTTTCTATGTAAGGGAGTAGTGATATAGCTGGTTATATTAGACCCATTAAACAAATAGAAAGCAGATTTCTCAGGGGGCAATCAGTTTGCCATCTTATATAAAACTGAAATTCATTTTATAATATTAAGGAGGAAAATGGAGTCTTAAGTGTGGGGAAAAGTTTTAAAATATATTCTCTAATGCAATCTACCTTTTCACTGTTTGTTTCAACTCAATAATAAAATATAACTCCCAAAGGTGAAGGACTTCCTTGGGCTGCAAAATTGATAAGATCCAGACTTTTTATCTGGAAAATTTTTTCATGCCTCTTCTCTCCCAATTCTCATTTCACTTTCTCTTTACAAACTTGAATGCAAAGAACATTCTGTTAAATATGGCATCTTATATTTGCATATGTGCTCAAAAAAAATTTTTAGTCAACCAAAATCAGTTCACACATTCATTTTACAAAGAGTTAAACTAAATTTAAAAGTAGCATATAATAAATAAAATGAAACACATATTAAAATGATTCAGAACTAGAAGAAAGACTTTTCTAGTTCAGAAACAATAGCCATTTTTTTAAAGTGGCTATACCATAGTACTAGTGTAATATGTAAATTTACTTTAAAAGGAAAGAAAATTATTTGTTGTTGTTCAATACAACATTCTCTCTTTAGTTCAAAATAATCTATTAATTTATTTCTTCATGTAATAGAATGTTACTACATGCCCCATTATTTCTTCTTCTTTTCCATTCCAAGAGTTAATGGTGCATTATTCTATAACTATGTAGTAATAGTTTCGAGTATTTTTATAATTTTTTCAGCTGCTATCAAGAATTCAAGTAGTTCATGAACAGTCATTTTGTTGTGGTTTCAACCTTAACCTTGGTCTCTCATCATACTCTATATTAATTAAATGTAACTAGTTTTTCTCAAAGATCAACAGGAACTTATTTAAGTAAGTCAAAGGGGAAAAAAAGATGAAGACGTTAGTCAAGATGGCACTAAGAATTCATGCTTTGATCCATCCTCCTCAATCATAAATTACTAGAAACAAAACACAGAAAACAAGGCTGAAGCTGCATGTATTCTTGTTTTTGAGACCAGACTTATAGAGTGGTATTGGGAATTTGGCATGTGTTGAATAGTGAGACTTGATGAAGCCCCAAGCCTGACTGGGACCCAGAACTTGAAACCTAAGTTTATGAACTAGAAAGTAGCCCAGCACTATAGCTCCATAAGACTCTAGGGGACTTGGGAAGCTTGAGGACAAGGAAGAACTGAGTTAAACTGCCTGCTGGCCCAATGACTGCATTGTGGAATTTTCAATTTTAGATTATTTCAGAAATACTTAGTATGTTAAAAATGTAGGTTACTCATTAAATGACCAGAAATACAACATTTAGTTTCCAAACAGTAGAAGACAAATTTATCAATTCCAAGAAGATAGGAAAAGGATGAGGATGAGAAAGAGTTAGAGAAGAAAGAGGAAGAAGAGGAGGAGGAGGAGGAGGAGGAGGAGGAGGAGGAGGAGGAGGAGGAGGAGGAGGAGGAGGAGGAGGAAATAAACAGAGAAAAGCATAAAAATAGCAACTGTAGAAAATCCAAATATTCAACTAAATATAATGTAAAGAATCACACCCACTTATTAAAAAACCAAAATTATTCTATCATTTTTTTAAAAAAGGGTCCAGCTGTATGCTATCTACTTGATTCACACCTAAAAGGACACTCCTGAAAGAGCAAAGCATAAAGGAATAAAAATAAAAATACCTGTCAAACACTAAGAAAAAATTCCTAAAACTGTTACTTTCAAGTAAAATATTATTTAAAGCAATAAGAGGGACATTGCTTAGCAATTAAGAGAACCACATACCAGAATATGTAAAAATTCTAATGTATCCTAATCATAGTATCTGAATTCTATTAAGCAAAACAGGATAAAAGTATAAGGAGAGATTACCAAATTCATAATCTTGTTTGTGATTTTTAACATACAATATTAAGCACAGTAGATCAAGCAAATTAAGATAGGAGAAATTTGAACAAATTAATAAGTTTTTCCACACACTCACACACACACACACACACACACACACACACACACACACACACACACAAATATAATACTTCTCTGCCATGAAAAAGATAAAATACTGTCATGTGCAACAACATGGATGGGTCGTGAGGGTATTATGCTCAAAATAAGTCAGGCAGAGAAAGACAAATACTGTATGATCTCATTTATATGTGGAATCTAAAAAGTCAAACTGATAGAAACAAAGAGTATATAGATGGTTTCCAAGACTGGGTGTAGAGAGGGACATGCAGCTATGGGAAATGATGAGGGTATTCAATGGGATTAACCTTTTAGTTATGAGATAAATAAGTTCTGGGAGTCCAGTGTAGAGCATGATGACTATAGTTAACAGTACTGCATTGTATACTTTAATTTTCTAAGAGAGGATATCTTAAAAGTTCTCACCATGAACCCCTCCTCCCAAAAAAGGTAAAGAAAAAGAAATGGATGTCTTAACTAAACTTATTGTGATGATCATTTTGCAAAAATGGAGATATCAAACCATTACATTGTCCACTTTAATAATGAATAATGTCATATTTCAATTATGCCTCAATATCGTGGTAAAAAAAAATGAGAAAAGCTGGTGATCCTAGAATACCAGTAAAACAGAAATAGACTTACAGTAAAGTTGATTCCATTCATTCAGAGGAACCAGAACAAATACTTAAGATGTAGATTTATATGTCATCTATGTCTAAATCCATGTGTGTCTATATCTATATCTACATCCATATCTGTACTATCTACACCTATATTAACTATATCAATAGCATTTATATCTATCTCTTCCACAGCAAGATTTTTCAACTTGTTCAGCCATTACCAAGTGTTCTTTGGGAGGCAAAATAACATTCAGTGAGAATCACTCTGCCATCTCTATTATCTACAGTTATAGAAATATAACCTGTATCCTTATCTTGTACTGTTACAATAAAAGAGCTGAAAGCTAAGAAACCAGAGTCTTTATATACTATTTGATGAATGACTTACTGACCCATGACTAGAATTTTTCTGTATAATGAAGACAATAATTCCTACCTTCTGTGTGATTTGTTTAGATTCTAAAAGGAGGTAGTAAGTATGAAAACCTTTAAAAATTCTATATGTGCTAACAAGACAAAGATAAAATAATAGAAGATAGTGATAATAAAAAATATGATATTGTGATTATTGCACTAATGTAGAAATTAATGTTATATGTACATTAAAATGATTTATTAAAAAAGAACTAAATCCAGGAGACTTGATATAGAATTATAGCATGGGTACTTGGTGATTGATATAACTGTATAAATCACTTATTTCATAGTTTCAAAGTTTCAATTCTTAATTGCTAACATGGGGATAATAACCCAAACCTAATGAATCAAGACAGATAAATCCACTGACATATGTGAAAAAAGTATTGACCCATAGTATGGATAAAAAGAAATATTTGTAGAATTCAAATCAACACCTCTTTCTTGTGATACTGCAGGGCATATTTTCTTGAAGCCTGACTTTTTCTTCAGTCATTTTGGTTATATATCTTCTAGTTTCTTTATTCCATTTCCCTCATTCCTTAGCAATCTGACCGTAAATTTCTATTTACCTTAAATTTCTATTTCCTACCAATGATACTTGCTATATTTTTGTTATTCAAAAGGATACATTTTTGCTATTTCCAGATTTTGGAGAGGCTTCCCAATGATAACACACTTAGAAGTAATATCAGCACCAGTAATAAAATAAGATTCACCAAATTACCTTTTAGTAAATAGCTAATCAGTATAGTATACTAAAATATTAAGAACTCAAGCACAAATGTTTCTCTTTGAAGAATAATATCTCTACAGTGGCTACTAACAGTTAAACCTGTTTCTATGTTAGTACTATAAATCCTTTGTTTTAAAAGTCAATGTCTCAGCTGTGAAAATTCTCTTTGCGGCTATACTTGGCAGAAAGGTTGACACTCTAGAGTGATATTTTTCGTTCCTCAAGTTTAAAGGGAAAGCCATTGGTTTATTTTTAAGATCTTAGCAGGAAGACAAGGGGAATGGCAACTGAAATGTCTCAGCTACTTTATATTGCTAGAAAATTGAATAACCAGTTGGTTTTATTTTAAGCAATGTGGTAACATGAAAATTTACTTTTGACTTGTGAGGATTGCCCTCCACTTATGATGCCAGCATCCAGTCTAGTTGATTGCAATTTTCTCTTTTTAACATATAAAGGGGTTTCTGGCTCATGCGCAGTTGCTCATTTTCTTCAGAAATTTCATAAGGATTTTTAGTATGGAAAGTCATTCAGCATGCAAGTTTCTGCCTATGAAAAGCTCCCTAAGCATGCATTGACAAGGAGGACGAGGGTTGTTACAGTTTGTTGTGTCAATGATTTGCAAATAATGGGTCTCTGGGAGATTTTTATATTGCAACTTTCACTCCAGGCCATGGTATTTCGTAGGATGAGCTGAGGTGCTCTGAGGCTTGGCACTCTTCAATGCACCTTAGGCAGGGGCTCTAATACTTCCATTGAGATTATAACAGCTGGCCATTATAATCAATCTCAATGACATATTTTTCTTGCATTTTTTTCTTTTAATAAAAAACAAAAATAGCACACTCAAAAGACAATATTAAAGTTGTAACTTAAGCCAACTACGGTAAAGAGCTTTCACTGAATGCCTTGTACAGCATGAATAGAGTCTATAAAATCTTGTTTAAGCCACTTATTGATATGGACACGATAACACCTAGTTTTGAAGAGTGTGTGTTTTAACTGGCCAAATTGTTTAGTTTAGGATTCCTGAAGTTAATCTAGCATCCTGAAATTGAGGAAATTAAGAGAATTTTGCAGATCATTAGCATCACTTAGGATTTGACAGCCTGAAAGAGATTCCTGTGGGAGGGTGATATACGAGAATATATCACATGGATGTAACACTGACTTGTCTATGAAAAATAAAAATTTTAGTAAACACATTTTTTATATTAAATTATTCATTTCTTATGAAATATAATTTATTATGAAATATTAAATAACTGACATTTATCTATTTATAAACCTATATTACTTTTAATTATGAAAATATATTTGATACGCTTATGATTTTCAAGAGTTTCTACAGGGTTGTTTTGCTTTTTCTTGAAAATTATGAGCTCCTTCACTGCAAAGATACCTTATTTTGCATTACTTATCATTCGCTCAGTATCTATCATCATGCCTGTGGACAACATATATTTGTCGAATTTGGGGTTATTGTTGAAGATTATTGTGCTTATGCCAAAACTTCCATCAACATTTCCAGACAACTCTGGTGAAAACTGAAAAGGGAATTTAAGAAAGTGAGAAGGAGCCAGTATGAATCAGACACTAAATGCTATCTACAAACTGACATAAATCACAAATCCATTGGTGAGAAATAAGCAATGAAAGCGAATAGTAAACAGATAACTGTGACAGCTTGAATTATTAACTTAGTACTGGATTAAACCAAGAAAGAGCTCCCTCTCCCAGAAGAGAGCTAGAAATGTTACAAAATGGAAAAAAAAATTCATGGAAAGATTAAAATTTTCAATAATTGGAATATGCTAATGATAAACTTACTTAAATCTTATAGGAGTAAAAAAAGGATTGTACTAGGGTAACTCATAAAAGAGATGAGTTGTGATTTTGCTTGCTTTTCTTTTTTCTAGAATATTTCTTTGGTCTTTCAAATTTTGACAGAAATGATTTGGATGTATTGACTATTACTAACTGGCAGTGGACAGAAATGTCAGTAATGTTAGAGTAGAAGTAGAGTTGAATGATATAAATGGGAAATCCTGGTTGGTGGCAAAGTTTGATAATGAAGCAGTGACAAAGATACAGAAGGAAAGAAAAGTCTTCATATATTATCCGATGAGAGGTGGAGTCAAGCAGTACAAATGGAAAGGAGCAGATAGGTAGACTTAGAAATTAAAAAAAGAAAAAGGAAAAGAAAAAAAAAACTCAGGGATATGTTCCAAGATAAGAAAATTCAGACTTTGGGTAAGAGGGTAAGGAGATGGAATAATTTATTCTGTTTATTTTCTTTAATACATTTGACAGTTATAAAGTATCATAATAAAATTACTTGCTTCCATCAATGCTTCAAAGTTTGCCGGCAGCAAAAACTATGAAATCATCCCATTTCAAAGCCACCTAGGCATGATCTTAGTTTAAGGTTGAAATTGCACTTCCACATCTTGAGTAGAGTGAAAGGGAATGATTTTGTGAGAGCTCTAGTCCATCTTCATCCTCTGTAACTAAGCAGATATATATCTTTTACTTTTTTCTTCTCTTCTTATTTTTTAAAAATGTTATATATTTTTAGGTCTACATCCTGAAATAATTCCCTCAGAGTCAGAAACAGGTGAAAAGCCCTTTGTGGGATGACCCATGGACACAGCTGCTTTACATTAACTATGAATAACGTGCCTTTCAATGCAATTAGGCCTAACAAGGTGCACCTGGAGATGATGGGGCCACCTTGTAACCACATTATCTAATCCCTGCTAGTTGGCATTTTAATCAATTAATTTGACCTTTGATTTTGATGGCTAACTGTTATAAAGACTTTCCTGGCCCAGCCACCACCTTTTCTGAATATGGTGCTGTGACCAATTTATTTAAAACTAATTAAATAATTAAATTAAAGAGAAGTCTTTCTAGAAACAGTGGGACTTGCTTTTCATAAGCACTGTGCTATGAGAATTAAGCTGTAGAGTGAGAGGTACCTTTCTTGTTAATGTATTGATCTTAGAATTTTTTTCCGTATCTCAAATTATTTTGGAATTCAGGGCTAAATTTCACAAAGAATAAAATTTGATCTGTTGCAGTATTATAAAAACAGAAAAAAAAATAAAACAGAAACATTGACCCATACTTGAGGAGACAGATATTCTAAAAGCAAATGAAACTAATCACACTTGCTTATTAGGGTGAAGGTGTTCTCAAGGAATATGGTTTGGTCTCCTTAAGCTCTCTATAAATAAATAAAGGGGTCTAATTATTTCAGACTGTCCTTTTTAAATCAGCACAACCATGCAGTATACAATACGCAGTTCAATATGAGTGTCAAAGTCAACAATCAGTAGGTGATTACACTATTTTTAGCATTTCCTTCCCAGAAAAATTGGAAGGAGAGTGCTTATTTTTCTAGAGTGCTTAAACATGACTTAATTCAGAGAAGCCTGTGACTATGTGTTGGCAAGCTCATGTTTTGACAAGAAATAAATTAATACATGTGGACATGAGTGATGCATGAATCTCCCCAATAAAACATTTCCTCAAAACACGTCTTTAAAACCAATGTGTCTGTAATAATTCCTAGACCAAATGTTTAATGAACAGTTCATCTAAACACTACTGTCAAGAGTGAATGTTATTTGCTGTCAGCTTCCCACATGTAAGTGATTAATAAAGTGACAAATTCAAGATCAAAGCTCTCAAGGTCTAGGACAGACTTAGCAGTGACTGTGTAAGATTGGGTGTTGAACAGGGATTGTTCCTCCAGATCTGATCAGGTCAACTTCCTACTCAATACTTAATATGTTCCCACCGTTCTGTCAGCACATTGCCTAAAATCTTTGAGGATAACATTTGGAAATTATAAGGTGGTATTATGCCATTTTGCCTGCTTTAAAATAGAAAGTAATTAAAATGTGCATTAATAGAAAATTAGGGGCTAATTGCCGATCCTGAATCAGAAATTATGGCAATGTATTATTTTAAACTTATAATTACAAAATATATACTTTTTTATTTATTGCACTCAATACTTTTTAAGTAAATAGAAATTTTTTATTCTTCAAGTATATAAAATTTCATAAAAAACAAAAACTCGAAAGTTGTCAAAGAAGTGCTAATACATCCTTGATAAGAATGAATAACAATATTTTTCCAAATATTCAAGTGGACTACTTCCAAATTTTGAATATTATTATTTAATTTTATTAAGTAGTCACTAAGTCTAAACAATTTAAAAATATGGCTTTATGTCTGATCTTGAAAGCTAAGCATGGTAGGACCTGGTTAGTACTTTGATGGGAGACCACCTAGGAAGCCCAGGTACTGTAGGTATAAAAAATAAAAAAAAAAATAAGGAATTATAAGCTGACATGGTCCTTGAAATCTGTGAGAGCAACCAAGAGTTGCCTCGCCTAAAATAAATAAATAAGTAAATAAATAAATTATAAATAAAATAAAAATATAGCTTTGAATCCAAAGCCTTTTCCAAGTGTCACTGTATTATTTGTGTTATAACATTACTGACTCCTAGAATTTAATAACCTTAATCCACTTATTTATGAAAGATATGTGTACCATTATGATAAAGAGTATATCAACTTGGCAATTAATATATAAAACATGCCAGTTTCATAAATTATATATATATTTTTATATTTCCAAGAAATTAGAGATGTAAATTTTTTTAAATTTGCTAAATTGTACTCAAAATAATTATTCTAAGAATATAAAAAGTTTTTTACGTGAAATAAAAATCTATTTCATTGCTGACTCCTATATATGTAGGTTATGTAGAAAGATGTCTCATAAAAAACATAAAAATTTTATGAGTTTAATATACTGTTGTTTATAGAAACATTGAGTTTGGATTGAACTGTATAAATCTGGTTTGTACGTGAATAAACTGATGACATTAAACTATAATCTCTCTTGTAATTACAGAAGAGACATAGTGACAAGGTCGCTGATTTCACAATGTATAATAAATAAATGTAATAGAAAATAAAATATTTAATTAACCTAATTACAGCATTTAAATTATTTTTGTTTCGATTCAAATGAAGTCAAATTAATGACTTATTTTTTATACTTATTTATTCTACTGAAAGGATGTTTTATGAGGCAATTACTGATGTTACATCAACTTTAAACCAAATAAGTAATTTTAATGGATGATGGCAGGGTAAAGCCTAGGTTTCAAAATTGCTTTTGTTGTGAAAAATCTCTGTTCACCTTTGCCTCTCATCAGGCCTATAAAACTTGTGAGTTCTGGTTATTACTGTTTGGAAAAACGGTCAACAACTAATGGACCAGCTATGAAGATAAGCGCTGGCCTCATGTGCAGAGGGGTCCAAAAGAAATCAGGCATTGGGCCTAATAAGAATCAGGTAATGTACCTAATAAAAGTCAGGCAATAGGCCTAATGAATCTTAGGCAGTGAGACTCAAAAATCAGGCAATGGGCCTAATGAGACAGAGGCAACAGGCCTAATGAAAATCAGGCAAGTGGCCTAATGAGAAATGCCATGGGCTTCATTATGGTTTGTTTTTCCATGGAAGTCTATACTGTGTGCTGTAAGTGGACCCATTCAGAAACATATACTTGAGGTGTATTTGTCTGACTAAGTGCAAAGCAGTAGAAAAAAGTAGTTCTATTAGTGCATAAGGTAGATCCACTGCACAATTTATCTGCCTTATTGAATTATTTAAGCACAATGATTTTGAAAACCATCAAGGCTGACAGAGATCATCACAGCAGTAGTTTTTAATAAATATGTCAAAGGTCTAATTTGAGATTTATCCTGAGTTCCTGAGTTTCTGTCTTGCCCTAGACATCCTCTTTTTGGTTATTTATCCATTTATTTATAGTAATCAGACAGATACTAGATTTATCAGGGTGATCCTTTGTAAGTTAAATAAATGTCTAATCACTATATTGTAGATATGAAAGTATTATAATATTGTATGCCAATTGTAATTAAAATAATAGTTACAGGGATGTATAGTGTATAAAATATAGTCATCTATTTACTTGCTACAATAAAAAAAGAACTTGTAAATTTTAGAGTGTATTAAATGTTAAACACCTCAAAAAATTTAATAAGCACTTATGAGAATTACAGGCCTGCCCTCAAATAAACTGGTTCTAAGCTTTTCATGGTCCTTAGTTTTAAAAGAATATGCAAAATAGAGGAGAGATATCAGCCTTCTATTAATTATTTCGAAACTCTGGATAACTACGTGCAAGGTGTTGAGTGACAATGGTGAAGAAACATAATTGAGCCCTTCTCTCACTGATGTTTTTTAGTCCAATGAGGTAGACAGGCAATAAGAAATTATAAAACTACAAATTGTGAAAAGTGCTATGAATAAAAGAAACAGAGGTAATAAGTAGTAATGAGCAAGAGGACCAAGATTTGGTTGTGTGGTCAGGGAAGTCCTCTCTAAGAGAAGATATGCTATAGACTAAAAGGATGAACAAATATTCCTGACCCAGACACCAGCATGAGCAAAGCAGGATGGTGGCCAGCATGACTGAAAAACTAAAAGACCATTTTGGGTAATTGATTGTCAATAAAGTGGGCAATGTGTGATATAATTTAATGACTGTAGAGGCAGACAGGCCTCAGGTTAATTTCTGCCTTTTGCATTTAGCAATTTTTAATCAAAGGAAGCATCTATTATTTTTAATTTTATATTTTCCTTGCATGTAATAAAATGTGTAATGTTATAACCTCTATAACATATAATGGGTAAGGACTGAAATAAAATATATTTTGGCATTCTGTCACTTATACCTTTTAATTTTGTATAACTCTTTAAAAATTTTTACTTTAAGGCCAAAAAAGAAAAGAGGCTGAAAACTAACTTGCTGTTCATAAGAAATTAAAATGTTGACTTTAATCTTTGCAAATATAAACATATCATTATCAAAGCAATGTGATAGTAAATATGAATCATGAAAATGAATAAATCTACAAAATAATATAATGCAATTTAATCATTTTAATTCTAAAATTATTATAATGTGTCAATGTTCTAAGAACAGAATCAAAGATTATTGGTGTATGCAAAAGTGAGCTAGAATAATATAATATGATATGTATTATAAATATTTTGTGCCAAATTTTATATTATTTTAATTATTCTAGTCAATCTAATTTTGCTTGCATTAGTTCTAGAATTAATATTATGAAAAATAACAGCAACTGTTTGAGATATGATATTTTCTTTTTGACTTAAAATTGAGTTAGAACAAACCCCACGATAACATGAAATAATATGTCTGACATGGTTTTCCTTCAGGAGATACTGAGTTTTTAAAATTTTTATGAAGTCCCTTGAAAGCTTTACAGTTCTTAGGATGCCTGGAGTCAATTTTGAGTAACTTTAGAATCTACTACAGGGAATCTTAATTCACAGTTAACAAAAGACTGAAAAAAGGAATGTTTTGGAGACAATTAGTTTTCTCCAAGGACATCAAAATGAGATCCCTGATAAGTCAAAGAGATGAAAATAATACATATCTATAATACTTTAATATGCTATATGGTAGTAATAAAAAATATTATAAATAAAAAAGTTAATTCTTACTGTCCATCTCATTGAAAGAATTAGGACTACATCTAAACATCTAAACATCAAACAAAATTACATAATATCTTAACAATTACAAAAACTGAATTTAGAGCTCATATTTACATGTTTATTCTAAAGTTTTTTATTGGTTTAATGTAAGATTTTGTGACTTGCATAAAGTCATCAGTGATGAAAAGTAAATCACTTTGTGTTTAGAGTTCTAACGATGTCCTGTGTCTACATTCAATCAATCATTCATCTATCTATTTATTCATTCAATAAATACTTACACACTGTCCACTGAGTGTCAGGTATTATATACTAGGTGTGGGGATACAGTGGTGAGCAATAGAATCAAAAGTGGTTGCTTCCATTCCTCTTCTTTTTTCAATTTGTAAATGTTTTATGCTTCCTTCTGCATTATGCTGGAAAACATTGTCTTTTAACAATGTTAATATTGATCAATAGATTCAGGTATTTTCAGCTTGATCCATTTATTTTAAGGTTTCCCATTGGCCATATCTTCATGGCTTTAGCAGTCATTAATGATTCTTGCCTGAAATACATTATTCCATTAGCTGTTATAAAATGGTAATGTTTTAATTCTTCTGCATTTTATAGAATTCTTCTGTAAAGAACAATTTTTCTTTTCAATTAGTTTGCTTTCATGAAAAGAACATTGTTAGGGAAAAATAGGCAAGATGAACTGAAATCTTAAGATTTATATTTCTTCATTCTTATTTTAAAAGAAGAAATTACAGCCTATTCAATGGTTGTGTTAAGAGGAAAAAAATTATATATTATCTTACTTATTTTTATAATAATTATATAATATAGTTCTGATTATTATTTTTATTCTTTAGATGAAGTACCCAAGATCAAAAAGTTTAAGTGGTATGCACACTTTTCTGATTCATATTGTTCTTTAAAAGCTTCAATCTTTCCCTTTATTTATTTTAGCTTATTTTGAAATATTTAGTTGTTTTCTATTTTAATCTGTTGTGTGTTATTAACTGAAAGAATGTTATTCACTCTATTATAAAATCTACTCTTCTGTCTTTTTTTTAAACTTTATTGGAAATCTTTTTTTCCCACTATGTTTACATAGGAAAGTGTTTCCTGGATTAATAGAAATAAATTTCTTAGTAGTAGGAGGGAATGAGCCAGTTCAGGGGCCCAAATAACTTTCCAACCTTCATGATGCCTTCTTCTGTTACTGTGAAGGTCTCAAAAATTAATCTCCGAAATCCACCTAGAATAATCAAACTCATAGAAACAGAGAGTAGAATGATGGTTGCAAGGGGCTTGGGTGAAAGAGGTAAAAGAAGTTGCTATTCAACAGGCATAAAATTTTTGTTATATAAGATGAATAATTTATAGAGATCGGCTGTACAATACTGTGCCTATAATGAACAATACCATATTATACAACTAAAAGTTCGTTAAGAGCGTAGATTCATATTAAATGTTCTTACAACAGTAAAAATAACCTTTGTTTAGTCTCATCTCTGAGAGCTAAGCTTGGGTCAAAAAGACTCTCCGTTTTCAATGTTATTCTTCTATCTATAGGACTTGGCCTAAATATTATGCTTCCCATTTTCTACTGGTGTTTTCCTCTTGATACTTTCTGAGGTCAGCATTCTCAAGACCACTAACTGCTCCTCTCTCTTCAGTTATCCAAACCTTTTCTTACTCCCAAGTTTTCTTTTGTAATCTTTTTGAATTTTGCTCTTAGCAATTTTCCCTCAAGAGGGATGTTCTGTCCTTTGAGATCAGAGAAGAAAGCACACTCCCAGCAGAATGGCTAAAATGAAAGACATGCATTCTTGGAATTGGCTAGAATGTGGAGCAACTGAACTTGCATACAATGTAAGCTATTATAATTGCATTGGAAAACTCTCTAGAAATATGGAAGACAGCTGGATATGTGCACAGAGAGTGATTCTGCTTCTAAATATATATCCTACAGAAATCCATTCATTTGTTTATAATGTTTTGCATAAGAATGTTCACTGTAGCACTATCTCTAATAGTTTGCAAAACCAGAAATCACCAAAATGTCCATTAAAATCAAAATTAATAAATATATTGTGGTACCTAAAAATAATAGAATATTGCAATAATTTTAAATACATGCAGCAATGTGGAAGAATCTCATAAACAAAACTTTGGGCAAAAGAAGCCAACCCCAAAGAGTACATACCGTTTGAACCAACTACATAAATTCGACAACAATGAAAGTATTCTATGGTATCAAAAGTCAGAAAAGCAGTTACCCTTGTGAAGGGAGCAATGGTGACTGGCAGGAAAATGTTTTGTTTCTTGATTTTGACACTGATTTCTTATGTGTGTTAACCTTGTGAAAATCCAGTCATTTATACACACAACCTGTAAGTTATATTTCAATAAAACATTTACTTAACATAAATAATAAATAACTAGTTATGGTCATACTATGACTGAATGTTAAAATCCATTTAATCTATTTAAAAATGAATATTTTATCTGTGGTGGGTGTAACTTGGAGAAATCTATGCTGCTTCTATAGTCCTGGAGTAAGTGCATGTGATATAATTACTTTTTTAAAATTTTGAACATACCCTTTGAATGTATGCAGCATCCACTCTTGGGAAATGTTTATATGTAGGGGTCACATCTTCATTACTTTGGGCCAAAATTCATTGTACTTTCAGTGTTATTTAATAAGAGTATTGCTTTTCTGTTGGGAAAGTTTGGACATTGCTAATTAAATAGAATTAAACTCAAGGTTATCCCCTGTCTCTGCTGTCAAAATTCATTCTCTGCCCTATGAAAAGACTCATGAAACAGCAGCTAGTCTTCACTAACTTATTTCATTCAATTAAAATTAAATTACACAATTGAACTTTTTTTCTTGTCTTTTCTATATAATAACATTTTAGTAAATTGCTTAATTAAAACTGAAGCCTGGCATTTGTTTCCTTCTCTTTAGGAAAAAAAGAAAAAGAAAAAAAGAAAAAGCATTCACTGCTACTTTCTAATTCAGCTATTCTATAGAAAGCTCTGGAAATAATCTTCTGCTACTAAGGAGAAAATAGATTATACCTTTTTCATAAAAATGTTTATTAAAAAGATACAAGCATGTTAGTTATTAAATTCAGTGTCAGGTTCCAGTTTCTAAGAAGTCATTTCAAATACAACCATATTCAACAAATATCTCTAGTTTTCACTTCACCAAAAACAAACAAACAAACAAAACCAAGAGAAAATAAAATAAAATAAAACAAAAATACTAGAGATATCAATTTGATTCTCCTTTGTGTTTTCATCATTTTTTAGTAGTGAGTTTACCCATGAAAATAGTGACTCTATTGGTAACAATATATATTAATGTTGCTCCAAAAATCTAATCTCTTATAACATAATGACTACCATTTTACGGTGTTCACTATTTTGCATCGTCAAATTGTTTTGTGCATATTAACTCATTTCATAGTCACAATGTCTATAAAATAAGTACTATTAGTATATACTTTTTTATAGATGAGAAAACTGAGGAAAAAGATAGTTAAGAGATTTGCCCAAATTTACACATCTAGTAAATGACAGAGCTGGAATTTTAATTCATTAATAATTTATCTTTGGGAGTCACACTTTTAACCATTGTATTGTAACACCTACAAGAAGCAGCACACACGCCAATGGGTAACTCTCCTCCTGAAAACACAAAATTTATTTGTTTCTATTAATTCACAGCTATTTTATGAGATTCTGCAATATGCTTTCTATATGCTAGGTACTAGGTAAATATGAATAAAACAGGTATAGTTCTTGCCCTCATGGAACTTAAAGGGAGTCAACATAGATGTTAACTAAACTTCCTGTGGTAATCATTTCACAATATATGAAAGTTGGGTCATTATGCTTTACAACTTACGCAGTGGTGTATGTCAATTTTATCTCAATAAAACAGAAAGAAAAGAAAGACAATAACAAATGAAAAAAAAAAAAGCAACCACGAAAGAAAAAGTTAATCATTGTCAGCTATCAAGTTTCACAATCACAGAATACACAAATTTCAGTTATTGCATTTACTTAAATAAAGCTAGCCCCTCAACAACATTGTTCAACTTCCAGTCACCACAGTTTAGTAACTATGAGTAATTGTGTGGACAAAACAGGCTACTAGCTCAGTCCAGAAATTGCTAAGAAAGTTAACAGATGTACATTATGATCAGTGACCACTCACATCACTTCTTTCAAAGTCTGTGATTGATCCCTTTGCATCTGTTATTTAGTTCACATGTGTACTGAAAGCTTTCAGATATCTTGCTTCTTTGTCTCCAAATGATAAACCTATATGACATTATACAGATATGCATAACTGCAAGAGGGAATTGGGCAGCAAAAATGAACATGCAGCAAAGAACCAAAAGTGATAATGCTGACAGTGAAATTAAAGTGAAAATAAATGGATCATAGAAGAAATAGATAATCATGTTGATGGGTGCCATTCAAAGACTAGATATGCAGCCATGGGAACTTAGTGAAGGTGAATTTATTGACATAAATGAGAAAAATAATTTTGACATAAAATACAAAGATGCCCCACAGTGACTTGAGCAAAAAACTTTCCATTAAAGAACTCTGAAAAATATTTCGAGACATAGAAAACCATATAGGATAAAATGTTGGTAACTAATCCAAACTTAAAAGCATGACAATTTGCCAAGATATAAAAAAGTGCTTCCTTTGTAAATTATGTAGTGAGAAGAAGGCGGGCTGTATGCAATGACTTTTGATAACTTTTTTTCACAAAGAAATAAAACACTAAATGTTAATATTTCTTATGTATTAAGTTCCACTATACTAAGTAAACATTAGTTTTACTATATTTTTCATTTCAATATACATTGATAACTAAAACAGAATTTTTAATGTTCACACTAAATTTTTAAATGTCTTGGAACAACTGCAATTTTCCTCATCTTTTATTAATATAACTTTGTGTTGTTTCAGCTTCATGCTCATATTTAGAATCCTACATATGTGCAAAGCAAAAATCCCCTGTACAAAAAGCTAACAATTCTTATCTTCCAGCCAAAGTCTTCCCCCCTATGATTACTCTATTGGAAAAGAAATATTTAAATATTTCTAAAACTCTTTTCTTAGATCAACAATTTTAGATCAATTATATATTTATCTATTTCCTGTAATAGAATATTACTTCACTCTCACTCATTTTTTTTGTTCCGATATAATTATGCCACCATTTTTAGTTTAGTTTAAATGATCAAATTAATTATCTTTGCATTTATAAATACATAGCCTCACTTTCATTTCTTCTTTTCTAAGCTATATTTATCTTTTGACTGTGCACATGGAAAAATACAATATGGATCCTATCTATTTTTCTGACAACTCTCAAGGGTCAACTCTGAGATTTTGACATTTGTACTTTTACATCATCAGTTTATATGTATATATATATATGTTTATATATATACATATATATAGTATTATAGTGCAGATATGAGGAAATGAATTTTTCAAATTTTTATGTCTAAAAATATATATCTTTATTCTTTGAAAGATTTTTGCTAGTGAAGAATTCTAAGTTGAAAGTTTTTTTTAAAGAAATCAACATTTTAAAGAAGTTGCTCCACTGTCTTTTAACTTGCATTATTTCTGACAAGAAACCAGCTGTCATCTTTATCTTCGTTTCTCTTTAGTATCTTTCCCTACTCCAAATTCTTTTAAGATTTTTCTATTTACCACAGATTTTAAAAAATTTGTGATTTGTCTTGATGCAAATTTTTTTCTCCATGATTTTATACTTGAGTTTTGTTGAGTTTTTTAGATCGGTGAATTTATAATTTTCCTCCATTTCAATAATTTTTAGCTATTGTTTCTTCAAATATGTTTTACCTCTCACTTCTCTTGGGCACTTTGATACATATAGTTGACTACTTATTCTTATCCTACATTTTTCTAATGCTCTATTAATTTTTGTTTTCTTTCTCTATGATTCATTTTTGATAATTTCTATTACTTTCTCTTCAAGTCACTAACCTTTTTTTCTGATTCCACCATTAAACCCATATAGTGTATTTTTCATTTCAGACATTAAAGTTTTTAAAAATTTAATGTTATTGTTTTAATATTTTAATATTAATATTAATATTAATGTAATATTTTTAATATTTTTATTTAACTTTTTGAACTTGTAGAATATAGTTATAATATATGTTTTAATGTCATTGTCTACTAATTCTAACATCAGTGTCTCTTCTAGGTTGGTTTTGATTGATTTTTCCTCTTTATTTTGGTTAGTGCTCTTCTGTTTTTTTTTTTTGCATTGTTTATAGTCTTTAATTGGATACCAGCCACTGGAAAATTGCCTTGTTTGTGTTCATATACAAATTTTTGAGCTTTATGTGTGGGTTGTGATTAAAGTTACTTGAAATCAGTCTTATCCTTTCAGGTCTTGTTTGGAAGTGGGAGCAGCACAGAGTTTAACCTAGGGTTAATTAATACCCAGTTTCCATAAGAAGGTATGACCTTTCTTAGTTTTCTTATCATTACTTCTTAAATTATGAGGCTTTCTGTACTGATTATTGGAAATTCCTGGACATGTATAAGCCCTGGGCACTGTTCTCTTACTTCTTTTGAGTGGTTCTTTCCCATCAAAGGGTAGTTTCTTCACACAATTTCTCTGTTTAAATGAATCCTCCAGAAGATCTGCAGAGCTCTCTCTTTATGCACCTCTCTCTTCACACATGGTCCTCTGTCCTGTGACTTCACTACTTTCTCAGGAAGACCATAGGGTTTCCTGATTCTTGTATTGCAGTCTGGAAACTTTCTTCAAGCAGCAAGTTGGGGCAAACATAGGACTCTTTTTGTTTTTTTCAAAGTTTCTCAGGAACCATTGTCCTTCATTGCCTGCTGCTGATGACTTAAACCTTATTGTTTTATGCATCTTATTCTGCTTGTAGTTGTTTCAAGCAAGGGGATAATTTTGATTTGTTATTCCTGGTCATTTTTTGAACTAATATTTGTTGATTCCTGAATCTTTATAATATTAGCATGCATATGCAATAGAAAATTAATATATAGAGAACAAACAAACCTTAATAATAAAAGTTTTAAATATCAAAAGAAATAAACATATTTCACGGCATAATAATGCAAATAGATGATAAAGTTTAAGATAAAGGTTTCAATTCTTCAACCTCATTTAGTATGAAGGACTATCGTTCAAACTTACAAAACATTTTAATTTATAAGTTCATCCTAGAAACCTGTATCAAAAGGACAATGTAAACTTCGTTAGTTTGGCTCCTTTCATTGAAAATGGATCTGAAAAAAACTCATGGAGAGTTATAGGTTAGACGAGTCATAATCAGAGCAATTAACAATAGATTATGTATCATGAGCTTCCTAGAAAAGGAAATCCAAATTGAAATTGTCGAACTCAAGATGATAGCTTCCCTAGCTGGATCACAATTCAACAATCAACTACTTTGTTTACTACATAAATACAAATAGTATTCATACTCTCCCTTTATCTAAACTTATAGATTACAAAAACTATGAGTTGATTTTAAAAATATACACATGTTATACAAGTCACTTTTAGACAGGATTTGTAGGTACCTTTCATTTTATAGAAAGGCTTACTAGAGAGGGAATTCTAAATGCAGTTCATGGGTTGATATTAATAGAATATTAATAATAATATTATTGCTTATAAAAAAATATTCTGGACTCCTTAGTACAACTCAATTAAATCACATTTAAATTTTAATGTCTCTGCTTCTTCAAATTGTATCTTAATGTTTTCTTTTACTGCCACCATTGTTTTTTATAAGTTTAAGTTGTTTTTAGAAATATGCTTTAAAATAGTGTACTCAGTCTTAGAACCCTTGGATTCTGTCTCCTATGAAGTTAATAAATCTCTTTGACATTCTGAGCCTTCGTTTCTGTGAAATGTGGCTAGGAAATATAAAATGTGGTTAAAAACACTTGCCATTTTTACTTTACCATTAATACATTGTGTCTTAAAGCATGTAGGTGTGAAGATTTTCTATCTTTCACTGTTGATCTTTTAGAATATTGTGCTATTTCTGGGGGTAAATTTGAATATAAACCTAAATTTGAGGATAGATTTTCAAAATTCCAGTTTGTTCTCTTGCACAAGTACACCAGACATTTGCCTGTTATTTTAAGCATGTACAGATAAGGATACCTAACATTGATCCAAATCTGAGAGAAAAACAAAATACTGGAATGATATGCTACAAGATCAATAACTAAGCAGCAGTGTGAAATGTCAAAAGGCAGACAACAAAGAGACCTGAAAGAGATCACTTACAAAAGAAATCATTATTAAATGTAACTAATTGAATCTAACTAGGAAAAAATATTATAGATGGAACAGCATGGGAAATCAAAGATCAGAGCAGAGTTGGATTTAAATCATTATACCCTCACTTATCACTAAAGTGACATAAATTAAACTTATTTTTGTATAAGGAAATGCCTTGCCATATTATCTGTTATAAGATCCAACATTCATTTTTCTTTCTAACCCTAAAAGGCTATAAGGTATTAGATCTGTACTTTCATCAAAGAAGGCCTATTAAAATATTTTGTAATCATGTGGCCTGGATTAAAACATCTGTTCAGGATATTAGATAATATTAAGGAATTGTTTATTTTTATAGGTGTGGTAAAGGTATCAGGTTTGATTTTTTAAAAGGGCCCTTATCTCTTAGAGTTATATTCTAAAATATTTATAGTTAAAGTATATAATATGGGAATTTGATTCAAAATAAGCCAGAGCATGGTGAGAGTGTAGGAATTTGGATAAAACAAGATTGGTCATGAATTGATAATTATTGAAAACAGATGAAGAATTCTTATTATTCTCTCTACTTTTTATTTCTTTGAAATTAAAGAGAAACAAAACAAAATTTGTTTTATTATATGTGTTCTATGACCTTACACAAGTTGCTTAATATACAGCTCCTCATTCATAAAGAGAGAATAAGAAATATTTGTCTTATAGTATTGTTTTGAGGACTAAATGAATTACCTGACATAATACACTTAGAATATTGCCTATCTTGTAGAACATGCTATGTAAATACTAACTTCAAAAAATGTATATTCTTCATTCTGTGTTCATTTTTTAAATTAAACTTTTTATTTGGTGATAATTGTAGATTCACATGTAGTTGTGAGAAATAATACAGAAAAATCTTCTGTATATCTACTCAGTTTCTCCCAGTGGTAACATCTTACACAACTATGGCATAACCAGAATATTGACATTGATATAATCAAGATACAGAATATTTTCACCACCATGAGAATCCCTCATATTGCCCTTTTTTAGTTACACCACTTCTTTCTCCCTCCTCAACCCCTGACCAGCACCAATCTGTTCTCCATCACTATAATTCAATCATTTTAAGAATGTTATATAAATGAAATCATACTGTATGTAATGTTTTGGAATTGACTTTTCTTTTTCTCAGCATAATTCTCCAGAGATTCATTCAGATTGCTGTGTATACCAGTATACCAGTAGTTCATTAATCCTAATTGTTGAGTAGTATTCCATGATATTGTTATTCCACACTTTGTTTAACAATTCACTGTTCACTAAAGAATGTGCTTTAGTATTTAGCTATCATGGATTAAGCTTCTTTAAATATTTGAGTGCAAATTTTTGTGTGAACATAACTTTATTTGGGGGGGGGATAAATGCCCAGGAGTAGAATTTTTGTGTCATATTATAGTTTCATACTTAGTTTTCCAGATCAATTTTACCATTTGAAATTCCCATCAGCAATGGATGAATGATCAAGTTTCTCTGCATTCTTCTCAGTGAGAAATGAATGGCATTTTCACTCATTTTTGCTATTATGATAGGATGGGGTGATGTTTCATATTTTTGGAAATCTTTTTATATGTTTATTTGCCATCTGTATGTTCTCTTCAGTGGAATGCCTGTTTGTGTCTTTGCACATTTTATAACTGGTTTGTTTATTTTTAAAAAAGGGTTTACAATATTTTATTTATTTATTATTATTTATTAGAAGTTATTATTATTTATTTAACATTTAATGAACATGTACGACACAATAATGAGTGCTAGACCTTGTTCTAAATACATCAGTAGATGAAACACTGATCTCAGCCATTATGAAAGTTACATTCCAGGAGGGGGAGAAGGACAATGATATATACAGAAGATGTTAGAAAGTTACAGGTACTACAGGAAAAAATTAGAACAGGAAAAGGGGGATAGGGAGATCATCAGTACAGGTCATAATTTCAAACACCTATTTATGCCTGAACACATATGCCTGTGCAGGCACATTTGTCTTTTGAACAATAGTAAGGAAATATAAACATTAAGAACAAGATCCTAATGCGTTAAAATGTTATCCCCACTTTAAAAGTTGTTTGCTGGATTTGTAGCATATAGAGGAATTATGAGGATTATAACAGCTAAGATTTATTGAATGCTAAGCTCCAATCACTGCATTTTACATACATGACCTCAATGAATCCTTATATGAAGTTGCATTTTATACCTATATGTTTTCTTAAAGTTAATTTACATATCCAAGGTCCTACAGTATCAGTTTCTCTCATTCTCTTTGGTAACATAAAAATGCTCAGAATTATTTATGTAATCCATTATGGAATTTATATATACATATATATAAAATCTGTGTGTGTATATGTGAGTGTGTGTACATACACAGTCAAAGACAGACATTTGCCACATAGCCTTTCTTTCATTGCTAGATCTCAAAAAACCTTAAGGCATCTGCTCACACTCTTTGCCTGGACCTTCACCTGTCTGTATGGCTAATTTCCTCATATTCATGTCTTGGCTTAATGAAGACCCTTCAGGCTTTCAATGAATAATCAATGCAAGCTCTATTATCATTTTTTATTTCTTCCAAAGAATTTGCAGAGGTCTCCTAGGTTCGTTATTGTCCTAGAATTACTTTACCATGTAAGTTTAGTTCACTGTAGTATACCTAGTACTTGTTTTTCAATGAAAAAAATATAAATACCCAAAATATTAATAGTGACTTAACTCTATGTGGTGGCATTAAAAATATTTTATACTTTAATGTTTATTCTTCTACAATATTACTCACTTATTCATATATTATGTTATTCATCAAGTTAAATATTTTCTTAATATTGAAATATCTTCCTCCAATTTCCCTTTTTATTTCATTTATGGTCCCTTCCTCTATCCACCCTCTAAAAAATACTGACCTTTAATAATCTTTTCTCAACCTTTCTTTTACCAAAAGATCATGACTTCATTTATAATCAGTCAAAAACTGCAAGGAAAAAACATTTTAGAGACACAGTATTTGTGCATTGTCTTACACTTTGGCCAATTTTTGTGCTTGGCCACTCAACTGCAAGCCCTTGGCTCCTGGGAGCTCGTTCTGAGACCTGGGATTATAGTTAATTGTATCATGTGTTCTATGAGCCCCCAAATCAAAATTTTTTATTGAGGTATGTATGGACACTAAAATATTCTAGGATTTTGGGGAAAAGAAAATAGGATTTATTTTTATGAAATACATAAAAATATCAGTTGTCTTGACTGTGACTAATTTAAATGTGGTCTTAGAAGCCATTTGTGCAGCTGTTTAAGGAAAATAATTATGTATGAGGCTAAATTGTTTATATTAATTAAATGCTATTGCTTTTTACACTAAATTTATTTGCTCAGTGTTTGACAATATTAATTCAGATTGGGTTTCATTTTTGCCCCATAACCTTGTTTAACCAAAAACTCCTTTTACTCACACTATTTTGAAATTCTCACCTCCTTTTTTCACTATTTAGTATATTATGCCCAATTACTCAGTTTAGGAAAGTAGGATTTTCAAAATTACCTTTACACCAAGATTAAATATTTCATGATTTATTTTGTAATCAGATATCATTTTAATTTTTGGATTATTTTTTCTAGTAACTACTGTTTTTCTACTTTGCTCTTTACATCCCTTAATGTCAGAATACTTAATCTCCTGTACAAAAGCATGGTGTTTCATATATCTTCTTATTCTTGTCATCAATTTCCAATTTGAGTCATCTCTCCATAGAAACTTTACTAAAGATTTCTCTACAAGCGTCAATGTAAGGCTACACCAATTTTAAATTTTTCTAAGATCAATCATCTGTTACATGAAAGAACATGCTTTCAACCAAAGTATCTGATTCCAAACCACATTCTTTCTGCTTTGTTGTACTGCCACAACCTAATTAACAGATAAGAAATATGGACAAATTTATAAGGATTGGAAATATTAATTTGATGCTAAGATAACATTGGGAACACACTAAGATGGATAAATTTTTATTTCCTGTCAAAGATATCACTGTATGCTATTGGAATATATACTTGGTAAACCATTTGCAGTGCTTTCAAGAATGGGATGTGCAAACATGGAACCATAATTAAAAGTTGTAGGACAAGAAAACAGATTCCACCATTCGTCCTCCTTTGAACTTATTCCTCACAGAGAATTCAGCAATTGTTCTAAATTAATATTGAGCAAATATTTGAGGAATATCAGTTTGAAAGAATCAGAGTGATTAATTTATTGGGACTGATATATGTCCCAGTGTGTCCGGTACTCTGCTCTGTCTTTGTAGGTTATAACAAAATTCTCATCAGAAGAAATGTACCCATGTCTGCACCTCTACTGAAGCATTTCCCCCCCACAAGATATATATTTATCTTAAATATTTAAAGTTTCAATGAAATAGAAATCTTGATATAATTGTATAGTTATTTTGTTAGCAAATAAAAAAATTTAAAGATAGTTTTTTAATTGCGAGACAAAAAGGCAAGCAGTTCAAAAGTTGAAAAATTTTGGCCAAACTGAAAGGTTAAATAAAATTGAAAAAAGCAGATCACCATAATATTGTATATGGTATGTTTGATGTTTTCCAGAAGACAGGTTTTTATAGGTTTATTAAGAATGCTACAGTTTTAAGGATCACTTTTATAGAATTGTATGATGGCATTGCAAATACTTTAACTACTTCCAGGATTCTAAGAACATAAATATTGGAGTAGAACCCACTTCCAGAGGTTTATGAAAACTCTAAGAATATGATCAGACTTTGGGGAAAATCTCCCACACTAGACTTTCTTCTCCAACACACGTTTTACATAGCAAATCAAAGGAAAAAAAATGGCAGTCTTCCTACATTAGAAGAAGACTAGACCAGGGAGTGATACAAACAAAAATACTGCAGTTTTCATTGTAGACCAAGCCAAGATTTATTTTTGGTATTAGAAATAGGTGACCCTAAACATATAAGGACACATTTAAATTCACTGACAAATATTCAAATACAGAAATATTAAAGAACTCTCATTAGCACATTTATAGGAGTAGAAGAAAAATCTGAGCACATTTATAAGTACATATATAATATTGCTGGAACAGGTTTGAATATTCAATGAAAAAGTAAAAGACCAGTTTTGAAATTTTAGCCTGAAGTCTTTTATAAGTAAAGTATTGAACTTAGTTATCCACTCATGAAAGCCTACATAAAAACCACCACAGCCATCATAATACTGTCCTATGTTTCTATTGTCTATTTTAATAATAATACTTTCAGTCACAAGATTCATGTTGATACCCTCAAGTGAAATTAAGAATTGAAGTATTTGCATGAGTAATTTAGACTAAAAATATGTTCCTTTTTCTGACACTTATGTAGATGAATGATATCCACCTTCTCAAAATGAAAGCCTTATTTGCACATTTAGTGAACACCAATAGCATCTTGAAAAGTCTATTCTGTGGATCCATTTATTTATTTTCATATTTTTTAAATGATTTGATAATAGAAAAATATTCTGAATTTCATGCTGCATTTCCAAAGGTATATTGTAACAGGAAACTAAAAGCCAACAGTTTTGCTACACATGTTAGCCTAGTGACATTTAACCTAATATAAGTGAAAACATATTTATGGTGAAATTATATAATAAGTGATGATGGAAATTCCAGTAAATATGGGAGTTCTATTTCCCAAGGTGTGGCCTCACAATTTAACACAAGATAATAAGCATAAACATAATATTTTGATTACTCATTTTATTGGTGGGAATTCTCATTAGATCAGTTTCTAACAGGATTTGGATTACTTTGACTCCATTGCTGCATAACCCTTCACTCTCAGTAACTTTTCCAGTTTTGGTAATGAAAGTATTTGGGTACTCACCCTTGTGCCATTTCTTGAAATCTTGCCCATTATTTTGCTTGAACCTCATAAAATTTTAATTTGTGTTGTGTGCAGTAAGGAGACCAATAAAACACCATATGTTTGGTGACTAAACCATTAAAAAATGTCCTAGCACTTTTTCTATAATATTCTGTGACACATAGGAATTTGGAATTTGACCATTTATAACAATAAAGATGAAATATTCTTTGTTCTTATTATATTTTTTTCATACTCTTTGAGAGAAAAAGATTCCCACACATGCAAGAAAAAGAAACACTAGATTCTGGTCTACCAATTTAGTTTAAGAAATAAAGTTAAAAAAAAATTCTGCTTATTTTACTTCCATGTCTTATTTAACTTTTTAGTGATCAACAGGTGATTGTTATAAGCAGCCAGAAAACAAAAGGAGTGTCACACTCATCTTCTGTGTTCGAGAAACAAAATATTCTTCATAAAAGTTTGTAAACAGAAAATTAATGCATGCTAACCAACTTTCTAAACTACAGTTTCTTTTAGACACTAAATTTGGAAAAGAAAAACAGAATTATCCTTGAACAAGATAAAAAAAAAACCTATAAAATATGAGCATTGAAAGATTTTAATTTAAAACTTGAAATATCTGCTAATTGTGGCAACATGACCAGACTAAACTTGAACAGTGAAGTAAATAAAAGACTCTTCTTATAATCAAACCAAACAAAAACAAAGAAATAAAAATAAACCTAGAATTCACAGGCAAAACCATAGAGGTTTTCTACTTCTACTCAACACTATTTTCTCCAAGTGTTGATGAGGCCCGTGTCCTGGGTAAACCAAAACAAACAACAACAAAAAAATAAAATAAAAATATGCACCCCCCCACACACACACACAGAACTCCAAACACCAAAATACGTAAATCTGAAATTGGATGGTAAGCAAGTGTCCAGGAATACCTAGTAAATATCTCATGGCCATTTCAAACTTCCTCTCTACAAAAGCACCCAAAGGCAGTTTCATTTGACGAATGCGAATCAATACATATATATTTATACATTTTAGAGATTAAATGGACCCAAATGGCCAATTTCTCTGAAAGGAGAATGTCAAATACAAAGAACATAGCCATTCTCAATGTGTATAAGTGCTGTGATCGGGCCCTTATACTGTTTTAGACTCTGGTGCACAGAATGCTGGAGAGGGAGGAAAGAAAGTGATAGTTTTAATTTTAAAAATGCAAAGCATAGCTTTTTCAAATTGCTTAATACCTCCCAACTCTCCTTAGGCCCCCAACCTCCACATTCTGGTTAGAATGTTACCCAAGCTCTTTTTGTCCAGCTGTCTTGGACAGGTAAATGTCCTAGTGCCCAATAGTTCCCTCTGCTCTGCAAAAAAATTAATTAATTAATTAATTAATTAAACATGAGCAGCAACACCTTTAAAACTTATTTTTTTGTGACAAAACATTCTTATAACTTAATGACAAATATGTAAATTGCTTTAGATTTAAGTATTCAGTCATTTCATATATTAGCTCAGCCACCTACTCACTTTTAAAACTTAATATTAAATGAACGCCTCAATTTTGCCATTTGTTTACATATGTTAAAGACACTGGGCAGGGAATTAGATAAGGCAATAAATATTTATAAAGAACTCTGAGACCCTTTGGTAAAAAATGACATAAAAATATGAATTATTATTGCAGATATTGGGAAAAAAGCAATGCAAATGTCTTGATTTTGTAATAACTAATGGGTTGTAGGCTAAATCATAATTTTTAGCTGCATTCAAATTTTCAATAAAAAGATCTTATCTAAATATTCTTAAACAGAATGTATACAGCTTCAGTGGTAATGATGTTAAATTTCTTCTTTTTTTAATAATATTTGAGAGATCACATAACATACTCAATTGCATTGATTTTGGGATGAACTCAATTTTCACACATCATTCTCCTTTTCATAAAAGTTATAAGAAAGGTGGAAAATAGACCAAAAGAGAGTGGAAGAGATCAATAGCTTGGCATAAGGTGCCATACCACTATCCATTTAGGGCACATCATTATAGTTGTGCATGGTTTACTCCCACTGTTAAACAAAAGGGGAGAAGGAAATCTCAAGTTAGGAGATTTCACACTATTTGTATCTTTTGTAACTTCTTCTTGTACAGTTTTATGTAAAGAAACAATGAGTTTCCATTAAAGTATGAAAATTTTAATTTTAAATTCACAAATTAGTCCTATAAACAAAATGATTCTCATACATAAAATTTTGGAAATGTCACCTCTTAAAGGCCAAGAATGTTGCTCTGATTCTGCTCACCTGTACAATGTACACTAAGTCGAGGGTTCAGAGCAAGACATGTATGCCTGTCTTGACTCTGATGTCTTACAGAGAATGTGGTGAAAGGCATGCCAAGGTTTTCATTGCAGACCAAATTTTGCTTCAGAAACTTTCCCTGCTTTTGGTCCTAGCTTATGAGAACTTTCTGTGAAAATCTGGAATAGTGTAGGATGGTAGAATCTCATATTTCTTCATGTCATTTAAGCTTTCTTTAATATATTAGTTTTATTCTGACCTCCAACTGCACAAATGCTTTTTTTTTTGGTTCTACTTAAACTAACAGATTTATAAATGACTCCTGTAATAACAATCATGCTATTTTTTAATTTCTACATTATTTTGAAATTAGGTTTCAAAAGATGTTCCTCATCTGATAAAGAGAATTGCATCTGGAATAAATGAAATGAATAGCTGCACCTGTCATGTTAATAAAATGGGAATTTGTGACATGTGTTAATTTTCTCATGCTGCTGTGACAAATTACCACGAACATATGGTTTAACACAACACAAATTTATTATCTTACATTTCTGTAGGTCAGAAGTGTGACACAGCTCTTACTGAGCTAAGATACAGGTACCAGGAGAGCTGCCTTCCTTTCTGAAAACTCTAGGAAAAAAAACTCTCTTTCTGTGCCTTTGCCAGCTTTTAGAGGCCATAAGAATTCCTTGGCTTGTGGCCACTTCCTCCATTTTCAAAGCCAGCACCTGACATCAAGTTCTCATGCTGCCATATTTCTAGTTCTCTGAAGCCTGGAAACGTTCTTGCTTTTAACAACTCATGGATTAGATTGGGTGCATCAGGATAATACAGGAAAATATCCTCATATCAAAATATCCTCACATTAGCAAAGTTCCTTTTACTAGGTAAAGTAATATGCTCCCAGGTACTGAAAATCAATACATTGGGGATTATTATTCTGTCAATCACATAGTAATAGTCAAAGGTTGTCTGGAGATCAGTTTAATCTTTTAAATTATTGACAGTGTCATGCAATCCAGTGATCATGCAGCCTACTTTTGTTCCTAACTATCTGAAAACTCTTTGGTCAGAATTATATAAAGAGCTTTTCAATATTTTCGAGCTATTGTAGGCCTCTTAAATAAAAGAGAACCATAATTATTTAGTGGTTTGAGCTTTTCTCAATTTCAATCATAATAAACAAATAAATACATATAATTATTTTGAAAAACAGGCATATTATCAAGATGTATATGAACACTCCGGGAAGAGAAGAAAAGACACACGCTATGAAATTTTGGACATTTCTCTTACGCTCTTTAGTCTGTGGGGTCCCATACATGAAATGAGTAAATTTGACTATGTGATCTCTAAAAAACTTTGAATTAAAAAAAATCTATAATTTCATCACTTCATGAACATGGTTTCTAAAATTTATAGAAATTAAATTCTACCACAGAATGTTTTTGAAGATGATTACTGATGAATTCTGAAATAATTAAAGGAAGGAAATCTGAAACCAAAGAAACAATACATGATAATTTTAGCAAAACAAGTGTACAAGTCATCCATATAAGAAAAAGATCAGTTATTTGGTAACTCTTATAATTAATTGAAATTAAATAATCATTTTAAACAAATTTTTGGATTTGTATCCAGCATTCAACTTTTTAAAATAAATATATTGGATCAAATTTTTGTCTGTTAATTGCCAAAAAAAAAAAAAAACAAACAAAAAAAAGATATTTTATTTAGAAAATAATTTCTTTAAAAAGTCAGTCATAAGTAGAAAGGGAGATTGTAACAAAGAAACTGGGCCATTCCCGAAATATGCCACATTAGGCTATAGAGAGATTAATATTACCTGAAATGCTTAAAATTGTTTTTATATAACTAATACTTATATTTTGACTATTTCTTCTGGCAATATATTTTGGTGTTATATATAAGAATAATAGAATTAGACCAGAATTCTAGCCTATTTAGTTAAACCTTGTTTTGTGATTTTCTTTGAAAATTGATTTTTTACTTCCTGATATTCTCTGGGTTGCCCAGTGGCAGTTATGTTACAAACCAGAAATAATGAACTAATTGAAGTAAATTATATGACTTAGTGTATAAATTCAGGAATATTTATTTAGAATGCCTGTAGTTACAAGTTCTACACAGAGCTAGAACTATTCTTAACAGTTTGTGGGGCTATGATAGCCTGGTGCTAGCAACAAGGTGATAATTTCCTTCAGGTATTCCATGACACTTATTTTCTTCTAAATCTATCTTGGATCTCGATCAGCTTTTGCCCTAAAGAACACTGGTATGACCTGTACTTCAGCATCTATGTTAGTCCAGCTTACCCACAGAGGACTAGTAGTGCTTTGTTTTAAATTTTCTTTTCTTTTTTTTTTTAACCTGACACTTATTGCCATACATTCTATTTAACTACTTATATTTAGATTGTATTTATGTCAGTTAAATACTAAGTTTGTTAAAGGTAGTGACTCTACTGTTATATGAATTGTTAGTCTCTTAACAAATCCTTTTTAAAGTAATCTGTTCCCAATATGGACAGTTTAGTTAAAAATATGTTTATATCTTTAGTACTATTAAAACCCTAGAGTTGGACACAGAACTTCTAGAACAGCAGAACAAGGTCCTCTATACATCCATCTCTCCCTAAAGACGATGTAAAGCATTGACAAAAATAGTCAAAGTTAACTTTTTCAAACTCTGGAAATTAGCCAAAGACTTGTAAAGTACGAGGAGTGTTTATTCAAGAAAAACTGTTGAACTTCATTAAGTACAGCACTTATGGCATTATAACTATCTCTTCCTATCCTCAGCTCTTAAGAACTCTTGAAAACCAGAACCATGCACATGTTGGAAAGGGAAGACTACATCTAGACCTCAAAAATGTCCATCCCTAGAGTGGTGTTATTATATGACTTATCTGAATGCTACATAAAAAAACCTGCCCCATTTGAAGTGTTGTCATTATTTTATCTGGTTGAGACCTTCCTCTGCAGGAAAAGACCTACTCCTTAAATGTTTGTGGAAAACATTCAGCAAGCATTAACATGGCAGCGACCTAGGCTGCTTTTAATTTCAAAATTTACTAAAAAATTGCAGTAATTAAAACAGTTTGGTACTGGCTGGCTTAAGAATAAATATAGAAATCAATTAAATAGAATTTAGAGTCCTGAAATAAGCTTCCATTTATGATAAATTGAGTTTTGACGATGATCTGATGACAATTAAATTTTTATGTGAAAAAATCAAAATTAAGTGCCACTTTACGTCATCTATAACAAATACACCCAAAATAGATCATAGAGATATAAGTAAGAGCTAAAACTCAAACTATAAAAAAAAATTTTAGAGAAAAAACTTATGGGTGAATCATTATGGCCTTGGTTTAACAAATGTTTCCTTAGATATAACATCAAAAAGCGACAGAACAAAAATAGAGTAATTGGACTTCATTAGAATTAAATAATTATATACTTTAAAGGTCACACACAAAAAATAAAAGACAGCCCACAGAATGAGAGAAAATATTCACAAATTATGTATTTAACAAGGGGCATGCATTTAGAATATTAAAGAACACAATACATGTGTGTGTACATGTATACATATATATACTCAATAATAAAAACCTCAATATTAAAAGATATATTATCCAATTAATAAAAGGGCAAATATATGAATAGAGATTTTTCCAAAGAAGATATACTAATTGCCAGGATCCACATGAAAAATGTTAAACATCATTATTCATTATTGAAACGCAAATCAAAACAATGACATACTATTTCACACTCATTAGAAAGATTACAAGAGAAAAAACAGACAAATAACAAATGTTAGTGAGGTAAAAAGATATTATAACCCTAATACATTACTAGTGAGATTGTAAAATTTTGTGGTCACTTTAAAAAAAAGTGTAGCATTTCCTCAGAGTGTTATAAATGGAATTACTATATGACCTGGCAATTTCACTTTTAAGTATATATTCAAATAAAGTGAAAGTATATATCTACACAAAAACTTGTACACAAACATTCATAGTGGCTATTTACCATAGCCAAAGGGTGAGAATAACCCAGATTTCTATCAACAGTGAATGGATAAACAAGTTGTGGTATGTCCGTACAATAAAATACTATTTAGCAATAAAAATTAATGAAAAGTTGATACTTGCTATAATCTGGATGAAACTTGAAGAGACTATACTAAGTGAAAGAAACCAGTCACATATCTTATGATTCTATTTATATAAAATGTCCTGAATGAATAAATTTATAGAGACAGAAAATAGGTCAGTAATTGTCTAGGAATCTGGAAATGGGAAAATGAGGAAATGGAGAATAATTGCTAATAAATGTAAAATTTTCTTTTAGTGTAATAAAATGTTTCAAAATTGATTTTCATAATATTTACACAATGTAGGAATATGCTAAAAAATTCATTGAGATGTATACTTTAAATGGGTGAATTTAAAAATATGGTATCTCAATAAAACTGTTAAAATAATTTGATGTAACTTCTCTGTCCTGTGAGTGTTAGGTTCTTCTACTTAGGAGCAAAGAGGGATAAGCACACCTAATGATCAACATTGGACAAAACTGAATAGGATTTTTAAGTGAAATATGGATGAAGTGTTAATGGGAGAAGGGTACATTAGGAATCAGATATTTCCATTATAGGATTCATATTTCATTGGGTCTTGTAAGATTTTTGAAAGACTGACAAATTATGATATTTAGAGAAGAAAGGCAAAAATACTCCACAAGGTTGTGGGGGAGGTGAATTAAGATGTCAAAATATGGAGATTGCTAAAGGCAAGGATTGTTTATAGAAAGGAACTATGGGAGATGAACACAATTTAAATATTACATATATGCCTTAAAGTGTACAGCTGGAACTTATTAGATTTTGTTAACCAATGTTGCCATAAAAATAAATTAATTAATAAATTAATTTTTAAAAATAGGCAAAGGATTTAAAGGGCATTTCACAGATAATTCTGACTTGTAATTAGATAAATGCAAATGTAAAAGTATGACATTATATTCATTATCTTGGAAAAAAGCAAAGATCAGATGAAGAGGATGTGAAAAACACAGACTTGGATGCCCAGAAAGTAGACATCTAAATAGAGAGAGCCCTGGTAGTAAGAAATTTGGAAATCTGCAGGAAAATCAAAGTATACACTTCAAGGTAATAACTTCACTCCTAGAACACATCGGTGCAGCATTCCTACAAGAAAACACAAACAAGATCATTTAATACAATGCTGTACACAAAAGGCCAAAATTAGAAACAACTATTCTTTGAAAGAAAAATGAATAATTTAAGTGTGATAAATCCATTTGTTTAAATATCATAAATCTATTAAAATGAACAAATTAGTACTGTGTATATCTACAAGAATAAATCTCACAAAACAAAATTAAATAAAAAATTAGCATGTTACAAAATAAAACTTTTAATCTGATGTAATTAATCTAAATTTAAGAACATGTAAATTGATAATATGCATTATTATGGCTACACATTATTATGGCTAACTTTATATGGTAAAGGTAGAAACATACACATGGGAATGGTATACATTAAAGTCAGCATAACAGGTTTGTTGGAGGAAGAAAGGCAAAAAGATGCACATGAAATTTCCAAATATATCTGTAATGTTTTATCTCTTTAAAAGAAGATATAAAGAAAATATGACAAATATTAAAATATTCCAAAACTTAGTATTGAAATATCAGCATTTATTAAATTATTCTTTAAATTTTTTTGGCATTTTAAAATTTTCTATAATAAAAGTCCAAAAGAAATTATGTGAACTTTGAATCTTTGAGGTGAGGAGAAAATCAGTGATAAGAATACACCAGGAATTTTTAAATACCAAAAAAGATAGTTGCAATGTTTAAGACTGAACACTGATCCCCTAACTCACAGCAAAAAATAAAAGTTAAAAAAAATGATAAATTTTGAAATTTTTATGTGGTCTTGCTTTGATCTCTAGTAACAATCCAAATTTCTTAGTTATTACATAACTATATCTTTCAGAACATGATCCAAATTCTAGCATTTTTACTAGATTCTAGACTTCCACATATTTTTTTAAATGAGTAAAATCTGGTTTTATAAATATCAAATGGGTCATGCCTCAAACAACTGGAATGTGGTAATAACATGCCTCTTTAAAATAGGTTATAGGGATTAATAAGATGTTGTAAAATTTTCAAATGCAGATAAAAATGTATGATATACTTGAGATGAATAAAAAAAAAGTCTTCTCCTTTGAAAAATACTGACCCAGACAATTGGGGAGAATAGTTCAGTCTTTGATTAAATGAAGATACACTGAACAAATTGGTTCGGTAGAAAATCCTCACGATAAGGAATAAGAAAAATAAGTTCTGGCACATTGAACTGAATGAAGATACTGTGTATTTATGCACCTGCCACAGGTCATTTGTGTGAGATGATTCTGTGGGATCCACTCTAATGCTGAAGTTTTCCAAATTAAAAAGAAAAAACAGAACTATCAATTTTGATTATTTAAACATAATACATATGATGCAGCTTAAAGTGACTTATTACTTGGAAAGTTAATGAATGAAGTGAATGAAGCAGAAGCTAAATTTAATAAGAAGTAAATTAAGTTCAAAGAATACAATGAGTAGTATAAAATAGTTGTGCTGTGCTGTCTCCAGAGATAGATTAAATTTAAGAGAAAAAGGACAGGCAATAGCCATGATGCCAAAATTAGAAAGCTAACAAGACAAGAGGCATATGCCATATACAATTAGCTGCTTGTCAGAGTTCATAGAATATACCCTGTTTAATCCCAAAGCCCTTCTGAGCTGTGTTCTCAAAAAGGACATTGGGGGAATCAAGATTCATAGGTAACAAACACCCTAAAGTACAGGAACACAGGCATATCGACCTTAACTGCTTGTTTTGATGTAAAAGACTGGATGAAACTACCAATGAAAGATGATTTGCCCCATATCTCCAGAAAATGAATCTTTAATGGTGCAGTAAAAGTACTGGAGTGAAGGAATGACAGTGAGAAAACCAGAAATCTTTCTAAGTCTCCTCTTAGATTTATGTTTTTTCACCTGCTGTGAAATAAATATAAAGCAACATAATCACTTTGTAGTGGCATTGGGGAACTTAGTTTACAAGTGCATAGAAAGCTTAAAATAAATTCTCAACAAAAAGGATAACATTATTTATTCATTTAGCAAACATTTTTACAGCACTTACAATGTGCCAGTTTCTAGTGTAAATGCTTTAAAAATATTAGCTTGCCTAATTCTTATTATAACCCTCTTAAGTAGATATAATTATCACCTGGAAAAAAGAAAACTAAGGAAAAATAGGATTAAGTAATTTGCTCAGTCACACAGCTGAACAGGAAGTCTGATCCAAATTCATGATTCTAACCTCTAATACACACACATACACACACACACACATATATGTATATATATACGTGTATGTATGTATGTATTTACATATATAGACATATATATACGCACACATATATACATATACATACATGAGCATGTATATATATGTATACACACATATACACACATATACATACACATGCATGTGTATTCTAAGTAGTGAACCCACTGCTTACAGTTGAATCTTGGGAGGAAGTGCTATAAGGAAGAGTTTTAGAAAGAAACGAAATGGGAAATGGGTAGAGATGTACTAGACAGAAGAAAAACAAAGGATGGATATGCTGGCAAAAAAAGATAAGTTTTCTTACCCTTCTAAAATTTTTGCAAGAGTTTTACTTGTACTCAGAATAGTAAATCAGGGAAGCAAGGTACCTAAAAAGTTTGAATGTAAGATTTAAAAATGAATGCAAAGATTTCAAAGAAGGGGAAAAAGAAGAAAAGCTTAGCTCTTTTTCTGTCATGGTGAATAATATCAAACACTCATGATAATGGACATGTAAGTGATGTGGGTAAAAGGCTTCATCAGATTCCATTTTTACTACTGAATTAATGTCACTAAAATAATTTTATTTCATAACTTATTACTAAAACTTTAATCTAAAAATGCTTAAAAGGCCTGGCATTTGAAGTAAAAAGCACTAAGTATTCCAGAAATCATACACCCTAAAAAAAATTTAAAAAAAAAATCTACCCATAATATTCAGGATCTTTCATAGTGGTAGCAGAAAATACAAATGTCACATAAAATGCATATTAATCATACATTAAATAAATTACTCTCTGTGCTTTGAGGTACTGAAGGAGTTAATAAATGTTATTGCTTAAAAAAAAGCTTATTGTACAGTATGTCAGAATTTATGCATGAATAAACTAGGGAACAATTCAAAAATGAGTAAGATATAGTTTTTTGTATATAAAAAAGCCTGCAGGAATTGGGCACATCTAAAATGAATGAAATTGTTTCTTAAAGAAAATAATCTAGGTGTTGGAGGACGTATTGAATTTGCGTTAGAAAAAATGAGAAGATGAAAATAGTGAATATGAAGAGATAATGATTTGGAGTGTGGGCTCTGGAATTTGACTTTCTGGGTTCTGACACTGTATATGTGAACTAGAACAAGTAATTTAACTTCTCTTTCTCATCTTGCATTTAGAGGTAATAATAGCACCTGTTTTAAAAGACCTTTATACAACGTAAAAGAAGTTAGATTATTATTGAGAGCCAAGAACAGTGAGTGGCAAGAAGGCTACTAGTAAATGTTAGCTGTTAATGTTATTATTATTTACAGAGGAATAAATATGAAAGAAAGAAAATTACAAGGTGGATTTATAAGTTATTATCACTTGACTCATGATCATTAATTTCATAAATGTCAATTAATTCATGATCATACAATGGAAACTATATGGAGTTAGAAGAAAAACAGTAATTTTAGCAAAGGTCAACCTAAAAAATATCAGATGAACAACCAAATTCCCATTTATGCACTTTTCTTTCTCTCCACTTGTTCTTTTCCCTTAACATGAGATGAGAATCTCAGCTCAGAAGTATAAGAGGAAGGAAGAAAGGGGGAGGAAAGATTATAAGTCTAAAAAGCCAGTAAACTTGAACAGTGCTGAAATGGAATATCCAAACAACTGTCAAATGTATAAGAAGTCCTTTTTATTAACCAGATGCTAGTAGACTGGAACAAACACAGAATAGTATACCCAGCATGGGGGGCTGCTTTGCTTTGACGGGTCTGATTTATGAAACAGATGATTTGTTATTTATTGATCAGAGACTCACAAAGTTAAGAAGAAGCTTGATAAAAGGCAATCATGCATCTCATTTGGTTCTGAGCAAAAATAGTGTCTATTGGCTTACTGTGTCAAATGACTTTGATGCTACAATATCCAGATGTTCAACATGTGCAAACTTCAGTAACAAAACAAAACAGAACAAATTAAAATGGTCTCTTCTGCCACAAAAGAGAGAAAAACATTCAAAACATGTCCCATGGAAAAAAGAACTCATCAGAAACACATAATATAGTCTGAAATGTATTTTTAATAAAAAGATAAGATTCATTGAATTAATCATTTTTATTCTTCATTTATTTAATAGTTATTTGTTGAGGGCCCTCCACGTTTAAGGCATTGTGTGAAGCACTATTTTGACATTTTAAATGTTCTATATGCAAATGCAGAGTTCCAGGAAATTACTAATTCAAATAACATTTCACCAACATGCTCAAAGTAAGCCTGATACTTTTTTATCATCCACAATATCAAAGCTCTTATTAAGTAAATTATTTTTCATTCTTAATATCATAACACAGTTGCCATTTTTTTTTTAATTCAGAAAATTTCTTCAGCTTTATTGTTTCCCTTGTTCAGCCTAGTGGAGAGCTACATATAACTGGGGTTTGAGATAAGACACATGACTCCTAAGTCTGGAAGCATGGAAGCTTTTATATTTTAGTTTAGTATTTTAAAGGCAATGTTGAAGTTTGCACAATACCACTTGTGCCACATGATGATTTTGTATTTTTCCAGAAGTTATTAATGATTGAAAAAACTAAGCCTTACTTTGTCACCTGAGAATTCATGGATCTCCCCACCCCCCTTTTTAAGTATGCTCTAAAAGCAGGAAAGAAAAGCTTGTCATCTGCAGATAGGTGTTAAATCATTTTTTTTTTTCAATTTTTTTTTTTCTGAGAATGACCTTATTCAAGATGAAGCAGTAAATATATTTTAAGATAATTTAGCCTCTGGATTCATTTGGACTTGTATTAGAAACACATTTTCTTTTTCTTCTGAGAGTTGTCTCAGAAATAGATGGCATTAAGTTATCACCCTTGGCTTTTCAGTTTAACAAACTTGCTAAACACCACATCTTGGAAAATACAGTCATTATAAGAACAGTAAGTTGTAAAGTTGATAGCAAGAATCTTATGCAATTATAATGAGCTGCCACATTTACAGTACTGTCACAAAGAGGATTGTCATCAAAAGCAAAATGTCCTGGAAACAGAAATTCACCAGCTAGTGTGTCTTGATTACAAAATACAATGCAATATGGTGCAAAGTGCACGGGTTATGGAATTGGACAAACTTGGATTTGATTCTCAGTTCTGCCTCTTAAAGTAACATGGATTGACCTCTCTGAATCTTTCCGCTCTGTCAATTTGAGATTGTGTTTCCTATCCCTAAGGTTTGTTGAATTAATTTTAGGTTTAGACTCTGTGTTCTAAGAACAGGATGAGCTTATAACACCATGCCGGTCTCTGGGAGGCAGGGAGAAATAAAAATCTTAACTTATTTTTTCAATACTGTCCTTATAAGGTTATGAAGATTAAGTGGAAAATTGTGTGTTTCAAAGAAAAGTCTCAGCCATGCTATTTTTTTTTTAGTGCTATCTCAAATAGCATTAGCTTTTCTGAAGAATACTACTCTTCGCCAGTCCATGATTTGATTAGATACAAAATCACCCAAATTCAGAATTTGGTTATTGAATCTCTAGAGGATAAAATAACACATATCTAATTTATTTGTAAACTTTCTAAAGTTCGATACAATATTATTTATTTTGTAGTTTCAGTGAAATTAGTTTTCTGGTAAATATAGAGCATAAAGGGTCACTTTATTGAAGATTGTTCTTTAGTTGTCCACACCCACATTCAAAACATTTATTGAGTACCTATTTTTTATCAAAGGAAAGCAGCGCTGTCTTTCGAACATTGTGAAATATTGCTTAAATTGGATGACATACACCAACCTCTTAAATTGAGTATGTTTTTTATAATAAGAAAGCTAGAGCACCAGAAGGAAATTACCACCCATTATGGGCAGGCCGGCTGGCTGTTTTTTGCTTTTCTTGTGTTATCTCATTCAATTTTTACAATAATCCTATAAGGTTGTTACTGTCCAAATTTTACAGATAAAAAAAGTGAAGTTCGGTGAGGTTAAGTTTTGCATGTTTATCATTATATAAGTAATGGTAAAGCTGAGTTTTACTCAGGTTAAGGCACTAAAGCCAGATCTTTTCCCACCAGGCCCAGGAACAAGATCGTTTCAAATATTGTGAGAGGGGAGTATCATTAAAAGTATTAATAATACTTTTAGATAATAAATGCCTAGAATTTCAGGAAATTTAAAGGCAAAATAAGTAGGAGAAGAATAAAAATGTTTTAACCTAGTCAATGAGGCTAATTCAGTGAAATACATCACTCTGCGCTTTATACTTTCAACTAAATTTTTCTCATAATTTATTATAGAAATAACCCCTGAACATTTAACCTTTAAAAGAGTACACCAGTTTAATAATCACAAGTTCACTGATTGCTATCTGGACATTCAATACCACCACATTCAACTTTTGGTTATTTGTAAATGAGAAAAAAATATCTTTATTATATAGAATGGTAGATGATAGTAAATCATGTATTTTTGATTCCTCAGTTTTCAGCACAGTGTCTATCATCTTATGAATGAATGAAGAACTTTTCTGAGTTGTGAATTATTTTGATCTGGGTGATCAATGTATGTGAGGCACTGGTTAGAAAATGTGTGGCATTGTTGTCATTTGCTTCAAGTGGCAAACATTTTCTGGAGAATATTTTCAAATTTGGAATGTCACAGTTATTTGGAGTCACTTTTGTTGATATCAAGAATGACTGTACACAGTACAGGACTAATTAATATAGGTCCTATGGAGGATATGAAAACAGTGTGAGGTGTCGACTTTGTCTTGAGGAAATCTGCCATCTAGAAATTTACAAAACAGAATTGTGATGAAAAACAGAATGCTATTTACATGGATAGATCTTTCTTTTTCAACTTACTTTCTCATGTCACTTATCTTATTCTTCTACTATAATTATTTGTCATATGGCTGCCTCTACTTTCTCTTTTTCAGTGTAAAAGTTGTAGAATGGTAGATGATAGTAAGTCATGTATCTTTGATTCCTCAGTTTTCAGTACAGTGTCTATCATCTTATGAATGAAGACCTTAATGTTTCTTAAATGAAGATCTTCCTTTATCCATCAATTTATAATTTTATTGAAAATAGAGACCTTGCCTAAAGTCCATTGTATTTCATCCTAAGTTCCAAGTTCTGGTTTAATTTACTATAGATATTATGTTTAATAAGTAAAATCCATCAGTCATAGTTACTGAGAGGCTCACTAAGATTGGTAGTCTACTAAGAACACATAATTCAGATTCTTGCTTTCTTGTGTGGCCTTGAATTAATCATCCCATATCTGTCTTTACATTCTAGTTTACTTACCCCTGAAGAGATAATGAATGCAAAGCTAGGAATTGCCTAAATTATTATTAAATTAAAAGTTTTTTTATAATAAAATGATGCTTTTGAACACAACATTGACATTATTTGTGTCTTCCTCACATCTAAAAGACCCAGAATTTGTGCCTGGGGAAATAAGAAACCACAAATGACAAGCTTAGTTTTAGCTCAAATCTTGAACAATAGAAAGCAAATGAGTATAAAGAAGTCAGAAAGCCCAGAAAGTTCAATTTGTCATGCCATAATATTCTACTCCCAAAGAAAATGTCACAAAATAAAGCATCATATTTCTATTCCTGAGAATAATATTACTGTACAAAAACTGATTTATTTTTAAAATATAGGAGAATTTGATCAAAGGTATAATTTGAAAATAATTTCTCACTAAGGAAAAGGACAGATTCTGCTTCCAGTTAAAATATTTATTTTTAAAATAATAAATTAGCTGATACTGAAGGAATAAATGACATATTTTTGTGGCATGAATTGGCATTTCTAGTAACTATTCTATATATGACTGGTAGAAAATCTTTTAAATTCTCAGGCTATTATTAAATATTACCTGAAGTGAGAATCAGACTAATCTAAAACATACATTAGATGTCAAATTGAACCAAAATAATGTCATCGCAAATTCAAAACATGGCCAGAAAAGCTGTGGTTTAGAAAGCACAGTAAACTGTCATGGTGGGAATCCTGTACATAAAGCAGATCACCAAATCTAAAGAAATAATACAAACTGCAGAGGCAGCTCTCTGACAGGTTTCTCCCATTTTAATGAAACAAGTTTTAGTGGAAAACTTAAAAGATTAAAAACTCACAACAAAATAACTTCCATACATTTTCTGAGGGCCATCTCCACAGCCCCAGATGAAGTAGAGGTTTGGCATTTCTCCCATAATGGGATCAGTGGAGACAGTTGAGCTAAATGGGACACTAAAGAACCTGCATTCTTTAGATTAGTTATCTGGCTTGAGCAAATAAAGCATGTATTGGCTAAATTTCCAGTTCATGTTATATTGGGTAGACATAGACAAATCCCAACTATATTTGACTCTAGACTAATAATCAATTTTCAGAAACACATTCTGCTTCTGCAATTCTCTGGCAATAAATTCCATCTTATTATGTTAGAGTTACGCTATTTTTCATGGTTTAAGAAAAAATCTATGAAGGATATAAAAACAGTTCTTTGATACTGAAAATTATGCCCTTTATTACACCCGGTTCATTGATTAGTTTATTTGTAACAGTTACACTAATACATCTAGGATATCCATGTAGAGAGATATTTTGCTATGTGAAATTGTCAATGGTCAATAAAAAAATACAATGATATCTTTATTGCTTATTTGCTCAGAAGAGAAAAAGTATTTCAAGTCTTAATATTAACGAGATAATTTCAAAAGTTATATTTAAAATATGTTAAAATAGGTTAACTTATTTAACTTATTTAAAAAGCAAATTATTTTTTTCTGATAAACTAATGATTTAAATATTTTAGGAATCTGACTTTAAAAAACATAACACACTAAATTATTATTGTTTATAAAACTTTCCAAGGATCACATTTTATATTTTTATTCATAAATGTTAAATTTCACATTGTCCAAGATAGTCAATTATTTCACCTATAAGGCGAGGAAGGAATGAGGTAAGTTATGAAAGTCATTTTGGTCATTAACATTATTAGTTATTCAAACCACTATTCTGGATAGAATCACATATACAACTGATTATGGATAGTAGCAAGCAATTTGATGTCTTGTTATCCTTGAATAACATTTTTTCAGATTGTTTTCTTTCATTTGTTGTATAATTTTTTGTATCTTTAAGTGTTCATTACAAGTATATCTCTGTTCATCGATGGGATAGATATGAACTATATTAATAAATAAAAGACCCCAAACAGACTGTGACATTTTTACTCTGGCTGACTAATTGGTGACTAATTTAATTGAATTTAAAAGGATTAGGAAATATATTTGGTAACATGAAATGCAAGAAAGAAGAAATTGCTAAATATAAATCATAGACTTAGGCTATGTCATAGTCTCATTTGCTCCCTAAAATAAAATTAACTTAGTCTTAAATCATTTATACCAACCTCATCATGTGCGATTGGCTAAAATCATTATGAGCAAGCCATGTAATATAATGGAATCTCCAACTTAGACCCAATTTAAGAGGATAGTAAATATTGATGCCACCATGCTGTGTACACATGAAAAATACCAAACACATATGTACAGCACCCCTAAGGGTGTTAATGAAACTTTCCTCAAATTATTTAGAAAAATAAAGAAAATTGTGTAGTATGAAATGAGGATAGACATAAAGATTCTATGTAATCTTCAGCAAACCAACTGTGTCCCACTCAGTAAGGCATGTTAGAGTCTGAATGAGAGGTTTGTAGGAATAAATGCGTGTTTCTCACAATTAAAAAAACAAACTTAAATTATTTAGAAAAATTGGCATTTAAGCTCATTAGTAACAATGTATTGGTTGCACGTGTTGTAACTAATGTCATTCAATTTGTATGTAGCAATTTCTTGGCTGAAAACTCAGGAAATGAAAGATACTATTGATATTGATTAAATACAGTAGAATATCAAGAAGTTGTGACCAATGACTAAGACTGCTTAGAGAAGACAATTTCTTTGCCCAGGGGATTGAGGGAATGGGGAATCATTACTATTGTGAAAGAGAAGAAGAGGATACAAGAATGAAATATCGATGGAATCAAATAGAATATTTCAAGATATAGGAAGGAAGGAGAAATAAACATGACAAACAATGCAAGAAGTTTCAGAAGAATGAAATTTATTGATTTTTATTAACAAGATGGTCAAAAATACCTTTGTAATCAATATTAGTATTCTCTTGACATTAATACTTAACTTCAACAGTTCTTTCAATCTATGAACTTTTTTTCTTCCTCATCCTTCTATTCAGAATTAAGACTTTTTCTTTTACACTCATTTTGTTTTCATCTATTACAATATTTCTCAAAGTCTGCCTTGGTTTACATAGTTATATTTTGTGCACAAACGTCTCCTTCACTAAACAGAACTTCAGAACAAAAATCATAACTTTGCCTATATCAGAGATAGGTAGAACAAAAAATGACGTCTAGGTTGATTTTTTTTTTACATTCTTCTTTAAATTTACGTGTATACAGTTTTTTCCCAACCAGATGATAGTGAATGAAAAAATAGAGAAAACTCGGGTGTGCAGCATTGGCCACAGAGCAGTGCAGGAAGCTGCTTCATCTCCTCACTTGGAGTACATTAACAGCTCATTCTGCCTCTGTTGTGGTTATTGAAAAACAATATAGACACATCAGAAATAACCAGGTAGCATGAATTTAGGATAGTCCATTTGAGCTTCAGGGTTATGTTCATAATGCTTTATCTGCTAAGGAATTGCAGAGAGCTGAAAAAAAAGGGACTTAAACTTTAAGCATTATAAAACAAGAAGACATTTTCAGCGTAACAATGAGCATTTTATCAAGTGAGATGAGCTGCTTTATGAGGAGTGACATTCCATTATTTAGTTTTCAACAGGAAAATAAATGACCATTTGTTAAGGCCATTAAAAAGATAATTTTAAAGTTGAGAAAATTGGTATCCTTTAAAGTTCCTACTTATCCTAATATACTATAAGAATGTGCATTTTGAAATTAACCATAGTAATTATATTTAAAAAATCCCAGGGCAAATTTTGAGAAATTGTTAGGTATAGATATTTTAGAAAAAAATTTTTAAAGCAATTTGTGATGTATTTATTCATTCATTCAACAACTACGTAGCACCTATTTGGTCTTAGTCATTAGTTAATTCCCGAGAATACAACAGTGCATGAAATAAACAAACTTCCTGTCCTCAAGAGACTCATAGTAAATATAGAAAATGTATTTTGCATTTTATTGACAGTTCCTATAAAAAGTAAAACTTTGGAGATTGGCATATTTTTGTGCCAAAGATATAAGGATACGTCACTCTCTGCCTAAACATTCACTGACCAATTGGAAAATTTAACAGAAATAACAAGACACAAATGCAAAGAGAAAACCCAGCTAAAGAAATTACAAAATGATTACTGCATTTTAGAAGAAACATATAAATAACATAAATAACATGAATCAATGAAATTACCCTTCATCATTATTATTTTTTATCTAAGGTCATATCCGTAACCAAGTTTAAAGGCAAAGATGTAACTCAGAGTTTTCTTTTTCTCCTAGAGGCATAATCTACCCTACAGATTTTAAATGATTATACACATGCATATGTCTACATACATGTTTTTAAGTTTTCATTGCTAAATCCACAGTTTATAAAAACCAAGAGGGTAAAAAACAAAACAAAACAAGATTATCTATACATATATTTTATTTATTTATTTTTTTTTACAAATAAGATAGTCATATATTATTTTGTTTTAGGAACTCAAAGCAGGAGAATTACTTGCTAATAATGGAATCAGATGTCTGCAAAGACCTTTGAGATCTACAAGTGCCATGTTTCTCAGGACCCTTAGGGTTGCATTGATCATTTCAGGGGATTTGTAAAGTAGAACTATTTTTATAATAATAAGAGGATGTTATTTGCCATTTTTACTCTCATTTCCTTATAAGTGTACAGTGGAATTTTCCAGAGGCTAGATACATGTGATAGTGCATAGATTGAATACAGAAAAAGGGATGAGAATCCAGCTGCCTTCTATTAAGATATGAAAGAGATTTACAAAAATGTAAAGCTGTGCCATTCTTCTCACTTTTTTTAAAAATGTCATATTTAAAATGTCATTTATATTTATTATTGTTATATTTAAATAAGTGAATAAATATATTGTTTAGAGGTTTTTATTTTATTTTGTAATATAGTAAATGTCAGTAGCTATGACCCACTAAACAATGACTTTGGGGTCATTAGTCATATTTAAGACTGATTTAAGTGGTGCTGAGAAGAAAAATATTAAGAACCACGGTTGTAGTAAAATTCCTTGCCTATCTGAAGAATTCTGAGTACCATACATCAAGCTATTCTTTTTGCCTTATGGATGAATCACATCCCTTCTCAAATTGGGCCATTCCTTTTTCGGGCATAGTAACCAGAATTTTCTTATATTGAGTCAAAATCTCTTTCCTATAGTTTTCTACCACTGACCCAGGACATATAACTTGAAGGAAAAAGTAATTTACTGAATTAATTTATAACGATTAATAGGATAAGACTTCTTTTTGGATAGGTGTATTACATTTTTGGCTACTGTTAATTGTTAGAACACTTCCCTTTACTCCCTTCATCCATTTATGCAATTGGAGTTTTGAAATTGAGTAGATTTCTGTATTTTGTTTTCTAAAATTATAGTTCACTGAATAGATTCTTTCATTATACAACGAAGCAACTATGTCTAATTTACAGTAAGCATGATTATAACATATTTAAATTTTAACTCAAGGTCACTAAAAAAATCAAATAATTTTTGTCCAGAAACAAATTTTTAATAGTTTGACACTCTTGATGGAGAGTTTGATTGTGACTGGACAAATGCCAAGTAGTTGTCAAATAAATATTGGCAGTAGATAAAAAAATAAAATCTCTTGCTATTTCTGCTCTTGTCTCTGAATGTAAATATTATATTCCTTTTCTCAGTTAAATGCAGAGATTGTAAAAACACAAAATTATTTTGTAGGGAGAAATAGTGGGTCAACCAACAATTAAAACAATTTTTTATTAACAAATACAATTTTATAATTTAAACATTAGTCATTAATTATTCATGAATTGATTAGCTAACTTGTTACCTGCTAACTAAAAAATCTTTTCAAAAAAGTGTTAATTTTTTTTTTAATTATGCTGTGCTGTTTTATTTTTCTGACACTAGATGTCTGCAGATGTTACTGTGAGCTTAAAAAAATACATGACTTTCAGGGCTAAGTATTAGAAAAAGGACGTATAACATGACATTACTTTTCCTATTTCAGTGTGAGTTCCCTGGCAATTCAAAGTGGAAAGCCACAGGGTAACCACAGGAGGTAACACCTTCCTGGATCAATATTTGTGCATCAGATGTTATAAGACTTTTGTAAGGTTCATAAATAAAGAGTTTTTTTTTTTTTCTCTAGAGTCAGAAAATGAAATTAAAAGGTATTTGCCTGTCAAGGGATTTGCCTTTTCTGGATCAAATAACCAAACTAAGGAACGCTTTAAACTAGTCAATTAAAGGCAAATGTTAGTGAAAAAGAATGCCAGAAATATTCCTTATTTGAGGACTCTTTCTTTCCAGTCAATTGGTGGTTTCCTAAAAGCCATATTATGTCAAATAAAATAAAAACCACAGAGCTTTACTGTGTTAAGTATAGCACAATTCCATTCAACAAATATTTATTAAATACCTACTATTTATGCATAAGGGCTACAGAAGGTTCTGCATTTGAAACCATGAATAAAACACGGGCTTGGCCCTCTAGGATCTTAGAGTCTAGTGAGGGAGCCAGAAAACAGAGAAAAAAGTCTTCATAATTTGATAATCTGTGGATAAACCAGAGGGGATAGTGACTGATCTGAGTATCACAGAATGAGGAAGTACCATTGAGGTGAAGCAGAAAGGGAAGAAGTTTCTAGGGAGTACTGGCATGATGTTCTTAGAAGATTGTGAGAAGCCAAACCTAGTAACAATGGGAGAAGAGACTGCGAAGGTAATAAAAGGCCAATTTTAAATGGCCTCATAAGGCATGCTGAGCAACCAGTTTTCATAAATCTTATTTATGAGCTACAAAAGAGTTTTGAGTAGGGAGTGATATGATTAGGTTAATCCTCAATCATATCTAACATAAAGATTTCCCCTACCACCCTCTCCTGGTCCCTAGTAAGATGTCAGGTATGACACATAAATAACTCAAGGGATGAGTGACAGTTCCATAGTGAGGAGGGGTTGACAGTAGAACTGAGCCTTATTCATTTTCTTATTATATATTCTAAAATAATGTTTTGTTAAGTGAATTTCCAAATTATGTTATCTTAAATAAAGAATTATAGTAGTTTCTAACAAAATGGAGATTGAACTTGAAAGTTTACTGTACTAAAAAAAAAAAAGATTTTGTGGTTATCTCATGGTTTAGTACTTTAAAAAAGCTATTGACTCATGACCCAGGGAAATTCATTCCTAGGATGCAAAAGTGATTCAATATTAGGAAATCTATTAATATGTCATAATTTAATACAGCAAAAATATTTTCTCCAAAAACGCCAAAACCACATTTAAAAAAATTCCTCATAGCAACTTTACATCAGAAAAACCTGGAAGATACTACTTTAAACAAGTGATCAAGATTGATATCATCAGTAATAAGACATATCAACATCACATACCTACTAATATGGTCCAGTGAGAATGGTACAGCATCTCCATGGTATTCCTCATTCAATCTATAACATCAATTCAATTAAGAAATCATCAGAACAATACAAGCTGAGGAACATTCCACAAAATAAGTGACTCATTCTCTTCAGAAGTGTCAAGGTCATGAAAGACAAAAGTTGAGAAATGTCATAGATTACAGGAGTCTAAGGAGACATGGCCACTAAATGCAATATGGGATCTTGGGTTAGATCCTGGAACAGAATAAGGATATTAATGAAAGAACCAGTAAATCTGAATAAAGAATGTAGCTCAGTTAATAATATTATACCAATGTTAAACTGTTATTTGTGATAAATGTATCATGGTTAGATGAGATGTTAACATTAAAGAAAGCTGGGTAAAGAATATAAGAGAATTCTTTGTACTATCTGGAAATTCTTTAGTAAGTGTAAAATTAATTTAAAATAACTATTTAAAAAAAACTCATAAAACTGTATACTTAAAACTGGAAAATTTCATTGTATGTAAATTATACCACAATGAAGGTAATTAAAAAAAGAAATTGTTAATTTTGTTATGTATAATTTTGTTAAGTATTATGTGGTTATCTTAAAAATTAGATATCTATTGGACATATGTCTTTAGGTATTTACAGATAAATAACATGATATTTGGGATCTACTTTAAAATACTTTAGTCAAAATAATAACAAAATAGGCAAAACAAAAATTGTGGAAGTTCGGTGATGTGAACACTATCATTCTTTATACTATTTTCTCTACTTCTGTGACAGTTTAATATTTTCTGAAAGGCAAGAAGTCCAAATTCAAGAGCATGTATTTCAACAAATATTTTTGAAAAAAAAACTAGATTACCTTCAAAGTAAAGATGATGTTTTAATGAATTTAAACTGTTTTTCAAATGAAACTTGTGCTTTGGAGAGAGCATTGGAAAAGTTTAGAAATATTTCCATTGTTGTATAATTTTTTAAATAAAAATTTAATCTGTCTCCCAATAAAATTTAAATATCAGAATGCATTAAAAAGTTGGAAACAGAATCTTTAAGCGTTTTTTTAAAAAAACCTTTTAAATGAAAGGGTTGATTATTATTAAACCATTTTCAAGAAATACCTTGTATCAGAGAAGATACACATTTACAATAAAATTATAATAATAAATTTTAGAAAAATTTTGAGAAGGAATAAAAAATGATTTAATATGAGTATTTTTTTCACTTGGATCTATAGATTTTAACAAGTACTTTTTTTTTAGCTATGACAGCAATTTAAACTAAGGATTGAAACAAACTGGATTTATAACTAAGCCTTTAAATCATATTACACAAAACTTTAAACCAAGATTATAAAAACTAATTAAGCATATTCACCTATATTTAAAAATAAAAATATATTTTAGGAAGAACAAAAATATTTTTGACATAAATAATAAATGAACCAGTTACTGCATCTTTTTCTAATTTTTCATTTTGTATGTGGTTTATAAGATATGTGTAATATATTAGCCCATAGTGCCTGCATAAATGTGGATTTCTATTTCTACAAACTTGGTGGGCCAGATAACCTGAAAAGTCTTTTTCTACAAGATGACTAAAAAAGATGTCTCATAAAAAATATCTTTTTAAATGTATAGTTCTATTCTCCATTAAATAAAAAAAAACATTTGAGGTGAAAAATGAGGGACTGCAAAAGTAGGGTAGACAGCAGGTAAGGAAGTGCTGTGCCAGCTCTTTGTTAACTTGGAGCTTGTAATTTAATGTCTGTATAGGAACTGGAATGGAGACACCAACTATGAAAGTCAGACCCATTGAAGGGTAAATTGGAAAAAAATATTACCAGAAAGACAGTAAGAAATCTTGTGTGTTTCAGCCTAAAAACTGTATAGGAAAAACAAACAAACAAAAAAACAATGTTGTCTATGAAAATTTCTAACCATGGCACTGTCAAAAAACAGGTCCATTATCTGATTTTGTGCTGACTTTTCACTACCTAGCAATCCTGGAATGTCTCAAGATAAGATATTAACATAAAAATTTGCCTAGGCCAGTTATATATATATATATATATATATATATATATATATATATATATATATATATATATATATATATATGCTTGAAACTCAAGCAGAAGCAAAAGTCATGTTTTGGGGAAATGTGACCTCCACTTAAGTTTTTCAGTATTCTGCAGAAAAAGTTTGATTGAAGCTCGGCACAAACATCAAAGTCATATAATACATGAAAAGTATTCAATCATGACAAAACGTTACCAGATAGAATAAGCAGAAGGTTTAAACCACCAAATACTTTCAGATAGTAAAACAATTGGAGACTATAATTCATCATTAAGATCATAAAAAACAAAAACTGTAAGTCATAAAATTCCTTTAAAAAAGGAAATATAAAGTGAAACATATAAGATAATAAAAAATGAAGATATATCACTTAATAAAATAGAACTTTTAGAATTAAAATATAGTACTGGAATATAATTTATATGTAAAAGGGTCACATATGGGGGAATGTTGAAATATTTTTACTGTACAGTGTGTTGTATAATCTAAGTGTCTAATAATCTGGTTTACAGGATGAAGGTAAGTAATATGATGTGTGGAGTTGGTTGAAGTTAGAATTAATGAGAAATGGATAGTGCATGACCTGCGTGAAGTGGCAGTATTTATTTTGTCAATTTATTCTGCCAATTTTTGTCATGGGGATATGTGGACATAGTGTTTCTACCATATATTCTGATTTCTCAAGAGAAATAGTAAATTCCAGAATTTTCTGTGAAATCTAAACATTTAAAAATATTCATAATGATTTCAGATTCTTTTTAAACATGTGGGCCTAAAAAAACACATATCTATCTTGTTGCACTTTTTATTTGACATATTGATCAAAGAGAAAAGACCTATTAAAAGATTGAGAAAGAATGGTTAGAAGTCCAAGAATAATCAAAAGTAAGAGAGCAGAGTTTTTCAGGTTGGAGTGAGTGGTAACATTGTTCAGTGTGGTAAGAAGAGAATAGAATAATGACGGAATTTATTTCATTCAGTATTGAAATGAATGCTTTAGTGATATTCAGAGAGAAGTTTTAGTGGAGTGTTGATAACTAAAACTGTATGTCAGTAATTGAAAAATAACTATTAATCAAGAAAATCGAGTTGGCATGTATCACATACTTTTGGCTCAGAAAAGAGTCACTGACTCAAGGTTAGCAGAGGATTATTTGTTAATCTTATATATATATTCTTTAGGAAAAGAAGAGACTGGAACATGTTTTAGTGTAAGGGCAAAATCCAATGGGAAGAGAGAGAAAGGAAGTAATTTATGAGGTAGATGAGAACCAAAGCATTGGCCTTGAGACTAGAGAAAAAAGGTTCTTCCATATACCTGTAGGAGATACATATATAAGATAAATACCTTACTTAAGGTAAATTCATTTAAATCCTGATTACCTCTTCTTTTTCTTAATGAACAAAGAGACAAAATGAACAGTTGTTGAGGAGGTTAGGGATCAACTTTGAAGAGAATTTTGAAGACTAGAATTGTTTGTTTCATTAAGAGAGAGCTCTAAAGGCCAGAGAATTGAAGAAAATGGGTACAGATGTAGATAAATCTGTTGTGAAATCTGAGGAAATTAAAACTACCAACTAAAAATACCAACTACTGCAAGAATTTTAAAAAAATCAAACAGAAGAGAATAGTAGAAAAAAAAAGATAAAATCATGGCACAGCTCACCAATTAAAATAAATGATGCCTCCTTGCACACCTTTAGCCTCTTCAAAAGGTAACCACAGAATAATTCCTTCAGTCTCATTTCATTAAAATATATCATTGCCTGTCTAACTATTTAAAATGATACAAACAGGATGCTAATATAAATATTTTAGCATCTCCAAGACTTTCCATAGAAACATACTGATAGCTACTGCATTCTACTTAATGTTTAAATGGAAGACAATTATATGGGTACATAATAATCATGTATCCAGTTATTTGTTGATGGTCCTTTCAATTGTTCACATTGTTTTGATACTCAAAAGAAGATTGCAAAGTCCTTTATACTGATCTTGTTTTATTTAATTAAATATATTTGAAGGATAACTTTTTCTAATGGAATCTAGAGTTAAACAATAATTTCATTTTAAATTTTGCTGATAATGCCAACTTTTTCTCCACCAATATTACACACTAATTTACACTCCTATACAGTGTTGTATAATTTATTTCTATGCATTCTCAGCAAGACTGGGCAATATAAAGAGCTGTTTGTTTTGCCACTGAGAGAAAATGGTAACTATTTGTTTTAATTTGTTTCTTTCATAATGAGTGGAAAAAGTGATGATGAATGAGACACAGTCCTTGAATTGCCTGAGATTTCTACTGAAAGAGGCAGATGATTAAATAAGAAATTGCATTAAATCAAGTCTAAAAATAGAGGAAGTCCAGGGTTCCATGAAAATACAAAGACATCTAATAATACATGGTGGAACAAGAAAGAGAGTGTAAGAATTGATGACTAAGATGAGATCCAAATGATTAATATAATCCAGCAAGATAGGTCTTGGATAAGTATATTTTCTAGTCAGAAGACAAAGGGCCTGAACGTCTTACTGGTAATAGAAAGTATGTTTTACCATGGTCAGACCAAGATATTGGTAAAATATTGGATATCAGGTGTCTTCAATGCCAATGTTAATTATTTCTTCATTTATTATGTTTCAAACAAACTTTTTATTATCAACCCTGCATTAAGCACTGTGCTGTGAACTGTGCTGTGAGATATCACTCTTCAAAGAAATTAGAGCTGAATAATCAGAAAATTAAGTAAGCAATTATAATTACATATCTTAACTTCATTATTTCTTTATCTCCTCAACTACAATGATCATTTCTTTATTTTATCCACTCAAACACATGACCCATTTGTAAGTCCTAAAATTGTTCTCATAAGACATCTGAACCATTATTTTTCAATGCTTTGATATCCATTCACCTTTCTCATTCTATCATGCCCACTAACATTCTCTTGGATCCATGGAAACAGTTTACTGATGGCTTCATTCACTCCAAGTTACTCTTTGGTCTTGGCCTCTTTTACTGCTCTATTGTCTTAGGCTGCATGGATTGCCATCTAAATCACTCTCTCATTAGCACTCTTAAGAACCATGAATACTTATCCTTAGACCTCATTATCTAAAAAACCTGAATTCTAATTCATCTTGAACTTTGCCATCACATATGGGAAGCTGAATGCTATAAGAAGAGTTCACACGATCATGAAGCAAAAAGTCATGTTCTTCAACCTTAGTTGGACTTGTGGCACAACTCACCAACCAGTATAATGACACTGTGTACTGAAATAAATTAAAATTCTCTTATTCTTAGAGTTCCTTCACCATGACTTTCTCCCTAATGAGCCAGAGCTACCCAGAGTGCTATAGAAGTATTTCACAAAGAGAAAAATAAATCAATATTTAGTCTTTTACCTTAAAATTGATATTTGAAGAATATTTCAAAAAAGAATATACAGTTGTAGAAATGAAGACTTACGATTTATGAAATCAAGGATTTTGAAGACAATCACTGAAATCATTTTACAAATGATAGAGTGTAATTCAGTAAGAGCCTGTCATATTATTGAAGATAATTAGCAGATTAGGAAGAAAACTGTTGAAGATTTGATCTACACAATAATAAGACAGCTGTGTGAGAATAGCCGTACCTTGCACTGAGGACATACTGTAATATCTTGTAGCCCTCTGGTGAAGGCACTTGGCAACAGCTAACTGCTTATCACCTCTTCATTGTTTTGTAAGCATCTGTGCTTCAAAACTTTCCCAGTTCATCCAAATACTCTCAGCCCTCACCCATTTCCAAAGCTTCTGATACCTGTAGGTATCAAGAATCAGAAAGAGGGACTTTCGATGACCAGAGAGGACAGCGGGTGTATGGAAGGGAAAGCTCCAAGCATCTGTCCTTGATTTGATAAAATAAAAACAGCTGAAGATTTCCCCTCAGATTCAGAAGAGTAGGAAAATCTAGGCCTTTATTACTCAGTCACAGGCCTAGCACATCATAAGTACTCAACAAATAAATATTGGCTAAATGCATGTGTAAATAAACATATAAAAAGATGAAAAGTTGTGGAAAGTAACATTGGGGCATAGACATACGGTCAGGGGATAAATAGAATGAAGAAAAATAGAAGGGTTATAGCTGGATAGCATGATGTCAAAGGAAGTAGGCTTTATGTAAGGGTGGAGGAGGAGCTGCTTTGGATCTTAATAGGTTCCAAGTGATACCCTTAGGGAGGGTAATTATTGGTATAGAATAAAAATACATAATACACATCTCTATGTGCATTAATGGATGCATTTATTGGATGAAGTAATGGATGGAGTAAAGGGTAATGAAGAAAGAAGAGAGTATTAAATTCATTCATGCCATAAACGTATATTGGACAACTAACATACTCCAGGCATCAAATTAGGCTCTGAGAAATGGTGGCAAACATAACAGATGTGATTTCTGTCCTTTAGTGACTTGCCATCTGTTGAGGAAAACTGACATTAAACAAATTAAATTAAATTTATATTTATGCATAATATAAATTATGAAAACTTCTGTGAATTAGGAGAAGAGGGTGACATTTGAAAGAACTGTAAGAGGCTGGGAAGTGAAGTCTTCTCTAGCGGAATGAACAACGAGTTCATACAAAAGAAAGGAAAGGAGTTAGCCAGGCACACGAGTTCAGATCTCTTCTTTTACTCTACCCAGGTTAAAAAGATAATGTTTGGCAAGTAGAACACAAACTAAAGGAACTTGTACCAAAGTAAATACAGTAAGTCCTTTAATAATGTCATTTTATTCAAAGTTATTTCAAAGTAATGTTGATAAAATGCTGCAGGAACTTAACTCTGGTTTATATCAATTAGCCTATTGTAAATTGGTTTTTTTTTATATGTTGTTTTGCTTAAAGTTGCAGAAGCTATCGGTGATGTAGAGTGAGGACTAACTGTATACATGTACATAGACATACACATATTCACAAATATACAAACATGTACATATGTATACATGCATGTTATATAGAACATATAAATGTATATTGTATTGCATATATATCCTCATATATACATATGAATAGGATTTATAGAGAGAATTGTGGTGACTCCTTGAATGGTCTGTGATAAGCTATTTGTCTTTGTATCTGGTGTAAAGCAAGTAGTTAGAGAGAGAAGATAGATGTGAAGTTAGTGGCATCAAGGAAAAACTATTACACACAACACTGAGCTAGAACACATACCTTTAGATTGGAATCTGTTCTCCTCACCCACTCCAAACCTCCACCTTCAGTGATATTGATGTCCTGAAAGAGAAGTTGGCCCATTTTCTCACAGAGCTAAGTACACACCTGGTCCTGGACTCAGAGAAACTGAAGGATGATCAGGTGAGAGCAGGAGAATCTGTAGGCACAGCTGCTGCCCCACGTGGATGAGGTAAGCCAGGAGATTTATGAGACTGTGCTTTGAGCTGCAAAATAGTCTCACGTCCTGAGACCAGTCTTCCAAATGTGAAATGAATAAGGCTGCCACTTCTCATTTCCCCTTCCAAATCTCGTGCATACCCACTGGGAATTCTGAGAAATGTAGTTCCATGTTAGTTAAGTTGACGTAATACAAATCTACTACAGTACTGATTTTTCCTATTTATTTTTTTTAAAAATCCTTTCTGGAGGTCTTTAAGGACAGGAGAGACAATTGTATGACTTTCATTGTTAGGAACTAAAGATAGCAAGATGAGAGACTTGGCCACGTGCCCTAGTGTTGTAATGACAGCAGGCTCAGGTATAAGACGAACAGAGGGAGAATATTAAAGTGTCAGGAATCCTAGTCTTAGAATAGAGAACAGTTCTGTCATTCAGGTATCTTATTGGAAGGAAGTATTCAGTAAGTATAGTTCCAACCAGGCTGTTCTCTAAAGGAAATGGGGGAAGAAAAGAAATAAAGACAACCATAATCACACCAAGTTAATAGGGAATTCATGTGGGGAATAGCACAAAGAAATAAAAGAGTTTTACGCAGCCAGATAATGTTCTCCTTATCCCAGCCAAAAAATCCATTCCTTTATGAAGCATCTCCAAACTAACCCCATTTGGCTTCTTTTAGTTTCAATCACCCTAAACTTCTTCCTGTGCACTTCCCTGAATACTGAACTAAATGTCTCTTTACAGCTGTGGACTTCCATGTGGCAGATGTTTCTGTCACTAGAGTTTATAATTTTATAGGTCTACCTTGTGTCTTCATGGCGCCATAAGCTCCTCAGGAACAACACTGGGCTTCTTGATCCTTTTACAATACTTTCAGATCTTGCTTATCACATGTGAGTCACTTACAAAATGCTATTGACTGACTCAGTGATGGATTAAAGAATTGTCCTGTTTGAAGGAACTCAGCCCAATCTGAGCAAATTGATAAACTCTTTCTTACAAATGGCTGAAACAATGCAGTAAAAGGTATACAGTTTTAAAATGAAAGGTATTTAAGGGATTGTTTTCCTGGAAAAATCATATAATTTCAATGTGAGAAATCCTCATGATCTAAATAAATATTTTTTTTGTTTTGATTGATTGATTTGTTACATCAGCGTTACCTTATCATTTCTAATTTTAAAAAGTTGCTCCCTCCCCAAAAATATATTTTGCAGACTTCATGAGAAGGAAATTCTGTCCCATGTAACTCTGTCTGAATTTCTGTGGAAACTTTTCCTTCCTGGTTATTGTTGGCTTTTAAAACTACTGCTACTTTCACTATAAAATCTTTTCTCCTTTTTTCCCATTGGAAGTCACTTTCTTTCTGATATCATAGGATGTATTATATATTTATGTCTCAATTGAATTTATCCTCCTATATTCTGAATACCCTCTAGTATATTATATATGTAGTAAAAAGATCATTATGGCTGGGTACTTGTGTCTTGAATGAAGAGATACTATAAACCACCCCAAAACACAGGTATATACATGCTTTGTCTGTAAACAGAGCCACAAAATATTTTTTTAAATGAGTGACTAGAATGAGCATAATCAAGGAAGCTGGATCCTGGAAAAATAAAGATCCTCCCACGGACCAAACCAATAATAAATTAGATAGCCCCAAATGCCTGGGAATGCCTGGAATAGTTGTGAGACATGTGTGCTACTGGCCTCCATATCATCTCCTTCCACTGTTTAATAGGCATATGTATATACCTGGAACATGTTAATTCATCTCTCTGAGACTTTTACTGCTTTAGAATAAGAATATTGCTACTAGACTCAGAATGATGTTATAATGAACATATACATTATCACATAAAAGTTTTTAGAATATCACAAAGCACTTAGGAGCTCAAAATTTATAAATTCTATTTCCATATATGATACCCCTTCTTCACCTTTTCTGTTCCCAGACGGAAGGTAGTCACTTGTAAGGGCCTAACTCACCTTTTATTTTCTCCTGAAAGTCATCCTCATATACACATGATTTCTCCTTGCTTAATATTTCTAATGCACTTATAGCACTTCCCAATGTGTTCTGGCTTTTTGAAAATAATCTCTTTTTAATGCCAAAACAATTCTTTTTTCCCATATGCTAATAACTATTTTAAGAATTGATTAAGATAATGTATATTGACAAAATACCTGTCATTAATTAATATTATTATTAGTTATAATATTATTATACATAAAGGGAAAAACTCTTTGCATATGTATATAATTGTATATTTAGTCTATAGGCATACCTACAGCACATGAGAATTTATTGACTCCATAAAAACTCTGAATAATTATCATCTAACTACATCTCCCAACCTCTACATCCCTTGGTAAATACTCCTTAATCTTCTTCTAAACTCATTTACATTTATATCATTGTTAGTAACTGGACTATATTTTTCCACCAGTTTCTACCTACATTCTGTATTTAAATATATATTCTATTCTAACAATTATTAAATAACATGGAATGTAGGTTTTATGATGGCAATAAATTTATATCATTTATATCATCTACTCACTATCAGCTACATGCTGTATTGGTGTTCAATAAATAATGGATGAATGAATAAATCCACAGTATGTTTTATCCTAAATATCAGAAATTCAAGGTTTTGTTAGTTATAATTTTTAGCATAGAAATAGTTATGATCTAGTTGGTGAGGTGGTATGGAAGCTTGGGGGGAAAATGTTAAATCAGATTGTTCAAAAAACAAAATTTGAAACAAATGCCAAGATGGGATTAATTGACCAGCATTTTATTAGAGAAACGTTTATGAGAGAAAATAGGGAAGGAATCACAAAGAGCTGGGAGTGCTGGGATGTAGGCTTACCTCCAATTGAAAGAGCAAGAGAAGGAATGTTGGGAGGCAACATCCTAGATTTCCATATAGTATAAGAAATGTTCAGCAAAGCCAGAAGGGGGCTCCTCAAGCCAAAGTTAGAGGACAAAGGGGTCTCATGTCTCCCAGGAGGGGACCTGCTTTAGCAGCCTTGTCATGTATAGTCACTGCCCATGAGTAGATTGAAAGAAGCATGAATGGCCTTAAAGCAAATGTTGCAGTAGGTTTCTGAGTACAGCCTATGGGACTCATCTACAAGGTAGTCTATGTATGTCACAGGTGGTTCCTAGAAGAACACAAACTCAGTAAAATATAATTCAGGTCACCACACAGGTGGTTTACAAACATTTACTTTGTACATGACACTAGCCTATGTTCATAGTTTTAAACACATAATACATTTGTGTGTATATGTGGAACCCTCCTTCCAAACACACATTTTTACTTTATTCTGACTCAGTATAACTTACCTCAACCATAGTTTTTGAATGCCAGACTATTATATGATGTCTTCAGCAGCCAAAATTTCTCTGAGCCTTAGTTCCTCTGTGAACAAAGGTGAGAATATTCTAATTGATCTTTAAAATTCCCTCTTACTTTTAATGAAGGAGACTAACATTTGTCTTATTTTATTTGTCTTTAGAAAATCATTCAAGTAGATATTGCCAGTATTGTCATCTTGAGTTGGACAAATAAGAACTGAGACGAGTTTGTCCAAGGTCACATAGCTAGTGGTATATATATGATTCAAAGCAAATATGAATGAGTTCTTTTATGTTTTCTGAGTCAAAAAAAAAAAAGGAAAAAAAAAAGGCTCTACCTCCAGAAATCTCCCATTAATCAAGAAAAGTCACAGTAGTGGTCTTCAAATCTTAAAACACTTGAGAACATCCAGGGAGGTTGTTGATAGATCTATTCTGTTCTACCAGTGAACGTCGGATGGAACTTCAAATCTGTGTTTGAAGAAGTACCTAGATGTGATGTAGCTGGTCAAATGAACCGTGCCTTAGAAAATGAGGGCACAGTATATGTTATTTTAAGTAAAAAAAAAGAAAATGAGATGGAATTATTGATTGAGGATAACAAAGAACAGAGCTGATAGACTAGGTAGCTACCACAGGGCTGCACTCCCCACTTTACCCTATTTCCCTTGCATGTATTTTCAGCCTTTCTGCCCTAAAATTGCTTTCAAATATCTACCCTAGGGAAAAAAAAACTGATTAATTAAAAAAAATGTTTATATAAAATGTTTATTATGATTGTGATATGATATATTACCATCATTTTCTATCATAACAATACTACATGGTATTCTAATTGAATTTAACACTATATTTCATATGTAGTAAAAATTACTGGATGAAAAATACATCAGCTTATTACAGATAGTTACTCATAAGTGATGGCATTGGGGGGGGGTTATTTCCTTCTTTGTAACTTCTTATGATTTCCAAATTCTCAATAATGCTTACATATTACCTTGTATTAAAAATAATTATTTAAAGCATTGCTAAATTTAAATTTGACAATTTCTCTGAGTATTTGAAATGTACAATCCTAAAATATCAGAGCAGCATATTCAATAGAAAGATTTATTGGCACATATATATTCAAACAAAGCAATTATTCTAATATATAAAGATAATCAAAGAGTGTCATTGATTTTTATAATGTTTTTTAAAATAAAGTCATTTGTCTTCTGCAGTATATTCTGATTTAATGAATATTTAACTGTGTATAATGCATACAACTAATTACAGTAGTTTTCTTATAAGGTTATTAAAATACTAACTAGAGTGTCTTGGGAAAATTCATAATACGCATTTCTACATCAAATACCTTTTTTTCTATCATTGTTTTCCAAAGAGCCAGCCCTATTTTTAAGATCTGGTATAGTATTTTCTCAGTGGATAAAAAACATGGCAGATTTCATTATTTTGATGTTTCCTTTTTAATTTGCATTCTTAAAGAAGTGTTACTTCATTTCGATTCATGGGTTCACTCATTTGCATTAAATTCGATGTGTCTAGAATTTCATGACAGTGCATTTAAACAATTCAGTCATATCTACCTCTTCTGGGAAATTTTGACATCTTTCTGTAGTGTGCTTGTAAATTTTTTGTGGTTTTCCCTTTCAAATTCAGAAGTAGATCATCAAGCCTTTGAATATGGTAGCTCTGGCACTTGTCAAAGCAAAAAGCCATATATGTTTCCAAATATAACTGATGTTCTTCCAGTGAAATGAAAGCTTATATTTAATGAAGAGTAAATTAGTCAAATTATTTTTCTGTATTTCAGAGGAGTAAATTACTACAATTAAATTATTCATGGGCATTAGTTTTAAGCAGCAATAGCTACACCATACAAAAATATAGTAAGAAACCTATTTGAAAATTTAAATCCTGAAAATATAATCAAGAAGCATCTTCCCAAGAGAAAATACATGAGCACTAAATTCTAACTAATGGAATTTCTGATAATTCTTTCTCCAACCTGAATATTTTCAATATGAATAGTAATGTTCTGTAAAGCAAGTTAAATTTTTTTTTTATTTCTGATCTTACATATGCATGAGTATCTTTCTTTATTATTTAATACTGATGAAGTACCCACATTAACTTAGGCCTCTTATCAATAATACATATAATGTAACCATGCTGGAGTATTAAGAGTCAAAACAATCCAGATATTATATGAATACAAACTGGTAATATTGAGGCACTTTTTAGTAGCCATATAATCTTTTTCTTCTCTTCTGTTTTTATTTTGTTTCATTATCTGCTAAGAAACAGAAATATTTCTCTTTAAATAAGAAAAACTTGAGTCATATTTCTTTTTATTAAATACATATCTGTGGAAAGTTACTTAACTTGATTGAATTCTATCTATAGAAGAAGACAATATATACCCTATTTACTGAGTATGTAAACTAATCACACAAAATGCATATACTCAAAGATATTTAGTGTATTATCTTTGTATTAGCAAAGATTATACACAGTCTAAATGTCCATCAGTAGGAAATTAGCAAAATGCATACAATGGAGTATTATGCAGCCTTGAAAAAAAGAACAAATTATGGGTTAAGGTAAAATAATCTCCAATATAAAATAGTATATGAAAAGTATTAGAAGAATATGTATAATATGCTAAACAGAATTTTGATGCAAGAATTTTGTCCTTAGTTTATTTTTTTACATTCAAAATTTACAGTTAAAATTTGTTTATTTTGTAAGGTTGTTTTAGTAGTTTTAAAATAAAAAATGATTATCATAAGCCCATACTTCATTAGAATATTCATTTACCATAAATATTGCTTATGTTCTTTCATAATCATTTCAGTTTAACATCTGAATATTCTACAAATATATCAAAATTAGCATTATCTTAGGACTTATACAATTAGTATTATCATATAATTGTAACTTTGTGAATGTATAAATTAATTCTACATAAGTATTTATTTACAGACTACTACAAATTGTTTAATTGATATAGAGGAACCATTCTTCCTTCTTATCTAAACTCATTTAAGAAATTTTGAAAGCATATCTTAAGAAAAACAGCTATTTCAGAAGTACTAGTGTAAGTTATGCAGGTTAATTGTCCACACAATATCCTTAACTATTTAAATTAATTAGATAATTATACTAACCTGTGTGAATCTTTTCAGATTCTAAATACATGCAATATATGGAGTCAATTATGGGAGATTATTTCATGACAAGAACGGTAAATGAACAGGACAAGAAAGAATGCAGAATTTAGGGATTGCTTGCAATTCTGGGTTAGTGAGTGGGGAGTTTTCTAAAGTAGCTTAATGTTTAACATAAAATTATTAACTAAAACCTTCAATCTTGCAGGCATATACTTAGTTCCTTACTCTTTAAAATTTTAAATATTTTATATTTTAAACAAAAATGTCCAACTTCTTTGCCATTGTTGATATGAAAGAAAAATATGTTGTCTAAAGTATTATCAATTTTTTCTCATATGTCAGCCTTTCAGGAAGTTTATTAAGTTTAATTTCTTTTGGAAAAATTCTTGGAACAAATCTGAATATTTTCAAATTCAAGTAGCCATTTAATAAGTAAAATTACCTTTATCATTTTTTTCACACAGAAATGCTTTATTTTAAGAATATATTAGACATAAAATTCCAAAGGTACATAAAAGATAATTCACAATATGACTTATTCAAGACACAAGAAAATTTAGTATTGCAACATGTGTGTTCTCTATAGGACTATATTAAATATTTAATTGCTAGAGTATATCTGAAATATCATTTATTATTTAAAGTCTTGATTTACACACTTATCTGAATTAAATACATAAATAAATAATGATGACATTTATTTTTAAGGGGGAAAATATTTTACACACGAATTATTCAACTCTATTTTAATGTGTGTGTGTATGTGTGTGTGTGTACACACTTGTTTTAAATGCATGTGGCAAGTTAAGGTACCTTGTGTTTTAATTAGTTATAAAGACAAGTACTGACCAATATACCAACCTAAAAGAAATCGGACAAATTAGATAAAACTAATTTGATGTCCTAATGAGCAATTAATTTCTGCTTAATTCATGTGTATGTGTTTCCTAAAATGTATGATTAAAGAGGGAAGTCTGAGTAGAATCTATTTTCATACATACATCAAAGTAAGAACTAAAGAATTTTTCAGGCAATTAATTTGAATCACTTCTCAATTTTATAAGAAAAATAGTTTTAATATAATATTTCTGTAGCATTCTCAATTGTTTTACTCATTTGGTAGTGACAGAGCTTTGTGGAGAAAGACATATAGCCTTAAGAAAAGCCAGTTCTACCTAAATGTCCAAATGTATTCATTAAGTTTCCTTGGAAGGAAATAAAACAGTGATTTGAAATATGGACATCAGCAACTGGGGAGTGAAATCTATATGAGTATTGAGGAACAAGTAAAACTAATTTAGAGGACAAATAAAATTTTGAGAGACTCTTCAAAAAACTAAACAAATACCTCTTTTACATGTTTTTAATATATAATTTATATATAGAGAGATGCACTATTATTTAGCTTACTTCAGGCTACTTTCTTTCCCTTAAAAGTATAGGATATTTGATTAGGAATTAAGTTCAGTTTAAGATATCTAAGGAAAACATAACGGAATTAATATACTAGATTTTGGGTAATCAGCAACTCTATAGCACCAACTGAAAATTCATGCCACAGCATACAGCTCTGTATTTAGTTGACTCACAGTTAAAGAACCATCACTAGCTCTCCTAAGGAGGTAACTGGATGATTCCCTGAAGAAATTCTTAATTGTTGAGGATCTATAGACAGGAGGGTGTATTTTACAAACTCTTCCTTGGAGACCATCTTTGGTGTCTTACAGTATAATTGATTGTAATAAACTCTATTTCAAACAAGTTGCAAAAACCAAGGGAATGCTTTAGTAGTCATAACAGAAACATTATTCCAAGAAAAATGAATCCTCAAACATTCTTTATATAAAAGTACTACAAAATATATCCTTCTAATTTCTCAAATCTCTTGAAATTCAAAATCCCATCAGGTTTCTCAGCGTTGCAAAGAAAAGCTATTAACTTTCATTTCTTTTCAAGACTGCATATTTGTGTAGGTCACTTTTTAATTTAAACTGCTTACCTAACCTATAAAATGCAGTTAAACTGAGCGAGTCTTATCAATCATGACTTTAGAAATGTAACCTTTAATTTTATTTTTATTACTTGTTCAAAATGTAAAACTTTATTTAAATGTCACATTTTCCCTACCCTCCCTTTCACACACACACACAAAAAAAGCTATTTCACTAAACAGAATAAAAACCATCTATCAGTATTCATTAATGCTGAAATGGTGGGAAGCTACCCTAAACTTCAAAATGTATAATAGGTTTCTCTTATCTATTTATCCATATCGTGTGTGGGTTATTTCATCTCAATGAATATCATTGTCATAACTTATAACTGAACTCTAAAATAGTAATTAATAATATATTTGCAGAGAAAATTTTAAACAACTTGATACTGCAGAATTTTCCTGAGTCAGATACATAAATGCATTAGAGGAAGAATATGGTTTTACCTTCTGAGGACAGATTTTCAAGTTCCACAATTTTAAAATGCCTGATATTTAAAAAAATAATATATTGTAATAGAGAAAGCATAATTTATGTCTCAATTCAGAATCATTTACATTTGCATTCTAATAAAATGGCTCAGAAATTGAAAAAGAAATCAAATGCTATAAATATTGACTTCAGTTTGGACAGGAACACAAACAGAAACTTCCAAGAGGAAAAAAAAACAACACACAAACAGAAACTTCTAAGAGAAAAAAAAATGTAGCAAAATTATTTTTTATGGTCCAGAACTAAAAGAAGAAAAGCAAAATTTATTTTATTTATATTTATTTTTAATTCTTTAATGTCACCACTTATTTGACCTCTTTTACCCCATCTATCTCTCTCCTCTCCCTGCCCTCCTACCTTCTGGTAACCACTAGTTTATTGTCCATGTCTATGAGTCTCTGTTTGTTTGTCCTGTTCGTTTGTTGTTTTTAGGTTTATATCCCACATATAAGTGATATCATGTGATTTTCAACTTTTTCTGTCTGGCTTGTTTCACTTAGCATGATTATCTCGAGGTCCATCCATGTTGTCTCTTTTTATGGCTGAGTAATATTCCATTGTATACATGTACCACAGCTTCTTTAGCCAATCACCTATCATAGGACACTTCGGTTACTTCCATGTCCTGGCCATTGTGAATAATGCTTCAATGAACATCAGTGTGTAAATATCTTTTTGGATATGGGTTTTCAAGTCCTTGGGGTAAATACTCAGCAGAGGAATTGCTGGATCATATGGTAGATCCATTCTTAGTTTTTTGAGGAAACTTCATTCATACTGTTTCCCATTGTGGCTGTACTAATTTGCAGTCCCACAAGCAGTGTATGAGGGTCCCTTTTTCTCTGCATCCTCTCCAACATTTGTTATTACTTGTACTGTTGATAACAGCTATTCAAACAGGTGTGAGATGATATCTCTTTGTGGTTTTAATTTGCATTTCCCTAATAGCTAGTGATAGCAAGTATCTTTTCATATGTTTGTTGGACAATTATATGTCTTCTTGGGAGAAATGTTTTGAGAAAATGCAATGTTTTCAGCTAGACTCTGTTGAAGATGTCTAAAAATAACAAGTACCATTTCTTATTACATAGAATTTTAAAGTTTCTGTCAAGAGAGAAATTTTACTGTCACGCTCACTGTATAATCTACTGAGTCACTGTTGGCCGTAACTCCTTACTTTATATAAAAATCCATTTGGGAATCGAAGCTCCATCTGTTAGTTCTACCATGGAGGCTCCATCTACACTAAAAAAAATGTTCAATTTCTGTAACATTAATTAATTATTGAACTAAGTTAAGTAAATGGGGATCTGTCAACTACTAGTTATTATTTAACCCATTTCTCACTTAGAAAAAAAGTGCAGCTCACTTTTTAGTGTAGCGTTAATTTAATTTTATGTAAACATGCTCTGTGAGGCTGAAGCAAATCTGACTGCTTTTCAATGCAAAAAAAAATATATATTAAAACGCTGTTCTATGAGTTATTTCAAAACCAAACCTATCTCTAAACTTAATATAACAAAAATGTATATGATTAATAGTATTTAATTTTTTTTCTTATGGTAAATTTCAAAGCATGGAACAACACAAAGCAGGACATCTAAGATCTGTAATCTTAGATATTTTCAGTAATCAAGAATTATCATATTTTGTAAATGGAAATATCACTAGTAAAAATAAAATGCTATAAACAGAATAATGTCATTTGTTTCCAAAGACTATTGATAACTTGAGCCATGTGAATATAATAATAAGAGCAAGATATTTTCTGGCAAATTTTAGGGGTAAAGTTAAGACTGCAAACCATGAGTTATCTTGGGGTAAACACTGCAGCTGCAAACACAGCTGGCAAATATTGTCAGGGCAAATAAAAAATGGGTTAAAGGGCATTCTCAGTTGTTCAGTTTGTGGATTAGTCAGAAAACTTCCTCACCCCACCAAATCTCTTTTTATTTTACACATTTTTATTTAAAGACTGCTATGTTCTTGGCACTGTCTTGGCACATGGAAGTCATAATAAACTAAACAGACTAAAGTTCCAACCTCAATGAGCTTATATTTTAATGGGAAAAAGGGAATAGAAAATGTTGAAAATGAGGTGGTTGAAACTATAAATTGGGCCTTTAGGGCTGATATTACTGAGAAAATCATGTTTGAGTAAAGATCTGGAAGAAATAAGAAGGAGACCATATGAATATCCAAGTAGAAGAAACAACAGGTACAAAAGTTCTGAGTCAGAGACCTGGATGCATTGTTGGAGGAAGAGCAAATAGGCCAGTGTGGCTGTAGTTGAGTGACAGATAGAGAGCTATTAGATACTAAGTCAAGTGTGCCAGACTGCACAGTGCTTTATAGGCTCCTGTAATGTTTGTGCTTTCACTTTGAAACAAGAAGCTATTGAAAAGTAGTAGCAGAAAAAAAATCACTTAGGCTGCTGGGATGAAAATAGACTGTAAGTGGTCAAGTATTGAAGCAGAGAGATGACTTAACAGACAAGTGAACTAATCTGGGTAAGAGACAACAGAAACTTGGACCGGGATGATATTAATGGACTATTGTCAAATAGTTGAATTTCTAAACATATTTCAATACCAAAACCAATAGCATTTCCTGATGTTCTAGAAGTGACACGTGAGACAAAGAGAAGTCAAAGAGATTTCAAACAGGGTTCTGCACTTGGGCAACTGAGATGATGGTGTCAACATTTGTTAAGATGGGAAAGACTGCAGGGAGAACTGGTTTGGAGCAAATATCATTTGATGAATTTGTGATGTGTAAAGTTTAAAATGCCTATAATAAACCCAAATAGGATGTCAATTAGTTAGTACAATGCTTAGATCTGGATTGTAAGAGAGAGGTTTCAAAGGTTGAGGGGAATCATTATTATACAGATTATGTTTAAAACCTATGAGAATTGATGAAATCACTGGATAAGATAGTGTGACCAAAAGGTAAGTTGTCCAAGTACTAAGCCTTGCTTATTAGTTTCAGGTTCAATAAGATGAGGAAAAAGAGGGAATAAATGTACATACTCATTTCAGCTCCCAATAGTACAGTTTATAATTTGCATTATCTAGGAAATAATTAATTATTACTTTCTGGTTGAGTTAATTAATTATTCGAGTAAGTTGACCAAATGGAAAAATCTGTATTTCAAAATGAAAAGTGATGTTAGTCTATTTGGGAAAACAGATAAGCAAATTAATGATAATATGATTTTAATATGGTGTTGAAAGAGCTTTGATAGAACATTAAAGGGTGGCTTACCATAATCAGACTGGGGATTTTGAATAATTCATATTTGATGAAGTTGATTTGGACCATTTTATTAGAGTTATCAGCTGTTTAATGGGCACACGATATTTAACAGTAACACGTGAAAGTTCAGAAGCATGGAAAACTGTATGTTTGAAGTAACATATATATATGTAAAGGGAGATTGTGGAAATGAGACTAAACATAGGTCAGTCTAACATTTATTGAAGAAATTAATTTAAAAAATTCTTGTAACCATGGAATTTTATTTTTAAAATATCACAGTCTGTGGGATAGCTGTATTAGTCAAGGTTCTTCAGAGAAAGATATATTTAGATATGTACATATAAGAGGAGATTAATTATAGGAAATGGATCATATGTTTATGGAGGCTTAGAAGCCCCACAGTCTGCAGTCTGTAAACTGGAGAACTAAGAAAACTGTTAGCATGATTTCATCTAGGTCTCAAGGCCTGAGAACCAAAGTCTTGGAGGTCCAGTTACTAGGAGCTTCGATGTCTGAAGGCAGAAGATAAACAACCCCGCTCAAGAAGAAAGAATTTGCCATTCCTCTGTCTTTTGTTTCTCTTTGGGCCCTTAAAACACCATATGATATCCACTCACTTTGGTGAAGGGAAATCTTCTTTACTCAATCTGCAGATTCAAACACTAATCTTCCAGAAACAACCTCATAGACACACCCAGAAATAATTTTTTACCAGCAGTCTAGGCATCTCTTAGCCCAGTCACATTGACACATAACAATAATCATCACAATGAGAAACAGGTATCAGAAATCAAGTTCTCCGTAGGATGAACAATTAAAAAGTTTTATGACATTTAGGACATGAAATAAATAGTATCTAAACTAAGAAAATGGAAACTGAGTTAAAGAAAATCATATATATTTAAGAAATATTTAGAAGGTAGAATATCCACACTTGGGAAATAATATGGTATGTAAGAAAAGAAATGCAGAGGAGTTCAAGAGACTAACTAGGTTTCTAAGTAGATGAGTAAAACATGGAACAGCGGAGGAGATGTTTGGGAGCAGAAAGATGAATTTAGTTTTAAACGTGGGGGTGTAGGTTGCTTTGGTAACTATTAATTAAAGCTGTGTATAATATATTGAGTCTGGAGTTCAGCAGAGAGTCTAAGGCTATAGATATATATTTTGGGTGTTTTCAAATAATTGAAGTTAAAACAATGGCTTTAGATAGGGTTGTCCAAGGTGAGAAGATGAAAGAGAATAAAGCTCAAAAGACAAAGTGCACCAACATGATAGCAGCTTCTCAGCCAATAATGCTTTTATTCTCAGTGATCAAAGAAGTACCAAATCCCTCACATTGGAAATAAGACTTGTTTCCATTTCTCCATCTGTTCTGCCCTTCAGTATTTTCCCATTATTCCTGAAAATGTCTGTTTCTTTTTTATAATGTCCCAAAATGATCTTTTTAAATTATACAGCAACAGTTTCCAAATCTTTTCCTTTTCACATTTCCATTTTCTTTTTATTGTAGATATAGCAAAGATCGATGAGATGTCAACCGAATGCAGTCATATTCATGCATGGAAATGTTAAGAAAGTATATCTTGGAAAACGACTACATAGGATAAGCCCCTGTGTTGCTTCCTCCACTCAAACATGCACATTGAAAAGGAAACCTAGAATGACACCAATTATGTCTTAGGTTATTCTTTCATCTACTGAGAACAAGTTATCTCTTTCATCTAACCTACATGTAACCTATATGGAAATTTATTTCTATAAATCATTTTTTTGTAAAATTTAATAAAGCAACTAAGACTAATATATATAGGAGTCAAATAAAGCTAATAGGACATTATTCCATACTAAACCAGTCATGGTCAATTTTACTGTGTACCTTCGATATTCAATAGATAGGGTCTGCTGGCCAATGGTTCATGGAATATAAATGACTTCCTTCATACTTCCCTGGTCTTGCTATAGTCCTTTTCAGCAATCAGATTTGGCATTCTTGGCAAATCCCTGTGACAATTTTATTTGAAAGCTTAGACAGATGAAACACCTCATCTCTGCTCCCACATTTACTTTGGGATTTAGAATAGAGTGATTCCACTCACATTAAATAGTTCAGACTTGTCACTTTAAAATATGCTTGTGGAGGCTCTGCTTCTCTCCCGTTCTGAGACAAAGCCTTTCAAAGACCCAGTTGAGGGGAAGCAGTCAAGCAAGCATATTTTAAAGTGACAAGTCTATGTCCAAATTCCATAGTCTTAATGAAAACTTTATTCTAAGAACTGAACTTTTTAACTCCACTAGAGCCATTGTGGTCTCTAGCCTTGCTCTGTTAATCATTTTCAAATCAAGTTCATGGGCAAGAGACACATCTCTAGGATACTCCGGAGATGTGGCTGAATGTAGGAGTCAGTGGAAACAGGCACCTCTGAGCACACTAAAGAACTTCTTGCAATATCTCAGGTTTGCAATTTTGAAGAGACTCTTTGGGTTTCAGTTATTATGAGGAAGAAAGAGAGAAAGCTGATTTGCCAATAGAAGCTTTCAAAGGCCCTTGCATTATTAAACCATAAAGAATGTTGAATGTGGAGCCTGGTGGATATTTTTTCAATCCTTACATTTTGGCATGGTACAATTAGCTTGGCAACATTTGCTTGTGAAATACTAAGGTTACTAACATAAAAAATTGTAGGTCAGTGTTGTGATTCACCGCCAAAGCTGCCTGGACACTGCTTGCACGATACTTGGAGACAGTCCAGGTAATTAGTCCCTGAAGAAGTTTACATGAATAATGCTCATCTTCAGATTAACCTCAACATTTTAAAACTGTGGCAATGGAAATGGTTAATCCCAGATATTCTGTATTGTCTGAACTTTTGCCAGTTGCTGACTGCAGTGTTTTCTCTTTGTTTATTTACAATTGATCACATACGTGAACTGACCAGTGCATAAATGGTCATATACCATTTGGAGTGGCAACCTAACATTTCTGTAGGTCCTATAAAACTAACTCAAGTGCACGAACTTTTGGAATCACCAGAGTCAGGCATTATAATACAGTCAACTCTCTCAAAGCACAATCTTCCAAGTTCACTGTCCAATACTGAGTGTGGAAACAGATACTGAATTGTTGTCATTGATGCTAGAAGTGAGAATTATAAGAATTGAATCACTAACAGATTGAGATTTCTAGACATTTTGACCCATCTTTGCTGCTTTTGTATTATTGCTGTAATAATAATGTCTTTTTCATTAACAGTACGAAGTTTTCTCTTAGTTATAGAAATAAGTAGAGGTTAAGCATTTGATCAGTAGACCCAGACTGCCATAAAACGAATTTTAGTTCTCCTACTTTCTAGTTATATGATCACAATCATTATTCTCTGTTTTTCAGTTTCTTCATCTATAAAAAGCATCAAGTATAAAGCATTTGGAATAGTGTCTAGCACATTGTTAAGTACCATGTACATGTTAGCTATTATTGTTATGGCTTAAAGATCATTTTTTATTTGTTTTATTTTAAAAATTCATAAGAGAAAAAATAAAACAGCATAGCCTGAAGGTAAAGAAATAGGTTAAATAGTTATGGTTGCATCTGGGTGGCTCATCTGGCTTATTTCATAAGGTTGCTGTGAGACACCAAATGTAAATGAAGCATAGTGCTTGGAACCTACTAATATTAACTAGTCACATTACTAGTGTTGTTATCATTGTTAACATTTTCTGCATTACCTATGAAAATCCACTGCAGATATTGGTGAAGGAATGGATTTCATTATAAAAAATTACAAGAACAAAGTCATAAAAAAATTAGAGTCAGGAGAAACCCTAGAGGAAATCCATCCTAACCTGTAAATCAAGAAATGATTCCCTTTTTCACTTCTCTGCTGTTGGCTATACTCTCCCTGGCCCCACTTCTAAAAAGATATAATCATTGAACATTTCCAATGAAGATATAATCATTCCTTTACGAAGTGACCCATTAAAGTAGAAAAATATTTTTAAATAATGAAACTCATTCACTTTATTTACTTAAAATTACTATTTTTTTAAGTGTTTCAACTTCTTTCTTAATGATTCTTTTAGAATTATCTAATTCCTCTTCGACATCATGCCCCAATGTCTATTTTAGACACAATTAGCTATTTTCTCTTTTTTTCTCCAGGCTAAAAATTTCTAGATTCTATTACTGATTCTCAGATAACCTTGTTTTAAGTTTCTCCTTCATTCTCACTGCCCTCCTATGAATGTGTTCCACTTTGACTACTTTTCTCCTGAAATGCAACGCTGAGTGAAATGTAATACTCTATATGTAATCCCTTTTAGTACATGGTAAAAAGAAATTATTACTTCTCTTCTTGGACATTATATTTCCATTATGTAGCTAAAGATCAAATTAGCATTCTTGGCAGCTAAATCACAATCTTGACTGCTTGAAAAGCTTATAGTCAAGATGCTCCTAAATATCTTTCTTACAAATTGCTCTTATTTTTTCCCATCTTCTACTTTCACATCTGAGTTTTAGAACCTAAAAATAAGGCTACACGCATCCCTAATAATGTTCACCTTATTAAATTCAGCCCATTGTTCCACCCTGAGTCCATTTTTTTTTCATATTCCTGTTAAATTCTCCCAGCTTTTTACCATCCACATATTGTGAGAAGTTTGTTATCAGTGACGCCCTTGAAATACCTAGAATATTGAAGGTGACAGAGTCAGTGGTTAATGTCAAAACTTTAAATAGTACTTTTTGAATATGATCATTCACTAATTATAAATCATCTGAGTATTTTAACACTGAGCTTAGTTTTACTCAATTATGGTATGGAAAAAATAGTCCAATAAAAAATGATTACATTTTTCTAGTGAGTATCCCTATTATTAAAACAACAAAATACGAAAATGAAATAGTTATATGCTAGCAGTTCCTGTACCATAAAGTCTCCATTTTCAAACCTGGAGAAATGCCTTTCAAGATGGTTCAGTGAATCCACCATCTCACTCATCCACCTTGTCTGGCCTCAGCAGAGAGAAAAATGAAGACATTTCCTTGAATCTATAGGAACATACATGAATTCAAGTAGAAACCCCCTGTGTATTTTTACAAAATGACACATCACTTTACCTTCTGAATTCATCTTTATTATCATCTATGAAGAGGGACACTGGAACATATACTATGTTCTGGTGAAATAACAGATATTTCATCCTAGCTTTGGTGTGTTCAAAATTTGTAGGAATGAAGTTGGGTATTTCTTCTTTAAGTGACCATGACCTATCTTTCATGAATTAAAAAGTCACTTCACACACACACACACACACACACACACACACACACAAACACACGTTAATTTATTTTATATTTAAAGGTGTTCACTCATTTGTTAAGTGCATATAGAATATTAGATATATACTTTGTGCTTTGTATGAGGAATTTCAATTTCTTTTCAAACACTATACCTTTGTGGAGCTGATAATCTAACTAGGAAGACAAACACATTAACAAATATACATAAGGCGATGTGGTAAACACTGTGATAGAGCTCCCATAAAAGATTAAGCAAGCATGGCAAAATTTGTAGCACCAAGGTAGAATATCAAGGAAGACCACTGAAAAGATGATGTACCTTGCCAAGGTTCAGGGGAAGGAGATAGCCATAGTTTGAAAACAACATTTCTGCCCAAAGATACACACAGAAATCTTATAACTAGTCTTTCACTAACTTAAGCTATTGGTCCACTATCAACTGTCTCCCAGATCTTTGCTATAGAATAATTGTCCTAGCTCTTGTCCTTTTCTTCTAAAGTCTATCCCAAACATGGCAGATGAAGGAATCCTTATAAAATATAAATCAAATGTCAGTAAAGTGCTCAACTTCTTCCAATGATTCCTATAATAAAACAATCAATATGCCAAATAATACCCTAGAATAAAATCAAATTATAATAAATTTTTAAAAAATCAAATGCCTAAAAATGACTTCTCAGTCTCTACAAAATCTCCAGCATTTTACTAGCATTTTGATCTCTGTGACCTAGAGTTTCCAGTTGCCTTGATGTTTTTCAAACACTCCAAGTAGCCTTGCACCTCATGACTAATGCATTTGCGGCTTCTTGGTCTGGAACACCCTTTCTTACAGAAAGCCATATGTCTCATTTCCTCCTTTCTGTGAGGACTTAGATCAGTTGTCATTTAATCTAAAGTCAGTCTCTGACCATGTCGTATAAAACCTCACCACCTACATTGGCATTCTTCAGCCCTTTTAACCTACTTATGTTTTCTCCACAGCCCTTATCATCATGGGTCATTTTATATATTTATTTACTTGGGCATTTTCCACTTCCATCCACTGGGATGTTAGCTCAAGAGGGCATGGGTTTTTCATTTTGTTCTGTACTCTGTTCCCAAGTATTTTCACAGGCCTGAAATGTCAAATGCAGAATGAGGGGAGAAATGTTATATTGGTGCCATTATATGAACAATCAAATATTATGTGCTAAGGAGAATGGATTTTATCTTAGACAAAGAGAAACAGTGAATAATAGGAAATTTTTTGGAAAACAGAGGTAAAATCTTTGGATTTCATATATAGCCTCAGGGTCATTCACTTTTCTTTTCAGGTGAAGCTGCACCCCAGTATTATTCCAGGTATTCAAGCTTTGAAAAGGAAGCTCTGTTGCAGCTAAGTGGGGTTATGAAGACTTAATAGTCTGTAATAATATACAACACAGCCTGATTAAACCTACCAGCTCATTTCACTGGCCTCTAAGAAATCACTGAAGCATATAAAATTGGAATTATTGCTATTTACATATATGAATCAAGAATGAGAAATTAAAAGAGTCATAAGTTAACGTAATTTTAAAATGAAGTAAGCCTGTTTTTGTCAGTGTTGAACAATGTGAAAAAGGAATTTACATAATACAAGGATCACAGACTGGCTAGACAGTAAATTTCTGATGCCAACACAGAGATTTTCAAATAAACAATGATAAACACATAATTTTAGTTACAATGCTGACTTTGTTGTGCATGTTACATAAAATATGTGAAACCAAAAACTGCAAACAGGAGCTGTGGGGTTTCTTGCAGCAACAAAAGTATACGTCAAGGAGGTTGTGAATAAATAGTAGTTATAACCCAGCAGGGAACCAAAATTCAAGGTGAGATTCTAAGAAGTGATGAAATACTTGTCCTTTCCAAGAGCTATGAGTTATAAGACTTATAAAATGTTAAATTGGTTTCAGAAAATACCAAAATTACAAGAAATATTTTTAAAGTGCATTGATCAACTTCCTCAGTTGTTTGGTTCATTATTTATTTTCAAGGTTAATATTGAGTGACCATATGATCTTGTCTCATTAATTGCTTACTCATTTAGTAGCTATTCAGTCAGAAAGATATACCTCTTAGATTAAAACAAAAAGGTAGCTAGGAGCTATGTAAATGATGAGCTACATTAAAACGTACATAAATAATTTTTTTCATACATTTAGTGAACAACAAGCTGCAATACTTATAATTGTCATATTTTCTTCCACTTTTGTCAAATAGCAATCCAATTCCATTATTTCTTATTTAGAGATATGAATGCTTAAAAGGAAAATAAATGATGTAAAAAAGAGATATTTGAAAAGAATTTCATGTAAAGAACATTACATGGAGAAAAAGTAGTACATGTTTTACCTTAGACAAATATGAATAAATGATTTTTTAAAAGAATACTGACTTTTTTATCTATTTGTGAAAATTTGGACATATGAAGGAAATTATGAACTACCTCATGTTATGCTTTCAATAACTAAATGTTAGGTCAAAATATCATCTTTTACAGATTAGAGAATATATTAGGAGAGCTGGGTGACTAGCTCAAGGCTATTAACTAAGTAAGAAGCAACAGTGAGATATGAACCCAGGGCTGTCTGATTCTAACATTTTTTAATTCCCTAATAGCGTAAGTAATATTATGTGCACTTTTCCAAAGAACAGGTTGGTAGTTTTCATTTCATCTGATTTTTAATGGTATAAGTCATATGAAAGATACAGTAGCCCTAGTTTTCCTTAGGATTACAGGGTAAACATAGTGCAAGTGGAGATGATTTAGGCTGGCTCAATCTCACTGGGCTCCAGATGCCTCCCGCATCGTGGAATAAATAAAATGAGCTTGGAAGCTCCCCTCCTAGGTGCAGGTTTTGTATCTGCCCAATATGCCCTGGTATGAACAGCAACCTTTCTGATTGGTTCAGTGTCCAACCTAACGGTTTAGATATTGGTTCTGATTAATCAGTGCCTTTGCCATGTTCATTGAGAAATGTTTTGAAAATTGAATATTTTCCAAAATGTTAAACAATGTAAACACCATTCCATATTACAAAGATCATTTGCAATCAGTTCCACACTGCAGTCTCTTATTAGTATGCACATTAATTTTTCTTCATCGATGGCTCATCCAAGAATCTCATAGCTCTCTTCTGGGATCACTTGTTACAACAACATTTATTTGAAAGCCCAGGAAGTGAGGGCAAATTCCACATCTGTCCCAAGTGATACTACTCAGAAGAATGTGTATACTACTCAATACTCAGCATCGTTTCTTTGAACACTGAAATTACATCTTAAACGAAAAAATGAAGAAAGTTAACTATTTCAACAAAATACACTCTAATCTCTAAAGACTATAAAATTTTATAAGATAAAAGGAAATAAACAATGTCACACAGTAAAATAATTTTGAGATACTTATATATTAGACCTCAGGCTTTTGAGAGTGGTGTTCCAACAATTATCTCTAGAAAGATAATCATCTTATTTGTTTAAAATATTTATTTATCATTTTTACTTATTATAACAGTACTAAATCTTTCTTTCCTTCTTTCTTTCTTTCTTTCTTTCTTTCTTTCTTTCTTTCTTTCTTTCTTTCTTTCTTTCTTTCTTTCCTTTCTTTTCTCTCTCTCTCTCTCTCTCTCTCTCTCTCTCTCTCTCTCTCTCTCTTTCTTTTCTTTCTTTTTCTTTCTTTTCCTTTTTTTCTTTTCTTGCACTAGCTCCCTAATGTGAATTGACTTTTTTTTTTAATTTAAAGATAATAGTAGGTAGAAAAATGTAAAAGCAGATACAAAAAAAAAAATAAAATCTGAGATTTCACAGAAAACAATCTCAACAATTTCCCAGGGCCAAACCACTAATTGCTAGCATGTGCAGAGTTACTTGATAAAAAAAAAAAAAAATCATTATCAGGTTGTTCCCCTCTTTTTTAAACAAGGTATTACTATAATATAAGTTTTCTTATTCAGGAAGAAAATCAAGGATAACTCTGGGGTAAAAAAAAAAAAATCCTGAGGTATGTGTTAAAATCTTTTTTCCCTGAAAATTCTCAAAGTATTTATCTTCCAAAGATTGTGTAGATTTTTCTACACAAACAGGAATTTCAATATAGCTATATTTCAAAGACTTTTGTTATTAGCATTCTAAATTCTCTTGTAAATAGTTAAGTAATCTTATAGAAAAACAATAATAGTTTATGTGCATTAAGTAACTAATTTTGGAAGTGCTTTCCATTCAATCTTCAAAATAACTCAATGATGTGTATACAACAATATGATTATTACAGTTTTATAAGTGAGTTAACAGAGGCTTATTGGTATAAAATAACTTACCCATTGTCACAAAGCAAAAGAATAAAGAAATAGAAACCTGACCCAGTTGACCTAATCTCCAAGCCCATTTTGTTCACCACTGTACTGTATTGCTAGAGTCTGTTTAAATTAAACATATAAAAATTAATCATTCTCTATAAAGATAATCATCTTATTTTGTTTAAAATATTTATTTATCTTTTTTACTTATTATAACAGTACTAAATCTCTTTTTTACCCTTGGACCAATGTAGAGTACAGCATGGTGAAGATGGTTAATAATGTAATAAATATGTGAGAGGCAAGAGAGGTACTATATTTAGTGAGATGGTCACGTTGCAAGTTATGTGAATCTCTGATAACTAAGCTCTACAACTGAAATTGGTGTCTTATCGTATGTCAACTATAATTGAAAAAACTCATTGAATTGTACAATATAAATATGAGTAACTAATTTTCTATTATATTTCAATAAAGTCAGGAAAAAATATTTTGGTCTTACATTTCAGTATAACTTACTTTCTTTAACATGGTAAATTTTCAAAATGTTAACCACATTGTTGATAGAAAACTATCAGTTTGATAAATTATTCCAAAGTCTAACTGTTGTTTCAAAATTCAAAGAAAAACTGGTACTATTTTATTTTGATTGATATTAATCACAATAGATGAATAAATACCACCTTGATTTTTTTTGTTATAAGAATTATAGGAAACGCTGGGGAAAAAGAAAACGTACAAACTCAAAAAAAAAAAAAAAACACCAAAAATATAAAACTGGAATTACTAAAGAAATATTTTACTTAATTCACAGAGAGAAAACCCTTGTGTACTGGTGTATAAAAATTTATGCCATCGAGCTTTCTTAGTTTAAGTTTCAACAAGTTATTAATTTTAAATGTTGCAAATTACTAAGAGCATTTCTTAATTTAGCATCAGACTATGTTGGCATTGGACTATTAATATAAATCTTCTGAGATTAATATAAAACTGTAGTTTTATGGAAATAAAATCAATGTGGAGTCAATTTTCTTTCTACCTACTCACTACCAAAATAAACAGCCACAATAATAGTGAAAATATGTATGTCTCTTGCATTTAGAATATATATTTTTGAGTGTCAGAATTTATCATGGTCTAATTTTCTCATTTTCCTGTGTTCCAAACCACGATATAACAAATACCTTTTAATTAATGTGATTAAAAAAATCCCAAATAAAATGAGTTGAGTGATGTAGTTCCTGCTACTTCTCATTTTCCAAATATTCACTATTTTTAGTACTAACTCACTTTGGCAACAAATCCGTCATACACAATCAAAGGGCTAGTTCAGAACAATATGTATTATTTGAATGATACAGTCTGGTTGAATGATGGAGTTTAAAAAATATATATCATTTATCATTGAGGAGGATTATGCTACTGATATGTACCAGAAGATTCATTAAATAAAAAATATTGAAGATCAAGTGAAAAAGTTAGTTCTTATTTAAGTTAGGTTTTAAATGGTGTTATAAATTTCATTTGGTCTTTTATCCCAGAAACTAGAATCACATGATTTACCAGAGCTTTTCACTGTCTATCCTTCTTTGTGACAGTTGCCTAAGAGCAGTCTCAAATACTGTAGTCAAGGACATTTTTACTAATTAATCAAATAATAATAAAACATAAATAAGTTCTATAGTGTACACTATGCTAGCTTCATGAGTGATAAGAATATATAAAATTAATTTATTGAAGATAAAGAGCTTGTGTTTGCTTTCTTAGACCTTCTTGGATTCTCTGTTGACTGAATGTTCCAAAGTTCACTCTCAACCTTCTAGCCCCTTCCACAAAGCATTTTCTTGCCCATGGGCGCTCTGGTCCTAATTTGGATTCTCTGGGCTGGGTTGCTTAAGCCTATGTCCTTTTGCAGAAACTGAATTACTTTCTTCCTGTTTATTTATTTTTTCTCTTTTTATCCCCCAGATTAAATTGACGTATAATATCATGTACGTTTAAGGTTTACAATGTGTTGATTTGATACACTTATATACTGCAAAATAATTACCACCATAGCAGTAGCTGACAAGTATATCATGTCATATAACTACCATTTCTTCCCTGTGCTGAGAACATTTAAGTTCTACTCAGCAACTTTCAAGTATATAATACAGTATTATTAACTATAATCACTCTACTGTACATTAGATCTTTAGAACTTATTTATTTTATAACCAGGAGTTTGTACTCTTTGAGCAACATCCCACTTTTCCCTCATGCCCTCTCCACCCCTCTCACTTCCCATTCCTACAAATAATTATTATAGTCTCTGTTTTAATAAGTTTGGTTTTTATAGATTTCACGTATAAGTGATTTCATACACTATTTTTCTTTGACTTATCTCACTTAGCATAACATCCTCAAGTTTCATTTATATTGTATACAGTAGGATAGTCTTTCTCATGGTTGAACAGTATCTATCTCACATTTACTTTATCCATTCCTTCACTGATAGACACTTAGGTTGTTTTCACATTTTGGCTATTGTGACTAATCCTGCAACAAACATGAGAGTGCAGATATCTCCTTGAGATTCTGTTTTCATTTCCTTTGGATACATACTCAAAATTGGAATTGCTGGATAATATAAAAATTTTCTCTTTTTAATTTTTTGAGGAACCTCCATATTGTTTTTTTTAGTGGCTATACAAATTTACATTCCCACCAACAGTGTACATGGGATCCGTTTTTTTCCACATGCCTATCAGCCCTTGTTTTTTCTTGTCCTTTTGATAACAGCAATGCTAACTGGTATGAAGTAATAACTTGTGGATTTAATTTGCATTTCTTAGATGATTAGTGATTTTGAGTATCTTATGCACCTTTGGTCATTTATGTCTTCCTAAAAAAAGTGTCTATTCAGTTATTTTGCCCATTCTTTAATCTGATGGTTTATTTTTTTTGCTGTTGAGTTGTATAAGTTCTTTATATATTTTGGATATTGACCCCCTATCAGATATATAATTTACAAATATTTTCTCTCATCCAGTGGATTGCTTTTTTATTTTGCTGATGCTTTCCTTCCTAATGCAGAAGATTTTTAGTCTGATTTAATTTCATTAGTCTTTGTATTTTGTATTTTTTGTTATTGTTTGTTTTATTTTATTTTTTGCTTTTTTTGTCTGTACATTTGATGTTAACCTCCCCCCCCAAAAAAAAAATTATTAACAAGACCAATATCAAAAGCTTACTGTTTTTTTTTTAATAATTTTTATGAATTCAGGTCTAATGTTCAGGTCTTTAATGCACTTTGAGTTAATTTTTGTGTATGGCAAAAGATAGTGGCCCAGTTTCTTTCTTTTGCATGTGGCTGTCAATTTTTTCTACTATTTAATAAAGAAAGAATCCTTTCCCTATTGTATGTCTTAGCTCCGTTGCTAAAAATTAATTGAACATATACTCATGTATTTCTGGGTTCTCTGTTATGCTCCATTCATCTATATTCCTGTTTAATGTCAATACCATAATGTTTTGAATACTAAAGTTTTGTAATACAGTTTGAAATTGGGAAGTATGATGCCTCTAACTCTGTTCTTTCTCAAGATTGCTTTGGCTATTCAGGGTCTTCTGTGGTTCTATACATGTTTTTGAAAAATACCTTTAAGATTTGATAAAAATTGCTGTAAATTTGTACATAGTTTTGTGTGGAATACATTTTAACAATATTATTTCTTCCAATACAAGAGCACAATATTTCTTTCCTTGTATTTGTGTCTTTAATTTTTTTTTTTTTGTCAATGTAATATAGTCTTTAGTGTATACTTCTGTTATCTTCTTGGTTAAGTTTATTCTTAAGTATTTTATTCTTTTTGATGTTATAATAAATGAAATTGTTTTCTTAATTTTTCTTTCTGATAGTTTATCAGTATTAGAAATGTAATTTATTTATGCATGATGATTTTGTATCCTGCAAATTTTGATTTTGTTTGTTAGTTTAACAGTTTTTTTGGATGGCGTCTTTAGGCTCTTCTATATATAATCTTGCATCATCTGTAAATAGAGACAATTATTTTTCTTCTTTTACAATTTGGATAAATATTTTTTTCTTACATAATTGTTTTGGCTGGAGTTTCCAGTACAATATTGAATAAAAGTGGTGAGTGTGGGCATCCTTATCTTGTTCCTGATCTTAGAGAAAAAATCAGCTTTTACCATTGAATGTAATGTTAGCTATCAGCTTTTCATGTATGGCCTTTTTATGTTTAGGTATTTCCTTCTATGCCCAATTTATTAAGAGTTTTTATCTTAAGAGGGTAAACCATATTATCAAATCATTTTTCAGTATCTATTGAGATGATTACATGATTTTTATCTTTCATTCTATAAAAATTGATGTGTCACATTTATTGATCTGTGTTTTCTTGAACCATCCCAAGTATATATTCCACTTGACTATGGTGTATTATCCTTTAACATTGCTGCCAAAAGTTCAGTTAGCTAATATTTTCTTGAGAATATTTGCATTTATATTTTTTTGTTCTGTGTTTATCTGACTTTGCGAGATAATGCTGGCCTTATAAAATAAGTTTCATAGTGTTTAATTCTCCTTTAAATGTTTTATAGAATTCACCAGAGAAGCCATCTGTTCTCAGACATTTCTTTTTGGGACATATCTGACCACTGATTCAATCTACTTATCATAATTGGTCTGATCAGATTTTTTTATTTCTTCATGATTAAGTCTTGGTAGATTGTATGTTTCTAGGAGTATATCCACTTTTTTTAGGTTGTCCAATTTGTTGACTTGTAACTGCTCATATTAGTCTCTTAAAATCCTTTGTATTTCTGTGTTATCAGCTGTAATGTCTCTTCTTCACTCCTAATTTTATATATTTGCATCCTCTCTTTTTTTTCTTCATAAGTCTAGGTAAAGTTTTGTCTATTTTTTTAATATTTAAAAATAAAATAGCTTTTAGTTTTATTGATCTTTTCTACTGTCTTTTTAGTCTATATTTCATTTTATTTATGCTCTGATATTTGCCATATTCTTTTATCTACAAACTTTAGTCTTAATTTGTTCTGTTTCTTTTCTATTTCCTGAGATATAGTTAGGTTATTTATTTCATATCTTTTTTTGTTTTTCAATATATAAATTTATTTCTATAAACTTTCCTTTTGAATTACTTTTGCTGCATCCTATAAATTTTGGTATATGTGTTTTCATTTTTATTTTTTTCAAAATTAAAAATTTTAAAAAATTTCTTCTTTGCCCCATTGATTTTTCAGGAGCATGTTATTTTACCTCCACATATTTATGAATTTTCAAGTTTTATTCTTGTAATTGATTTCTGGTTTTATATTATTATTGGTAGAAAAAAATTTTTAATATGATTCCAATATTCTTAAATTTATTAAGGCTTATTTGTGGTCTAAAGTATGATCTATTTTAGAAAATGTTCCATGTGCACTTGAGAAGAATATATATTCTTCTCCTTTGAATAGAATATTCTGTAAACATCTGATAGGTTCATCTGATGTAGCATGTAGTTTAAGTTTCATGCATCTTTATCAATTTTCTGTCTGGATAATCTATCCATTATTAAAAGTGGGGTATTAAAGTCTTCAACCATTATTGTGTTGCTATGTCTCCCTTCCAATCTGTAATATTTGCTTTATATATTTTGATGTTCATGTTGGTTGCATAAATATTAACTAATGGCATATCATCTTGATGAATTTACCTGTTTATTATATAGATTAGAAAGTTTTTAAAAATAATGTATGCATCTAAGTATGAACATTTTTTCTCTCTTAAAACACTAAATGCCTGTCATACATTGATCAAATAAGAATATGGATGTCATTTATTGATAATCTTTTGAATGCTAGGCACTATCACATACAGTTTCATGTTATCCTCACACTTGTCCTTTTTTCAAATTATCTTGAATTGTAGTTACTGCTATTATATTTCAGCTAAGCAATTTGCCTAAAGTCTTTCAAACTAGGACATGGCAGAAACAAGGTTTACACCAATATTTAATTCATATAAAATTAATTTGCTTTCCACCATAAACACGTCTACAATCTTTGATAAAACATTACCATTACTTTGAAAATTCTCTAATTTTATAATTGCCATTGATGAGAAATCACTTTATCTGGTGAAATTCTCATTAATGGGCTTAGGAAAGATAGAATGCCTGAGGAAAGTAGCTTTCCTGAACTTCTCTCTCTTGTCTAAAGAGTGGACCAAAATCTTTGGCCCTGGGTTTAGAGACATGCTATTGGTAGTCTTATTTGGCTTAAAATCTAATTGAAAAATGTCCTACAGTCTTGGAAGAAATTAGACGTGTCAGTTTATCTCACTGAGAAAAATCCTTCAAAGTATGTAACAGAAATAATATTCCAAAATTTCTTTGTTGACATAGTTAGTATGATAAACATACACTAGTCAAATAATATGCAAGGAAAAATATCATCATACATCACCTTTTGAACAATAGGTTAATTTAACGTAAATTCTGACTTGAAAGTATTATTCCACAGAGAATTAGGTTTATATTTGCTTAAGTTTTGATACATTGTTTCAATAACAAGACATGATGTTATAATTTCAGTTCCAAAATCTGGTGGAGTAAAGACATATAGAAAATTAATTCTATTTTTAGAGGGAGGACACACACAACAAAGGTAAAATTTCTTCCTAGTATATAGAATTATATAATACCTTCAGGTTTTCAATAATATATTGGATGATATTATTTGCATCAAGGGTGTTTCTTGCTTATGTGTGTATGTGTGTATTTAAATCTCATTATGTGAAATTTAAGCTTCCTAAAAGTATTCAGTTTAATCTGTATCTTTTAAGTCCTATTTAAAATAATAAACATTTGCTAAGAATTTATAAAATTATTATCCAATAGTATTTAGATGCATATGTTTAAAATACTATTATCTAGGAGTAAACTCTTTAATGTAAAATTATGTGAAAGCTACTCAATTAAACAAATAACTAAGTATAGTCATAGTTTTGTCAAGAAGCTATTAAGTATTTAAGAGCTTGGGTCTAGTTAGGGCTGGCCACCTAAATTTATTAAATTTGTCAACACTGTCATCAACTATATGCTTAGTATAAGGAGTATGCAGTAGTTAAGATCAGAACACAACAATTGTAACTGTAATTTTTCACTTTTCTGAAAGTTGACAAATTGCAATACTATCTAACCTGAGCTAATGATTATTAATCATAATATTTCAAAATTATTTTTAGAAGCACTCATTTTCAAGACTAAAATTTTAACATTTAAATAATTTTTTTCTATTTTTATGGAATTTGGCATAGTATATTTATTAAATCAATATGGAAAATTAATTTTAATATCTATAGACACTTAGATATATTCAAACCAAACTGAATGAGAAAAAAAATTATGAACATGTTTCATAGTATACATTTGCAAACTGTGAAATATGCATGAATCACTTTCCTGGAAAAGATCCACAATTGAAATTATACTCCAGGAATTTTCTGGGTGAACTAAACAGCTTGATGAGTGATAGTCTAAAGCCATTTTGTTGATGAAACAAATCTTTGTTTTGAGGCAATAAGTAGTTATGTTGCAGCATATTCCACACTATTCAAGGAAATGGTCACCAAACCTTTTTATGAATGCTTAATTAAATTTATCTGTTTAATAATGGTTCTTTGAAAAACCTAGAGCTGAAAATTAAGAGAAGCCATGCACCCAGGCATGTGATTGACACCACTTTTATTTAATATAATAATACCTATTGAGTTCGATTGAGAAATTCATAATGGCCTTTATTTACATTTAATTAGCACCTCTCTGGATTAATTTCTCATTTTATAAACCTAATACAACCTTAATACTGGAAGATGTGAATTGAATATGATAACAACATGTACCTGGTTGTTTTAATTAATCTGTCTAAACTGAACAGACCACTTCACATTCATAAAGATCAAGCTTTATGCTACCCTTAGACTTCTCATCACATTAATTGGATGCTCTGCTAGAAAATGATCTTTATATTATTCCTATTCCATGACAGTGCGATCCCAGTTGGTTATAATGAGCATGGAGAGTCAACATATAATCTTTTTTTCAGATATTTATTTATTTAGGTTAGAGGAAAATAGAAATACTAATATTGGTTAATACCAAGTGGTAAAAGAATAAATGAGTAAAAATAATTTTCTGTATTTTCCAGAATTTTCTATAATGAACATTTATTATTTTTGTTAAAAATAAAATTGTATATATAAAATAAATATATATTTATGTATAAATAGAATTAAAATAAAATTATATGTGTAAAAAGAAAATCACATTGATATATGTGTATATACATATGTATGAGTGTGTGTGTATGTATATATTTTAAATCTGTCTTGGAAGTCCAAGGAAAACAGTCATCATATTTATTTTCTGCTCATATTCTGCTTGATTTCAACATTAATAAAGGTGAAGTTGAAAGCAGGTTAAGAAATACAAGACCATGTGACATTAATGATTGTGATAAAGAATGAGAATAATGGATGTATAAATGAATGAATGCTGTCTATAGTTCTTCTTTTTGGTAACGTCTCTCTGGGAGCCTCAAATACAGAGTGGTAGTAGCTTCCCAAACTGTCTTTTTTGACTAAAGTGTTTGTTCAATTGAGTGTTCTCATTGAATTCAACTCAAGACAACATATTTACCATCAATATTAATATTAGAGTCAGTAGCCACTAATTAAATAAATAAATGATTATAGGTTATATCAGAAGCATATTCCACTGATTTCTGATTATCCATTAGCCATATTCAGATTAAAAAAAGAAGCAATCTAGTTAGAAAAACAAATTTTTTAAAATGTAAATTTTAAATGTAAATGTATACTGACAAATGGAAAGTAGGAATGTTATATAGTTTAGAAATTCTATAAAATAGAGTTTATAATATCATATTCTAGTTGATTCTGTAAATTGAGACTATTATCAAAGGCAACTAGATTTAGTGCCAAAAGAGTCAAACCTGTAAAATAAACAGTTTCTTTTGATAATATTCTCTCTGCTCTAAGGACTTAAAGAGTAATGTCATATTACAGAGACAGTTGTTGACCTGTCACATTTGATAATGTGATTTAAAATTTTTCAGTGTTCTTAATAGCAAAAGCAGAGTTACATTTAAATTTTAAAGTTTATATTTTTAGTGAAGTTTTTACTTTGTGAGAGAATATTATTATTTTTTTTAATATTTGTCATCTTGTTTTCTTGATTGCTCCAATGATCTCTTTTAGCATCTTTTTCTCCAATCTTTAACTGTCATCTTTAATTATACACTATCACTAAAATAAACTTCTTTACTTTGAGGCTACAGACAGGAAGTCAGGAACAAATTATTCTCCAGAGAAATAGGGAGGAAAGCAACAATTATAAGACCAACTATGAAAACATTAATAAATCTTCATAAAATGTTGATTAACCAACATTCCTTCCACTCCAACATTTGATAACAATATTGTTTTTACTTCATTGAGTTTAAATAAAGGCTGTATACTCACATTAAATGAATGTTCTGAGTCCAGTGGGATTACATGGGAGACAGTAAGTAGTATTGTAACTGAGCTGGAAAGCAGGAGAGTTGTATGATCGTTCTGGTTTTATCTCTGCTTAGTTATTTGACTTTGAGTAAAGCATAACTTTTTGAACCATCACTTTTCTCATCTGTTAAGACTTAATTGTCCTGGATTATTTGAGCATAACTTTGAATTCTTTCATATAAACTTTGATGGGTTACGAATGAGTAATCCCACGTAAAAGTATATATAAATAAAACTTTAAAAGTTAAGGAGTACATAATGTTATCTGTTGACTCATTCTCATTAGTCCTTATTTTGTTATTTGTTATTAGCTGATACTGATAATGTCTTTATTTTCAGTTGAGTTCAATATCTACATGTTTATAACCTACCCCATGCACACATTGCACAAATAATTAAGAATCTGTAAAGATATTTTAGAAATAAAGCTCATTTGATGAGTTGTTATATTTGAAAAGAAAGATAAAACATAGAGCACTGAATATTACCCTAACTACATGCTTATCACACCTCCCTTTATGCCAAAAAGTCAGAGCTAACAAGCAATCTGTGTGTTGTTTAATATTACAAACATTTCTTTCCAGCTAAAATTCTTTTTGTGATATTACCAATATTATATTAGTCTGGAATTTTTAAAATTCCCTAAGGAATATGGCAATTTTGTACAATATCCAGTGGTGTTAACCCTTTATTGTCAGAACCATTTCAGATGTCATTTTGGACATGGGAGAAGGTTAGTACAGCACTGCAGTTAAGAACAAGAATTTGGATGTGAGAATTAATGTAAATTTGACCATGAACTTTACCCTTTCTTATTTATTTTTTATATCATCTACAAAGCAGGGAAAATAGGATACTACTTCATAGAGTTGCTGTGCTTATTAAGTAAGATTAAGTAAAAATATATTTGTAAAATTTTTATCATCATAATGGCTCATAAACTTTTTTGTAAATGAGATTAACCAAGAAAAGTATTGCAGCATTTGAGAATCCAATGGAATTTTCTCAGGTATTTATTGTTTGTTTGCTAGGAAAGCTTTATTAAAATATAATTAAAATACTTTAAAATTCATCTGTTTAAGTATACCAGTCAACAGTTTTAATATATCCATAGACTTTTGCAACTGTAATCTCTACGTAATTATAAAACACTTTTGCCATCTCCCTAAAAAACACCATACCTTAATCTATTTTCTGTCTCTATGCACTCATCTATGCCGGACATTTCAAATGAAGATAATATAATATATTGTTTTTTGTGACTGGTTTATTTCTTAACATATTTTCCAGTTTCATCAATGTTATAGCATGTGTCAGTACTTTTTATTGGTGAATAATATTCCATTGTACAAATATATCACAATTTGTTTATCAGTTGCATATTTGAGAAGTTTCTACTTTTTAACAATGCTGCTAAGAATATTGATTTTGTGTGTCTACATTTTTTATTTTTCTTGGGTATACAAACCTGAATGGAAATGCTGGGTATTATATGGTAGTTCTGTTCAATATTCTGAGAAACTGCTAATATGTTTTCTAATGTTGCTGTTTGGTTTTACAATCCCACTAGCAATATATTAGTGTTCTAATTTCTCCACTTCCTAGCTATCACTTGTTTTATTCTGTAGATGTATCTCATTGTAGTTTTAATTTACGTTTTCTTCATGACTAATGATACTGAGCATCTTTTTATGTGCTTGTTGGCCATTTACATATTTTCTTTGAGTAAGTGCCTGTTCAAAGTTTTTCCCCTTTTTAATATTGGTTTACTCTTTTACTGTTGAAGATTGAATTATTTATATATTTTGAATATTAATCCCCTATCAGAATCATGATCTAAAACTATTTTCTCACTCTTTATGAATACAAGGAATTATCTTTGTATTCTCTTGATTGCATTCTTTGAAACATGTCATTGAATTTGATGTTTAATTTGTTTTCTTTTATTGTTTGTGCTTTTGACATTGTACCTAGAAATCATTGCTTAACCTAATGCCAAAAAAGTTTATCCCTAAATATAACCTATGAATTTATAGTTTTAGCTGTCACATCAAGATCTATGATGTATTTTGAGTTAATTTTTATTCGGGTATCAGGAAGACATCTGTCTTTGTTATTGTTCTTTCACCATTGGATTGTTGCACCATTGTCAAAAATCAATTGAGTGTAAATGTAAGTATCGAATTCAGAGTTCTCAATTCTCTTCCATAGTCAATATGCTCATCCTCAAGCTAGTAACAAACTATTTTCATTGCAGTAGTTCTGTAGTAAGTTTTGAAATTGAGAAATGTGAGTTCTGCTACTTTGTCCTTTTTCTGAGATTTGTTTGGTTATTTGGGGTATCTTCTATTTTCATAAAAATGATAAGATTAGTTTATCAATTTCTGAAAAATCCAACAGAGATTTTGATAGAAAATACATTCGAATCAGTAGAATAATGTGGGGAATCTTGCCATCTTAACAATTTGTCTTTTGATTCATGATCATGAAAAATATTTCCATTTATTTAGGTCTTCAGTTCCTGTCAACAAAATTTTGTGCTTTTCAGAATGCAAGTTTTGTTTTTTCAAATTTATTCCTGAATTTTAAAATTATTTTTGATACTACTATAAAAGAAATTATTTTCTTAAAGTTTTTTACAGATTTTTTTTTTGTTGTTGTTGTTAGTGTGTAGAAGAACAATTGATTTTGTATATTGATCTCACACTGTCCTGGCAACCTTGCTTATTAGTTTTATAGTTTTTTTTTTTTTTAGTAATATCTGTAAGATTTTCTATATATAAGCTTGTGTCATCTGTGAATAGAGATAGTTATACTTCTATCTTTTTAATCTGTATGCAGATTATTTCTTCCTCTCTTGATGAATTGGCCTGGCTAGTACTTTCAGTACATTGTGGAATAGAAGTGGCAAGAACATCCATTCTTATATTATTCCTGATCTTAGGGAGAAAGCAATGATCTTTCACCTCTAGGTATAGTATTTGCTGTGTGGTTTTTGCAGATGTCTTTTATTAGGTTGAGAAATTTCCTGTCTATCCTTTTATTCCTAGTTTTTGGAGTGTTTTTATCATGAAAAGTATTAGGTTTTTTTCAAGGAGTTATTCTATACATATTGGTATAGTTTTATTCTTTATTAATATGGCATAACACAATAATTGATTTTGGGGTATTAAAACAATTTTGCATTATTATGAAAAATCACCCTTATGTATTTTGTATCTTTTACTTCTTGTTGAATTTATTTTGGTAGTATTTTGTTAAATTTTTTTGTTTATATTCATTTGAAATATTGGTCTGTAGTTTTCTTTTCCTGTAATTTCTTTGTCTGGTTTTTGTCAGGCTAATACTGGCCTCATAATTAGAAGTGCATCTTCTATTCTCTTTTTTAGAAGTGTTTTTGAAGAATTGATATTAATTTTTAAATGTTTGTTAGAATTCACCAGTGATGAATCTGAGCATAAACCTTTTTATTAAAAGAAAAGTATTAAAATAATTAATTCAATTTTTTTATTATGTGTTAGGTCTATTAAGATTTTCTGTTTTTATATCAGTTTTGATTGTATTATTTTTCTAGAAATTTTTTATTGTTTCATCTAAGTTATCTTTTTTTGGTATACATTTTAAAATACTATTTTATTATAATCCTTTTAATTTCTATAATGTTGATGGTGAGGTCTCATCTTTTCACTCTTGACTGCAGTAAATTAATTCTCCTCTCTTCATTTTGGTTATTCTTCCTAAAGATTTGTCAATTTTTTTTGTGAACATGTTTTGGTTTTGCTAATTTTTTTTTTTTTGTATTTCTATTCTCTATTTCATTAATTCCTAATTTGACCTTTATTTGTTTCTTCATCCTACTTACTTTAGGTTTACTTTGATCTTATTCAAATTTCATAAGGAAGATAATTAGGTATATTTTTTATTAATAACGGTGTTTCTAGCTATACATTGTAACTCTAATCCATGATTTAGCTGTATCCCATAAGTATCAATATGTTGTTCCTTCATTTTTATTTATCTCAAAATGGTTTTTAATGTCCCTTGTAATTCATCTTTGACCCATTGGTTATTTATAAGCATTTTGTTTAAATTCACTTATTTGTAAATTTCCTGTTTTCTCTTATTTTTTGTAATTTCATTTTCTCATTGTCAGAGAATATATTTTATATAATTTCAATTTATTTAAATATACTGAAGTTGATTTATGGCTCAGCATATGGTCTATCCCAGATAATCTTCCATATCTGCTTGAGATAAAGGCATATACAGCTGTTTTTGAATATGTGTTCTTGAGATAGCTGTTATGTCTAGTTGGTTTAGTGCTCGTCAAGTCTTATGTGTCTTTATTTACCTTTTGCCTCCTTGTTCTACTCTTTATTAAAAGTGGAGTATTGAAGATTCAACTATTATATTTGATTCAACTATTATATTTCTCTTTTCTGTTCTGTCTATTTATTGCTTCATGTATCTTAAGGCTCTGTTCATTGAGGTCTATTTCTTCTGCAGTGTATAGTCTATAATGTTGCTCCTCAGAGGGTTCAGACTTGAACATGCAAATCACCTTTACCCCCTTCCCAACCCCAAGGATGACAGTGGTTTTGTCTGAGCTCTTCAACTATGTCTTCCTCTGATCTCCCTTATCTCCCTGTAAATTTCTGGCTGGTCTCTTTCTATTGGTATTACACCCAGATGTTAGCCCTCACTGACTGCTAGCTGATTTCTTTCTGATTTACAGCAATGCTTTGGAGCATAAATTATCCCACAGTCTGATCAAATTAATGTCTGACCATTGTGGGAGGAGTCTTTAATTCTAGTCTTTGAGGCTTGTTTTGATCCCAGGAGGGTTTCTACTTGGTTAAAATCTTCATTGTTTTGCTAGTGCCTTTAGAGTGAACTTCCCACAAATTTTCCTAAGTAAAGTCAGACTCCTTAGTGTACCCCATGTTCCTGGCTTTGCCTGCACTGAAAAAGACTGCCATCATATTTAGCTAGATGGTGAAAGGAAGTTGGCATGACTTGATTTTTGTAGATTGTCATTGTTTTTATCAAGATTTAGTAGACTTTCTTAAATAAATATATTTTATTTCTATTTTATTTAGAAACTTTCCAGGGACTTTATTTTTTGTGTATTTAAAATTTTTACCTGATATAGTTGTTTTTCTAGGGAGACAGTTTACAGAGCTCCTCAAGCAAACATTCTGAAGTACTTCTCTTTCCCAGAATGTTTGTAATGGGTTCACCCTTGTTGTTTGTATTGCTCAGGACAATTATATGGAAAGAACTCTTTACGGTATAATTTTTGTCTTCTGCAAACATTTTTAGGCTTCATCAGACTGTGAGACTGCTCCAGTCAGCAGCCCAATGACCTCAAACCTCAGATAAACTCTGGAGCTGTGAATATAGATGAGGACATACCTTGGGATTCTGCTTATTCAGGACTTCTGCAGCAGATGGATCTTACTTTATGTCCTGATTCATATTTTGTGGGAGGAAGGGTAAGAATAGAATTTTACTTAGACTTTTGTTTGGTTCATGACCTAAACAGATGGTATATACTCAGGAGGGCCATGAAAAAGTCTCAAACAAATATATACTGCTCATTGGTCATCTTCAATACAGTCAGTGTGGACTTATAGTCTTGCAACCTAGAAAGCTATTTAATGAGATACGCTTGATGCTTTATATGCTTATCAATTGTTTTAGTGCTTCTAGCTAAATTATTATCCTTATATGTTCTTCTCTGTATTTTGATATCTAAAAACTCACAAATTATAGTTCCCGTAACAACTAGCTTTTGTTAAGGTTATGGCAATGAAACTCAGTAGTAAGAGTTGGAAGAAAAGAGGAAGAGAGAAGTGACATTCTCCATCTATCTTGTTTTCCATGGCGTGAGCAGCAGCAATGGAGCAGGACTAGAAGAAACGACTGCAGATGCAGTAGGAGAGGCCTTGGAGGGCAGCTCCTACCCAGTTTTTTGTCTCTAAGAACAAGAGCTTCACAGAGATCTCAGGTGCTGAAAATTTTCTGTTTCCCTTTTGCTTTTCCAGATCTCATTTCTACAGTCACTAACCTTCACGTAAACTTACCATTCTCTTCTTTTATTTTTCTAGCCCTTCTAACATCCTCATAACCAATTCTGAATTAAATTCTTTCTGTCTGAAATAATAAAGGGGGTTTCTCTTTTCTGACTAGTCTTTATCTCATACATAGTATTTATCTAAATCTTTCCTTCTGGAATAGGAAGATGAGAGGAAAAAATGAAGTCAAGTTCTTGCAAAAGAGTTAAGAGTACTACGGTTCATTGATAATAACTGACATGAAAATAGTGTGCATTGGGAATCCATATAACCCACAAAAAATATAACATAGTTTTTAGAAAAAAATAAGAAAGATCCAAAATTATAAAGCTTTAGGATAAAAGCTAAGACTATTTTTGCAATCTGCTAGTAGGTAAAGATTTTGTAAATAGTATGCAGAAAGAAATAATCATAAAAATAAAATAAAATAAAATAAAACAAAATAAAATAAAGTAAAATAGACTTTATTAAAATTGAAAATTCCTCCTCATAAAAGCACACTAAGAAAATGAATAAACAAGCTACAGGCTGGGAAAAAATATTTGTAAAATGTGCATATCTGGCAAAGAACTTATCTCTGGAATATACAAAGAACTCTTTCCATAATAATAAAACAACACAATTAGAGAAAAAAAAGGACAAAAGATTAAAATACAAACTTTGAAAGGAAGATATACAACTGATCATTAATCACATGAAAAGTCCTCAACATAATCAGTTACCACAGAAATGCAAATTAAAATCACAACAAAATACCACTAAAAGCTTATGAGAATGGCGGAAGACTGACAACTTCAAGTGCTAAAACAAATGTATAACAATCAGAGCACTTATGCAAAGTTATTAGAAATCTAAAACATTTTAGTAGTTTCTTATAAAGATTTATAGACACCTACTCCATGACCCAACAATTCCATGTCTAAGTATTTACCTAAAAGAAATGAAAACATATCTTCTATAAGCATTGAATGTGCATGTAAGCTTTATTCTTAATGGTTCCAAATTGGAAACAATTCAAATCCTAACATCAGGAGAATGGAAAACAATTTGTGATATACATATAGTGGAATTTTATTTAGCAATAAAAATTAATGAACCACTGCTATAAGCCAACAATATGAATAAATTTTACAATATTATGCTGTAAGAAGCAAGCCATTCACAGAAGAATATTTACTATAGAATTGCATTTATTTAATTTCTAGAAAAAGCAAACTGTAGTGAAATAAATGAACAAAATTTTTGCTTTTGAAGCTTGGGGAGGATGGATGAAGAAGGAAAATGGAGGAACTTTCTGGGGTGATAGATACATCTTGATAGGAGTGTGGGTTATGTGGGTGAGTATGTTTGTCAAAAAACTTCTTACAGTTCACTTAAGGATTTGTGCATTTTACTTTACTTAAACTTCACTGGTAAAAGAATTTTTTAATTGACAGGCATAACAAAGACATACTTCAGAAATCTATTCTTTTACTTTTGTCTAAATCATAACTGTAGGATTAATCAAGAGCAAGAAATAAATGCAGAGTATAGTCTTATTTAAAGTTATATAATTTTAAGCATAAAAAATTGTTAGAATAATCTAGATTCTGTATTTGGCATAAAGGGTCAGACTATGCAAATTCATATCAATATATAGCCTGGGCTTTAGAGAAAGGCCACACCTGTAAATATAAAAGCTTGACCTGTGAAATTATTATTCTAGAAAGAGACACAAGAAGACATCAATCTGAAAATTATTTGTATTACACTGAAAAGAAAGGATAGAAGTAGACAAAGTATACTTAACGTGAAAGCCAGACTATAGACAGACAATAAGAAGAGAAAAAAAATAATTAAAATATAACTAATATGTCTTTGGTATGCCGTAGATTATTTTTTTTCTCCTAGATTTACTCTCTCTAATGTACCAGGCTTTAGTACAATCCATTAACATCTTTGGAAATTATTCATTTTGGTTCAAATATGCTGATACAAAATCTATTTCCTGTCAAGCTATTTTAGCTAGTTCAAACTGTTTGTGTACTTCCTTTCATGTTATTTGCTTTTAAAAAATAATAGAAATTAAAAAAAGAAAAGTCACATAGATAAAATCTTGACTTGCTGGGTAGACTCTTGAAATGAATATGTAAGATTCAGGCTTTTGATACGTAGGAAACGTTGCTATTTGGATACTGTTTTATATGATCTTGACTAAACCAATAAAACAATAAAAGTAGTTCTGCACTAGTTATACTACGTCTAGTATAGCATGAGATTAAGAACATGAGGTTTGCAATAGCCTACAGCTGGTTTCAAATTTCAGTTCTGCTCCTTAACAGCTGTGTAACTTCAGACAAATTATTTAGCCTCTTTGAACTTCAATGTCTTCATCTGCAAGATTTAAATAATGCTTACCTCTGAGGGTTAATTGGATTGAGAAAAATAAATAAAAGTACTCAATATCTGATACTAATATTAAGCATCATTATTTTCAATGCTATGACTAACGAGGTTCAGATGCCTGTTTTTATTTTAACTAATGTTTATTTGAATCAGAGTTTAGAAATTGCCAAGACATATTAGTTGAAAAAAAGAAAGATAGTATAGATTCTATTTAATTATCCATTTAGGCTCTTTTTTCCACTTTTCTCTTGTCCTAGCTAATGAATTTTTGGGATCCTCATCTATTATTGTTGCTAAGACCTTTAGTCTTAGATTTAAGATTCTTATGGCTGTCTGATATTATTTATTAAATAATTTAACAAACACATTAATTTCTCATGTTGTCCTAGCTGCCATGCTTAACACTCATGAAGTAAGCACTCAATATGATAGACAAAGTATCTCTCTCTCAAAAAAAAATAGGTTAAAAAACTTTAAATCACCAACTAGATACTAAGTTTTAAAGTAAATTACTATTACTAACAAGGAGGACAAGTACACAATTGTAAGATATTATTTTGGCAGGAATGAAGGAGTTTAGGCAGATAAGAATTTTCTAAGAAAGTAACATAAAACTGATATCTGATAGTGTATAGGTATTTGAAAGTGCTACATAAACAAAAGCCATAAGTAGAAGACTTTTGATACTTAAAATTACTTAAAATAGAGCCTATCTGATTGGAGCTCAGAGAGAAAGATGGCAATGGCTAGAAGATAAAAGTTATTTTAGGTCATGTTAGATATTCTTTATTTCTTTATAAAAGCTTTATTATTATTATTATTATTATTATTATTATTATTATTATTATTATTATTTTGGTAAGGAAAGGTTTACTGCTCATTCTGAAGTGCACTGCTGTTGCTGACCCCCATCAGTTTGTGCATTTGTGCATACCATGAGCCTTTGAGGTCTCTGGTGATGTGTACTCTGCTCCAAAGTCTGAACTTTCTCCTTGGCAGCCTGTGTCCTGAATTCATGTTTCCCAGACCTCTAAGATCTCTCATCATGGGCTCTCCAGACACAAATGAGTGATACCTATGGATATAATCATTGACCCCAGGTCAGCATTCTTTGCCAGTCTATTTTCTTAACCAGGATCAGGATCTAACCAATGATCAACTCTTTCTGATTTGACTGAGTGTAGGAGAGACTGTGATGTGGTTTTACCCTCAGGCTTGTCTCAGCGCTCCCTTGAGTATTCATCCTTAAGCAGCTATGCCAGCCACATAACTTCCTTGCACTAGACTTTAAGATGTGCCCCAAATTAATAATGTCTCACTTTTCTCTCTTCTGATATCTCTTCAAGATGAGTATTCTGTGCTTTCACATACCAATAAGAAATGTGAGCATTAAGGAGATTTACTCACTTACCCAAAGTTACACAGTGAGTGCTAATTACTAAGATCTATACTCAAGTCTCTCTGGTTCAAGTGAAAAATAATAACAACAACAACAACAAAAAGGTAATGCTAATTATTTAGTTCTTTTGTATAAAAAGGTAAAAGCCCTAATTCAGGGCCAAATATACCAAGTAGAATAAAAGGTATCCCCCAAAGCACTATTGCTCAAGACATGAGACCTTTTTTCATCCCTATTTCCTGTTTATCTATTTTATTTATCTGTTTATAAATTAATTCCTACTTCTACTTATTTCAAAAGTCTTACAGTATTTTCAAAACTCTTTACCTCTATTCTTTCTCCCACTCAGCCCTATACATTGGTCCCAAATACATGATAATTTTTCAAAATAAACTACCAGGTCTTCAAATTAAAGTTTTAATCCTATGTTGGACAGGGCCTGCCTTTTGCTGACATATTTCTCTGGTTCTCTTTCAAATTTCTTTCAGCAAGACTAGCAAAATTAAGTAGGTGGGGAGAAAAGCAATTTTTTACTTTTAAGGTAGAAAAACTCAATTTATTGTTATTCTCTTCTCTGATTATTCGCCTAGACCCATCACAATGTAAAGGAAATGGACTACATGAAAGAGAAAGCACAAACAGTATGGAATAACCTAAGACAAAGTCAAACGAGAAAGAGATGATTAGTATGTCTAAAATATGCATTAGCACAAGAAAACTGTCTACACTAAAGCTATAGACAGACCGTAGAAGCATCATATATTTGGCAGGTGTCCTTAAAACTGACTCAATTCTTTTTAAGTCAAAAAATGTTTCAGAAAATTTTTCTACAAAAGACTACCAAGTCCTTGATCTTAGATTTTACCTTTTTAAAAAACTGTAGCCTTGATATAATCACTGTATAATATACATTGCCAAATGCAAAATGTTTATGATAAAACAAAATTGTGTAAAATATAGAAATAGTTATGTTATATAAAGTATTATGTTTCTAATGTTAACCCATCAAAATATATGACAACCAGGACAAGACCTTAGAGAATAACATATGGATTTTAATTTCAGACTATTAGATGGAGAATTCTTCAATGGCTTGTGAAATATATGTTTGTTTTCATGAGCTGCTGTAATTTATATTGTATGTCATTTGGGGCTTCTCAGTATTGAAAATTGACTCTTTATTGAAGCTTTTTGTATGAATGACGTCCTTTCTGGAGCATCTATTCTCTAACATTTATTAATGTGCCCTTTTGGCATTTAAAATAGCATGTAAATAGGTTTTTTATGTGTGGGAGGGATGGGTAGTCCAAACCAAAGAGAAACTGGACTCATTTTCATCATGTTGCCAAGAGACACAACTATAGACAAGCATCCATTGTCAGGATAAGCAAGTAATGCATCTCGAATCCCATTCAGGGTGCTAAAAATTCCACCCTTAATATATTTGTAAACACATTGTATAAAATCAAACTCCTTGCCTTTTGTTGATGCTACATCACTTGGAAATTATGTAGGAAACTGATTCTAGAAAATGTAATTTTCCTGCTGCTTACCTTCTGAAATGCCCTATTTTTAATATCAACTGGATATAAACTAGAATGATTGTGACAACCTCATCTCTAATGCAACAAGAATTGTGGTTATTTTATAGTGTTTTGCTTATAGAAAAACACAGGAATACCATATGGAGAAACACATACTTCATGGGTCTTATGCTAATGATTTTAAGTAGATAATCAAAATTCTGGCTATAATAAAAATGCAGAAATACTGACCAACATGAAAAATAAATACTTTTACTTTTAGGGATATTTGGGTCAAAAAGAAAATAGTGTGTACAAATTCTTGTTATACAATTCAGTTCATTTCATTGAAATAAAATTATTGACTTTCTTTCAGATACAAAGTAGTATACAATTTATAAGTTCCTAATACTCTTTGAGCATAATATATATTGTTGAAGTATATTATATGTACAGATAGAAATATTGTCATTTAAATAAAAAATATTGTGTCTAGTGTAATGTTTCCATTTACTCCTTTTAAAAATTTAATGTGACCTATGTATTATATGCTCCATTTAAACCACCCAAAAAATTAAGATAACTTACCAAAATATAAGACAATTCATTTAAACATATTTATCAGCATCCACTATAAACAATAAACTATTTCAAACTGATCAATGGCAATATTTGTCTCTCTAATATGTTTTTTTCAATATTTTCATCCTGCTGTGTATTTAATTTAGAAATCACTTACTTCCAAGTTTACAATAATCTCAGGCACTCTTAGAAAAATTAGCAGTGATTTCTTTAGTACAGTCTTAAAAATTATGTTTAAGAAAATTTGGTAAATATTTTAACATTAACAAATCATTAATAATGAGGAATTAGCAAATGACATTCTTTATTCTTCCTTCCAATAGATCTTCAGCTCTTTTATAAGCAAAAATTTAGATATTGGATGGATGCCCATTTGCCCTGTGTAAGAAATTGAAGGAACTCTTTTTACAGACAATTATACTCACTGGTTCCTTCCGGATGAACTGGGATCTCATCTCACGTCTTTTTACTGACTGAGTGCTATTTCCAAACTGTTCCCACTCTGCTACTAATGCCTTAATGTCCCATGACGCTGCACAGTGCCTGGCATTTAATCACGCTTGTTAGAACCAGGCAGGATTGCTATTTCTCCTTTCCCAGTGCAAGCGGTTTTAGATTTCTTTATCCTCAATAGTTAAAACTAGACACCCGCCTTCCAAGAGTTATATTGCACTCTACCAGCCTGTTGACTATTCCCTAGTTCTCTCCCCATTACCCAGAAGGTTAGCTAAAATCCCCTAATAGACAGTCATGAATGTCTCAGAGGCCCTGGCATTCGAGGCTTCTCAGGATGCAAGGCCAGTTTTATAGAGTCTTACAGTTTTACCAAATTAGGCTCCAAGGCTGTTCTTTAGAAAATTAAAAAGAGATTGCTCCTCTGAGAAACAATTGGAGGTATCTAAAATGAAAGAAAGAAAAATAAGGAGAAAAATGAGTAAAAAGGACTAATACTGAAACATAGGAATTCCTGGCATACTTGAATCTGACTAACAAAGAGTCGCAGATGATTATCTAAAACCAAATTTTACTGTACTCAGACTGAATACTATGAGAAGTAATTTCAGCTCTAAGTTAAAAAATAACACAAGCTTTCTATAGGTTTAATGTATTATTTTGTTTATTGCTGCATTCCCATCATCTAGAACATGGTCAGACACATAGAAGTTGCTCAGTAAATATCAGTTATATAAATATTAAATAAACAAGTGAATATCCATGGAATGCTGTGGGAGCAAGCATTCTTCAACATTTTTTGGCACCAAGGACAGGTGATGCTATGAAAATCTTATGCCTGATAATCTGAGGTGGTGATGCTAGCTCTGGGGGGCAGCTACAAATACAGATGAAGCTTTTTTTTGCTTGCCTGCCGTTCACCTTCTGCTGTGTGGCCAGGTTCCTAAAAGTCCACAGACAGTATTGGTCTGTGGCCTCAGGGTTGGGGACCCCTGCTATGGGGCTATGTGCCTGGTACCACCTCTTGTAATAACTGTGGTTTTTCACTGTCACATGCTTGGAACAAGAGCAAATAAGTTAGTGGAGACTCAGCTCCCTGACCATAGCTGATTGGTTCAGGAGTAGATAACTCATCAAAACTGGGTTCATCATAATGCACCACTCTTTTCCTACCCCTCCCCTCCCTACACACCACCGCCCCAGTGAGAGTAAGTGGGACTAAAGTTCCAATCTGACTGAACCCAGACCAGTGAGTTCCTCCTTGAAAAATATAGCCTTAAATAAAGAAAGTTATCGGTCAATCTTTGGATGATTGATTCAAAGATGTAAAATTCAGGAACTGTTGACAGCCTTGTTTCCCACATTAACAAGATATGAAAATAATTCTCGATGGCATTTCTATACTTCTCTAAATTGTCCTTAACACTCAAATGCATTCATGTCTTCAATGTGACACTGGAGCATTTACAAAATAAAATATTTAATTTTCTTAAACTAACTCATGTTTTTTTTTTCTTTTAACCTGTTAATTATACCTAAAAAAATTCTAAGTTTTTTCCTCCCTCTCTTTTTATTTCCTTTCTTTCTCTATTTAAAATTAGCCATTGATCCACCTATTTTCTTTCTAAATTAAATATTCCTTAAAAGAGAAGTATTATTTTAAAATGAATAACCAATAATAAATCATCAGTTCCCCCAAACATTGGTGCCTTTGTTATGGGCATGTAGTGAATAGTCATAGATTGAAGAGAAGTTTTAATTTCTTAAATATGATTGCTCAGGGGCTTAATATGGAAGATTAACATTATTTACAGAATTTTCTTTCTTAATAAGTTGTTTTCTTTCTCTTAAGTCTAAATACTATATGTTTCTCGAGAACATGATTGATGTAGCTATTATCCTTAAGTGCCAATTACTGAAGCAAGAGAGTGCTCTATGCTTAGTCTGCAACTGACAGGTTGCTTGTAGGTCAAAACATCTGAAAAATCTGTAAGTTCAAAACACACTTTGAAATTGTAGCTCTGCCCCTCTTTTCTGAACTCCAACCCTGGAAGTTATTTAATCTTAATAAAAATTATTTTTGCTATTGAGAATCTTACACATATGTGATATTAAAAAAAATGAACTAAATAGAGACTCAGTTAAAAGATGTTATCATTATAACATATTTATTAATAATAATTAATAATGGCCAATGCTGATAGTTTTTACTGTGTCATTAGTAAAATTTTATATTATTGATTTATTTAATTATTTTACAATTATCTAATGTAAATATCATTATAATCCCCATTTGATAGTTAAGAAAACTTCAAAGCAGAGAAGTTAAACAACTTGCCAGTTTCACTGGCTTCTACACATCCATATTTGATTGTAAGAGAGTAAATGGACTGAATTAAATCTTCCACGTATCCTTCTAGAATCAACAATTCTTCCTTCGGAAATTTGATTTTCTTTGGTATATCATAGAAAGAGTTCAGATTACAAAAAAAATGAAGAATGGATCTGAAGAATTTACACAGAAAAGTAATATAATATTCTAGCCATCAATAAGAAAGCAAGTTAAAGAAAATGTCCTTTGGTTCTTCCTTCAGTAAACAGTTTTTTCACTTACCCATAGGGAAATGAGTGTGCCTTAATGCAACAAAGATAAATTTGGAATCAAAAAGCCTAGATTCTAATTCCTTGTTATACCACTTTCTATCAGTGTAAGCTTGAGCATGACACATCACATTCTCAACATTAGATAACTCAACTTTACAATTCATACTTTACTGCCCTTAAGTGATTGTTTTAAGGAACAAAAGGAGCATTTATGTAACACACTTTATAAACTGTGAAACACAAAAGTGCGTTATAAATATAAGGCATTATTAAATTGAAGGTATAGGCTTTGAAATGTTAAATATCACAATTGCCGAATAACCTCATCTAAACCCTCTGTGTAAAACTGTCTTTATGTCCATTGGCATCATGCTATTTGCTTGAAAAGTCATGTCATAAGTTTATATAAGATTCAAGTTTAAATAAGTCTAAATCTGCTTTCTGGTATTCTGAAGATTTTCTCTTATTTATTCATAAATAATATTAATAGAATTACACGTGCTAAATGTTTTCACATTAGACTGATAAAGAATAGTATCATCGGGCAACTGGCTTTCCAATTTAATACAGAACAATGATGAAAGCAAAGACGATGATAGATTTACAATATATAGTCTTTATTAATGTCTTAATTCATATTACCAATCAGAAAGCTTTTCTTAATGTTGACATTCATTAATAAATTTAGAAATCTCTTTTTTATGACTTGCTAAAAATATTTTTAAACAGATCTAGTTATACCAAAAATGTCAAAATTTACTTGTTTTTTAAAGTTATGCAAGTGCAGCTCTAGTGATATCATCAGCTAGGCAATATATACTTCTCATTCACAGAGCTTGCACTTCAGCATGAAAGGTTAGGAAAATGAAATTGTAGCATTACACTTCAATTACATTTGCAGTCTTATTATTTTGCCTTTGATAATGCTAGGAGGTACCAGGGGAAGATGCTTATTTTTCAAAAATGAGAAGTAATAACTACCATAAACAAGACAGTAAAAAAAGAAACAACTTCAAAACACATTTCCTATCAGTGTTTCATTGCATAACTCTACAGGTATTCCCCGCTTTTCGAAAGTTCATGTTACGCTACTTCACTTTTACCAAAGGCCTTCATTAGCACCTATTCTCGCTAACAAAAAGAAATTCAAAGAAAAAAATTCACTTTTATGAAAAATAACAAAAGTAAAAATAGTTTTCAGCATTTTTTTTTCTGCAGCAAGCCATTATAGAGGCAGCTCACACTCGGAGTCTCCAGAGCAGCCCCAGTAAGCTCGTTCCTGGGAACTACACTCAGCATCTCAACCTCAGGCCCCTGGAGCTTCGAAGTGTATCTGTGAGCATCTGTGCTTTATCTCTATTTATTTTGTGCCTCTGTTGGCAAGATGTGTCCTGGTATAGGAAAAGCCTAAGAGAGCTTGCAAAGGTGTGATGCTTAGCGTAAAACTGGGTGTAATTAAGCATATTTGGTATGATTTGGTAAGTTATTTCTTGCGTCTAGGAGTGCTCAAGAAATTTTCCCTGTAAATGAATGGTAATTGCTTCTTCACTTTGCGCCATTCTGGTTTATGAAAGCAGTGAAGAGAGAAACGTATGTGTAAATACTGCCAGCAAGTAAACTGGGGTGTAGAAAAAATGTTAGTTTGGTGAACTTAGATCTTGAGAAGAGATAATATCAACTAATTCAAGAAGGGCATTTAAAATATTTTTAAAATATTTCAAAAATCTTTTAAGGCAACAGACTTTCTCCACAGAGTATCCACTCTGCCAGTGCCACCCACTCTCAATTTAGTCATCTTGTCTCTTGCTTTAACTCCTATGACAGATGTTTGAAAGAATTTAAGCATTTGACTTCAGAAAGTACATCGCATTCTCTTCAAATTCATGGATACCATGGAAACTAAACACAATCATGTTTAGATGAGATGAGCTTTTTTTAAAAAATATATATAATATATATAATAGATTTGCTGTAGAAAAACTCCATTTTATATTTTATTAAGCTTGCTCAATTTTCCTAAGCTATTTTCTCAGTAAATAAATTTGGAAATTTCTACTGTAAGAATTTGTACTTAGACTGATTGAAAAAAAAAGTCAGTAGTATTATTTTGTCTACCACTTACTAACTGGGTGACTTTGCCCAAACTTCTATGGGTCTCAATTTCTCCACAGATAAAATTAGCATATTAATGGTACCTGTCTCATAGAATAATTGAAAAAATCAATCAGTTTATATAAGTAAAATTTATAGAACAGTCACATAGAACGTGTTCTATACATTTAGCTATTGTTCCTGTTATCAGATTCATACCTGCATTGTGTATATGAGATAATTGAAATCCAAAGATATGCTAGATGTTACCTAAGGGCACTCAGCAGAACCAGGATGAGGCAAGCCTCTCAGCTAGCCTTTTAACTTCATTCTTCCTTGAATCAATAACAATCAGTCCTTCATTGTGTTACAGTGTTCCCTGGGCACAATTCTGTAGTGGTTTTTATACACTGGATTTTGATTATATGTTTCTATCTTGACCCATATGTCACCTCACTCCAGCTATACATAAGATTATTGAAGTAGGAAAAATGTTTTTTAGTTACACAGTGCCCTGAAACATACTAGTAGCTCAATAAATATTATTTGAGTAAGTGAATGAATGAATGTATAAATAAGATATTTTGTTGATTGAGAAAACCAACCTAATAAGTATACTCTTGGTGAAATGATAAAGGCTTTTCCTGTCAGTTTTTTGTAGTTGTTTTTAATATAGTTCAAATTAATTCAGAAATGATAAAAAGACAATTTTAGTAATGTTGTCACCCCTCTTTAATTAATGGTACAATTTCTGAATGAAGCATATCAACTTCACTTAGTTTTTGCAATTATTGACCATATAATTACCAGTATGTCTTGGCTTAAGTGGAAACTTCCTTTCAACTGTTGCTACAATAAAGAAAATTTTATCAACATTATATTGATTTTGTTGTATACTAAAGTTCTTAACCATCTACTGTAAGCACATAACAATAGTGATGCCCAACACCTGCTCAATTTGACCTAACTATTCAAAATAGATTGAATAGTTATGAAGTAGATTTGAGGTTTGTAGTCTGAGCATAATAATGACAAGCTACTGATTATTTCTCAAGAGCAGAAAAACAAAATTAAATCATGGCATTGAAAACATATAGAGAAAACACGTAAGGAAGATGAAAAGATGAAAAATGAGAAAAGTGAGTAGTTTTTAACCTTCATGACTCAATTGATGTACATTTTTTATGCCTATCCATTTTCTATATCTAAGAAAAAAAGAATAATTAGTCTAGTAAAAATGAAAGGTTGTTATCATGGGTTGCATGTTAATTAAATAACAAGTAGAGAAAATGCTATGAAAGAAAGTACTGGAGATATTCCAAAAGAAGAAGAAATAAAGTTAACATGCTAGAATAAATATGAAAGTGGAAAACCTAGGAAAATATATCAAATGAATTAGTGGAAATATATTTCTTACCATCTTTTTGTACATTGCATAAATAAGAAAGAAAGATGTTAGTAGAGTTCCTCTTTATGCGCACTCAATACCTTAGTGCCTAAGTTGTTCTGTTCCTTGAATGTGGTTCCACATGAAAGATTATTTAAGGCAGACAATTCCTTCTTTTTATTCCTTTTGTATAAACTAGAGACCTCACTTTCCCTACCACTTTAAGTAGTTAGAGAGAAAGTGATTATTGAATAAAAGAGAATAAAAAAAAATTGACATTATTATTCAACAAATTTGTGTTAAGTACCTCCTCTATACAGGGCATCAGGGAAACAAAGAGGGTAGCATGTGTCTTTCCATACATTGTTTATTTGTCAGATTTAATATGAAAACCAATAGGATAAATTATTCTTCCAAGGCAATTGAGCTTTATAAAGTCAGTTTTATAAATCAGCATTTAAACATTTAGATCTGCCTGAAAATTACATATGTATATGTAATTTTAGTATGTATATATACATATTCATATTAATTTAGCCATGTATTAGAAAATAGGAATTCGTATTTTTCTCAACATTTTTAAGTTTTCTGGCTTTTAATTTTTTTAATTAAATGTTTCTTCTGATATCTTTACTCTGTGTCCTTTCCTGAAGGAAAATATACCCTTTAAGTGAGTAATCTTGAAATATGGGGAAAAAAATTAAAAATCTAGCATTACAGGTAAGAAGAGTAAGCCATAATCACGACTAAGAAAAATAGATTTTTTTTTTTAGTTGCAAATTCCTAATAATCTCTCAAATGTCATGTTAATGACTCAGTGCTTATTCACCCATCAGACGAAACACCCCATACTGAGAAGCCTTCAAGGCTACATTAGATCTTCACTTGTCTGAAGGTCACTTGTAATTATTCACTCACCCACCTTACAGAGGCACTGGATGGAATGACTAATGTAACATTGCTAACTACTTTAAATGGTACATATTAAAAGCCAGATTCATATCTTGTATTTCTTTATGAAAAGTCGTTGAAAAAGTAGAATAATGAGATAGTCTTTGGAGACTTTCAGCAAAAGAAACTGTCTGAGTGGATGAGAATTCATTTTTAAAACCAAGCTCACCAAGAAAGGACTGCAGCTGTTATAAAGCATTGGTCCCCAGTGGTATCTTAACAAATACTCTTGACATATATTACATAACATCACTGTTGCCATCTGTACACAACACTATTTTTTGGTGAGAAGTAACTGTGATCAGATGCAGCTCTTGAGACTATTATGATTTTATTTTAAATGGATGTGTTTTAGTACTTCAGCTTTTTGCACAAAACACTATTGTACTTTAAAGACAGAGTGTTGCCTCTTTCAAAGGTGAAACAAATCTTGAAGTCGTGATTTCAATATATTGTTTTCTTTGGGAAACTCTATAGGAAATGCTATTTTTCTTTTAGGCAACTATAGGAAATCATTTTTCTGCATTTAAGGAAAAAAATTAGAACTTAAATCCATTGGGATTCACACATTTTAAATTGCTCATGCTCATTCTTATAAGTTAATACGAAAGAATATTTATATAAATGAAGAAAAATATTCTCTACTGTTTCTAAGGTGAAGACAAGTTATGAGCTCAGAGTTAATTAAACATGAAGCCAAGTTATTCTGGATTCTGGTGTGGTATGGCTCATAAAGAATGAGAATAAGAAAGATGAAAACTAGTTCTAAAGTGACACTGTATCTTTGGGAGGGGAAAAGTCTATGGCTTTGAGTTCCCAGGCAAATACAGAATTATTCTATAGTAGTAGTATCTCACTCACCTTTTGATTTAACAGTTGCCTAAACAGCTCTAAAAGCAAGTGATACATGATGGCAGGATTCCTTATGAGTTAAGGGGAAAATACAAAATGCGTAGGGGGAAAGTAGAGTGCTAGTAAGTGTACAAGTGTCTGATAGGCAGAATGTGCCTACTTCTTCTAAATATGTTCATAACCTAGCCCCTGACATCTGTGAATATTTTAAATTTCATGTCAAAGGGACCCTGCAGATATAATTAAAATAGTGAGATTGTTTGGGATTAGCTGGGCCCAAATTAATTTATTCCTAATCACATAAACTCTTAAAAGCCAAAAAACATGCATCAGAAGACTATCTGAGAAAGCAGAGAAGGTTAAACAAGGTGTTACTGGAGCTGAGTCCAACTAGAAGAGCTCCTTGGGATTGGAATTCTTGCTGTTGCCACATGTTCAGTGTTGGAACAAAATGGCCCTTAACTTTTCACCCCCTCAAACCCTGTAACTTTCCATTTACCTGAAGTGAAGCTGACGAAATCCCCTATCCCAGGATGCTTAGCAACCCCACCGGCGCCAAAAGCCCCCCTCCATCTTAGTGAAAAGCCCACCGGCGCCAAAAGCCCCCTCCATCTTAGTGAAGGCCCAAGAGACCTATCAACACTAGCCCCCCTACCACAATCCAATCAATACCCTACACGAACACTAGCCGTCCCCAACCGGATCCTCCCCCTATATAAGCTCGCTCCTCCATTTAATAAATTGGAATTCCTCTCGGACTCCTGTGCGTCCTGGTGATTTCTTTCGTCTTGGATTCCTGCGCTTCCTGGTGGTTCCCTTCCTTGTGGATTATTGCGCGTCTTGGTGATTTCTCTCATTTCGGATTACTGCGCGTCTTGGTGATTTCTCTCATTTCGGATTACTGCGCGTTTTGGTGTTTTCTCTCATTTCGGATTACCGCGTGTTCTGGTGGTTTTCTTTCATTGGTGCCGAAACCCGGGACAAGGAGTGCCTTCATTAGGCCCCTTGTCTCCCGTTCGCCACCTAGAACGACCCAGTCCGGAATTCCCCTGCCCATTTGACCCGGCTCCGGCTCGTCACAGTCACCACCGACCAACTGGCTAGTCCGTGAGTAACCCCTCTAGGGACGGATACTCCCCAGTTACTACAACAGAAGAGCCAGCCGTGACCATCCAGCGGCCTCCTGACGTTACCGAGGAGAGAGGGAATACACCCCACCACAGTCTTTAAGACTACGGTGGACTCTTGTCCTACCCTACACCAATTTATAGGGACAACACCTGCGCGGGGTAGAAAGGGGCTGGCTCCCTCCTTCTCCTATACTTTTCCTCCACGTTCCTTGCCTTCCTCCTAAAGCCCGGTACCGGCACTCTCCGAATCCTGAGTCCTGGACTCAAATTAGGAACCTCCCACGGGTGACGACCTCTGGGAGGTCTCCTAACCGGTTCTACTGAACCCTCCGGAACCCCCACATTGTATAGGGGACGCCCTATATATTTGTGCGGAGGTTCTCCCGCCGTTCGGAGACTTCTTTTCTTGCCTCGTATCTCTAACATTATGGGAGCCTCCTCTTCCTCCCCCGTCGCAGACTCTCCTCTCCAATGCCTTTTACGAAACCTTTCCACACTCTCTTTAAAGGGAGACATCAAACCTAAACTCCTCACCAGATTCTGTACTCAAAATTGGCATAATACCCTTAGATAATCAGTCCATTTGGCCTTCCGAGGGGTCTCTTGACTCTAACCTCATCCATGATCTTTTCAAGTACTGCCAGCGCCTGGGCAAATGGGCAGAAATCACCTACGTTCAAGCTTTCCGTCTCCTATCTCAACACCCTGCTCTCTGCTCCTCATGCTCTCCCTCCCAACTCCTCTTGGCCGTCACTCCAAAGCCATCTCCGCCCACCCTCCCCCCTCCTCCTCCCCGCCGGCTACCAACGACACCTTCGAACCCGCGGATGAGCCTCCACCGCATCGATCTCCGCCCCACACACTGGCTGCACCCCTCCCACTCCCTTCCACTAACACACCTCCCCCACTTCATATCTCTTCCGCTCCTCCATTCAGCCCGCCACACACACGATCCCGTGGCCTCCCCCACATCCGGCCCCCTCCCCTTCTACCCTATCCACTCCCCCCCCCTTAATGGCCCCCCTACGGGAAGTGGCAGGGGCAGAAGGGGTAGTCCGTGTCCATGTGCCCTTTTCTCTTTCTGATCTCTCCCAAATTAAAAAAAAAGCTAGGCTCCTTTAGCTCCGACCCCACCACCTATATTAAAGAATTCCAATGGGTGCTCCAAGCATACAGCCTTACTTATCAGGACATTTTTATGCTCCTGGCCAATACTCTCCTATCAGAGGAACGCCATAGGGTATGGGATGCTGCCCAAACACATGCCAACGAGACTAGACGAACAGACCCTACCTTTCCCATTGGACCCGAGGCAGTTCCGGATAGAGATCCTAACTGGGACTATAATACTGTTCAAGGTGTCCAATCCCGTGACCGATTCGCCTCTTGTCTGGTAGTGGGCCTAAAAAAGGCTGCCCGGAAAGTAGTTAATTTCCAGAAGGTCCAAGACATTATACAGAGAAAGGAAGAAACTCCCTCTGATTTTCTAGACAGATTAACACAGGCCGTCCGACAGTACACCAGCTTAGATCCAGACACGGACGAAGGAAAACATATCTTAATGACCCTCTTTCTAGCCCAATCCTACCCCGACATAAAAACAAAATTAAAAACTAGAGCATGGCCCGGCAACCCCTCAGAGCGAAATCCTTTCCACTGCCTTTAAGGTCTTTCACGGCCATGAGGAGGAAAAGAAAAACTCCGTAATAAGGCACGCCAGGCTGACTTTCAGATGGTGGCTCAACTAGTGTCCAAACAGACAAAGGCCAACCCTACCACAAGGACACCTCCCGGAGCGTGCTTTAAATGCGGCAAGGAGGGCCACTGGTCGCGTGCGTGTCCACAGCCCCGGGCCCCCACCCGGCCGTGTCCTAAATGCAAACAGATGGGACATTGGGGATCCGATTGTCCCACCACCCGAAGGGGAGATGGAACAACGAATCTTCACTCTCCACAATCCCCTCCTGTGATCGCCTTGGCCGATGACTGATGGGGCCCTGGGCCTGTCCCGACTCTTACTATCACTAAAACAGAGCCCAGGGTTAGTCTGGTGGTAGACGGTCAGCCTATCTCATTTTTAGTGGACACTGGAACCACCTTTTCACTCTTGAGGGAGTTCCGAGGCCCTACCACACCCAGTTCAACCCCTATTGTCGGGGTAGTGGGGAACACGCATACTCCCTCATAGAACCCCCCTCCTATTTTGCCAATTACAAAACGCTCCCCACTCCTTTTCACACTCCTTTTTAGTTATCCCACAATGCCCAGTTCCTCTGCTAAGAAGAGATATACTTTCTAAGCTTGGAGCTTCCATCTCAATCCCCTCCTCAGACCCCTCCAGTTCCTTCATCCTGGCCCTGACTTTATCTGACTCTCAAGAATCCAATAATCCTCCCCCATACCCTACCCTGCCATACCCTGTAAACCCTGTAGTGTGGGATATCCATAACCCCTCCTCAGCACATTGTTCCCCAGTCAAAATTGTGTTAAAGGACCCCTCCAGCTACATCCATCAAACCCAATACCCTCTCACCACAACAGCTCTCCTCGGCCTCACTCCCATCATTAAAGACCTACTCCACAAACAATATATACGCCCTACACACTCCCCCTTTAATACCCCTATCCTGGCAGTAAAAAAAGCCAAATGAGACCTATAGACTTGTACAAGACTTGCGATCAATCAATTCGGCTGTAGTTCCTATACATCCCTTAGTACCTAATCCCTATACCCTCCTCTCCCTTATCCCCTCAGATACCACCCATTTCTCCGTCCTAGATCTTAAGGACGCTTTCTTTTCTATTCCCTTACATTCTGACTCCCAAGATATCTTTGCCTTTACCTGGACCGATCCACACACCCGACACTCCGAACAATATACTTGGACAGTCCTCCCTCAAGGATTCAGGGATAGCCCACACATCTTTGGCCAATTCCTAGCCTCCGACTTAAAATCCTTCCGTCCTCTTTGTCCTCAATCCACACTTCTACAATATGTAGATGATCTCCTTCTCTGTAGCCCGTCCGAGAAGAACTCCCAAGAGGACACCGCTACCCTCCTCAACTTTCTCGCAGATCACGGATACCATGTGTCTCCGTCCAAAGCACAGGTCTCTACCACTTCTGTCATCTACCTCGGCTTTACCCTGACCCCTCATCACAAGTCTATCACCTTGGATAAAAAACAAGCCCTTTCCTCCTGGCCCATTCCTAAAACCAAGTCCGAAATCCTGTCCTTCCTAGGACTGGCTGGGTATTTTAGGGCTTGGATCCCAAACTTCTCTCTCTTAGCCAAACCTCTCTATGAACTAGCCAAGGGAGACCCCCAGGAACCTCTGTCCACGTCTTCTGCTACTCCCTTTTGCTCTTTACGTGACAAGCTCCTCTCCGCTCCTGCTCTACATCTCGACTGGACTCAGTTGCTACCACTGGCTCTTCTAAAGATTAGGCTCTTTCCAAAAAAACCTACCAACCTTTCTCCCTTTGAAATTATGTATGGGCGTAGCCCTTTACCCCCTGGCATAGTTCCCTCCAACTCTGTCATTCCTTCCTCCCTCACCATTCCCCTCCTGTCATACATAAGAGGTGAAATATGGAAATATCAGGACTGGCTATTGCCTGCACCCCGTAAGTCAGAAATACTAACCCCCTTACAACCTGGCGATCAGGTCCTCTACACCCCTCCTGACGGAAAGAAGGACCTCCAACCAAAATGGGAGGGTCCTTACCCAGTTGTCCTAACCACTCCAACAGCGGCCAAATTACTCCTTCCAGACAAAAATCTAACTCCTTGGATTCACATTTCCAGGTTGAAGGCATACACCTCGAAAAACCTCTCCTCCAGTCAGACAGCGGAAAGCACCAGCCACTGCGATACCTACGCCTGCTCCCCACACCCGTCCAACCCCCTTAAACTCAAAATCACTCGCACCGGAAGTCTGTCGCCTATCCCAGAGTAACTATGACCCTTTTTCTTATTTTTTCTTTTTTAGTCTCTCTCCCCTACCCTGGGCTCTCCTCCAGTCAGTTTGTCTGGAGGTTCAAGGTTCAGGAAACTTACACTGAAAAACAAATCCAACTCACTCGCCTTACCGCCACTGCTGACTGCCCCCTAGTGGGATGTTCCGGGCCAGTCACTATACCCCTGACAAACAGTAAGCTTATCTCCCACGCCACCCGTCCCTATGTCTACTTTTTATTTGACCAAAGACAGGATTATTGCAAACGATGGCCGGAAACTTATGGTGGATGTCCTTACTGGGCCTGTAAAATCCATGACCCCTATCTCCAACAGGTCAAGGTAGGTGGCAGTATTTTACAGGTCTCAGGTGGCTCCTTCAAACTCCACATCCAAGATTCTTGGAACTCTAGATGGGCGGGGGTAGTTCCTGGTGCCTTTTATTGTAATGGCTATGCTTCACGCCCTTGCGGACGCCTTACTATCACCCGCCAATACATTCCCATTAACCACTCGGTTTCTCTGGTATCTACTGACATCAAACATCAAGAGACTCAACTCATTTCAGCCCTAGAGTCCACTGACTCCGACAAGTCAACTACCTTAAACACCTACACATGGCTACAAATCCTCTCCGAAACGCTTATCTCTCTTAATCACACTCTCCCTTCTATATCTCCCAAAAAACTGTTTTCTTTGTGCATCTCTCAGACGACCACTCTTGGCCGCTGTCCCTCTAAACTTAACTTCATTTCCTTCTAAAACCTCGAAACATACACTCCCCCCCATCTCCCTAATGTTCCCTTATGGGAACCCGAGGACCAGTCCAATCACACCCTTATCCCCAGACTGTGCCTCCTAGGAAACTCTGCCCCCTCTCTATCATCGCCTTTCCACTGCGACTATAACATCATCATTTCTAATCCCACCGCAGCATCCCCGGGTTCTTTTTTCTGGTGCAACGGTACTCTCTACACTGTCATCTTTCCCAACGTTACTACTCCCTGTCTCCCCGTCACCATTGTTCCCCAGCTCACCCTCTATTCTAACTCTGAACTACTCTTCCTCCTCAACCGGTCTTCTAGACATAAGAGAGCGGCCTTCCTCCCAGTCTTGATTGGAATCTCTCTTACAACATCAGTGGCAGGAATTGGATTGGGAGGCGGGAGCCTTGGACACACTCTATGGGCCGTACACGATCTTAATTCTAAACTCGAGAGTGCTCTTACATCTACTGCTGAGTCCTTAGGCTCTCTCCAACGACAAATAACATCACTCGCAAAGGTTGCCTTACAAAACAGGAGGGCTCTGGACTTACTAACTGCAGAAAAAGGTGGAACTTGCTTATTCTTAAAAGAGGAATGCTGCTACTATGTTAATGAATCAGGTATTATTGAAACCAACATAAAAAACTCGAGGACCTAGCCACTTCATTCTATAAAACTAATGCCCAACCCGCCACCTGGACATCTCTTTTACAAAACCCCTTCCTCACCTGGCTCTGGCCCATTCTAGGGCCACTCACTATAATCCTTCTCGGCTGTCTCTTCCTTCCCTGCTTAATTAAATTTCTTCAGACACAGGTTGGGAGAATTTCTAACCAAACCTTTAATCAGCTTCTCCTCAGGAATTATAACTACCGTCCTTTGGCTCAGGATCCTGTTTCTTTTAAAGAACAAACCACTGAATGCTGATGGCTACCTGGATACAGTTCCTGGAGGCTCTCGACTCTGACCTGTGGGCCCTCCACCCCGAGGATTCCTGGGAAGATTTTTGTGAACAGATCAACGATTTCTGGCTGTAGGGAACCCTCCAGGACTTCACGCCAACAGAAATTATCTTCTTCTCCCGCCTAACATGGGATTATATACAGGTCTTTTGTTCCAACTTTCCCCTCCGCAGCAACTCCCCTCCCCTCCCCAAACAGCCCTAAAACTACGCCCCCTTTCAGCAGGAAGTAGCTTGAGATGGTCAGCGCCCCCTTTCCCCAAAAACAAAGAGGGGGGAATGTTGGAACAAAATGGCCCTTAACTTTTCACCCCCTCCATCTTAGTGAAAAGCCCACCGGCGCCAAAAGCCCCCTCCATCTTAGTGAAAAGCCCGCCGGCGCCAAAAGCCCCCTCCATCTTAGTGAAGGCCCAAGAGACCTATCAACACTAGCCCCCCTACCACAATCCAATCAATACCCTACACGAACACTAGCCGTCCCCAACCGGATCCTCCCCCTATATAAGCTCGCTCCTCCATTTAATAAATTGGAATTCCTCTCGGACTCCTGTGCGTCCTGGTGATTTCTTTCGTCTTGGATTCCTGCGCTTCCTGGTGGTTCCCTTCCTTGTGGATTATTGCGCGTCTTGGTGATTTCTCTCATTTCGGATTACTGCGCGTCTTGGTGATTTCTCTCATTTCGGATTACTGCGCGTTTTGGTGTTTTCTCTCATTTCGGATTACCGCGTGTTCTGGTGGTTTTCTTTCATTCAGTACCCCCATGTTCAGTACGTTTGGTATCATCGTGATACTCAAAGGCTCCTGAGTCAAGGGGATTAAAATAAAAAACAAAACAAAACAAAACAAAACAAAACAAAACTAAACAGCAGATTTCAAAAGTGTGGCTGGGATTATTTTAATAGGTGTTTAAAAGTTAAAAATTAAATTTGCTGCTTGTTTTAGCAATTTAGGATTTGAGGTTCTCTCACAGAATTCAGAAATGTAATTTGAAGTACCTAGAGAAGTTATTCTTAATCTTCATTATTTTTCAGAATTAATCATAAATTTTAAAAGAAAAATAAAGTTGTCTTACTCTTATCCCAAAATTATAAAATTAGAATTTCCAATGGTGAGATTTGAACACACACACACACACACACACACACACACATACACACACACACACACGTTTTAAACTCCTCAAGTGAATAAACATTATATTTTTGTGAACTCGTCCAGGAATATTTCTTTTACAGCCACATTTTTGATGAAGGCAGCAGTAAATTCAAGGTTATATAATCTAACAAAAAACTGATCTTTACATGTACTATGCTTGCCATGTAACTGTCAGGTCGGCGGGGGAAGGGCCAGCCTGATGCCTGCCTGGAGACTCCCCAGCTTGATACCGGAATCCAGACCTGAATAGGGCCCACCCTAAAGCCCTAGGTGCCACCACCCTAATCCGGAGGCTCAATTAGCATTTGATTAACGTTCCCCACCCTATACCCCTACTGCACATAACCCATAAAAGTCACGCCCTCCTGTCCCAGGGCGAGACTTCTCTGTCCTCTCTCCTCTCTGGACCAGAGAACCTCACCCGGGAGCCCTCTCCCAATAAATGCCTGCTTTTAAAACTTCTCCCATCGTGTCATGCGTTTACCTTACAGTAAGGACCAGGGGAAGGCAGGGTTGTGCGCTTATTTCAGGATTCCTATAATAATTTACCTGTATACATGGTTGACAGAGAAACTAAAATGAGCAGCTGTAAAATTTCTTCACAAAAAAATTCTGTTGGCACTTCAGCACGCAGAGAAACTATCAAAACGTCAAAAATTATTCTTATCAACTTGGCCTGGCAAGAAAAAATGTAAAGCACATACTACAATTACCTAAGATGGCTATAGGCCCATATCAATATTGAATTGATGGAAGGGAAAATCCTTTGAGAAAAGTGAAACTCAAAATATATGCCTAGGTAAGTAAATGTAATAAACTACTATAGTGAATAACTGAATATAGGCTAAATATTGAAGAGCCTTTGATCTGAATGTTTTGGTAGTAATCTTCATAATTTTGAACATTTTATTTAGAGATAAATAAAAAGTAGTCAGGAGTATTACAAAAATCATTTAAAGTCTGTTGGTTTCTCTTGGAGAATATTGAACTGGAGAAAACACACATGCAATTTATCTAAAAGGAGAATTGGTTTAATTTAGAGGGAACATTCACTAAAGTATTATTTCCAAAAATTACATGTGTATATGAATGTTGCAAAGGTGGGTGCAAGTTGAGTATTCACCCTTTTTATAAAGTATGTCATTTTCTCCTTGTTTTTTTTTTGTCAATCAGTTTTGAAGAGTTGCTGTTTGTTTCTGATATAAAGGTGGAATTGCTTTTTGTTAAAGCAGAATTTCTAAGACATAATTATCTAAAAAATTTTAGTAAATTTCAAAGTTTAGATTTCAAATATTATTACTCAGTTTAATTGTATTCACATCATTTATGTTATAAGCCTTCTTCTGAAATTTAATGAACACTTCATAAGACCAAAAAACCCACTAGTTTTCTAATGAACTTGTATGTGAATAGTGAGACTGACATAAATATACCCCTGTTAATCACTTATAAAAATGTATAAAGGATGTGGTTCCATAATGTAGTGGTTAGCACATCTGCCTTACACACAAAAAGTCTTGGGTTCATGCCCCAGTGGAGCCATAGTCAATGGTCTATGGCCATAACACCCCGAACAAGCCCAATGTCTGATCTCATAAACTAAGCAGGGTTAGGCCTGGTTTGTACTTGGATGGGAGGTCACCTAGGAAGACCAGGTGCTGGAGGCATAAATAATAAAATAAATAAAAATGTGTAGAAACTTGTAATGAAAATGTATATGTCAGAAGAAAAAGGTTTTTGAGAAAAATAAAAGAATAAAAATGGTGATGTGGGATTGTTTTTAATGACCTATTTTCTTAACTAAAGATATGTGAAGCCAACTCCTGATAAAGAAAAAGAGAGACATTTTGCTCTCCTAACGAAAGGAAGCAGGATCAAGGATAGATATGGAGGCTGTGTATGAAAAATAATTAGTGTTATATAACTTTATATTGGAAAATAAAAAATAATTATTATCGTAACAAATATAAAATGAAGATGGACAAAGTTCTGTGTGGTAGAGCATGTGTAATAAAAGCTGGACAACAATACTCAAGGTCAATTTATAAAAAACTTGAGTAGATATGGTTGAATCAAGGAAGATTAATTGGGGAGCAATTCAGTCAAGAAAATCAAATGGATAAAGAACAATTTAGATAATAAGATGTAGAAATAGGTCTCTCGAGAGAATTCTAGCAGATATATCTGTTTTCTATGTAGTAAAACAGATCCAATTTGTTGATTTTAGCACATTAAAGGAGAGTCTTATTAATAAGGGTAAATAAGGTAGTGAGTCTTTGACTTTATAAGGGAGTGTGAGCTCTAGGTTTCATGTCACAAACTCTAGAATAATGTAAACACTTCCAGAAAGACAAATAAGCTAGTATCATATAGCAGGACCTTTCAAGAAGAGATCAACTTTCAAACATGTTAAAGCTATAATGGAAAGCAATTATATATTAAAAATGAAAGTACATAAAGATACTACCATGAGAAGCTTATCTGACACCTGGAATTTTTATATATGTCATAAACAGGTGAACTTTCTTTTCTAAGATTGAATATTTCTGATAGTGTTTGTGATATGTTACTTAACATATATAGAACAAGCACATTATTTGTACTTGAGGATCTCAAAGATAGAAAATATTATTTTATTTTTAAAATACTGGTAAAATAAAACACTGGTAGGAGGTAAAATATAAATTTCAAAAAAAGATAAAAAATATAATGCTACATGATTTGAAATAGAGGTTGATAATATTTTAATTTCTATAAAACAAATGCATTGTTAGTATCACATTTTTTAATATTCACCAATTTTTAATCTCATTATTTTAAAAGTAAATTAAGTTTTTCAATAATATACAACTTCTTTTAGCAGTCTACATCATGCAGTAACTATAATAGGTTTAATTTATTGATAATAAAGCAGTTCTTTTCAATCCCATTTTGACAAATAAAATTCTGAAATCTGTTTAGAGCCAACACATTGCAATTCCTTCAGTTAATGTGGATAAATAAATAAGTTAAAATCACAGTACTATTCAAATATTTTGTAGGAGGGCAAAAAAGCTTAAATGTGCTCCATCCAGTGTCAATTGAACATCTATCTTGGAAATTAAGTGTTCTGCCTGGGGAGCTGGCATTCACATTCACAAAGGAGACACAATTTTTGCTTTGCTTCACCACACTTACTTTGAAAATGTACACCAGTAGAGGTTCAGCAATTTCACTCTGTATGAGGCTACATGTGCTTCAATAAATCAAATACTTAGTGGGAATCTTAGCTTGAATATGTTAACCTTGAGAAATAACAAGTCATGAAAGCTTTGAAAGAATGTCTAAAAATTAGAAAATGAGAAGCAAATATAATTTTCTCTTTTATTTAAAGCTCTGAAGTCCATATCTATCAAATATTAAAATGATATTACTTTAAAATATTTAAATGAAAAAGGGAGACTATGTATTTTTACTTAATTGTTATTCTGTTATATAATACAGTCACATGCTTACCTAGTCCTAAACACTTTTTCTCCAACTTAAGCAAAATAAAAATAATTAAATAGTTTGTTATCTTACCTATTTTTCTGTATCCTTGTAAAATTTATCAGGAAGTCACTATTTCATAATCTGTGAAAAATATGAAGATGATACACATATAATCAATTATATAGTGATCCCTTCTAATCTAGTGACAGGAGTTGGAGGGAGTTGGTTCAGGAAAGTTACTCCATCCTGAATCTTGCTGGCAAGGGCCAATTCAGAAAATAGAATGACATTTCTAGGTACTTTCAAATGGTGAGCATTCAATGATGAACATATTTTATCTCTGGTTCCAAGGTGGAGTTAGGTATTGGGTTGATAATGAATTCAGGAAGCTGAAATTATTACATAAGCTTTCAGATCTGTAATTGTTGGAACTCTTGGTATACAACTGGCTCAGAGCGAAATGGTTTTCATGAACAAGAAATCCAGAACACATAAGATAACAGAAGAGCAAACATGATTCCAACTTGCTAATAGTGATAAAGCAAGTTGGCCACAGTGAAGCCAAACATGTGCAGACCTTCAAGAATTTAGGAGGCACTGTGTTTGCAGCATCATCAGAATACTGAACCCTGTAATTCCCTTTGTAAGGCCCACCACACCTGCAAATTTTTTTTATAATAAATGTCTTTCTCATAAAGCAGTTAACTGAATGAAATTTGGAATTATTGGAATTTACCCTATTTACTTCAGTTTTCAATGCCTTAAGAAGTACTTAATATATAGTAGGGCTTAGTATTTATTGATTTATAAATTGGGCAAAGATTTCTTCTTAGGAAAGTTGGGACTCAAAGAAATTGGGTAGTGATTCAATACCCAAGAATTGCCTTTTTACCAGTCAGAGGAGAATAAAACAAAGGCATTTAAAATGAATACAAAGTGAAATTGTTGAACTCCAATTATCGTTTTTCTCATTATTGCCTCTCTAATGTAACATATTCTTAGTTTTGTTAGGTCCATAAAGAGTCAGCAATTTGAAATCCTTAAGATCATGTCTAAGCAGATAATTCTTGGGTTGCCATGGCAGGCAGCACAACATGCTGATTGGATTAGATCATGTTGATGAGATTATGTTTTATACATTCCTTAAACAAAACTTTAATTAATGAGAGTAAAATATTTCTCTGTACAATAAAGTTCATTGAATCACAATTTTTACTCTGCATCCTTATTCTAGTTTTAGTCAACTGTATAGAATGATGAAATCCAACAGTCATTTCAATAAAATTTATTGCATTACAGATTCAAGTCACTAATTCAATAATTGTTGATCAAGTATCCAAAATATACTAGGCTGTGAAAGTACGGTATTGAACAGGACTACTCTCTGTCTTAATGAATCTTAAATTTTATTGGGAGAAATAAGTAAGCAAATATAAATGTTATGTGTGTGTGTATGTGTGTGTGTGTGTGTGCAGTCTGACTGTTGGATACTATAAAAAATAAAGAAGACAATGAAGGAACTGTTCATGATTGGGGATGGAAGAGGTACATTAAATAAAAGTCAATAAATTCTAAGGAGACAAATTTTGAACAGTGATTCAGATGATAAGAAAGAGAAAATTATATGAGGATCTAACAAAGAGCATTTCATGTGGAACAGTATAAGGACCCTAAGATACAGATGAGGTTGATTCATTTAAGAAGCATCAATAATACCCATGTAGTTGGAGTGGGTGACTGAGTGAGTGAAAAAGAATTAGGAATTATTAAATGTAGGGTTAAAACAATCAATGCTAAAGACTTCCTGTGTTATCCAAAATGTGATGGGAAGACTTTGAGGGACTTGGTTTGCATGGCAAATGTAGAATCTTAAAAAAAGATGTCTTCTTCTTCTTTTTAAACATTTTTTTTTTTTTTACTGCTTTGTGGAAAATGTGCTATGGGAGCTATAAATAAAATAGGAAGACCAATTAGAAGATATCACTACATTGACTCAGGCAAGAGATAATTATTGCTTGAATTAGGATCTTGATATTATACATAGTGAAAATAAGATTGAATTTTGATGTATTTGGATGATACTGCCTATAAAATTTGATGATTGACTGGATAATGGGACTTGAGGAAAGTGAGAAATCAAAGAAGTGTTTAAGGTTATTGCATGAACAACTGAATGTGTGGTTGTGACTTTTATTAAGACTGAAGAAGCTAGAAGGATTAGATTTAGGCATAAAATTGGATAGTAATAAAAAATTATGTATATATGTATTATATATATACATATATATGTATATATATAAATAATATATATATAATATAAAAGATTTTTTAGATATATAGAGAAGAGATGATAAAGGTTTGAGAGATGGCATAAAATATAATGTATTCAAAGTTATAGAAGTGATGGCATTGCTTTGGGATATATTAATAAGTAGAGAAAGCATTGGATGTGACAATAATTCAAGTGATCAAAAGGAGGTTATGTGGGAGGGAAATGTGGTATTGTCAATGAAGTAGGAGGAAAACAAAAGAAAGTGAGTGGTTTAGAAGTCAAGTAAATGGGAACTGGTCAAGAACAAAGGAGTAAATATTTCTGTTTGTTGATATTGAGTGAACATGATGAGGAAATAAAATTGATCATCAAATTTTATACAGCACGGCTGTTAACGTTCTTATCGAGAGAAGCTTCAGTGGTGTGATGCTGACAAAATCCTAATGATAACATATGAATAAAGGAATTAAGAGGTGAAGAAGTTATCAGTGAACATAAACCTATCACTTATGGAACTTTATTTCAAAAGGTCACGGAGAAATGTGATGTAACTGGAATTAAAGGAGTTTTTAATGATAAAGGCATTCCAGGCTTTTTGTTTTGTTTTGTTTTGTTTTGTTTTTTTGTTTCTTTTCTCTCTCTCTCTCTCTCTCTCTCTTTTTTTTTTTTTGAAATCATCGAAGAGACAATTGGTCATAATGGGGAGAGAAGAAATAATTTCAGGAGCAAAGTCTTTGAGTAAGAGGGAAGGAGCTGAAGCCTAGATTGAAGGGGTTATTTCTCCATTGGAACAAGAATGATTTATGCTGTGAGAGAAATGAATAATGTAAACATAAGGTTATGGGTGGGTAACAGGTTAGTGATAGAAATGTGAGATTATTTTCTTTTCACTGCTATTTTATCACTGAAATAAGTTTTTTTTTTAAATTATTTTGACCACCAGATATTAGTGATGAGTGGAAAAGGGTTTTAGAATTATAAAAATATCTATGAGAGACATTTCAATAATGTAAATGATAGGCCATGATATCAGAACTAATTAGTGAAAAAGTTAAAGTTGTGGACAAAGATAATAGACAATAAATAAATGGTGATGATAATAGATTTTAACTCTTGCATAGTGGAAAAATTACTGTGGATTCCATAGAGAAAATGAGCTGGGAAAAACATAAGATGGTAGTAAAGATGTAAGATGCTTGAATTTGGGCATTTAGGAGTGGGGTCATTATTAGCAGTCAAATCTAATGTCTGACCATAGGACTGGATATTTGAAGTGAGCTAGAGGAAAATTTCGTTGTGGGTGGTCAAATAACTGAAATTAGCATTAGATGAATCGCCTCTGTGATTTTTGAAATTGCCAAGAATGATGCCAGGAGTACTCTGTAGAGGAGGATACTGAACCAGTAGCTGAAAAATTAATGAATAAGGGGAGTAATGGTGAGGTAGTAGCTGACTACCAAAGAAGCATAGTGGGTGGTATAGTGTGATGGCATGCACTTCTTTGGCACTGTGATAATTGACATGTAGTAAGAAAATCTACTGAGAGCTGAAAATCAAGGAGAGCACCTCCAGGCTTCATGACACTTGAGGTATGAGAGCAAAGGTGCCTCTTCCTCAGAGCAGGTGGGGGGAGGGGGCTGTAGTCTTCAGAGACAGCCAACTTTTAATAACAGAAAAAGTGAAGAACCCTTCATGTCTGACATCGAAGCTATGTAAACTTTGTTGTTCAGAGAAAATGAGCTTTGGAGGGCATAGTAGAGAACTGAGAATATGCAAATGATAATAAAAATAAAATTATAATTATTACTTTAGTTACTAACATGCATTGAGTACTTACTATGCCCCAAGTACTATGTTGGGTCCTTTACACATATTATCTAAATTTATCCTTACAACATCCTATTGATTGGTCCTGTTATCCATATTTTATGGCTGTAAAACATTAAGTAACCTGCCTAAAATAACTTAGGATTTGAATCCATATCTCTCTGACACAAGAGTCTAGATTTCTAAAAATTGCCTTATTTTTCATTACAGCAGTCATTCTTTATCCATGTATCTCTTTCTTCATGTTGGTATAAAAACCAGTCAATAGAATATTATTGTATTTAACTATAAATTATAAAGCTAGTATTATTATCAAAAATATTTGAATATTTTGATCAATTACAAACAAAAGTTTATGAAATGACCTTAGTAACACCATTATCTGTTCGTTGGTGGATTCAAAGGAAAGATTGCCTAGCGTTCCCTTTCCCATTTTTATTTTCCTCCTTTTTCCAGATACCAAAGATAGGACTATTGTGACTCTGAGTTTTTCCTTTAAATTCACATTATCAGTTTATTCATAGAACAAATACTTATTAAGTCTTCATATTATATGGACTGTGTGTTAGGCACCATGGAGAGTGAAACTGATGTAATTCCTCGCATCTTAGAATGCAGAGCCCGGTGTGAAAAACAGATGGTAAATGGATAATTGCACATTTTTAAATTTAAAGTACAATGTGAGAACTTTGGATGAAAAGTACAAGTTCCAACATAAATATATAATTGAAGGGTGCAGCTATACTAAGATGACTTTCTCCATAGAGTTGCATGTCATGTGCAGTTACTTTCAATGGTGTGTTTGCTAAAAGGAAAATGGAATCTATTTCCAGTCTCATTTATCTCTGGTTGGGTCAGATTTATGCAAAACCAAAGCAAAGCAAGAGTTGAGTGATTATATAACTGACATGGATTTTAAAACTCCCAATCGATCCTGCAGGCCAAGAAATCCAACCCTTTCAGCTTTTGCAGCAAGACAGACGACACAGGAAATAAGACTCAGGCCTTCAGGACACTAATCCAGTTTGTGTCTCCTAGACCACAAATGATTTCAGGATTAATTTTATGATCCAACAATTCTGAATAAATACTTGCATTATCTTCATAGCTTTATTTTCTGTGTTTAAAAAAATGTAATTGTTCCATTGACTTTGGATAGTAAAACATTATCATAAAATAGCCACAGCCTCTATTCCCAGCCTAAGCTATCAGAAGAATCAATAAATATTAGAAAACAGCTATCAAAAGCCTACAAATGATATTGTTATTCTGGCCTGATAGTAGCTTTGTCTTGACAATTATTTTGACTCATCTTTAGAAATAAAGTGTATAATTTCAAATGCTTTTAATAAGTTAGATGTTAAAATTTCCTGATAGAACTCCAAGTTTGATAATTGCAGAATTATAGAGAGACCAGGTTACTTTAGTAGTACCAGCCTTCTTCCCAGCTTGTTCTCCGGACTCAGCAAGGCCGTCCATTTTTGAAGCTGTGGAGACAAGCATCACTAAAAGCACCGTTTTGCCTTTTAGTCCCAACCTTTTGGCAAAAGAATAAAAAGGGGTCCAACCTTAAGAGTTATAGCTTCTAATGTCTTAGCTGCCCCTTAATAAGTATGTATTCAGAGCACATTGACAATAGTGAGACTGACATTGTTACTAATATAGAACGAGTCAAAATACAAAGAATTTTAAATGGCTCACATTCTTTAAAAATCATTTTGAAACCGTTTCTTCTTCTAAACTAGAGTCTCCTGCTGCTCCAGTAGGTAGTGAGATCTCTAAAGTGACAGACAATGGTGACTGTGATGAATGGTCTTCATAGTCAAAGGTGCCCTGAGTGAAAAGCAAAAGAATGAAAAGCTGGTCTCACTTGTGTGATGCCAGTCTTGGAGACAATAAATGTCTGTGCATGTACTTTTAAGCCAGATCTTTTAAAATGATTGTTAAGCAGTTAACTGTTAATACTTCAAAATGTTTCATTCTTTGTTGGTAGTGGATTTCTGTAGAAAACTTTCCATGCAACTGTAAACCTAGAGATGCCATCAGTTGAACTTAAATAATTTAATTGCTGCTTTTTAATATGGAATAATTTAAGCTTTTTTTTTTACATAGAAAAATTTAAGCTTTATAACATGGAAGAATTTAGGTCTGAAGAAAATGGATATTTTCAATAATCAGGTAAAAGATTATTCCTTACAACTGACATTGATGTTTAATTTACATAATAAAATGTTATTTTTAACAAGTTTTAACAAGTAAAACTAAAAATGAGGATTATTCCATGAGACCGAAAATAAAAATACTATCTTTTTCTTTGTTTATTATTTCAGAGAGTGTTATAATTGCTTTAAATTACTGGCTAGAGTTTCTTCAAGTCAAGTGTTAAAGGTACAGAGGCTAATAAGCAAAAAGTTCAAAAAGGTTATTTTATTTGTGACCTAGTTAAGTTGTTAATTAAGTACCCCCAAAATTCAAATCTGTATTACATTGTACATTTTTAAAAAAAGAGAGACAAAAAAAGAACAGAACTGGTTAGCTAGCAACTCTCTCAAATCCCACTATAGTATAAAATTGCATCAAAAGTATTGTGGTATTATACCACTACCTACATCAATAAAATGCCAGTTTGACATATTATAAAGAAAAATCAGTTACACTTCAATAAGCCCAACTCTCTAGAAAGAAAAAGAAGTGAGAGAAGTATATAATATGCCTCATCCACAACAAGTCATCAGAGACCACAAAGCTTTATAACTCTGCTATGGTATAGCAGTCTTTATTTCAAAAAGTAGCTTCCAGCTCAAGGAATCTTGCTTCTTTCGATGCTACATTTCAATACAGACATGTAACTCTGAGAAATAAACAGTCAAAAAAGAATGGAATCATGGTCTTCCATCTCATTTCATTCTCCTATTCTAATCTTGTCTGTACACACATTTAGAATCAAACTTGCATTTTTATATTTATAATAAGGTTTTCATTTGGATAATAAAAACAACCTTCTTTAAGAAGTCTTCATGATTGCCAACATTTGATCATTAAAAAGCTAAAATGTGGGATCTTTCACACTTGATTTATAGCACTAAAATGTAAGAATAGATGCCAACTGCAAATTTACTATTCATTGAAGCCCTGGAAGAATGAAGAGGTATAAATAATCAGACAACTCTAGACAGACAATAAATCTGTTTCTGGCTTTCTTTCTACTGTAATTTCATAAGGGAGTCCAGGATATTGTGGGGGCATGTTACTAACCTTTGACATTGACGTGAAGGGAATATTCATTTACTTAGTAAATTCTGAGAAGAATGCTAAAATACATAAGATATTTATCTGATTTAAGATAAATTTCTTATTTATTTTTGGTCCACTTAATTTAAAGGTGTAATACCTATCCTCCTCCTAAATATGTAATAACATTCTCTTGCCATAACATATGATCCTTTCTAGTCACAGATACTTTGACCAGACATCTCATATTCTGTAGCCCTATAGAATTTTCATAACCCTCATTACTATCTTTGAGATGTAAAAAAAATTCAGACCTCATTGCTAATCTTACCAAACCTTTTTCTACCTCTACTAGTAAAGTTTAGGAAAAAAAAAACCAACCAACCAACAAACAAAAACTTTATCTATTGGGAGATAAAACTGTCTTCCTGAAAAGTTAACTCTCCAGATGGGCTTGGAAAAATGGCTAACATTTTTTTTGATAGAATTGTGAAGGGTGTTCCAAGTGAAAGAGTGCATAAGAACAATGGCATTTAAGGTAAATTAGTTGAGTTATGATTGAAGAGCTGTTAGATAATAAGTTGAAAGTGAACTTAAGCTTTTACAGTGGAAGGCCTTGAAAAAGAGGAGGCGTTTATTCTTAATACAACAAGCAAAGACGTAAAGGTGCTGAGGTATTGAGCAACAACAACACAATCTAAGCTTTGTTGTGCAAAGGTTAATCTAACTGTAGTGTGTAGAAAAACTATAAAGGGGAAAAGACAAAGGAATCTATCTAGTCAAAAAATACTGGAGGCTGACTACAATTTGAACAATTTCTTACACCTTTCTCCAATTCTTTGCTCAGGTTGCTATCTCTGTTTTGCCTATTTATTTTCATTCTTCCAAAACCAGCTAAGGAAAAATATTTCCACAATTTAAAGCACAATTCGAATCTTAATTTGAACAAGATTTTCTGAGATCTTTAGCAGGACTCTTTAATGCCTTTATATATTTTAACTACAAGTTTTATGGCCCATGGAAGACACCAAACAATGTGTGTCAAATAACTGAATATAATAACAAGTACATATTTGTATTATGTTAAAGTTATTTTTGCATAATTTATCTTATACAATTAGGAGAAATGGGTCATCTTTAGATTTTTTCATCTTTGTAAGGAGATTTTTCACATAATAGGTAGTGAAAACAGTTGAATTAAACTCTTAAATTTTCTGAAGATGTATTAATATAAGAAATCTATACCTGAGTATGCATAATATTATAAAATAGTTGAATTCACCTAATGTATTATCACACAGTTGTATTCAGATACAGTGATATTGAAGAAATAATTTTAGATCAAATAACATTTCTAGATGTAAGTTAAATAAAATAAAGATTTATTTTCATCAGAGAATCATAGAAGACATCAAGATAATTGAAAAGCATGAAAGCTAAAACTTGTATTCTAATTATGAGTTTATTCCAGTTACCAACCTATTGGTTTTCAATTTCAAATCTACCCTCTTTCCCTGCTTTATGATGCTGGAGCTGGACCCTGTTAACCTCTCTTTTGATAGTGGAACAGGATAATAAAAGATGCTGGAGGGACACCCCAATGCAGCTTTCTAATGAGTTTTACCATTCTCCTAGTGACGGCTTGCCAGCAAGTCTCACCAACACCACAACAGGCAGCTTTCCAGTTAGCTTTCTCATTTTACAGCAAGCAGCTCCTTAATGACTTTCATTCCCAGTTCATTAGGTGAATTCTCAGTGAGTTTAACTGCTATCCTAGGGGTAGTTTTCTGCAGCACCTCAGTGAACTTCTCTGTCACCCAAGGTAGCCTCAGTCACATCTCTCATGTGAGATCTGAGTCTCAGTTTTGTGCTAGAGGTTAGGAAGAACCCATTATCAAGTTCGTTTTTTAACTTGTGTTTTTCTCCTTTAACTCTGGAGATAGTGATGCTCCATAACTTTGTTATTCATGTCCTCTTTCGGGTTCTCTATCCCTTTCAATAGTTATCTCTTCTACCAATTTAATATTTCTTAACATTAAAATTTTTGTATTCAGATTTAAGGTATGTTTTTTGTCTACTGAATGGACCTTGACTTAAAAATTTTTTTAAAGAAATTTTCTGGAAACAAACAATCATTACAAGAATAAAATGCTTGTATTGGTTAGGTTGCAAAAGGGATCTTTCTGTTTCAAATGGAGGACTCAAGATCCTTTCTACACTTACAACCCTTCCAAGGAATTCCTTACAAATAGGTCCCCTTCACCCTAAACACAAATGAATGAGTGACTTTTTGCAGAGCCAGCAATCTTACAGGCATTCAGTGGTTTTTAAGATATTCTGGCAATATTTTTTCTCCCTAAAACAGATGCTATAAGTTGATAGTGACCAAACAATCAATCAATCAATCAGTCAATCAATTAATCAATTTATCTCTGATAGAAGAATGCATCATAATTAATAGGTAGAATCTAAAATAGGACCAAGTAAGCAGGAGCCATGAGATAGTAGGAAGCACAAATAAGTAGAAAACATGAGGTAAAAAGCACCTGTCACTAGCTCTTATAAAAGCCTATACTTTTCTTTCAGAGCATTATCTTTTCTTTTTAATTGTGATAATATTGGTTTATAATATTATATTTGTTTCGGTATGCAACATTAAAATTCAACATCTGTATATACTACATGTGCTCACCACCGAAAGTCTAGTTTCTATTTGTCACCATACAATTGATCCCTTTACCCAGTTCACCCTCCCTCCACCCATTTCCTCTCTGTTGACCACTGATCTATTGTCTGCCTTTTTCATAACATTGTCTTAACTGTGGAATTACATTTAGATACTTTTTCCCTCCACTGGGCTCTGAGCTTCACAGTAGTAGGGACTGTGTCTGTCTTGCTTTCATAAATTCTCATATCTATCATAAGAATGAGTAATCAATAAATATTTGATGAGAGTAGCAGAAGGGCTACCAGCAAGATAACTTAGTTGAGTCTTGAGAAGTATCTTGAATATTTGCTCTAGATCCAGATATATATTTCCGTCACCATGAAACCTAGCTGATTTCCTGTGTATGCATAAAGAAACTATCACTGATTAAAGACTACCTACTTTGGGGGCACTATTAACTATTTTGAAGCAAAATGTGTCAATGGATTTTACATCTGTGTTGCTTATGAATATTTGCCACTGAAGCTTTCATAATTCTACTGGTTTCAGGACTAATTTCTAACACCTGGTATGTAGCTAGCTAATATTAGAGAAGCCTGAGAACATGATAAAATACACTTCATTGCCCTCAGGGAAATTTCATTATGGCTGTGGAATAATCAGGATACACAGGGATCTTTTCTATCATATCCTTTCTTTTATTATAATTTTGCTTGATGACCTAATGTTGACCAATTACAAGGGCTTGATCAATTAAAACTATTGTGATAGATGATAACTCATGTTCATATTCTAGTTTTGGCAACTGATGATATGATTCAGAAGATTGGTTCTATTTAATATAATATCTGATAGGTTTAAGGCAATCTCCAGCTATTGTTTTGTCCCTGGTAATTAAGAAAATTTATGAGTATAAATATTAGTGTTAATGTTATAAACTCATGTGTAAGACAAGTTTAGAAAATTTTAATATACATTTTTATGTATTACAAGAAAATAAATGCAATTTATAAATCCATATAAATGACATATTGGAAATATCACTAAATTGTATTATGCTTTAAGTTAGCCATGATTAAAATTGCATTTGACAGAGAGAAAAACAGTATTTCTCTTTCTAACAACTCCCTGCATTATCATTATGGCATGGTTGGGTAGTAGTTAGTGCCAGCTGAGGACCCTTCTCTCCTCTGTGTCACCATCTGGCTTAAGTTCCACTTCAATCAGTTTCTATTGGTTTTTTGATTTATGCTGGAATTTACAAGCAGAAATGAAGGAGGTTTGCCCATACATTTGAGATAACACTTTTCCTCCTCATTTTTGTTCCTTTGTAACTTATAAAGATACATTTTGTACTCACAAGTTTTGGCCCAGTTAAGGTAAGCATTACCAGCCGTAGAGAAATGTCACCACTCCTGCAAAATCACACACACTCTTTTGCCAGACTACGATGTCAATATTTTCTCCCCTGTGGTTCTACAGCGTGATTAGGATTTTTGTTTACACTATATCAAATGCTAACTGTCCTCTGCAAGTAGATGGTATTGTTTGCCTTGCTTAATTTTAGTTAGCTATGAAGACCTTTCTCTTCAACCTTGAGCTTATGCTATTTTGTTTTAAAAATTTAATATCATTCTATATTTACTTTTGGGATCCCAACAGTAAAACACTGTGTGTTGACATTGTTATGAAAGATGAGCTGAGCAAATTTCTATAAAAACCATATTATTTCAGGTTTCTACTCATTCAACAAAATCAGGAGTAGTAGAAATCTAGACTCCCAAACAATTTAACAGAGAGTTCAAGTCCTCAGAGAGAGCTACAAAAGAAGGTTATTCACCTGTTTTCATTCAGAGCATGATGCTAATCAACTATTCATTACGAATGCACCATTAGAAAAGAAACAGTGAACACCACTGCACTTAATGGTCAATTGTTTTTTCCAGTAGAAACCTATTTTCAGCATTGAATTTATCAATAGTCCACTATGTAGCAGATCTGCAATTGTGCACATGATGTTAAAGCCTTCAAATAAGACTTGAAGAAAATGAGTTATTTGGGGGATCTTAGTAAACTCTTCTATTTAACAAAATATGCATGAGCAGATTTCTCTCATTTATTCAGCAAATATCATTGATCATCTTCTGAATGTTGGAAACTTACAAACTGTACTCTGAAGCAGCAATATGGTAGTGAAGGTGAGTGTGTGTATGTATGTGTGTGTGAGTGTGTAACAAAATTTTGGGGCTAGCCAGGACCACAAATGTTTCCTTAAATTTTTTAAATTAAAATGTTGAGATCCAAAAAGGACTTGTGGCATTCTTTAGATGTAGAATGCTGAATATGAATCCTGGTCCATCAGTTTTTCTATACACCATGCAATCTATACTGAATGTATATTAGGAGTTCACATGTATGATCACAGAAAGAGTTTCAGAAAATTTAGGGGATTCATTTGTGAGAACCAACGGGATAAGCTATTTGTCATCCTAGAATCATTTTACGTAATTGTATAAGGAGAGAGATGCCTGAGAGGTGACTGAGAGTAGCTACAGTCACCAATCATCAGGCAGCTTAGCAAAAAAAAAAAAAAAAAAAAAGTGGTAAGGAAGAATAAAATCACATCTCTATTACAATTTTTCTGTACGTCTTTAGCTTTGCTTCAGAACAAGAAATTCACTGATAAAAACAATAAATGTGTGATTGCAAGTGCAAGTATATGCTCATTGGAATGTATATTTCCTAGAGTATATGGTCATTTTCAGGTGTTCTGTTTTCAAAACTCTATTAACATGAATTTTATGGAATTTACAGTAGTTCATATTGAATCATGCCGGGGGAGGAAATGAGCTTTTTAGATATTGAAGCAGATCTGATGTTCAAAAACCTACTCACTAAACTACTCACTAAAAAAATTCTAACTTCCATATTTCTAAAGCCTTGAAAAGGAATGAGACAATTTGTCTGTTTTTCACCTTAATTCAATGAGGTATTTGATTTTCAACTACTGTCTCAGCACTGTATTAAAACCCTGTTACTAGGGAATAAAAGAAAATTACCTGTAATCCCCTATCCTCAGAAAGCATGTTATAATAATGGATTTCTCACTTTAGCCTGCCTTAGCTGCTGCCTGCAGAGAACTTCGTGTGCTTTAGGAGCACCAGAGCTGCTAACCCACCTCACCAGCAGGTGATGCTCACCTTCTCCTACTAAAGAAAGAATTGCTCTTACCACTTGGTTCAAAGACAGAAAGCTTGTGGATTAAAGTAACCTAACATGGACTTCATGTTTGGAAACAGGTGAAAAAGAAGCTCTTGCTAAGCAAAACTTTGGGTGATTATTCTAAAATAGACCAGCTTTCTTCAAAAGATACTCCTATATTTGAAACTATTATTCTATTATGGAAAACATCATGTCAATATAAAAAATATTGTGGCTCAGTAAAAAGTGAAAGATGTCACATCACATCTAAAATAATTTTTCTTTTTATATTTATCTTTTCCTAGTTATTAAAATAAGACCATCTTATAGCAGCTTCTTTTATTAGGTTCTCTAGTCATATCTATCCCCTCTTTACCCATTGTCTATGCTCTCCCCAATGCTAATTAGATTTTAGAAAATAATCATCATTACTACCAATATCAATTATTTATTGAATGTAATATTGAAGAGATGAGAACAGAAACTTAGGTAACATTAATATGTATCAATATTGTTAAAGATTTTGAAAATTATTTTACAGAAACTCTGCAAGGTAGATATTACTAATGGGGGAAATAGGAGATTTAAAAAATAATTTCCTTAAGTTTTCTCCAGAGGTAGTAAAAAATGACTATTAACACAGTTGATTGAAAGCATTGATGTGGGTTATCAAGGTCACAAAGAAGTAATGCACTGTCTTCTAAGAACTTACAACATATTGAGAAAAACACGATAAATGTAAATGTCACAATGCAAAAATGTATGAAATACATAATCAACATTGAAGAAATCGGAAGATGAGATTATGTATGAATGATAGATTAAGCAAATTTTGAGAACTATTTCAATACCAAGGAAAATAACAGCTAATAATAATTGAAAATATATCACTCTGCATTTTCAGTGCTGCTCTAAAACCTTTATATATAGTAAGTCCAAAAAATAAAAATACAAAAGAAAAAAAGAAAACAATGAGGGATCTCTTTTTATTTCAGTTTTATAATGAGGATTTTAAGTCACAGGCAAGTTAAATACATTATCCAATAACATAGTTATTTTTGTGGTACTTGTACAGAAGTGTATTCACATACTTCACTGAGTATAATTTGAATTCACTTTTATTTTTTATAAATTAAGAACACTCATCATTAAAGTCTAGCATATTCTTAAATTCTCCAAAAGTTTGTTCATTTTTTTTTTTTTTAATCAATAACCAGTTGTTCATGGAAGACACTGTCTTCTGTGCAGGCCATTTTGGAGAGCTTTTTTTTTTTTTAATTTTTTAAAAAATCCCTAACTAATTCAGGTTTTGTGAGATAAGTGTCCTCATTTCTTCTGATTTCTCTGCTACTCATTGTTTGACCTGTGCACTTGGAAAGGGAGTTTGGAAAATAGAGATGGAGATATCTGAATAAAAGGTTTGGCATAAAAAATTTAAGAATTTAATTTAGGATATATTTCTTTTGAGTTGTTAATGAGACATCCAAGTTAAGTAGATAGTTAAATATATGGATATAAATGTTAGTGTGAGTAAAAGACTGTGTAAATGGTTTCAGGTGTTCTTGAAGTTGTCTTATCTAAACTCACCCTTTCTAGTCACCCTCTTCTATTCACTCTTTGTTTCCAAAATCTGCCTTCTTCCCTCAATATCTTCTGAAATTTTTCTGTCAAATTTCAGCAATATCTTTCTAAAAACTTATATTTAGTCTTCATTTTATTCCCTTTTCTGCTGAATTACATGCTTTTCATCTTCTTTCTGTTCCTTTGGATCCGATGGAAAATATCCATCTGGTGTTTCTCTTAGGATTCACAATCACTTTCTGCAGAGCCTATTTTTATGCTAAAATGTTAAGTGTTGTGTTGTTCAAGAAATTGTGTTTTTCTGTATTCTTGTTTTCATGGTCATAATATTAATGACTTCAGGAGCCAGGCAATAAAAAGAAAAAAAAAAAAGAATAAAATAAACCTCCTGTAGAAAAACATAAGTAGAAGTGTGGCAACCTGCAAGGTAGATGCCTTATCTAAAAGAAATCGAATGCAAAGTTTTTAAACACTTTGCAAATAACACAAATTTATCCATGGATCACCGGGGCTTGAGATAAACTACTGTTTGTCAACATTCTCTCCCCTAACTGAACTAAACAATCACCTTTATGCATATAATACCACTGACATCTTAGAAACGCTAAAACTTTACATACTACAATCTTCAATATGTTGCCATCTTTGGATAAGCAGTTTTTCTTCTAATGTTTCCAATTTCAGCAGCAATTTTCCCAAAATAGAAACTCTAGAGTCAACTCAAAATTATTCTATTTCTTTGCTCTTCCTTTGTTAATATCACCTATCCTTTGAACCAAGTACACCAAACAAGAATTCCTGCTCAAGAATCTATAAGTTTGATAAATAAGATTGTTTTCTGAGACACAAGTTGATTCAAATCAGAGACAGAGTTATACTAAAGAGACAGCACAGCTCCCAGGTCTGTAAGTCTTCCTAGTCACCTACTATAACCTTCGTGCCATTTGAATAGCAGCCAATGAAACCTAGAAAAAAGATGCATCACTAAGACAAATATCGTCAGTGCCATCCATGGCTGCCCAAAAATTATTCAGTAATCTAGTTCTTTTGGCAGTATTATCTTACTGTGAGGTTAATGTATTAATCAGTTCAATGGCTAATGTCAATAAGTATTTGACACAATTTGTTTTGAGTCCATATTTATGAGGTAATAGTCTTATTGTTATTTGATTTTTCCTACTGGATGAAAATTCACAGGGAAATAGATTTTCAGTTCAATTAATAATGATTATTTCTCCTCAAGAGTGAAAATGAAAGGGGGGGTGGAAGAGGGAGGGAAGAAGGATAGAAGGAAGAAAGAAAGGAAAGAAGGAAAGAAAGGGGGAGGGAGAAAAAAAGAGAGGAAGTGGGAAAGAAAGGAAAGGCGAAGTATTAATGTGACTTGTCTTTGTATTTCGCTAGAGGAGTCTCATGAAAAATTTCAGCAGATCATAATGGCTGAGTATCTGCTTTCTGTGACAGAGTTCTCAAGAAAAATGAAATCATCCCCCTGTATTAATCTAGTGGTCTTGTGAACTTGATAATGTGAGGTTCCTGAACCTTCAAGTGGTAAGACGAGATCAATTAATACCAAATAAATGGTACCCTATGAAACCTCCTCAGAGATTGGCAAACCCTTCAATTGCTAAGATTTTTTAGCCTTGTCTACTTTCCCAGTTTCTACAGATCCTGCCTACTTCTTCACACCTTAATAACCCTTAACTATTTCCATCACTACTACCACACTTCTAACTCTGACAACTATAACCTAGACACCCTAAGTAATCTTTCTGCTACTCATTATCTTTAATTTATCATTTGTTGCCATACAAAGCTTCCAAAACATAAATAAAATCTTTGCTTGCATCTTTCCAGATTAAGAGCTATTCAAAGATCCTAGGGCAGAAGAGAGGAGTGGTATTTAAATTCGTGTCTATACTAGGAGCAAGACCACTGTCTCCCTCTGGAGAAGCTTAAACCATACTCTGCATGGAAATGTAGTAGAGAACTACATTTTAAGTATAATCTCAATTTACGAAATGTTTTTCTAATTTTTTTTCCCTTTGAGCCAGAAAGACATGCAGATCAGCTTGAGATGAATTTGAAGTACTTTGTCTTCAGTGATGTTCATTTTCTTAAGAACAGCTTTCAAGGGTATTTATTTCAAGTAATAGGAAGTTGATCCAGTCTATAACCTTAAAGGCATATATTTGTTCCATATGGCAAAGTAGAGATTATGCATTTTAGATTCTAATAATTATGTAAAGGTACAAATTTAAATCAGATAGATATAAGCTACCAAATGAGTTTATGATATAATCTACAAAATATATTTCTGTTTATAGCCTTATGCATAGAAAGATGAGCATTTTGCAATGCAGTAAGCTCTGGCAGTACATGTAATATCACCACGAAAGGAAACAGCAAAAGAATATAAGGTGGTTCATTTTAGTAAAGTTAGAGTTTGCCAACTTTGACACACTGAGATTTTTTAAGGACTGAGATGAAAGACTAAGTTTATGAGTGCTGAGTTAGAATCACAAATCTTATTGTTATTAATAGACATATAAAATGTGACCTCAATAAAATTTATTATGTCCTGTGCAAAATTTGCCTTGTAAAGTATGTCATTTTATTCAATGTTGTTTACTCTTTCTTATGTTCATCCTCAAAAGGCAAAATTGAATGATGACTATATTCTCTGCTGTCAGAACATGCAAAGTAAACAAGAATGCTATCATTCAGAAGCTAAGCCAGGATGATATACGGGGTTGCAGTAGTAGATTAAGTAAACAGATACCATTTATCATTTTATTTTCCTAAAGATTAGAATGGAATTATGCAAAGCAAGCTTTCTAAGAATTAAGGATATGGTCGTAGTAACTAAAATATTGTTTCCCACCAAATTGAAGGCCTAAAAACTCCAAATTGAGCTTTGATTGCCCTAATGTCAAAGACAAATCTTTCTTTGAGTCAGCTCACTATATAGAATAAAACAGCTGTTCTGGCTATCTCAGTACAATCCTGAACAAGTGTGATGAAGTGGCTGAGAAATTGCAGTGATGTATGATAGTGCCTGCATCGAAAGTAAATTTGTCTGCAACCTCCCGGGCTCACTGAATATTAAGATAACACAACTGGGATTGGCACTTCTCCTCAGTTTCAGAACTAGGACATGTGGAAATGATTGTATGCTTAGACTATCACATTCTTTCTCAAAAAAAAAAAAAAAAAGGTTGGCAAGTCCTCAGAAACTGAGACCAGTTATTATCATGCTCCTGAACATCATTTGGAGGAAAATATAAGGTCTACTAGAAAAGAAAGAGAACCCTGGCAATTTTGTAAATTCCAAAAATTTTATTAAAAATATAGCCTTGGAAAAATGATATGAGGAAAAATATCAATATAATTTCATAACTGTCTTTTGGGCTTTAAGAGGGAGATTGATCTAAAAGTTCATTTCTTCCTTATTAGGCTAAGTTGTGGTCCTTAAAAATCTAAAAATATGGGTTAATTCAAGGAACTCCATTCAGTTCTCTTTTCCAGGAAATGGTGCAATTTAAATTTACAGTATTAAAAGAAAGATACAAACTCTGACTCCTAAATGTTAACATAATGAACAAAAATCTTACTCACTATAAGCCAGAATATATTTTTCATTTCTTTAGTGTTTTACATAGAATAGAAATCTGCCTTTGAAAATGAAATGTGAAAGTCAAATTTTAGATGCTAAAGGTCAAGAAATTCCAGTGGAAATTCTTAAGGAATAACTTTGATTGGCAATGTCAAGAAGAAATTTATTTAGAAAAACAAATAAATAACCTTCTGATAAACTACAAAAAAAGTAAATGAGGTTTTACTTTGGCTTCTATACAAAGAAACACTTGGCATATATATAATTGCTGTGTGTAAATGTAATATAAATAAACGGAATTCGAGGCCCATGGTATTTAAAAACCAGTTGCAACAATATTGTAGAAAGATTACTTTTTGTCACTGAGCAGCAGTTTTCTTATTTATAAACTAAAAATATGACATTCATAATAAATAGCTATGTGAAACAATAAAATAATATATATAGGAAACTCAACACAATGCCTATAAGATATCTACTCTACTGAAATACAACATTTCATGTATTAAATATTTAGGAAATAAAAATGAAAATCAGATACTCATTGTCTATGAGTATGTTCAGGGTTCATTTTGAAATATGTTCAATTGACTATTGTTTATTATTCTATTCCCAGTATTTAAAAAAACTGTTAAAGGTATAAATAAGATCTTAATTTTATTTTTAAAGTGACTAATCTAAGTAGCAGTTTTGATCTGATTTGATTGTTAAAATCAATTTTAAAGTTTGTCTTTGTTTTTTCTGCAGTGAAGAATATTCTCTGCCCCAATCCTGGATGAAGTTCATAAATCACTTGCTAATATAACAGCATCCTTCCCATAAGTATGGTGTCCTGTGGCCACTTGGGGTGAATGCCAGATGCTTTATGAAACAGAGGTATGCTCTTACAAGCTCCTTTCTTAATATGACATCCTGCAGAAAGGGTTCGCTTTCTCTGAGAGCATACTTTATGCAATGCTTGTGTGACCTCTCAGTGCATTAAAGACAGCAGGTAAATCATTGGTTTTTGCCTAACAGATGAATTGATTTAGAGATGCAAAGAAAACTCACTACAAAACAATGTGCTATCCAGCCAGAATAATAAGCACACTTAGGGCAAGAAAATGGGTCTAAATGCTTAATTAACTTTTGCTAACCTTCCAAACAACGAGGACACCAAAAATATAATTAATCAAATCTGTTTAGCATGAATCTAGAGCCAGATTCTCTGTATCAACCAAGCGTTATTCTTGACTATACCTAGTTAAATACCTCAAGAGCTGCTTGTTTGTTTGTTTGTTAATAGTCTTCCCTTTTATTTCCCACAGGAAGAAATACAGAAACCTCAAAAAAGATTGGTTCACCCAAGTGAGCATTCACTCTGCTCAAGCTCCATTGGGTAAAAAAGATGCTACTTATGTCATCTGTCTATGTCAGACACTGGATTTTCATGTTAAACAAATAGACAGAGGTAATTTTAAAGTGCAAGTTGGGAAATAATCTTGATGGAATAAAATTTGCACCAAGAGGTAAAGCCTTTCTGTCAGTCTTCTAAGGAAAAAGATTATTTTTCCAACTGCTGTGGGCCTCAACCCAACTCAAAAATTTTTTCTTGTATCAACACAGAATTAAGAAAATCTCGGATATTTATTTGTATTTATATTTATGTGAAGAAAAAAGCCACTGGTAAATGTTATTTTTCTTTTTCTGTCTCTTTTCTATCTTGTAAACTTTCTTCATGCAGATGAGAAACAATAACTACATGACCCTAGACAACTAAGAAGCTGATGAGCAGAAGACATGATACCAGTATGTTTTGTCTATTTTATTTTCAATCAGTACAGTCCAGTGATTCAGTTCAAGGATTTTGAAGTAAGATTTTGAGGGAACATATCCAGTGTCCTTCATTTGTTACCTGTGTGACCTTGGGAAGTTCTTTAACTGCTCTGTGCCTCAAAGTCTTCATTTGCTAAATGAATATAATCATAATATCTTCCTCACAGAGTTGTCATGAAACTTGCTTTGTAAAGCACTTACAACAGTTCCTGGCATATATGTAGTAAGTACTATATAAATATTATCTATCTGTTTATCTATTCACTATCTATCATCTATTCATCTACCTACCTATCATTATCATCATCATAATTATTTGTAAATAATTGTTTAATAAGAGTAAAATGGTGAGACCTGGGCACAGTATGTTGGACCTATAATAAAATTCCATAAAACTCCTAGAATTTTTTTTTATTTTAGCTTTCTATTTTGATGAAAAGTATGTGATGTTTATACTACTGCAGTATAAATAGAATTACGATTCCTGCTTTACAATTAGAAAGTTGGTAACATCAGCTATCATGTTTTGGACTCTATCATATTTTTATTATAAAGTGCTCTATTCCTTACAATGAAGGAATAAGGATGACTAACATATAAAGGAGGTTACAATCCATTGGAGTGGACTCACACATGCCCAGAAATAATATGATGATTAACAGGAGTGCAAGAATATAAAGAAGAGTCAACAGATAATAGATGACAGAATTAGACAAATTTTAGGTTTTAAAATGGAGTTAGCTTTTAAAGTAAATAATGCTGTTTGAATCTTATCATAGCAGTTTGGTTAATTTAAGAAAGTACTTTTTTCCATTTAAGATGAGAGTACAATAGATCATATTTGTGGGGCCACTTTGGAATGTGAACAATTCTTATTCTGTATCTGTGAGCAATTCTCATTTTGTGTCTGTGGAAATTTTTTTTGGAAAAGCTTAGAAATCAAAGATTAACTTATACCTGGATTACACATACAATGGAATACTACTTTTCATTTAAAAAAAGATGAAATACTGCCGTTTGTGACAATATGAATGGATCTTGAGATTATTTTGTTAAGCAAAATAAATCAGACAGAAAAAGTTGAGAACCATATGATTTTGCTTATATGTGAGAAAGAAAACTGAAGGCAGCAAGCAAAACAAATGAACAGAGACTCATGGACACAGACAACAGGTTAGTGGTTACCAGAGGAAAAGGAGGAAAAAGAGGAGGTAGATAAGGGTAAAGGGGGTCAAATATTTGATGACAGAAGAAAATTTAACTTTGGGTGATGAACACACAATGCACTATACGTATGACATATTATAGAATTGTACACATGAAACCTATATACTTTTATTAACCAATGTTACCCCAATAAATTTAATTAAAAAATAACTTTATTACAGCATTACTAACAATATCCATGGTCACTATAATCATTATGTCTGTCTCTTAAAATGTCATCAGAATAAATTGTATTTGATATGCTCCCTCACAATCCAGTCTCTACTTGGACTAATGTTTCATTCCCTCAATTGAATCAATTTTTTTTTTTTTCTTAAAATGGCCCAAAGTATGTTAGCCTGAGATATCCAAAATGTTTTTCATTCTCAACCAACTTTATACATTCTGATAATTTTGGTACTAATGTTTAAGCAAATTGTAAAGAAGCATTGACTTGTCAAAGCACATGTTCGGATGAGTTTGGGACTAGAATCAAAAGTAAGATGATTAGACTCATTCAACAGCAACCGAGTGTTTTAACAACTTGGGAAATTAAGTTGAAACATAAATCAGAATTAGCATTGATCATATCAAAGCCTGAATGTGGGAATATTATTGTTATTCTTTCTCAAAACTTTTACTTTTGCTTCCATCACATGTGACATTATTAAAGTTCAATGTTGCAGGGATCCATTATCTACTGCAGCAAAAAAAAAAAAAAAAAATTGAAGGCAGAAGGTCACTTTTACTTTAGAAGGGAAAAAGATCTTGATAATCAAAGTATCTAATATATAGACACTGCAATTAAAGAAATTCAGTTAATACCAAGAAAATGTTCAATTCTGGAATGATAGGGGTCTGATCTATTTCCCCATTCGGAGTATAAATACCTATTTCTCTTGGCTATTCAGCCATAGCCAAGAGAAAATGTGTTCCAGGTGTTGAATATCTCTCCATTGCATATTTTGGGGGAATAGAGCCAACTACTTCTAAATTTAAGAGAAAAAAAAGGAAGAATAACAAATATATGTGGACAAGTGCATGCATGTGTGTGTGTGTGTGTGTGTGTGTGTGTGTGTGTGTGTGTGTGTTGCATTACAAAGGGATATTTCCACACAGAGAAGAATCTAAAGTAGCTCCTTGTAAAGTTAATACAGGAGGATATTTTTCACTTCACATTTCTTTTAACTTGAATACTTATAGGTCCCTGCCAACTATGTGTTTTCAATAGAGGTGGAGTTTTCAGGGAAAAAAATGATGAAATACAAGATTAGCTTAATTTCTGTCTCTTAAAATAGCATTCTTTATAAAATGGCCTGATTTATTCCCTAGGTCTTAGAGCTAAACAATTATACTCGAATAGCAAGGATGATATAAAATAAAGTGTTGGTAGCATGTGTAAGTCTTTCTCTTCTTTTCATTCTGTATTTCAGTACTGATAATCAATTTGCTGGTGTTAAGAACCTCTCCCTAATATTTTGATGCTAGAGCATGGCTTTATTAGAGTTTCCAGCCTGAATGTTATCAGATATATCTAAATGTTTTGTTTTCTCCTCTCAAATTTATGTTTACAAAGAGGGCACACAGGTAATGTTTTGTTATCCAAGTTAATGGAAAGGAGGAGCAGAGTGAATGATTTAGAAAAGGAAATAATCCTTCTGGTAAACGTGTTAACAGAAGCACTATATTCTTTAATTTGGAGAAATAACGAAATAAGTATGTAGCTGGAAGGTATTCTTAAGGGAGAGTCTGAAAAATGAGATGAATTCTTAAATTTCTTTCTTTCCCATGTTAATACTTACACTCTAAAAAGGCCTTTTCCATTTACTTATTAATTTACAGAAATAATACCTAATTTGCAGGGGGGTTTAGGATTAAAAGAGATTTTTTTTTTCCTAGAGAAAGAGAAAAATGGCATGGTAGTAGGTACATCGTGGCTCAGTAAATGTAAGCAATTATCAGAAGCTATAAACTATGCAGTTTAAGAAGCTGATCTTTAAAATTAAAACAAAGATTAAATTAATGGCTCTGCCACTCGATATCTGTGTGTCCTCAAAGTTACTGATGATCTGAGACTCGCTTTCTTTATGTATAAAAATGAGAAAGTAAACCTTCCCCCATTAAACTGTTTTGAGTTAACTTAAATGAGTTAATATGTTTGCAGAGACTAATTTAGCAAATGGCATATGTAGTCTCCACCATGGGATATGAAGCTACCAGTTCCTATGGCCAAGGAACGAAATGAACCCTTTTTCCGTGCCCTCAGCAACTGTCCTTGTATTGGCTACCTATTGCTGTGTAACAAACTATTCCCAAATCCACCAACTTAAAATAATAAACATGCACTACCTCACACAGTTTCTTCAGGTCAGGCGTCCAGGAATGTACAAATAGTGTGTATCTGATCAAGGTCTGTCATGAAGTCACAGTCAAGACGGCAGCTGGAAATGCAGTCATCTGAAGGTCTGACTGATCTGGAGGAACTGCTTCCACATTCAGTTATGTGGCTGCTGGCCATTGCTCTCAGTTCCTCAGCAGGTGGGCTCGCAGAAAGCCGCTCATCACATGGCACCTTGATTCGAGAGAGACAGAGTGTGCTTTTATAACCAAATCATGCCACATTGTTTTGGACACACAGATAACCCTGGTGTGCTGTGTGAGGGAACTAATCATGTGAGGATAAGAACACCGAGAGTCAGAGATCCTTGGGGCCATTGTGAAGCTGGTCTTCCACTGAATGGACTGACCAGCCAGCAGAAGTAACCTCATGCCTGAATGCAAGTTAGAGACCCTGTATAATATTTCTTGCTGAGAATCCTTACTTCAAAAACATAACCTGCTAAATGCAAGCTATATCTTGCTATTTTGTTTCGCTCTGTTAGCAAGTCCTATATCCAGGTAAGAATATCATCTAAAGCCAACCAACTTCATGACAAACACATCCAGAGTTTACAATAATAGTGTTCAAATAAAAAAAAAAATCTCTGCAACCACTATTTTTAATGTCCACAGACACCTGCCCAATATATAAGACTGCTTTGTGATGCTCCAGAGAGAAAGGGAAGAAAGTCTTTAGGAAATTAGAAAAGAACAGAGAAATTGAAAAAATATGATCCAGCAGCACAAACAGAACAAGAAAGTTACAGACTCAGTCAAAGGACAGGAGGAATTAGACAGTGTACAGAGAGTGCCAAGTAATGCTGTATAAAACACATTTAATATTCCACCAAACAAATCCTAGTTACAGAAACAATGTTTCTATTAGCTTTTATTTTGGGAGCTTGCTGCATTTGTCTTAAATCTTGGAAATTTAAATCTCCAATGAAATTTTAATCAGGACTGCTTTAAGTAGAACAAGTCAATTGCTCTTCCCTGATGCACAGTTTTTCTGATTTTAAGAAACACGTTAAGAAAAAATAAAAGATTCCACAGAATGGAAATTATGTATTCATGGGAAAATAGTTTTTGATTAAGTTCTGAAACAATCTTTTGGAACCGTAATAAAACCACATACAACATTTTTCAGTTGCTATATTGTTTTACAACAAGTCCTTTTTAAATTCATGATTTAACAGAAGAAAAAATACGAAGTCCAAATATAATGGAACTATGTACTCAATTTTGCAATGAAATATCACAAAATGTGTTGCATAATGATTATTCTGCCATTATGTTTCCATAGCTTTTCAAAGTGTAGTTGAAAGATTTAATTCCTGCATAAAGGCAGGTCAAATATCCTCAAATAGGAGGTTTCCATTTCTCTGTAAACAGGTACTTCATTTCATCATCTGGCTTAAAAGTAGATGAGCTCATTCGGATTTTTGATGTCATCTAATTTTTATGCTAAAAAAATGGACTAAATGTGGATTAATAAATTCTCTTTTCTCATGAAAAAAGACAATACCTGTCCTCTAGGGAAAAGACTTATTGCTAAGAATCAATAAGAATGACCTCGGGTCTTTTTTCTTGCTTCAGAGTTAATTCTGTGCCTTTGATTACTTTGTGTTATGTTTTTCAACTATGATCAATAGAAGTCATGTTTTTCGACTGTAGTCAGTGGAAATTACTCAGACAATATGTAGAACTAGTCTTTATGTAAGTGATGAGGCTGTAGATTCTTCTCTGTGTATGGTAGCTTCAATGTACAAGGCCCTATTTATTCACTTAAGCTGGCTCAAGCTTACAGCTACAGAGATGACAACAGCCAGACAATTAGAAAAACCAATTCTCCCTGGCTGGTGTGTAAGGAATGACTGCAAGGAACTCTAATGTAAGCAAAGGTTGGAAACTGATGGAGGTGCATAGAGAGTTGCCACAACTCTGTAGCAGGTGCTCAGCGGGCTCACAGGCGCTGTTGCTGGAGAGCAGCAATGGAAGTGAGAAAAGAGCTAAGAGAGAAGTACGCTGACATCTGAGTTCATTACTAATGAGAGAAGCATGTTATTTTGTCCAACAATTGCATTATTATCTAAGTATTATATTTGGAAGAGAATTCAGAGTAGCTTTTTATAGATTTATGTTATTCACTCCAAGTTCACACTGAGAAATGGAGATTAGCAGGCAAGAGAGAGAAGAGCATTATATTGTGTTATCAAAAAGAAACTTGCTACTAAACTGGAGCATTTGGGAAAGATATGATCATTAGCATTTTTATGAGCTTTTCATTTTCACTTTTTTTCTGACACTGATAAGAGATCTGTCTTCTCTTAAATGTAATGATTTGTATATTTGCCCTTATTTGCAAGCGCAGAGTCTGAGGGAAGACAAATACAAGCACTGTTTAATACCAGAATTTTCTTAGGCTGCTCTGACTAAAACAAAAAGGCATTTTCCTCAAATTAGTGACTTTGAACAAAAGGATGCAACAAAAAATATGAATTATTTTTGGTTCAAGAATTCTTTCACTTTAGAGTAAGCCCTCTGCTGTTATGTATGAGGCAGGAGAGGTAGTCTAGAGGACAACAGGAAGCACCCACATTACAGATGTTGGTCCCTAAGACAACAACATTGTGCACCTATGCATTGCTATTTGCCTAAAATGTCTTTTTTTGTCTAAAGTGCTTTTCAGTGTTTTAAATATGGCAGAGTAAGGCGTGTAATATTTGGCTACTGTGAACATTTTGCCAGTCATCACATGAATTAGGTCCCAACAATGCTGTATGGTTGCTCTCACTTTGTCTACAATTGGGAAGCAACTTAAAGGGGGTGCTTAACAATATGGACTCTGAGCCCAGATTGTCCTATATTTTGAATTTTAGCTCCATCCCTTAGCAGCTGTGTGACCTTGGGCATCTTACTTAATCATTCTTTGCCTCAGCTTCTTAATCTATAAACTAGGGTTAAAAATCATGGGGTTTTGAGAGAATTAAATGAGATAATGTATATAAAGCAATTAGAACAGCATCTAGCATGTGGTCTGCATCAAAAGTGATTACAATTGTTATTATGCTTTGTTTTAGGAAAATACCATTTTACATTTTAATGTAGAAATACTACGAGAAATTAAACCACAGGTAGAAAATTTAATAAAATAAAGAACTGATCTCAATATTTCCTGATTTGCCTTTAGCTTCCCAGTTGTTTTGTGTTCATTAAACTCAGATTTCTGGAGTGAAAGTCATTTCTGGAGCCCTGCTGAGTGTCTGACATCTGTGCATTAACATTCTGATAACAAAGAAGAGTCCAGTTTTGAAGCATGAACAAACCAAATTATTATTAAACATCTTATTTCAGAAACTCAAAGGTTTAAATATCAAGACCCTGACTCTAAGATTCAGGACTGTATCCCTACACTGTCCCTTATTAGAAACTTACCTCCAACTAGATACTTTTAATAAGTCCACAGTTTTGAATTGATATAGTTACAATCAGCAATGCACGATATTTCCCAAGGGACCTTGACTCCAGTGTTCTTTTATTCTCTCTGAAAAAATAAACCTAAATTTCTATGATTCTTCAATCAATGAAAGGTTATAAAACTGATCAAAGCTAATATTTCTGCAACAGATATCATGATGTCTGGTACTGAGTGATGTTCAGAGTTGTCAAGTGATTTGCAGCAAAGAAAGCATTGGGGAATAGATATAAGGAGCAAATATTTCCTTACTGCCATGTTTATACATTCTCTCGGCTTGTCTTTCTATATTCCAACAGTCCAAGATGTTCTAATGGAGGATTTTAAAGCAAAAGAATGAATGATGTGTTCCTCTTTCCCAGAATAAGTGCCAATGCATCTTAATATGAAATATGTGGATATCATTTGAGATTTCACTGAATATTTCCAAAGGGCATTCATATACAATACATATTTTTTTTACTTTCACATACATACTCTTCTTGAATTTATTTTTTTTATTTTGTGAGGGTTACAATGGAGAAAAGAGAGACAGCAAGTGAAGTCTCCTTACTTTTTCTGTATTTTGTTTCTTAAGCACTCACCAGGGATAAGCTGAGATCCAACAGGTCCTGAGGACAAGGGTCCCACCCCATCTCCAATTTGGTGGCCTCTTAGGGGCTGTTCTCTAGGAGATAAAGCAGTGGTCTCAAGAATTAATGGGGAAGAAGTATAGTAGGTACCAGTTGTGAGAAATAACAAGCTTCAGAGGATTCATGGGAGGCAGGAGTCCCTTGTCAAGTTCTGGGTGTTCCTTGAACCCAAAATGGCATGTATGTACCCACTTTTGCTTATAGGTATAAGCCTAAGAAGCCATTTGCTAAAAAACAAGGACATTTCTTTATACCACTATATTCAAGTATTTAAAAAATTGTGAATAATTTTTAGCTAGCCTCCAAGTTGGGTCACATGATTTTTGTGTGTTAGCATTCACACTTATGTAGGATCTTTCCTTGCCTAATAGAGCTAACCTACATAACCAAAAAGAGAGTACAGAAATGATGAAGCGTACTTCTGAGGCTAGGTCATAAAGACTTTGAAGCTTCTTTGTACTCTGTTTATTCTGAGGGAAGCCAGCCATGAGTACACTTGGGCAACCCTGCAGACAAGTCCTCATAGAGATAAACTGAGGCCTCCCACAAATAGTCAGTGAGGAACTGAGAGCCTTAGCCAACAATTATCTCTGTCCGTGGGCCATCTTTGAAGCAAATCCTCCAGTCTCACTGAAGTTGTCAAATGACTTCAGTCCTGACCAATATCTTGACTGCAACTTCATGAGAGACTCCAGAGCAAGAACCACCCAGCTGCACAAAAAATTCCTGACTCTCAGAGATTTTGAGAAAATGAATTTTCATTGTTTATCACTACCAGGTTTTGATGTAATTTGTTATAAAGCAATAGATAACTAAATAAGAAGGTAAATCCATTTGTTAGAACACTAATTGGAAAGATATGAAACAACACAACATATTCAGTATAATTTCACCTCTATAAATTGCATGTAGGAAAAAAAGAGAAAAATTCACCAAAATATTACAGTTATTAGCTGTTGGTGCTTTGGTAAATTATGATTTTTTATATATTTATAGTGTACAAAGAATTAGTTTTATTGATAACAACTTTGAAAACATTTTAAAAATATTTATTTTAATATTGAAAAGTTTGAACTTGCTTTTATTTGCTTGATAATATGTTGGGGTAAGAATATCCTAGTAATAATTTTAAAGCAAAATATAAATCTCTATTTCTGGAATCAAGTCAGTTTTATATAGTGCTAATTTTCATGTACCCTTTTGCCTTTAGCTAAGCCTACTTGAATTTGCAATGCTCTTTTTAGCTTCAAACATGAGCTTAATTGTAAAAGAAAAACCTTGCATTCTAATACTCAGTGTGTGGTGTGTGGCTTAGGCTTCAGTAACTCGGAACCACCCTGCCTAGATGCCATGATATTATATGTCTTGTCAGAAGAATGATAATTAAAATAATGTAAGTGGAAATATAAATCAAAGTCTTTGGTCACTGTTTAAACTATCTCTCTGCTGTATTATATAGTGGAGGCATGGTTTTACATGATAGTTAAAAGATCAAGTCTGATTCCAACATTTACTGCCTGCATAAACTTAGATTAGTACCAATGTGGTACCTCTTTATCCTCCTCTTTAAAATGAAGATGCTACTCATCTCAAAGGTTTACTGTTAGAGTAAACCTAGCCTGGCATCTAGAAAGTATGAATTATTTTTCTTTGCTTAAGTTTTCTGATGTTCAGAATCAGAAAGCAGGACCCACAAGATTTAAATGTTTGAGACAGTATGATATTGCATAATAAGTAATGGATGTCCGATAAGTCACTATGTAATAAATATTTTGTTTAGGCTGTGCAATCTCAGGATCTGGAACTCAAATTCCCTCTACACTGATTATTGCTGTGTGGCATTAGCAAGTGACATAATCTCTGTGAGTCTTATTTATTTCACTGGTAATAAAAAGAATATATAAACTATCTCATAGGGCTGTTTAAAGATTGAATTAGATAACAAAAGTGAAATGAGCATAGTTCCTTGTATAAAATAAGTACAAAACATGCTATTTCCATTTTTTTTCTTCTTCATTCTTCATTCATTGCATGAAAATCTGGGTGGAGGAAAAACAAGTAGTAGAAATGAAAATGAGAAGGTAAATAAATGTAAAGAAAAATAGTGACAATTTATCACTGAGTCATTGTTTCATCTTATTAACCCAAAAATGAACATAATAGTAATAATAATAATTAATAATAATAATAATAATAAAAACAATATTAGATGTTACCTCATTAATCTCACCATGGCATCCTAAACTGCCTGACAGAAATGTCATACCTGCTATTTCACAAAAGCAAATATTAGTGCATATAATTTGGATGTATTTGAAAATTCCCTGCTTCAGCTTGTTAGAAAAGTTCACAAAGCTGTAACACTCACACAACAGATAATGGTAAGTCACAAGATGTCAAATCTATCCTTGTCATGAAGAAACGGGAATATCTTTATAAGGTTAAGTCAGGGTCTCTCTAAATCTATCAAAATAGTGGCATGTGAATAGTTGGCATTCTTAGGACCTCGGAATTGCTGAATAGCTCAAAAATCTAACATTATGCTCAGGCTTCTCTTTCTGAAAAAGTTTAGGTGCCCACTATTGAATTTTAAGCAACTTGACAATTTTGGATCTTGATTTTAATGCATAAAATAGCTTGTCTACTGAGTATAGTGTTTTCTTGAAAGCTCAATTTTTCCTATTCATTTTACTAATGTTACTTAGGTTTTTTTAGAATATTTAATTAATGATTTAAAAAACTGCTATTGTCCTGAGGCTTTTAAAACAAAAGACACAATTTTTAAAAATTCAAACAAAAATTAATTAATTAAAATAGTCATTGTAAGTCATTATCCCAACTATGGACTGGGAATACTTTAACAAGCAAAGAAATCAGCAATAAAGCAGCTTCCTGAATTGTACTATGCCTATGAGACTCCTTAGAGTCCCTGTGTCCCTTGCCTAAGGCGTACTTTCATAACATGACTTGCTGCATGGTTTTAATGAAATTGTAGCAATCACTCTTTTTGAAACGGAAATAAAGAAAAGAAAGAAGGAAAGGCAGAAGGGAGGGACGAAGAAATTAAAAAAGGAAAAAAGACAGAAAACTAGTTATAATCTTACAGAACAAATCCAGGTTTTACTTTGCCAATTTTTACTTTTTAAAATTGGCATAACTTCAAAAACATAAAAGAAGAAAGAAAACACACAGATAAGGTATAAATAGTCATAGATGTGAAATACCAACCTTTTTGTTCCTACCTACCTTCTCTTTAGTCTAGCATCCTTCTTTTCAATATGTAGTAATCTGAGTTGAAGAACAGTAACAATACTTAAATAAGAGTATATTAAGTACTTATTCATTCTCAAACCCTTTCATTCAATATATACAAGAAGATGGCACATTGGGTTTTATTTTACCATTTTATGACTGAAGATACTGGAGGACATGAACCTGGGGCTTGCCTGAGGTTGCATAGGACTCCAAGCCATCTTGTCTGATTCCAAATGTTGGTCTTTCCACCATGTACGCTTGTAAACATGCTGTTTGGATCTCAGCATTTTGTCTACATCCTTGCCATATTGTCAGTTAAAAAGTATGTTTTAGGGTCTTAGATTTTGTTACGTTTTTCTTTCTAATTCTATGCCAATATCACACTCTCTTAATTATAATTATAGGTTTATATCTCTCAGATAGGTTTATTTTAATTTTGAGGTTAGATTTTTAATTTCATTTATTTCATGGTCACAAGTTCTCTAAGGTTTTCTATATTTTCTTGATTCACTTTAATGATTTATGTTTTAGAAAATTTTAATTTCATCTGACTTGTCAAACAAACTGCCAAAATTTAGAGTATTTCTCCTCTTTTAAATTTATTCCTTTATCTTAGTATGTCCCATTTACATTCTAATGTTACTTATTTTTGCTCTCTATCTTTTTGTAATCAGTCAAGCAGAGTTCTGTAATTTTGTTTAGTTGTTCAAAAAACCACATTTTGGATTATCTCTATAACATTTTTGTGTTCTGTTTGATTATTTCCTTCCACATTCTCTAGACTTATTTTTCCTTTTTCAAGCTTTTTAAGGTAGATGCTTAGCTCATTTTGTTAGCCTGTTTTCTTTTCTATAAGCATTTTATTACAAATTTCCAACAAAGGTCTGCATTAATAATATTCAACATGTTTAAATAATCTATTTCTTATTGCCATCCACATCTATTGCCTATAAACAGAATCACAGAATCTAAATGGGTCTTTCTGTTTCATCCAATTTCATATTTTTTACCTGCAATTGAATGCTTAGTCCTTTTATTTTTGATGTAATAATTGACATTTTTGTGTTCAAATCTACCATCTTGGTTTTTTTTCTTTTTTCCTCCTCTCATTTATTTTTTATTCATCCTTCCTGCCTTCTTTTGAATTAATTAGGAATTTTTTTAGGATTCCATTTTATTTCCTCTATTCTTTTATTTTATTTTGGGGTGTGTAAAATTCTTTGTATTTTTAATAGTCATCTCTGATTAAAATGTTCATTCTCACATTAGCACAGTCTATATTAAATAATATATATTATTTCATAAGCAAGATATGAATGTGTAATTATTTTTCTATAGATAAATATCTGCTTCAGAAAAAAAAAAGATTAGCTGCTTAAAACAATAATGACTTTAATTTTCTGCATCAGAAATTTGGAGTGTTCAACTAGGCTGTTCTCCTATCTCATGCAATATTGTTTGGACCAAGTAGCTGAATTTAGCTGAAGCTGGAGTACCCAAAATGACTTCTCATCTCTCAGGATATGTCTCAGCATAACTTTTAATCATTCAGTAGTTTAACCACACCTCATATAACATGGAACTGGACTTCTTGAAGAAGCATTCTAAGAGAATGAGCCTCTGTGTGCCAGCTCCTATTAAGCTTCTGCTTATGACATATGTGTTAACTGGTCAAAGAAAGCCACATGGCTCTATCAAGAGTGAATGTGAGAGGAGACTGTATAAGGGCATAAATATTGGGAAGTATAGTAAATTGAGAACCATTAATATACAAAAACATAAATATAACTAAATTGGGCTGGAGCGGGGGCGTGTAGAAATAATCACCAAGTACTAAGAATTTATCTTTTTATTTTCCTGCTTTTTTTCTTCCTATTTTGCCTTAACATTTGAAGGACATTTTCACTATACATAAAGTTATAGATTAACTTTTTGTTGTTATATAATTTTTATCAGTACTTTTAAAATTTATTTTATTGTTTTCTAGCTAATACTTTTTTGTACTTATTCTTCATGGAGTTTAATGATCTTGAGTTTGCTTATGTTGCTTTCCTCTTTTGACTATTGTAAATAATGCTGCAATAAACATAGGGGTGCATAGATATTCTTGAATTAATGTTTTGGATTTCTTCGAGCAAAAGCTCTCCACAAAGTGGGAATACAGAAAACATACCTCAACATTATAAAAACCATGTATAACAAACCCAAAGCTAATATCATATTCAATGGGGAAAAGCTAAAAGCATTTTCTTAAGATCAGAAAAAGAACAAGGGTATCCACTTTTACAACTTTTATTCAACATAGTATTGGAAGTCCTAGCCACAGCAATGAGGCAATAAAAAGAAATAAAAGCCATTCCAGTTAGAAAGGAAGAGGCAAAACAAGTCATTATTTGTAGATGACATAATACTATATAAAGAGAATCCTAAAGATTCCACCAAAAAACTATCAGAACTGATAGATAAATTCAGTACAGTAGCAAGATACAAAATTAATATTCAAGTAGGAGCAAAATGAGAGTTGTTTTCTCTTGGAGTAAAATGTCATATAATAAAATAAGCAGAAATGATAGAAGTAAAATATTAATAATTGGCAACTATCACAGTAATAACCATTTCAAGCAAAAATCATAAATGGATGCTAAAATTACTAAGTGAAAGTTTGATGGATAATGAAAAATTTATGTAATCCCAAAGTATTGCTCCACAAGATACATATTTTTACAAAGGAAAAATAGTCACTTAATTGTAGAGAAAACCTGGTACACATCATTTTAACCAAGCAACCAAGTTAACGTTCTTAATAATGGGATAACTAGATGTCATATGCTTTCTACTATGATGCCCAGAGAAGTACACATAATTTGCATTGTATTTTTGCCAAAAAAGGACATATTCTAAATCTAATCATGAGAAAATAGTACATAAAGCCAAATTAAGCAACATTCTATAAAATAAGTGGTCTGTACACTTCAAAATGTCAAGATTATGAAACACATATAAAAACAAATGTTGAGAAACTGGTCCACATTAAAGAGACATGACAATTAAATGCATCATGTGACTCTGGTCTAATTCTAATATACTGAATGAGAGAAAATAGTTTTGCTGTAAAAGACACCATTGGTACTATTTATAAAATTTGAATTAAAATTTTAGATTAGATATTAACACCATATTCATGATTTTATTAACACCAATTTCCTGATTTTGATAATTGAATTATATTTTGTACAAACTTCTTGTTTCTTTTTCAAATAACAGTGAAATATTTAGGGATAAAGCAGTACTATAAATAAAATATATATTCATTATTTATTTATTTATTTATTTATTTATTTATTTATTTATTTATTTATTTTTAGGCAAGGCAATTCTTGGTTAACCTCACAAATTGCAAGGACCTTGTCAGCTTACAATCCCTCATTTACCTGGTCTCCTTGGTGGTCTCCCATTCGGGTACTAACCAAGCCTGACCCTGCTTAGCTTCTGAGATCAGACTGGATCAGGCTTATTCAGGGTAGCATGGTCGTAGACCAAAATATATATTCAAATGGTTAAAATTGTTAATGTTTTTATAGAGACTAACTTATTAAGGCCAACACTTAGGTGATTTCTTTTAAGAACTGACAATTTAAAAGATTCAGGCCTAACACTTATAAACACATAGGAAAAACAGATAAAACTGAAGATAAAAAACATATTAGTGCTATAAGTCTAAAAGAGAAATTAGCATTCACCTGAAACCAGTTTCCATTGCCTTTTAGCTAGGAGAGGCAAGATATGAACAGGTTACCTTCCACATTCCCACCTGGAAACTACTATCATTTTTCATCTCTTGAATGTCACTTATAACCATGAGGAGTTTACTGGAGAGCTGTACACCTTACACGATTTGTGGCTCCTGAGTGACCTCAGGGTGAATGTTATCATAAATGATCCTGTCATTCAAACTGACAGTGCTTTTTAATTTGAGATTTTAGCTAATGCCTAAGAAATGGTTTCTTTTTGATACCTAGGGTCTTTCTTATGAATTCTGTCATGAGTCTTTTGAAATGCACATCTGGTTTCTCAGCCACAAAACCTGAACTATCTCACCTACCAATAGGTAATATTTTTTGAAGATTTGAATTAAACACTAAGGTTAAAAAATTCTTGCAATCTCATGTTTTTATAACCTGTAGTATATTTTGATTATATCCACTCTTCTTAAAGATAATGTATGGAAGAAATCTGATGAAACAGGTCAATTGCAAATTAGCATCATACTTAAAATGCAGGTTTTGTTCTTTGTTAATTCAGTGGTCTTTGTTTGCCCCTCATGGTGAATCTTTCAGTTTGATCACGATGGTCCAATGTAACTTTCTATAATATCAAGTACCGCAATGTGTGGTAATGCACACACACACACACACACACACACACATATTCACACACACACACTTCTCTTGGGTCATGGGAAATGTGGTAGGAAATCTTCAGTTGGTGTGCGTTGGTATGTGAGAATGATTGGGAGACAGAAAGAGGGGAGCTGCCTAGTATGGAAATACTTCAACAAGTAGAGTGAGAATAAGGAAGGTGGAAACTTTAACATGTTTCAAGTCCTTAATCAATACCAAAAGAGGAGAAACTAATACATCTCCCAAGTAGATAAGACACCTACACAATCCATGGCCATCATCATAGCCACAGTTATAGACAGTTATATAGTTTTCAGAAGTGCCAACAAGAGGTCTCATACCTAAGTTTTTGGCAAACTACAATGTTTTATTTATCTCGTGTCTATTTAACAAAGCTCAAAAATCTTAAAATGAGTCTCCAGTGTTGCAACTAATATAGATTTCTAGATGTCATGTGAATAATTTATTCAGACTATTTAAGTTTCTGAGATTCTCAAAGGATAAAAAATTCATATTGCATTTTGCACAATGCATCCTTAATTTACAAAATTGTGCTAAATTCTGATATTTTTATCTCTCTAAAGGTAATTTTTTAAAGCAATATTTTGAATAGAGTAGAAAATTACATATAAAGTTGCCTGCATGTTTTTTATATTTGTTCTTCATCATTCATGAGGAAGGCTTATCTATCTCTATCACGTTGAATTATTGTTATCTGTTTACTCATTTTCTTTCACCCTCTATATTGTGAGTTTTTAAAAACAAGAATATGAATGTCTATACTTAGCATAGCATAAATGGTTAATAAATATTTAATAAATAATGAATGATTGCACTGATATCTCTAACAACATCAATGTAATTTGCTCTTTAATTTGTTTTTACCTAAGGATAAATTTCTAATAATGTGTCTGCTCACTTCAAATATGCCTTGTGACCAATGAAAAACATTTTTTTTTCCACTATGGAGTATTGTATCTTTGATGATATTTACTTACAGTTTATTGATTTAGAATTTTACAAGGCATTTAGATGAAATGAGCCTAATATGACAACCCATGGATTAGTTGCTCAGACTGGTTTTCATGAATCTAAGTGACTTTTTTGTCTGTTTATTGTTGATTGGATGGTTTGTTCATTTTCTTCTTTTGTAAATCATGGTTATTGGTAAATTTACATTTTAAAATACACCCTTTTTAAATATATAGCTTGAAGAATTTTGAAAAATGTATAAACCCCTATAAACTCTGTTTCATTAAGATATCGAATATTTCTTTCATTCTAAAAAAATTCTGTTTGTTGCAGGTAAACACGCACACTCTCTGTCTCTCTGTCTCTGTCTCTGTGTCTGTCTGTCTGTCTCTCTCCTCTCTCTCTCTCTCTCTCTCTCTCTCTCTCTCTCTCTCTCTCTCTCTCTCTCTCTCTCTCTCTCTCTCTCTCTCTCTCTCTCACACACACACACACACACACACACACACAAACTTGCCTGCCATAGGCAATCAGAAATCTGATTTCTGTCACTGTAATTTAGTTTTGCCTCTTTTAAATTTCATGTAAATGGAACCATAGACTATGTGCTCCATTAGATCTGTTTTTTTCTGTTCAGCATGTTTTATCCCTCTCTACTCCTTCCTCTCTCCTTCTCCACTTCTCTTCTTATTAATATGTAGTATTAGTGTGGTACATTTGTCTCAATTGATGAACCAATATTAACACATTATTATTAATTAAAGTCTGTAGTCTATATAGGGTTTCTTCTTTATGTTATACATTCTATGAATTTTTACAAATGTTTCATAATCATCCACCATTACTGTATTATACAAAATATTCATTCTTTTGTAAATCACCTATCTTCTATCAATCCATCTTTCCCTCTCTCCCTCTCTTTCCATATCCTTGATAGTCACTGATCTATCTTCATAGTTTTACCTTTTCCAGAATGTCATATTTTTGGAATCATACAGTAATCAGCCTTTTTAGACTGCCTTGTTTCACTTAACAGTATGTATTTATGGTTCTTCTGTCTTTTTCTGGGTTAATAGATCATTTTTTTAATGAGTAATTTTTCACTGGATATACTACCATATGTTTATCAATTCCCCTATTGAAAGCATTTCAAGCATTTTTAATAATAAATGCTATTGCATTGTATGAATTAATATATTCTTAAATTTACTTATTGTTAGATAATTGAATTGATTTTAGTTTTTGGCTGCCATGACAAAACTACTATGAAGTTTTTATGGTCCTATTTTAACATTTCTCTTGGACACTTACCTAGAAGTAGAATTGCTAGATCATTTTTAACTTTAACCATTCCAATGGCTGTTAATGATTTAACATTGTGGAGTTAATCACAATTTCCCTAACAACTAATGGTGTTAGATCACCTTTAATATGCTTATTGATCATTTATATTTCTTCTTTTTACCTGTCTGTACAAATCTTTTACTTATTTTTTACTGGGTTGAATTTTTCTTATTATTGAGTCCTACAAAATATATATTGTGAACTTTTTCTCCCAGTCTGTATCTTGACCTTTTTTTTCTGATGGTGTCTTTTAAAAAGCAAAGTTTTTAATTTTTATAAAATCAAATATTTCTATTATATCTAGAGCCCTTTGTGTCCTCTCTAAAAGTTATTTCCCAATTTTGCAAAGATTTTCTCATATATTTTTCTCTAGAAGATTGTTAGCTTTGGCATTTACATTGAAGTCTATGATTCATTTTGAATTAATTTCTTATCAATTTGAGTTAAGAGTTGAGGTAGATTTGTTTTTTCGTATTGATTTCTAAATTTCTAGCACCATTGTTACAAGACTTTTTTCTCCCACTGTGTAACTTTAGAACTTTTGTTGAAAATAAATTGACCATATATGTATGCATCTATTTCTGGACTATCTCTGTTTCGCTGATCTACATAGCTATCATATGTCAATACAAGGTTGTCATCATTACCATTCTTTATATGTAGTGTAGGTAGAAAAACTGTTCCTTTTACAAGCAAGTTTTGCTTCTTCTAAGTCCTTTTTATTTCCATGTGAATTCTATAATTAACATTAAAAATCTACACTGTAGCCTTCTGGGACTTTGTTTTTCATAGAGTTGTATAGTTTAATTTGGAAATTAACATTTTAACATCGACTGCTCTATTTCATGGACAGTCAGACCATCTTTAATTTTTTTTGTGGTTTTTAGTGCACAAGTCTTACACACACTTTGTTAAATTCCTTCCTAAATTATTTCAAAATTTTGATGTTATTATAAATCATATTTTCTAATTTTATTTATAATTGTTTGCTAATAGTATATAAAAGTTTTCATTGATTTTATATCCTACAAACTTTTAAAATTCATTTATTAGTTCTAATAAATTTTTGTTTGTGTGAATATTTCTTAGGAGAAGAAAGAGAGAGGAGAGGAGAGAAGAGGAGAGAAGAGGAGAGGACACATCAGGAATTTATGAGGAACCATAACTAGAATGACTACACTTAAAGGGGAATATTATGAATGAACTTATGCTAATAAATTCTGTGACTTAGAAGAATTGGGACTTTTTTATGTTTACAGTCTTGATCTCTGTGAAAATACATAGTTTCTTGTTCCTTTCTATCTGGTTGCTTTTGTTTTTATTCCCTGCTTTATGGTACTGGGTAAAACTTCAAGACTGTGTTCAATAGAAATAGTGAGAGCTGACATCATTTCCTGTTTCCTGATCTTGGGGCCAAAACATTCAGTCTTTTCCCCATTAAACATTTTTTGGAGCAGAAAGATCCAGTTTCCTATCTCAGGCAAGGATTCCCACCACGTAGAGGATAGCAAAGAATAATTCCAACCCCCAGAAATAGGAGCCCACAGACCCAGGCCCACTGCATCTTCTATGGTTTAAGAGTTGCCAAGGGGAACTCAGCACACAATACTTGTGTAAACAAAGTTTTATCCACAAAAAGAAGAGACTAGAGAGATAAGGCAAGCTCAGTGTGTGTAGTATGTGTCAGTCTCCCATGGCAAGCGATTTCCTCCAGATAGCTCCCATAGGGTAATGGACTGTACACACACCTTTCTTGCTGCAGAAGAAGACTCTGTCTCTTTCCTTGGGGGGTAACTATACTGGTGGGAAAGTAAGTTCATTGTTTACCTGGAACAGGGGAAAGGTTTCTCTTAATGAAGGATCTGAGGCTAAGTGACAGCTCAGCACCCAGTTGTCACACAGAAAACTGTATCAGACCCAGGGCACTAATTAGACCGTCCCTGAGAAAGGCAGAAGGTCACATGATGACCGCTTCTCCCACATAATTCTAAAGTTTCTATGTTAAGATGTTATCTAAGGTTTATTTGTAAGAATCTTTTACCAAATTAAGAATGTTTACTTCTAGTTTGCTGAGAGGTTTTTTTTTTTTTTTTTCTTTTTGGAATGGGTACTGAATTTTGTCAAATGCTTTCCTGCTTCTATTGAGATGACCATATAGATTTTCTTATTAAGTATATTGTACTGAATTACATTTATTGATTTTGAATGTCAAACCAGCCTTGCATTTCCAGAATAAATCTCAGTTGGTCAGGATTTATTATCTTTTTCATATACTGCTGGATTCAATTTGTTAAGAATTTTTTCATTTTGGTTCTAAAGTACTTTTCTCTTCCTTTTCCTCCTCCTTTGTAACGTTTCTTTCTGATTTTATATTAAAATGATGCTGGTCTCAGCAAATAAATTGTGAAGTGTTTCTTCTATGCTTTCTGAAAAAATTTGTCCAAATTTGTCATTGTCTTTCTTATGTGATCCATAGAGTTTTCCAGAGGATCCATCTGTATCTTGAATTTCCTCACACAACAGTTCTTAATTACAAATACAATATTTTTAATAGATAAGAGATTCTGATTTTCATTTTTTTCTCATCTTTGTTTTGATAATTTGTCTTTTTCAAAGAAAACACCCATTTCTTCTAAGTCACAGAATTTATTAGCATAAGTTCATTCATATTTTCTTTTAAATGTTGTCATTCTAGTTATGGTTCCTCATTCATTCCTGATATGTGTCTTCACTTCTCTCTTCTCCCTTCCCCTCTCTTCCCCTTCCCTCCCCTCCCTCCCTTCCTCCCTCCCTCTCTCTGTCATATTTATTCTTTGTAATATTTTTGCATTAAAATCTATTTTGTCTGACATTAAAATAGTCATTCCAATTTTTTTTATAATTAATGTTATATGGTATGTTATCTTTCCTTTCTTTCTTTTTATCTATCTTCATATTTAATTTCTTATAAAAGCATACAGTAGAGTACTAGTTTTTACTCAGTTGAAAAAGAACTGGCTTTCAATTTGAGAGTTTGGATCATTTTCACTCAATGGAATTATCAATACATTTCACTTTAAATCTTACTTTTTAATATTTATTTTCTGTATGTCTTATGTATTATATTTTTATTACTCCATTTTGACTACTTTTTGTTTAATTGAGCATTATTTAGTATTTTAGTAGTTGTCCTCTATTAGCTCATTACCTATTTTTAAATCTTAGTGGTTGCTCTGCAATTTACAGTATGCACCTTTACCTTTCACAGCTTTCTCTCATACAATATTAAACTACGTCACATATATAAGAACCTCAGAATAATACATTTCTGTTTTTACCCTGCCATTTTTTCTTCCTTTCTTGTCACAATTTTGTTATCAGTACATTACATTAATAAATATAATGCATTAATATTTTTGCTTTCAAAAATCAATTATCTCTTAAAAGAAAAAATAAGAAAAACAATCCTTTTATTTGCCAACACATTTATAAATTTTAGTACTTTTTTTCCCCATATGTCTATTTTTTTCAGCTATTTACAGAATGATGGCAAATGCAGTAGCTCTTAGAAAAAGAACTTTACAGATGTTTTTATTTTAATTTAAAAATTTTAAGATCAGTACCTTTAAGGAACTGCAAATTTGACATTCTTGGATCTACTGTTATCAGGACAATCATACAGGATAAATAAGAAAGTAACCTCCAAACACTATAACATTTCAATTCCAAATCTTTAAGTTTTTGGTTGAACCTACAGGGAATTGGAATAAAATATTACAGGCTATTTGAAACTCCACAGCCCAGGAAATATCTTATAGACCAGAAGTTTAACAGGTCCAAACCATTTCCAGTCAATAAATTTTCACTTTGACTATTATTACTATAATTTCCATGGTACATGAATGTTATTAAGTAACATTCCTTGGATATTTTCAACTCTCTATGTTATAAAACACCAGAAAATAGGATCTTATCAGAGGATGGATTTGAAGAAAGATTAGTGCATTTTGAACCACATACAAAGAGCTTAATTGCTGAAATAATGATAATAACCACAAACCCAGATATTTTTATTATACTTTTTAGAGAAAATAGCATAGTTTCAAAGTCAAAACACAGTTTGAATTGACTTTCTTAGTAGTTGTGTGACCTTGGGCTTGGTTCTGAACTTCTAAAATAATCACATAATGCTTAGATTACTGTGTAGATTGTATTAGACAATGTATGAAAAATTTCTGATATTGTGTCTAGAAAATAAGTGCTTCTCATTAAATTGATTTCTCTTTCCAAAAGTTTCTCATATTACAAATAACATAACAGGAACTTAAATGTTAAATGACTTTCTCAATGTCAAACCTGTAGTTTCAGAGCTAAATCTTAAAACTGCCTTTCAGTTCTAAATTTTTATTTTAACTGCAACACAGCTACCTCAGAAGTAGCAGCAGGAGCTTTTTATAACAGTTTCACCATTGTTCTGTAGCATAAAAGCTAAAAAAAGCAAACCCCAGTCTGGGTACATAGATATGAAAATTATGTTGGACAGGTACTGTCTCTTCACTGAGCTACAGTATGAATGTTCTAAATTTGGGTTTTCACTGTCTCATCATTGGTCTAAGTAGTAGCTGTTATTAAATAACCAGTCACTGAAAATAGCTGATTGGCCAAGACAACTTAAAGAATAGAAAAAAGAACTTTGTTTTCATTTAGAATTTTGTTTGTATTAGTATTATTCTACTCTAATTAATGAGATCTGTTTTGTAAATAAGATAATTTAAGATAAAAAAAAAAACATTATTCAAACCTGTCAACTTTCCAACATTGCTATGAGAGACTGAATTGACCCACTGAAAGGGTGACGATATATCTCATTAATCTACTCTATGCTATTTTACTTTTTGTTTGCAGAGCATTGTGAACAAATCTTTTTCAAAGTCGAGTTCTTATTGGAATTTTTAAAACTGCAAGGTGTTGCCTTTCATGTTAAATGACACCTGGTATTCTATTCCTGCCTTCTGTGAAAAAACTAAAGATAATTACAGATAATTTTGATTTTTAATAGTTTTGTTTTTTTGTTTTTTGTGTTCTTTATTGTTTGAATGATAAAGGGATAGGAAAATATTCAATACATTATCTGTTTGTATAGCTTTTCCAAAAGGTTTAGTCTCAAGTATATGCACAGTCTCTGTACATATAATTGATAATCAACAGATTTATGGTTAATGTGATAGCAGACAAGAAGATATGGATCATATTAGGCAAAAATAAATTAAGCAGGGGTAATATTAGAAAAGTAGAATTTTAGGTAGAAATGTGCTTTGCTGAATATGTAATCAATCATTTTTTCAGCTTCAAAAATTGTAGAGATTATATCTTCATTTTAATTGTCTATGGATTATTTATGATTGCCCATAGACTAGACAAATAACATTCTACAGGTAGAAATGTACAGATTACATTTTAGAATTGCTGTGCAACGAGATCAAAAACCAAAATAAATATTTAAATAATAAAAATGGAGGGTAAAAACTTTTTAATAACTTTTGAGTGAAAAAGTAAACTTCAAAGCACAACCCAGTAAATTATAAATAAAAATATAGAAACATAAAGCTATATTTTTACATTGTACATTTTGATTTTGAAAACATATATTAAAAATTCAAAAATTTCAATAACCATATTAATTTTCTAGAAAATGTGTCTATTCAAGAAAAGCAAGCTACTTAAAAAGACGAATAGCCATTCAAAAAACTAAAAACATTATCAAAGAAATATCTATAAACATGTTCCCAGCTCAGACAGTTCCAGTGTTCAAAGAAATAGGTATTTCCCATATCCTATCATCTATTCCAGAGTATCAAATTATTATGAAAAAACCCACAAACTAGAAAATCTTTAATGCTGATGTTTGTCAAAATAAATTTCATCCAACATGAGAAAACCTTAGCAGTCTTAAAATATAAATATTTGTCAAAATTCTTAATAAAATATTTAGATTATAAGTTAAATGATATCCACCTAACCATGTAAGGATGATATCAAGAATGAAAACCTCTTTTGGTTAAAAATACATTAAAATAATACATTATTCTAAACAGATTAAATAATGTGCAAGCATTTTAATAATTTCTTGTGGCAAGCCATGGGCAGATCTATGCCACTGAAAATCCAAGTAAGATCACTGATTAAAATTTGGGAAGACATATTGTTTGTGCATAAAGAATATTTTTATGTTAAAATAGAATAAAATTTTGAGTACTTATATGCTCCCCTTTCTCACTGTCACATCCTTCTTTCATTCTCAACCTATAAGCCTCTAGTTTTGAATTTCTTCCCAAGGCACCAACTTTTCACTCTGATGAACCAGGAAGACTTCTCAGAACTACATTCACTCACGTATCCCCTCAATCTCATGTGCATTCTTTGCACTTCTTGTTTCATCTTCAGTAGAAAACCAAAGTGAAAACAACCTCTCCATATCTATGGTATCATTATTGTCAGTACTGGGGACTGGAAAAACCCTTCTAGCTCATTGATAAAATGATACATAAAAATTATCACCCACTCCTCACTCTTTCTTAACATGATATGAAGTACTCTTTCCATCTCTCTCTAACCTCTTGAAAATTACAGATCATTAAAGAAATTTTATTAAAATCAGGAATAAGACCAAAGTTCTGAATGTTTGACAATGCAATAACTTTGATAACAGAAATAAAACTAATGATGATTTAAAAAATAAAAACTACTACTTTTAAATTAAATGGCATATATCAGAAGAAACAACAGATACATTACTTAGATCTAAGTAGAGCACATACAGAATTAATTAGGACCAAAATCAATATATGAAGGACAAGTATTTTTCTATATTGTTCAAATAATCATTTGGAAAATTTGATAGAAATAAATTCATATGGATAATTTTAATGTAAAATATGGTATACACACGTTAAAATATATATACTGCATGATATATACTATTGAAATTTACATACATGTAAACATGTATATACACATATGCTAATTAGCAAGTTACCTAAAAAGTAAAAAATATGCCAAGTTAAATGGAGAAACAAACTATATAATATAAATGAAGGACTTTTTACTTTCAAGAGTTTAATTCTTTTAGAGTAATCTTCAGGTTATCATAATTGTGATTGATAAAGCCATTTGTGGGTTAAAGAAGAATCTCATGAGAGGTTTTGATGTAAAAGTCATTTAAATCTATACAGTTACATAATTAAAAAAGCATTACTTGCATGTAAACTGACAGATCAATAAAACAAAAAAAAGTCTTAAACATAAAACATACTTAAACTTGAGAGTGCAAAATCACCATAAACCAATAGACAATATAATGCTACTGAACTAACTTACTATGTATTTAAAATCATACAGCATATAATCTTTCATATCAACTTTCTTTCAGTTAGCAGATTGCTTTGCAGTTTTTATACATTGTATCTTTATCAGTATCCTTCATAATGATATGTGTGAATATACCACAATCTGTTCAGTTATTCAATAGTTGTTGGACATTTGAATTGTTTTTAGGATTCCAATTCACGTCTGTGTATTGGCATATTCTTTTGTCTTCAATATCTAAGGATGGAATTTCTGGGTCATATGATAAAAGTATGTTTAGCTTTATAAGAAACTGTCATACTATTTTTTTAAAGTAGCTATAGCGTTTAAAATCTCCATCACTAATATATAAGAATTCCATTTGCTCCACATCCTTGTCAACACTTGGTTTTGCAGTCTTTTTAATTTGAGACATAATAGTAGATGTGTAGTGGTATCACTCTATGATTTTAATTTGCATTTGTCCAATGACTAAAGATTTTGAACATCTTTTATTTTACTTATTTGTAAACCACACATCTCTGATAAGTGTCTTCTCAAATCATTTGCCACTTTTTATTAGGTAGTTCATCTTTTTATTATTGAATTGTAAAATTTTTATATCTAGAAAAAGTTCTTTATCATGTACACACTGTGCAAATAGTTACTCTTGGTATGTAAAATGACTTAATTTGCTCGACAGTATCTTTTCTTAATTAGAAGTTTTTATATTAATTTTGATAGTCTAAATTAATTATTTAAAAATTTTTTACAGTTTGTGCTTCTTATGTCTTATTAAGAAATCTTTGTATAACCCAAAGTCTATGAAATTTCCTGTTTCTTCTAAAGGTTCTATAGTATTCAGTCTTGTTTATGCTTCATAATCTACTTTGGGTTAATTTTTCTGAATGGTCTAAGCTAAGAGACAAGTTCTATTTCTGTTATTGCTGTTTCTTTGCATGTGGATATCCACTTGTTTCAGTACCATTTGTTAAAAGGATTCACCTTTCCCATTATATTGCCTCGACACTTTTGTTAAAAGTTCACTGACAATATATTATTGGGTCTATTTCTGAATGTTCATTTTTTCATCTATACCACCTTTATGCCAATACCATACTGTCTTGATTAATATAGCTTTATAATAAGTACTAAAATCAAGTAATATAAGGCCAAAAATGCTGTTCTCTTTGTCAAAATTATTTTTTCTAGCTCCTTTGCATTTCCATATGAATTTTAGATACAAAATACAAGTGATCAAATATACATGCAAATATTTGTCACATCATTTTAAGCAAAACAATGACAGTAAAAACAAATTTGAAATACCATTTTGAAACCATTAAAGTTATATAAATAAAATATACATACCTAAAGTTAAAAAAGGTATAGTAAACAGAGTTACTTTTATCAATATTTGTGTAATCTTCCTGGAAAGAGTTTGGCAATTGATGTTAGGAGACAAGCACATTAATATAATTTTACTTGGTAATTCCTTTTCTACACAACAGTTAACAGAAATGATCAGAATTGTATTTGAAATGTAAGTGAAATTGGATGGATGTATGATACCTCGCTCATATCACCTAAGCATGCACCATTTCCATGCACCTTATGGCAGCACCTATGATTACATGGGTATGCCGTTTGTACAGCTGCAAATAACTCTGTTCTCAGAAGGGCCCTAGTTGAATGCTATGCTGTCACCTTCTTGAAATTCGTAAGTATTTTTTTAACAAAGAGTTTCACATTTTCGATCTGCACTTGACCCTGCAAATTCTTCAGCTGATCCTGCCTCTGATTCTGCTTGAGGACTTTCTTTGACCTTCAGAGCACACCCAATCCACGTGGGACTGAAAGAAATGTAAAGTGGTCTCTGCCCCTTAAAACAGCCCATTGGACAGGCTGTATGTCTCCCAGAGTTCAGTAGAGTGATTAAAACCCAGTTGCCCACAGTGATAGGCTGCTTAATAATAAGCAAACATTTTCTTTTTTTTCATTTCTGCACTTTTCTGTGAATATTTCTTGGTTCATCTCTCAAACAGGCTGCCTGAGTTTAAATCTTTTTTCAGGTTTGTTGCTGAGAGAGAACCCAAACTAAACTTGAGAGTTTTGAGCATATAGTTAGTCTTTAAATCCATGAGACTTGGTAAGTTCAATAAAGATGTTAAGTTGCTAATGGAAAAGAGAAGCCACCCTAAGAAAAAACTTTAAGAGTTTGCGGATACAGGGAAGAATCTGCAACAGAGACAAGAAGAATCAGCCAGAGAGGAAGAAACTGGAGAGCATGGTGCCCTAGAAGTCAAGTGATGAAAGTTTATCAAGAGACAGAGATCACCTGATTCAGAAATGACCATTGGACTTAGTTGGCATTATAGAGGTCAGTGTTGACCTTGACATGAGCAGTTTTGTTGCAGTGGTAGAAGCCAAAGTTTGAATAGAGTGGGGTCAAGAGAGAATGGGAGGAGAGAAACTAGAACAGCCACTACAGTTATTTTTCTATGAATTCTGCAAAAAAAAAAAAAGTGGGGGGATAAGAAATAAATAGTAGTTTGAAGAGTATGTAGACATGTTCATTTTTTTTTAAGTTAAAATATATAACAAACTATTTGTGTGTGGCTGAGAAAGAGCCAATAGAGAAAGAGAATAAATTTTTTTAATTCACTGTTCTTATTGACAAAATCAGCACCACTTTACCAGGTAAACAGCTGGAGGTGACTGTTTGATCATAAGAATACAATTTTAAAATGTTAACTATTTTTTAAAATTATTATATAGGTATTTATCCATTCCTTCTTACAATAGTTATTTTTTTTCAATCTATCACTTAAAATTTATTAGACCTTTGCCACTTATATTTAAAGCCAGAGTATTAAGTTGAGTAAACCCTAGAAAACATTATAGATATCAACACAGCCACAGTGGGAGCAGATAGAAAAATTAAAGTACAATGTATGTGGGCTGACAGAATGGAAGCTTTTTTATGGAAGTGAATAAGTATATATTGAAAGAAAAATATAAATATTCTACAATAATAAAATTAAAAAAAAACATGTCTTCCTTATGTTCTTTTATAAACCACCCTCTAGGAAAAAAAATTTATTCCTGGTTGTAACTTCTAAAACATGATCTTAAAACCTAACATTTTACTTGGTGATCTTTAAGAAGATAATCAGAGTTGTGGATAAATATAAAAATGTATTTATTTTAGATCATCTAGCAAACTATTATTGACCTTCTACTATATTCTGTGGAGAATATACAAAATTGTAAGACACAGTCCTTATTATCAAGAAAATCTGGTTGGAGAAATCCTTAGTATGAGTAATAGAAAAACAATGATACAGTAGGGATATGTGTTTTCTTTAAGGGATTATACTAAGAATAAAATGCCTGAAGCAAAGCCACTCATGCACCTGTTTTACTAACGTGCTTTATGAGTGATCTTCATGTTAACTTTATTATCTGATGGTCAAAAGGCTTGACATTTCCTGCCTAAATATATCCAAGTCTCATGAGGAGAACAAGATTGGGGAGATGAACCTGTTTTATGTGTTTTTTTTTCTTTTGTTTGTTTGTTTTTGTTTTATTTTGTTTTTGGAGGGAAAGAATTTTCAGACACACTTAATAGTTTATGTTTGCAATGACCATATACTGAAGGTCACCTCATTCTTCAGATAGGAAACTGTATACACTATTTTCTGGTTTTGTTGTTAGCAGTTCTTGCCTATAACCTGATTCCTGGGTAATGAGGGACTGAAAAGGTAATCAGAATTCAAGTGTAGTGAAGCTCACAATTGGGATTTATGCTTAAAAGCCTTAGAAACTTGGGAGAACCCCCCTCTGCATCCTTTAAAATGGTCCAAAAGTCTAATCACCAACTCGAGAGAGGGGATTCTACAGCTCCTTTGAGTCTGGCAGTTATAGAGAAGACCTATAGAACACCCTTCGCATCTCTAAGTAAATAAAGTTGCTTTCAATTTTAATAGGGCCTGGAACCCACCCAAATGTGACTGAAATCAAAGTGTCATTTGCATGTCCCAAATATATCGTGTTAAACTTTATCCCTAAGCAGCAATCTACTGTTTATTTACCAGTTAATAGTTTATTCCATTTAGCCATGTAAACAGGCTATGTTTCTTTTCCATCGTTATAAACTAGAGTTAAAGTAACTTAGTAATATTTTAAAAGGGGAAATAAAATGTAATGAAACAACTCCTTGAAATTTGAGGTATAGACCAAATGGTCCTGGAGAGTTTCATTAGCTAGTTCAACAGGTATATACAGAATTTCTTAGAATAATGTATTTATTGATACTTTAATATTTAGATGATCAAGATCAATAAGTCAGTCAGTTTTCTGGCCATTATGAATGGCTTCTTGGATATTCTCCTAAGACAGCTGGAAGAATAATCAGTACGCTCACCAATAACCCAGTTAACTACTGGCTCATTTAACTTCCTTGTACTTTTTTGTCCTTGTCCCCAAAAAGGACAAAGGGAAATAGTATTTGGTCAAGCCCTGATAAATCAATAACTTAATGCAGTTAGTTACACTTACTTAGTGCAGTTAATATTAAGAGCTTGTAAGACTTTCCTTGTATTTACTTCTTTATTCCCACATCAGCCGTTATAGAACATTCTCATTTTCCACATGAAAGCCACAGGAACCATTTCACAGCTCAGACCCAACAGACTGAACACCAAAAGATTAAGTGGCTAAGCTGCCTAGCATTGCTTGTTTAGCTTTACCCACAGGATTTGAATTTGCACAACACTGTTGAACATCCTAAAATAATTTAACCACATCCCAAACACTGCATAAAGAAAGTCTGTTCCATTTCTCGCCTCTTTAGATTGCACGTCCAGAGCAATTTCTCCCAAATTAAATGCCATTTGGTTTGCGTTAGAATAATCAGGGCAACTGCAAACATTAATAAGTCTGCAATAATAGCAAAGCTATTTTCTTTTCCAAATAGCCCTACACATACCAAAGAAAGCTTTTCCATTCCAATTTGTTTTTTCTTTATTTTCAAAATAGATGTATCTGTAATCATGATGAGAGTTATGATTTGCACCCTAGTTTTATGATGATATGAAGCTTAATATAAACACGTTTAAAGGAAAGATGAGAAGGCAGCCTATGGAAATAAATTTGCCATTTGTAGGTTTAGCTTGGGTTTTTCTAAGCATCACTGCATGCCTTCACTCGTTCATTGTTGTATTTAACAAGCACTTATTAAGAGTCCATAATGTGTCAGGGATAGTACAAGGGGCTATGAATAAAGAGAAAATAGAAGAGAGACATGGTCTTTATCATTAAGGAGCTCATGGCTAATTTGGAGAAGATAAGCAGTCAATAGATCACCACCAAGGAGTATTGGATTAGAGAGGTATAACGAATGATGCAAAGTCTTGTTGAACAGAACCTTTATTTAGATTTTTTTTTTTTTTAAGAAAAGTAGAGAACAGAAGACTAGCTCTGTCTGCCCATATATTCATCCTAAAAAATGAAGCTATTATGCTGTATTTGAGACCAAGTTGGCATTCTTTTGTGGTCATTATAAAGTAAGTCTGATGACCTGCTTCACTGTATAAAGATGAACTGAGGCACAGAGCAGTTATCTGTTTCACACCAGGAAAGAACTAGAAATCTGCAACTAATTTGCAAATTTGGTAATTTCTGTAAAATAACTCCCACCAGGTATAATACATTTAAAAGTACTGAGTATAGCAGGTTCATCAGTAAACTGTGGACATAATAATTCAGTTATATACTCTAAAATTAATTAAAAGAAGTCTTAAAAAGAGAAAGGCAACTGTTAATAACATCAAAAATTAATCTCTGGAGGAGAAATCTGGAATGAGAATGTATTCTAAGAAGATATTCATTGCTTCTTATGTTACTTTGAATCCAGAAATACCAAGTTTAATGTCAGTATTTTCCTGAGCTATTACAAGTGAGTGTTGACCAGGTGTTACAAATCTTCAAAATGAGGTTGCTCAGTTTACATAATATTTTTTAGAAATATTAAAACCTTGTTAGAATTGTTACATTTTTCTTTATCTGTTTTATGTATTTCAACCCTATTAAAGGATGAAATAAAAATTATTAACTTTTTTCTACATCTTTGCCTTTCCATTTCTCTATCAAGTCTTCTATAAGAAGCAAATGTTTTAAAATATTTAACATGGCATCCTGATATTTAAACTCACTTCTATTTTTTTTTTTAAATAGGTACCCAGACAAAGAGTAGTATTCTTTTCCAACCACTTCATTTGTTAGAACCTTCCAGTAAAGTCATCAATCCACTACTTGAACCACATGGATATTGTTCTAACCTACATACCAAGATTTCTTTTCAAAGTTAACAATTGTCATTTCTAACATCACAGCAGTGTTTTTGTTTCTGCTGTGCTTCTTTGATATTGGCAGGAGTCAGTTCAAAAGAATGCAATGAAGGCTTCATTAGGGGACTATGATACTCATAGACTCTGGGAAGATAGCCAGGGGATTCAATTGGTGAAACCTTCAAAGTGAAAGGTGTACCACCTTCCTTTACATTCTCACATGCCAAAGCTGACTGCTGAGGCATCGAACTAAAGATCCTTGTCCTAGTCTTTGTGGTATTCAACTTCTCTTATTTCCTCAGACCTGAATACCTGTTTTTATTATATTGCTTTTAGCATGATATGTTATGATGTTCTGAGATTTCACTTCAAGGTGCTGGCAGGTTTCTTTTACATCTCTGCATTTACTAATCATAGAATGGTACTGGAGAAGGGGCTGCAGGGCAGGCCATGCGATAAAAATTGTAAGGATACTTAAACCCTGCCAGAGAACATTTGGCCTAGAGATGTTCTTCACCTGAGTCAAAGCAGGGCAGGAAGTTCATGCTCTTGGGACATGAAATACTAACTTTTTCCTTATTATTAGAATGTCAGCCAAGCTCAAAGGAACAAGGACTCTGTGAAAGATAAAGTGCCAGCTCTTCTTACTCCCATGTTCACCTGTCAATCCACTGTTCCAGATTCAGATTATAAAGAATGGAGTGGGAGAGGGAGGAGGAAAAAAGAGCCAAATTGTCTCACACAGACATTGTTTGGATTAGCTAATAAAATCTGCTAAGCTTTCAAAAATCCCTATCAAAAATCAGGCAATTAATTTTATCTCCTTTCCTAATCAAGACCAGCCAACAGGAGCTTTTGGAGCAAAGACAGAATAATTTGGTAGCATTATTTGGTTAATTCATGGTTTCATACTAAAGCAGTAATATTAAGACAGCCTAGGAAAAACTTCAGTTTCCTAAAGTTAAAAATAGAAATGGTTCATAAAACCTTGCAGCTATATCCTGATTCTGAATGGTATTTATCTTGTGTAGTCCTAAACTGGTTACTGTGAAATTGTTTCACCTCCTCAAAAGCACTTCTGCTGCCAGTGTGGCACAAGCTACAGTTGCCCTTCCAAGTAGATACGTTTACTATATAACTTCTGGTTCTTTACCCTACATACCTAGCTCAGCCTTTTTCTCTCCAGTCAATCACATCCTGAGATCCAGTGTGTAAATCTAACATTGCATGTCTCGTGCACTACTGTTCTAAAGGATCTTATTTTATGTACTGTATGTATCAGAGTAGGGTACATTGGTATATAATGTAAATAGAAAAGTATATATAAATAATGCAGCCAACTATCCAAGTGTCATACCAACTAAAACATCAAATAAATATTGAACAGTGAAAAAAAATTTTTAAAGCCTTTCCAAAATTGAAAGACTCAGATCGCTGAATAAAAGCCACAGAGTAAAATAACCATATTTATCAATCTAATATAAAACACTAATTTAAAATGCCAAGGTTACAAAGTAAAGCATGCCACAGTATAAATCTATTTGCTTGTGCTAAATACTCATATATTATGAATGCCCTGTGTGTGTTTAATATGCATGTTTTTAAGAGATCCCCCAAAGTTGTCCTTTTCTCAGAAATCTTTTAAAATGGTAGTAGATTTGTAAGGTCATCGTCAAGAGCTTTGAAATAATTTAATTTTATTTTTTATCTTGCAAAATCAGAAACTGAAGCCAGGAAGAACAAGTATTTTGTCAAGGTCACAAAGTTAACTAGCACAAACAGGAATTTTTTCCATTTTCAGGAGTTCCGAGACACCAGGATGCATTCAAAGAACAGTGTAGTTGGTGGACATGAAATCCAGTTCTTTATGTTAACCTACAAGTTATTGAAAATAGCTTCACTGTTTTTATTAAATAAGTAACTACTGAAATAAATCATATTATATTTACTGACTACATATAGTTATATATAATTCAATTATAATAAATGATGTATATTTATTTAATAAGATGGAGTTTTCAGTGTGTTAAAAGACTACATAGTTACAATAAATAGTTAAATTTCTACAAGACCCTGAATGATTGCACTTTCATTTTTCAATAGACTCAAGTAATAAATTTGACAAAACAAATATTACACAAATGAATAAAAAATGCACTTAAAATGCTGAAATGTTATTTTTAACTTTTTCCCTTACCAAAGAGATCGTTTCATATGATCAGTTACAATTCTTTCAACAGTAAGTGCAATTGCAGACTTGTTTTTGAGCTTCTTTCTAATGAACACTGACTGAACACTGGATTGACATGATTAGTGGTCACATTGTCATCAATTGTATTAATGATATAACAATAGCATGCACATTTTCTTGACAAATACTTTAAAGAGTGAATAATATATTTAACCATAAAATAATAAGGATGTATATGTTCTTTAAAATATTTATAAAAATATAGGGAAATACAGACAGAAACATGTAAAACAGAAAACAGAACAAAATGTGTTTCAGGTGGCATTTTAAACAATCAAAAGAAATTTAAAAAATGAGAAAAAAGATATATATTTTATATATAGGAGACAACTTGAAATCAAAACTGTAAGTTTATATAAAGAGTTCAAAATGGAGAGCATAAATGAGTCTGAAGAAGAGAATAAGCCAAATGAATATTATTTTATAATCAATATAAAGATTAAGTGAAAAATGTTTAAAAGAGAGGAAACAACATTTTAACTTGACAATAAAATTTATCAGGAAGAAGAGAAAGTGATGGATAATATAATGCGATAGCCCATTTTTATTAAATTTTCAAAATATAAGTTAATCAACATTTAAAAGGCCAAATAAAAAAATAGAAAGTAGAAGGTAAGCTGAGATATAAAAAGTAAAATAAGAAAGAACACTAATTATAGAAAAATATCAGTTCACTAAGCTTTTTGTTGATTAATTGCCCAGGGCAGCACCATTGCTAATGAATAAAAGTCATTAGATGCTTACCAGCATGGTATCTCTAGTGCTTTATTTCTTTGCATTGCTAGAAAAGTTAAATGGAGCCAGTACACAAGAAGATCAACAGTAGTTTACAATATAAATAAATAAAATAGAGATTAAATAAATTGTATTTTCTATTGTTTTCAGTTTTATTCTTCAAATCAATAAAGGAGAAGAAGCTTTGTAGTACTCCACTACTATAGTTTAAAACATTTCCTTAAAGATCAAATAATTCAAATAAAACACAATTTTTTGTAACCAAAATTTTGTGAATTTGATAAGCTACTCATTTGACAAATTTGTAGAAAAGAATAAATTCACTATCAGCATGTGCGCAGTTCTGAAAGTTAGTTGTAAACGCTTCTTGAAAGATATCTATAGTATGAAACAGTGTCATTAGATTAACAATTTCTGTTATTTTCAATTTTATGCAATGGTAATTTATTTTTTCTATATTTATCAATCATGGCACATAGGATTCCAAAATTGTTATATTTTGTTTTTTCTAATGCTCAAATAAAAATTGAATATTTATGTTATGCCATAAAACATTTCAAATTTTGTATTGCTATCTAGTCAATCAGCTTGACAGCTTCATCTTACAGTTGGTGTTTGCTCTCTCTTTCTTCTTTTTGATTGACTGGGCATACCGCTGACACAAAAGCCTCTGACCAAAGGGAATGGTTCTTTTCCAGAGTTATTGTTTTGAATTCTATTCACAGTTAACCATGTTTCACTGAACCCTTCCAATATAAACAAAATATTTGAATTACTTTCAAAGTAATAATGCCCCAAGGCAAAATTTAATATAAAACCTAACTTTTTTTTCCAGTAACTCAGCAGAAAGAACTACAAAATATTTAATGCTTAGCAAAAGAACCAGGATCAATTTTTATTGTTGCATCAGGTCATCTACTATCTTATCTAGTAAGTAGACTGTCTAGTTTGTGTCATTTTTTAAAAAAATACATTCCATGAGAGGCAGATGCAGCATCAGCTGTTCATGATCAATTTTATGTAAATATGAGAATGATGCACCCCCCCCCAACTGATTGGGGAGGAGTCATCTGAAATTGTTTGATGCACCTCCAGCTAATCTTGGTGTAATTAAAAAAAATTCTACCATGCAGGATTTATGCTGCTTCAGTCATCAACTAAGCAAATTAATAACAGTCAACTTTCAGATACTTTCCTGAATAACTTAGAATATGTTATAAGAGGATGATTAAAGACTCCAAGTTCTAGAGAATTTTTTCTTCATACAGTTCATTATCCAGATAGAATATCTATCTACATGTGAAATGTTAGTAGGTAAGAAAATCTGATCTTGGCTGTCACTGGTCTTTAAAATAAATTTATACTAGTTAATTCTTCTTAGAAATATTTTATTCTGAAAAATTTTATTGACAACTTATGCATAGGAAGTGGTCCGGAATTTATCAGCATCAAATGACTTATTTCTAAGATTTATTCCTAGACTCAAAGGTAATGGTTAATAGCCACAAAATATTATTTTTCCTGGTACATTACAGTTAGAGTTTCTATTTTCACAATCTGAGAATATGATGTCTAAAGTTATTTTATCACTTTGTCTACCCTTGGACAAAATAAAAGCAAGTTTCTGGATGACACAAGAAATAAAATCGTGAATAGAATGAAATGAGTCTAACATTCAGTATAAATACAAGGAATATGTTAAAGTTGCTATAATCAACAGTCATTGATTTTTCCTGGTTATTTAGAAGTACTGGCATGAACTAGCATGCTGCATGTGCCAGAGTCATCATAGTGTTTTGCTAGACCAGTGGTAGAGATCACATTGCTAGAATCAGAAAACTTTTTCTTACATTTATATCACCTTTCTTCATCTTTCCATGGCTCCTAATTTTCATCTAATGAAATCATAAGCTTTGGAGTCACACCTGGGATTGAAGCTTGCCTTGAGAGTTATTACTTGCTTGACCTTGGTCAAATTAACCATTCTTAGCCTTAGTTTCTTCAACTGTAAAATAATAAAGTTCAATGGGTTAATAGTGAAATGAGATACTGTGAATATATACACACACATGCATACATACACATACACAATTTAGCAGAGTGCCCACCATAAGGTACTTAATAAACTTTAGCTAGAATGTTTTTATGTCATTATTAAATTTGTAAGACATCTTGTTTTTAATAAGCTAAGGGTTAATTAAATATATTAAAATGCATGCATTTATTTTATTACTATTTCATAAATATCTACCCTCCCTGATAATGCTCTGGTCTTTGGCAAACAAAGATTCAATAAAATAAGACATTAGGTTTTGAAGATCATATAGAGTCTTTCCAGGGAGATACCTATGTTAATAACTCACATTAAGACAACATAATAGGTATGACCATAAAAAAAATGGCTAAAGGAGCAAAGAATCACAGAGAAGGAAATATTTTGTCTTTTTCTTGGGGGATAGTCAAAAGAGTTTCTCTAGAAAAGATAGTTCTTGAATTTGCCCTTGAAACATAAGTAGGAATGTGCCAGTTCAAAAGGAGAAGGGGAATTCCCAGTCAAAAGAATGAGCAATGTTTCAGAAGCAATCACTTACACATTGTGCCTGGAATGTGAAGTAGGCCTGGCTAGAGGACTAGATGACCTCAGTTTTACTGAAGAAACAATCTATCTGAATCTCTCCGTTGTTATTAATAGCAACATTACTGCAAATACAAAATTCAGTCAGTTTTGATATCTCTATCAGCACTCTGGTGATCACCACCAAATATGTCCATCTCTGTTCTCAATAATGGATTTTGAAATATTTTATTTCTATTCATTTCCCCTACTCATACAATAGCCTGGATGACATGACCTTATTTACTACCTTTTAAGGCACTCCACCCTCCATTCCACTTGCAAAAAACATTAACACCTTTAAAAAAGCTCACAGTCACATTTCTCTGTTGATTAAAAAAAAATCCAAACGTTTTATCATTTGATTTCAAGAGTTGCTATTGATCTTTATAGGCCTATTGTTCTTCTTTTCTTTCTCATTATTCCAATCAGATCCTCATGACTCAGCCTATTGATTTTATTCAAACACAGCATTCATGGGATGGTTAAGAATGCAGTTTCCAAAGCTTGATTACTTGTGTTTCTTTTCTGAGTTCTCTACTCCATGGTTATATGGCCTTAGATAAGCACCTTGTCCTCACTTCAGTGTTCTTACCTGTAAAGTGGCAATAGTACTAACTACTCTAATAGAATTAAATGAGTTAGGAATAGGTGAATTAATACATATCCAGTATTTAAACAGTTTTTGGCACATGAACAAAAAATCGTTTTTAACTAAAATATAAATGTCTTATTTAGATTATCATTTCAAATATGTTTAAATGTCCTGTAATGATTTTTTAAATAATGTATAATTATACATATGTTTTAAAAAAGACAAGCAATATCTAAGTACATGAAGTTTAACTGAAACTCATCCTTTATTCTTCACCACTTTTATTCCATACCTCAGAGGTAAACTCTGGTCACAATTTAACAGGTATAGTTCTGGTTCTTTATCTATTTGTTTCTTTGAACATAAATTACATCTTGTCCCATGAATTGCCTTGGAATTTAATTGTCATTTACTTAACAATGTATTATAAATGACTTTCCATAAAAAAATGTATTAAGTTCACTTGTTTACCAACTATTTCCTAAATGGCTATAATATATCAGTCCTTTTTTTAATTGCTGGAGATAATTCAGGGTAGAAAAACTCTTGAGTTATATAAGTCCAATTGAAGCTTACATTTTTTTGATGCATACCTTATTCTTTCTAATAACTAGAGTACATCAAAAAATATAAATCAAACCTAACTTTTTTTTACCATTACTCTATTGAAAGAAATGTAGGTGGTTATCAATTGTGTGCTAATATAATAGCACTGACCCTTATTTTTACATTCTTATGAGTTTTTAGTTTTTAAGAAATATTCTAAGAAGTAAAATTATCCATTTAAAGGTTTTAATAAACTATCAAAGTTGCTCCCCAGAAGACTTTGTCGATTTACATTCTTACCTAAAATGCTTGAAAATGGCTATCTTCTCACATCATCCAAATTGATATCTGCAAAACAGTGTCTTCAGGAATGTTTATAAAAAAGTGCTACATAAAGGGTTTTTTGTTTGTTTGTTTGTTTTTGGTCAAATACATTTAAAAAACCCTATAGTTTTTTTTACTAAAGTTTTCATGTTTCAGTGTATTTTAAATATCCTATGTAAGTATACAACGTGCAATATTTCTTCAACAAACATATATTAACAAGTTAAGGAATAGCATCCTGTCTGCTTCCATGTGATAAATGATGTTTGAATTGCTTAGAATTATACTAATTCCTTTAGGCCCATGATATCTATGAAATATGTAAATTATCAGAATCAAGAATATGGTGTACAGCGTTTTGTTATTTTCTCCCACTATATTTTCTTAGTTGAAGATAGTCTATAGTAATAAATTTGCTCCAAAATAAATAATGGATCAAATATAATAAAAGTTTATTTTTACTCACAACAGTATGTGGGGGCTGCTCCTGGTTGGCTGGCATCTCTTAAACACATGGTGACCTAGGGACATCAGCTTCTTTCCTTTGTTTTCTGTCCTTTAGGGACTCATTGTCATCTGTAGTCCAATGGCAAGCAAGAAAAGAGAATATGGGGTGGGTAAAACTTCTTAACAGTCTTGCTTTAAGTTGAACACATCATTTCTGTACATTTCTTAGCATGAACTATACATATAGTCATACTTAACTGTGAGAATGTGCGGGAATTTCAATCTTTCACTCGAGGAAGAAAAACAAAATGATTACTGGCTAAAGATCAACAGTCTCTGACATATCTAAAAGGTTCATAAAAATAGGATGGCTAACATCTACTGAACATTCATTATACGGTAGGCTCAATTCTAAACCCTTCACTTACATAAGCTTTCATAATATTCAAAACTATTGTAAGGGTAGATATTTCCATTTCATAAATGAATAAGGTAATCAAGATCACATAACTTGTAAGTGATAGAATCAGGATAGAAACCCAAGTTATGTGTCTTGCCTTACTGCTTTACCAGGCTGCCTCTCACCAATCCAGTGGGCCCCCTGGACCAATATGCTGGAGCCACTGTTTCCTCCAGTCTCCTGCAATGGTCTCCTTTGCCTCAGATAACTCTGACTTTTTCAACAACACTACTCTTTTCCTAGGGTCCTGGCTCCTTTCGGACGAATGAATATTAAATTCTTCACTTCCTATACTATTTTGAAAGACACTTTAGCTTATTCAGATAATTCATAGCAAAACAGCAAAAAAGAAAACTTTCTTTTGCCAGTGTTGGTCATGTCCTAGAATATAATTTTAATATTTGGTTATAAAAAACCTCTCCACATTCTTCCTTCATTTTACTATGTGACTGTCTTTTACAAAGAACCAGTTTCAGTTTTCCTTCTACTGTCCCCACCCTTCTTGAAAATTTTTTCTTACTCTTACCACTTAAATTTCAGTGTTCTTTGAAATTTATGAGTCTTCTCTTCCTGCTCTTGTGGAATAAGTACTTTTAATTTGCTCCATGACTTCATCATTTCTGTTTTCCAACCTAGAGTACTAGTAGGCTAGTTATCAGGAAATAGGTGGTGGTTAGATAACACCTAATAGAAGTATGATGGTACACCAAAGCATCTAGATAAATTTGCAAATTAAATCTTCTTGACATTTTCTGTACCAAAAATTTTTATATTATCATTGTAGTAGTTAGCTATTGCTATAATAATGCTGAGCAACAAGCCGCTAAACTAATACTCAGTGACTTAGAATAGTTACTCTCATATTCTTGAATCTATGAGTTGGCAGGATAGTTCTTCTATAGACTGTAAGTCTGTGGGCTGATTGGGACATGTGTACTTCATATGTATCTCATCTTCCTGAAGCCAGCAGTCTACATGGGGTTTGTTCTGGTAATTATGGCAGAAATGTAAAAGAGCAAACCTGGAAATGACAACACATTTTATATCTTTGTTGGCAGCACACTGGCTGAAAACCCATTTGTCAAAGTAAGTCACATGCTGAGTCCTAAGTCAAGGAGTAGAGAAATACACTCATTTCCAGTGGGTAGAAATGCAAAGTCACAAGGTACAAGGTATAGATACAAGGAAGGGAGAAACACTGAAAAGAGTAATTCAATATGCTACACTCCTATTTAAAAATGCACAGGCACAGTCAATCACTTTGGCTAACCATTAGTATCCTGAAATATGTCCTAGGCATTGGGATAGATAAAAAAGATGAGAACCTCTGTAATAATTGCTGGTAACTACTGAGTTTATGTCTTTGGCTCAGGTCAATCTTTTGATCTTTAAATAGTTTATCTTTTCATTTTTTTAGCACTTGTGTTTGTTGAGCACCTACTAAATATAAAATATTGTATAAGACACTAGTGGTACAAAAACAAGAAACAACACTTGTGGCCCTGTTGTCATAAAACTCAGAGTGTAACAGGGAGACATATATTAACAATAATTAGTTAATAAATTAAAATTGTGAAAAGTACTTTGAACACAGAACTAAGTTATAAATTGAGTGTTTATAATTGGGGTATAAGACCTATTCTGTTATTATAAGAAGGGCTCACCTGAAGTTATATTTCAGCTGCAGTGAAAGGCTTACTTAAAAATGGACTTGGTGAACTCTGGACAGAAGAAAGCATATGACACAAACCTAAGATAGAAACGTACCTAAGATGCAAAATGATAACAACGTCCAGCCAGGAGAAAACAAAGGGGGAAAAAAAAGACTAATTCACAGCAGCAATAAAAAGAATAAAGTGATGATCAGACAATGAGAGGTGAGATGCCCAGAGCCTAAGTCTAGCTCTTAAAAGTAATGAAAAATCATAAGAGGTTTCAAGCAGAACTGAGACATGATCAAATTTGCATGATCAGAGTGGAGCTAAGTAAGAAAAATGCAGAATATTAGTTAAGAGGTTATTGCAGTTTTTCCTGAAATAGACTAGAATAAACTGGTGGCAGGGGATACAAATCAATGTAAACACTTCTAAAATAGATTGGATGATATAATTCACAGTAATCAGTGATAAATGAATTTGAGGATCTAGGAGAGTGATGTCAAGATTGACTTTAGGTGTCCAGGTTGTGAATATAGTGAATGCTAATACCATTTTCTGAGAGAAAAAAAAATTAGAAGAGGACCGGCTTTATGAGGAAGATCATGAATTCAGTTTTGAGAGCGTCAGAGATGAAGATGAAATACCCTAATGCAGATGTGGATGACCTAATTGGATGGATGAGTCTGGAAAAAGACCAGACTCATGGGGAAGATCATGAATTTAGTTTTCAAGATGTTGAAGAGAAGATGAGGCATCCATGTGTACATGCAGATGATCTAATTAAGTATCAGAGTTTGGAGCTAGTAAGAAATAATTGGACAAGAGAAATAAATTTGAGACTCATCAGTATATAGATGTATTTGAGTCTATAGGTATAGATAAGATCACCTTGAGAAAGTCTATAGAGTGAGAAAAAATTGAATGGCAAAAGCTTATAAATGTCATTGGAGAGTTAGTTTTAGGAAGGAGAAATAACAAGAGTGAGAAAAATGAGCAAGGACAAGTAGAAGAGAAACCAATTATGTGTGATGACACAGAAACCAAGGCAAAATTATATTTTAAGAAAAATATACTAATATTATTAAATACTGCTAAGAGGCCAGTCATAATGAAGACAAAAAATACTGTTGATTTGATTATGTAAAATGAGCTTTTCTACCTTTCTCAACTAGAATGACTTCTGTATTCCTCTTTAGCCATCTACTGTAGGAGTCGTTTTAGATTTTTTATTTTATGTCCCCAAATAAATTTTCCAAACTGACTTCTTTTATATCCAGGTTGTGTGTTTACCTCTTCCTGATGCAGCCATTCTAGCATGTAATTAAGACTGTTTAGTATAAAGTCAATTCATTAGTATCTTGTTTTATTGTCTATTTTCTATTCAATTTGTAACACTCTGGCCAATATCCAACTCACCTCTCCTTTATTGAACCCAGACTGTAAAATTTCAACCCTGAATTAAGACAAATATGCATTTTTAATGCTCCTATGTGTCAGTTGAGTACTATTGGAGAAAGCCACAAAAGAGGGGAGGATGTTTCTACAAAATATTCTTGACCTCCAGTTTCATCTTGGGCTTCAATAATGCCCCTTAGTTTTACCATTTCCTTACTCTCCACAATACCACATAGTAAGAATACCAAAAAAAAAAAAAAATCCGTGGTTAAAAGCTTCCCAATGCTTCTTCATTCTCCTAAAATCACCACTGTGGCTTTTTCATTCTGAAAAATTATTCTGACTCCTATTTCATTTCCATCAGATAAGAATTACTCTTCTGCTTGCCAATAAGCCTAAAAACCTTCCTGCAACTACTCTTGTCTTTTCTCATCCTCCTGTCTCCCATTGCAACACATCAGGTGTCCTTTCTCTAATCTAAGGCCAAGGCTATTACATAAACTTTGGATCTTGCACTCCTCATAAAAATTCATTGTATAATTTTCCCTCTACTCTTTGTAATTTGAACTTTGACCCTTTTTATCAATACTTAAAATGCTGAAACACCCACTATCTTAGAAAAAAAAATCCCTCTCTTCTGGTGGATGTTGTGACTAATCACTTGGAGTCCTGTCTTCTGAATCTAGACATGCATTCTGTTAGTTCCCAAAAGTATTTATGACTGATGGCTCACAGCTGAGTCCCTCCCCAGGTATCACCAGAAATAGCATGTAAAAAGAATCTCATCTCCTGTAGATGAATGGATGAAAAACCTAAAGATTAAGCCAAAGCTTAATTATAAGGATAGTTAAGATCTACAGAAGGTTGAATTTAGATTCTGCAAATCTCTTATGCCTAAGTAAGGGCCCTGATTAAGATAGAATAGAATTTGACATTTTGAAATAGGAAAATCTGAATCCTGTATGCAAAAATTTTATCCTCAGATTCTGCTGAACCATCTGAGCCTCCAGAGATTGCCTATTTCTTCCTCTTAAAGGCTAGCACAATCCATCAAAGGCCTCTGTCTTGCAAGACAGTGTGTATGCCCCTCGGATTTACTCATGTTTCCCCTCTTTATCACAAAACTAATAAATAAAGTCAAGATACAGTATGACTCAGCTGGGTATGTGATACATGTACTAATGGAAGGAGCTGTACACAAAGGAGCTAGAACTTAGCCAAGGTATACTTGCAGAGACTGGGGGAGTATGTGTGATTTTAGATCAAGTGGGTTCTGGAACCAAGAGTAGTGGTAGAACAAAAAGTTGGATAAGAAAGAGTTTATCAATATGGGAGCACTTTTTCTTGATACAGGATTTAATAATTTGGTAAGAGCCCTGGGAGATGCTACAAAAACCTGCTCAAATGGTTCTTGGAAGCTGGGAGAAAGTGCTAACCAATACCAAAGCAAAGTAAAAATGGAGAAATTAGCACAAAAAATATCAAAACAAGTGGTCACAAGGCTCAGCGAATGAGAATTGTGAGAGAATTATATGCATAAGTCTGGGAATATGACTAACCAACTATATTCCATAGCTTTCTGGACTTCTCAGCAGATACTCTGTTTGTCAAATCATTAAGGAATGTTCCAAGAATCTCAGTGATACCTGTCATCTCCAGACCAGGAATGACCACAGAAGTTGCTATTACAGAATTTGTTTCATGATGATAATGGGGATAAGACGATCCCAACTAAAAATAGTAGAGATCAGAGAAGTGCTTAGCTGTCAGAGGAAAATGGGTACCATTATCTTAAAGAAGAACCGGTTGGAGTGGCAGTACATGGGAACAGTGCTAACTCACAGATATCTGTGGACATGCTTTATAGAAGTGGTCCCCAACATTTTTGGCACCAAGGACTGGTATTCCTATGAGAATCTAATATGTGATCATCTAGGTGGAGCTGCAGCAGTGATGCTAGCATTGAGGAGCAACTGCAAATACAGATGAAGCTTTGCTCCCTCTCTCGCTGCTCCACCCCTGCTATGCAGTCCAGTGCCTAGCAGGACACCAACAACAACTGGTCTATGGCCTGGAGGCTGGGAGCCCCTGGAGGTTAGTTTATAGAACATGATATATGCAAAGGCAATGAAGGGCAGTCAACAGGGATTTTCTCAATCTTAAATTTTTTTTTAAAGATTGGATTATTAGGAGGCTGAGGAAGCTGCTATAACAAAAAGATAATCTCTTGCCTAGTTTCCAGCCTTGCCAGTTTTCAGATCTAGTACCAGTTAAGTGAAGGAAAGACTGGTTCACCGGGAGAAGTACTCTGTAACCCTATGTCAAGTGTTTATGGTGACATTAGATCAATTTCAAAATCTTTCTCTATTTCATTTTTTATAAAATAAGGGCAATAACAGCATTTTCGTCTTGTGGATCTAATGTGAATTAGATAAAATAATATATGTAGACTTTGACAAGTTCTAAAATGTATTAGATATTTATTTTGTTGGTAGTTTTATTAAGCAATTATCTATTTTAGAAAACAATTATAAATCTAATATTTGTCACTAATAACACACAGGAATAGTCTCTTTTAGAAAATGTCAGTTCTCTCGCATAAGTAGATGGAGCAATAAAATTCAGTGACCACCTTACCAGTTGTTTCATCTCTTCCTTGGGTTCTTCTGCACAACCCATCTTTTATCTAATCTCTACTTTTGAACTGTGCTGCTTGATCTTTCAATTCTTGATCTGTAAAGAAGAATATATTTTTAATAATTCACCCTAAGAATCAGATCATGTCTATCACTCAACCTCTTTCTGATGCCACCAACATAAAGCTTCTGGGTTTCGTTTTATCATAAATATTTCAATAAATCTATAGGCAGCTTTGGAGATTTATTTTTGAAAAAAATAAGAACATTCTTAGATGTTTTAAAAAAACCTTTACTACTGTTACATTTTAATAATTGAGCCAAAGCCAATTCTTTATAAATTGCAAATATTTGCATTCTATTCAAGTACATTTTTTTCAGATTTTGCTTAAATACATAATTATTTTAAAAAGCAGGCCAATATTTTTTGGAGCCTTTATTTTTGAAAGTGAAAGGAAAATTCAAAAGGAGTAAAAAAGATAACTCTGTATAACTTGTCTTTTGCAGGTTCTGAGAATAATTCCGCTTGCAAGGGGAGAAGCAGAAGCTAAACAGAGTCTTCTGTCAGAGGCAGAGACTAATGTAATGCAGTTTTTAATTTAAATAAAGACTAATATAGTTAAAATTACCTAACTTCATAATTGCTTCTCATGTTGCAGAGCTAATTTACTGCTACTATCTGAAGGAAGGTCATACTAAGTTTAACTAAAGCTCTAGTAAGTATTTTTACTTTAGAAATATTTACTGAGTTCAAAATATATGTACAAAGGAGCCACACTACTTGGTATCATCAGCCTACAAGTATGAATAAGTTTGATCCCTTCACCTAAGGAAGTTAAAATCTAACTGAGATTATAAACACGCAATTAATGCTAATAAATTAAAAACTATAGCAATGGATTACTATTTGTTAGAGTTGGGAGATTTGTGGGAGAGTTGGCATTTGAGCTGGATTTTGACAGGAACATCCTTATTTTTACAGATAGAAATGATGCTAAGGGCAAGATAAGAATAAAGAAATGTGTGCAACTTGAGAGACACAAGACATGGAATGGAATGCTGAACAATCTAATCAGTGAGGTGTTAGTTGTAGCAATAATGGTAAGATGAACTAAACATGGATTGACTGGAGTCCTTTTCTTAGGCTATTTCATAAGATACTCAGAAATTTAAACTTATTTTGAAAACAGGAGTCAAATGTTTGGTGGAGTTATAGAGTAGAGGCCAGAGGAGTGATATATAAAGTGATTACACTTGGTTATATAGAAAAGGATTATTAAAGAATTTAAGTGATGGGTACTAGCAGCCCTCTTTTTAAAGCAAATTGGTAGAACTGTGAATCTCCAAATTACTACTTTTTATTCTTTTTCATATCCTCATTCCCACGCATCAAGCACAACTACTTATCTAACATTCAATACATATTTATTGAAAGTATTTGGTTTCAAGAAACTTACATATAAAGATTTACCTCCAATATTCTAGGGAATGAGGCAGCTTCTAGGTGGTTCTTTAAACAAAGATTCACAAAGATAACACCAAATGACAGAACTTAATTCTGAGTAGGAGTACTGGGATGGAGAACAATGAGAAGACTGTGTGCATTTGAGCTGGACTTAATTCATTGGAAAAGGCCTAAGGTAAAATATAGCCATGAAACTAGAGCTTCTTGGAATGAACATCAATGCTTAACAGAAAGTGGCTATGAAGCTGAGGAAGAAAATTCTACAATAAATATCCATCAACTTTCTAAAGTCATAGAAGTATCCAGTCTGTGGAGACAAATTAAGGGAGACTCAAGTTTGTTCTATCACCTTTCACATGATGAGTATGTGTATCTGTCTGGGTAATGACAGGGGATGTGTGACACATTCAAATTTTAAAATTTGTGGAGAGTGTTATTAAGGAACCATTTACAAAGGTGTGGACAAGAAGTAGGAGAATCACAAAATATACTGCAATACCCTGGGTCTCATATCACTGGATGTTTTTATCATATGTAGTCCTCGAGGAGAGAAGAGAGGTTGCCTTACTAGAAATCAAGAGAGTATGCTGTGGGGAAAAGGCTTTCAGTAGTTTCTATCCATGGCCATGAGAGGCAGCCAGCCCTTGGCAAAGTAGCAGGGAGGAAGCAGAGTACCTCTCTCTAACCCTATCTCTGATCTCTTCCTGAAGACCTTCATTTGCTCACCCAAACAGGAAACCAGTGGGTAAGGGAGCCCTGTGATGTAGGCCATGCAGTGAGTCTCACTGGTAACAGAGCTGTGTGAGAGTGTATTTGAGGGAAAAGTAGAAGCTATACTGATAGTATGCAGAATCACACCTAAATGTACTTGATAAATTGATGTTGTTAATTGAAAATACTGAAACTATACAAAATAACACATATCTACTTGGATTATCGTGAGAAGAGATCCTTCTTCTTTTATGAGATATTTTCAAACACCAACTTACTCTTGAAAATTTCTTCTGCTGTATATTTGATACTAACACTTAGACAAACCTACTAAAAATATAGTATGCAAATATAATTACAGAATGTAGTTTGTATAATGCATGTGCATTTTCTTGTCTAAAAGCCACTTGACTAGTGACTAGATTTTAGTTTTTATGTAGATTGACAGCAAATGTACCTAAATTTGTAATATGAACTTGAAAACCTGGTTATCTTTTACCTTTACTGTCATACCTCATGTAAGATCACATTTACCAAAATAAAACTGGAAATAAATATTTTTTTTCAAATCTTGAGATAAATAATTCACTTCATTTATTCAAAACATAAAATACTTGAACCATTTTTCACCATATGAGATTTCACAAGACATATTTTATATTCATTAAATTATAAAAATTTACAGATCTAAAATTGTCTGCAAATAGAAAAAATGATCTTGAACTCTCTTATACTTGAGCTATAACTTAAGAACAACAAAGATGATCAGATAAAAATATCTAATCTTTATTTGGAATCTAAATTGTACAACCTGTTTATAAATTGAATATTACAAGGCCAGATCAAAAAAGTATATGCCTGAAGGAGACTACATTGATTCCTTAGAGCCACACAAACTGCATATGAGTCCTGTGGATGGCTAAAATCAGTGTGTCTATCACTGTTCAGAATTACGAATTTTATTGTATAATATCCACAGCAAAACAAAAATCAGCACTAATTTAAACTTCATAATTTTCCCTTAAGATATCAAAGATCTTTGAAAGATTACATGCTAAGAAAGTAAAAATATAGTTAAAGAGAAATAAAAGTTAACAAAATTACTAATTTAGCCTAATGTGAAAAATTGAGAGACTGTTTTTATCTATATTAATATCCTATACACCATAAGCAAAGTATTAAAAGTTCAATTTCCCTCTCAAAACCACTGTTTTTATTCTAATTGTTCATAGTTGCTCTGATGTTCCCGCACTCTGACAGAGAGCATGGTTTCATTTGGGGAAAGGAATCAATTTTTCAATGTAAATTGTGATTTACACACTTCCTTTCCTCACCTATTTTGAATTGATTTGATTCTAGAAGCAGTAAGACATGTGAAAAACACTGTTTTGCTTGATTTAATAAACACTTGAAAATGGCTTGTTGGATAAGCCCTAGACCAAAAACTAGCAATCCTGAAGGAATACATTTTCCTTTTCTATGTCAGTGCCCTCTTTAGTGTTCATTGCTCTACTCTTTAATTAAGGTACAGAGGAATTCTCCGGTCAAGAGGAAGCTACATCTTTGCATAGGAAATCCATCTACCTTATAATAACCTATTTTCAGGAAGCACTTAATTTTGGCTCCTAAGTATGGTTTATTAAAATTGCATGGTAGTGTTAAAATTGATAGAACTCAGCCCTGAGCCTTTTGCAAATTCCCAAAGAGAGGAATAAAATATGAAGTTGTTTATTTTTATAGTTCTATCAATAGTTCAATTTAAAAAATCATACTTTTAATATATCTATAGAAAAGCCACTGCATAAGTTTCCCCAAAAGGTAAATACTTAATGATTCAAATAGTTTAAGTAAAGAAAAAATGGAAAGAAATGGGTCAAAATATTAATCACATCCTTTGTGATAGGTACTCTGTTGAAAGCTTCATTACATCATACCGAATACTAAAAAGCTATGATTATGCTCATTTTAAGACTAGGAATATGAGTGGAACTTATTGGAAATAGTTTACATTTTCTTGAGTACTTTTCTGAACATCAAGAGCATAGCCAGAATCTCTTAGATAACCACATGGCAATCATCCGCTGACAACCCTGTTTTCTGTCTTGGCAGAAATAAATATGCAAGCATTTCTGAATTGCTATAGCTCTTGAATACATTTCTGTCAGTCAGGATAACCCCACATGAAGCAGAAGAGCTTCATTGGAGGAAGAAAGTCGAATATTCACCAGATATTTGCCACATTGGTAACCTTCTATCAAGAAATATTCTGGAAGTCAAAGGAAACCATATTAATAGTTACTGGTGATAAAACAAAACCACACCTTATAAAAAGTTGAAAGGATGCTGAGTACATATGCTTCTGTAGTCCAGTTTTTTTACAGAAATCAAGCCAGGCTGGGGAGGGCCCCCTGCAACCTCCCTGATTAAAAATCTTGCCAGAGTTTCAGTATGTTATTGTGGCAAATATGGCTTAAAAGACTAACTTGGGAGTGAGATTCTAAAATGACTCTTAGGTCAGAATATGAAATAGAATCATTATAAGAAAAGTTATCAGCAGTAAATTATTACAGAAATGCAATAAATACAATGCAACCAACATGACTTATTTACATGTGCTAATGAATATGTGTTGAGCAAAGACTTTCTTTTTTTCTTTTCCTTTTTGCACATTCTAAGGTTATTTTTCTTTATGGAAAACTGTTGTTGGCACTGGTATGTACATGCAGGCTCTTTTTCTTCTCTGCTTTCCTCATTTTACCTTCAAAGTTGAGTAACTGTGATACAAGATGTGATGGTTAAGAGGACTCAGATCTTGGGACAGAAGACATGAGTTTGCAAACCTGTACCATCTCATAATGGCTCTGTAACTTCATAAAATTATTTTGTATTTCTAATCTTAATTTGCTTCCTTTATAAAATGGAGATAAGCATGTTCTGATAAAGATTATAAGTAATAGATAATTCTTGTAAATTTCTTTAAAGTTCATGAAATATAGCAAGGGCAAAATAATATTGGCTAAGATCATAATAATAAATATTATCATCATGTTAGTTTTCATCAGAGACACACCTACCAAAAATTACTAATCAAAAATTTGGGGAAATCTTCAAAACCTTTTATTAAATAGCAACACTTTGAACCTCATTACTGGGTAGGCTTATCCATCCTGCTTCTGACTTTGACATAAAATCAGAAAATATTTCATAGTCACTAGGCATGATAAAACCTTTCTCTAATTATCCAGAACAAACTTCTAGAAAGATGCTGGGTAATCGCCATCAGGCTGACTTGGAAGTAACTCTGAATGACTGATCCAGAGGCTGGACATGACTGTGGACCCCAGTGGCAGTGAGCCTCTGTGAGACTCAAAGGAGCCTGGCATCAACATCCAAGGATTTTTCATGAAAGAGTCTAAATCAAAGCAAATGATTTTAAAATAAAGATGCATTTTTAGTTTAAATAAAGAGAAACACTTGGAGATTTTCAAAATTCATATGTAGTCTTATATCACTGTGCCTTTATATATGTGGCTGTCTTCACCTAAAAGGCCCTATCCTCACTCGGCTATCTTTTCTGTGTCCTTCAAGACTCATCTCAAGCATATTTTCTGATTTATTAGGGTTGGCATGCAGAGTGGATGCCAGTTGCTACCCAGACTTATACCTTGTTTTCCAGTTGTTAATAAAAAGTGTTGGGTTTGACGCAAAAGGCCAGATTTGAGGTTTGGGGCCCAGCACTTGTAATCTCCATAAGCTTGGCCAAAATTTTCTCTCATCTAACCTGAATCTTCTCATCTGAAAACTGAATATTTTAATACCTTCTCTGCCTATAAAGATATTACAAAGATTAAATTACAGAAGTTAGAAATAAAATTTGTGAATATTATCTTTATTAAAACATAAAGACAATTATTTTATTATTAATATGTTTAATCACCTCAAAGGCAAAATTCTTCAAGTGACAGAAAAAAACAACATTTTAACGTGGAATTTTACTTTTTCTTAATTTGGGGAACAAGATCATATTTGAGTCATCTTTCTCTGTAGGCTTTGTTATCCTGTTCCCCAAAATGGAATTGAAATATATTCTTTTGGAGAAGCAATGCACTATACAGCCTTGTACTGACATCTTTTTCTCAAATGAGGAAAGTTTAAATTATTTTAGAAATTGCTTTTAACAGATATCAGTTATCCGCATATCCCAAGTCATTTAAAATTTAAACTAAATAATTCATCTTATTTAAATGTATTTTAAGTATATCTTTCTGTAATATAGTCAACATTTTTTTTTCTTACATTTAGCATGATTCTTTCCTGTTTGCTGTACCATACATGAGGTCAGCCAATTCCACACTGATACCAATGGAGTTTTGACAAGAGAGGAGGAGATAAGGAAGTGCTAAATTTAATGTTTGTTAGCAAAAATAGGCATTCCACCAATTCTTTAATATGAGATGTCAGCGTGGGTGGCAAGGAATAGAGTGGGAACTAAGGCAGGACAGTAACAGAAGAGTAACCTAACATTCACTTATAAATGAAAACTTTTATTATGTTACTTGAAAAAATATAGTGGTAAGTCTCAAACTATAAACAGAGAGTAAAGAGTGCCAGCTAGGTGAGGACATAGTCAAAAGATAGAGTTCCTTCAAAGTAATGACTTTTTACTTTATTTTAAAATAATATTGAAAGAAGTATCCAATTAATTTTCTCTGAATTTTTTTTTCCATTCATGCTGTTATCAGGGGTTGGTTTGTTTCTTAATTTCTTTGTTTTAAGGACTTTCCAAGACTAAAGGAGAGAGAGATCTATGGGTTCCACAGGATAGAAGATAAGTTAGGAGCTTGAAGTAAGCTTTCACCCTGGGGTTCATCAGTGAGATCCCAGACTTGACAAACATCCCTCTGCCCGTAACTGGAAGCAGTTCAGGTGAGAGGACGCTAACAGATGAAACAGTGGTGCTTCACTGGCAACTAATGTGGACAGGTAATGTTACTACCAAATATCTTGGCATCTTGGTACCTTAACACAATTCAATGTGGAAAGAACCCCGTGGTTAAATAAAGCTAATTTTTTTCCTTTTCAGTGACATGGAGTCTAAGAGTCTAAGAAAATTTTAAAGTTGCAGTGTTTCTTCCATGATTGAATTGTGGAAAGAAATTTGTCCGTGCTACAATAGTAGTAATTAACATTAAGCTCTTACGAAGTGCCAGGGATTTTGATAATATATTTACATTGATTAGCTCATTTAAATCTGACACAGCTCTGACTGTACATACTATTATATCTTCATCTCACAAATGAGAAATCTGAAGCATAGGATGATTAAGGAACATGTCCAAGATTCATTCAGTTAAGAAGTGGAGGCCAGCTACGGGCCTAACCTAACTCTAAGATCACATTGTAGATACTAGTCAATGTCATATTAAGAAATTAATCTTATGGTTTTGGAGGTAAATTATATAGTAACATCATTTATTATAATGCTAAAATTTATTAGATTTAAGCTAATTGAACATAAACCTTCTAATATAATAATTTAAAATAATTAAACAGTGTGATTGAGAGGCACTTTAGAGGGAAATACATAGCAGAATGTTTTTATTTTTTTGAAAAAATAGATAATATTTTATGTTTAAGATAAGAATAGAATAAAACACAGGAATGTCAATAACATACTTAGATGATAAAATTCTACACATATTCAAATTAATCAGACCATGTGGTAACATGGAAGCATGTTTGTCAACTTTTATTTAAATAAATTGAAAATTGTATGTGCTTAGTTTAGGCTCATAATCATTCTATAGAAGAAAACCAGAAATAAAAATTCTAGTAGTCCTCTGAATGAATGTGAGTCGCCATGGCCATATAAAGTTTTCCAGCAGTAGCTTAACCTGACAATTGTTCTAACCAAACTTCCTGGGCAGTCGAGTAAATGACTCTTTAATATTCTTGAGCAGTCCCCTCTAGCAGAATATAATAGCTGAAATTTGGTTTGTTTAATCTGCACCCTTCTTTGTCTGCACTAAATAGCGATTTGGATGACTGCTTCTTCGGGTCAGCTGTATAAACTCTTCAGATTAGTATTAACTTCCAAATCCCTTTAATTGCTGCCTGACCATACTTGCTAAGAAAAACTGGAAATTTGCTTTTCATACAACATCAACATTACATCGAAAAATGATTGGATTTGTGTTCTGGGTCATATTCTCTTTCATAAATTTACAGAAAACATCTATTTACTGGAAACTGTGGGTCCGTCAAAGCTGATTATTGCTAGCTTCAAATGATGACTTTCCACAATTTGGCAGCATAAATGAACACTCAACATCAAATAATGTTAAATGGTATGTCTTTCCAACAAGAACCTTTCTGGCTAGGTAACTCTTTCCTCATATATTGAGCATTTTGAAGTTTTCAATAATACAGCCAGGATTTATGCCATTGAGTGCTATTTTTTCTTTTTCTAGAGTCTCACTTTAATCAATTAAAAAAAGTTTGATTTCTGAGTTCATTAGAATGATATGATTTACTGGCCTGGACATGAGAAATATTGACTTATCTCACATAATGACTATTTAAGTGATAACTTTTCAATATAATGGCTTTGAAAAATTATACTAATTTTAAACTACTCATGTAGGGGATTATTATGACTTTTCAAACACACATACAACATGTAATTAAAATGGCATAAGAAGTGATGGTTCAACATTTTGAGTTCAGGCAAATATACATTCACCAATTTACCTGAAACAATATTTTTTTAGTAAGGAAAAAAATTTGAATAGCATCTTTGTTTTCTGCACTAGACAGTAGAGAACCATGGAAGATCTAGGCAGATTATCTGGCAGTGGCATGTTTGGTGGCAGAGTGACTAGATTGAAGATTATTGAAGTAGTCTGATGTAAGATAGATACTTCTTCAAATGATAGTCTTTGAAAGAGATACATTTCTAAAGACTTTAAATTATTTGCTTTGGGTCAAATTGATTAATTCTTGGTAGATGGTTAGATAGGTGTACAATGAGTCTCTTGATCTGGGGGCATATGTGACACCCAAATCATCAGGACTAAATCCAGCATCGTGTTTTTCAAAATTGAGAGATATGACTCATTAGTAGATCACAAATCATGGAAAAGTTTATGATTGGTATTTTTTCAACTAAAATAAAAAAAATGGAATAGCATGGTATATGATAAAACAAAATATGTTTGTGAATTTTTATTTCAATTGTGCAGGTATGTGTCTGCATTCACATAAAATATATTTATTACCATGGCTTTTGTAAACAAAAAAACGTTTAAAAAGTCTCTGATCTAGAGCATTTCGCAGAATTAGATAATCTATTCTGTTCCCATGTAAATTGTCCAAGTCTGCATGATTGATTTGAACATGAACTGAAAAGCACCATCACCAATTTGCTGTTGGGACCTCTTTATTGCTTACCTGTCCATTTCTAACCACCCAGACTGACCTAGATGCCTTCAGACTCTCCCTATCAATTCATCATAAACTAGCTGCTAGATTAGTCTTTCTAGAGTGCTGCTTACATCCTGTCATTTCCATTTCCTTCTTTAACTTACACTAAATGTATGTGTATATTTTTATATCTGTAAAAATTGTTTGGGAACTTTATCTAGATGGAATACATCATAATTACCCCCATTAAAATCAATAAACTTTTTTTTCATTTAGTGGCTCTTCACTGAATTCTAGAGCTTTTAAAACTTAATATTGTTAAGTTAGAGAGATACATTAACAGACACACACAGATAGATGAGAGAGAGAATGTATATATTTCACAACCATGATAAAAAGTTTACTGAACATTATCGCTTTTATTATTTTTGGAATAGAATGAAATGAAATGGAATATGTGTGTGTGTGTGTGTGTGTGTATACATATATATACATACTTACACGCATGATATGAAAAACCATATTTATATATTTGCACACTTGCATAAAACTTCAGTGACTTTAACAAAACTGAAGCTTATTTATATACTAGTTGATAACCCAGGAAGCTGAAACCCAATATTCTCTTTCTTTGTCATGCAATCAGTTTGATTTTTTTTAATTTGGGAAAACTAAGTTGTCTTTTTCATTGGATAATTTAACTATAAAAAGTACATGACAGTAAATGCTACTCATTTCATCTTATACTTCATAGCAATGTTAAAAGAATTATTAATAAAACAATTCTAATTCCTTAGAGACTGTGTTAGATAAATCAAACATACTATTGTAGTATTACTTCAATAATATAGAAGGTGATTGTAGAAAAATAGCATTTGCACATAGAAGATTTCCATAAGTAAATATGCCTTACAGTCATTTTAAATGGTTGGCATTATTGAGCTAATTAATTTTTCTACAGTATTTCAAAGGTAAAAAATTCAAAAGTTAATAATTGTTCATGCTCAAAGTCACCCTTAAGCTAGGTCTGTTTAATACTGTGGCTCTATTAGAAAGGCATTTTAGTTCATATTATGTAAGATAGATAAGAACATATATATCCAATTAATGCAATGAGTCATTATGTAGTTTAACTAAGAGTTTTACCACCCTCCCAAATAAACCAACACTCTAAAATGATAGATATAAGAAGCATTTAGTTATACAGCCAGCCCTCAAATAATATTCTTTCATTCAACATAGTTTCATTACAACGTTGTTGAGGAAAAAAGAATGAATTCTGAGACAGAGCCACTGTCTGTGTGGAGTTTGCATGTTCTCCCTGTGTCTGTTGGGTTTTCTCTGGGTGCTTTGTTTCCTCCCACATCCCAAAGATATGCACGTTCAATGAATTGGTGCATCAACATTGTCCCAGTCTGAGTGTAGATGTGTGAGAGCAACCTGAGATGAAAGGATGTCCTGTCCAGGGTGGGTCCTGCCTTGTGCCCTGAAGTTCTAGGATAGGTTCCAGCCAGCCACTACTTTCAACTGGAATAAACAGGTTGAAAAGGAATTCTCTTACTTGTTTTATTATTAATCTTTCTTAAATGTATGCATAGCTCACATGTATTTCAATATTTAAATTAGAAGTGTTTAGGGCCTTTAGAAGTTTGGTGATGTCTTTATGACCAGAAATATGCTGTAGGAAATTAACACTTATTTTTATCAGTTAGCTTATAGTAAAATTTGCTTCATTATATTTCATTTTACTTAAAGTTGCAGTATCCAAGAACCTATCAATGATGTTAAGTGAGGATTCACTGTATAAATGATATTATATACCAAGAACAAGTAAAATACTTAAAACTAAAAGGGGGCAAGTTACCAATTTTTATTCTGCTATGGAATACCACGGGAAACCCACTTAAAAGTAATGTTAAGGAACCCATAGATATAATTTTATATTTTAAGATTAGTAGCATTTTCCAACTCGATAAAACAAGTACTAAAATATTTTCAAAATGTAATGACTAAATAAAATCCTAATGGTTTTAAGAAAATTTTAAGACGCTATACGAAGCACCAAATTAAGAGAGATGAAATCATTTAAAGAAAAAATAAAGGGAGAGAAAAATAATAAAATAAAATAGGGATAATGATATTGTGATAATGGTTGATTAACACCCTCATATTGATTTGGAAATTTTGAGACTTAATGAAAATAATAGCCATTACAAATGATTGGTTCTTTTATGATATCAAGGAGTATTAGCTCAGAGACAAAGTAGTTTTCACTTCAAGTGAGTCAATTACTAGCATCACTAAATCAGAAATGGGCAATACTCAAAGCTGTTAAATATTCCAGAGTCTAGTCTAATAATATTTTATTATTATTGAAATTTAACCAATTATCTTTGAAAAGAAAGAGGTCATTTACAGGAGTTCTTTGAAGTAAACACAGAGAAGCAATCAAGTGATTTGACGTGATCACCTAAGTCATATAAAAAGGAAAAATCAGTTGTAACTATAAACTTTCAAGAGGGAGCCGAGTCACATTGCCCTTGAGCAAACTAGCCAATTCCCTTTGACACACCTTGCTGAGACCACCCAGACCTGGGCCACACCCTCGATCTTTGAGGCTAAACTTTTATTTTTTTGGTCAGGATACTAGACTTGGATTCACATTAACCAAGCTTGCAAGATTGACATGTAAAATGAGAATTACATTTCCATGTTTTTACAATAACACAACTCTCTAGGGATCTGGCACTCATGTTTACTCTTTTTTTCCTGCAACCACATTAGATGGCTTATGTTATGTTGTTCACCAGAAGAGCAATCTCAGGCTCTGCAGCAGTCCATGTCAGAGGGAACTGGGGTGGCAGTAGTAGTGAATATATTTTGCCTAGATTTTAAGACAAAATCATCAGCACTTGCTGCTGGGTTGGCTTATAGATGGTGAGGAAAAGAGAGAAATCAAGGAAGTGGCTATAGTCCATAGAGAATGCTTCTAGAAATTTGACTATCAAGGTAACAGGGACTAGCAGAAAGATGACAGAGAATCACAGAAATTTGTTTTGTTTGACAGTATAGTTATATGTATTATAATTGTTGCCTAAGAACATGCAATTGAGGGCTCATGAGTAACACCTACAGCGGCAACAGAATCAATAGCGTATAGCTAATTCCCCAACAATATAATAGGTATAATTCTGACCTATCCACCTCCCACCAATCTGCCACAGTATTTTCTTATTCCTCTCTGCTCAGGAAAGTTTCATATCTCAAGTAGCCCATTCTGCTACTGTTAATACAATTGATAACTGCACCCTCTGCCTCTGGTCATGTGGCCTCATCCTTACTACCTCCAGCACAACTGGCTTGTCCAAGTGGCCCCAGCTGTTGCACACTAGTCAGAGTCTATACTAAAACATCCACCCCTAGGAAGACTCATTCCTCATGTCTCAGGAATAAACTAATTCTCTCTCTCTTTTGGAGACATTGGTACAGACACTCCTCCCTTTCCCTAAAATGCAAGGTCTGTTTGCTTAGAATTGCCTTGTAAGTTTCACTTTTTTAACAACTTTGAATCCAGTGATCCACATGGTCCAGATTTAGGGCAGGATCATAATTACACAAGCCAACATCAGCAATCAGTGTTTTCCAAATGTTTTAATTAAATTTTGACAAATAATGAAAGGGAAATAAAGCATACAAGGTTATAAAAATTTTATTTCCCTCCAACTGTATCCCTCACAATTACAGAGGACTCATTACTTCTTCATTCTAAATTTTTCTTAAAAAAAAAAATCTAAATTCTCACATTTTTTATCTGCAAACTTAATCTTTTAACCCTTACTTCTGATCTCCTCTTGTTTTAATTTTTAAATTTTTTTATTTTTAACTTTATTTTAATATCTCAGATCTGGCAAAAAAGTGGGGCCTCCTCAGAAATCAGGTAAAGGCTGAAAATATCCACTCATTAATTTTGTACTTACCATAAATTTACAGCCAGAAAAGGTGTGACTTCTCACTGATTTCTTTCCTTTCACTTAACCTCTTACTACTTGACTTTAGGGAGAATTTATGAATCTCACCAGCATCCCTCTTTGGCTGTTTTGGAAAGGGAGAGCATTAATTTCCTCTTCCACCACAGAGGAAATATAGGAAAACAAATTATGAGAACAGATATAAAAATCCTCAGGTATGAATTGAGGGAGAAAAAATGAGGACAGAGTAGCACTGCTATTTATACTACTTGCATTATTACTAATGTGGTAATTCTGCCTCTAATAAATGAGGAAGATGAGAAATTTAATATGCTTTATAAAATATATCACTTAACTATTAGCGTGCATAGCCCTGACACCAGTTCCTAACTAAGGAAAAGGAGACCAAGATAAAAGAAAACATTCACCAGGGATTTCTAAAATGAAGCTAGTAAAAAATATGTGCTTGTGGTTGAAGTAAAGGGAAAAAGTTTGTTGGAAAAATTTCAAACTATTAGGTTGACTTATAAGTGGAAAATAAAAGATTAGACTGGCTGCTAAGGGATCTGAAACCTATCAGATATTTGGGAAGGTATTTATGGACCATAAACAATAAAAAATAAATAAATTCCCTGCTATAACTGCAACTCAGAAAACAGAGTCTCCAGGGGCCCCAAAGAAGCTTCTTGAATTCTAGTATAAAATGGTCCTTATGATCAGAAGAAAGAAAAATGTTCAACTAAGAACTGGAGAATAGCAACTATAGGACTGAAAACAATCTATGAGCATCTTATAAAATAATTTTTTTGGCAAGAGGAAAAAGTTCTTGAGCTGTTTTGCATTAATGGAAATGGGAGAATGGAATATGAGTATATCAACCTACTAATTTGTTGCTTCAGATGAAGTACTTTGAAATCATAATTTCTGGACTGTTTTAGCTTAATACTTTAAATGTGAGAAAACATTTTTAACACAAATTTCTACAGAATTATTGAGGCAGATAATTGAGTTTTCTATGATTTTCCAGTATCTTGGGTAGAGATCTTCTATCATGGGGAGCTTACAAACACTGTAGTTTCAAGGCCATAGTCTCAGAGAATCTCATTCTGAAGAAATAGAGTGCACCTGTCTGAATTTTTAATAAACATCCATGGAGTCCTAATACAGATGTCTCAGGAGCCATATTTTGAGACATTAGTATAGAATCAAGTTCATTTTTTTCAGTGGCACAGTCAAGATCTGCAACATTCTGAATTATCTTTTCCACCTTACCTTTTACTACATTTCTCCACAACCTTGGTCCCCAGCATCCAGCCTATTTACACTTAAAGTATTAAACTGACACATTCCATGTTTACAGGCCTGCTCCTCTGCTTAGTCAACTTGAAAGACTTCTTCCCAGTCCACCAGTCCAATGCATCAAAATTTTGTTTTAAGGGTATCTTCCACATTTCAATATCTCTTCTATTTTATTAATACTGCCTTTCATTTGAAAAAATATATATTTTAAATTGATATTTCAAAATATTTATATTTACCCCTTAGTTTACTTGATATTGCATTGTAGATTACAGTGAATTGGATATATAGCTGATACTTCCAGTAGATTTTAAGCTATTTGAGGATACTTATTTAAGCATTTCAAAAATATTTTATTAAATGAGTTAATAAAGCACGCCATAGTTCATATTCAGTAGATCAAGGTCTTCATACCATTAAATCAAGGAAATAAAAAGATTGATTACTTAGAATCAATTATTATCCATAAACTTTGAATGTCTGATCCAAAGGAATCTAGGAGTTTCCAAATTGATATTAGTTGCTTACTCCTTGGGGCAGAACTTGTGTTGCACTGCCCAGATCTGGAAGGACTTCTTATAGGAATGGGGTCCCCCTGATTGTAAAGAAATGTGAGAGATCCATGAGGAATTATGTTCTAGTACCTCACTAATGGGCGTGCTGCTGGGCAACCAGCCTCAGTTTTTCAGCCCTCCAAGGGAATTGCCTTGGATGAAGAGAACCACCTTAACCAACAAGTCACATCTCTTTGGGACATAGCCCACATAGAATTACTGATGCACAGAGGGAGGTAAAAGACTATACCTCTTGCCCTAATGCACAACAGCTCTGAAAGATCACTACATCTTCAGAGTTCCTTGCAAGGTCAGCTGAGGCTCCAATTCAGGCTTCATTGTAGATCAACTTCTCCTTCTGCCCAAATCTGCTTCTTTTTCTTTTGCAGACGGTGATCTTGAAGGTACGCACCAATGAAACTTTTGTACTTTCATTTCCTTCTCCAACTGTTTCCCAGAGAATCCAACTTGCACAACTCTCTATATTTTCTGTTTTTATACCTAGAATACTATTCACACTCATACAGATGTATGAACATCATAAGAAATAGTCAACAATGTTTATTTAGCATCTGCTCTGCACCCACTATTATACATATATTTTTTTATATTACTCCTCCAAAATCCCAAATTTGTATGTATTTCTGGAACATTTATGCCTTTAGATCTCACTTCAAATATTATCTCTTTGGAGGGCCTCTCCCTGTCTACCCTATCAGAAATAGCTGCCTCCTTAACTGCCTCCATCAAGGCTTGCTTATTTAGCTTTTATTTTAATTTATAAAAATTATCATTACCTGAAATTACATTATATACTTATTTTTTTTTTATAGAGCTTTTTTTTCCCTAGTAGAATGCAAGCTATAAAAGGGCAAGGACTTTGTCTTGTCACTGTACATGACAGTTTCTGAAAACTTAATAGTTGATCAAATGCACATATTTTAACCTTATTCAATGGATGGACTATTTTTATAAGTGGGTCACTCTTGTCTAATCCAAATTCTTAGAATCTTTTTTCCCCAAGAAATCTTTTACTACTTATTATTAAATAATTTAAAGTGGCTAGTAACTACATTGGTGTAAAGCAAGGACTGTGTTTGAGTCCTATGGGCAAGTTCTGTAAGCAGAAAGCTGATACATTCTCAAAAAAGCAAACAATGAGAAAAAACTCATTCTGATAAGTGGAATATTCTCTGGCCATATTAGCAACTTTGCAACTAATAGTGAGTGGGGAGAATGATAGATAACAATGTACTATGATGCAGGGCATTTAACAGTGTAATATGACATTAAATTCCAGAGGGGGAGTTTTTTGAAAAATCAGTGTGAAGACTCCCACTGTTGAGGCTGCAGCTGTTCTGTGGAGCGCAGACTGATGCTCATGAGAATTTTGAACTCTGTCTAACAAGCCCCTCCAAGCCGGTGAACTCCCCACCGTTTGCCTGTTAGTCTCCTGTCTGGCAGAAAGTCTGCAGCCGCTGTGCTGACATTCATCACTGAGAGTTCCAGCCCGGTGCTGCCACTCCCAGGCTGACGTGCTCACTCAAAACCAGCATGCTGGAGCACCAGACAGAAGTTGTCTCTGGGGTGGTGAGCAGTTCAGGGGAGGAAGCCAGGATATAAGGAAACATTTCCCTACCCCAAATGATATCATTTTAGGTAAAACCATAGAAAACATTTCAAAACATTCTACAAAATAACACGTTGAAAAGAAGACATTAATATTCTCCAAATAATTTAAAAGAAGAAAAGAAGAGGAGGAACATATTTGGAACTGGTATTAGTGAACGAGATATTTTCCTAAGAGAAAGTAGAGAACCCAGGATAATCATTTCTGGGATATGCAGACACCTCACTGGCAAAACTGCTTCAAACTTCAGATTTAATGTAGTAATAAACCAGATAACTGAAGTACAAAAGCAAGAACAGGTATCTTTAAAGTCTGTCCTTAAACTGAGGAAAAATTAAAGGTAGTTAAAAAAAATCTCATATAAAAACAAAACAAAACAAAACAACAATAGGCTCTGTAGGTAGTGAGATGCATTACAGCTAGTGTGAACATTATGGGAAATAGTCAACAAATGTTTAAGTGTCAGCTCTGTATCCACTACTATGCATATATCTCCATCTCTAGGTCATTATTATTACCTTAATACGTAAATGTGAAAGCTGAGGATAAGAGGAATAAGGTGAGCCATGCCAGTTAAGAAAAGGCCCTGAATGATCTGGCCACACAGGCCTTTACGGTCACAATTTCCACCAGCTTCTTCCAGTAGCACAGTAAGTTTCAACATTCCAGCCTTCTCTCTGCTCATGGAAGGCAACCGGTGCTTCTGTGCTTCTGGCATTTTCTAAACTGATGCTTTGTATATTTGGGATATTCTTCTGCCTTCTTGTTTCTGCACCAATTGTCATTCATCCCTTAGGGTTGATTTAAAAGTTTCTTCTTCAGAGAGGCCCAATCCTGACTCCTCTTACATATGCTTAGGTGGAGAGATATAGTATGCCCTTCCCAGAGTTAGCAAATTTGAGGGGGAAGGAAGAAATGTGTGTGCGTGTGCACAGGTGTAACTTTAATATATAAAGCAATGTATATAATCTGTAGTATATGTTTCTGTCATGCAATATTTGAGACATACTAAAAATTGTTTGCTATTTATCTGAAATTCAAATTTAAATGGACATCCTTTATTTTATCTGGCAAACTTCTCCTTGCCCCTTGAATTTTTATGTCTTTACGTTTCTATTTATAGTGGCCTGTACTAAAACTTTAAATCATTTTTCACTGTTCAATTATAAAATTATTTGTGAGGTTATTTTGCTTAATGTATATCTCCCTCAGCAAATAGTGACTCTATACTCATCTTTATAATTTTTGTAGCTGGAAAAGTGCCTGGTTTATAGTAGATGTTCCACAAATCTGACCTGAATAAATGATGATAAAGCCATGATCGAAACCTAGTATGTGTGATCTCAAAATTCATTGTTCTTTTCACCATTCCAGATGGTTGTATAAGAAAGATAAATATTTATCATAACATGCACCATATACATTTACAAACATGTACAATCAAATTCTAATTACCTTACTTATGATAAAAGAAAATACTCTCAGATCAGTAATCCTTTTCTGATTTTTTAATGCTAATTGCTCATTTCTTACTCCAGATATTTTATCAGTAAAATTGTTGAAACTCTCAACATTATATTTTATGTGATAGAAACTTAAATGTAGCTCTCTGTAGGACATAGACATGGTTATTTCTTTTAATGAAACACAGTCTCACTGTTGAAAATATAGCTCAGAGCGTTGTTATTGGTTCAGTTCACGAAGAAGAATTTCTAAACCATGCAAAGATGATTTAGTGATCCTATATCTTGCCAAGGGCTTAACATTTCCAAATAGGCTTTTGCACAATGAAGTGTAAAGTTCATGGGCTGCTATCGCCATGAGCTTTACATAGGCAACCTCCAGGAACTGATTCAATAGCCAACTCTGGAGTTTTGGATGGCCAAGACCCACTGTGCTGCTGTCAACTTTGGTTAAACTGGTTATATTATTTTTGTACAGAAAAGTGAGTATTCAGGATACATATGTTTGTTATTTTCTTCTAAAAAAATGTCATGATAAAACTATTCTCATATCTATAGAAAAAAAAAAAAAGAACTTCTTCTATATTGAGACCATTAATTGAAGACAGGAAGATTTGTCTTATGCAAAAATATAGTCCACTAATTGTCACCAAGAATATCCCCCGGCCTTTCTCATCTATGTGTACAAATGAGAGACTTCAAATATTATTACCTACAGTACAATGACCATCGATACCTCCTCAATGACTGTTGGACCGGTCTTACTTACTAGAAATTTGTAAAAACTTTTCACGTTCTTCAACACCTACTTATATCCTCCCTCTTACTGCTTCATCTACACCACTTCAGGAAGTAAACAAACTCTAACACCCGAAGTGGTTTCAGGTGGACTTAATACTGAGGACCCAGCACTGGAGGCCCACAGATCAAGAAAATCTCCATTCTCTGCGTGGTTCTGAGCAATTACTCATATACACTGTGCCTCCTTCTCTCCATTTTACAAACAGCAAAATTAACATTTGCTCTATTTACTTCTCATGTCTTTTTGAGAAAATGAAATGAGTTAATAAGTGTGAAAGCATATTGAGAAAGTTGAAAGTGCTAGGCAACTATATGAAATTTGTAATTCTCTCTGAACATGATGCTAACTTGTATTATGAGACCTCTATTTAGAAAGACAAGACCAAACATAGATCTCCACATTCCATCACACATAAAGGATAAAACTTAAAAAAAAAGTAATTTATTACTTTTGAAAAGATAAACCATTTGAAAATTACATATTATTTGATTTGTTTTCAGATCTGAAACAATTACCCATAACATTGCCTCTAGCCATAATTAGTATTAGAAACAAAAGTCATTTATCAAATACATGCTGGCTAAATTATCAAGAATGTTTTCAAAAGAGATGGTATCCCAAACTTTTCTACTCAAGGAACAAAAATAAAATAAAATGCTGGGACTATGAAACACAGGATGTAGTTAAATCCAGTTTTTATTAAGCTGTATGAGCAAAGTGTCTACTGAGAATTCACTGCAGTATTATTATTTGTTATTATTTTTTAAAGCCTGATATAATAATAGAGTCTATCTGTATAATCTCCTCATGTGTGCAACTCGGGAAACTGAGAACCAAGGTGAAAGGATCTTCCTAGAAGATCAGAGACCACAGTTTGTTTGATTCCTTGGCTAATCCTTTGTTGATGCCTCTCTACTCTTCTATACTGGCTTATCTTCAGAGCTCTACAAAGACTGTAGTCAGTATTTACAAGTTGATCCAGATATGCTGAATTAAACAAATTAAATAAAATATCATCTTAATAGTAAAAAATAATGCTTGGGAATTAAACCAAGAAAATGTGTTATAGGAGTAGGTAGTTTAGTTAGAGAAGAAGAAAAAGTGACTTTATGTGATACTTAGAAGATAGATTCTTCAAATTCGATAAACATTTATTAAAATTTTATTGTAGTGCTGGGATTATATATATTTATATATAATACAAAATAATTATATATATATTTATAACATATAAATATGGTATTTTATTGATCTGCACAGTAAATTTTGAGTGCCTATTGTATATAAGTTAGGCACTGGGTATGCCGTTAAGCTTACATAAATGAAAGATATGGTATTCTCAAGGGGCTGATGGTCAAGTGAAATGATTAAGAGATGTAACAATTAACTTGGAAACACAATTTCTAGACAGTTCTTTGAAAATTACTGAGGCTTTTGCATAACATATTAGAAGAACCACCTCAGTGTTAAAAAAGTAAAATATTAGAATGAAATATGCATACTAATCTACATTATAATACACTAATTTTAAAAAAGGAGAACTTATGTCTACTTTAGGGAAAATATATTGAAGAACTCATGGGGAAAGTATTACTTCTATTGGATCTTTTAGTCTTAACTGAAGAACCCACAACTAATATTAAGATTTCTTATTTCTTTCTAAAATTATAGTAAAAAAATGGTAGCACCAGGTATTTTTTCATGAGTTAAAAGTAACAAACAATGATATAAAAGCCAATATAACATAAAAGAAAATGTATCATCTGTAAAATGTCACTTGGTATCATTTTAAGAAATTTAGACATGTTATCTGAAGTCGTGCCTTCTCGAAATTATTTTTAATCTAAATCCAACAACCTATTTACTACTTTCTCAAGAAAAATCTCAAATTAAATTACTCCTTTGAGAGACTGGGCAAATTCAACTCATAAAATCATGTCTATGTACTTGTGATATCAATTTTATCACTCCCTTTCATTTTTTTAAAGATAAAATTGCTTAAAAGTTGTAGCTTAGTTTTTAATAACATTTGAACCAGATTGTTATGATTGTTTGTTAAAGTAAACAACTCAATAAATATGAGTTATTTCTTGTTAAAATTATTTACCAATAAATGTGAAAAAGTATATTCCTTTTAATAAGACAAGGCAAAATCACAAAGTAACATTCCTTTCTGTGTTTCTTCTACAGAAGACATCCGCCCTTAGCAAATCAATGATTTCTACTAAGCAGTTAGTATTTTAAAGAGGAAAAATGCCTACCATCTTACTGAAAGTTTTTCAAAGATTATGTAAAAACTTTGATTATTTATTCTAATTTCTCACTTTATTCCACTAATTTCATCTTTGAACTCTGATGATGGTCTTCCTTTCCTTAAAACTTCTTACTTGAATGGTATTCAGAGCAATACCAGCTTGTCTATCTCTAATATTTATTTTTCTCTTTCGTTTTTATATCCCATAATCGCACCATTCTAGATCATTTTTTTTAAAATAAATCCATATTAACAGAGAGAGTTATTTTCTTCCCCAGGGTTCTTACTTTCATGTCTATACCAATAAATAGCTACTCTGATTGCCACTTCTGTTGTCTATCCTCATTTCTAGGTTCATAGTTCAAATGTCTTAGAGATATTTAAACTTGAAAATCCCATCCAAATCTCTAACCCAAAGTGTCCTCATTGAGTTCATTCCCCACCCAAATCAACTCTACTTTCAAACTGTTCTCCCTTTGCCAGAGAAACCATGTCCAAATTATTAGGGTTTTGTACCTTGACCCTTTAAAATTTATATTTCCTATATTGAAGGCTGTTCTAATTTTAGAACACCCGTAATCAATTTTCATTTCAATAAATATCACACAATTCAATAAAACCTATCAAATTAAAAGTAAAACAGTGATAAATTAGCTAAGACAAAAACAATTTTCAATGTAAATGCTTAAAAGGGCTCAGCCATATATTCTCAATGATACAACTAAATAGTGTCTTTGTTGCTTGAAAGTTTCATTTGAAAACAGAAATTATGCATGCTGGAGGAACTGTAATATTTTTAAATTCTTTAAATGACTTACTAACCCTTTACTAAATTAAAAAATTGAATTTAAAATCTTATGTTTTCTTTATTCTTTTAGATATTTAATCACTTCTAGTTCCCTCATTGAATATACCCTTTCCTCTAAGAGCATTGGACATTGTAAAGGAGAATATATGTCTTTTCTATTATATGCATGAAATAATGAAATATTATCCAGAAACCTAACGTAACTACAGATAAACAAATGTTGCATATAAAAATTTGTATAGTGAGCTAACGTCAACTCCAAATTAAACCAGCCAGATTCCAGAAAAATAGAATGTTACAGATGGTAGTAACATAAGGTTTATAAAAACACAAAATTTAGTATTTCTAACAAACATACTTGTTTCCAATTTTTTTAAAATAAATAAATTTTGTATAGTTTAATGTTTTCCCACCATAGTTTCTTTCATCACACAAACAGCTTTTCATCTTCGAGCATCTCCCAGATGTAGAATTGAGTAATTGAAATGTTCATTGTAGAATCACTAAGATTTCTGTAATTGTTACAGCTTCTAGAATGACTATGATGTATAACCTTTTCTGAAGATTTTTTCAGTTATTATTAGACCTCTACTAGTTCGGTCTGTTCTCTTAACAGCTCATTTGGTGAAAGAGAGGGATGTTGTTCAATAGCATCACAGCTGGCTTTCTCTTGTTGGTAACTACCTGCATATTGCACTGGATTACACTTTAATTGCAAACACAACAAATAGCCTTGAGCCACTCTGCTGTTTCCAGGATTTTAAAAGTTCTCCCCCATCAACTATTGACTTTTTACAACTTTTGCCACCAGGTACAAATTGTATTTCAACGGCATGTTGATCTCCAGAAGAGGTTTGTTTTTAGTCATTCTCCAGGGATACTGGATGTATAATGCTTTTTGTTCAGGTGTAGCTGATGCTTTGTAGAGCTTTGTGGAGACTTACAAGTCAATGGTTGGCTCTAGGGACTCACAAAAATCATGCAGTGCTCCATGAGAAGTAGCACTGATATCATGTTGAATTCAGTGAGGACTGACGGGTACACAGTTGAAACATTTTCACTCAGACTAGATTTAGATGGTAATCTATGAAAAATAATTAAGGAGATTGTTTATTTTAAGACTTGGTTCATCCTTCTCAGATAAATTATCATATTACAGGGAAACACTAATGCATATATATTTAAGACTTTCATTTGTCTTTAGTTTATGTAATTATGAAATAAAATTCCAATAATAAAAGATCTTCTAGAGTGTTTGTCATAAGCTTTATAACAAACAGTTCCTATTCTCTTTGTGTAATATTAGAAATGAAACAAAACCAACATTCTATACTAAAGCCACTTTGGTAATGACAAAGGGTTATCACTTTGAGACCTTACAAGTTTTGAACTAAAAATATTTCAATAATATTAAAAGTATATATTTTTAATAAAGTTTGCAGAACTGGACTACCCCACATCACAAAGACTAGTATATGAAAAACATTCTTATGTAAGTGTACATACATTTGAAAAGTATTTTTATTCCAAGCTACCTGCCTATTGGAAAATTGTTTAAAACAAAAACAAAAATAATAAACTTATAAACTTAAAAGTTTTATTGTATCAATTTTGTTAAACTTATATTTTGAGTACCTACTCTGGTAGGCATGGAGAATACATGAATGGGAAAGTTTCTGCTCCTGATAAACTTAGAATCTACTGAGAGAGACATCTGAATACTTAATTTCAGTAATTTCAGTAGAATATGGGGAATATAGAAGGAAGCCTCAGACACATTTGGTCAAATCTGGCTGTTAGGAAAGCTTTCTTTGTGACTATAATATTTAAATGGGAATTTCATATGACTTAATAGACTTTTGGCTTAGTAAATGGATGAATTTTAAGAAAGTAAAAGACTAGAATCACATTCAGATGATTGCAGCATAAATTCATCTAACAAACACTGACATGGTTTTCCATCTTTACATCCTTTCTTATCTCCTTGCTTGCTTATGCAAACTGCTAAATATTTGTAGAAATTCAAATGAAATCTATTGAAGTTCACCTTGATTCTATATTTTTTTTTTCCTGAGTTTACTAAAAGCAATCTGACCCTCTCATTTCTATTGACTATGAGCTCAGGAGTTGTTTTCTAAGGTAAATATTCTGGTAGTCTCAGTGTAGCTTTGTTGTTTTAGAAACAAAACAGGAATAAACCTAAACTGCCTATTCTATTGTAGTTATATGAAGAATGACTTATGATTTGAAATTGTTTTTTTATATAACAATTAGATAGCATACAAAATAATTTGAAGTGACCGAGATAGTTACATTTAAAAATTCACTGTAAATTCTTGCAATGTCTTTAATATAGGCACACTAGGAAAATTAAAATCTAACCAGAACTTTAAAATGAAAACTATTTTGTTCTTTTATTAAAGACCACCAGCAAAACTAATAATTGAAATGTTATTTTTAACAATGTCTGTTTTGAATCCGGATCTCATAAACTTTGTATCATTAACATTGACCATTAATTTGCACTGCATCAATTGAATTTCTAACAACTTGGCAATAGAATTAAACTATCCTTAGGCAGGATTTATAAATAGACAATTATATACCCTTCACATACATAATTGATGCTTTGTATGTGCTAATAGTATTGTAATATTGACATAGAACTAACATATTCATTCTGAATGATTGCCTTTGATTAATGTAAGCTTGCTTTATCTTTATCTTCCCAATTTTTTATAATGTCTGTCATAACTGGGTGGTATCAATATAATATAATTCAAGATAAGTGTGAGAAAGAACAGTGTTTGAAAATTTAAAATAATTAGATACCATTATCCACCTTAATGTGTTATAGGCATCCCCGGAGAAAACAGAATGGAGAAAGGTAAAAAACTTTAACCTTCTTTACAACTTATGCAATGTAAGCCCACTTCACTAGCATTAAATTTCTTTCAAAAAGATGAGAAAATTTTTTATTTCTGGCCGTTAGCGAAAAATATAAATGACAGTGGAAGTTCTGTAAATGTCTATATTCCCTAGGGTGATCCAAATTAAGAAACAAATGTTTTTCCAATAGCTGCTATCCCTTGAGCATCATTACAAGTTAAGATAATGTCTGTAATGGCCTGGATCTCTAGTAATATTGAAAATACACAAATAGTTACCCATAAATGAGTGAGATAAGTTACATGTAGAGAATAAATCAAAAGAAGGGTAATGAGTACTTAAGAAATATATTTTATATAGTATGGTCAGGTATGGATGGCCTCTCTGTACAGGTGACATTTGAACTAAGTGACTGATGAGATTGAACTAGCCATGTGAAGATCTGAGAGAAAAGGGTTTCACAGCACAGAAGAGCAAGTGCCAAGACCCTGAACTGAGAATGGACTTGGACTCTTTAAGGGTAAGGAAGAAGGGCAATGTATTTGAAGTTCTATGAGTATCAGAGAAAATGAATAAAGGTGATGTCCACAAGATTGAAAGGCTCAAATTAAGTAGGGCCATTAGACTTGATTAAAAGGTTACATTTGAAAGTTTCCACATGCAATCCAGCAGTAAAAAAAGTTTTTCTCTGTCTTCAAAATAGATCCAGAATTTGACCACTTCTTAGAGCTTCTGTTATTATAGTCCTGTTTAAGTCACTATAACTTTTCACCTGGAATTTTACAGTACTCTGTTAAAATGCATTCCTGCTTTTACCACCCTTTTACAGTTTTTTTTACCATATCAATCAGTGATCCTCTTAAAATGAAATTATCTATATGCTCCATGAACTGTGGCTTTGAGTAATTAGAAAAAGATACTGTGGACAAATGTATCTGAAAAATGCACACCATCTGCGAAGAAGTATTAGAAAAATTACTTCCTTGAGACTTTGATCCTTTTTGTCTCATCTGCCAAGCTTCTATGCAATGCACAAAGCATGTAACTGCAGAAGATGACTTCCCAGGGAATCCTTGTGTCCCCTTTTCTGCTTTATACTTCTCCATGGTACTTATCTTCTAAAACCAAGAGAAGTGTATGGGTTTGGAATATATTTTGATTGGTAAAACAAAGAGTTTCAGACAGATTAAATTTGGAAAATTAGTGAAAAGGAGAGTTAGGGGTAACTTTGGTTTGATTTTAGTAACCAGGTAGATGGGAATGAAATTTAATGAAATGAGAAACAGGGAGAAAAGGTTTAAGTGCTGATGGGTACAGTGGGGTAGAAACAAGGGCAGACATGTCACTGACTTTTTAAAAAATTTCTGTCTTCCTCTTCTTCTCTTTCTTCTTTTTCTCTAATGCACCAAACATACAAGTCATTTATTTTATGCTTCTTTCATTCTTTTGAAATTTTTGCTTAGAAAATTTTTCTTTGCTCTAAATAATTATGTATATTTTTGTTGTTTTAAGATTTCTTGGTTTTGTTTTTAAATTATTACATCATCTGGAATTTATTTAGATATATAAAATTGAATTCTAATTGAATTTTCTCAAATATTTAACCAATTATCTCAGAAACCTTTGTTTATTTGTTGAATAACTCCTTTTTTTTCCCCACAGAGCTAAAATATCACTTATTTTCATATATTAACTTTTTATAGATGGTTGAGTATTTCTGGAATTTCTATTTCTTCTGTTAAAGCTAATTTTAAATATCATTTTTTAAACTAATGTAGGTAGTTTCATTAATTTTTTTCTCAAAATTAGATTGGTTCCTTAACTGTTTATTCTCCCTAATAAATCCACTTAGGATTCTACTACTTCTTTACACTTCAGTCATTTATTTATATTTTTTTAAATAATTTACTCTAGGGTTCATATCTCTTTGACTTATGCTCACTTGCCTTGCACTTTGCCTCTTTTGCCTACGAAATCTTATACTCTCTCTTCTATACTCAAATTAGTGGCCAATGCCTCTAAAAGAGTTAATTTAGTTGCTCTATCACTTGTGTTTTTCTAGTAGTATATTCATCTGCTCTAAATACTAATCTTACCATATTGTAATTTCTTATACTTGTGTCTTTGTCTTTTACTAAATCATGCCTTCAGGTCTTGTCTATTTGTATCTTTAGAATCTCTCACATTTTCAATCATTTAATAAGTGTTGAATATATATTTGTTTAATCAATAAATTGATATTTTGGCCTCTATAATTCTTTACTTTTCCAGACCAAAAAAGCTCCATTTCTTATAAATAATTTTTTATTCACAAAGCTATATTTTATATGACTTATTTGATAAAACTTGTCTAAATACCGAGGGCTTTTTCATTTTATTACTGTTTTGCCACACTTATCCAACTTTATTTAAACACTTTTTAAAAAATAGTTTATATATGTATGCATTAAATTTCATATTTTTATTTATTCTAGATAGTAGATATAATTTAAAAGTGGGATTTAATCACCAAACATAGTATCTATTCCATCCAAATCTGTAAATCTGCTAAGTTTGTTTATTTCTTTACTCCAGTTGGTTACATGAATGTTGAAGATTCCAGAGCCTTGTGATAAAGCACTAAAGACCTTAGCATTTACTTGATCATTTGCCCAAACTATATTTTGCCAAAGAATTTAAAAGTTCATAATAAACTTTGCCAAAGCTTTTTTGAAATCTATGACAACATCTTCATCTATCTTTTTAGGTATCCTGTTAAAACACTTTTTTAGACTTGGCTTAATAATGAATAGAAATAACAAATATGTCATTTGAATAATGTATTTAATACATTTTTTTCACTATACAAACTATAGATGAAAATGGCTCTGAAACTATTTCTAAATAATTCACTTGTTTCTGTCTTCTTCATAGTGTCAGCTTCATATGGACATACATTCACTCAAAACAGTAAAATGACTGCATCAATGTAAGCTTCTGCAACCAACATTAACCAGAAAGAGTGTCTCAGTGCCAAAATTCCTGGAGAAAGTCTTGGGCTTTGAACTGATTGAACCACCCCATTCATGTTTTTATTACTGCCTGGGGCCAGGGAAACTCATACAATAGTGGTTTAGGCCTGAGTCACTGGAATCAATCAGAGTCCATGGACATGAAGAAGCACTGGTGGATAGTCAATCCTTCTCAAAACCCATGGCTGCTGTTCAGGGTAAAAGATATACAATAGAAATTGAAAAGAAAATCAGCAGTGTACCCAGCAGACACAGATAAAGACAAACACATAGGCGGTGTACAATAGGTCAGTTTTGAGATAGTTGCAGTTTTCTCGCTATGGTGATTCAGCAAAACATCGTGTACACGGTCATATGTAATTGTAATTTACAAGGTTGGGAATATTTTCTTATATGGGACAATTGGAAGAGCATTTCAAGAAAAAGGAATGAAATTGGATCATCTTCAAAATTTATTGGCCAGTGTCTAACATCTTTGTTTTAGCCTTCTTGATCCAGTTCTATTTTTATAGTTTGTGGAAGAAATGTATTGAGAAATGGTGGATCTGTGACCATGTTTTCTTTTCTTTTACCATAAAAGCCCTCAGGGGCTATGTGTTTGTCTGAGCAAGTTGTCAGCCAATTAGAGTTTACTGCTGAAGAAGACGCTGAGAAAGTTAATCCTGATCCTTCAAGGCATAGTTAGAAAGGAAATATGAATCTTAAGTAGTACACATTATTTTATCCACTGAGAACCAGAGACTAGTTAGTCAGGAAGAAGAGGGGATAATTTTAATGGGCTCATTTAAACAGGAAAACCACAGCATACTCAGAAGAAGCTATTTCTTTCCCTTGGCATATAGCTGAGGGTGGGGAGGGAAGCATTAAAGAGTTGATACTGACATTTAAAGGCTCCTTCTTCAGTATTTCTTTTTTTCACATATTAGAACTGCAAAAATTATAGGTCACTGTACTAGAAATCAGGTGCTATGTATTCTCTTCCTATTCTAATAGCATTATGGGTATCCCTTACCCTCTCTAGTCCTCTGAGTTTTTCCTGTGTGAAAGAAAAATAATGATGACTGCCATATGGATTTCTTAAAGTGATGACATATCTGTTAAGAAATAAAATCTCTTGTGGACTATAATAATGCATATAACCAGCATATATTTTATTTAATCACTTTCAGTTCTTGGTCAGAGTCTTTAAGTCAGAAAGTTTTAACAATTCTCTTAGTCACGTGATATGAGTGGACTATACCCAACCTATGGACTCACTTAATCTGCATATTGAGTCCTCGTGGAATATTTTGATTCAGTTGGTCCAAGGTGGGAGCAGAGGATCTTTATTTTTTTTAATCTTCCCAGTTGATTCAGATTCTCAGTTTTGGTAAATATTGATCACAGCCAATTACGGGTTTTAGAATATAAGAAAACTCCCCCTTTAATTGCAGCCAACGAGTAAATATTAAGCCAACCAGTAAATTCTCTGGAAGCCAAATATTAATTAAGATCTTATATGGGCACTAAAATTTCACTGAATATGTTTTTAAAAATGAAAGAAATTTTATGAAAACATCTCTGGAGTGTAGTAGAAATATATAAGAAAAATTTTGGCAATAAATTGCCTGAAGTGTTAAGGAGTGGTGAGAGGAAAAGATTAAAACTATCAAGTGGCTACTTTGAACCTCTAAACTTTCTGCTATGGAAACTAGTCTCTTTACTACAAAGAAGACTTGCAGTTCTTCAGGTTGGGTCATCCTCCTTCTCCTTAGTTACCCTGAACAGAATGCAATCGCTCCTCTAAATAAATGTGGAAAAGAGATTTCTACTGGATTCATTTGAAGGGGCTATCTGGTATGCCCTTTTGACTCCATCTAGTCCTTCAGAGTGACTTTTCTAAAACTGTACAACTCATCTGGGACAGATTTGAGATTATAGCCCATGTCTTTATTTCCAAGTCCAGTCATTTAAACACCTCACACCATTCTATCTTTAATAGTACCTTAGCAAAATTATTTTCAATTAATAAATAGCCAGGAATTTACAGTAACAGATCCTAACTCTTTTTTTTTTTTCACTTTAACAAAGCTTGCCAAGCGAGTTTGTACTCTCAGGGCAATATATGTACGGTTAGAGTACTATGTTCGGGCTCTGTGTCAGTCCCAGGGAGCTGCAGAATAGAGCTAGAGGAAGGTCACAAAAGAAAGAAAAGCAATAAAAATGCCATATCCTGGGGAAAGTATTAATAAATTATATCATGAAGATTATATATGTGTGTATATATTCACATATGTGGTTATGTTGTCATATTTATGAATACAAAACTATTACATTTAGTTCCTACTAATCACTTAGTTTTAATAATGTAAATTAAGCATAAGAAAAGTGATATGATCTCTTAATACTTAAAATTATACACAGACAGATCACACTTAAGAAATTCAATAAACAAAAGTTATACCTACAAACGATAAATCAAAGGATAATTATTTATTGAGAAAAGATTTATAAAAAATTAAACACTCACTTTCAGTAGCAGTTCTCCTTCTGCATTAAGCACTTGTATTTTTGTTTTAAAATGACCTGATAGCCAAAAGGACACTAACCTAAATATTAGAAGATACTACAAATAGATTTACCCACAGTTTGAAGATATAAGTGGTCATATAGTCCTATTTTTTCAAAATAAAAATTTGGGAAAGGAAACCTAGTCTTTATAGACTTCATACATGGGTAAAAAGTATTTTGAAAAATAAGTTTATAAAATATCTATACTTTTGAAGATTTGCAAAGTATATTAGCAAAATTAAGGAGCTGAAAAAGCCTGGAACAAATAAATTGTTTAATTTTCTTTTTCTATTTCCCCCAAGCTTATATGACCACAGAACAATTTAATATAATACTAGACTTAAATATTCTCTGATATTACTATTCAGAACAATTATAGATCTAAATTAAATAGAAAACATTTGTTTTACACTTTTTATAATAGTAATATGCAGCATTTTAACTAGATATGCAAGCTTCTCAATGGCTGACCTTTGACATTGTAGTCTTTTGTATTCCTTCAAAGACCTAATGCAGTATTGGGCATATAATAGGGGTCTAATCAATACCTTCTAAATAGATCACTGAGCAATCAGTCATTGGCATATGCTTCACATGGAAAATAAAGGAGTGCTTATTTTTGTTCTCCTAGAAACGAGGTTATTTTTGTTATCTTTAGAAATATTAAAATAAGCCTATATAATCATTACTTCCATTTGTGGCCTGCGAATCAGCTGGTTATAACTTGTTTAAGAAAGAAAAAAACTGTTACTAGATTTGTCTTTCTGCCTTAAGAAAAATATATAATTGTGACTGGTCAGCAAAGACTATAATGGCATATATCAAGATGGCAATATGATATAATAGAAAGAGTGGAACTTCAACTCAGTCCCCAGTAGCTGCTCTTGTCCCAAGAGCCTGAACTAGATGGACTGCATTTTCTTTCCAACTTCAGCTAAAAAGAGGCAGAAGAGGCAGGAAATAAGTAGAGCCAGGATTTCATTGCTTTACCCTTTTTCTCTTTAGGTAACTGGTTTTTCTATAGCCTTTTACTGAAGGTCACTTGGCCTATCAGGCGGCCCACTCCTGGGTTCCAAGAATTGCTCTCTTCCCTTTGCCCTTTCTCAAGTGGAAAGATGGAAATTTTTCTCAGATGTTTTCAGCCTCAATATACAGTAATATACACAATTCCTTGTTATTTTTCTTAAACTTTGCCTACAACTTTGTAAATAGCCTCTATATTAAATTCTCCTCAATGACCTTGTTTGTGTGTGTCTGCCATCTCTATCTTGCCTTTATCCTAACAGCTATATTAGCTGTGGGGTGACTTTGTATAATTACTTAATTTACTTTAGCCTCAGTTTCTTTACCTGAGAAATGGGGATAATAATATCTATCATTTCTATCTTATAGGTCTATGGGAAGGTTAGATGAGTCAATGTTGATTTTATTTCCCTTTACAAACCCTTTTATTTCTAGAAGGTGACCAAATAACATTGTGTGTAACTTTAAGTCTTGCCCTTACTTCAGATAAGAAGTAAATTCCCATACTGAGCCCCGTGGTGGCCAAAAGCCAAGCAATACTCTTAGCACAATACATATTGTGTGCACGCATAGAGAATTTGAGTGCTAACTTTGGAAAGAAGAGAAGTCTACACATAGGAAACACCCAGACTAGAGGTCTTTCAAAGAGTAGCAGTTATTTGAACAACACAAAGACCTTTTTCTTTTGTAAATAAAACAAAAAAAAAACATAGGCTAGGGCATTTGGGTACAAAAGCACTGAAATAAGATAACAACATATTATTCTAGTGAGGTTAGGCATACATCTTTAAGTATACAGTGCAGATGATGAATTGTTGTTTAGAAACCTGATGGCTCAAAGTTTATTATAATAATAAAGCCACACATTCGCATTCAATAAATATTTGTTTAATCTTTCTATATATTGACATTGTGCTAGACATATTGAAATACGTTATTTATTTATTTAAGAGAAAACTACTAGATGAAGATTTTCCCTTACAAGTTGTCTATGTTGCTTATTTTTTGACCAATAAAAATAACCAGGTAAAGAGAACATTTATATCCTTTCCTTAGAATAGAAACAGCATTTGTGATTTAATTTTCAAGATCCCTCTTTTTGATATGGAACTTTTTCCCAATGTAATAATAAATATTACATCAATGTGGGTAAGGGCTAATTATTCTCATCTGCTTCTTCTCTCCTTGTAGTATTTTATGTGTCCCTCTCTGAGTTTCGTGCTTAGTCAAAGAGATGCTATTTACACAGAAAGAAACATCCTGGGTTGAAGGTCAAGCAGTAATGGTAGTCTTTGATAGGACCATTAAACAAAAGCCTCCTTCAAGTATTTATTTGTTGAATCAATTTCAACAAGATTACAAATTAATCAGATCAATAAGTAAGAGAAAACCTGGATGGTAAATAATCACCAATACATGAGATCTATCTATACATAATGAGATTGAACTATTAAGTGCCAGATAAAACAAACACCCTACACCATACATCACACACACACACACGCGCGCACACGCATACACACACACACACCAATAAGTCAGGATTAAATATAATGACTTATATAATGTCAGCTATTTTAGTTAGAATAGTAAGAATTTACAGTTTGTACTATTATTCTTCCAAGTTTATTCTATCATTTGTTTTTTTGTTTCATTAAGTGGAGTGGGAGAAATCCATAAATAAAACGTTATGATTTATGGCAAATCTCTTTATACAGCTCAATAAACTCAACCAAAGTTTCTTAGACAGGGCCCCAAACTCAGTGAAATTAAATGATTTACAGAGATCGTCAAGCACAAACTTGAAATAGTTTATATAAAGCTGTGGTCAATAACCATATTAATCATAAAAGTGTTGAATTGCTGCAAGGATTAAATAAGTTTAACTTGTATAGGGGGTCTCACATAGTAATGTTCTTTAGGGATAAAGTACATCGCTTGTTGCCTTTGCTTCAGCTTAAGTCAAGAAATGTGGCATAGACTAACATAAACTCAAACCTCGACTAAAATCAAGCAACTTAATGCACAACTAACTAAAAGGTGTTTAATATGCATGCTAACGAGACAGAATTTCTGTGTTTTAAGGACCCCCATCTGCAGAACTGTAAGCACTAAATTTTCCTCTCAGAGAAAAGAGAGAATTGCTTTGGTTACTTTAAGGAAGTTGAGGTTTCTCTGAGCAAATTGTAGACAAGATTTCTGAATGATCTTTTATTCTTTCTGCATGAACATAAAAAAATGTAAAGTTAAAAATTTTCAGTCATGACTATGTAACTATGAACTCCTATACATTTTCTTCTATTCTCCAGCAAAGAAGTGTACAATTGACCCTTTAACAACACTGCTTTGAATTGCCCAAATCCACCTATACGTGCACTTTATTTCCCAATAAAGATACAGTCAGCCCTCTGTATCCCTGGGTTTCATATTTGTGGATTCAACTGACTGTGTATGAAAAGCAGTAATAGTTTTTATCCTCTGTTGGAAGTTTATGGATGAGGAAGGCTGACTTAAGTTATATGAGAATTTTCAACTTTGTTAGAGTTTGGCTCCCCTGTCTCTGCGTTGTTCAAGGATCAACTGTGTCTTGCGTTTTTTTATTTTATTTCTGAACTTTCTCAATCACCCCTCACCAGCTATAAAATAGAAAGGTAGAATGATAAAGCAGAAATGCGCAGAGTGTACTTTGGGGTTTTTCAGAGACCTGTCTGTATAACTGTATAAGCCAAAATAATCAAGCCTCTAAGCAATTAAGATCAACTATAGAAACTAGCACAGTAAATATGAAACCCCTTTTTGTATAGATCCCAGTAGCCTAACTACTTGATATATGCAAGATGTGATCAGAAAGAAAGAAGAAGAGACAGAACTTGATTTCATGAGGCTAATAGCTGTGGCAAAACTTCCTGAGCATGGGACCAAGTGTTTCTTAAGCCTTAAAATTGGCATGTTAGGATTTGTCCTTTCTACATTATAAAGTGGTAGTAAAACTTAAAAAAATATAATTTTGTGCTAAAAGTGCTTTGAATTATATAAAGTGCTTTTTGAGGAGGAGTCCCCTTTCTCCTCAAAAGTTCAAAGTGACAAGCAGGGAGCAAGCAATGGCCAGAATTGGGTAAAGATTGAAATTAAATAAAAATATGTGAGGAGAGCCCTTAGTCACCTACTCTATATGACCATTCTTGTATCTCTTCAAAGATAAAAATAACCTGATTGGCCTGATTTCAGGATATCTATGGCCACGGTTATTCGTGAGAGGGTTCATAGTTTATTGAAAGGCCAGAAAGTGATTTGCTTTTCTCTCTCTTCACCCTATAAAGCCTAAAGCATAAGAAGATAGTTCTGGCCATCTATCCTCCTTTCCCCCCTGTATCATAAATATTGATCCTCTCTTCTTCTTAGTTTCTCAAAATTTCATAGTGAGAATCAGAATATGAAAATATTACAAAACTTAGGTTGGGATTTATTAGAATTTCCTAAGGATATGAGGGTAGAACTTTGCATTGGGATTTGGGCTTAGGCACAGATGACAATAAAGTGATTGTGATCCCTGTGCCATTGTCACTTTCATGAATTCTTCTCTTTAGAGCATTGTAAGAAGAAATGGTTATGAGATGGAATGGGGTTCAGATGACACCCTTTCTCTGGTCACATTATCAAAATCTTGCCTTGATTTATGACACATACCCCTAGAATTCCTTGTACCACCATTTATCCATTCAGTCAACATATGTACTCTTCTAGGTACAAGAGACTCAGTGATTGACAAGACATATGAGGATCTTGCTTTTGTGGACTATGTATTCTAGGAGGAAGAGGTGCCATATGTTATACACAAGGAGGGAAAGAAGGAGAGAGGGAAGGAGAGAGAGAGAGACTATGCAACTACTTTATATTTGTTAAGTAGAGAAGCTTTCTCTAAGGAGAGCATATTAAGCTCAAGGGGAGGGTGTAGAAAAAAAGAAGGACCCAAGAGGCCAGTGGGTGGTGCCAGCAAAGACAGCTGAGAAAATCAGGCAGTGAGATAGAAGGCAAATCATGGCGAGGGGATCCCTATGTTTCAGAGCATTCCTATTTAGGTAAAAGAAGGTGTGTTCTTCCTGTCAAACAATGACAGCATTTGAAGAGTATTAAAGGGAAAGAATTTCAGAAATTATATAAGATGTCTTACCAAAACCATTTGTGGAAGAATCATATTTTTGGGGCTTTGTTCCTTTGCTCTGCTAGTGAAGAAACATTGTCTGACTTTCTTGAGAGAATGTTACTGTTCATTCTATAAGAACAAATGCAGGATTTCAGGGAGAATTGGGGGAGTTTAAAATTAACTTCAATTTTTACTCACATTCACCAGCATGAATGTCACCTAAGACTGTCAGTACGGCTTGAAATGCTGCAAATTCAAATGTTTAATGATCAGGTTAGTAATGGCTTTAAAAATCAAATTTGTGGTATCTCAATCCATATGAATTATAATAATGGTAATTTGAATGTTTTAAAATAAGTACAGATTTATTTTTGATGCAGCAAAATGTCTGCAGGCCAAAATGTAGTTCCATGAAAGATGACAAGTAGGAAGAAATAAATTTACACAGGATATTTTGGAACAATGAGAGATAAAGCTAAGAAGTATTGATTTGAGATTTTTGTATGGTTTGGAGGTCAAATGGAAATCAGATGGTCAAAAGGATTATAAAATATTTGCTTTACAAGCTGATAATAGCAAGAGGAATAATATATAACCAAAATCTCAGCCATCCTTATCCTGGGTATATATCCCAGAGGATTTCTCACACTGATCTTAAGGAAATGTTTGGAAATGTTTGAAAAGGTAGTTTTTACAGAAGAGGAGACTTTGAGGCAACCTAGGAATATGGGAAGGGATACAGGATTAAATAACTAAAATGTGATAGATAAATGCTATAGATTATGATGTTATGGTTAAAATAAATACATAAATGTACATATAGTAAAATGCACAGAACTTATACATATAGTATAGAATGAAAAAAAGAAGCAGAAAGAAATTTATGACACAACATGATTTATATTTAAAAATATTCTAATACTTCTTCTCAACCTGCTTTATAAGGTTATACTCATATCAAAAGACTAAAATCAAATATATTAGGTGCCTATGGAAAGAGAGAAGGATGAAAGAAGGCATAAGGAATGAAAGGGGAAAATAGAATAAAATTAAATAAGAAGAGAGGACCTATGTTGATAATGTGCTATGAAATAAAGAGTGTAAGTAACTTATGTCTCTCTTCTGGGCAGAAGAAAATTAAAAAAAAAAACACAAGAAAACATTTTTTTATTCACTTTTCCAAACTCCTCTAAGAATTACGGAAACACAAAATGAATTGAGAATTGAAAATAACAATTGGCGTCATCTTAAGGTAGCACAGCAAGTTGTGGGCCAAAATTAGCTCCTACCTAACATTCCAAGCACGTGAGACTCAAACAGCCCCTGAACTTTTCCATGTGGTCTGGGTGTCTGGTAAAAGGAGCAAGGACATAACACTGAAGGAATAGGTGAGTGTTAACATTTGTTTAGTGACCCTCAATTTAGAGAGAGTAACTCACATCCACATTTTAGTGGTCTTAAGAAAAATGAGACGATATCAAAACCATGCCCTGTGCAACAGTAAGAGAAGATAAAATGTGCTCTTTCCTCTTCCTCTCCCTGTTAGCTATTGTAATGCCTACAGATGTTTTCCTTCTGACTCTCATCTTTGCTTCCCTCTGTGACCCTTCCCCTCATACTGATTTTGTTTTTAACTTTCCTTGACTCTCAGTCCTGGCCTCCTGACTTCCTTGTAACTAACACCATATCCCTGTTGGCCTGGCATCCACTTGAAGATTATTGCTTTGCACTGGCATCTGAGAACTTCCTCCTCTCCTGACCTTGACAGCCACCATTCAGTGTTGTATATTTGGAAAAGGAAAGGCAGAGGCTCCCACACAGAAACATCTGTGTCAGCGCCCATTTTCTCGTATCTACTTAGAATATTTTTCTTCATACTATGCTGGCTATTAGTATGGATCTAATGTTGCTTTTTAATGAAAACCACATTTAGATGTAGAAAAAATTACCTTCATATTTATATAAAGGATCCTTAAGTGAGATCTAAATGTTAATGCCCATGTTCCCTAGAAGTCAAAGACCAAAAAGAAGACAAAAACCTACTAGACTGGTATTTAGGGCAGTAAGCTAATAGGGATCATTTTATAATTTAGCACTGAACTGGACTTCTTATATAACCAAGAGGGGAATTTTCTTTGGATTGAATATCTGTTTCCTGTTCTGATAATTGGCACCTGCTCTAAATTTGGATGAGAATGCCACGTGCAAGACGAGCATCTGGTGTCCCAAGCCAAAGTGAGCTTAGAAGACTCCATATGTGATCAGAAACAGGAAAACTTTCTGGCTGAGGTTTTCATTAGGCAAATGAAAGCTTTAGAGTTTCATTTCACTTCAAAGACAAGATCCTCCAAACAGTACATCCTGTTGTGCTGTTAGTGATGATATTATATTAATAGCCATGAGATACCGGGTTAAAGAGTGGAATAGACGGCATCTAATTTCTAGCCATAAAACGTGAGTAGTTGGGCAGCACCAGTGATTTTTGTGACATTTAAAAGATGATTAAAATATTTCTAAAGTCCTCAGAAAGTTTCCCCTTGAATATATTTGCCACTCTGTGATGGAATGAGTCATGCAACTATTTCAATAACCATAAGCTGTCTCAGCTATGCTGTAAAAACAGGAGCAAAAGTCAACTCAATTGTTATGAACAGCCAGCTATTCCAAAATGATCCTTTGACTTTTCATTTGCTTTTCAACTAACTCATGCCATCTCTGTTTACTAATACAGATTGCTATAACCAAGTAATGTCACATTTATTAAGTGCTTACTCCGTGCCAGATATGTTGTTAGATAAATTAGCATGCCTGTGATTTGCCATTTGTCTACTTTGCTCTCAGATCCTTTCTCTGTCTTTCTGCTGTTTTGCTGTTTCTTGTGGAACTACATTTCCAAAGTTCCCTTTACCCTCTGGCTTCTATGTAGGTTTGACCAATGAAAGACATTGCTAAAAGCTGGTGTCCTTTTCTTGGCACTGCTGGCAGCATTTCAGCCTCTCTGATGCTCTAGTTTTCATCAGCCAGCCTCTCCCTTGGTGTCCCAAATACTGCTGAGTGGATACTGTCTGGTTCCCCATTTCATCAAGGTATTCTCCTCTGGAAGCCCCAGCCAAGCCAATTTATCCCTTTGTTTTTCCAGGAATAAAGGTGGTTGTGGCTGCCTTCTATGTCTAATAATTAAGATGCCTAAACATCCTTTTATTAGCTTCTCAGCTTTCCCAACATCTGTCTAACCAATTTTCTGTTTTAATTTTTTTTCTGTTTGGTATATCCTGAATGCACTGTGTTTTCCTAATTAGATATTGGCTGATATAATGAACATGTATACTATCTAGGCTAACTGAAACTAAAAAATTGTAACGAAGGTATCATTATCCCACAGGAAAATAGCACACAATGCAAAGGCTCTGTGAAGTTAAAAATGTGTGTGTGTGTGTGTGTGTGTGTGTGCACGCGCACATGTCCACACACGCATGTATGTGCATGTGGTCATAAAGATAGGAAATAGGGATCTCCAATGTGAAATATGTTTGCACTCTAAGACTATGTCCTTTCAATGACACCACATGGCCATGCCTTCCTTGCTGCCATCTGTTGTATTACAGAATATTATGAAATCTACTTCTTTTTAGCAGAATATCCTGCCTAGCAGAAGGCAGCCCTAGTAAAAAGGGGTAAGCAAGCTATCAATGACCCACATGTACCTAACTTTTTTTTATTGCCCCCAAAAGAAGAATCACCTTTACTCCTACTCAAGATCAACTCACCCCTTGAGTTCTTGACTAAATCCCCAGACTTTCCTCTAGAACCTTGCTTCTTCAGTGATCTCCTTTCTCCACTGTTTGACCTTGTCATTTCTTTCCCAACACACACATACATAATTCTTATCATTAACAACACCAATTTCCTTTGATCCTGTATCCAACCACTCTCTTATTTTTTTATGTTTTCAGTCCTCTGCTTTCACATCTTCCCTTTACTTCCCTTTCTACTGTCTTCATCACTCTACTTCTTTCAGTCTGGACACTAATAATCTCATTGCCAAATTTCCTAATTCTCTGACCTTAAAGGATACCTCTGCTACACTGCCATCACCTTTATCACCACTTCCCTTTACTATTCCCCCTCTTACAAATCAGACTATTTGCTCATGTCTCTTCATACGCTTCTGTTTTTTCTACCTGTTCTTTAAATGTTACTATTCATAAAGATTCTGTCCTTGTCCCATTACTATTATTATCGGACATATTTTCACTAGAAAATCTCATCCATTCATCAAGCTTTCAAATAGCACTTATATGTTAAAGTTCTCTAATGTATATTTGTAGCACAGTCTTTCCAGGTGTTTAGATTCATTATCTAGAAGTCTGCTAACCGTCTTTAATGCCCCATTAAAAAAAAATTACCGTAACCTTCAAAACTGGCTTCTTTTACATGTAATCTATATTTACTATCTTCTGAGCATCTGAATTACTCATACATGGAACCTGAGAGTTTTCAATGGTTTCTCCTTCTTCGTTACCCATAAACTTCAACCAAATTTGCCTTCTATGTATCCTTCATTGGGTCTCTCTTCTCAATCTCTACTATCACCACCCTACTTTCACTCTAATCTTGGCCTGCTTTATACAACCTCTCAGCCACACACATACATACACACCATTAGTAATTTTATTGATAAATAAGGTACTTGCTTAACTTTCAAATTTCCTTTGCATCATTCCCCTCTGTCTATGTATCCCTCAGGATGAGGCTTAAGTGCCATGCATGTGCCATGCTTCCTCTCACCGAAGGGATACTGCCCACATTATTTCATCTTTCTGGACAGCTAATCACTCTCTCGTTATCTAGATAACCTTACCCATTCTTTGTATTATTCCTCAACTAGAATTTCTTCAAGGAACCTTTTGTCATTCTATCACCTTACTTTTTTCAGTCTACATTAGATACACAAGAACAATGTTTTTTTTCCACCAAACCATTTTTCCAGGTTTTAATTTTACATATACTTATCTGATTAATATATCTTCTCTACTACTCTATAAACTCCTTAAGAGCAAGGAACTCTGCATCAAATCCATAGCATATAGCATAGTCCTAATACATAATTTATGATCACTAATTAGTTACAACATAAATGAACAAAATAAATAAAAGCTGTGGAAGACAGAATTGTTACACAGAAATCTTATGAAATTTGATTGGAGGCAACCTTACAGCATGAAATACGCTACAACTCCCTGTTTTCTTGTGATTGTTTTGAGGATCATCCTAAATGGTATGTAAAAATGATTTGAAAATTTATATAACTTCAGAAATATTGTCCATGCCTCCTGTGTGTGTGTGTGTGTGTGTGTGTGTGTGTGTGAGAGAGAGATATAGTAAGTTTTAGCAACATAACCCTTATTCTCTTGAATAATCTGATGTAAGAGCACTGCTTTTCCTTCTTTTTCAGTTCCTTTAGTGTTTTTCATAATACATTGGCCTTTCTTTTCTCACTATCAATGCCATAAATGTTTGAAATATGCTGAGGAACAAGAAGTTATTAACACAAACATTTTCAGAATTAGGATACATGCTGATACTTTGGAGCAAGTAGAAGTTAGGGTTATACTTTTAATTTCTACTTTGAAAATTTTGTATACTGAGATTCATGGATAAATGTATAAATAAAAGGAGTAAGCAGCTAATGTCAGAAGAAAGTGATATTTTTATTGTAATGGCTGTTCAAAACTATGCATTTCTTATCACTTATGTATTATTGTGGGAAACTGAAAAGCAGTATAATCTTCCAGATATAACCCAATACCTGTTCCAATGGAAGAAGCTACAAATGCCTACTGAAAAGAAACTAGAGTTTGTCAAATTCATTATTTTATATAAAGCCTCATTTGGCAAAACCAGATGTATTTGAGAGTGGAAAAAAAATAAAATTTGAGCATAAAAACTCTCTGCCTGCTATTCTGAGGCCTGTATCTCAAAACTATAAACAAATACTAAAATGGGACTGGATTTAGCCCTACTCCTTCCATTGACATTTTTCATTTGTTACTTTTATCATGGATTAGTAGGTTATTTCTTTTTCTTTATAACTATTTTTTTTACGTCTATTATACCAAGACCTGAAAGGATAGTTATAAAGAGGTCTTTGAATACGATCTGATCCAAGTAAAAAATAAAATATATAAACGGTAGAAAGAAGCATTGTTATTGTGTGCTTAACATAGACCAGAAAAAGTGAGGTGATAGGATGACAAAGCGTTCCTTGAAGAAATCCTAGTTGAGGTGTAATTCAATGATAATATAATTGCCTGTCCTTCCATGATAAAAAACTATTTTAAAAATCTGTTGAATGCTCTTAAATTTGTTTTCTTTTTCCATTTTGTCTTGTATTTAAAAAAAACTGAAAAAAGATTTCTACAGTCTTAAATGATATACATTTAAGAAGGTATATACATTTATACACACATTTCTGTGCATTCACACACACACACACACACACACACACGAGACTTCTTAACTGTTTTAATAATGAGATAATTTAAGAGACTTTCCTGTTGTTTCATGTGTGTGTGTGTGTGTGTGTGTGTGTGTGTGTGTATTTTTCTTTTTTTAAATCAAACTCAGGAATTCCAAAAAGAAGTCTGGAGGAAAAAAAATTTATATTGTTGGGGCAGAAGCCAATACAGGAAAAAAGGCTCTAGCCCCTCCCTCTCCCCCTTGGAGACACAGATGAAGGAGGAGCAGCCTGTGATTCAGACAGAGGACACTGAGTCAGATTCCTTAGGTGATTAAAAGAGACAAAGTACAAAAAAAAAAAAAAGTAAGGTATTGGCTGAGAATCAAGATAGATTATAAAAGACTGAGAATAGAAAAGGAGAGTGCTAGCAAAAGCGTGGAACTTTTTTCCCCCTCTTCTCTTGAAAAAAGAGCCATAGAAAAACTGGAATAGAAATGCTTTTATCTAAAAAGAAAGAAATGAATACATGTAATTTCTGGGTCATCAGAATAGCTCAGCAGCCAATCCTACTTCAACCTTTATCGAGAAAAATTGGGCTAATGACCTTGAATGTCTCTTTTTATCTGGTGAACATTGAAACACCTAGCTAGGATGGGGAGAGATAAGGCATCTTCCTACCAAGTGCAACTTCAACTTGGGAGTGGTCTAGGATTTGGAGGGGTTTCGCTCTCAGACTTCAGTAGTTCCCTGTCTTAGGGACCGGCAAAATGTTATCACAAGTTCTCAAGGTGCAGAAAAAAAGTCAGCCAACCTTCCCAGGCCTGCTTTTCCTCACCTATAATACAAGTTAAGGAAACCCTCACTTGCACTACAGATCTCTAAGGCTCTTCCAGATGTTTTAGCATATCTGAAACATCTTTTATAAATCCCAAAGGCCTAAGTTTAAAATAGTAATCCTGACCCCAAATTCCTTTCTGTCGGTGTCAAACTCAGAGCTATTATGAACAGCTCCAGAAAATCTCCTCAGTAGGCTGAACACCATGTGTTCAAAAGGTTAAATGGGAAACAGAGTGTGAATTACTTAGAGAGCTATTTTATAAACAAACACCAACTAGGATTGAACTCTGTACTGATTTGGAGGTGACTAAAGTCCAATTTCCTGCTCCTTCCCACTCTTTCCTTTCAAGACCAAAAGCATTAAGTGCAGCAAAGAGAGCCCCTGCTGCGAGGCGCCCTCCTCTCTTCCTCAAGATCCTGACAGGAAGGGACTGCCTTTTGTCACAATTTGACTGACTAGGAAGTGACACTGAAATGCTCCATCATGTTCACCCTGAGGGACAGTGGCACTAATCCTAAAGAACAAAACAGAGTTAAAAAAAAAAAAAAAAGCTTAGAGAGAAACTGGCCAAAATCTCATCCAATAACAGAATTTAAAGCATCTTCTGAATGGCAGGTAGTAAGAGGCCTATCAGTCAACTCAAAGGTCTCCATACTCCTGCATACTATTTCTATCAGTGAGGCTTTCCTAAATCTATTATGATCCAAAGTTATGACTCATAACCGAGCATCTCAATAAAACTCTTTCCTGGTCTACAGAAGCCCAGGTCAATTGAGAGTGAGTGCCCAAACCAGCAGGCTTAAGGAGCATGCTAGGGCTCAGAGCAGACCTCTTCCTTGTTCTCCCTTGATGTAGCAGATCGCCTTCTGCAGCCTTGGCTGTGATCTCAGCAACTCTCATTCTCTGTGTTGGCTATCTGCCTGGTCTCCTGCTGTCCTCATCTGTAGGAGCTACACAGCTCAGCAAGAAACTGTTCTTAGTGTGCCAGTCACAGCCCTGGAAGAAAAAGAATACAGCGATTCTTGCCTGAAAAGCAGAAGAAGCAGCTCTCTTGAGCTGCAGAATTCACTCTTTTAAGGACTTCTGATTTTACAAAAGGAAACCTCCCTAAACTAAAAGATACAAACCACCACGTCTTAAAACCGACAGCTCTGTTTTTCTTTGACTCGCTAAAGAAAAAAACATGTAAAAATTGTGAGAGAAAGGCCCTCTCACTGGCTGCTGATTGGTTTTTTTAGACACTACTTTGTATCACTTCACTGTTCAGAGATTCGGAGTAATTCTTTGTTAGGTATTACATACTAATGTTTTTCAACCAAGATGAAAATATTTAACCATGCAGTACAGTAGTCTGTGTGATTGATATCGCTTATTCTAGAATAACTGGTTTATTTGATAATTATATAATGGGATAAGATATATGAAGACAGCGGTCTCAACGTGTGAATAGGCAGATCCTTCTGGTAATTATATCTGTTTACCAGAAACTTGCTGATTTATTGATATTTATTCTTCGTAATAAGATCAAAAAACTTGCTCTGTGTTCAGAAATGAAAGCATCAAAATACCACTCACCTGTGACACAATTTTGATGTGAATTATATTTACTATTAATTGAATTATAAAGCTTAAAAGTATTTGGAAAATATATCCTCTACAATGTCTAATATGAGTCTTAAGTATTAAAGAGTCTATTAAATGATGCTTGGTTACTTTCAATAAATGCCATGTCAATTATATCTTTAGTTATAATTATATATCAAAATAAGCTATTTGAGTAAATACTAATGAAGGAATGGGGATTTTGATGAAATGTAAGTCCTTTAGGTTTTTACAAAGCAAATGCTGTGATGATTACCCCGTGAACTTATATTTTAAATACCTTGTGTAAAATATGACAGAGAAAGTTTGAATTTTAATGGAGTAGATTTGTTTTCCTCCTCTGGGAAATAACGAATAGATGTTGCTGAGTTTATAGTAACTTCTCAATAAATATCTGTCTATTGGTTAAATATTAACTTAAAAAAGCAAGAAAAAAATTAAACTTTATTATGTCATAAATAGGACTCAAATAATTTTTGGATTTCAGAGGTGGTGTGATGTCTCCTTTAATAATAACTCCCCAATTTTTCATATATTAAGAGTTTTCTATGCACCATTCCATTCTAAGTATTTTACCTGTATTTCTTGTTCCCGACATTTTTGAATGAAGCTAAGACAGAGATGTCAAGTGACCTGCTTAATGTCTCATAGCTAATAAATTGCAGACTAGAATTTCAGCCCATTTATTCTGACTTTACTATTTCACTAAATCTACGACTGTAGACATGTAATAAAGTGAAAGCATTTATTTAAACTTAAGGTGTCACAAGTTGAGTCCCCTGAGACTTGGGCTCTGAGATAGATTATCAAGCAGGAGGCTTATTAGAGACTGCCTTGTGGAAGAGAAGAGAAAGAAGAGAGATTGGGAAAAGGGAGAAAATGAGCTACAGTGCAGTTTCAACACATGTCTCAGTCTTGAAATTTCTGAAGATGTGATGACCATTCAGAGTTGTCCAGAAATCAAGCAAGAGGGTAGGACCTTTACAAATCCTCATTTATATTCAATCAATCACTACATACAAGAAACTCTGGGAAGGATGTGTGACCTTGGGCGAGGCCTATATCTCAATTGTGTATGTAGGGAATCCCCTAAAAGAGGCTGTCACCTGAGGGCTTTCAGCTGTCAGCCCTCGCAGAACCTATGGGAATGAGTCTTTATTCCTGAAAGGGCCTGGAAGACTCTTTACAGCATCCAAGATGGAAGAAAATACAAGTGTAAAAAATCTAATCTATTTCTATATGAAAGTAAAAAAGAACTGGGAAGCAAAGCAAAATAATCAAAGATACTTAAATTGCAGGCTGGACTGAAAAGTGAAAGAAAGTTGAGGCTTGATCTCTTTTACTTTGTTTTGAAAAATATTCATTATAAAGCATTTAGCATAAACATATATGAAGGTTAGGATTTTAATGAGGAAGAGGTTAATGCTGCTGTGTCTGCAAATGATGATAATGACCAAGGTGATATCTCCATGCCTATTAAGGGCCTAATATGATATATAGCATCCTTAGGATAAATAACCATTCTAGTAGTACCATCAAGAAGGGAAAATACTGCATATGCATATTTTTCCTGTTTATTTATTTATTTGTTCAGGAAAATTTAGTGGGAATATCATAAATCTTGAGGTCAGGTATGTTTTGAACCCCAGTTCTGTCTCCAGTGTATGTAACTGTGTGTGTGTGTGTGTGTGCACACGTGCGCATGTGTTTTTAATGCTATGAACCAGAGATTTCTAATATTTAAAGCAATTATAACTAGGCAATTAGATGAATACCAATCATATAAAATAACTCACTGTCAAAATATCAATTCTTTTGCATGATATCTGACATATACGGGTGCACAGTAAATATTATTTCCATTTAAATTTTTCCTTCATATCTGAACACATTCATTCATCAAGTCACCCTTTTATATGCCAGAGTCTACGAATACAAAGATACAGTCCATGTTCTCTAAAAGAACATATTCTGCATAAAGGAAAAAAAATATTTTAAATGATTATTGTAATTCATTCTGACAAATGTGACAATGGAGGCATGAAGAAAATTCTAGAACACGGAAAGTGGTAGAACTATTCTACAAATGAGAATGGAAAAGGTTTCTCCTCGCTGAATTAGTATCTCCAGATGAATAGAGGTTTCAATCAGAGAGGATTTATGAGGGCTTTCTAGAAAGAAGTGATGATACTGTTTGTTACATTTCTGTCTCATTTGTGTATTTTTGGTAATTTAGGTTCATTACTTTTCAGGCAATTCTTGTTATTCATCGTACTCTATTTGTTAGCACCATTTAACAAAGCTGACCACTATCTCCTTTGTGTCACATTTTCTACTTGGCATCCAGAAGATTATTTTCTCTTTGTTCTACTTCACAGAATGTTCCCTCTCAGTCTTATTTGCTACTTTGTCTTTTTTACCTAATTGGAATGCCCCAGGGCTATCTTCCCACCTCCTCAAGACTCTAATGATAATCATTTCCTAAGTGATAACATGTTGTCTCTTGAATTTAAATGCCATCTACTTGTTGAGCATTCCTCATATTAAGTGGCACCTCCATCCTTACCTGTGACCCCAGCTTTGTGTATTATAAGAGCCAGAAGTAGCCTTTAAAAAAATGAGCAGGGTCATATGAATATTCTCATAAAGCCCATCAGCACCCATGGCTTCTTATTTTTTTTCTTTTTTATTTTTTAATAACTTTAAAATTTTTTTCAATTACAGTTGGAATGCAATATGATATTAGTTTCAGGTGTACAACATGGTGGTTAGTCATCTTATTTTCAATAAAGTCAAAGTCCCTACAAGGTTCTATAAAATGGCCTTTTTTTTTTTAATGTCCCTGGCCTAATCTCTACTCATTGCCTGCCTCACTCACACAACCATGACCACTTATTTTTTCATTTTAATCCTTGTTGCTCTTAAAAGTGTCAAGTAGTCAAGAAGAATAGCTAGATAGAGACTGAAGAAAATGAAGGCGAGCTAGATCAACCAGCACTTCTATATCTGTATCTTACTGAATCTAACCTCACTTGCCTTAAGAGCATCATGGCTGCTCTTTCGCTTCTGCCTTCTAAGTCACAATAAATGTCTTTTTTGGCCAACCTTATAGGGAAGGATTCTGAGAAATGTAGGTCCAACTTACCCAAGTGAGTAAATTACAAAACCATCACAGTTGTTAGTATGCAAAACACTTTCTGTGTCCATTTCTCCACAATAGCATTCCTATTTTCTATTTCTGAAATTGAGGAAGCAATATAGCATAGTAAATAGTAAAGTCTTTGGTACCAGACAAGTGCACACTTGAAATCCTAACACTGGTATTTACTACCTATGAGAGGTTAGATAACTTAATCTTTCTTGAGTCCCAACTACAAAGTAGGGTAATAACATAACTATTTCAAGGATTGCTCTAAAATTAAGATATATAGGGTATATAAATCACCTGGACTCTGATAAATAACCCAAAATGTTAGCTATTAGTAAGTATTATACATATAATAAAGAAAAACAAAGCAAGTGCCAAAAATTTAAAAAGAGAATTATTGAGGAGGGAAAGGACTAGGCAAAGAATTCACAAACTAAATAATCAGTCCCCATCCACTAGTTTCAATTTAATTACAAAGTTCTTGGTGCCAATTTAAAAATATTGATCCTCAGGAAATATCTAAGTAGTAATAAAGGAGATAGTGGAAATGGCACACAGTGCACTGAAATATAATATTTTTTTCCCAAATGTTTCACATACCTTTGGCTTTTTCCAATATTTTAAATATTCTTTCCAGTTACAACCATTAAATGAAGGTAAGAAGACTCTGAGACTAAGAAAATCAGTCAAGTAGAGTTTGAACTTTTTAGGAAAAGGTGGCATTGACATTTAAATCCATCTGTGACTCCTGAAAGAAAGCACAGGTTTTACTGAAATGAGCAGGAAGTCTTGGCTCATTGTTACCCTATGTGCAGTACAGCTATAACCCATGTTTGTTCAGATTACATCAAACTCAGGATTCGAATAATGCCACAAAAGCAATGACACAGTGGCACTTTTCAGGCTAAGGGTTTATCCACAGTGTTATGAAAACCCCAGCTCACTCAAAATTTTTTCTGTTCAGGAATTCCCCAGGGAGTGTCTCATATTTAATGCTGAATGTAATCTTCCTATCTACTCCATAACAGCCTTCTTTTTTCACACTCCTGGCACTGCAACTCTGAGTCACCACGTCTCATAAGAGTTCAGGCCCTATGCTATGGCAGATACAAGGAGTCTCTGGTTCTTGATATCAGCATTGGGCCCAACACCCAGGAAAGAAAGTTGTTATTCTCTTTTCTTCTAATGATTCTATCAACCCTGGTTTTCTGGTTGTCATACACCAGGGTAAACTGGTCTAGATTAGACCTGCAGCAGTCTTCCTATTGCTGCTGCTGCTGTTGTTATTGCTGATAATTGTTCAGTTCTCTACTACTAATATCATCTCCTTAACCGGCGAAATGTCCTACATCCAAGCGTTCGATTGTGTTCTGTTCCACATGGAACAAAAAAATCTATGCTGCTTTATGCTCTCTAGGTCTTAAATGAGATTTTAGTGATATCACTAAGTAATAAACTGGAGAATAAAAACTTCCACCTGAATTTCTCAGTGAGAACTCTGTGATTGTCTGAAAGAAATATTTTGATAAGTTTCTATTGAGCCATCAGGGTGGAGACTGAGACTTCAAGGGAATGTTCAAATAGTGAAGATGCTTAAGACCAGAAAGGAGTGAGAAAGAAAAATTGAAGCATGAAAGGGAGAGTGGATGAAAACAGAAGAGACGGAGAAAAGACTGTGCGATATTACATGACCTCTCAGTAAACCACAAATCTTAAATTCAGTCTGCTAATTCTAGTAAAATTTCTTAAAATCCTTGACTAATTGAATTTATTGAGAAAGTGGTAAAGTTCTGTATTAAGGTTGACACAAGGTAAAATTGGTATAGACTCAGGAGCCAGAACAATGATTGATCAAGAGTTTTCAGAAATCTTAGAAAGTTTTAGGCTGACTCCAAATGATGGAATTTGGATTTTAAATTAGAGCTATTCAGTTCTCCGGGGAAAAAGAGTTATCACACTTCATAAGAATTAAAAGATATTTTATTACTTTTTTCTCTTCTCAAGACTGGAAAAGCAGCTTGAAATGGGAAGCAGAGATTTTCTGCATAGAATACATCCTGCAACACAGGAAAACCCCCTCCCTAACTCTTCACCCATTATTCTTAGACCAAGCTAATGCTTCCTGACTCTCCCTTCCTTTGAGTCCTCGTCATGAGAGATAAAAATCGAAACTGGAAAGACTTTATTACATGTAGAACATAAGCATGGAAAATGCTACTACTTTGTTGAATTTCAAAATTGTATGTAATCCAGTTAGGTAAGAATGTACCTATGTAGAGAAAGAAGATGCCCTCAAAAATTAAATAATCTGTAAACTGTTTTGTGAAACATTAATTCATATAGTTCTGAATTTAACTCATATTTAATTATAATTTGTGGAGTGGATAAGAGAAAATATTATCCTCATTTTACAGAAAAAAATATTGAAGTTCAAAGTTATTAACTATATGATGTACTCTTACTTGTTTTGAATTCTAATAAAATAATTTATTGGTGAATATATTGACCTGAAACTCAGAAGACTTGGGTTCTAGTTCTGATCCTATATTAGCTGCTGAATTTTAGTTAAATTATTTATTTTCCTACATTACAAATAATCATTATTGTCAGAAATAATAATATTTATTTTTATTGTTGTGATAATTATATTGCATTGTGAACACATATTGTTTGACATATTATTGAATTGTACACTTGAAATCTATATAAATTTATTAACTGATTTCACCCCAATAAATTTAATAAAAGAAATAATAGTATTTACTTTTCTAATAATGCAAGGCTATTGTGAAGATTAAATGAGATAATGTATAAGAAAAGGTTTTCAGTTGCAAAAGTCTCCAAAAGTGTAATATTTCAAGTTTTTTATCTAACACCATTTTACATAAACAATTGAACCCCCAAGAATTGAGAATAATAATACATCCACATGTACAATTGGCAAAGTATACACATTCTTGATCTCGTTTAGATCCTTGTTACATTTGATCAACGGTAGGGGTTACATCAGTTTCTTGGATGAATTTGAAGATTTATCTGTAAAGTGTAGGCAATTGAACTGGTTCTTCCAAAGGATATTAATGTGTGAAGTACTCTATTAAAGAATTCCTTTTTGATCCACTTCCTTTGAAGCCGTTACAGAAGTACCAGATCTTAGCAGCTGTTAGACATTATTGAGTCAATCCAGGGCTTTTCATGTCAGGTATATAAACATTATTAAACATTAACTGGATCTTTGAGACTAACATGGTAACATATGACAACTCTATTGTCTCAATTTATTTTTCATAATAAATGAATTCTAAAAGTTGACCAAAAGAGGAGAGGCATTTATAATCCTTCTGTTTTCCTATAGTTCTAGGAAGACAAAGAGCATAACTATTAAACGCTTGGTCACTCTTAATAAGTGCTAGTAACAGTTACATTCAGCAGTGATTATTACCTTTTAAAATGAGCCTTGAAAATATGAAGTCCTTATGCTCTTAATATACATACCTGATTAAATGAGTAAAAAATGTGATAACATTATATGAGTGTTATCAGATTTTACATGTTTATGGTTCAGATATTTTAAACCATACACTTTTAAAATACTAGATTCTTAATTATTCTCCAAATGAGGCTTTACTCTTTTTTTAAAAGGACAACTGAATATTTCCAGTTAAGTACACTTAAAATCTTTATGCTACCACAACACTTTGTAAAAATGTTACTCATAAACCTCCCCTCAAATAAATTACAACTCTGACATGTTTTTGTTAATGTCGCTATCTTGAGAATGGTTTACAAACTTTGAACTCATATTTGATCAATGTCTTTCTTTACTTTCCAATACCTAGTTAAATACCAGTTTTGTTGATTTTTTATTCATTTGCCTTTTGTAGCCTCCAGCTCCCGATAGACATGCAGGCCACCAGAAATCAGTGAGTTATAGGAACCACACTCTTTATTCAGCCAGCTGGGTCTGCCAGGGGTACGCAGACCCCAAATTAAGCAGCCCCGAAATGTAGAGACACAAGGTGATTAAGCCCTAAAGCCCCATTCTTCATCCTCTTTGAACATACAAGTCTATTTTTCTTCTTTTTACTAACTGTCAACCCCACAGGTCTGTTGTGCAAGTGGGGGTAAGCAGAAAGCTTATTGTTAGTGTGTTGTGTTTTCATGCGCAATAGCCAAGCAGTAATTTTCCAGCCAGCACAGTCTCTCATATGCATCTCTTTCTTACTGTGGCTACTTTTACCAATCCAAGCCTAGTTTTTCACACTTCTACCTATATCACTGACATGGTTGTTTTCAATAATATCAATGGTGCCAATAAATAGGCAGCACATGGGTATAAAAGTATCAAGTTTTACACAAGGTGTATCCTCTGTGTGCAGCACTCATCTTGCTTTAAGTAAGGGTTCAAATATTTGGTGACTAGATAGCTTACAAAAGTCCAGGAGAGTCTATTCAGACAATCGACACAAGAATTAATAATGAATGAGGTCAATAACTGTATTTTATTATAATAGCTCAGCTTCAAGTCATTATTCTCTCTCTCCTAGATTATGATAAAAACTTCCTCAGTGATTCTCTGCCTCTGCAGTCTATTGGCAATACAACCACTAGAGTGATCTTATTAAGCCATAAGTGATATGCATATGTATTGGCTTGCTCTGTTAGCCCAGAGGCCCTAGTACAATGAGATCCCAATAGCTACAAATACATCCAGAGACCAGATCTTAGTTCTCCAAGAAAAAGGACTAAGACTCCTTAAAAGTGAGTAATTCTAGACGTAGGCCAGGAAACATGCAAGATGAGCCTGAAGCATCTTGTAGTACACAAAAGTAAGGAAATACTCAAACAGGCAGGCACACACGCACACACACAATGATGGGGTTATGTCAAAAGAACCCGAGCCAACTGAAAGAGATCTCAAAGGCAAAGCTGAAATGTTATGAGGAACAACAACAACAAAAAAAACAGTGTAGTATTGAATTATAACCCAAAGAATTAAATAGATTGAATAAAAAATTAAATGAGAATAAACAAATCTCCTTGCAGAAAATTACTAAATAATCTATGCAGATAACATCCCCTCAAGGAGCACAATTCTCTACCCCTTAAATGTGAGCTGCAAATAATGTCTTACTTCCAAAGAAAAGAGTGAGAGAGAAAAAGAGAGAAAAACTATTGTGATAAAACCTGATCAAGGTCAACATTGACAGTAATAAGTCATATTGACGGTATGTACCTTCAATATAATCAGATGAAAATGGCAATTTACTTCTTTGGTCTTCTCCAATAATCCCATAACTCTAGTCTAACCAAGAGATGAACATCAGACAAACTAAAAGATATTCTATACAATAACTGACTTGTACTCCTCAAAATCTCAAAGTCATAAAAAATAAGCAAAGTCTGATAAACATTCATAGTCTAAAGTAGCGGTTCCCAAACTTTTTGGCACCAGAGACTGGTGCCCCTATGAGAATCTAATGCTTGATGATCTGAGGTGGTGATGCTAGAGCTGGGGAGAGACTGCAGTTACAGATGAAGCTTCGCTCACTCTCCCGTCTCTCACCTCCTACTGTGCAGCCCTGTTTCTAACAGGTCTGAGGGGTTGGGGAGCCCTGATCTAAAGGAATCTAAGGAGATATAATGGTTAAAAATAATGCAATACCCTAGATGGGATTCTAGAACAGAAAAAAAGACATTAGATAAAAAATAAGAAAATATGTATAAAGTATGGATTTTATTTGATAATAATGAATCAATACTAGTTCATTAGTTGTAACAAAATGTAAACTAGTACGAATAGGGAAACTGGATGTAGGGCTTATGTAGACTGTCTTTATGATCTTCGCAATATTTCTGTAAATCTAAGACTATTCTAAAATTTAAAGTTTGTTAAAAAAAAGTGAAATTATGTCATGATTCTCTTACCATTGTTTAAAACACTTCTAATGGAGTTCCATAAGGCCATGAATAAAATAAAACCTTTATACTGCCTACAAATTTACATAATCTAGTATTCCTCTCCTCACCCTTCCATTACCTCTCTGACTTCATCTCCCACTATTTCCCCCTCACTGGCTACTTTCTGTCATACTGGTCCTCTCCCTGCTCCAGCAATAGAATAAACATGTCCTGCCTCAGGGTCTTTGCATTTGCTTTTCCCATTCCCCAGAGTACTTTTCCCCAGATAAACACATAGCTTGTTCCTTCAAATTTTACTCAAAAGTAACCTTCAAGATGAGGTATTCCTTGCCAACTCCAGGTCTCAATGAAGCCTGAATGAGCTGTACTTTTCTGAAGACATTTCCATTTTTTTCGGAACCCCAAATTTCACCTATTCATTTGTTCCTCTAGCAATTCATATATATTTACTTATTTGATTTAAAAATAATTGTATAAGGCAAACACTTCAAATATGTAAAAAGTGAGACAAAAAATGTTAAGAGAATGGCCCAAAGTTAGCTTGGAAGTGATGGATGAGTCTGTGAACCTAAGCACCTGGCTGCAGAGCCCACACTCAAACACTTTGCTATGTGATGAGAGATATTGTAAACTTGATTAGAAGAAGAAAGAAAGGATCTTCTTTGGTATTTTTCTCTCTATTGTCCATCAAGCCCATCACCAATGAATTGTGCTTCATACAAAGTGAATCTTTGATTATAATTCTCTTTGACATCACAGAGTACAGTGGAATAAACATAAGTTTTGGACCCAGAAAGGCTCAGGATTAAATCCTGGCTTTTCTACCTACTCGTTGAATGACCTGGGCACAGAACATAAACTTTCTGAGGCTCATTTGAAAAGTAAAGATAATATCTACTTCTCAGAATCTCTATAAGCATAAATAGTGCATGTCAAAGAACTCTGAAACTGTAAAGCAGATACAAATGTTACTTATTATCTTTTGTCATGTTCAAGGCTCCCTATATCTGGCTTCAGCTGCAGCTTATCTCAGTATTCTCCTTAACAACCTGGACTTGGAGCCAAACATGCCTTGTGTTTTACTACTTGGATGACTTTGTTTATGCTCTTGATTTTTTTTCAGAATCAGAATAGAAACTCTGACACTAAGATTTCACGTGTCCATATACATTTCTCACACTCCTTAAGTATCTATGATCTGATCATATAACTTTGCCCAAGCACTGTAGAACTCGAATGCTGAAAATAACCTTAGATATTACCTAGGAAGATTGTAGGAATCCTGAAAACAATTGACTTACACTCTTCATGGCCAAATAGCAGGCCAAGAATCAAGTATGAATACTGAGGAAAACAAAACCAGTCAATCAAACAAACAAAAAATAAATAAAATTGAACATTCAGGGACAATGAAAAAAATATTTCACATTTAAAAAATTAAACAAGAAGATAGTAAGTATAATTTAGAATTGTTAATAGGTAATTAAAACTCAAACTATGTTCTTAATAAAATAATAAAAATAAAAATTCTCTAAGATAAAAAAAGAAAAAAATTATAAAACAACACACTAAAATGAAAAGAAAATTAGTTGAATTAAAAAAAACTGATATAAAGAAACTAACAATTATGTGGTGATGTTAAATACAGCATACTAGAGGCAACAAAGCAGTTCTGATATTGCTGAAGACATGCAAAATTAGCCTGACAGGGCAATTTTGCCATGTGGATCAGCACACTTAAAATTGTAAATATACTTTACCCATTGATTCCATCTCTGATCATGTATTCTAATAAAATATTCTTCAGAGATATATAAAATGATTTCTTAATAAGGATGTTCACTTAAAATTTTAGACTTTTCTTCTTTGCAAAAAAAGAAATTAATTTAGACTTTACTTAATACTCTGCATCATATTTTTAATTTGTTTTAAAATTTTGAAAAGACATAAATAGACATAGTAAATATTTGTGCTTGTATACATTTTAAATGAACATAAAGAAGAGTGGGAAAATGTATACACTAAATATTGATTATAGAATACCATGACAAGTATGGGAGAAAATTTGGTGGGAGAAAAGGGAGGAACAAAGGGAAAATAAACAGTGTTGGCTGTTTCTTAATATATTTTATGTTATCAGGCACTTTGCAAAAAGAATGTATTATTTTTGTAGTTTGAAAGGAAAAAAATCAGTGAAGCATTTTTTAAAATTTTATTTAAGAGAACAAAACTTTGGAAATTATTCGTAGCGGTAAAGTGAGATTAACTGCTTAATACATGAACGTCCACATCTTAGTGAATTAGAATAAAAGTTATAACTTGTTCAGGTCACTGAGGATGTTTGGTAGGCTCCCTAAATCTAGTGAAACAGACCCTGTATTTTCTGTCTTGTTTCACTGTCATATCTTATGATTTTTGGTCCTTTGGTCTCTTTATACAGACAATGGTGCAAAAAAAAAAAGAAAGAAAGAAAGAAAAAGAAAAGAAAGAAAAGAAAAGACAAAAGAGTATAGGAAAGAGGGAAGGCAAGGAATCTATTAAATACTAGTTTTGTAACTGGAGTATATCATTTCTGTTCAATTCTACTTTAACCGAAAAGTCACATGATCCCACCAAAGTACAGAGAAATGCTGGGAAATGAAATCCCAGGCTGAACAGCCACTTCCCAGCAACAACTCTATCATGGGAGTGGAGCGCAGCCTTTGTAGACAGCTTCTCTGCCAATCTAGGCATGCTATTGGCTAAAATTTATAATAAATATTTTAATATTTGGGTCATAGAAAAATATGCAGTAACAAGATATTTACTATAGCAACAAATTAGTAAATTATAAAATTATAAAACTATTTTAGTAAAAAAAAAGATAAAGAAGATATATACTTAAAAGAGATAGATTATATACGTATAAATTTCATTCCTGATATCTTTGTATGGAAATCTTTCTAAAGGGGAACTAATGGGTAAAAAAGATGTTTTTAAAGGAATATGCTCTTTTGTATTTTTCTTATTATAAACATAATTATTTGTATTGAGAATGTTTTGAAAATATTTCATAGCATCAAAAAAAGAGAGAAATCATTCATATTCCCACACAGAAGATATATACCAAAATGTTAAGTTATTAACTCTGAGAGTACATATTATGAGAGATTTTTATTTTCTTCCATGTGCTTTTTAGTATATTCTAAAATTTCTACAATGTTCTTGCATCACTTTTATTATCGGAAAAAATAAATATTATCAAAAAGAATTCCATCTGCTCTTTCAATAATTTTTTAAAAGTCACCTTCTCCAGGAAATGTTACCTGAACAATCCAGTTATAATTAGGAGTTCTTTTCTCTTATTGCAACTAAATGAAAACCTCAAGATACCTATACCCAGATAATTCCACTTTGGAACAGTATTCCCTGAGTGGCTGCATTGCCCAGGGATCAAGTGTATGGACAACAGAAGGCTAAACAGCTTGACTAGGACCAAGACACCCAATACTTCTTCCTAAGGGACAGCTCTGCCACTATTTAATTCTAGATTGAGAAAATTATTTATTTAACTTTTCTGTGCCTTAACCTTTTCACCTGTAAAATGAAGATTATTATAATGGTATGAATCTCATACTTACAGGTAAAATTAAATGAATTAATACACGCCAACCATTTAGAAAAGTATAAGCAGGTAGTGAACCAGCCCTCAACATTACTTATTATTATTGTTGTTGTTGTTGTTGTTGTTGTTATTAGTAGTAGTAGTAGTATAAATATTTATATAAATTTTATCAAATCTTATTTTGTAGTTATGTTTGTTACATACTTTTCCCCTTAATTTATTATATATTCTTTGGAATCGAAACTGTGATTCATGCCTATTTATAGATTTTACGGCACTTTGTATAAAATTTTTCACAGAGTAAACCTTTAGTAAAATATTGATTGAATCCAGTAAATGCATGATGGGATAGGAAAGCCTCAAGCTTAGGTATACTTAAATGTAGATATTTATTTCAGAATCTGTTCCACGAAGTACTATAGTACTACAATGAAAATCAAAGAAGAAAAATCAAAAAGAAGGAAGAAAGGAAGGAGAAAGCAATTGCTTTAGGTAGATCTGAAAGAACATTGGCACTCAAAATCACCAGAAAGAAAAGGATAACGGACTCCTCTGAACAAGGGTCTGTGAGGAAAATGGTAGCATCAATTTGGATAACTATTAGCAGTATCATTTTTTCCTTAACAATAGTAGCACCTGAGTATTCTGAGATTCAGAGATGAAAATTGATCAGTCTCAGACACCTAAGAAGTTGCCACATAGGATTCAACCCAAGCGCATCTGACTCCATGGACTGTGCCTTGTTTCATACGTATCTGCTAATAGGAAGTTTACTCCCAAGTAGGTTATAGGCATACTACTCTGTCAGCACCGAATGTTTTATGCTTACTTGTTATTCTGTTTTCCAATTTGCTCTTTATTTTACTTAATTACACTTTGCAAAATGGATTAAGTGCTTTAAATCTGTTACAAATAAGTCTCTTTCTTGCATATAAACAACACTGCTTTGTTATTTACCAGGGACTTCCCTGGGTCCAGTCCAAAAAACCCAAAGTTTCTAAGACTGCTGCTTTTCTCACTGAGCTACTCTACCACTCACGACTGATGGCCACAGAATGAAAGGGCATGGTTCAGAATGCTTGAAAAGTCTCAACCCACTAACAGAGGGAGGAGGCACACTGCCAAACCCTTTTTATTTGCTTAGCTTTTACAAATAGTACCCTGAACCAATCTACACTTGAATCCTTCATCTTGTCACTGAATAATTCATGCTTATTTAATTTTGGCCCCTATCAAAAGATTTATAACACATAATCTTTTAAGTACAGAGATTGTAAGTATATCACAGGGCTTATTTAAAGCTTCGCTGTTCTGTTTAGTACATTTAACTTTGCCAATGAAAAGATCCACAAAAATTGATATATTTTTATTCAACTTAAGACTAGACAACACACATAAATAAATAATGATATCTGATATCACTAAATGTTTCCCTTACTATGCTTGGTATTTGGAACTCAGAAATGTCCAAACAAATTATGTGAAATCACTGTCAGGAAAAAGAAAAAAAAAAAGAAAAAAAAACAGCTTTGTTTTCCAGGTTTAACTCTTGAGAACTAAATTTTGAGCTAGCAGAATGTTTATTCTAGACACAAGAGTAACAATATTACTGTCCTAAAAAGTTGTATTTTTGTATGAATTGACAGTATTTTGTGATGTATGAGAAAAACAGACCTATCAGGATTTAGACACCCCTCAAACCAACTGTAACAGCAAAAGCAGAATGAGCAGTTCCTGAAGCCCCTATGTGTTCCACAAGCACAGATTGTCAAAAGCAGATCCAATAGCAGGTCAGTTATTCTAATTTGGTCTTATTGATGAGAGTCCTTCTCTTGTATTCATTGCTGTTAGTATACAAACAATGTTCTCAACAGAAATATCAGTATGAATGGTAAAATTTTCATTAAAAAATAAAAAATGTGACACACAGAAAAAAGAGAGCAAGGGTTATGACTTCATCTTGTTGAATAAAATGTAATATAGATACTAGTTGTATCTATATTGCAAATAGATACAACTAGTATGCAAGTAGCACCATCTCTGCTTTGTGATTCTCAATGAAATAAACATTGAATGGTACCCTATCCTGTAGCAGTAAGCAAAACTGAATCAATTTTTTTGAATCTCAAAGCAATATTTTTTTTATGACTTCTTGACCTAAGCAAGAGAAATATCAATTTGGAGAATACCACTCCTTAAGGAAAAGAGAATCTAAATCATCTCAGCATTAGAAGCAAGTTGTACAAAATAATAGGCTGCTTCCTCCAAAAACAGCAGGGTTCTGCCTATCCTGGCAAATACATTTGTAACATATATTTATTTCTAAGCCATGTAGGTTCTACTGTTTTTTATTTGTTTGTTTGTTTGTTTTTAGTAAAGATTGGTCAAACAAACCAACTAAAATACATTTCTTTCTGAAGAATATGAACAAATGTCAAAAAAGCAAGCACTTAAGTTACAACTGCCCCCAGGCAAATGTAACTTCATGCTGGGTTTATGCTACTATCATAAACACCTCACCACAGGAAATCACTAACACTAACCATGACCAAGCCAGTCGTGTCTTTCCAGAATTTAAGGCATAATTGCCTTAATGAACTCACACAGTTTCTGAAAACTTTCCAATGTAGAGCCATTCAGTAAATTGTCCTCTGTATAATGGTTTTCCATGTTTGTTCACAGATTATTATGAATTATTTTGTAATTTTAATGCATGGTGAGCATATGATAGATAATATATCTTAAATGACCACCTATCAAGATGGCAACATTAAAATTATTTTCATGTTTCTCTTGTATGGGCAAATGTCAGAGAATTGTGCAGCCTCTGATCAATAACACAATCTCAAATGTTAAGGATGTTGCTATATGTAGTCAAATTTAGGCAAGAAAATGGACAGTAGAGATGAGGAAAGATCAAGTAAGCAATTCAGTCCACATAGCCATCCCAGCAAAGGAAAATTGCTTCTTAAAATAAACCTTCTAATATTTTAGTACTGTTGACTTTTGTATGTCCCTGGTGATTAAGCTTCTATCACTCACTTTTCCTGCAAGACTATTCTTGTAACCCAATATTTTCCTATGTCAGGAAGTGCCTTAAATTTCCCTTTCTCAGTTTCAACCTACAATCCCAGTACTCCACAGGATATGAGGAGAATAATTAAACAGTTGTAAATCATTTTAAATATTTCAGATGAATGTTATCCACAGTCCTAAAATAAAATAAAAAAATAGCTTCTTCTTTATAATTTTAAATTTTTTGTATTATATTTTCTTTCATTATACATTATGCAATAACAATTTAGTAAGGAGATGAAATCTTTTAAAACAGAAACTGTGGTTGTAATGTAATTCCAATTAATATGCTCTATATTTTTTAATTTGAAGTAGCATATTAATCCTTTCTTTTCCTTGATTGTTTTGTTACTCTACCCTACATTATTTTAATTTTAGCCATTCATCTGGAACAAAGGACATCTCATAATTAAATACGACATTTCAAGTAGTTTTAGGAAACAATTTTTATATACTTTATTAATTTTACATTCAGAGACAAAGCCCCATCAGTCTGATTTCTGGGCTTCACTTTGATTTTAATTCTTTAGTCTCAATATTTAATCTTAATATTAAGTTAAAAGGTACACTAAATGGAGGAAATACCCAATTTGAGAATATTTTGAATATTTAGAAAGTTATGTCTATCTCAATTACCCAGTGTCCCTTCTTAATACTCCTTCCTTACCTTTCACACAGTTCTCTTAATTTTGCTTCTTGAAGGAGAAATATTTTTCTCAATATAAATTAGAAAATTTCTCAATACTGTATATCAGTACTTATGTCCCAATTATAAATGAGTAAGTGCCTTACAAAGGACTTTGTGTTTTTCAAGAACATACTCTCAAACATTGACAAAAATGTTTAAAATTTTGCTGGTTTTTCTCCCCCAAAGTGCTTTGATGTTGTTTGCATTTATTTTTTCCTAGGTCGATGTTAATTCACTTCATCCCTTATGGATGCATTATTGAGAATCTGAACAAATCCCTATAACTTGTTTAATTTGTTGTCTTCTATGATCTTCAATTCTGTTAGTTTGCAGGAAAGCTATTTCATTCCACCTTTGACTTCAATATAATGTAAACAATATTAAAAATATGTGGTAAATATATAATCTGAGCTAACAAGAAATTTTTGCTTGCATAAAGCACTTGAGTTATAAAACATATGTTACATGAAAGATGATAATTTATAAGGCAGAGGGTTATATATTGTATATTGTATATTTTATACTATACCAATGGCTTAACTAGAATTTAAAAAAAACTTGAAAACTCAGATTATAGGTTTATAACCAATTTATTTTAATAGTAATTTATCAAGTTCTTGTGAATATCATAAGCTTTATGAAAAGCAAGTGAAAAAGCTAACACTCACCATTTTATTTCTTTTATGAATTTCACATTCCATAAAGTTAATATAATACAAATTTTCCAGTTTCTTGATAAAATGATCATTGGAGATTTCACCATTGTATCAATGACCAGCATTGATTTAGGCAATGGCACAGTCTTTCTATGGATGAGCAGTAAATTATGATCATACATGTAGTAACTGATCTTAAGGTGTAGTTACTTTTCTTCCTCTCACTTTTCTTCAAAAAGAAAAGTAAAATAAAATAACTACTGAAGAGTAATAGCAAACACAAATCCAGCAGTCACTGTGCTTCAAACTAATTAAAGGTTAAAACAAACAGACTAACTTTAAACTATGCATGTATTAACTACCCATATAGAATATTTTTTGATAAATTTAAATTCATATATAGGGAAACGTTTAAAAATTAAGACTAATAATTTCATATGTTCATTTTTATTCTGAATTTGTAGATTAATTACATATTTTGTGTTGAATTAATAATCACTAAATTGCCGGAAGTCAAGATTATTGAATTTACAATTACATTTTCTTATTCATCAATGGAAGCATATTAACAGGAGAATTGCTTGATATAATTATTTTTCATTAAAAGAAGCAATACCATGAAAATGCTGAGAAGTAAATTAAATCACTTTTCTAAGATTTTCTGTACTATATTAATCAAAGGCTTTTATAGTTTGGATAAGAATTTCTATACAATTTCTACTCATTTGAATAAATCATAGAAATTATAAATAGTATATAGAGTTGCTAAATTTTAATTTTCACAGAAGGAAAATTATCTCTTATAAAAATATAAAATAAATACACATCAATAATATTATATTAATTAATGAGGAAATCAGTAAGGTATTAGAACTGGTCAAGGAGAAATTGAAGATGACCCACATATCTACATATATATGGTAGATATGTGTAGGTATATATATAAGCAGTCAGAAATGCTGAAATAAATTTGCTAAAAAATTTAAGGGTCTGTAAACTTTTTCTGTAAAGGGCTAAATAGCAAATATTTCAGGCTTTGCAGGCTACATTTGGTCTTGACATAATCTTATTTGTATGTGTGTATGTGTGTTTATAATTCATTAAAAATTTAAAAACCATCCTTAGCTCATGCGTCATTTTTAAAAGTAGCTGCAGCCTGGAACTGGCCTTCAGGCCATAGTTTGACTGTTACTATCATGCAAAAAATATAATATTTGTATATAATCTTTTTAAATGGCAGAAATCAACTGTATCTATTCTTGTATTTATTTAAAAATTCACAAAATAATAGTTTTTTTTTTATTTACTTAGCCAAACAATTCAAGGTAAAATAAAATCTTAAATAAATCTTTAAGTTTAGTCTAAAAGATATTTTGATGTTTGGTTTGAAAAATATTGGTAAATAACTCACTAGCCCTTTGGTGAGTATGGAAAAATATTTTTTCAACTAAATACAAAAGACTATTTTGCTATTTATTCAAACCATTTTCTTGGCATTCTGAGATGGCTAGAAGTTAATCACAGATATTTTTCTGGATTTTAAATAAATTATAATATTACTCAGCTATTTCTGATCCAGGTATATAAAAGTCAATTCTTTTATTGACCTTCAGGAGTCCATTGACTCTTAATGCTCAAATCAAGCTTACTTTTTAATTTGCAGATTCTTGACTTTTCTATTAAGTTTTTGACTCCAAACTACTAGAACACAAGAGTAAATAAATCACATCTTAAATTTATTATAATACTCATTTATAAAACCCATTGCATGAAGTTATTTCAACATCTGATCAATATTAATTCACTCTTTCCAACATTACAGAGAGAAAGAGAGGGAGAAGAGGGCAGGGAGGGACAGAGTGTTTTACATGCCACATGCCACTTAGTTAAAATTGCCTGTGATTGGCTTCATGTCCTATAAATGTAAAATGAGTGAATCACAAATCCCATAATTAACCTTAGTGTAATGTAATGGATGCTGAAACCATGAGTAAAATAATGTTGTACTAGAAATTGAAAGTTTCTGAATACACTCTAAAATTTTACAAATGAATATTCTCTTCTTTGATGTATAGTCTCCAATCTTTGTGCTGTGTTTTCTACAACTATTTACTAAAGCCTTAATACATATTTATGACAGACAATAAAAACATTTATTAGGTATTTATGTTATACTAGGCACTCTGTGCTAGATCCAGTGATACAAATGAAATGAAAGGCTAAAGTTCAGATATGAAGTTCTCTAGATTATCCTTGGTTTTCAGCACTTGTAACACATGTCAATGATGGTTACTTCCAGGGTTTTATAATTTCCACCATGTACTAAGGACTGATCTTCTATAAAAGTTATTGGGTAACCCAAAGGCAGTTGGAGTGGTGAAGGCCAGCACATGCATGCATAGTTGGACCTAAGTAAAGGCTCTGTTGGCTTGTAGCTGGGACAAAGGGAAAGAGATAAATAAAGGCAGATAAACTTAGTAAACAGAGGTTGAAAAAAAGTGTTCCCTAGGAATATTAGTTTATATGAAGAATTTACCTGATAATTTCTTCACTTAAGTACAAAATATTTATCACTTTTTATTCACATCTGTAACCAAATCCATTCTAATAACATCTTGAATTCTCATAAGCAAAGTCTACAAATGCATTGCAACAATGTACATTCTTTAATATTAATTGAAAAACTATTGAAGACTAAATATAAGGAACTAGCCAGAAAGTGTATGACTTTATAGATGTTATTTAGCATTAAAATGGCATTATTACTTACTAAAAGTATTCTATACTACTTAAAATATTTAAATATCCTTAAAAGTACAATAGCTCATCTTATCTGTGGTTTGACGTTCTATGATTTTAGTTACCTGAAGTCAAAAATAACTGGAAAAATATTAAATAAAAATTTTAGAAACAAATAATTTATGAGAATTAAATTGCACGTAATCATAAGTAGAAATATAAAATCACAACATCTTGCGCTTCCCACTTAGGATGTGAATCATCCCTTTGTCTAGCATATCCACACTATACAAGCTATCCACCTGTGACTTAGCAGTTATATTGGTTATCAGATGAACAGTCATAGTACTGCAGTGCTCATGTTTAAGTAACCCTTATTTTATTTAATAATGACTCCAAAGTACAAAAATAGTGATGCTGGCAATTCAGATATGCCAAAGAGAAGCCTTAAAGGGCTTCCTTTAAATGCAAAGGTTAAAGTTCTTGACTTAATGAGAAAAGAAAAATTGTGCTCAGATCTACTGTATCTGTGAAATTGTGTAAAAGTAAAAAAAAAAATTCATGCTAGTTTTGTGTCACACCTCAAACTGCAAAATTTACAGCTACAGTATGTGATAACCACTTAGTTAGGATGGTAAAAGCATTAAATTTGTGGGTGGAAGAAACAAACAGAAAACATGATCCATTGACAGCAATGTGTTGCACCAGAGAGCATCGAGGTTATACGAAGACGTCAGCAAGGGATCTCCTGAAAGGAGTGATACCAAGCCATTTAACTGCCAGTAAGGGATGGTTACACAGATTCAAAAATAATTTTTATTACAATAGAATGTTTGAAACTCTCCCATTTTCTAGAGTCTTGACACATATTCTTTTTCTTTATTTTATCTTTGCCTCTCTAACTCCTATTCATTATTCAGCATCATCAGGAAACCTTTCTTAATCCTCAATGAGGTTTAGGTTTCCTATTATGTGTTATATATTTCTGAGGCACCATTAACTTCTCCTTTGTAACAATTTTAAAACCACTCTACCAGTCTGATTCTTCAGAAAACAAAATTAATAGGATGTTTATGTAAAGGAAAGGAAATTTATTATCAGGATTTGGCTCACACAATTATGGAGATTAAAATTTAAGACCTGCAGGAGGCATTTTGAAACTCAGCAGAACCAATGGTGTAGTTCTATTGTAAGTCTAAAGATCTGAGAACTAAGAGAGCTGATGGTATAAGAGTTAGTCTGAAGTTTGGCAGACTTGAGATGGGTCTCAAGTCCAAAGGCTGGAAAAGAACTAATGCACTGGCCAAGGGGAGCTGGCTGTTAATCATGGGAGAATCAGCCTTTCATTCAATTTAGGCCTTCAACTAATTGGAAAAGGCTCACCTACACATGGAGAGAAATCTGGTTTACTCAGTCTACCAGTTTAAGTCAATGCCATTCAAAACACCATCACAGACACATTAAAAAAATATTGGACCAAATATGTGGGCACTCAATGGCCCAGTCAAGTTGACACATAAATTAGTCATCATTCCAATTATTATTTTTAAATTAATAACAACATGAGAACTGTTTCTGGTTGGCTTATCTAATATCACCATGCCCCAAAACAATAGGGACAATGTAAATAAATTTTTTGCAGTATAACTGACTAAACACTAATTCAAAAGCATTGACTCAATATTTATTTTATTGATAAGTTATTATAGCTATGATGAATATATGAGTACATATATCTTTTGCCTGAATCTCCATTTACAATGTACCATGGCTTTTTCACTTGAAAATTCCAATTAAGAAATCAAAGAATTTCTGGATTCATTTGTAATTTTCAAACATTGCTTTAGAAGTTCTTGTTATAAATTCAATTGAGATGGAATATCATTAGTTTTATGATGTAATTCATATATAACATAAAGTTTTATTATATATAAATTCCCTTAATTGATTCAATATTTTCCTCTAGATATAGTCTTATTAGCTTTCTTCTACTTCACAGACAAGTATCCCAAAAATTGTCCATATGTGCTATCTTCATTTCATCATTTACCTCAACACATTCCAGTCTGACCTTAACTTAGCTTTTTCTAAGGTACTAATGGCTCTCATATGCCACCACATGTAATGATTAATTTAAAATATTTATCAAACTTGATCTCTCCATTGCATCAATACTACTGACCCCTCATTTCTTTTGAAAATACTCCTCTCTCACCTTCTGTGACATGGTATTTTCTTCCCATATCTCTACTGTCTCCTTTCTGAATCTCCTATGAGATAATCTTCCTCCTCCTGACTCCTCTTTCTCCTGACTTCTAATTGTTGGATGTTCACTCAGCTTTATGATAGTTCCTCTTCTAAACTACATTTTCTTGACCAGTTTCAACTACCACCAGTATGACGATGACTCATAAACTTCTATTTCCATCCAGATTTTTCCTCTGTATTTCATGTCACATATCTGACTACAACACTTTATTTGTATGTTTCAAAGCTCACCTCATCCTCTGCCTTCTCTAAATCTTGGTCCTTAATCAATATCTCAGTCTCAATGAATGAATACTAATAGTGAATTTTCAGTTGTATAAATGAGAATTCTAAAAACTTTTGTTGATACTTTCTACTTCATCACATTCTTACATCTAGAATAAACCTGTTTATTCTCTCTTATATATATCTCTTAATATCTTCCACTTCTTTCACTCTTTCTTCTCTCCATTTCTCAAGTTCAAGATAACATTACCTCTGGCCTGCATGAATGCAATAACCTATTAACATTTCTTGCCCCTTGAGTTCATTTCTAGACACTCCAATCTATTATCCATACTGCAACTAAACAGACCTTTTCAAAATGGAAGACTAATCATACAGTATTTCCAATGTGTAAAACTTTTCAATGAGTTTCTCATGGATTTAGCTTGAAAAGTAAAAATTTTAACATACTGATAAGACTGTATAGTCATACCTTTCCTTACCTTTCCATATTCATCTTTAATTTACCCCACTCTTTTTCTCTTACCTTCTGCTCTACTGCACTCTAGACTAACTGACCTTGTCTCATTTGCTTGAATGCTTTGAGCTTTTTCACATGACGTGGCCTTGTGAAAAATCTCTACCCCAATACACTCTGACATAGTCTACCCTTTATCAGATTGACACAAGCTTTAGGAAAGCTTTCTCTGACTCCCTGACACAAGATGCTCTCAAACCATTATGTACTTCTCATTTGGATTACATGTAATTACCATGTATTTTATTATTTTATTCATGTCTATTTTCCCTAGTTGATTGCAAAGTCTGTTAGAGTAACTATGATGTCTCCTTTATTCACAGATATGTCCCCAGGACCTACCTGGTACAAGGATTAAATAAATGATGAAGCTAAACGAACAAACATTTATTGAGTGTTGATTGGATGCAGGCACTACAGAAATTATATAAAAATATGTTGTAGATGGCCCTGTTCTCAAGGAGCTTATCTTTTGGTTTAGTATATAAACATAAATAAAAATGTAAAACAAATACTACATTAATCAGTTAATATCTAATGTAGTGCTTTAACACAAGAAGTTATAGTGACCCAACATTCTGTGGAATGATAATAGCCAGACTACTTTTTAAGAATGTTAATGGCTGGAAATCCTAAAACATTGCTTTAGTTATATTTCTACAAGGTACCAGAAGTACCATTGCTGTGTAACGGGAACGTAAGAGGAAAAGGTGTGAAAATGCAATAAGCTGGTTTAAAAAAAAAGTTGTAAACAAGCTTGGTAAGTTGTAGTCTAATTGTACAGATTTCAAAATATCAATGATGTCTTGAGAAATATCAGAACATAAAACAGGAAGCATTATTCTCCTTACAAATAAGAACTATTTTATGCTTTTATCATTCTACTTTTCATGCTTAGATGAACCCACAGAATCTTCTTTTAAGAAAATTGACTCAAAGCTGGTTTGCCAATAATTTTTGAAAACTGATCATTTTGAAAGCTGTTTTTCTTGAAACACCACCTCTAAAAGAATAGATATTTAGCAATACCAAACATAAACATATTACTTTATCTGTGAAATTGACATTTTGCAATGAAAGATTTGAGATTCACAACTTCTTATGAAATTTCCTACATAGAAATGCTAATGTAAATATCAATGATACAGTGATTTATAGCATTACTGTGGATGTCTATCAGTACCAAATATCAGACTGTGTCATGAGATCTTCAAATCACAATGTCATCTAAGCTGGAAATGATTCAATATTCAAAAATAGACTTTTGTTTAATATGATTTCTTATCAAATTAACACATCACATAGTTTTAAGAGTCAAATGTTTCCACAAGGCTTGTTTTGAAAAAGATCAGTTATCTTTTCTCCTCCCCCATCACTATCCCCGCTTCCTGTTCACAGAGACATCTACTTCATTACTTAATTTCAGATTTAGGCATTAGTTATTTGACTCTCAATTCTCTCTCAATCTCCTTCCTCCACTCAGGTTCAATCATGTTTACAGTTCCTATTCTTTATCCTCTTAATGTAAGTATATCATAATTCACATTCAGTGTTTATATTAACATGCAAACCAATTCATTTTAGTTAATAATTGTTTGTTTATAGCTTAATTTTCTATCACTAGTTGAAATCCAAACTCTCTGTCAATCATTTAAACCCCTTCAATAAATTAAAACACATCCAGTGTTCTATCTACTTTTATCTTTTCGCAGTAATCACACATGTTCGCTCTGATTCACTCTCATTTAAATGTAGAGAGCAACTGTCATTGTAGGATCTCTCTTCTTGTGAAATTCTGTTTACTTATCTATTCTGTTAAATCCAATGCTATCTGGATCCATTATCTTCCTCTTCTTTATTCGTTTATTTTCCTAGAATATACACGTTAGTAATTTCCTAAGATAGCATGCTTAAAAGGTAGGTATTTTTATTCATTTCAATATCTTAGCATAATTTATTCTCTTTACATGATTTTGGTATGAAATCCTTGTTTAGAAGTTATTTTCTCTCAACATTTTGAAGGCATTTATCCATTTATCCACTGTCTTGAATATTTCATTAATGTTGTTGAGAAGTTCAATTCCATTTTTATTTTTTGATAATTATTATAAAATATTTCTTGAAAATTGCTTGATATTCTTGTTTCCTCTCAGTGTTCTAAGGTTTCCTCACCATTGTCACTGTAGATCTCATAAGAATGTCTCAATATGGACACATGTGATTCAGTTCAAATAAACATTCTTTAACTATTTCTTGATGATTATCTCCTGTTTCCTTCATTTCCTCTTTCTCGCTGTTCATTTAATTTTCTTATTTTTCTTATCTCTGTCTCATTTTCATTTTTTTCTATTTTTTGTTTGTTTTTAGTGAAAATTTCCTCAGATATATCTTTTAAACCATTCTTTAAATTTTCACTATCATAATTTTAATTTCCAAGTGGTACTTTTGTTCTCTAAATAATAATCTACAACAACACTGTGTCCTTATTTCATAAGAGCAGTATCTTCTCAAAGCTCTCTCTCTCCCTTTTTTTAATCTTTCTTTTTTTGCAGTCTCAATTTTCTCCAAAAGGTTTTTCTTCCATGTATATGAGTCTGTTTCAGATTCTAATAGAAGAGAATTTTCTTCATGGCTTGATGATTCCTAAATGCCTGCTCATAATGAAAAGTAGGAACTAACCAGCTGATTGGAAACTGTTTATAGTAGGAATTCTTTATTTTTGAGTTAACTGTAGGGTGATCTGGCTGGGTAAGTAGGATAGAGAATCCAAATGTTGTTATCTTTATAACTTTTTCTCTTAAGTTACTTAAATTCATGGAGAAGTTTTTTCTGATCTTCTGTGTAGAGGGTGAAAAAAGTCTGAGTGCCAGTACAAAACTCTCAGAGGACCTTCACTTCCCATATGTAATCTTCCATTTACTGTCTACAATATTCAATATACTATCCTTACCATTGATTACACTTTTTTGTCACAATCTCTCCATTCCCCCCTTTCCAGAAAAGAAATTCCTAGTCTTCTGACAGGATGAGGAGGGTCTATCTGTTCATAATGGCAAAATGAATAAAGATGACAAAATATTTTATATATGAGCTTTCAACCATTCTTTTTTACCACTAGCCTCATAACTTTCCAAAAAGTAACTGTAGTAGCCAATCTTTGTGGCTTTTATAGGTTCTGTGGCAAAAAGAGCTTTGCTTTTTAGAATTTGTTACTGCTGTTTTATGGTGCAACTTTCTGGAGTCTGCTAAGTCAGTTATCATCCACACATTTGCTTTCTAGCTTCTAAACTTAGAAGTTGTCTATTTTTTCTTCTCATTGCTTTTGCAGGTATTTGTCTTTTTAAAAGCTCCATTCTTACTCTATTGATGAAAATATTGGGGTGAGAAGGGTTTATATAAGTTATCCAAGGACACTTAATATGAACATTTAATGTTAGAGAGATTTAAACGTGTCCCTATTTGTGTGTGTACAAAGTTCTATTTCTGTCTAAATCTTCATATGTAAGGATGTTAATATTCTTTTTGCAAAATTGGTTTGATATTTTCTCTAACAGGTAAATAGACTATAACCATAAAAGATGGTTACACAAATGGCCAAAAGTGCTTAATTTAAAATGAAATATAAATGATGAGTCATGGCAATAACTAATTAATAATGTTCATATTTGGCCATAGAATTATAATAGTTGCCTTAAACAAGTTTCTCTATAAGCTAAGTAGGAATAGAATCATTTCTAAGAAGATCACATCCTATAAGACAAAGTGCTCCATTTTAGCTCCCTTATCACCAGTCTGCGTACAGACTGTGTGAGTCTAGCTGAGGAACTTTATAAAACAGATCATGGGTCTCACTTTCAGACAATTTGATACTACAGGTCCTGCTGGAAACTAGATTTTCAATTTAAACATTCTCCAGTGATTTGGGTGCACCCAAGTTTAGAAGCTACTCTAGTAGAGTAGAAACATTGAGGTATTTTTAATGGATCAGGAAAATATCTCAGGAAATGCTTTTGGAAGTTTTTATTATAGCTTTCTATTTTGGTGGCTCCAAAAGAACACTTGAGTGAATTTTTTTCTTGATCTTACCTGAACTCTGAGCCTTTTCTCTAGCCCTGGATGACTAAACAAAAGAAGGAATTGAAATGGCATGGAAGGCCCACAAGGTCTTTCAGCATTACCATATTCTATAGAAGCTTTTCCAGCAAAGACGAACACTGTTTGCTCTCAGTACACTAATAACTTAGGTAATAGCTTTGCTGCTGACACCAAGAAATTAAATAGAGTATGTTAACTGCTGGAGACACTCCTTGGTTGGAATATGTCGGTCTTCCCTGAAAAGTACCATCATCTAGAGATTGCACTTAACCAAACTTTTACATAATTTTATTGCTGTAAAAATTACACACAATAAGATGTTCATGAGGAAATAAAGAAATTGATGAACTCTTCGTTTGCAAGAATAAGAAATTTTACCTGAACAAGAGAGTGTAGATAGGTCTGTATCATTATACCAATGGGTATTTTTCTTTTGAATTCAACTTTCTTATAAATTCTTGTGAATTTAGCATAAGGTCCATATGGTTTATTTACAGATGTTAAGCTCTAAATGAATGCTTCAAATAGAATCACAGAATTTTATTGCCAAAAGGAACTAAAGATTATGCTATCTACTACAAAATCCTCACTTTATTGGCAAATAAACTGAGGCTTAGAAAACCTAATGTTTTATCTATAGTCATATATCTAGCAGTTGACAACAGAACCAGATCTTCTAAGGTCTGGAAAAATTTTATTTACACCATACCACTCCTTCTAAACTGTGTTCTTCAAAAAACATGGGTGTCCCAAAAATGTTACTAAATGTTTGTTGGGGGGAAAGACTATACAAGTTTGAGTGAATATATTCTGAATTTCCACCATGCATAACCACATACAGTCTTTCCTAAGTGTTTGACCATGTATGATTCTAGCCTTAATGTCATTGTAATTTCACGAGGGCTCATCGAATGCACTGGAAAATCACCACTCTCTTTTGTGGCTGAATTCTGTCAGCATTCTACATAATACTCTTCATGGAGGCTATGGTGCTAAATCAGGTTAAGGTGGTGCAGATTTTTTCTATTACTGTTTGGACAGTAATATCCAAACTTCACTAGTGAATAGAGAAGATAAGTACTAAAGTTCAAAAGATATCATAGCACTCTGCCCTAAAGAGCTGTAGCAAGACAGTTTTTTGGGGGAATGTTTTTGTAGTTTTCATTTCCACACTGAGTTTTCTGTTGCAATTGCTGCAATCTTCAGGGGTTACTACATTTATGTATGAGATTAGAGACTATGTAGTTAACCATTATTGTTACCTCTTTGGAAATTCTTGATCTTGAACTACATAGAATATTGTTACACTTGCTTTAACTGTGCTATTATTACTACCATTCCCCTTATTTCTATTTTTCCTTTGATGTGCCTTGAGCTCCTCAGATAAAAGGATTATCAGAAGTACAAAGTGTTGTATTATTACTGCAAGCATAAAACCTTCTCTTCAGTTCATCAGTGAAAGTTTGGTTCATTGACTAAAATGGTCTACAGTTTTTGAAGTATGCTACCAACATATTTCTGAGGACTTATAAAAATTTTAAAGGACATCTATAGAAGTGTGTTCTGTCTTTTGAATGCTCAAATGCCGGTTTCTAGGAGTATATGTTTAGATTCTCTAAAGACACTTTGAATGTAGCTTCATCCATCCCTTCTTTTTTTTCCTGAGATGAATAGGAATAATTATGTCCATTAGTCTTCTTTCTAAAAGCAGTATGACAAATGGTAAAAGTTGCTTGTTTCAAAGATATGGACAATTTTAGTTAGTAATGCCATCAAATGTGACAGTTGGAGAAAAAAAAATTCCTAAGTGTTTTCTTAACTTTATTCCTTATCAAAGAAGTAAATATTGTCAAGAATAGACTAGTTAGCACTTATAGAACTACTGAAAATTACCTGAGAGTGTCTTTCCATGGAGGCCACACAGCTCCAAAGAAAATCTACACATTGGGATCACTAGGAATGTGCAGTAATCATTTTTCAGCCAACAAGCTCACACAGAACTTGACTTCACCCCACTGTATTTAGATTCATTTCCCAGGTATCACACTCAAGTTCCAGACTCCAGGTAAGAAGCTTTATACATAAATTATTCTTTCTTTTTGCTCTTCACCATCCGTACCCAAGTTCTCATTACTGCGTATTTCTTTCTATTTCTAGGCACCTGAAGAGTTTACCGTCTTACAACTGAGTCATGGTATATTCTCCTTTCTGGTTTTTCTCTTTAAATTTAGTTAATTTTACCTTTACCTTTGAACACAGGTTGTTAATTTCTTAAGGTCAGTCATAGTCTTATACTTCCTTTATGCACCTAAACACAGTATTGAGAACTTCAATGAAACTCGAAAATACTTGTTGATTTTGATTCATCAAAGGGCAAGAGATAGAGGGAAGTTCAAATAAAACACTACAGGGAGATAGCCATACACTTTTATTTTAATTACAGAAATTCTAGATATCAACTTCTGAGATGAGCTCAATAACACTGATTTTTGGAATGAGACATACAGAAATGGTACAATGGCATGGATGTTAGCATTCTCGGTTGAGTTAAATTTGGTTAAGGCAGTAGTAGAATTAGTGATTTACAATAGTCATATTCTATTTTTCTCTGCAACTCAAGGCTCTTCACTACCTTGAAAATTTATCTTATATCCACATTTCATTAGAAGAGACATTTTGTGTAAAAGTAAAAAGAGTGACAAGAAATTTTAGTGTAAGTGTTGATCTTGATTCTTTCCCTCAGGGGATGGAGAGCATAGTCTCCTAACTTCTCAGTAGCTGTCATGATCAGTACAGTTTTTCAGTAGTCAGAAAACAGTATTGCTCCTGTGCTTCTGCCCAACATAACCCCACTTGAGTAGACAATTTAGTTGAAGGAGACAAGTACAAGCATAAAGAGAACATTTCAAATAAAATTTAACATGATGCTATAACATCATGCAATAACAAAACCCGCAGGCAGGAAAATTAGACCTGTGCCTAGCTTTCTCACCACAGTGATTTGTGAGTCAAAGTCATTTTACTTCTCTGATCCATACCTTTGCCCATGCAACAGTTAGTGGCAATGGCACTTACCTAGGAAGAATGTTGTGAGATGGAATAAATGACAGATTTTCATGGGCGTAATAAATTCTTTCTTGACAGATTGGTAAACAGACCAATTATTTTCTCATATATGGCAAAATAATATGCAAGACAAACACTTAAAAAATTATGTGCCTCCAATGTGGACAGAAGAATGTTCCCAGGTGTGCTATGGCCAGGGCATCTCATGCTTGTCCAGAACCCCTAGCTCAATACAGGCTTGTGAGTGTAGGAACTCTAGTTCATGCCCCAGAGACCCAGAACCAGCTCAGGTCTTCAATGCCTTCAAATTTGTCACCCAGCAACAACACTCATGATTCTGCCATGTTGTAGGTCTCTATGATCTTAATATTTATTGAAAAAGAACTTGTAGGGCTTTACAAGTGAAATACCAATAAATGGAAGAACAGAAAGGTTATGTCTAGAGTCAAATAAAAACACAAATCTATTCACCAAATATAGTAGTGTGAAGTGGAGTCTGGAAACTGGAAATGCACATAGTATTTATAAATCACAGGTTATAAGCAATATACAGATACTGAGGATTTGGGCAGAGTGGTGAGCTCAACACCTAAAATTTTTATTATACAAAAACATTGCATCCCCTACACAAAGCTAGCATGTGTATGATAAAGTCATTTTAAAGAAAGGCTCATATTTCAAAGCTTTATGCTTGCTTTTTACACTGTTAAAGGTAGAGACTAAAGATAGAAGCTTTTTTAAAACTTACTATTATTTCTTAATTTGGGGGGGGAGTACTTTGAGTATCCTTTTTGGTCGTAAAAGACAAAATTGGTGTAGACCCAAAGCTTATTATTTGACTGTGTAAAAGAGAAACAGATGTTTTTGAGTTTTCTTCTGGCAGCTCCAGAAAGAAGCTGAAAAAACTCCAGAGAAACATGGTGGTAGAAGAAACGGTATCTTTTAAGAATGAATGCCAAAAAGCCGAGACTATAAAATGGAGAAATAGTGTAGTAAATATTTGTTTGTTATGCAGGCTCAACGTCCCATTTCTCTTTTGTCTCTTAACCTCTCCTACATTGCACATGACCCTAACTAAGTCTTTTAGGAAGATGCTTTCATCCTCTCCATCCCTCTTTGGTATAATTACACACACGCGTGCACGCGTGCACACCCACACACATGCACACACACAAACACTCATGCCACATACCATGTTAACACAAGCTATAGTGATAAGCAAGTGTCCTAAACTCTAATTTGATATGTAGACATCATTACACTTAATTCTTGGTAATTGATTCATATTCAAATTCCTCCAGATGCCTCCTCTTACCCTTCTCCCAATTTTAATGTTTTTTTAAACAACATTTCTGTATAGATTGTACTTAACAACTTATTGTCTCACTGCAGCTAGTAAGTAATCTGAAGAAAGATATCTTTTTATCAGTGAATATCTTGTCCCCCTCAACATTCATCTCCAATAGTTATAGTATTCAATGATGATTCTTGATATGTAAAATGCACATGCATTTTAAAAGATATCTCTCCAGTTTTCGTTTTACTTTAACATTTATCTTTTTCCAAGTTCCATCCAAAAATCTAGACATTACAGAGCATGCCCAATAGAGTATACTGACTTTCTTTACAAATGCAACTTTACAAGACTTCTTAAGAGTCATCAGAAAGTTCCTTCTCCCAGATCATTTATTTTTTTTAATTTTTATCTTATTTTATTCAAAAATACATCTTGACATTCTGTTAGAAAACATACTGTTTTCCTGGGAGGCTGGAAAATTGAATTTCAGCTTTATTTGCCAATTGAAGAACCAGGATAGCACGCTTCAATTTCCCTTTATAAATCTCTAAGACTCAAGGACTCCATCTCTACATGAAACTCCCAGTGAAATCTACGGTAATTCTGAGCACAAAGGGGAATGTGATAAGAGTCTTGGATCCTAAATCTTTCAACACGTGCCAATCAAAATCAATATAAAAGAAAAATTCTTAATAATTTTAACATTTGGTTTAAAAATCTCAGATGGAGAATGCTATGTCTAACTTATCTAATAATTATTAGCCTGTGAACTGTAAAGCCTTCAATTCATTAACTATTGTTCTCAAACTCATTAAGTAAAATCATTTGAATAGAAATGATATTCCTCCTTGCATGTAACTTCTTTCTTCAGATACAATACTCTTATTTTCTCACTTCTAGCACTAGTTAAAAAGGTATAATTTTCATAAAGAACATAATTTCTAATATGGCACAATGCATAAAGTCTGTTAAAATGTTTATCGTCTTATTAATTATACATATATTTTTGCAATGGGTCTCCTTGACCCCAGTTTCTTTCTAAACCTACTCTACCTCAAGTGAATCTTTTAAGAATACCAGTTTTCACATTTCATGATATTGTGGGAAAATATCCAATAGCTTCTTGCTGCATATATACTCAAGCTTAAATTTCTTCATTCCGTTTCTTTTCTTCAGTCCCACTTTTCCTTAGTCCCACCAAAATGCACTGATTCTCATTTTAACAGCCCACTTTACCACATGCACAGGAAGGTATATGTAAAATCTAAGGACACTTAAAATTCGGGATTTCTTACTTGAGCAGGCCCATAGAAGGACCTGTTCTTTGTTTCTATAAGTTTATTTTATTTTCCCTGGAGAGAACTCCAAATACTCTTGAACTTTCCACGACTATATGTTAAATACATTAGTTCCATTCTCTTGTTTAAACATAGTACCCTAGCTTTTTGTCACCCTCTTCCTTCTGCTTTTCACTCTGAACATTTAAATCTCTTCTTAAAGGCTCAAATAAACTTCTGTTTCTTCTGAGAAACATCTCAAAACTACTAGAAACTTCTGACATTATGCTTTTATATTTCTCATTTTTTTCCTCAACTTTTAAAATAATGTGTTATCATTTTTTTATGTGCCCTATTAGCCATCTGAAACACATTTAGAACATGGAGACTATTTGTATATATACATACATATACATAGATTTATACGTTTCACAACTCTCCAACTGGTAATTTTTGCCTGTCACGTACTTAGTTATTTTGTTCTATATTGCCTTTTTTGTTCCCTAGAGAAACATGTCTAGATGTTTCATTTAATCCAGATAGTTGGATGGGAATTTCCAATGTTAGCGCTAAATAATCCACATAATATTTGATATACCATGAACATTCATTTTTTCACAAAATGTTGATCATGGGCCTACTATGAGCTAGACATTATGTTAAGGAAGAGTCCAGTAATGTTACAAATAATGAACAAACACAAGTCAGCATATTAAGTGTCATTACACAGAAACCACACATCTTTATAGAGCAATCACTAGACTGTAACTTCAGGCCAGATATGTAGAAGAGACTGGCATGCAATGAGATTACATAGAAAGTGTCATGTAGTCCATGTTTTCTACATGTTTTTGAAAATCTGAACCTCATCCAAGAGAAGTTCCTCTTGTGAAATGGTTTGAAACATCTTCTTCCTCTGCTGTTCTATCTCTAAGGAGCAGAAGACCAATCCTAAAGGAAGGAAAGCTTGTGACCTACTGAGAGAACACAACTGCAGAGAAAAGGCAGCCCCTGAGCTTCAATCAGAGAGAAGGAAAACTGTTTTATCTTAAGGTTAACAAGTGCAATGAGAAAAACAGAAGAATTATATTGATTGATTGACTTTGAACCTGTGTTTGTTTGGCTGATTTGATTTTTGTTTTTGCAGGAGATGGGCCATTTAACATTTTCTAGCAGTATTTGGTTTCTAATGGCGAAGATATCAATTAACCTTTAGGACAAACTTTTTTTTTCTTTAGAGAAATCAGTAAGTAGATCTTTTAAGTCTCACAAAAGAAAAGCAAATTTCTACCCATAGTTCTTGGAGAAAATTGTGATGGCACTAAAATTAGAACATAGATATTATACATTTAAGTGTTAAGTGCTGTGGTTAGTAACAATTTTTTGCACAGATGTTCCCCCTTATTAATAGGAAGAATGCACACTCTATTTTGAAGCTACAAGCAAACAACTAATTAACTTCAGGGATATGCCACATCTAGACATTTCCTTGTTCTCTTCTTCAGAAAAAACTGTTCCATGAATACCTCTTGGGTTTTTTTCCCATTCTACAATTTCTTGTGAGAAAATACTTGAAGGGAAGATGCATAGCTCTGTCTAGTCTGATACTATGCTCATTTCTGCAGATATCTTGTTCTGGGTCTGAGACAGGTAAACACTGAAGGTGAACATAGATTACTTTTTACATGGGCAAGACAATAAAAAACATTTTTTAGGACTAAAATAGTTTGTCAAAGAATTAACAGAGGTAAAAGTGGGAGGGAGATAGATAGAAGTAAAGGGGGTCAAATATATGGTGATGGAAGAAAATTTAACTTTGGGTGGTGAACATATGCATATTATACAAATGACATATTATTGAATTCTACACTTGAAACCTATATTACTATTAAGCAATGTAACCTCAATAAATTTAATTTTTAAAAAGCAGAGAAAGGGGTTAGGAAGAGAAGAAATATATTGAGAGAATATCTGCTGGAGAAGCTAGGAAGTATAAGAAAAGAGAATACAAGGAGGATTGGTGTGTACTATATATGAATTTCATGTTGTCTAAGAAATTTGAGAAAAAAAAAAAAGACTAGAGATATTTTAACATTATATACTTCTTTGTACAGAAAATCACTCCAGAACTAGAACAAAAGGATCTGGGCTCTAATAAGATTATACTAGAAATGAGAGAGTGCTCTATTGGATGTTGGACTTCAGATAATGTTCTATGCTATATTATTAATTTGAATTATCAGTGTAAGTCCAAGTCAGACACATCTTTAACTATAACTACAAGACTCTTGAAAAAAAACTGCAGTGGTTAATTAATCCAGAACTTAATGGATCTTAAACTAATATCATGAACTTGTAAATATCATAGAGACAATAATAAAGTCAGAGTTGAAAATTAAGGGAGAATACCCTGTTTGGAAGTACAGTTACCAGCAATGCAAAACACACACACAGACACACACACACACACACACACACACACACACACACACACACACATGATATTACTATTTAATCAATAAAGGAAGTATAAGATCCCCTTTTTAAGAAGTGGCAAACTGGAATTCACATCAACAGACAATTGGTTTATCATTGCTATATTTTATGAATATATATATATATTTTTAATCATATTTTTATGTATTTTTAGACGAATAGAGGAGGATCGTGCAATACCGCTTGCATTAGTTCAAAATCTCTGCCTGATACCCAACAGATATATTAGTGTTATAAGTTTATTAGTGTTATAAGATTTATCTTGAGTAAAAATACAAGCTTTAGGGAAAATCCCAGTTTGAATCTTGCCTCTGATAATTCCTGGCTATGCGAGTCTGATAAATTATTCTCCCTCTACCTGAGTTTCTTAATATATACACTAGGAATAATAATAGAATTTACCACATGGAATTTTATTTTGGGGATTAAATTAGTTAATTCATATAAAGATTTTGCCTAAAATGAGATATGTTGTAATATATCAATAATTTTAACAAGAAAACTTAGAACTGAAGAAGTGGAATTTATAAAAAATGAAATTCTACCATTTGCAATGACATGGATGGACCTAGAGGTATAGTCAGACAGAGAAAAATAAATACCGTATGATTCACTTATATGTGGAATCTAAGGAACAAAAGAGCAAACTAATAAAAAAAAAAAACAGACACAAATATAGAGGACAATCTGGTGATAACCAGAGAGGAGGGTGTTTGGGAAGCTGAGAGAATGGGGAGAAGGGTTAAAGAAGTACAAATTAGTAGTTTATAGATGGTCACATGGATGGGAAGCATGGCATAGAGAATGAAGTTAGCATTAATGTATTGACTATGTGGAGAGCCAGAGGAGAGAAAGAGCAATTAGTGGGATCATTTTATAAACTATATAAATGACAAACATTCTTAATGTGGGATCCATGGATAGAATTTATAGAGCTATGAATAGGAATTGGAAAATTGATTGGAAAAGTGATTTGTTTTTCACTTACCTCAAACTAAAATTTATAATTTTCTTCAACTATGAATATAAGCTAAAACTGCACTAGTATTATTATCTGTGATATTATAAACAATAAAATTACCAGTAATTTTACTTCTTATTATACTTGTGAATATCTTAGGATATGATTTATGCTTATCTTATATACTGGTTAATATTATATATCAACTTGGCTGAGCCATGGTGCCTAGATATATGGTTAAACATCTAAATATTTCTGTGAGGCTGTTTTTTGGATGAGATTAAAATTTAAATTAGTAAACTTTGAGTAAAACAGATTGAACTCCATACTGTGGGTGGTCCTCATCCAATCAGTTGAAAGCCCTAATAGAATAAAGAATGATGTTCTCCGAGCAAGAGGGAATTTGGCCTGCACATAGCCTTTGGGTTTGAATTGAACTGTTGGCTCCTCCCTAGGTTTCCAGCCTGCTGGTCTACCTTACAGATGGCGAACTTGCCAGGCTCCTCCATCATGTAAGTCAATTCTTAAAAATAAATAAATAAACACACACACACACACACACACACACACACACACACACACTATTGGTTCTATTTGGGAGGGTGAAACCTAATTAAAACATTCTGTATTGAAATTATGATGGTTGGTAAATCTGTTATAGATTGCTATTTTATGCAAAATAAAATAGCTTATATATTATAATTTAAATTTAAATATACATATATTTGATTCCATTTCAATATGATTAGTTCCTATTGTTAGCATATTATTTTATTTTAAATATTTAAAATATTTTTATGAGAAATTGTCTATAAACTTTATCAGATTAACAAAGATGTCCATGTCATAATACTGGTTAATAACCCCTAGTTTAAGGGCATCAGAGAACTTGAGAATTCCAGATCCCAAAGAGAAGAATGAAGCAGAAGAGTGAAACTAACACTGTGAACTAGTTTTATCCTTGGTGCATTTGTTAATTTTTAAATTGTATAGAAAAGAATATAAGAAACCAAGGATAAAATAACTAAAAACCTGATTGAAACTTTTGATTATATCATGATACTAGAAAAACAAAAATTATCATTCCTAAAAAGAAAAAGGTATCTGTAAGACCTTGAGGCTCCTAGTTAGAAACAAAAAAAAAAGGCTACTTATACCTTAGGAAAAGGAATAAATCAGAAGTAAACTTAATTGTACAATCCTCTAATGCCTTGGACTTTGACTAGATTATGGTGATATGCCCTTATTCTAGCTATCTATCAAAGAATAGAGTAAACAGACTCTGTTGTGAGTAGGTAGGTAGATGACAATGATAGATAATAGCTACAACATGATATATGATCGATGATGATAGATGATAGATTGATAGATAGATAGATAGATAGATAGATAGATAGATAGATAGATAGATAATGATGATGATGATGATAGATAGATAGATAGATAGATAGATAGATAGATGATAGATAGATAGATAGATAGATAGATAGATAGATAGATAGATAGATGATAGATAGATAATAGATAGATGACAGACAGATAGATGATAGAAGTTTTTGTATCAAATATCTATCATTCATTCTATTATAAATGATCAAGCTTCCATATACAGAACTGAGAGGAAAAAAAAAGGACAGCAGAACCCCACAGGTGATATAGAATTTGAGATAAAATACATAAAATTTAGAAAAACTGTAATTAATATGATCAAGAAGGTAAATTACAAGATGAGGCACTTAAGCATAGAAATTCTAGAACTAAAAAATATAATATATTAAAATGAGAACACAATAGATAGCTTTAACAGCATATCAGATATGAAAGAATGGTCATTGAACTTAAAAATATATCATGGAGTATCAAGACTGATGCACAGAAGGAAAAAAGATTAAAAATACAGAAAAGAGTTTTTGAGATTATGAGAACTGGTGAAAGGTCTAATAATGTATAATTAAGATACTGGAAGAAGACAAAGTATAGAGCACAAGCAATACTTGAAAAGATAATCACTGAGTTTTATCTAAAATTAAAGAAAGATATCATGCCAAGAATGTTTATGAACTTCAAACATGATAAATACAGATAAAAACATACCTAGGAACACAATAATAAAACTGTTAAAAATGAAAGATGAAGAATAATATTTAAAATATCAAGAAAAACACATTTCTTTTGAAAGGGCAATGACAAAACTGACAACTAACATCCCAACAAAAATGATAGAAGTGAGAAAACAATAAAACAAAATTTTTAAAGTGTTGAAAGAAAATAACTGCCAGAGTAAAATGTTATACCTAGGGAAAATATCCTTCAAAAGTTGAGAAAATAAATACCTCCAGATTAAAAAAAAAATACTGAGATTAGCAGAGTCACAGTTATTATTCAAGCAGAAGAAAATGACCATAGACAGAAAAGGCATCAAAGAAGAGAGTAATAAAAAACAATAGAAATGGTACCTATTCAACGTATATAAAAGAAAGACTGTAGGAAACAATAATAATTTTCTGTTAATTCTGTTTAATTCTGTATTTAGAATTAAAATGCATGACAATAATAACACAAAAAGAAGGAACAGATAAGTGGAGTTAAATTACTTGAGAATTTTAGCATTGTCTTGGAAGAGCTATGAGTAGATTTATATCAGGTTGTAATAAAGAAAACATTGAAATCTCTAGTGTAAGCATTTGAGGCTATAAAAATTTTAGGGCTAAAAATTTTAGGAGTAAATTATTTGCCTAATTTTTAAAAGGCAAGAAAAGAGATATAAATGAATATAGAACAGGTGAGAAAATAAAAAAAAAATAGAAAATATGTAGATATAACCTTATCGCTATATCAACAGTTGCCTTATATTTTAATGAACTACAATTGCAATGAAAAGACACAGAAATCAAGCAAGATTAAAAACAAAGACAAAAACAAAATTATATTCTACTTACAAAAACCAGCTCAGAAAATTTTAAAGTAAAAGATTAGGAAATGATATACCATGCAACCACTAAACAAGTGTAATCTAATGCCACTATATTAGTATTTGTCAACTTTAGTTTTAAAGCAAAAAACATTATTAAAATAGTGATATTTCATTATGATAAAGGGTCCATACAGCAGGAAGACTAAATTTGAAACTTTTGCAAATACCTAAATACATAGATACAAAATCCCTTAATATTTTTCCAATATAAAAGGAGTAACACAAAAATCCCAATAACATTGGGAATTTTAGCACACTTCACCTAAGCACCGACAAAATTAATGAGAGAAATTAAAGAAAACTTAAATAATTAGAAATATTTATTATTTTCATAGATTGGAAGAATAAATATTTTAAACAAACGAGAAATTTTCTCAAACTGATTATTGGATTCATTGCAATTCCAGTAAAAATCTTGGCAGATTATTTTTTCTGTGAAGAATTATGACCTTTTATTGGAACAATTGCCCTCCTCCTGATAACATATTCTTTTTAAAATTATTTTAATTAGTTTCAAGTACACAGTACATTGCTTAGACATTCATATAGTTTGTTAAGTGGTCCCTCCCTCCCTAACCAACATATTTATTCTAATTATATGTTGGTTATTCTATTTATTCTAATTATGCCATGCTTCCCATTCCCATGTCCATCCATCTGCTAATTTCTGCTTCTTTAACACTTCATCCCATTCTCCCAGCCCCCCAAACTTCCCTTCCCTCTGTCCATCACCAAATTGTCCACTATATTTGTGAGTCTGTTTTTGATTAGGTTTTTTTTATTATTCCTTAGGTTCCACATATACGTGAAATCATGTAGTATTTATCTTCCTCTGAAATAAATATCTTTTAGGTCCATGAAAGCAATGTATTTTTCCATCTCTCTCCTTTTACTCTGTGTCTTTTAATATGAAGTGAGTTTCTTATAGGCAACATGTAGGGGTCTCGTTTTCCTTTCCATTTATCCACTCTTTTAGTTGGAGCACTTAATTCTTTTCCATTTGAGGTACTTATTGATAAGAATGTAGATGTTACCATTTTTTTATTCCTGCTTTTGATATATATTTTTTCTTCTTAATGAAGTTTCTCTAACATTCCTGTAATATTGGCTTGGGGGTGATAAATTTCTTTAGCTTATTTTTGTCTGAAAAGTTCTTTATCTATCCTTCAACTCTAAATGATATCTTTGCTGGATAAATTATTCTTGGTTGTAGATCCTGGGTCTTCATCCTGTTGAATATTTTTTGTCAAGCCCTCTGTCCTGCATAGTCTCTTTTGAGAAATCAGCTGCCAGTCTTATGGGTTTTCCCTTATAAGTAATTATTGGTTTTTCTCTTGCTGCTTTTAATATTCTTTCTTTGTCTTTAAGCTTTGGCATTTTAATTATGCTGTGTCTTGGTGCAAGCTTCTTTAGATCCCTGATTTTTGGAATCTGAGATTCCTGGGGTTTTATGTCCATTTCCTTCACCGAGTTAGAGAAATTTTCCGTCATTATTTCTTCAACCAGCTGTTCAACATCTTGATTTCCTTGTTACACCGATAAGATAGATATTTGGACCCTTAATAGTGTCCCATACAGACCTTAAATTATTTTTATAGTCTTGGCATCTTATCTCTTACCATTCTGATTGAGTGTCCTTGGTTTTCTTAACCACTAGATAGGGCATTTGATCCTTTTCTTTATTCACTCTGTTTATTCCTCTGTTTATTCTATTTTATATACTTCTCATCTCTGATAATGTCTTCTCTATTTCAGACTGGTTCCCTTTTAATTTTCACTTCCATTTTTATGTTTTTTATCTCTTTGTTGAGGTTCTCACTGAATTTAAACAAAAGTTCATTGAGTATCTTTATAAGCAGTGTTTTGAACTTTGCATCTGTTAGATTACTTGACTCCATTATATCTGGATCTCTGTTCTGTTCTCTCAAATGGTTTCTGTTTCTTTGTCTTTCCATTTTGGCTGCCTTTCCATGTCTGTTTCTATGTACTAAGCAAGCTCCTAAATTTCACGGTCTTATTAGTGTGGATTTGTAAAGTAGGTATCCAGTGGCACAGTCCTGAGAGAGGTTGAGCTATAGACCAAATTTAATTCAAGCCTCTGCCCCTCTTGGGCCACCTGTTATGATTCATCAAGTGATCCACAGATGCTTTGCTTATAGTTGCCTCAAAAGACCACACCAGAAACAGAAGTCAACTCCTCTAGTGTGAGTCTAGGTCCTGCTCAGCAAGGAGCACCTGACTCACTGAGGATATTCCTGCATGTGGCTTGGGTGGGGACCCAAGTTGGGGTAGGCGAGGTTTCAGGAAATCCTTTGAATGGAGCGACCTCTGTTATCCAATCTGATGACCTCACAGCAATGGCAGTGCTGTTCACACACTAGGAGTAGGGAGGGCTCAACAGGGAACAGTAGATACCCTTGGCACTTCTGTCCAGAGCAAGTTTCACCTCAGCCCTCACTCTGACAATGTCTCCCTGTAAGACCCAGCATGCACCCGAATTGGCACTGGTGCTCAGAGATAACAGGTCTGTCACTTTGAAAATCTACTCATGGGCACAGTCCCTTTAAGAGGCATCTGATGCTGCTACTGTAGCCTCTGTCTCACTCAGCCCCTCAAGACCAGGTCACCCTGCATCCTTGCCCAATCCTACCTTCTGCTGTTGCAGGGTGTTTTCTTGAATTCCTCCCTAATTGTATGGCTTGTTTATTAAGATCCCAGGTGATTTTTCCTTATTGCTGCTCCTTGTTTCTCTTACAACTTTGATTTGGTCACCAGAGGGATAAACAGAGCCTCCATAATCTATGCCATTTTGGTTGCTTCCTTGGCATATTATTTTTAAATGTGTTTGTGTGTTTGTTAGTGATGGAGAAGGAATATGTCAATACAATAATTTTAAAATTTACATGCAAAGGCAATGGGCCAAACAAAGACAAGCTTAAAGAAGAATAAAATTAGGGACAGTTGGAAGAACAAACATACCAGATACCAAGATGTATTCTAAAGTAGCAATAGCTAAGAAAATGTGGTAATAATAAATAAATAGCTGATGAAACAGAAGAAAATAAAAAAAGAAATTCAATATATAAAACTGCCACTTGAGATTTTGTAAATGTGACAGTGTAGTGCAGTAGGAATAGAATAATCTTTTCAATAAATCAATTAAATTCACACATAGAAACAAATGACTTAACTCATACTTTCTACTGTACAAATAAAATTTATTCCATATGGGTCATAAAGCTTAAAATTCAAGAAAAAGCAAGAAAATTTTCAGTAGAACATGATGAATGTCTTCTTGACCTTGAGGTAGGTAAGATCATAGAAACACAAAGCAAAATAAAAAAAGGTACTAAATTTAATGACTTTTAAGTTAAGAAGTATTCTTTTTTAAAATACCATAAAGAAAATGAAAAGCATCCACCAACCATACAAAAATATTTATGCTACATGTTTGACAAAGTGCTTATGTATATCTATACTCTTCCCCTCACTCTTCTTTAAAACAATATGAAAAATGCCGATATCCCAATAGACTATTGAGTAAAAATTTTGAACTTCACAAAAGGAAATATTTACTTAGCCAAGAAAAATGTGAAAGGGTATTGAACAACATACTTAAAAGTTTATGCACATACACACAAATTTTGAACAGTCTCAGCAACAGCAGTCATAAAGGATATGCAAATTAAAATTGCAATGAGACATGCAAACACCCACCAGATGGTTAAAATCAAAAGAGACCAATAGTATCAAGTGCTTATATGGATATGAAGCAACTGAACCCTCATATATAGCAATTGAAAGTATAAATAGGTACAACCACTTTGGAAAACTGTTTGGTAGTATATACCCTATGACTTAACAATTTCTCCATAGAATATAGACATATCAGAAATATTTCACCAAAAAATATGTTCAAGAGTTTTCATACATTAACAATCATCATAACAAAAGGATAATAAATAAATAAATAAATAAATAAATAAATAAATAAATAATAAACTATATAGTAATGAGAATGTATAAATGTGCATCATGGATGACTCACAATCAAAATGTTGAGATGAAAGAACCAGACACAAAAGAGTACATACAGTATGATTCTATTAATACAAAGTTCTAAAGGAGATAGAATGAATATACAATACTTTGAAGTTAGGATAAAGAGTACATTTGGGAATGAAGATAGTAACCACGTGTTAGTGAAAATAAGGGAGCAAGATCAGGGTGATGGAGAACATGGGTATGTTGATTTTGTGAAAATTTATCAACATGTATATGTTTTATTCACTTGTCTATAAGCCTGTTATACATAAAGATTCACATAAACACAAATTTTGAGCAGTCTACACATAGTAAATACTTAATAAATGTTAGTAATTATTATTAGAAGTAAATATAAGGGTCACTAATTTCCAGTTCTCAATCTTGTGAAAATCAATTGTGATGGCTGAGCCAGGATTGACTACAGAATGACAGGAGAGAAAATATGCACATTTCTAAAAGATAAAAATGAGTAATGGACTAGAAGTGGAGTGTGTCTGGGCCACACATTTGATTATTGTTCATCTCTTTTCAGAGACTACAAGTCTTCACCAGAAGAAAAGAGTGATTGAACAAAAATTATTAATTTATTACAGTTTCAAATCGTTCTTCTTTCTTTATATGCTAAAGATTCTAATCTTTGCACTCTTACTTTATTGCTTTCTTTCAAAAGAAGATCCTGCTCCTGGAAAATGGTTCATTGTTGTTGTTTTTTTTTGTATGGAAAATTACTATAGAGAAAAGGAAACAGAATTTGGGAAACAGCAGATTAAGAGCTAGTGGGAGAAGAAGGGCAATATCCAGATGGTGTATGTGTCCTCTATAATAAGAAGATACAGATTGAAAATAAAGATATTTCTTCTTAGAGGAATTAACATTAAATAAGAGGAAAATTGGATAAATAAATAAATAAATAAATAAATAAATAAATAAATAAATAGGCAAGAGAGAAAGAGATCATGCTGAATGATTCAGTCAATAGCTCTTTCAAAATAAATTCTCCATGTTCAGAGTTAAATATCAAGTGATGCTTGAGTTTACAAGACTGTGAGCATAACTGCTGAATAAATATCATGTAGTCATGAAAGTAGCAGATATCAAACAGTAATCTCTAAATAGAGTGAGACAGTTCTGTGGACTTTATCAATTTAATATTTTTCTAATAGAGAGCAAAATGGTAAAGTTACTGAAGCAGCATCCTTGACACAATTGTCATTAATTAGGAATGCAATTTGAGCTTGGGGTTAATGCATGATTAATAGGTTGCTGTAGAAACAAAATTTTCTAGGCACTTCCTTCTATGTTGGAGAAAGAATAGATAGATAGGAGAAGAGGAAGTCTCCTTGCCTGCCTGGCCACATGTAGTGGTGGAGTGGTGTCCCTGGATTCACTCTGGTTCACTCTGGACATATGTAAGGCTGCCAATGTGGTTATTTCACTTGGCTCCCTCTATCATTAAGTTATATCCTTCTAAACCCTTCATTGAGATAGGTGTTTAATCACTTGGTAAACAGCTATTCAAACTAACCCACAGCCTTTCTGTGCTCCTCTATACTTCTTGTGGAGCCATGAAAGATAGTGGAACAATCATGCAAGCTGAGGATTACCTCCATGTTTTCTAAGACACAATATTTTGACATCATAAATTACTGTTGTACTTTCAGCTATAGATGTACTTAGGCCAGAATTTCACAGTTTAAGTATTCAAAAACACCCCCAAATTCAGAGAATACATAACTGGTGTTTTTTTATTTGGTTGGTTTTTCCTTCTTCTTCATAAAGAAGAAATCTGAAAAAGACAATGTGGCAAAATGTCTAAGTTTCCAGAGTGCTCTACCAGAACACTGGGGGGGGGGAGGTAAGGGTTTTTCAGTTCAACAAACAGAGTTGAGGAATGAAAAATTAGGCTCCACTACTTGCAGCCACTCCCAATATTTAGAAATTATCCTCTTGGAAGACTTTCCTTCAACTTGAGGGAGGATAAAACAATTTTTGCTTCTCCTAGAACAGAAAATGGTCTAATATTTTGCCATAAACACTAAATTACTAATAAAAAGAGAAGGTAATAACTTTTCTCTCAGTTCTCTGTTTATATTGATTTATTGAGTAATGGCTGTTGACAGCATGGGTAGTTTGCAAATGAGTTTGTGATGGAATCAGTTTCAGTAGGGTTTACTCCAACTCACAGCAACTCCTTGAACTTTAAATTTAGAGTATTTAGATTCATTTGTTTTATTTAGAGTGCTGGCTGCAATTCCAGGAGAAAAAAAAATATATTCAAAACCCTATTAGAAAGAAATTAATACATTCCTCCCTTACAGTGGTTCTCGACTCAGAGCAATTTTGCCTTCAATGGACATCTGGCAATCACTAGAAATGTGTTTGGTTGCCACAGCTCCAAGAGTACTAGTGAGTAGAGGCCAGAGCTATTGCTAAACATCCTATTATGTGCAGGATAGTCCCCAGAAAGAATTATTCAATCCAAGCATCATTATTGCTGAGGTTGAAAAACTCTGATCTAGAACATATCTCTATGTTCATCCCTAAAGTAAAATCTAAGGGTAACAACAGATATCTCATGGAACCTGGTAGTCCTACACATTTTATGTCTATTTGTAAAGATAATTATTCCTAAAACACAATTAGCATTTTTATATGGATCTATAAGGGTTGCATGTTTCTTATTCCAGAATTTATGTATGATTGACTTCACTTACATTATCATTTATATATCCTAATGTAGTCATATATATATACATTTTTTAAGTCAATAAAAAATTAATTACTAAAATTCACACATCACTTTTCAATGAAACTGGCTTCTCTAATTTTTACAAGTCATCAGAATTTGATGATAATCTCAACAATCAGATAAAAAATCTGAAAGGAGAATAAACCAATAACCAATAACTGTATCTCTTTCACACTCCTCAGAGATGCTGTCAGACTAGCTCCATTTATTGTTTCACCAGAAACAAGTAAGTAACTACAAAACTATGTAACCACCAGGCCAGGTGATAAAGCAACCTAGAAGGTCAAACAAGCAAATTGACATAACACTTTAAAATATGCTATTTTGTCAGGGTGAATGACAGTTCTGTTATGTGCATAAAATCACAGATTTATCTGAATGCTAAGTTACTTGTCAAGGAGTCATTTTACCATTTTTTTTTCTTGTGTCATGTAAGATTCCTTGAAGCAACTAAAAAAACAGCCATAATCCATTTGATTTTCTGCCTTCCCATGTGAAAAACTTTTGACAGATGATAAATAGCAACTGCTGACAATCATCAATGTGAAGCTATCATGCTTTTACATTAAATACAAAAACAGAGTTGTAAAGTCACAAGGGATAGGACTTTTGACACATAAGAGACAAATATATAATCCTCTGAACTAAATCACTGTTGGGATCTAAGCAAGTACAATAAAGCACAGCTGCTTTTAGAATCTCAGAAAGTCAAACTAAAGCTAACTTTGATATCTGGGACCTAATGCATGTTCCAATCCATGTACCATGCTCTTCTCATCCAGAAACTCAAGTTATACTTGCAAACATCAGAGAATGCACATGCACAAAAGAAACAGCCATTTTATATTACTGTCTCTTTTCTTAAGGCCAAAAAGGAGACTGGAAAACAAGTAAAAATACTCTAAAACGTAATTAATTAGAATAAAAGAGCAATTCCACAGCAAAGAGTTTTGAGAATCAAATGATTTTAGATCATTAAACCTACAATAGAGTTAAGTATGTATGAACCTTCAAAGAAAAGCAGTAAAATGTCCAGATTGCTTGTCAATATGAGAAACTCATCTACAAAGTTTACTTTCTTTATAGTTTAAGCTGTTCCCTTTTCTGCTATTAACAAGTAACCAAAGTGGTTCACAGATCATTCTTTCACTTATGGCTAATGCATGGCTCTTTACTTACAATCATTTCAAGTTATCTAACCAATTTAGCAATTCAGGAACCCTTGGGGCCCAATTTCCAACTCAAATTATACATATTTTTGTACTTTGGATTAAATGACTGATTTTAATGGGGAAATCTTATCTAATAGGCTGGGGAATAGAAGTTATTTCAAATTTCATGTTATTCTGCATGATTCTAATAACAAATTTAAAAAGGTTTTACCATATACTACTTATTTACATAATTAGTAATACACTGGCCTTTTGGCTCTTATCTGAGTTTGTTTTTCACTATTTGGCCTAATTTCCTCATGGGAGAGAAAAGGTAAGATAGACTGAGTTAGGAAAATTATTCCCTATTCCCCAATCTCCTTCCTTTCGTCCTCCTCCTAGTAATGTAGATGGACGTGCACAAACACACACACACACACACACACACACACACACACACACACACACACACAAACAGCAGGGGCGTGAGGGGGGTGGCAGAGAGAGAGAGAGAATTTGTAGCTTTACATGGGTTACAGTGCTTAACAGAGATTCCATTAGTAAAATCTTTGAGTGGGGCCACATTTTCTGAAAGTGCTTCCATATTTTTGATAATTACTGAAACTGTGAAATTTGTCTACATTTATTTTACATGTTTACATTTTAATTATATTTTTTAGTAATCAGATCAGTTTCCAAAACCAACCCTATGTAAAGATATCATTTACATATATTTAGAGCACACTTAAATGGAAGGAGCACCTACTCAAAAGTTGGCAGGAATAGTGATAGTGATATAATAGAGATTTTATTAAATACTTTATAAATATGATTTTACTTAATCTTTACCACAACCTTATTGGGGAGGTAATATTATCTAAATACAAAGACATTAAGTAACTTATTTAAGGTTACATTTTTAGGAAGAAGCAGGACCAGAACTTAAATTATTTTTTACCTAGGTTTGGGTCATTGATTTGGTCATTCAGTGCCACTCAGAGAAATAGTAAGTTCAATTACTTTTTTTTATTTTATAAAATGTTTTAACAATATTTTTATTTGGAGAAAGAATATAATTATTCAAAGTTAAACAGACTCAGTAACATAATTAAATGAAGACTGGGCAGTAGCAAAGTTTTAAATTCTTAATTTTCTTTATTTGTGATTTTACTAAATAATGTTTATTAGTATATTTACAAGCTCAGTCATTGATGAAAATATACATAATAAAAAATGTTTAATTTTTCACTTGAACCAATTATGAGTTTGAGAAATTATTCTCTCAAATTTTGAAATCTGAAATGATTAGAACAATTAATTAGAATTTAAGTAGGTCTTACTAAGAGGTGAAATAAAGACATCAAGGAGCATAAGCCTCATATCTGGGGGCAAATGAAAACAGAATAATATTTTTGTTTAAATTTGACTGAAATATGCTTCTACTAAATATAGTATAAATAATCAAGTAGTCTTAATGCTTTCTCTATTTTCTGTTTATATTTTTTTTCTTTTCTTGGTTCTTTCAGGCTACAACAAAAATACCTTAGACTGGGTAGCTTAAACAGAAAACATTTATTTCTCACAGTTCAGGAGGCTATGAAATCCAAAATCAAAGTGCCAGAAGGTTGATGTCTGATGAATTCTCGCTTCCTGGTTCATAGATAGTTGTCTTGTCCTGAGTCATCACACATGGCAAAAGGGGTGAAGGAGCTTTCTGGGATTTCTTTAATAAGGTACTAATCTCATTAATGAGGGTTTCACTCTCTCAAAGGCCCTGCCTCAAAATAGCACCATGTTGAAGTTTAGGTTTCAAACATGAATTTGGTGAGACAAATATTCAGTCTACAGCATATGGTATGATAATTTCTTCTTTCATAATCTCACTCTTAGTGGGGAACATTCTAATATAATACCTAAAATCAGAAAATACTTGTGTAATTGAGCCTTACCAAGTAAGTTTTTTTATTGTCCCTTACCCCAGCTCAGAATTAAGACAAAGTCACTTATCTCCTCTTGAATTGTAATACAAGGGGTGGGTGGAGAGTTTATTTCTTCATAAGTAAAGAATCTTAGTACCCCATAGGTATATTAAGAGCTTTTTTTTTTAAATTTTATCTAACAAAACAATATCTAAAATTATAGAGGATAAATCAAATTATAGCAATTTATCACCCAGTTAATAAAGTTTGAAAGACAATGATCCTATCTATCCAAACCATAATGCATGATAATTGATGTGCCAGTGCTAAATACTTTACTTGCAACTCAGAAAAAGTGAACTTGAGACTGTCAATGGCTCCTAAGTAGAGATCATAACACCTGTTACATTCTACTACTCTTTATCTAAGAATATTCTCTGACAGCAATGAAAGCAGGAAAATGTGGCCAGTTAATTTGACTAGTTCTAAGTACTCATAAGGATAAGGTCAAAGGTTGAGTCCTAAACAGACCAGTTAACTTCAAACAAAGAAGACATCTGTTCTTCAGTCACATATTGTTTCTCCAATAATCCTGACCAGCTGTCTCAGGAACATTTCAATCACAACAGGAATCAGTGGAGCATGTGTAGATAGTTCATTGGTTCAGTGCAAACATATCATCACTACAGGTAAGAGAGATCAAGTCAACACTCCCCTGATGATCTGTTAGCCTTTTTAATGCACAAAAAACAAACTTACTTTAAAATATTAAAAATTGGTTTTTCTACACAATGCAGCAAAAATATTTATTCATTTAATGCAAATTTAACACTGAGTACAGGACAAACAGTATTTTGATGTTTTGTATTCTTTAGCTGTCATATAACAAAGCCTTCCTTTTTGTGTTACTGAATGTGTTTTCAGTTACATTCAATATTTGAATCAAACTGACATTTTAAAAACCTAGGAAATATTTATTTATCCTTTTTACCAAGGAAAAAGGAAGGTTATTCACCCTGCGACAGATGTACAACAAAAAAAATCAGAGTTTAGTGACTCATCCAAAGAGACAGTCCATCAACAAAAGCATGAGGCTTGGACCTGTGTCTCTAAAACACAAAATTATTTTGTGCTTTAAACTCACTGTAAATAATTTATTATTTAAGCACATTTTATTTTGGGATATTGAATTATCTTCCATTGTTTAAGAAAGTTTTGAAGACTTAACAACTAATCAGAGTTAATGAGAAAGAAATTATTTTTAATACATCAAGTCTTAGATTATCTCCCATAGCACTCTGTGACTATCTTTTCAAAACTATTGAACAAATGATACTAAACAAATCACAAAGTATTTAAAGATTTGTATTGCTTTCTTACTGGACAATCCAAAGCTAAGTAAACCAAAGTTGACTTCAAATATGGTTTTCTTTCTCTAAGAGGACCAAAAAGATAGGCAAACTGTTAATTTTATTAAAAAATGAGTGCGGGGATGGGGGTGGAAGAGAGAGAGAGAGAGACTGTAGCCCTGTGGATGGGAAAATTTTAAGGACATGTTGACTCCCCTAGAAACAAGGGAAAAATTAATCTAGATTATGGAGGCTACCCAATACCCAGTAAATCAATTGGGAATTTAAAAAACATGTTAATTTTAATTAACACACTCAGGATCAGGAGTGTACCTGAGCATTAGTATTTCTGTACCTGATTTCTGGTTTTCTTCAAATGTAGTGTCAACTCTTTTGATCATTTTGTTGACTATGATAGGATTATTCTTATCCATTACCATTATATTTTTAAGCACCAGCAATTTATTTGACTGTTTTACAATTTTGGTCTCTAGATCATTTAACTTATATTTGGGTGGTTTATTAGATGTGGTCAACTTCAAATAAATCTGACTGAGAGCGTAGATGGCCTTAACTGCAATAGGTAATTCTAACGGCTAATAGCACTACTTGCTTTTTATGGCTTTCTGGGCAAGAAGACAAAGAAGTACATTCAAATTTTAAATGGAAAAGCATTTTAAAAAATGCATTTCCTTATATTCATGAAGTACCATCTTTTGACATAAAAGTTTCAGTCTGGCTATGAATGAGGTAAAGGGGTGTTTGGAAGAAGAAGAAATAAAATGTAAGCTCAGGGTTTAGTTACTTTTTGCAATAATATGACTGAATTGTCTTATAATACCAAATCTTTGAGGGAGGCAACTAAAATATCAAATTTAACAAAAAGAACACTTATTAAAATATCAATAACTAGAAATGTACATTTCAGAATAAAAATATAAGCCTTTTAATTGAAAGATATCCATGTATTTATTAATTTATTAAACAAACAATTATTTGTTTAAAACTAGGCTTTAAATAGACTAGTCTTGAACCAGAAAGACAACAGATGAGAGAAATGGCTAACTCTGTACATTAGTATTAAAAGAAACCTGAGACTTATCTTCAGTCTAAAGCCAAAGAGTCCCTTATGCCCAGATTTCCTTCTTCTCTGTCATTAAGTTCAAACAGAAAGGACTGATCCCTTCCATTTCCACATATATCCTCTTCTGTCTGTATATTACTTTTTATGAAAGTTTTCACTCTTCTGATTTGGTCTTGAGGCTTTTTTTTTAAATATAAACATTGTAAGACATGGGGCCATGTCAGGAAATTTAGCCCTGATTCCATACCCACCTCTGACAACCTTGTAATGAAGGGTGGTGCAGCTCTCCATTCAATTTAGATCAGATTGTAAACTCAGCGAAGGCAGGCACCACTGTACTTTCTTCATCATAGTGTTCCAGAGTTTGGAATGCATGAGGTGCTAACTAAATATTTGTTTAAAAAGTTAATGAATAAACTTTTTAAACTCATGAAGCGACACCAAGATATAATACTTTACCCTATTGTATACAGGCTGTTATCCTCCTCCTTACATTTCAATCTTGCCTTTGTCTTTTCCCAAAGCACTTGTTTGTTGGTGTTTAGAACCCTTTTCATGATTTGACTTATATACTTATTGTTAATGAGTCTGTTTCCCTGATTCAACTATGATTCCTTGAGGGCAAAGAATGCCATCTCCTTCCCCTATTTATACAGCTAATACCTAGGAAAACACCTCTCACAGGGTAGTGCTCAATAAATACTAGAAGAAATTGTTCCGACTGGCATGTACATCTATTTCACAGTTGCCTAAATTGAGGTCCATGTTTACAAAAAACAAAAGAATGCCCAGAAGCAATGCTTGGCAATTTCAACATATTATTTCATTAGACATAAAACAACTCCTTTAAATAGGTCTTGTTAAAATCATTTCAGCTTTGAAGTCTCAGATTCAAGTTGTGAGTATTAATAGTGGCAGGATGAAAATTCAAATATAAGTTTTCCAACTCCGTTGTCAACGCGCCTTCTACTGTCTATTATGTTTCTTCTGTATTTGCCTTTTAGATGCTTAGAACAGAACAAAACTAAAACTTTAGTCCTTTTCTATATATAGCTTATATTCTAGTCATTCAGTTTATAGTCATCAATATATGGTGCTAGAATCTTTTGTAAAGTTTTACCAATGAAAGGACTAAATTTATAATTTAATCCATTTTTAATATCTTTAGTAACGGTGCTTCAACCTTCTTTAGCAAGTTTTTTTCACTTATCTTACTGATTCACTATAAGGAAGTATTTTCTAATTTACATTTTTTCTTTTCAATTTCAAGTCGTCGTCAATCCAGCCTTTTTTCAGAGTCCCTAAAAAACTTCCTACAATTCTTTTTTTAGTCATCTTTCTGAAGACTACATTTGATAAAGCTGGATAATCATTCTTGCATAAGTTTGTTTGGTTGTCCTCCATCCTACCACTTTAATTTTAATGATGTCCTTTCAACAGAATAGTATGGTGAACTTAAGTATACATATCATCCTATTCCAAATATGGCTTCTCTTTCTTTATGATCTGCCAAAATAGCTTTGATTTAGAATCTAACTATCTCCTCTTTCTAAAATTTTTCTAAATGTAAACTTTGTCACTTTATTTTTGCCAAAATATTTTATAGTGAGAATTTTAATATATTAATATTCTTGTACAACCATTTTCTCCTGTCATTTGCTCAAGCTAGAGTCTATATTGTACTTTGATTTTGATTCTGGCCTTTATGATTTTTTTTTATCTCTGTATGCATTATCATTATATGGGATCATAACAATAATTCAGAACCATATAAACAGATTATATAATCCATGATTATACTTGCTCTGTTTCTCAGTATTTTCTAATTTCTAGCTAAAAATTTGTGTTATAATTAGATTTAGATGTTCTGAAAGACTTCCTTACCTAAGGTCATTTCTATACTACTAAAAGATTTTTATGCAAACACTTGAGTACTCAAGGATTTCAATGTATATTATATACCATTTTTTAATCCATTTTATTTATTTTTAAGTATGGCATACTTTTTAAAACATAGGGACTTTTTAAAAATATCATTGTTTTCTTCTCTATTATACTTGTTTTCAAAATTACTACAGTCTTATTAATTCATGTATCTATCTCTCTAAATCTGCACTGTCCAATACATTATCTGCCAGCCACATGTGGCATTTAAATTTAAATTGATTAAAATTAAATAAAAATAAATTTCTCCATTTCATTAGCCACTTTTCAAATGCTACAAAGTCACATATACTCACTGTCTGTTATATTAGATAGTGCAGATTACAGAGTATTTCTATCCTCACAGCACTGTTCTAAAGAGTATATAGACCCCAACATGAACTATTTCTTGATACTATTTCTCTTCTCTGTCTCTCTCTCTCTCTCTCTGTCTCTCTCTCTCTCTGTGTCTCTCTTTCTCTCTCAGCACACTACTACTACACAACAATAAAATATTTATTGTTTATTTGTTTGAGAATATTTAGAATTCATAGTTAGTAAGATTGGGTTATTTTCAATATTACTTACTCTAATCCTATCACCTTATAGAAGATGTTCAGCTCAGACAGGTTATTTCTTCAAAATAAATCCAAAAGCAAAGCATGCACTAAAGAAATGTTTGAATGAATGAATGAATCCTTGTCAGCTAGCTGAAAGATAGGTTATTTGAAAATATAGATGTTAAGATGTTATGTAGCAGAAGGATATTTTGTACTTGGACAAAATATACCAATGCACAACACGAGGGCACCAAAACCTACTCCCTAAAAAGAAGAAAACTTGCTCTGTCACAGTGGCTTGATCTATTAGCTGCTCAATAAATGTGTTTTAAAATATTTTGAGACAAATCGGAAATTTTGAGTTGCTTGTATTATATTAATACAGATAATTATGTATAGAAAAAAAAGTAAACCCAAGACAAGAACATTGGTCTCCTAAAGACAAAACTACAGTGCTCTTTTTACTAATTAATTCTGAATTCTTTACAAACTCATTAACTACATAAACTCATGCTGATATCAAAAATCACAGGAATACTCTCAGAAAAAATGTGGTGGCAGATTTGAGAAATAAAATTAAAATAAATCAGGAACATCACTGTGATGCAGTTATTAACTGTTTACTATATAATGACTACATGCCTAAAATGATATTAAAATTTTATAATATGTGAATATTTGTGTGATTATTACCATTTACTGAGACATGTATATCAGTATAGAGATGAGAGGGGAAAATATGCCTTAATTCTTTCGGCAAGCATTTACTGAGCATCTACAATGTGAATGGCACTGAATATATAATTATTAGCAAAGCATGTGGCTAGGACAGAACTAGCAGTTACTGTACTATGGGAACAGCAGACTTATAAACAGCAGATTGCAAAGAGGATTGTAAATTCTGCAGTGGAGACCAAAATGGAACTAAATAAAATGGACTGCAAACACCTCCATGGAGATTGTCAAAAAAAATTAATTGGAATGATTCTGAGTTCAACTCTTTCTTCAATCAGCAATGAATTTATACATCAATGTTGTGAGAGAACACAAACATAAACAAATCAGGACCCTATCTCACTGAATCCTCAATCCAGCCTAAGAGCCCACTCTTGTGACCCAGGCAGTGTCAGAAAGAGTGAGAAGTCTAAGATCCATTCAAATCTACTAAGATCCATTGTGACCATCATTTGTCTGTCACTGACCTAGGATATCCATCTCCATGACCATGCAATGGAAGTGGGTGATGGAAACATGTGCACAAAAGTTGCCACTGAGTAAACTGCTAATCTTAAGAAACAAGTGTTTAGGATTCTGGCTAAATGAACAGAACTATTGTTTTAAAACTTCTTTATTCCAAGCAACAATAATTCATATGGATACTAGCAGGACTTAATAAGACCTGTAAAACATGTGGAATTTGGAAAGTAGGTGATAAGCATTATGTGATTATTATATTAAATTGTTATTCAGTGTAGCAATATTTCATGCTTTTTAAAAATGCAGCAGTAATCCATTTAAAGATTTTATAGCAAGGTGATAAGGACAGTGTTCGAAGTTGACTCTGGTATTACTAAATTATGCATTACCAAATGTTTAGTAATTGTCAGTTACTTAAATCCTAGACTGGGTCTTTTCACAGCTTTCAAGGTGACTTCTTTTATTTCTGTTTTAATATCTATAAATCAAGGTAGGAGATACTGAAATGATTCTTGCTGCCTACTTTTAAAAGGTTTTTTGATGTGTAGTGGGTTAATATCTATAATCACACTGGAATAATTAAATATAGGGGGGAAAAAAGGAACCTCAGAAGATTCAGACTTTCCTGGGGAGTTTTTTCCAGGATCTTGCATGTGTGTGTGTGCGTGTGCGCATGCACGCGCACGAATCCACGTATGCACACGCACACTTTCTCAAATATGAGACTACATTAACATCCTTCAGCCCTCTGGTTAGATGTGATCCTCAATGAGTTATCAAAAGTATTCACACACAAAAAAAAATTGTACTATTTGTTGCTTCCTTCAGAATTCTAGTGAGTAAGGCATTTAAACTAATGCTCTGTCAAATTTAATAGTTGTAATTGGCTAATTATCTGCTCTAGTGTGATGGTAAAGCCTTTTAACATCTCACTTCCCCCTAAGGAGAGTACATTGCAGTTTCTTGAATACTACCTTCCTCTTCTTTGGGGAATACTCAAGCAAATAATTCATTTTGCTCTCAGCTAAATAAACCTTAATCCTGTCCTCAATAGCTATTTTTTGTTGTGGTGGTGATTTTCATTTTTTTTTTTTTTACTCTTTATGCTTTCTCTTCTTAGATTTCGGTTATACAAAATGTTTTTAAATGGATTAGCATTCATATTAATAAAAAATACTGTTGTTCTTTTGTTGTTCTTTGGCTTTGTCAATTAATTTTACAGTATTCCTTTCTAATAGGCTTTTCTCAACTTTACCTTCTTTAATATTACATGCCCAGAAAGATGTCTTTCATTTTCATAATAATTAACACTTTCCTTATTCAATTTCTATGGATTTATATCACTTTACACAATACAATTAATTAGCATTCATAACCATATGACCTTTGCACTAAGATGAGTCAATTTCTATGAGTTTATTTTTATTTGTTTGTTTTGATTTTTACATAATTTAAGCTCAGTGAACTCAGTACCTAATAGTAATGTGTAAAGTTCGTTATAATGATGTTATTTTTCACCTCTGACCTTAAAACTTCACCCTTGAACTTGATCTTTCAATATCTATCCCATTTGGGAATCCATTCTAATGGATGCCACAATTAGACAAGATGTGACTGATAGACAAAAATGCAGCCTGCACAGAGGATGCAGTCTCTCTTTTAATAAAGGATGCAGAAAATTACATAGACAAATGTATAAAGCTAGAAATAACTAAGGGTGTGCCCAGATAGGGATAGAGCTTCCCACCTAATCCAAAGTTCTCCACAGCAAAAAAAGGACACTCTAACAGCCTGCCCAATCACCAAGCACAATCATTTGTGCAAAACATTCTTGAATGCTTACTGCTCAGCTGGGAAAAACAAAGTTCAGATTCTAGGGGAACCACCCTCAGGCCCTAGCTTCAGACCTATTTGAAGTCCTCTCCTCAACTTTACATTTTTAGAGTATTAATTCATTAAGTTCAATACCGTTTACATTTAGGTAAATAGTGACATCAACTCAAACCACCCAACTGGAAAAGTATTTTATCGTTTTAACAAATAAAATTCTTTACTTTTACTTACTGAGTGATTTGCCCCTGACCTGAGTGTATATATGTCTGCATGTGTGTGCATGCACTACTGAACACCAGAGGATTGATCATATTGATTGACTTACATGACTTTTATCTATCACCCTTAAATGTTCATCTTGAAAACTCCTGCCCCAATAATGGAATGATCTCTTCTATGAGGAGCCCCAATTTCTTTCGATAAAGAACAGTATTAGAAGACACAATAGGGAGACTAGGATACATAATATGCAGCAATCTTTTAGAGATAAATAGAAACATGTAAAAAGAAGAGGATATTTAAATCTTTTCAGTGATTAAAAAAAAAAATTTAACTTTCTCCTCAACAGTGATGAATTCTGGCTGTTATTTTCAATTTAACAAGTTTCTTCTACCTTTCTCTAAAATAGAAGGTTTTAAATTCACTTTTTCCTTCTTTCAAAAAATCGCCAAGCATTATGTCTAGACTGTCACACTTAACAATGTTATTATAGTTTCTTCTTTTTGACTTCATAGTCAAGTATTAGGAATTGACTGCAAACTTCCTCATAATTTTTTTTTAGTGTCACTTGGACACCGGCACTCTGAAAAGGAAAAAGTATTCTAATCTTCATCCAAAAAGACCTCTCAGAATGTATGTACACCTAGCACTTAAAGTTCCAATAGTCATAAATGCCATAAGAGAAAAATACATGCTTACAATCCTCCTATGGCTTTTGATTTCTATATTATCATCAGTCTTTTGTTATGGGCACTTTTCATTATGAGTTTAATTTCTGAAAGACATTTAAATAAACGTAGGAATTCAATATCTTTGTTTTGCATCAATCTCACTTTTTCAAAAAAAAAATTTTAAATGACAGAAAATATTTACCAAATTAACATCAAGGATCAGCATAGATTTTAGAAAACATTACCACAAAGATCAAACAAACCATTTCAATAGGTAGCACTTTTTCCACAATACTGTTTGGTTTACACAAGAACCAATTCTTAAAAGACACTAAAACCGTTGGATCATAGCATATTTTAGTTGGCGTTCTATATTCGTGTGTTTCAGATAATTCTAAATACACTTTCAAGTATTTCCCAGAAACTTTTGGACTGTCTCCAGAAATTTTATTTCCACTTAAAATGATCAGAGTAAATTCAGCTTTGGTGAAAATATCCAAAATGTAAATAAATTAATAGTGATTAATAAATAAATAAATCCATTTAAAAACAAATTAGTACTCTTACATTTTTGTATTCTCTGTTAACTGCATGATCATGAAAAAAATCAGATGAAAAATTCTCGATGGAACAAACGTCTTCTTAGGTCCACAGGATTCCTAAAGATTAAAATGTCACAATGAACTCAGAATTAAAAACTACCAAGAACATGAGGCAGCAAGCCACCTTGAATATAAAACAAAAGTGGTTTTAGAGTCCACGAAGGATGTCAGATAGTAAAATTGATAAAGATTTACAGGATGTAATTTTAAAGAGCAAAGGAAGAGGAACTATAAAAATAATTAATTTTTTAGGAATAAAACATATGCTCAAAATTATAAAGTAACATATACCATTGAAAAAGTTTTAAAAGACTGGAGACATACTAGGAAAGAATATTGAAAATATGTAACTGACCAAGAATTCACATACTGTACTGTATAAACAGAAAATATAGCAAAAGATGTGAATTAGGCATTGACTAGAGAAATTTTTTTAAAGATTAGTATGTATTTGAAAGCTATTTAGCTGCAGAAGAAATAAGATAAATAAAATTAAAATAATAAAAATAGCAAGTGCTGGTGAGAATGGGGAAATATGAACTTTGCTGCTGTTTGGGTTCTAAATTGATGCAGTCATTTTATTAAACAACCTGGTGGTAGTAAAATTAGGCATGCATATATGTTAAAACCCTTGAATTTAACTCTGTATATGTACCTCAAAGTTACACATAGGTACACAAACAGATATGATCATGAATAAGCTTAATAGTTTCTTTGCGTTGTTTTTTTTTTTTGCAGAAAAAATAGGAGTTATACATTGTGCTTCCGCAGATCTCTCTTTCTCTCCAACTTACCTTCCTTCCTAATATTCCTTCCTTCTTTCCTTTCTTTCCCTATTCTTCTCTCCCTTTCTTCTCCCCTTTCCCTCTCTTCCATTTTCCTTCCCTTTATTCCTATGTTCTCTACCATTATTTCCTTCTATCATATAGAACTAGGTCACTCTGATTATTTGTTTAATTCTCACTATTAATTTGTTTTATCTGCCTCTGTTTCTCAATTGTGAGCTGCTTGAAAACAGGTTGCCCCACACCATCTCTATAGATATTACCTAAGTATAGCGTCCCCTACCTTGCAGGGTACTGGTGCATACGTGCACAATTTACAAATGCACGAAATTGCTTTTGTATTATGAAATTGTTTTTGACTAATGTGACATATCTATACATAAATCCATGTGATTCAACACATTAGAAAATAGTAGAAAGTTTTTTGTGAAAGGTTTTATTTTCAAATATATGTTGTTTGGACTCTAAAGATAGTCAAGGATAACTAAATCTCTCTTTAACTTCAGACGCTGATTAAATAACATAAATACTCCTGAGTTTATGAAGCATTAATGTTGAACTTTTTAAACATGAAAGACATATCTATAAGCTATCATAAGAACCTTCTTTACTGGCATTTTCCTTCCTACTTAAGAAATAGAAAATCACCATATACTGGTGATCAAACCACATATAAAAAGAGCTATTACTTTTTTTTTCACTGACAGCTCAAAGAAAGCAATAGTTAAACTTCAGAATATGTTATTTAAATTGAAATACCTTTTGCTTCAAATTTATCCCACCAAAATAGAAGAAAAATCATTTAAAAATTTTTTACTCATTTTAAAAATATCTAGTTTCAAGGGTAATAAATATGAAATAGTTCTAAAATCTGTAATACTGAATAAAAATAGAACATGGTACAAAGACTATAAAATGGTATTCCTCGTATGGAAAGCTATATATGAAACCTCCTTAGATTCTGAACTAATAAGAACATTTAAAATGCCCCATTTCTTTACAATGGTTCCTCATCTGTAACACAGAGAATGCAATGCCCACATAGCTCATAATTATATAACAGAATTAATTGAGAAAAATATATAAAATAATTAACACAATGCTTGTCACATAGGTAGCTACTGATTGATATTATACTGTATTTCCCTGTCCTTCTTACTAGATGAGTAGTAAATTGAGGGCCTGGAGTGTTAATTGTTTATATTTGTATTTTCACAGCATTAATAATATAATTGCTTAGCATATAGTCAGTGCTCAATAACAATTTAGTGAATAAGCATTTTTAAATTGACATTCTGATAAATGTTACCCAGCAGCAAATTTATTTAAAATATGATTCAACATTATATGATATTCTTTTTTGAATTAAATTTACTGACATTCTAAGTAGAAAAAAAATGGTATCTGAAACATTGCACTTGGATACCTTATATGCTGTCATACAATCATTTACTGTTTTGAAAACTTTGAGAAGAACTTGTCTCAATGGAAAGAGCAAGGCTCCTCAGAATCACACTCCAACTGATAAAGGATCTTTATTGGGTTCTTTGATTTCTCTAAACTTCAGTTTCTCCCTCTGTGTAATGATTCTTATTCTCCAGGGTATCAGACTGATTAAATGAGATGATGTGTCTAAAGTACTTCGTCCTGTACTTGGAGCATAGTACCAGCTCAAAACATGTTAGTAAATCTCCCACTACCCCCAGCACTTCCTACTTGCCTTATAATGTAGAAGAAACCAATTTATCTCTACAAAATATAAAGGCTATGTGTAATAAGATACTTGACCTATGTGTGATAAGTTAGGGAAAAGTCTTAACTGAATTGAATAAATCTTTGGAGAGGTAATAGAAAATGAAAGAACATATGTCAATGACTCTCGTATTTACATTTCTACCTGATAGTGATCCTAGAATAGTATATCCAACTGTCTATTTGCCATCTCTTTTTAGAGTACTCGGTAGCATAGCAATTACACAAAATCCATGCCCTAAATCCTCTAAACTTGGTCTTCCCTCAATGTGTTTATAGAATGGAAAGATATTCATTCCTAGTTTGAAAACAAACATCTTAAACTCGTCATTAACTCCTTTTCCTAGATCTACAGTTATCCTCTCTGCCCCTCATTACCCTATAAGACTATTAACTTTTCCTTCTAAATATCTTTCAAATCTGTTCACTCCTCTTGATTTTTATCACGCATCACCTTTGTCCAAGCTATTATTATGTCAGTTGGACAAGTGCAACAGCTTAAGTTTTCTATTAATATCCATTCTGGCCCTTTTTCAATTTATTGCCCACAATGGGAGTGTTCTCATCAAAAACAAACAAACAAACAAACAAAAACAAAACAAACAAAACAAAACACTGTGTGATATGTTTGTTTAAAACACAAGCTGCATCCATTGCTATGATCCACAAGCCCCTGCATTGTCTACCTAGCTCATGCATAGCTTTCTAGCAACATCTTTCACCACTTACTGGCGTTTTCCCCTTACTCTGCTATTTGCACTCAATTCTTTGATGATATTATACATCTTCTTGCCTCAAGGACTTGGCACGTATTATTCCCTCTGCCTGGAAGGCTCTTCTGATTTTTCCCACATATACCTCCATCTGATTAAATCTTATTACGTCTTCAGAGTTTAACCTAAAGTTTACAACTCCAGAAAAGCCTCTTCCTGAGTCCCTCTACTTTTCTTTTACAGGTTATATTTACATACTTGTGCATTATTTGATTAATTTCTTCCTTTCATTTCAGGCTATAAGCTCTTTAAGACTGGCTAACTGCTGAATTCTTGTTAGCCTCACTACAGCTGGCATAGCACAGATGTTAAATAGTTATGGAATAAAATAATGGATAGATAAATTCAAACTAAGCTGAGGCCATCACTATTCCTCATCCATTCATTCCCCAACCCTTCTTCCCAGTCCAACAAAACATGGATGATTTTTACTTGTTTGATATTTGTTTTTTAGAGAAGAGGAATGAAGTAGAACATTTGGAAAAATGAGCATATGGTGCACATAAAAACCTTTTGCTAAAGTGAGATCTATAGGCATTTATAATAACTGTAGCTATCAGGAAAAAACAGATTAAATCAAAGAATCTGCTTTGGCTTTAACACTAGACTTCTCTGCTTTTCTATTTTACTTGTGCCACTTCTTTGGTATTAATAGTCTGAAATGAGAAAGGATGGTGTTCGAAGCATAGATAACCTGAACTCTATCTTCTTCTAGAAAAAAAAAAAAGGCAGGAATCAACTTCCTATCAAAGACAGGTCTCTCTAAGTGTGTGTGTGTGTGTGCGCACGCACGCGTGCGCGCACATACACACTCACACACACACACACACACACACACACATGTGATCTAAGATCAGTCTGCAGCAATCTGGAAAGCCAGTATGTCTGCTGAGAGTTGAAGTGGCAGTGATAAAATAGGTTTCATCTCAGGAGCGGATTCTGAACTATTAAGAGTGGCTTCTTAAAAGATCTATGTTGACAAGGATTCTGACACCACAACTGAGTCAGAGCCAAGAGGACTATGATCAGTTAGTGATGTCAGTCAGGCTTTGAATGGGCACTGATGGAATGCAAACTAGGCATTTGTATTCACTCTTCAGAGCCCAGAAAGTTGATAGGCAGATGGGTGGGGATTCATTCCCATTATAGGATTAAAAAAATATATTTCTTTGGAAGAAAGAGCTCAATATCCCTTCTCTACCCAGGTCAGACTTTCACTTCATCATTCCTGATTAACAATTTGGAAACTGGCCTGAGAACTGAAGATATCGAAATGCTAAGTGGTTTCAACCAAGATATTTATGAGAGCTCATGACAGGATTAGAATTTTTATGCTCGTACCTTATCTTAATCAATATAGTCTCATTTTAAATTCACAACCTATGATGTAAAAATACCTGAACATGTTTAATGAGATCAATTAAATATTTAGCTTGACATTGTCAACAGGAAATGGAACATTTGCATGGAAATAAGCACCATTACCTTAACTATTCTAAGTAATACATTGCTCTGCAGTTCAATTTTCTGGTCACACTTATGCCACAGTAAATGTCTCTGGAGATAATGTCAAGCCTGGATACCCTTAGGGGAAGGTGAAGAGTGAGTATGCCTTGTTTGCATTATTTATTTTTTCCTTATTGTGAAATCCAAGCTCAGAATTCCTTATCAGTATTTGTTGAAATATACGTTAAAGAGTTTACTGAAATCTATCTACTTCCACCATCGGTTGTCAGTGTGACATTATGTAACGAATACAGATTCTCTGTATCAACTTTGAAAGCAGGCATATATTGTTTATAAACACATTTTCTCCCATCTGCTGTTGTCTTACCTATGCTTTAAACAACGAAAGTTGATTAGAGTTGTGTGGGTGGAGTAATATCTGCATTGCCAAACCACCTACAAGCTGTAATATATCACCCAAGTCTCTGGGGGATCTAACTCACTAATTGCTTTTCCAGAAATATTCAAAAGGTCACGTGCCTGCTACCTTTCATCATTCCTTACCCACCAACAAGAGCTTTCAAATGGTTGTAAAGATAAAAGGAGAAAATGACTGAGACATAAAACCCAGAAGCCGACCTCATGGTAAAAGCCCAAATCACAGTTCAGATGTATGCAGTAAATGGTGCAAGAAGCAATTTGAAAAATAGGACAGTGAAAAAGAAGAGACCAATGGGCAGAGAAAGACATTTTCACCACAACTTAAAAGCATATAAGTTTTAATTTATTAAAAATATATGTATATTCATGTTGGGTTTTTTATAATCTTTTGTAAACTTTATGGCAAACTTAATTCTCTGCTATGTTTTACAATGATTTCTTGTATACTTTAAACAAAGACCCCAAAATCCTTTCAAATATAATCTGATAAATTCTGTTTCCCTCTTTGAACTGGAATGGGGAATAAAATTGAAAATGTCCATTCTCAGTTTTCAGTGCCCAGAGATTTGTTAGATGATGAAACCATGAAGGTTGAGCAATTCTATTGCCCACTCTTGATACCACTAGGCAAGGTACGCTGCAGAGCATGGAATCAGCCCCTAACCAATTGGTTAAATGTGACATTTCTCTGCTTTTCTGGTATATGTGACAAAGCTGGAGAGAATGGTGATGATATCATTGTTTTATGGAAGGGGAGATGAGAGGAATTTAGATTTATGCCATATTAAAGAATCAAGATATTGAAAATAGGGCATTTCCCTTTCATGCTTAAGAAATTAGTTTGCTCCTGAAAAATAAAATTAGGCTATTTTTACTTTAGATAAAAAACAAAGGCAAGCAGATGATTATTTTTTTTAATATCAATAAGTCTAAATTCATATTAAAAAGTAAGTACCAGGACTCAGATTTAGTTTTATAGTTATGACATTTTATTTTCCCTCTGGTTCTCATATGTGAGAATTGAAATGTGTCTAGCTTACATGTATGTGTAAGCACAATTTCGTATATTTTCAAAAAGTGTAAAGCTATATCCAATCATTCTTTCTGAAGATGAGAGAACTAGCCAGTATTGTTTGTTACTAGTCCTGGCCCTAGGATATCACCAGCCCTTTCAGGTCCTTACAGCAACTGCTTTAATATTTTTAAGATTAAATATATTGTGCATTAAACTTAGCCTCCTCTTTGTGTATTGAGTTTCCTATTATTTTCATTAATCCCATGATTACCAACATCATAGTCATTAACCAGTAAGTACTTATTAGGCACTATGAGACATGGAAGGCCACAACCATTCAGTAGCTTAAATTATCTAAAAATAAATCTAGCTGAGAACATGGAAGTACCAGATGAACTTTTCAGTTTGATTTAATCAATTCTAGATTTAGTATTAGCTGAGAATCTCCTCAATCTCAAGACACCACTAACTGGCAAATACATGGTTATTATTTTTCAATGTGTTAATTGGTTGTCTTTTAGTGATTTAATTTTTTTTATTCAAAACTAATTTTCTAGTTGAGATAAACAAAATTATATATGAAAGGAAAAACTACAGTGAAAAGAAAAATAAGATGTCACTTTCAAAATAGCTATGAAATGAAAGGGCAAGTTCATGTGATATTGATAATTTCAAAGGTCTGAAAAAATAGCAAAAATAATCTTCATTTTCCAATATTTTTCAGTTTTAGCAAAGAATTATGACATAATATGAATCCTTAGAAATAAGCAAAGTATTGGTATCTCTAATTTAGAAATGAGTTTTTTAAATAGATGTAGATAAATTGATCCTATTCATATGACTAAATAATAGAACCAGGTGGTCTTAGTCAACTGCCTCTTACTTCATACAACCTCAAAATGTTTTAATTTTTCCTGTCTCACATAAATTTAGATGAGAATGCTATCTGTACAAGCATAAATTCATATTTTAATGCTCTAAAACTTAAATGATTTCAAAGGGACTTCTGTAAAAAAACTGGTAAAAAGAAAAAAAACAAATATGAATAATAAAATTATAATTCTCTATACAAGATTTTTATTGTCTATACCACAGTCTAACTTTGACAAGGATGTCAATATTATCTTGGTGTGAGAGTTGGGGTGACAAAAAGCAGAACCCACAACTTTATTTGAAAATAAGCAAACATGAACTTTTAGAAGAAGAAAATTTAATTTTCTAAACACTAAGAGTTAAGAGTACTTTGAAAAGTTTTAGGTGGCTTTCATAAGGCAAATTTCCTGTCCTAAAACTTCCCTACTGAAAACTGACAGAGAAGCCATAAATGGAAAGAAGGTACTCCATTAGTTCATAGTAATTTCCTTGTACAAATTAATATGAGGTGGAAATGGAAATAGCTCTCAGGTTGCCTTCCTGTGGGGGTGCCCATATGAGTCTCTGCAGATTCCCTCCATGAATAATTGGGTGACAAGCTTAGGGGCACTTCAGACAAAGGAATCAGTTCTGAAGAACAGACTCCTCCACTTTAATTTCCCACATAAGAAAGTCACTTTTCATGTGTGTGTCTCTCTCTGGTAGTTTTTTCTTTCCCCCTTTTAAACAACTCAGAGGCCCTGTCTAAGGGCATATACTGTAAACCATATGAATTGCTGAGCTTTCAGACCCTGGCCTCCACAGTGATCTCATCCAAGATGCTACTATTTCTACAATTCACTAACATGACAAGAACAAGAATAACTTCTAGCATCCTTCCTTTCCAGGGAGGAAAAAAAAGAAAAAGAAGATATGAAAGCTGTACTTTATTAGTAAAAATTGCCAAGAAAATCAATCTATATAATGACCCCTCATCCTGCAAAGTTATGCTATCCTCTTGATATTAAAATGCAGTGTTTGTTTCAGAAAAGGGGTAGAAAGCAAAACAGAAAATTTTAATATCTGGGTCATCACACAATGTTTAGAGGAAGCTCACAGCTCAAGTGGTGAGATAATAATCTCAAGTTACTGTTTGGAACAATAACACATCAGGACGGGCTCGTATCTCTGCCTCCATCTGTTTTCCTGTCTCTGCAAAATTAAAAAAGGAAAGGGTATCTATTTACTGATAGTTCCCTAGTAACATTCTTATAATTTCTACATCCTGCTTAATCATGTTATATCAAAGCCATTGTGTTCATTGTCTTTAACTTCTTATAAGTTATCTCTACATTTGAAGACTATCCACCCACAGAAAACAAAAATTAAATCTTTTTTTCATAAGCCAAAGAAAATAAATAAATCTCTATGGGCCTAGGATTTGTGTTGCTTCTGCCTAAGTCTCTACAATAAAATATTGAAAATGCTTAGTAGAGGTTTTACCTCATAGGAAGACCTGAAGCACAATTTTTATTCTAGCACAAGAGCCATGTCCTAGGGGCAGAGGAATGGAATTATGAAATAGGACTTTATTCACAAAGTATTCAATGAGTAATGGGCAACCCTCATTGATCCATTATTTATGCTTTGCATAACAAATCTGTCCATGATTATTTCAAAGAAAATAATATGTCATGTTTTTAGATGCCCTCAGGTAGGAGCTTCATCTCTTTATGATGCATTTCATAGGATACTGACAATTTTAAGAATCTTGAAGTTCAATTTTTCATACAATGCAAGAATCCCTTCCACACCATCATTGCCAAATAGTTAGCTAGTATCTACCATTTTTGTCTTAAACACTTAATGCCCATTAAGTTCAGCAGTAATGAAAGTACATGCAAAGATTTTTTAAAAATGCATAAATCTTGCCCTCAAGAGTCTCACAGTCTAAAATATATATATATATATATATATATATATATATATATATATATATATATATAATTAATTATAAGAACAGTGCCAAGAAAGAGGTGAAAGGTAATAATTCTGAGTGGTTGGGTGGTAGAAGGAATCAAAAAAAAGTTAATAATAGGATGAGATTTTAAGCAATAAGGAAATTGTCACCAGATAAAAATGGATAAAAGGACATTCTAAGTAAACAAACAAAAATTGGAAAAAGTGACAATTCTGGGAGTATTAAATTCATGTAGAAATATTTATTTCTTCTATGGCTACACTGACTAATATGGCAGCCACTGTTAACATATGGTCATTAAACACCTGAAGCTAGCTCAAATTGAAATGTTTTAAGTATAAAATATACACTAGATTTAAGATATTACTAATACATTTTATAATCTTTTTAAAGATTATAAAATGTATTAGTAATATATTGCTACATAATAATGTATGCTAAAAATTTAGTAATTTAAAATGCTAATAATTATCTCAGTTTTCTATGGGTCAAGAATTTGAACATAACTCTTGCTCAAGAGCTCTAGAAGATTGAAATAAAGATGACAGAGTTGCAGACTTTAAAAGGCTTAAATGAAGTCGGAAAATTTGTTTTCCATTGTATCACCAACATTGCTGTTTATAGAGGACCTCAGTTCTTTGCTGGCTTTTGGTCAGAGATCTCAGTTTCTTGCCACATTAACCGTCATCGTCAATAAGGCTCTTCATGCTATGGTAGATGGCTTCCCACAGAGTGAGTGATCAAAGAGAGAAAGGAAGAAGGAAACTATAATGCCTTTTATGGTTTAGTATCCATAGTCAAACAATTATTTCTGCCTTATTCTACCCATTAGAAAGTATTCATTAAGTCCAGTTTGCACTTAGGAAAGAGAAATTTGGTTCCACCTCTTGAAAGAAAGTGATGTGCTAAACATAGTCCACCCTGTAGCTACAAATTACATATATTCTTTCTGCATGCAAAATATGTGTACCCATTCCCAAATCCCCCACAAATTTCATCCCATCATAATATTGGCTTAGAGTTCAATATCTTGTCATCTAGATCAGGGGTTGGTACAGATGGAGCACCATGGGTATAGTTCCTTAAGCACAGCTCATCAAGTACAGGTCCTCTTTATCAGAAGACCTGTGAACTAGAGAGACAGGATATATGTCCCACACACATATAACATACAATGGTGAGAAAGACATAAATTAATCACTGCAGACATTCCTGTTTCAAGAGAAAGAGACTAGCTAAGAAGCACAGAGAAGTTTGCTAGTCATCAACATATCTGAGAACGAATAAATGTTGGATGTCTCTTGGCTCTGTCTTATTCCTTCCCAGAAATCATTGTCCATGGCTTTCAACTCCACTTTCTAGGCTCTTGGTTCTATCTTCTGATTCATCCTTCCTATTCCAAGAAAGGAGCTTATGGTTGCAGCTCTTTAATCTTCTTAGCCTCCTTCCTGACTGTTGAATTCTGGGTGCTGAAAGGTTTCTTTACATTTTGTATTCCCTTATTTCTTTCTGTTCATGCTGGCACTGCTTCAATAACTATAATTATCTTTAAAACTCTGTGGATCTCCTGTGATTTTTATTAGGGTTCATTCATTCAGACAGAAGTCACACCCACAATTCCCTTCTTAGTGAATCCTTTTCTATCTTGAGTTTCTTCTGAGATGGCTGAGGGACACGACTCTTAAGAGTTTAGAAGCCCTACTGTTGGAGACGTTCTGTGAGATATAATCTTAAACCTTTTAGAGGGACATTTGTCTGACTGAACTGTACTACACTCTGAGGTAATACCAATGAGCTTTCTGAGGTCTTAATACAAAATTTTACAGTCTCATTCACAATTTTACCGTTGAACCACATTTTCTTGGCAGTACCCTGAATCTGATCTTTGCGCATAAAACACTTCTTAATTTTAACATCATTCACCATCTGAATAGGCTAGGAATTTTCAAAATTATCAATTCATTGTTCTTTACTTTTTAGCAGTCATCACTTTAGTTATTTCTCTTCTATCTCATTTTACTATAAGAAGCAAGAAGAATTCAGTAGGCATCTTCACCACTTTGCCTGAAAATCAACTTGGCTAGATCATCCAATTCATTGAGCATATCTTCTATTTTCAAAGTTATTGTAGGCAACAGTGTTGCTAAACTTTTTGTCACTACATAAGAAGACTTTCCTCAAATTCCTTTAAGCCTTCATTCACAAGTCCTCAAAGGGAATCGTGTTTTTAAAATAGATTTTATAAAGCTCTCTAAATTTTCAGTAATACTCTTCTTAAAGATCATATAGTTCCTACCAACTGCCTGGTTCCAAAGCGCCTCCTACATTTTGAAGTTTTGTCATGAAAGCACCCAACTGGCAAGTACCCAAATCTGTATTAGTTTAAAATTGTTGCATAACAAATTACCTAAACATTTTTTATCTTAAAACAACAAACATTTATTATAAGGATATGGAAGTGGATTAACTGGGTTGATCTGACACAGAATCTCTCAGGAGTATGAAGTAAAGTTGTCATCTGAAGTTTGATTATGGCTGGACAATCTGCTCCATTGTGAATCACGTCTGTGGTTACGAGACCTCACTTGTCTAGCTGGTGGCAGAAACAAAAAGAAGAATAAAAAAAATTCAATTCCTCTTTACACAGGCCTTGGCACAGGCCTGAGTGTCCTGGAAGTAGGCTACATAGCCCGTGGCTTCCTTCAGAATGAATAATACAAGAGAACAAGGCAGAAAGAAGAATATGAGACCTTTTATGACCTAGCATGAGAAGTGACATGCTATTTGCTATGCCACACCATTTGCATATCCTATTGATTGCATCAACCATCCCTGGTACAGTTTGGAAGATTACACAAGGGTAATCAAGAACCCTTGATCCTGGCACAGACTAATAAAGGTCATTCCAAATGTAATTATCATGTAAGTATCTAATCATTAATTTTTATATTGACTACATGATTTGTATCTTTGTATCATTTATTTAACAAAGTAATTTTAAATATAAATACAAATACATCATATGAATATAAAATTTACATGTACTCACCAATATATGTAAATTATATAAATCTAATAGATCATTAAATATTTTTACCTGTTCATTTTTACTTTTATCTTAATGTGGCTACTAAATAATTCAAAGTTATATATCTGGTTCATATTATATTTCTACTAAATAGTGCCATCCTAGAGGATACATAAAAGAGACAAAAATAAGATTGAAGGAAAAAAAGAAGATAAATTGTGAAGCATCCTGAATCCCCTCTTAGAGTGTTTAGATTCTCTTCTCTAAGCAATAAAGAAACCTTGAAGATTTGAGCAGGGAAGTGACGTTATCAAAGATGTGTTTCAGGGTGATTACATCGAACAGCAGGGTGTCAGATGGATCAACCCAGAGGAGACACTGAAGAGAGATTCAAAAGACAGTGAATAACACAAGGCTTGAGCCCAGAAGAAAAATCAGGATTGAGAGAATAAAAACTTTTGGAGTTACATCCATAGGGAACACAGTTGAAAGCTTGCTAATGAAAAATCTATTCAAAAGAAGAGGGGTGTGTTTCTACAAAAATTTTCATTTAGAAAGACTAATAGGTGAAGAGAAGGCAGAGAAAAGAGAAAGCAGAGCAGCCAAAGGAGAAGGAGTGATAAAAGAGGATAGCAAATGGACTTTTCTGTCCTCTTTAGGGTTGTAAACGTGGATTCTAGATTTAGTTTTACATTCTTTCAGAGGCTCTAGAGGAACAGAACAGCACCCCAGAGCAACTGCTACACACAGGGCTGTTTTTTTGTTCCTTACCCAGTAAACAATGCTTTTGAAATAGTACTGCTTTGTTATTCGCAGGTGGTTAACTCCTCCAGATCAAGCAATTGGCAGAGCTCTGATTAAGATATCTCGTCTTTATCTTTTGCCAACTTCTATCCTCTATCAGACTTCTGGGAAGGAGGCAGTGGTGGATAAGCAGTTTTGGTGTCATCCAGAGCTCTGGTCTAAATGTTTATGATGTACTGCTATAGAAGAGGAAGTGAAAAGAACAGCTGGCTTTATTCAGTTGAGATTGAAAAGGCTTTTAATGAAAAGTTTAAATTACTCTTTCATCTTTAAAAAATGCTTTGTCAGTAGCCCTACAAATGGTGAACTCAGTAGCATTTTGGATTATGTAAAATATAATTCTTTAACTTTTAAGAAACATATTTTCAAGTTACTTTTCTTCTTGCACCAAACCTGTTTTCTAAATTTTTATACCAACTCCATACTACACTGACTAAGCCACCATTGTCTGAAAGGGAACAAGATTTTGTATAAAGCGATAGTAACAATATTAATCACATTTATTGACAACAAAAAATTTAATCTTGCAAGTAAAAAAACCCAAAATAGGATAAAAAGAAAGGCATCAGTAACACACATGGCATTTTCTAATTGTTTTTCTATTTGCTAGAAAAAACTTCTAAGTGAAAATTTAAAGTATTATGTGCTATATTTAAGGCTAAGCTTGTAAACAGAACCTAGAGTAAATGGAAAGTTTCTATTTTAATGTAGTTTCTCGCTTAGCTTTTCTGATAATTTGAAAAGTATAGTTGCCAAGACTTTTTATGCCCACTAGAAACTGAAAGATCAACAATTCTCATAAGACCTGAACAGTCTTATCAATTGCGTTGTTAAGACTTGTTTAGTCCATTGTACTTGATGATGAGTGAATATTTATTTTTCCATCAATGTAAACAGTTTTTTCTATCAAGCAATTTTTCTCCTAAAAATAAATAAATTACAAAAGCAGTTATTACAATTCCAAAAGTGATTCATTATGAAAAAAAATAATCTATTCTTTAATTTGAATATGTAGCAAGATAAAGCTCATATTTTTCAAAGACATGCCAAAATGCTTCTCTTTGAACAGATAGATGTGCACATTGTATTTGACAAATAAATAAATAAATAAGTGGAAAAGAAAAAGGTTGAGGAGTAGAAGGGAAGGAACCACCATGCAACTAGAAATAAGCATTGAATCTTTATCTTGCCTTCTTGTTTGCTTCCTCTCATACAATATTTATTAAACAACTACTTTATCCCAAGCATGCTTATATATTCTGGAAAACACAAAGCCTAATTATGAAATAATTTTCTCTTTCATTATGATTATATATCCACCAGGGAAAGCAAACATTTACACAACTAACAAAATTGTTTATACAAAGTGATAAGTACTGCAATAATTACTTATATCTGTATAGCATTTGTTATACTGTATATGCTGCAAATTATTTTTTCATACATTATTCTATTAATCCTAGTAACAAACCTATTTACTTGGTAAGTCATTATTCTCGACACTATCAGTTAATGTAACAGGAAGCTGAGACATATAAATATTGCTCAATACCACACCCTTGAAGAATAGAAGACACAATTGGAGTCCAGTGAAATTTCTCCTAAAAAGTACAAAGGATCTTGCAAGCAAAAGAATTTTTTTAAGTGAAAATGATAAGATTTTAACAGAAAAATGGACATTAGATCAAATTCTTCATGGATCAAAAGCACTCAGGAGGAAAGAACATCTCAGACAAAGTAAATGTTCCTTGTGTAGAACTATCTCCACAATAGAGGGTTCTAGAATCAGCCATTCTGGAGTTGTGCACAGTGACGCTGGAAGGTAGATCATAGCCTTTGTGTGAAAGACTATCATCATGAGCATGATGGCTTTGTCTCAGAAGGCAAGGGAAGCCATTCAGAATCTACTTTACACTTTTAGCAGAAGAGTAAAACAATAGGCTTTATGCTTTAAGAAGACAGCTTGGGTGCCAGAATAGAGATCAGAGATGACTGGAAACAGAAAAGCAGTGAGTGGTGGCATAGTGAATCAAGGCGAGAAAAGGGAAACAGTGAGGAGCGATGAAAATATGAGAAAAAAGGTGTGTATAGAATTCAGAAACATTCTTAGATCAAGGAAAGAAGCCCATAAAGCTCTGAGGATTCTTTCTCATTTTCTACTACCAAGACATCCAGTATCCAAAAAGATGTGAAAGAGGCAAATTAGGTCTATCGTGCTACAAACGCTAACGTAAAATATTTAATGAGAGAAACCCTATATTCATTGCTCAAGTCTGCCAGAAACCATGAGTCCACCAGGCAAACAATAAAATCTAAAAAAGTAACCAAATATTTCTCAAACAGTAAGGAAAATCCGCAGCTGATTTCATTTTGTATAAAGATATATAAGATTTAATTATACCTACATCCCACAGGTATTTTTGCATTATGAATAGGTAGTTAAAGATGGTTTCTTCAGGTTGAAGTGGCATATTTTGCCATCCTTTTGCAGCTCTTCAAATTTGTCAAAGTTAGGGAACAAGTACAAGAGTACAAGTGATCTTTGTACTCTTCAGCAAACAAAAGATCAATGAAGGGCGAGGTCTCAGGACCAGTCATCTTTCCTCAAGGAAGAAATCTAGTAGCTTAACAGGCTATCAAACATTTGTTGAGACTCATTTCTGCTAAGTAGCACTCTTACCCAAAGGCACTGAAAATATTTAGGTTTTCCTTAATAATACTGAGCATTTTGGTAGCATGGTCTAATCATTAATTAGTTAATCTGAATATCATCCCTATGAGATAGGTAAGGATAATTATTCTCATTTTACAGATGAGAAAACAAACACTAAGAGGTTAAATGACTTTGACAAGGTTATTTAGGGTATTGGGGAGGCAGAGACAAAATGCAGACAATTTTCAGATCTAGAAAATAAAATGTCCTTTTCTTCACTGTGAAACAAATATGGTTCTAGTATATTTAAGAATCTACATGATGTAATTGTTCCTCTTCTGATCTAGATGACTTGTGGCCTTAAACTTAGTCCAATGAATCATCATTTGGTGATGGCTAATGATTAATAGGACAATATATGCTGCAATTGGCTGCCACTAGTGCTAAACTGGCTACAAATGTTGTGGGGGAATGGGATGGGGGAGGAATGTAAGAGGATTAAAAAGCAAATATCATAAAGAGTCACTTTGACACAATTCAAGTGAAGGAAGATTATTAATTTTAACAACCCTATATAAAAAGAAGTAACTCTCAAGAGTTTGAGGTCCAATCAAAGCACATATCAAAATATGAAGGATTTGTTTTAAACCATGTGATCTTAATAATAATGTCGGTCGACAATGGAAAGAAATGAATAAACATAGTCTAGAAATATTATCACCAATACCTGCCAAAAATTACTAAAGAATTGGTAGATTTAATACATGTAAAATTATTGATTGGTTAGGGCCTAATTCAAGGTTGAATATTAATTTAAAATGCAACATCTGTAGTATAGATGTTTTAAATAAATAATTTTACCAAAATCACATTTTTTCACATTAACTATCATTATATAAATTTGTGAATTTATTTAAAAAAGCAAACCAAAGTCAAATATCTAATCATCATCCATCCTGCTCTTTCCAGAATTCAGTAAGTTCACTGTACTATTAGAATAATTTTAGCAGCATTTTTTCCACTTATAGTAATCATATGAATTATAAAATCAACACTTATTGATATTCATAGGCCACGTACTTGCATATTGGCTTCTATGGCACAAATGTTTCATAGTTCCAATATTTCAACATTCACATAGACACCAAAGATGTTATATTGCTTAAGAGTTATTAAGATTATAATTATTTGGCTAGAGTAGGTAGCACCTGCAATATTAGTTTTTGGTTTTCATGGTGTTTTTAATAACAATTTTCAGTCTAAAATTAATTCATGTTCTAGGAACAAGCAACCTCTTAGGAAAGACCTCAGGAACAATAAATAAAATAGAATTTACTGTAAACAGCACTTCTAAAAACCAATCTTTATATCCTTACAGCATGTCTTTTTTTTTTAATTTTTATTTTTCAACTAGAATTGACATTTTCTTATTTTAAATTACACATGTTTTCATGAAAAGGGAAATTTTAAATCTTAATATAACTGAGGAAAGTCTTGATATTGTCAACAATAAAAATATCTACCTGAGTTTAAAGCATTAAAGAATAACTTAAAATTTTTAATAATTTTTCATAAAATAAAGTAAGTAAGGCACATCTATCTTAAATCCAATTATAAGATTTCCTAAACATTATCTCCTTGAACTTCAAACTTTTTTATTTCTATACCATAATTCAAACTTTTTTGACTTTTCTCCCATGAATTCTTATTCATACACTAAACAAATCATTAACTCCTCCTCTAGATCCTATTTCCCTGAAGAATGCAAGAGAAAGAGACTAAAAATATTTACAATTTGATATTTTTTTGTTACAATTTCAAAGAATAAAAGAAAAAGAATAGAGGACACATGAAAAATTAATGAAAAATAGGAGTGACAAATGTTAACTCTGATACATGTAAAACTGTCAAAGGTGAAACAACTGGTAAAGGTCCCATGGACAGATAAATTTAAAAGCAGCCTTACAAGTCTGGGGATTTGCTTCTGTAAAATCAAAAAAGAGAAAGGAAACTGATCAGATATCATAGTAGCCAACATGCCTCTGCCAGTAGGGTATTGCTTTCCCAGCAGGGGGTCTCTCTCCTGTATTAGCCTTTCAGAATCAGTGTTCACAATCAATCTCTATTGAGCAGAGAAAATTTCAGTCTACCAAGTGAATCTTTGAAAACCTACTAAAGAGAATCTCTAAAGAGGGACTTACTGCAGCACAGCAACCCTGACAATGGTAAAGAAAGGTCAGAGGCCTCCCGCAGGACAGTAACCCATCACCAAAGCCTTGGGGTGATTATTTCATTTCTTCTGCTGGCCACTGAGGACATCAGATGGGTAACGCTAGTGTTAAGAATGATTTGAAAAAAATAGAAAGACACTAGCAAATCAGGAGTGATAAAAAAAAAGGAGAAGAAACACTACTGAGGTTTTGTGACATGTGTCTAATGCTGTGAAAGTAGCAAGATGGCATATTATTGTCTTCTGCCGCTGAGAACAGAGATAATATGGAAACAAGAGGTTGCATGTGAGCATTTCACTCAAGCATGCTGTAAAGAAAATAAACTTAGCTGGAAAGGCCTCATTCTATTCTTTTAATATAAGAGAGAAGAGTGGGCTGACAGTTGATAATGAAGCTGGCAAGCTGAAGTTTGTCAAATATATGGTATATCGTTAGAAATTTCCAGTGAGGTGAAAAATCCAAGACTGAACTCACTTCTGAAGATGTACAAGATATACCAGCTGTTTCACTAATGAATGAAAGGAAAGGTTCAAGTGGGAAAGGGCAAATACCTACATACATCTGAAAATCATATTAGAAACAGATACCAGTTCCTTGAAAAATGGAACTGCATTGAAGATATTTCCTTGAAATTCCCAAACACTAACAAATAACTTAGACTCTAGTGGAATCTTAAATGTAAAGAAAGAATATTATTAAAACTTTCAATCCACACAAAGCATATTGTAGTATGAAAGAGGAAGTAAGTAAATATGTTAAAATAGGTCTGGAGCCTCTCAAAATTTAGTGAACGTCAGAGTCACCTGGAGAGTGGGTTTGTTAACATAGATTGCTAAGCTCCATTCCCAAGAGTGATTTCAAATTTTGCACTCCAATCACTTTCTAGGTGATGGCAGTACTTTTGATGTGTGGATCACACCTTGAGTAGCACTGATCTAGAATATTTGACCATATCAGGCACCTTTGCATTTCCTGTACATGCAGATTTATCACAAGCAATCGTCACCAGAGGCCTTAATTTCAGAGTGGTTGGTTGAGACAATGACATCAAACTCTTGATCTCCATGCACATCAGTTTCCCTTAATGTGGCATCAAGATAGCTATCCTTAATTTTCTAGTGCAGTTGGATAATTAGGTGCATTCTTAATCATAGGCAAAGCTCCTAATTACACAATTAAGGTTTGAAAACCTTTTGAAATCCTAATGTGGAGAATGCTTTCACACAAGTATCCTCATTATTTTCAAAACTCCTGTAATATCAACCAAATCCAGCAGAAGCAATTCTGCATTCTACAGCCATTTCACTCTTGTCCCAGGTAGTAATTATAGAAAACATGACTTTTCTGTTTGTAAAGGCCAAAGTTTTTGAGAAAATAAGAAGTTTCCAAGTGTTAAGCACTCAACACAGCCTGTTTCTTCCACTAAGAACTGCTGCAGCTGCATCTAAGGGTAGGAAAGTTTCTGATATTAGAAAAAAGAGATTTGCTGTAACCAGGCTTGAATTGACTCACAGGGCGAAGAGTCATTTGTTCAGCTGACTTTTTCTGCAAGAGAGAGAACATATAGACCATGTTTCTGCCATTTTTTTAAATTCTGTAGTCTGGCCCTGTTTCTGAACACTTAGCTATGAAAAAGCAAGTAGATAAAGACACTACTTATTTTTTTCTAATTTATTTTCTAATAAATGCAATGAAATCTCATTATTTATAAAAAATATCTTCTGTACCAAATGAATCACTTAGGTTTAAAAAAGATGCTCTTGCTAATATGATCATAAACATACTAAATTAACTAGTACGATAATAAAAATACTAAATTAATTCATATACCTCCTTCCCTCTTCACTAAACTTGTTTCTCCTTCTTTTTTCAGCCTTCCTTTCCCACTTTCCTTTCCCTTCTTCCTCCCAATAAGGACATTACATGATTCAAGTTAAAACTCATCATCATCATCATAAATTGATTCAACATCATTAAGTACAATCATGTGGCATTATCATCATCATTATCTCGGGCGGCTGGAGATGCCAAAGCATGTTTCTCTTCTCTTCTTTCTTTCCCACAGCTTCCAAGATAAGGGGACCTTTATTCTCACTGTCAACTTCCCTGGTTCTGAAATCAAAGAAAAAGTTATTTTCTCCTTCCTTCTCCCTTTCCCCCAATACTATACACTGCTGATGTAATTTCTGTTGTTTCTTCTCTTTATTTGTTTTATCAGAAATTATTACAGCTCTTCAACTGAAAATAAATTGGCAAGGAAAGCTGGAATTGGACAGCATTTTAAATTTCACTCAGTGGTGTAAAGATGTGTAAATGACTTCCTGTGAAGTACCAATGGACTAGATTGTCCTATTAACTATTTAAGTGAGCATGCAAGATTATTACTTCAAAGCTTCATCTACTGCAATTATGTCTAATATGCCTTCACTGAGAAGATTCTCGGTGTGATGTCGAAGGGTGATTTTCAAGTTAAAATCATGCCTCTCTTTACAGAATAAAACAAGATGTCAACATAGTCACAGCTCACTGAAAGAGAGGGCATGTGCACATAGTCATTTCAGGGTTATAGCTCCAGTCAAGAGATTTTCTCTTAGATAAATAACTTACTGTTGCTTCAAACATTATTTTATTTCCTAATTGGTAGTGCATACTTTTTTGCTGGATAAATAGAAGGACTAGGTATGGCATCATCCTTAATTAATTGGTGTGCTTGCTGCTTAAGAGGGCACACACCACTTGTGTTATTAAACAGTGTCATGTCATATTTAAATGGATGTCATTATGGAAGCTCCTCAGGGATCAATCCTTGGACCATTGTTATTTATGATCTTTATAAATGAGCTGACAAGACAGTGTTCTCAGTGCAGTGCACATCTTTATGCTGATGATACGATCCTGGGTGGGAGTGCTCAGTCACTGAGTGAACTTTGAAGTGGTCCTGTTCAGGGATTCCTTAGATGGAAATTAGATTGTTTTTAACAAGGCAAAGAAAAACTTGGGTATTTTGTGCAAAAATTCTCCAAAACTCGTGCATGCTAAGATAAAAGTTAACTGCCCAGGTATTTCTGTGGTCAGAATGATTTTAGAAAAGTGCTCTTACTGGTTTTAATTAACAAATATGTTTATATTTAAGTCATTTCAAGTAAATTGTATTCAGAGAGATAACTGAGAATATGAAAATTTAGACATTTGTGATATGGGAATAATTGGAGTAAAGGACTTAATTGGTTTTAGTGTAGATATTCTCTCTTCCTAAGGGTGCTTCCTGACTCCCCAATCTGCCTCAGGTTCTCAGGTTAACTTCCTATGTAGTCTTATTTATGCCTTGAATGCACATTTTAGTCTTCTCACAGATTTTTTACTTTTTGAGAGCAGGGCCACATATTTAGCTCTGCAACCTCAGAGCCTAATAGGGCATACCTTAGATAAGAAAATATTTATGGAATGAGCATGTCCATCTGTGTTTACATTAGAGAGAGAGAGAGAGAGAGAGAGAGAGAGAGAGAGAGAGTGGGAGAGAGAAAGGGAGACTATAGGCGTTAAGGAGAGAAAGGAGTTTAATGTAAAAAGTGAAGATACCATAAATGTAAGATGTGAGGTTTGAGAAAGCTATACCTAGAGGAGTGGAAAAACAGTCACTTGGGACTTTTGCTTGAAGTGCTGCAGTGGGTGAAAATGTTGGAGCTCACAAAGAAGTCTGAGAAGCTGCAGCAACTGTGGAACAAATAGAAACTTGTAAAGGAGTCCAAGAGGCTGCTAGGTCTGGCCACCTTGACCCTGAAAAGTAAATTTTTGAAATAGACTGAGAAGCCACCACATCTGATAGACACAATCTGAGAATAATGACTTCTCTCTGCCTTCTCATTGTCAAACTAAACTCTGATCTTACAGGAAAGGGGACACGGGAAGTGAAAACTGGGCTTTTCCACCACAGTGCAGAGAAAATCTTAGGCACAGAGGAAACAGAGAGGGAGGGAGTACGGCAAAGTTGACAGGTAACAATCCAATGAGATATAAAAATTAAGTGCAAACATCCCAACACAAAGTAATGCCTATTTAACAAACATTAACCCACGTAGAAGAAGACTATCTCAGGACAATATTTAGATATAAGTTTAACTGCAAGAGAGAAAGTATCTGTAACTACTCCATATTATCTTTAAAGTTAGCCTGTTAGATAACAGAACAAACATGGGGAACAAACATAGGTAAACAAATAAAAAGAGCTATTTCTGCCAATAAATGTTTCCATTCTGATAAAATAGAAAAATCAATACAGGGAACAGAATTTAGTTATTTTAGTGAAAAAGATTGAAGATACAGGGTCAAAATTATTTATACTTTATAATTTAATAAGTTGTCTCTCTTTTGGAGCATCATAAACATTGATTTCCTTCAATCTACTGGAATAATTTTTTCATTTCTTGGCTTGGAAGACAGTGATTGCACTGTAATAGGTTTAGGGCCATTCTATGTGGACCTCTTTCCAATCACTTCATTTATATCACACTCTATTTTCATACAACAACAAACCACAAATAATTGTATTATAAGAAAATGGTTATTGATTGTTATAATTAGGCACAATATGAGTAAAACTATTGTCATTTTCTGTGTCAGGCAATGTACTATCATTCCTCTCTAAAGCTAAAAATGCTAAGAATGGACCTGGTGTTATGGCTTCAATAAGACAAAATCCAACAGATACAATGCAAATGAAGAATCCCTTCTCTTTATTCTTCATGTTTTAACATCCTTTTAAATTTTTTTTTCAAAAATTTGTGTTGAGTATACTGTTGCAGCAGAGTTCTCAATAAAGTTTCATAGAAAAAAAATTAGAAAATAAAGAAGAGTTTGCTTTAGTTTGACAATGATTTGTACATAAAAGATGGAACTCTTTTTTTTCAGGTAGAAATTCTGATAATATGACCAGAAGTTAGAGTTTATTTATTTGCTCAGTGAATATTTACCAAGAAGCACTTATATATACATGGTCCTACATTAAGTCCTATGATGGATAAAAGATGAATCTTCAATAAGTTCTATACATCGTAAGTTTAAAATCTGGTAAAGGAAATAAGTTCACAAGTAACTTCAACACAAATGTGAAAGATAAGTGTTAAAATATTTAAGTTTACTACCGTGTAAGTAGTAAGATCAGAGAAGCTCTCATAAATGTGTTACTGAGTTTTGCTTTGTAGAATGAGTTGATTTGAATTCTTCCTCCACCAAACTGATTGTATCAAGATCACTGGTGACCTTCAAGATCACTGGTGACCTTCAAGTTGATCAGACTTTATCTTACTTGCCTTACTTGCCATATCAGTACTTGTAAACTCTGTTGATTACTCCTTCTGACATTTTCTTCACTTGATTTCCAGGACAGTGAAGCCTTTGTTTTCTCCTGTATCCCTGGCTGCTTCATTTTAGTCACCTAGTCTGGTTCTTACTGTACTCCAGCCATACTGGTCCCTTTGTTCTTTGGGTTTGCCAGGCACATTCCCATCTTAAAGACTTTACTCTGGCTGGATTATTCCACATCCAGATAATCATATGGCTAACTCTATAGCTTTTTCTAAATCTTTCCTCAGATGTTGTAGTAGTGGTTTGGTTGCTAACTCCCCAAAAGATGTGTCAGCATCCTAACCCCCAGAATCTATGAATGCTACTTAATGGCAGGGCAGGGGGTAGGGAGGGGTTTGTAATTGAGTTAAAGTATTTGAGATAAGACGACCCTGGATAATCGGGTTGTTCCTTAAATCCAGTAATAAATGCCCTTATAAGATACACACAAAGGAAAGAAACAGAGAGGAAAGAAAAATACACAAAGGAGAAGGCCATATTAAGATAGAGAGAGAGATTGGAGTTATGCTCTCACAAGTCCAAGAATTCCTGGAGTCATTTGAAGTTAAAAGAGGTAAGGCAGGATTTTCTGCTAGATCTGCAGAGAGTATAATCCTGCTACCACCTTGATTTTGGACTTCTAGGCTTCAGACTGTAAAAGAATAAATTTCTGTTGTAAGCCACCTGGTTTGTGGTAATTTGTGATAGAAGCCTTAGGAAAGGAATAATAGATGTCAAGTTTTCAATAAACCTTACTTTGACCATACTTTAAAAAATGTCCTCATCTCCACAATGCCCCTGGTACTTCTGGTTTGTTATCTTACTTTATTTTTATAGCATATATCACTTTCTAAAATACTATAAGTTTACTTTTTTTTTCAACATATATTATTTATTATCACCCACTAGAAAATAAAATGCACAATTAAAAGGATTTTTGTTTATTCTGTTCACTAATGTGTTCCAATCACCTAAAATAGTGCCTGGCACATGTTAGGTACACAAAAAAGTACGGTCACAACTGTGAGAACGTACAGAAAATGTTTCATGAACAATGAGATCCACAGTCTTGAGTTTACCAATGGATCTTATAATATAAACCTGGAAAGTTAGAATGGAAGAAATTTGGATTGCAGAAGACAATGAATTCAAACTTAACTTGTGAACCAACAAAGCTTTATTTTATGTAGAGACATAGAGAGATCAGAGAGCTATGCTTTGTTATACATACTTGATGGTTCTATTTTTGTTGAGGAAGACACAGAACGTAAATTTCCTGGCCTTTCATGGCTTCTTCACTCATTTTTTCCAAAGGAAGAGATGGAACTTTCTTCATGATAAGGTCAATAAGAGAATAAACTAGACTAGCTCAGTCTAAATTCTCTCTTTCCTTTTTCTTGTGAGACTGCTCACAGGCTGTCATCTGCTTTACTCTCCCATACCATTAATTTTAAGAGGACCAGGTCCCTGCATGGAGAGGCCTGCAGCATTTGGTGCTGCTTGTAACAGTGTAGCTGATCTAAAAGTCATAAGAAACTAAAAAGAAGTCATAGAAACTATGGAAACTAAAGAGAGGTCATGCCTTCTGCTCTGTTATACCATGACCTTACTAGACAAAGCTATCAAAATGGATAAAGATCACTTGTTCATTGACATAAGATGAATTTCTCTCAGTCTGTGATTTTCATATTACATCTCAATTTGATATACGGTATAAAATCAAAAGTCATCCCTAAAGACAAAAAGATGTGTATTGACGGTAGAAATGAAGTGTCACTTTTAAAATTGAAAATTAAAAATATATTGAAAACCATGGTTAGGGCCACTAAGATTTGCTGGTTTCTCTGAAGACAAGTCAAAAGCTACTGTTTTTTGAGAGAACAGAAGACTACTTCAGCCCAAATTTAAGTTATAAAGCTTGTTAGCTCTTTTAATCCAGCCAATTATTTTTTTTCTCTCAGTCTCAGTTTCTTCATGTATAATTTAGAAGCAATTCTTTTTTCTACTTAAAGATTTTTTGAGTATTCAATAACCCGTGTTCTTAGAAACCTCCATAATTCCATGAGAAGGGACTTCTTATAGAATAACAGTCTTGGTTTATTTTCTACTCTCTCATCCATATGAGGAATGAGTTAGCTTGATGAGGTATTTGAGAGAGAGACGTGATCATGTTCTGCTCAGTCCCTTCTTGTTTCTCTCTTCAAAGAGAGAAACTTAAGGAGTGCATATATTTTCAGCTGCCCTAAACTGTATAAGCTTAAGGAGCAGGCGTCAGTGGGCAAAGGCCTGCAGCCATCCATCCACATCATGACTGGGAAGTAAGTTTGTCTAATTAGAAGGTAAAGTAATATCAGGCCTATTGTTCATATATTATGTATTGAATATATATTATGTATATATTCCATGTTCTCAATTCAGCTTTCATCAACGATGAAACTCAATTTTTCTTCCATCTCACTGATTTTTATATTTATTTCTCATATGGTTCCAAACTTGAGTAGGGAAGAAGTACATTATTAATGGCTTCCCTCAAAACTCCAACATCCTCTACAAATGCAAATTAATGCAATTATGCACTATCTTTGAGCTGTGCTTGCAAATGACTATCATATGAATTTATTTTTGCTTACTTTCTCTGCCAGAAGCACAGAAATGTCTTTATCTTAGAGATCAGATTTTCTATACCAAAAGCAATCTGAAAAAGGCAGAGAAAGAAAATGAGACTAACTACTCAGTAAATGATATAGATTTGTTGTGCTTTGTAATTATGCAGTTCTTCACTGTATGCTTCCTTAAAAATAAAAGTCTTCCTGCTCATCTATTTAATTGGCTCTACTGGTTCAGGTTTGTGTGTGTATATTTGTGCATGTGTGTGATTATGGTTTTTATCAAAGGAATTGCTCTTTCTTATCTTTAGAAAAAATTACCAAAGAAAAGTTTGTTCTTCCATTGTGCCTCTGCACCCCTTGGCCACTTTCACTGTACAGCTGAGGTGATTAGTGCCTGGTACCCAGGGAAAAGGAAGAAATGGCCTGTTTTCTTCTTCAGTCTCAAATGCTAGAAGACATTTCTTCTTGAGCTTAATTACTAAATAGCATAATATCTTCCCGCATGGGTTATATGGTTATTTAAAAGAAAACTGTAGTTGTTTTAATATGGTTATTGTAGCCATGCATTTCTTTTTTATGAGTTTTTATATAGCACTATTACTTGTGTGGTAATCTTAAGAATATTGTTATAATTTGTTTTATGTGTTATTATAGAGGCCTTGCTAGCACTGCTATAGTTAGAGGTCTACAAGCATCTCATTTGATTCAAGCATATTCTGTGACTTAAACCATTTCTTGCTACCATGGGCACCGTACACAGCTTTTGCTCACTGATTTAAACCATTCAATATTGGAAATTTTAGCCCTTTTTCTTCAAAAATAAATCCTTCCCAATCTTCTGGAAACCATGTCTATGGGAAATCACCAATGTCCCACACACTCTTCTACACTTGCAAAGCTCTGCAGCTTTCTATTTAGCCTAATGAATATCACCCCCCCTTTTTTTTTTTTTTGACTCCTGCATGCCAACACAGTGCTTGTTTGCAACCCATTCCTTCCTTTTGTTTCTCTCACTTTTCAAGCTGTAACAGTTTTTGGTTGTCTTTTTAGTTTATGTAGAAAAAAAAATGAAATTACAGATTTTAGGTGCGCTTTTTACTCTGTCTTTAACTTATGTTCTCTGTTTTTGTTAACTCACATAAAGAGAAGCAGTTTCTCTGAGAGAGCCATTCTGGAGTTGTCTTGACATCTTATTTTACTGTTTCTAGGAAATCAGTTGCTATTATTCAAGAAAGAGGAATTTATTTCTTATGCTGTAGATTATAGCACAGGTGACATCCGAGATCATTGGAGACAAGGACCCCATGCTTACAACTTATTTTCTTTTCTTAGGAATTATCCCATGCTCATTTGGTGTGTGTGTTATATTTTGAAAGATTTTTTTGGTTTAGGCTACCATATAGAAACATACTCTTATATGCTGAACATTCACCAATAGATGTACACAAATCACAGATGGCATCTAATCAGCTGATTGTATGCTATTTGAGCTTTAAAACTCTTAGTATCTATTGCTAGGGAATGAAGAGAAGAAATAAAATTATACTCTAAGTGTGTCATGGTCACTTGCAACCACAAATAACTACTCTGGTTGTTTGTTTGTTTGTTTGTTTGTTTGTTTCTAGTGATATTAAAAAGGGACCAAGAAAGAATTTCCAAAGTGGGTTAGGATGTAGAAAGTTGCAAGATACAATCTTTCCCACTCTAGCAATGAGCCAGTTAAACCACAAAATCAGAGATTTTAGATTGATGTGAAAGCTGAGGAAACAAAAACAAACTAAATTCCAAAGAGCGATGAATTTTCAAAAAGAATCACAGCTGCCTTCAATGTTGTAGAGTGGCAGAGGAGTTGGGAAAGGTAAACCAGCCAAACTTTGAACAAATGTATAGTGACCACCTATGGATTGGTGTGATGGATTAAAATTACTAAAAGTTATAGAGTGAGTCTGATACTGCTTGCCAATGCTTTCCCATGACATTTCACCAAATACACACAGATGTAATATGGCAAAGGCTGGGGCAAGGCAGGAATTCTGAGAATGACTTTCCTCTGTGGTTTTTAGGACCTAGTGTAAGTCAGTGGCAAGGCTGTGTAGGAGAGCAGAGGGAAATTTTTCTGGGGCACACTGAGAGCTTTCATCTAGTAATGTCTCTGGCTACAAACAATTTAAGAAAGGTCTGGAAAATAGAAAAAGAAATTCTCCAAGACACACCGAGCTTTGACGCAGTGCAAGGCATGGGTCTTCTAAAGGTTGGTGGAGAAAAGCAGATTGGAGAGAGCCTTCCTGATGTACAGAAAGTCAAGGGTGGAATTGTAATAAAAGGATAACTCACCGTTGACTAGCACAACAAGCAGCTGAATATAAAGAAGAGAGAAATCACCCACAATATGGAAAGCTAGCAGAAAGACTCTAAAGCACTAAGAAATTTCTCTGGAGTCCTTCAAACATTTGAAGCCAGTGGTGATTTGCAACTAATTAAAGCTGTAACAAAGCCCAAACCTAGCTCAATTGCCTGAGTAGATTGACACCACTGGACACTCAGGCACTCTGATAGAAAAAACATGTCTTTTCCTGGTAAATAGATATTATTTACTTCAGTCTCTTGTGTTCTTTTACACACAATGTGCAGCATATAATTAAAAATTATGAGACATAAAACATTTAAAAAATGTCACTTGCAATTAAGAGATACAATAGAAGTGGACCCAGTAATGGCACAGATGTTGGAATTATGAGACCGTTATTTTAAATCCCTTGTTCTTATATTTGAATATGTTAAAGTATCTTGGGGAGATGTTTGTGTAGAATACATGCAGGAATAATTGGGGAATTTAAGCAGAGAGAAGGAAAAAAAAGAATAAAATAAAAATACAAAAGACATTAACAAAAATGAATAATATATTCAGTGGGCTTAACATAAGACTGAAAACATTAGTGTAAATAATCAGTGAACTTAAATACAAGTCATAAAAAATTATTTAAACCAGAATACAAAAGAATATAAATGCAAAACCAGTACTAAGAGACAATAGTAAGATATTAAATAGTTAATTATGTGAATATTTGGAATCTAAGATAAAAAAAAAAAAGAGAGAAAATGAAACAGAATATTTGACTGAGAAAGAAATAACTGAGAATTTTCCAAAATTGATTAAAGACATAAATTTTGGGAAACAAAAAGCAAAGTGAAAATCAAGTAGGATAAATTTAAATAAAGAACACTTAGGCACTTTACTATCAAAATTTTGAAAATCAAAGAAAACAAAATCTGACCAAAGAAGAAAGATAGATACATATTTACCAAGAAACAAAAATAAAGTTATGGCTAACTTATCATCAGAAACAATGAAGCCAGAAGAAAGTTGAGCAATATAATAAAAGAGCAGAAAGGAAAAGAAATCATACTAAAATTCTATACCCAGTATATATATATACTGGGTATATACACATACATATATATGAAATAGAGATCTTTTAAAATATTTATAAAGAAGCTGAGAGACAATTCCCAGCAGAACTGCCCTACAGGAACATTAAAGAAGTTTTTCAGGCTGAAGGAAATTGATACCAGAGGAAAGGCCAGATAAATAAAAAAGAGTAAATATATGAACAAATTTAAGACCTTTATTTAAAAGACTATTGACCAATTCAAGTAAAAACATTAACAATGTGCACATAAGTAAAAAATATGACAATAGACAGAAAAAGGTGCCGGTGGGAGGGAAGGGGAGAAAGAAAGTATATAAAGTTTTTTGTTTTCCTTTGATTTGTTTTTTTAAGATTCATTTTCTTCTACAGATGTAAAGTTCTTGTTTGTGAAATAATAAAATATTTTTATGAAGGTACTCTGTGATAAGGTAAAGTATATATTCAGATCTCTAGAGAAATACTAAAAATAACAGACAGGTATAGCAAAAAATCAATAGAAAAGAAAAATAGAATACTAAAAAAAATACTTGATTTGCTAAAATAAAGGCAGAAAGTAAATAACAAGAAAAAAGAACAGATGAGAGAAATAGAAAATTAATGTTGATAGTTTTGACTTACATTCAACTATGTCAATCATGATAAATGTAAATGAAATGGACTCTTTCATTAAATGGCAGAGATCTTTAGATTGGATTTTCAAAAAAGCAAAACCAATCTATATGCTGTTTGCAATAAATATATTTTAAATATAAAGACAAAAATAGGCTAAAAATACAAAGTGTGTGGAAAGATACACTATGCATGCACTAAGAATAGGAAAGCTGGTGTGGCTATATTAATTTTAAAATAAAACTGAACTAGAATTAACCAACTGTTGTAAATAGAATAATTAACACACACACACACACACACACACACACACACACACACACACACACACACGAGGTCTTAGTCCTTGGAACCTATGAATATGTTACCTTAAGTGGCAAAAAGGATTTGCAGATGCGATTAAGTAAGAATATTGAGGTGGGAAAATTTTCCTGAATTATCTAGTCTCAGTATAATCAATCACAAGGGATGATAAGTGAAGGAAGAGGGTCAAAGTCACAAAAAAAAATTGCTATGACAAAAAAAGCAGAGAGACAAAGAGAGATTGAAAGATTCTATGCTGCTGAATTTAAAATGGGTCATGTGGCTTCAGAGGAATGTAATTCAAAGAAGGAGGGTAGCCTCTAGAAATACAAAAGGCAAGAAAAGAGGTTGTTTTCTAGGGCTACCAGAAAAATGGACCCTGACAACTCATTTAAAGACCTCTGACCTCAGAAATGAAAGAGAATAAAGTTAATTTGTTTTAAGTCATGATATCCATGGTAATTTGTTATAGCAAAAGAAGAAACCAAAACAAAATTTAGCAAAGTTCCATAATACACAAATAATACACAATAAATGAATTCAATTTCAATATACTAGCAATGGACTATTAGGCAATATTTTTAAGACAACTATTAAAAATAACATATAAAATATGAAAAACTTAGTAATAAATCTAATAAAATATGTACATAAGCAAAAGCTACCAAACATCATTAACTTAGAACCATCAGCTTTTAGAAGAAAACAGAATAACTGTGCAACCATGGGTTAGGCAAAAATTCATTAGAGAAGCCATGAAATTACTAACCATAAAAATTTTTTAATTTCAAAAATGTTAAGACAGCTGAAAACTCAAGCAAAGTTTCTGTGTTGCAGTCTTGAGGCAGAATTTCTTCTGTGGGAAGCCTAAATTTTGGCTCTTAAAGCTTTCAACTGACTGGAGGCCACATTTTCAAGAGTAATCTCCTTTATTTAAAGCCAACTGACTATAGATGTGCACCATGTCTACAAAATACCACATAGGTATACACAGCTGTATATTTGTATTCACAAACACAAACACTAGATTAGATTAAATATCTGGGTACTATATTTTAGTCGAGTTGACACATGAAATTAACTACCACAGACATAAATAAGAAAATTTATAAAATATTTTTCTGAGAAAAAACTCATATCAAAAATATTTAAAGAATGTTTAAATCAACAAAAAAAGAAAATAAGAAAGAAGCAACACAAAAAATAGGCTAAAAACTTATACAAGACTTCAAAGAAAGAAGTTATATGAATAACCAATAAGCAAATAAAGTGGTGCTCAACATGATTCATTATAAGAGAAATACATATTCAAATTGTAATGAGAAAGCATTGGATATCCATGAGAAAAATTAGAGGTTCAAAAGGCTGACAATACCAAAAGCTGGTGAGACTGTGCAGCAACTGAAACTTTCCTACATTGCTGATGGGAGTAAAGAATAATAAAAACACTTTAAAGAATTTTTTTTTATAAAATTAAGTATATAAACAATCTATAAACTATCAATACTACTTCTAGGTTTATGCCCAAAAGAAATATAACAAAAAGTTCAAAATACTGGGCAAGAAATTTCATGACAGCCTTATTCAGAGTATCCATTAGCCAGAAAGATCCAAGGGACCAACTACAATAGAATAGACAAAAATCTGGATAATAATTTGTATAATATTCTGTAATGTGAAATATTACTAAACAATATAAAACATAGTACTACTGATACATGCAACAACATAGATGATTCTCAAAAACATGCTGAGTGAAATAAACCAGACATAGAACAACACATACTAAATGAACTAACAGTAATATGAACCAAAAGGTGATTGACTTGGAGGAGTAACAGGAATGAAATATATCTAGAATAGGCATAAGGGAACTTTCTAGGGTAAAGAAAATATTCTATACCTTGTTTGAGTGCCAGTTACAATTGTCATATACAATTGTCAAAATGCATCATACTTAACCATTAAGATCTTTATACTTTATTGTTTGTGAATTAACCTTTGATAAAAAAAAGAAAAGAAAAAATGAGACTTAACACCTTCTTGAAGAAATATTTATTCTGCTTTATATAGGCAATATACAAAGTCTTAGATTAGAAAGAAAGGAAGACTTTGAAGAGGGAGCTGAATTATTCCTTAGAGCAAGCATGCTGCTTGACAACATTCTTCTAGCTCTAGAGACAGAGATCAGAATAAAAAATAGTAACAACTGCTTTTCACTGAGACAAAGCAGATCAAGTCTAATCAATTTGTGCTGATTATAGGTGACACACAGAAGTAGTCTCATTAAATTAAATTTTTGTTTAAACTTTTATACTGATCTACATTTTAAAAAGGAGTTAATTGAAAATAAAGATATTTGGGGTTGAAATTAAATGTATATTTATACATATATTTAATTTTTATACATATTTATTGCTAGTCCTATCTTAAATACATAGTATCTTTAAGTCGGGCACAAAAGCAAGACAAAGCATGCTAACGCCCCTGTATACCAAGGAAATGGTCTCCTTAGCAAAGCTACCTGTATGTATTAAGCACTCAGCTCAAAGTTATGAGTGTAGCCACACAAAGACTGAGTCTTAAATTGCCTAAATTATAAGTTGTAGACTACATATAAAATTTTACTAATTTATAATGGAAATGTTTCATGCTAAATGTTTTTTCTTTGAAGAAACTTACATAGTGCCATAGAGCATGCACGTCTCATAATACACATGTGTAATTACATATATTTATGCACATATATCTATGTATATGTGTATATGTATATATGATTAATAATAGAACATCTGGCATTTTGAGGAATTGAAATTGCTGGAATGTTCTATGTCATTTTTCAATGATGACAGTAGCAAATTTTCTGACAGAGATTGAAGAAAGAGTAATGATGTAGATGTTTATTTTGGAAAATATTTTCTAGGGAGAGAGTTTTAAGCAAAGATATATTACTTGAATCCTAGAACTGAAATGAATTAGAGGTCATCTGGTTCATCTTCCATGCCCAGACTAGAACTCTCTACTGCACTGACTGATGACCAACCTGTCTCTGCTTGAATTCTTTCAGCGACAGGGAAGTTTCTACTTTGGAAGTCAGCCCAATCGGCTTCGTCTCTTGAGAAAAATGAATGTAAAGTTGCAAATACTGACTGTATTCTTTCTGTTCTTATGAGCTCAAGAGCTAAAAGGTCACATAGGGTCAAAACTGGAATTGCAAATAAAGTTGAGGGGAAGGAGAACTAAGACCAGGAAAAAGGAGAGGAAGGCAAATAACCAAAAAAGATGACAAAGAGAAACAGAGAGAAGCTGTACAATCCTTGCCAGAGTTGTCTTGCTTTCTGACTTTCTTTCTGCTTCCTCATCCAAATACTTTTTGATTTTCTATGCTTGGTTTAAGTATTTCAAAATATGTGCCACTTGGAATGACAGCCATCTAGGAACTATAAACAGATTTAAACAAATAAGCAACAGTGTTTGAAATGGTGATGATAGAGGCACATATTATCTCACCACCCAAGCACCAGAACTTGAATTTGAGTTTTGAGGTGATAGAGCCTCTGCAAAAAGAGGCTGGGCTTCAAGTCCACCACGGCAAGATGGGACTCATTTTTGACAATATAAAGTATTCTTGTTAAAACAGGGATCTTTTAAGCTAAAAGTAACAAATATTCTCATATAAGTTATCAGTGGTTTGAGAATATTATTTTGTTTCTATAAAATCATAAGAGGAAAAAACAATGAAGATTGTAACAATAGAAGTTGATCAAATATCTTTAGCAGATTGGTCATAAATGAGTATTGTGATCACAAATTTGAGAAACATGCAATCTTTACCCTTGTCAAAGAAAATACATTCAGTTTATTACAACTCCAAGTAAATTCACCGTTTTATTATGCAAACATTGTACATTAGTTTGAAAGATGACTTTTCCCTTAATCTTCTTTTTTGTTACTTATTCCTGACAGTTTTAGAGTATTTCCTCCTTATGCTTCTACTCTGTTTATATACTAATTTCCCCCCATACTATGTATGCATCTTTGCAATTGTAGGTATTTTTCATGTTTTATTTATTTCATGTTTTATTTCATGTTTTCTCTCAAAAGTTGTCTTTAGCTGACTTAAAAAGTCAGTTCCATCATATTTATGAATAAGAGTTCCTCTGACTATTACTGAATGATATGGAATAGATGACTAAGCTTCAGATTTAATAAAAAATAAAAGTATAATTATTTTTCAAAGAAAATAAAAAATTATATATTTTTAAAAGTTTAATACCTGTAAAATGCCAAAAACTAGAAAAATATATAAATAAATTGTCTGAATCATGTTGACACTTACCCTAGTTGTAGCCACATAGAAAAGTCTTTTAGGAAATGTAATTATTTATTGTCTTTCCACATTTAAAAGAAATTCTTAAAAGAAAGAAGGAAGGTAGCTGAGCGAACAATTCAGTTCTTAGAAGGTTTAAAATGCCTTCCATTTTAATATCTTTTCTTAATTAAAATAAATGTCCTTCTCTACAAAGAATATCATTCTCATGAAATTTCCATGGGACATAAATTGTCACAAGCTTTGATGGAGAGAATGTAGGTAATTTGTAGTTCCTTTAAAATTTTTTATTTATTAATTATCATAAGCATGTTTAATTTTACAGTAGAAAAACATTATAACATTCTTAATTTAAAATAAATAAAACGTACTAGATGCAGCACAGCAAAATAATTGGAGGCTATGTGCTTATGAACATAAAGAAATTCTATATAAGTTAATTTTTATGTGAGCAGACCATGTTCTGATAATAATGTTTTTTATTAGTTAATTTTACAGGGTGTGCATCTCTGCCTACCTGAAGTATCTTTTAGCCACTTTCACGCAAACTAGTAACATACACTTGTTACACCTGATTGGGTAGAGAACAGTCTATACCTGGGTAAAGATTCAACTTTCTGCTGAAAACAAGTATTAAAGCAAGAGAAATTATAGTGATTTTTCTCCAATGTACTTAAGAAGTTATCATGAATTGAGTTTTGAATCATCATGTTACTATATTTGCTTGATTTAAACAAATTAGAATATAATGTTTTGGGCAATTTTTAACTATCAATTGCATTTTAAAGTGATTAGCTAATAAATTAACTATATTTTTATGTCTTGATAAGTTATTCACAACTAGATTCTAGGGGGAGTATGTATTCTGAAAGAAATATTAAGACAGGCTGTCAGTCTGACATATTGCACAATGAGTGAGACTATTTAAAAGAAGGACTAAATAGAAAAAGCCAGAATTTAGTTGACACTATATGAGTAAAGAATTTTATGAGGGCTTTTTTATATAGATATGGGATCCATCAACATGCCAAAAAGCCATTTAACTGAAGGCCTTTATTTTTGCCCTACCACTTAGTAGCTTAAAACAACAACCCTTATTTTCTCACAATTCTGTAGGTCAGGAATTCAGGCAGGGCTCCTCTGGGTTTTTCCACATGGTATTAGATGGGGTCAGGCATGAGGCTACAGTTAGTTGGCAGTTGGGGATAAAACATCATAGATGGTTTACTATGATTTGGTGCCTTTGACTGGGTGGAAAACCGAGATGGATTCTCTCTCTTTCTCTATCTCTATCTCTGTCTCTGTCTCGGTCTGTCTGTCTCTGTCTCTCTGTCTCTCTGTGTCTCCGTCTCTCTCTCTCTCGTGTGCACGTGTGTGTGTGTGTGTGTGTGTGTGTGTATCTGTCTCTTTTTCTTTCTCCATATGATGCTTTCTATGTGGCTATCCTGGACTTTTTTTAGTTGTCTCCGAATTCCAGCAGATACAATGGTGTATGAAGTATCTGTGGCAAATAGGAACATGGTATTGAACCTTTGGCGTGACTCTAAATGGATCACAGTTTGAAAATTTAGAATTTTAGAGAAAAGTTAAGCTCTGCACACACTTATTCTCCTTTGAGAAACAACTTCTGATTTCCTACTGAGACCTAGCAGAAACTCAACTCATGGCCATGGTATAACAAGGTACAGTGCAATCTGAATTTGTCATGACCAATTGAGTGTTGTCTCGCCCAACTAGCTATTTGGGCAAGTACCCCAACATCAAGTGGAAGTGTTATATACGAGACTAAACTTGAGCAAATCCAAAAAGTAAAATAAAATTACAAGAATGAGTGGCTCAGATTTCCACAGCCCCTACCTTTTACATTGCTTTTTCTCTTTTGGCTCATACCTATAACTTCATAAAGAGTTTTCTATAACTACTGTAAAAAGAAAACAAAATTCAGCCTGGTTACAGATGGTTCTGAATAACATGTTGGCACTACCTTAAGGCGGATACCTATAGTATCGTAGTTCCACTCAAGGGTAACTTTAAAAAAGAATGATGAAAGTAAGTTTACCAGTCAAAAGAACTTCAAGTAGTGTACCTGCTTGGTAATTTTGCTTGAAATGAGACATGGCAAAAGTTATGAATCCAAACTTAGGGGAAACACAACTGGAAAATTAGTGACAAGAAAGTCTGAAGGATATTTATGAACATAGATTTCCTGATTAGTCACAGAGAATAAGATATTTATGACTTGTGTACAGGCTTACCAATAAAAAACTTTAGGAGAGGAGGATAGTAATACTCAGGTAAACAAAACTACCTGTGTATCGATCATATATCTTCCCCATCCATCCTTGTTCTTCCCCAATAGAATTATGGACAAAGTGCCATGGTATCAAGGATTGAGGTTATGCATAGGCTTAGAAACATGAACCTCCACTTATCAAGGCCAAACATCTACCTGGTGGACAACAGAGATGATCACTACCATATGGCAGCAGTTCCTGCATGGTAGAGACCATCAAAGCTATTTACCTAGTGTCAGGCTGATTACATTTGACCATTTCCAATACAGAATGGACAGAACTTTGTTGTCACTGGAATAGATATTTGCTCTGGATATAAATTTGCCTTCCCTGACTGAAATGTTTTTTGCCAAAATCACCACTGTGAACTTACTGAATGCTTCACTCACCATCTGGGCATTCCATCCAGCATTACTTCTCAACAGGGAATTCATTTATAGCAAATGAAATGTGGCAGGCAATTGGCTCATTTTTATGAAATTCACTGGTCTTGCCATGTTTTCCATCACATTGAAGCAGCTTACCTGACACAATGGTGAGATGGCCACTTGAATGCTTATTTGTAGCATCAAATGGATGACAACACCTTATAGAGCTAGGGTAATAGGCTGCAGGAAGTGGTTTATACTCTCAATCAGTAACCTAAGTATTAGTTTTTCTCATACCTAAGATCCACAGCTCTGGGAATCAGAGAATAGAAATGGGAGTAACTCTTTCTATTATTAGTCTTAATTATCCATTAGTGAAATCTGTACTTCTCAATCTTGCAACTTTCAGTTTTGTTAGGTTTAGAAGTCTCAGTTCTCAAGAGTGATATGCTTCCACCAGAGGATGCAACAATGGTTCTGTTAAAATGGCAATTTGAGGCTCCTCATGTTAGCGAATCAAGGGCAAAAGGGTATTAGTATACTGACTCTGATGATTGGTTCTTCCTGGTAGCATGAAATTGTGTTACTTCCACATAATGGAGACAGGGAGGAATCCATCTGAACACTGATTATCTTGGGCACCTCTAAGCATTCCAATGTCTTATGATAAAAGTTAATGTAAAACTTCAACAACAGGTAGGCTACAGGTAGGAATACTAATTCACAGATTCTTTAAGATTTAAGTTTTTAATCACTTAATAGGCAAAGAAAGAAGCATGACCAACTGAGATGTTTGCTAAAGTTAAAGAAAATATGTCATTAAAGAAAGGTTATAAATACAATAAATGAGGACCAATAGTTATAATTATTTCCTCTTGATATAAATACTTTTGAAAATATAGTAACTTTTTTGCATTGCTTGTTTCTTCACTGTTCATTTCCCTTTTATCTATGTCTTGCAGTTAAACTTTTTTTAATGTAAAATAAATTCTTTGGTCTCAAGTAATGTTGAATGAGATATCATAACAGTGAATAAGCCATTCCAACAATCAATAAATAGTGGTGATAACAACAGGACTATAGGCAGCAAAAACAAATCCATATCCACAATAAGTTTATTCATGTTACATCAAAGTGCTACCTTGTTTATGATGAAAGAGAACTAATTCAACAACTTCCAGCAGGCAAAATGATTCACCTGGGATTGGAGCTACTTAGAAGGTTCAGTGTTGGTCGTTGATATTGGGCACATTGGCCTCAAACAGGGACAGTAACAACATCAGCAGTAATGAGAGAAATTCTATGATTTGACCCTGCCACCACCTCACTTCGTACAAGAGCCTTTGGGGTAAGGGTGTAGGGAGGTGGAGCCCCTGCCTCAAAAATTGGGATTATGGAAATAGTTTAGCTACCACAAGAAACACTGTGTTTAGTGGAAAGAGGGGGGACGGAGGCAAAAAAAAAAGGGAGAAACAGAAAGAGGAAAAAAGTTTGTCCATTCTTTCTGCATCCTGATCTCCATTTCTGTATCTTAGTAATAGAAACAAAGAATCCTGGGAAATATAATTTGCAAACTCTTAACTACAGCTTCACACAGCAATATTGAAGTATGGGTAAAAAATGGAAAGATAAGAAAAATAATTGGCACACTAACCATTACATACAGATGTGAACCCCTACAAAAATACAAAGAAACTGAGATGTGACAGGCATCAAGAGACAATATCACTGCAATTGGAAATCTTTTAAGATTTTCTAATTATTTCACTGAAAATTACCAGGTCTTTATACCTGGCCTTTATTTTCACCATCACTATTTTTTATCCACTCATTCATGTCACCTTTTGTCCTTTAAAATTAATATTCAAAGATTTAATAATAAATTTGAAAATGAAATTTGTCTTCTCCTCAAAATATCACCTTAAAGACTAAGATAAATTGCCATCAAAGGGCAATGGGTCTGAGATAATATGAGCACATAAAGAATTCTCTTAGGGAAGAAAGGAAAATGCAGTTGCCAAATAGGCTGTGATTCCACTTTAACCTGAATTGCATAAAATTTGTAGGATGCATAGTGGGTGCATTTCAGCCTTAAAAAATATGTAGGTTTTTTTCTACTTTCCTGTCCACCTAAATGTTACGGGATCTGTAGGCCTCTGAGATACAGCTTGATTCAAGTTAATTGTTTCACACTTATGTTACAGCTGTAGTTTTGGCAGATGTAACAGTATAGTATTCTACTGACAACCAAATAATTCTTGTGAATGAATACTGATTAAATGTACTCTGCGATTTATCAAGCATAATGGGTCATTTTGCCCCATCAAGTGTAGTCGTGAAATTCAAGCTAACCAAGAATGATACCAATATTTTGTGTTTGGACAATGCAACAAATTTCCAGACATTCTTGATTCTTTAGCTGACTGTCACTGACTCTCTCTGGGACATTTAAAGTCATTTAAACTTTAACTCTTAAAGTCATTTAAACTTTAAGAGTTATGATTCTCCATCTGTAAAATGGGATAATTAAACTTTGGATGAAGGGAATTATGTAAATGCAAAATAATCTTCTCATACTTATGAGAAAGACAAGTTTATCTGCTTGTAAAGGGAGAGGTAGTAAAACTATGGTCAAAGGAAAAAAACATTTAAAGAGATTCTTATAATTACAGAAAACTAATTTGACCAACTTACTCATTAAGATAGGTAGGTATATGTTTTATTCTCTATATTACCTCTTCTGCAAAATAGAAGATACTGTCTTTGCAATTATTTAAAGATAGTTGTGTCTCAAAAGAGTGATTCACTATGATTTATAGTAAGAATTTTAAAAATGTTCAATATTCTTTAAAGTCCTAAAATGCTCTCCACAAAACAAACATAAATTAATTTATTTTGTTCTTTTGAGGTAAACTATAGATTAAAATGCACTTTTAATTATTTTAGGTTAAACACAATTTAACCTAAAGTCATCAGACAAGCATGGCAGAGATATTCTACAGAAGATTTAAACTCTTGTCATTGGCGAACAGTATCAATGAAATTATAATATCAAAATTATAAATCCTGAGCAAACTTCATCTACTTTCAATATCACCTTAAGAAATTCTTTGCAAGTAAATTCTAAGGGTTATTATTTTCAAGGCTGTACTCCAAATTTGGATACTGATTTTAGGACTTATTAGAATAAATTACGGAAATGGTAATTTAAATACATAAATACAATAAAATAATAATAAAAGTTATCTGTACAATTTTTTTGAGAAATATATTTAGATTCTTTGGGGTACTTTTTAAGGGTATGTCTTGATCAATAGTATTTACTAACTAACCAAAAATAAAGGATACTAATAGAGACAGAGAAGGCAAGAGAGAAAGAGGGCAAGGAGGGGGTGAGTGGCACAAAATATGTATTTAAGGAAAGCTTAAGATTTTATATGTGCTTCAAAACTCCCAAAACAGGTAATTCAATAGTGCCATCTCCAAGGACTATACACATCTTCCATTTTTAACTTTTAAGTAAAATGTTTATGTATAAACACTACAGTTTTAGAGTCATCAATTCTTTTTCTATAGACTAACTATAATAAGGTTTGTATGTAATTAACAGCGATATAATTTTTAAACAGTTTTAATCTTAGAACCATTAAGTGGAATTAACTTAGAAAAGCCAGGTGTGAAAAGCAGGCATCTGGGGTTGGGGGTTGTGGGGAGGTTCTGGGGCAGCAATTTAGCTTCTTGCTCTAGTGAAGGGAAGTATATGATTAATGGAATCTTAGATTTTAAAAACAAAGTGATTAACTAGGTAATTGTTCTAAGTCTCTTACCCAAAGGGGTAAGTAAATTTACCAATAGCTTCCCTTTACAAAGCCAAAGAAAAACTCTATTCTCAAATGTGTATAGAAACAATTTCAAAAGCATACATAGATCATTACAAAAAGAAACAATAAATGATGCAGATTTTAAACTGACATAGCTCTTTTTCTACCTCTCCTGGATATCTTCTGAATATTAGAAAGATGTAAATACATCCATGTGACATGCTGGTCTTCACTGAGTCTCATGAAAGAACTTGATACATGGCCTTTTCCCTGTGGCTAGGGAGAGATTTGGGGAATATTCAAACCACCAAATTCAAGAAATATAGCTAACTTGAGAATAAACTAAGTGAACAATGGCATATGAAGTCAGTGTTGTAGAATGAAAAATTTAAGGACAGAAAATTCTTGCTAAGTTGTGAGGCAGCTCATGATGTTTGAATTTAAAAAAAATGCAGAGTTGGCTGTAGATACACGAGAAAATGACAAGGCTCTAGCGAGTTGTGTTGGAAGGTTTACCATGGGATCAAAGTGAAAATCAGAAACAGGGCCAGAGCATGCTATATGAGGTGAAAGATAATACTTGGGGGGTCATGTGTGTGTGTGTGTGTTTTCTTATTTAAACTTTAAAATATCCAGGTAATGGCCAGTAATGATTTTATAAAACCAAATAATATTAGTCATATAGCTAGAAAGAGGTAGAACCTACTGAATTAAAACCCAATAATATTAGTTAGTCATATAGCTAGAAAGAGGCAGAACCTACTGCATTAAAACCCCAATTTTTCTGACTTCACAACCTTTATAAATATATTTTGTTTTATAGATTAAAAAAAAAACAAAATACGTGATCTGCCTAATGTCACATAAGTAGTAAATAGCAATCAAAACAATAATCTTGGACACTAAAGTAAGGTAGCGGATGAATTCCAGAACACACATTTTGTTGGGGTTAAAGATCTCAATAAACTTTCATACTTTATTCTTAGTAATGCAAGGATTGGTTAGGGAAGAGACTACAGGCAAAAACAGATTTTAGAAGTGAAGCAGACAAAGACTGACAAGTGTATCCACCCCTTAGAAAGACATTTAAAATAATTTAATCAAGAAAAAAAAAGTAAGATGAAGATTCATCTGACCCTTTCTATACTAGAAGTCAAAGAATTTATAATTCAAGATGTACAGAAGGGCTGGCAATTCTTGGCAGGACCTGCCTATGAGAGCAATCAATATTCCAGTAGGAGGTCTAGGGCCATATCTAGTAGGGAGGTTTTTATCTGTCATTGATACGCCATAGATGAACAAACAGATGGGAGTGGAAACTAGAAAACACAGCCAGAAATGGAAGTCCGGAAGCTAGCCAACTCATAAATGAAATCAAAATTGCTAATAAAGAATGAGGCCATAGGATATGTGGAAGTTGACAGATGAAAGAGTACTCTAGGATGTATGAAATGGCATTTTTCCCCCATGACAGTCTATAGACTATGAAATTGCCATGGGCCAAAAAAAAAATTAGTTATTATGCAAGACCTCACAAGGAATTCACACAAATTAACAAATATATTCTGATTTTATGTGCTCTATTTGTTACACATACAGCAATGAAGGACTCAAAGATCCTGACCTCAGATAGCTTATGTTTTGGTATTGAAAACAGACAATAGAAAAATATATACAGAAAATAATGTTCAATAGTGATTAGTACTAAGAAGAAAAATTAAAAATAATAAGTTGAGAAGTTTAGGGCTTGGAGAAAGTAAACATCTCAGAAAAAATTTTTTTGAAGTAGGCATATTTGAGCACAGACAGAAATGAAATTAAGAAACTAGCCCTGCAACTATTAAGGAAAAGAGAACAAAAGGCAAAAAAAATCATGAAAAATAAACAAACTTCATGTTTGAGCAAAATCAAGAAGGCCAGTCTGGCTAGAGAGGATGAGCAAGGCAGGGAGTCATAGATGAGGTCAAAGAGAGAGGCAGGCAGGGCTCAGATCATGTAAGGCAAAGTAGTTCAGGAGTTTGGTCCAGGTTTGAGCAAGAAAGTGATATCCTCAACTGACATTTTCAAAAGACCAATAGTCAAAAGAGAAAGACTAGTTAGCTCAGTAACCTCAGGGCAAGAGAATATCATCTTAGACATAGGGGGTGGGGAGTTCTGGAAATGATGGCCTTTGGATCGGTATGTATGTTGAAGGTAAGTGGAGAGAAATCTGCTCATCAGTACCTGGGAATAAGGTGAAGAGAGAAGTCAAGAACAACTTTCTAGGTATTTAGGCTTAAGCAACTGACTAAGAAGAAGTGCCACATATTAAATGAGAAGGCTGGAAAAGGAGCAAGTGTCAGATGCGGGTAAAGAGGGCCAGTGAATGGTAAACAAGGCACATTTGATCAAGAGCTCTGTTTTGGAAGTGTTCAGTTTGAGATGACCATTAGATATATAAGCAGAGATGTTGAGTTGCTTTGAAGTTTAGAGGAAAGGTCCAGGCAAAAAACTATACAGTGAGATTCGCCAATGTAAACGTGATGTTTATTCATGGGACTGGAGAAAAGTTAGATAAGTATATAGAAAGAAAGCACTATCACTAGAAAAAACTGAGTCCTGAAAAGTTTGGCTAAAAAATTCATTGTGGTCACCTAACTAGGAAGAGGAGGTGCCACAATTTGAAACAAGACATCTCCATGTCCATGTTCTTATTCTATACTTTCCCAAATCCTTTAATATATCAGTGTTGATTTAATAACCTTCATAGTAGCCGTGTGAAACAACTATTTTATAACTATTTATATTTGAGAAAGTATATACTACTAGTAGATTATAGAACACTATATCCTATGGAAATTTGAAAAAAATAGTATTTAAAAACACAGGCTCAGAATATGAACTAGATACATTTCATTCTGGCTCTACTGCTTGCTGTGCAACCTTGGGCAAGTTAACAAAACTTTCTGTGTCTCAGTTCTTTATCTGTAAAATTGAATAACAGTACTTCCTTATGGTTTGTTGTCATGATTAATTGTGGTTTTATATGTAAAACACTTTAAGAGTTCCTGGAACATAGCAAGAGTTACAATGGTGCAGCTAGGATTACTATCAGTTGGCAGCAGAGTAGGAGGATTAAGAATGAGTGCTCTATTACCAGGTTACCTGGAAGTGCATTCAGGCTCTTCATTTACTGACTTAGGGGGGAGGGGACCTTATGCAAGTTTAATTTTCCTGGATACCAGTTTCCTCATTTATATATTGGTCTTTAGAAAAATACATACCTCACTGGTTTACTGTGCTAATCTAGTGCAACATACCTGTAGCATTTAGCACAACATATGGCACACGAGTGTAAGTACTGCTATTCACCCTAGATCCATTCCAACATGCAGTATACCTCAATTGAATTCTGGGCATCAAACAATAGCTATTATGAAAAAACATAACTATTATACTTAAAGAGCTCAAATTTTACGACATTCATACTTTAGATACTTTCATAAGTCAAATCTGTAAATATTTAGATGTTTTCATAACACTAATCACCATAAGTACTTTCACTGTAAGACAATAAACCTGAGGAATTTTTATGAGAGGTATTGCGAATAAGACAGATGCTTTTGTTCATAAATCGGGTAGTGAACTCAATCATTAATAAACAAGTCAGGGCCAGAGTGGCAAGAGAATGTAGAGAGTAATTTGGTAAGAAATCCAATAAAATTATTCAACACAAATAATCAAAACAAAGAATTTATTCTTAATCCTGCCATGCTAATGGCTTCTGTTCAAATGAAAATGATTAAATCAAATTTGGCTTTAATTTGTTGAGGCTAGATGCTGTTTTCCCCAATGTGATAAATTACTGTGAGAGCAAGTCAATAATGTGAAATTTACTACAAGTCTACTGTTGCATGAAAGTAGAATGAAACAAGAAATAATTCGAAAGTTATTTAGCAGATAGTTCAAAGGAAAACGTATTGTGAAAACTTCACAGACCTTTTACTACTGTTGATCTGTTGTATTGGGATAGAGTGATTTGGATTTGTGAACTTTAAATATTTTTTGAAGAAATTACTTTAATGAGCTTGTCTATTTTTCTTCTTTCAAAGAAATGAGTGGGGGCAACATCTGTATCTCTTCATCAGGAAAAAAAAAGAGTGAGGGTGTAATTGAAAATTGAAGAAAAGCAAGTTGAAGCACCTGTGAACAGAACAGAAGGAAAAGCAACAGGAGGTAATGAAGGGTCACAGCAGCAGAAGAAAGATAATCAGAATGAGTCTGAAATTTTCACCTAGTATGGAAACAGAACGAGGTAAGTTTAATCTATCATGAGGAAGCTGACCTACTAGATACTGGCAAAGAGTCACTCTTCAAAGAAAACTATTTTTATAAGTGGAAATCAGTGGGTGCATTCCTACCACCACCAATGGCTGCCACTGAATTTGTGGTTTTGCATTTCACCTGAAGTGACTGATTAAATCACACACACACTTGGAGCAAAACAGGAACTTGCAATCTTCGAGCTATGCTGTGCTAATTGGACCAGCAACTGTGCACGGGAAAGCTAGACCTGAATTTCTGTACAGACAGCACTGAGTAGAAAGAGTCAATATCTTGAGCTGTATTGGTATCAAGCATTAGTATGTCAGGCTAAGGGGGAAAAAAACATGCAAGGAGACTCGCCTAAGGTCAAGACTTTAATAGTGACAAGAGAAGATTATTTGTTCATCTTCACCATGCCAAGGGTACTTTTTTCTTAGCTCCTACTCAAAACATGAACTAGAAAGAATGGGGAAGGAATAAGAGAGGAAGAAGAGTCCAGATTGATAACCTAGTGTCATGGTTGGTTTAAGTTTTGCTCAAATATATGCACTAGTGATACAGGCAAAGCCAATAATATAGAACATGGGTCCTATCTCTTAGCCCAGGGCGCTTTAGGTGGTGGCAGAAACTAATCCTTGCACTGGACACCTAGGCTTAGATCATAAGTGGGTCTTTCTTGAACTCACCCAGCAACTCCACATTAGGTTAAATTCACAATAAGAATTCCCCAGACACCAGTTTGTGAAAATTAGGTGCTCTTATTGATGAACAGGCTTATTTGTCAACAGCAATTTTCTCCATCCAACATAGTTCAGTTCCCCAGAGAGTCATCATTCTTCAAGCCTGCCCTCCACACCCATTCCGATAAGTAACGTATCTTAATACCATGCAAAATGGGTATGTTCTTCCTCCCTCTCTGCTTTCTTTTCCCTTCTTTCTTCCTTCCTTCCTTCCTTCCCTTTTTTCTTTCCTTCTTCCTTCCTCCCTCCCTCCCTCCCTTCCTTCTTCCTTCCTTCCTTCCTTCCCTTTTTTCTTTCCTTCTTCCTTCCTCCCTCCCTCCCTCCCTTCCTTCTTCCTTCCTTCCTTCCTTCCTTTATTCCTTCCTTCCTTTTTCTTTCTTTCTTTCTTTCTTTCTTTCTTTCTTTCTTTCTTTCTTTCTTTCTTTCTTTCTTTCTTTCTTTCTCTCTCTCTCTCTCTCTCTCTCTCTCTCTCTCTTTCTTTCTTTCTTTCTTTCTTTCTTTCTTTCTTTCTCTTCTTTCCTTCCTTCCTTTATTCCTTCCTTCCTTCCTTCCTTCTTCCTTCTTTTCTTCCTTCCTTCATTTCTTTCTTTCTTTCTTTCTTTCTTTCTTTCTTTCTTTCTTTCTTTCTTTCTTTCCTTTTTCCTTCCTTCCTCCCTCCCTCCCTTCTTTCTTCCTTCCTTCCCTTCCTTCCTTCCTTCCTTCCTTCCTTCCTTCCTTCCTTCTCTTTCTTTCTTTCTTTCTTTCTTTCTTTCTTTCTTTCTTTCTTTCTTTCTTTCTTTTCTTCTTTCCTTCCTTCCTTCCTTCCTTCCTTCCTTCCTTCCTTCCTTCCTTCCTTCTTTCTTTCTTTCTTTCTTTCTTTCTTTCTTTCTTTCTTTCTTTCTTTCTTTCTTTTTTTCTTTCTTTCTTTCTACCATTGTATATAAAGAACTATAATAAATACTGTCCTAGTTTAGGCTGCTATAACAAATTACCAAAGACATTATTTTCTCACAGTTCTGGGGGCTCAGAAGTCCAACATCAAGGCATCAATACATGTCTGGTGTCTGGCAAGGTCCTACTTCCTGGTTCGTAGGCAGCTGTGTCCTCTCATGGCAGAAAGAAAGAGGAAATTCAGGTCTCTTCTATAGAGTACTAATCTTATTCATGAGGCCTCATGTTTTAATCACCCCTAAGGGCCCCACATCTAAATACCATCACATTGGGAATTAAGTTTCTATATATGAATTCTGGGAAGACACAAACATTCAGTCCACTCTATTCATTTTTGTTTGGGTTTGGGTTCAAAAGACACCAAGCTGAAGTTTCCATATGCCAAGAAGCAGTTTCAAAATTAATCGATGGCAATCTATTTAAATTTCATTTCTATGAACAAATCTTCAGATGGTTTAGTCTAGATTCTACCAATTGCTTTTTAAATGCATTATTAAATTAACCTGCCATGTAGAAGAGGTTTCCAGCAATTTTTACATTTTATAGAAAGCAAAGAATAACCTTGAATTTTAAATTTCTAGATGACACCTAACAAGTCAGTCCCAAACTGTAGAATTTGCAGTGAGTTTATGACATTCCACTTCCCCATTAGAACTTGATTAAGAAACAGCACATTATTGGTACATTCTTGAGCCCATCCCTTGGGATAGTTTTTTTTCTGTAAACTAGTCTTTACTAGTCAGAATCAGTGTCACAACTATACAACATAAAGGAGTAATTTTACTTGCAAGGGTTAGCTGCACGTAGCTTACTTTCTGACAAATTACAGGAAGTAATATAATATCAAGTTGTTGAACTTTGACTTTGAGTCAGAGTACAGCTACCATTAAAATCCAGATCAAGACTTTTAATAGTACTTTTAATGGATGGTATATCAAAGAAGTAGATTCAGAGCAAATCTTTTTAGTCCCTCTCTAGAGATTTGTAGTTAATAATGTTCAATAGAATTGAAGAGGTGGTGCTTACAATGCAGAGGAGATGCTGAAAAAAAAATAGTATAAGCATGAGTTTTCTAAGTTTCAAATCTGAAAGATGCCACACCTTTGTACCTCCATCACTTACAGTCCTTCAGTAGCTCCTATTGCCCTCTAGATAAATATAAAACTCCTTAGTCCACAGTGTGGTCCCTCTTATCCATTCCACCCCTCACCAGTTCTCTTCCCTCCAATCTGGAGCTACCCAGTAGTTAACCACATTGTATTCTTTTACCCAGTGCCTTTTCACATTGTCATGAATGCAGCTTCTTGGCTTGTTCAGTTCTGTTGCAGTCTCACTTTGGAGTATCTTTCCTAGGGAGCCATCTAAATTCACATTTCCCATTCTATTTCAGCCAACATTCTACAGGTGTCTTAGAGCCTATCAAACAGATGCACTAGAACATTAAAAGAGGAAGAAAAACAGACAATAATTTATTCAAACAGAATAAATTCAAAAATGTATTCAAATATTCAAAAACAGTGTCAAATATTACTTTAAATATATTCCTTTTTTTAAAGAGAACTTACCGTTTAAAAGAAAATTCTATAATTCAAAACATAATTCCACAGGAATACATCAACTCTTTAGTTAAAGTAAATGTTAGAGAAACTGCATACCATCATTCATTCATCCTTTCAAATAGATATTTGTTGGTTTCCTTCTATGCATCAAATGAAAGAACTGAAATCAATGTATGTATTGGTGATCAGAAGAGGATAATTATGCAGTAGTATCAAAGAGTCCCTAATTGTCAGTGACTTAGAAAACAAAGGTTTATTTCACATTCATGCTAAAATTCCATCACAACTGGCAACTCTGCTCTCTATTTTCAGCCTGGGTTCTATCTAGGCTGATAAAATAAAGACTAACTTGAACATTCATATTTACTGTGTCAGAAAGTGAAAATATATTTGGGAGGGTTTCTGCTCTAAAAATTATGTATCTCTCTTTCATTCACAACTAATTGGCTAGGACTAATTGCATGGCCTAATACAACCACAAGGGAGCCGAGATGTACTCAGAAGGAAAGAGAACCTAAAATATTTAACAAATATCACCAATGTCTATTACAGTCTAAACTTCTGAGTCACCAAATATTTGGTTCATCTTCCTTTCTGCATGAAAATATGCTCATCTTTACCCCAAGAGCAAAAACTTCAAAATTCCATAAGTCATGGCATCAAGCACTGGGCTATATATACATGGTAATTTATACATTGAGGTTACGTGCAATAGTTTTCACATAATATTCACATGGACTTTATCTTTACCTGAAAAACTATAAACAAAAAGGGCAAATTATCTGGTTCTTCTAAACCAATATGAAAGGTGGAACAGTGACAATATAATTACAATTAATACTGCTATCCAGAAAGGAGGAAAGTGAGAGGCACACAGTAGACATTGGAATAAGGTGATGTTTCTTGATTAGACCTAAATTCTATTCTCTGGGGGAGATTTCCTAGTCCAGGGTTCTCTGTGGCCCTGAGATCTGATCTTTTTCTGTTATATTTTCTGGCCATTTTAAAATGAGTGCTGACAAACAGCCCACCCCTGTGGCCTGAATGGCCTCTCCAGTCCATTTTCCTGCCTACAGAAAACTGGATGCTCTAGGGTCATTTTCAGTACCAAACAGCCAGAAAATTTATTTATTCAGGTTCTTGTTTCTTCTTGACCAGTGTCTTTTTTTGTTTTTCAATAGTTCCATGTGCTACCAACTTCACCAAAACTTCTCTTCTGGACATTCCTCTCATTCTCTCATGACTTAGTTGCACATATCTGGAGGCTCTATGGCTTCAGAAGTAGAGCCATACCCTTATCCTGTCCCTGAGCAAATTTTTCTTTGAACTTAAAAGATTTATTGGGTACACCGTAATCCATCTAAAAGTTTTAACAATATATGTGACAACCATGTCCTTGATTTTATCCTTGATTCTAAGTTGAGTTGTAATAAATCTTTACAGCTTAAAATATTCCTCAATTTCAGCTGTTGCTTTTTGAGGTTTAGAAAGAGTTGCCTCTTCTAATTTCTGGACTCTCTACTCTTTCATTCCTACTTGCTAATTACCAGTTATTTTCTAAGCTTGTGTCTTCCCTATGTTGTCTTGTCAAATGCCACCAAAAGCAGTTCATTTATCCTACTAACATTCTAATATCTAATTCCTTCCCTTAAAGCTACAAACTCATGAGGTATATTATCTTACTTTCCTGTTATTCCAAGCAACATCTTAGCAATGTTCCCTAACCATATAACATGGATTGCCTTTCTTCTGGATTCCAATATTAGTTTCTTCTAAACTGCCCCTACATCAAACTAATTCCACATATTTTAATCTTTTGCTTCAGAAGCAACCCACTCCTCATACCAGTTTCTGAAGCATTTAGGATGTGTTGGTTCAAACTGAGTAACAAAGACCTGCAAAATCTCAATAACTGATAGCAAAAGATATTCATGTTCTTTATAGGGGGACCATCTAGCACTTTCTCTTAATGTTTTGCCACTGTCTTAGTGTAGAAGACTACATGATTTTTCCATTAGGTCATTTCAAAAGTCTCACTGTCAAATCTTAAACTCATATATCACAAACTGCCATGAGAATGACCTATATATGATACAGATCTGATTATTATCCCTGAATTTACATCTTTAAATTCTTTCCAAACAGACTGAGGATAAAAAAAAAATTTTTTAGCACAAAAGTTCTTTCATGATGTGACCACTTACTACCTTTTCAGCTCATCTCTGGCCATTTATAAACAAACACCTATCGTTAGTATAAAAATACTCTGATCATGTTTGTCTCCAGCTGTAAGCCTTTTCTTTTTCTTTCCTTCTGTTAACTCCTACATATTTTTTAAGATTCCACTCAAAAACACAGAAAAATCATTCAAAAACCCCATCTCTAAATTGGTTACTTGAATTTCCTCCTGTGAATAACTTTATCAAATTGCTCATTGTATTATATTGTATGGTTTATTTCTGTTTTATAGAGTTGGACTATTCGTTGAAATCAGTGACTATCTTTGTCTTTTGTTTCAATTTCTAGAGATGTGATAGACATATGATAGATGTCTGTTACTCATCAATTCATTCAGTCCATACTTATGAAGTACTTACTCTGTCACTGGACATTGTGCTAGACTTAGTAAAGAGAGAATCATTTAAATAAATTTTCTTCTTTAGCTCAAGACTTCTTGCCTTGATGTCTTTTTCTAAGTGTGCCAGGAAACTCTTCTGATCCCCAAAGATATAACCACTGACTACTTTTCTAGCTCATTTCATGACATGGGTGAAAAAATCTGATTTTGAAAAATAAAGTCTGATTTACACAAGCTGGATTTTTACCTTATTATTTTATGCTGTTAAAATCTTGATCCTGATTGCTAAACATAGAAGCAAAGATATCCTGGTTCCATTACACAAGGTTCTGTAATATGTTTTACTAAATCCAATATATGACATATGACAGAAAATTGATTCTCCCCTTATTTCTTCCTAACACTATTTGCTTTTATTAATGAAAAATTAATTTAAGAAATTTAAAGACATTTATTTATTTATTTATTTATTTAAGGAGATTAAAATAGATTATTTATTTTAAGGAGAGATTATTTTAAGGTTGCAAAACCTTATTTATAATGATTATACATGTTTAGGTTTTGAACACCTGGAATCAAGATTGTAAAATTTTACACCTAGTTATTCTTGCTTTAGTAACTGGATATTTTTATTTCCTGTGGATTACTCCAGTACCTAGTATTTTTCAGCTTTCTGCATATTGCAAAATCTACTTAATGCAATATTTTATGCTACCCTCAGGGGTATGGCATGTGTTCATAATTTTTAAAAAATATTTACTCTTTTTTATAATAACTTCTCATAGCCTGGAGAGGGTTCATGTTGCCATATGCTCACCAAATTACTTCAACTTTAGAGTTTTACTGCAAAACCTATTATTGTTGTTTTTATTTCTGAATTGTTAAAAACTCAAAAAGAAGGAGAGTTCTAATAGATAAGAAAGAGGTTTTAAAATTTTTGTGTGTCTGTTGATGATAATGATGCAAATGGTAGGAAGGAATTTGTACAGTGGACATATTCCTGACCTGGAGCCCAATTTAGTGGTGTCAAACCTTATTTCTAAGGAATTTTAGACAAAACATGAGATCTATGGAGGCTGTAGATCATGATAGAGAGAGAACAAAATATTGAATCAGGCACACCTGAGAATAAATTGAGATTTAGCCCTAACCTTTTGCAAACCACTAACCCTTCAGCCTGAGTTCCTTCTCTCTAGAATAGTGGTAATAATCTTTGAACTTGCAGGATTGCTACAAAGATTAGAGATGACGTAGGTGACACAGAGTAGACACTTGCAAGCTATATTATTTTTTCTATTGTCTTTTACTCTATCAATCATTGAAGAATATTCCTTCCTTTTCCATAGATTATTACTTCTTTAAAAATAAAAAAAAAATTAAAAAACAGACAAAAGAAGACAGAAGAAGATGGCAGACTAGGTAAAAGCAAGGTTCGCCTCCTCCCAGGTTTGAATTAAAATTACAAACAAATTATAAAATAATCAACATGGAAAATCACCTAAAGTCCAGCTAATCATAATATCTATGTCTGATAACATAAAGAAGGTGCCCATCAAAACTAGTAAGAAGGGCAAAGTCACAAATCAGGCTGGACCAGTACTTGTGGGTAGTGGTGGATCACTGGAAGGGAAAGAAGGTTGCAGAGGCTCCTTTGAAGAAGACGGGCATCCTGGCCTCATTCGAGGACTCCCCAACGCAGGGTCCCAGCCCCAGGGAAGAAGAGATTCCAATAACTCTGTGAAAACGAGAGGAGATTCCAGCCATATGGGTGAGCAGGAAAGAGACTGAAACCCTAGATGCCACTTTAAAAGGCTCATGCACAGGCTTTCTGACCTGCAGACATTCACCCAGGACACTGGCTTGGGTCAGAGGCTCCCGCAGGAAAGCCTGCATGACCTGGCGCCCTAACTAGGACTGAAAGGGCAGCCACCATTGTGCCTTAGTCCGCCCCCCTCCCCGCCCCACCGCGCGCGCGCGCGCGCACACACACACACACACACACACACACACACACACACACACTGAGCAATCTACAGATGGTACCAGCTTGACTGTGCAGACTGCTCCTACAGGGCCATTAGAAAGCTGCTGGCCTGAGGGGATCAGCCTGCCCGACCCAGATTGTTCCAGGCTTTTGTTGCTAAATGGCTGCCAGCCCTATGAGTTTGCATTTCTGAGATAGTTTCAGGAAGATGACTGCTACCAACACAAACCTAGGCAGATATCCAGGATCTGTGGGGAAATTTCAGATTGCAGCTAGTCTTGCTGTCATCTGGGATTTCTGCTGGGACACGTGAACAGTTACTAAAAGCCTGCAAGACTGAGGCTGTATTGATCTGATTGCCATTGGCTCTCTAAGACCCTGCCCCACCCTATCCACAGATTGCCCCAGGTGGCCCATTGACAGTGAACCACCACCACCTTGTCCTTCCTTTCCCCTCCCGCTTTCCTCCCAATCCACACAGGCAACAAACTGGCTAGCACAGGGCATACACTGCATGGAAATCACACCTCTGCTACCTGTAAGAGTTGCAATATTGTGTCCAAGGAGCACAGGGTTCTGTGGGACCCCTGATGGCAGCTGGTCTCACTGTGATCTGTGACTACAGCAGAAATGCCCAGGCACAGAAGTTGCAGCAAAACTGAGACTGTATTGTCTGGATGGCCCTTGTCTTCCTGAGACCCTGCTTCACCCAAGCCACAAAGTGCCTGCAGCTCATTGACAGGCAGCCTCCCCTGCCTGTTTGGCTCTGGGGTTGCACATTCTGCTCAAGCAAAAGACCTTGGCTAGCACAGTGAGAGCATTTCAGGGAAAACAGTTACAGGCAGACCACTATTGCCTATAAGAGCTGTAATATCTCTTGAGGGGATCACAGGAGTCTGTGGGACTGCCCCCAGACAGCAGCTTGTCTCCATGTGATGTGTGACTACTGTGGGAACATAGACACAGAAATTGCAAAGAACTGAGGCTATTGGCCTGATGGCCTTTAACATCCTGAGCTCCTGCCCCATCCAATACACAAAGAGCCTGTTGCACATTGATAGGGAAATGCCCTTGCCCTGGAGTGGCGCATTCAGGCCCAAGGTGGACAGCAGCTAACCTTGCTACAGTTGGAAACTAGTACAGGGAGCCACAGAGACAGTGCTAGCATGTAGACTGACATTGCAATGGCAGAGGGAAATTTCCTCAATAGACCTAAGAGACTCTCAAGGTCCTTGAGACACCCAACACACATATCACCCAGAGGTTCATCCAGTTTCAGAGACTTACAGGCAACTGACAGGCAGCATCAGACCTGGAGGAGCACTGGTCTCTCTGCTAAACTGCCTAAGTCAGGGATGGGGATAACCAGACCACTGCTTACAGCATTGTCTCTTCCATTCACCTATAGATTCAGCATAGGAAATAACCATCTATGGATCGCTCTGTAGTTCCCACTAGATAATCCTGAGCAATCAAAATCAGCAGCTGACCTTGGCCTATGAAGAGTCCCTCCTAAGGGACTACAAAACCAATGCATCCATAGGCTGGCACCAGACCACAAAAGAGCAACTCCTGACTACTCCCATTAGTGGTACACCCAAAGGGCAGTTGCAACAAGTACACAAGCCTGCTAGGGCAAATCTCACTCAGTGGAGTCAGCCCCCACACAGCAACTCTTACACTGTCGGTGCAGCCAATTCTCATAATTAGTCAGCCTGAGCATTAATCCCATCCATTGGTGTACTAACAATAATAAAAAGGCTTGGCAACAGCAGATCACACACAACCCACACAAAGATCATGTCCAGAGCCCCCAGCATAGGGGATCAGGAAGAGTGTGTCACACTGGGCCACAAAGGACCATTTCCACATTAGGCCATCTGGTCAAGCCTGAGAGATGTAACAAATGTTCCTGCCACATAGAAAAAAAAAAAACTCAAAGAGGGTAATAAAAGGAAAAAATAAAAAACCCCAAAGAAACATGCTATAAAAACAACAGAAAAAATTCCAGAAAATAAGTTATATGAAATGGAGGCAAGCAACCTACCAGAGACAGAGTTCAAAATAATGGTTATAAAGATACTCAACAAATAAAGGGGGAGAATGGATGAGCACAGTGAGAACCTCAACAGAGAGATAGTAAGCATGAAAAAGGACATAGAAACCATAAAAAAGAACCAGACAGAAATGAAGAATACAATAACTGAAATGAAGACTACACTAGGAGGATTCAACAGGAGATTAGATGAAGCAGAAGATCAGATTAGCAAACTGGAACACAAGGTAGCAGAATACACCCAATCAGAACAACAAAAAGAAATAATAATTTTTAAAATATGAAGATAGTTTAAGAGAACTCTTAAAAATGAGGATAATTTAAGAGTAGCTGAATGAATAAGAAAACAAGACCCATGCATATGCTGTCTACGAGAGATCCAATTCAGATCAAATGACACTCACCAACTGAAAAAAAGAAATGGAAAAAGAGAATTCATGCAAATGGAAATGAAAGAATAAAAGCTGGGTTAGTAATACTTATAACAGATAAAACAGACTTTAAAACAAAGGCTATACTGAGAGACAAATAAAAGGGCATTACATAATGATAAAATCAAGAAGACATAACCCTAGTAAACATATATGCACCCAACATAGGAGCACCTACATACAGAAAGCAGTTATTGACTGACATCAAAAGAGAGATCAACAGTAATACACCCCATTGAAACCAGTGGACAGATCTTCCAGGCAAAGAATCAACAAGGAAATAATGAACCTAAAAGACACATTAGACCAGATGGATTTAATAGAAATTTTCAGAGCTTTTAATCCCAATGCATTAAAATATACATTATTCTCAAGTGCACATAGAACATTTTCCAGAACAGACCACATATTAGGACACAAAACAAGTCTTGATAAATTTAAGAAGATTGAAATCTCAATAAATTTAAAAAGATTAAAATTATATCAAATATCTTCTCCAATCAAAATGGCATGAAACTGGAAATCACAACTACAAGAAATAAAAACTGGAAAACACACAAACATGTGGAGGTTAAATAACATGCTACTAAAAAATGAATGGATTATCAATGAGATCAAGAAAGAAATCAAAAGATACCTAGAGACAAATGACAACACAATTACTCAGAATCTATGGGACATAGCAAAAGCAACCTGAGAAGAAATTTCATAGCAATACAGGCCTACTTCAAGAAACAAGAAAAAGATCAAATAAACAATCCAACCATATAATAAATAAATAAATAAATAGATAGATAGATAATTAAATAAATAAATAAAAGAAAAAAAAAAACAAGAAAAAGAACATCAAAGCCCGAAGTGAATAGAAGGAAATAAAAAAAAAAATCTGAGCAAAAATAAATGAAAGAGTTTAGAAAAATAATACAAAAAAAATTATGAAACCAAGAGCTAGTTCTTTAAAAAGATAAACAAAATTGACAGACCCTTACCCAGACTCATCAAGTGAAAAAGAGAGAGGACTCAAATTAATAAAATCAGAAATGAAAGAGGAGAAATAATCATGGACTCTACTGAAATACAAAGTATCATAAGAAAATACTACAAGTAATTATATGCCAACAAATTGGACAATCTGGAAGAAATGAACACATTCTTAGAAACATGCAATCACCCAAGACTGAGTCAAGAAGAAACAGAATATCTAAACTGACAGATTATCATCAATGAAATAGAATCAGTAATCAAAAACCTCCCAAAAAACAAAAGTCCTGGACCAGATGGCTTCACAGGTGAATTTTACCAAATATTTAAAAAAGAATTATCACCTGTTCTCCTCAAACTATTCCAACAAATTCAAGAAGAGAGAAGGCTCTCTAACTCCTTTTATGGGACCACCATTACTTTTATTCCAAATCCAGACAAAGACATTACAAAAAAAGAAAACTATAAGCCAATATATCTTATGAACATTGATGCAAAAATCCTCAACAAAATATTAACAAACTGAATTCAGAAATATATTGAAAATATCATACACCATGACCAAGTTGGAGTTATTCCTAGGATGCAAGTTTGGTACAATATCCACAAATTAATTAATGTGATACACCACGTTAACAAATAGAAGATAAAAACCATATGATCATATTAATAGATGCAAAAATCCAGCATCAACTTATGATAAAAACTCTCTGAGCAAAGTGGGAATAGAGAAAACATACCTCAACATAGTAAAGGCCATATACGACAAACCTATAGCTAACATCAATGGGGAAAGTCTAAAAGCAAACAAGACAAGTCAGGAACAAGACAAGAATGGCCACTTACACCAATCCTCTTCAACATTCTATTGAAAGTTTTAGCCACAGTAATAAGACAAGAAAGAGAAATAAAAGGCATCCGAGTTAGAAAGAAATTTGTAAAATTCTCGTTATTTGCCGATGACATGATACTATATACAGAGAACCCTAAACATTTCACCAAAAAACTGTTAGAACTGATTAATAAATTAAATAAAGTAGTAGGTTACAAAATAAATATTCTGAAGTCAGTCACAATTTTTTACACCAATGATGAATTTTCAGAAAGAAAAATTAAGAAAACAATTCCATTTACAATAGCATCAAAAACTATAAAATACCTGGGGATTAAATTAACCAAGAAGGTAAAATATCTATTCTCAGAAAATTGTAAGTCATGGGGAGAAGAAATGAAAATGATAAAAATAAATGGAAGCAAATACTGTGTTCATGGGTAAAGAGTATCAATCTCGTTAAAATGGCTATTCTACCCAAAGTAATCTATAGATTCAATGCAATCCCTATCAAAATACCAGTGACATTTTTCAAAGAGCTAGAATAAATAATCCTAAAATTTATATGGAGCCATTAAAATCCCGAATCGCCAAGGCAATCTTGAGAAAGAAGAACAAAGTTGGAGGTATCATACTACCTAAAATCAAACTATACTACAGGCCTATAGTAATCAAAACAGCATGGTACTGGCATAAAAACACATACATTGAACAATGGAACAGAATAGAGAGTCCAGAAATAAATCCACGCCTATATGTTCACTTAATGTATGACAAAGGAGGCAAGCATATACAATGGGGTAAAGACAATCTCTTCAATAAACAGTGTTGGAAAAATTGAACAGATACATGCAAATAAAAAAGAAACTGGATCACCTTCTTACACACTACACAATAGATTCAACATGGATTAAAGATTTAAATGTAAAACCCCAAACCATAAAACTTCTAGAAGAAAACATAGGCAGTAAACTCTCTGATATTACTAACAATAATTTTTTTTGGATCTATCACTATGGACAAGGGAAACAAAAGAAAAAATAAAGAAATGGGACTACATCAAACTTAAAAGGTTTTGTACAGCAAAAGAATCCACCAACAAAACAAACGACAATCAACTGATTGGGAGAAGATAATTGCTAAAGATATATCTGATAAGAGTTTAATATCCAAAATATATAAAGAACTCATAAGACTCAACAACAACAAACACAAACAATCCAAGTAAAAAATGGGCAGAAGACCTGAACAGATACTTCTCTAAAGAAGAAATAGAGATGGCCAATAGATATATAAAAAGATGCTCAAGGTCACCAGTCATCAGAAAAATGCAAATTAAAACCACAATGAGATATCACCTGACACCTGTCAGAATGGCAATAATCAATAAATCAAAGAACAAGTGTTGGTGAGGATATAGAAAAAAGGGAACCCTCATATATTATTGATAGGATTGAAAATTAGTATAGCCGCTATGGATAATAGTCTGCCGGTTTCTCAAAAAATTAAAAATAGATCTACCTTTTGACCTAGCAATTGTACTTCTGGGAATTTATTCAATGAAAACCAAAACAACAATTCATAAAGATCTATGTACCCCAATATTCATGGCAGCACAATTTACAATAACTAAGATATGGAAGCAACATAAATACCCACAGATGATTGGATAAAAACATTATGATTCATATATAAAATGAAATATTACTCAGTCATTAAAAAAATGAAATCTTACTATTTGCAATGACATGGATGGACATAGAGGTTATTATGCTGAGTGAAATAAGTTAGACAGAGAAAGATAAACACCATATGATTTCACTTATATGTGGAATCTAAGGAACAAAAAGAACAAACTAATCAAAAATAGACTCACAATATAGAGGACAATCTGGTGACAAACAGAGAGGAGAGGTTGGGGATTGAGAGGATGGGTGAAGGGTTAAAGAAGTACAAATTAATAGTTGATAGATGGTCATGGAGATGGGGAGCACATCATAAGAAATGCAGTTGGCATTAATAGATTAGCTAGGTGGGAAATGGAGGAGAGAAAGAGCAATTAGGGGAATTGTTCTCTAAACTATATAAATGTCTAACCAATGTGCTGTATACTTGAAACTAATAAAAAAATGATAAAATTAAAAAACAGAGAGAAGAGAAATTATAATTATTTTGCATTTCAATCAGAGTATGAATAAGATCATTATTAGAAGTCCAATGCAATCAATGAGGATTAATTTTTAATAACAAATAAAGGGAAATTTTGTAATATACCAAGTATTTGGGGAACTTGAGTTGGACAGTTAGAGTCCTCATGGTTAGCTGCTTAGACTGGAAAGGATAGGGCTTTCCTGCCATTCTCTGTACCTTAAACTTAAGTCTTGAATAATCAGGGTATTTTGGAGAATGTGAATCATGGAATAACAGAAGGCAGTAACTTGACAACTTATTAGAGAAGGTAAACAGTGATGACAGCTGATCAGTGCACAGGTACACTTGGGATACAAATATAACACAAGTAAAATGACAAACTTGCACACACTGCTCTTAATTTATGCCACTTCTGTCTTTTTAATGAACCATCAAAAATTCAGTAAACCCTTGATTAACTGAAAATGCAGAGCAGGAAATATATGGATTTTTAAAAAATAAACAATAATAAAAGTTGCTATATGATGCTGAAAAGCAGACATTTTCTAAGACAGCATTACCTCCTCAGATTCTTACATATTCATCTCTCACACATCTCACTCACTTACCTGAAGTAGTCAGTTACTCGGATTCTATATTATGTGAGAAAAATAAGGTTATCATTTATAGAATTTTATTTTCATTGATATCCTTCTGTGACCCTTGATGTTTAGTCTACCAAATCATGGGTTCTTAAGATTTTAATTTACATTTCCTCTGTGAAATGAACTACTAATTTCAAGGTTAGTTGCTATAATTACCAAGAATTGGGGCATTTACGACCCTGAAAGTCTTAAAAACATTGGTTAGATGACAGGCATATGGTTCTCCCCCTGCCATTAAGTTGTGTGATCTTAAGCAAGTTGGACTTCACTTGTGTCATAGTCAAATAAAAACCTCAAGATCTTCTGTATAGTTCAAAGATTTTTGGCTCTATAACTCTTTTAAGTATTATAGAGATGTAGTAATGGAAGATACTAATAATGATCTCGTTATCAGTGCTTGCCACATCCAAGACCTCATTCAATGTACTTCCCATTACTATATAATTTAATTATCACAACCATCCTCTGCATATGTCCCATTAGTGCTGTTATAAAAATGCAGAAATTTAAGCACTGGCAGGTTGAGGAACTTTAGTCACTCAACTAGAAAGAAGTGTTAAAAAGATTATACATCATGATCAAGTGGGCTTCAGCCCAGGGGCACAGGGATGGTTCAGCATACATAAATCAATTAATGTGATACACCACATAAACAAATTAAAAAATAAGAATCATATGACCATATCAATAGATGTAGAAAAAGCCTTTGATAAGATACAGCATTTATTTATAATCAAAACACTTAGCAAATTATTATATAAAAAAAGTACCTTAGCATAATAAAAGCTATATGTGACAAACCCTCAATCAACATAATACTTAATGGTGAAAAACTAAAAACCTTTCCTCTAAGAGCAGGAAAAAGGCCAGGTTGTCTATTATCACCACTGTTATTCAATATAACATTGGAGGTCCTAACAAGTGCAATCAGGCAAGAGAAAGATATAAAAGGGATCCAAATAGAATATTAAGAAATCAAATTGTCACTATTTGCGAATGACATCATTCTCTATATAGAAAACCCTAAAGACTCCACAAGAACACAATTAGAAACAATAAGCAAATACAGTAAAATATCTGCATATAAAATCAACATTCAAAAATCCATAGCATTCCTATACTCTAATAATGAAGTGTCAGAAAAAGAAGTGGAAAAGTAATTCCATTTGCAATTGCAACAAAAAGAATAAAATACCTAAGAATAAATTTAACGAAACGTGTGAAAGACCTATATAATGAAAATTACAAGACCTTATTAAAAGAAATCTAAGAAAATGCAAAGAAATGGAAAGATATTCCATGTTCTTGGATTGGAAGAATCACCATAGTTAAGATGACCATATTACCTAAAGCATTACACAACTTTAATTCAATCCCCATCAAAATCCCATCAGCATTTTTTAAAGAAATAGAATAAAAAATCATCAAATTTGTATGGAAGCACAAAAGACTCCCAATTGCCAAAATCATCCTAAGAAAGAAGGAGGCTAGAGGCATCACTCTGTCTGACTTCAAATTATACTACAAAGCAACAGTAATCAAAATGGCATGGTATTGGCAGAACAGACACATGGACCAGTGGAACAGAACTGAAAGTCCAGAAATAAACCCAGGTTTATATGGACAAAAATTTTCTGCAAAAGAGTCAAAAAATATACAGTGGAAAAAGAAAAGCCTCTTCAATAAATGGTGCTGGGAAAACTGAAAAGCCACCTGCAAAAGAATGAAACTAGATCATTGTCTATCACTACATACCAAAATTAACTCAAAATGGATTAAGGACATGAATATAAGTCCTGAAAAAATAAAACACATAGTATAAAATATTAGAATTAAACTCAAATACCTTGGGCTTAAAGATTTTATAAATTTGACCTCAAAGACAAGGAAAGTAAAAACAAAAATAAATGGGACTACATCAAACTAAAAAGCTTTGCACAGTACCAAGGTAAAGAGACAACTATCTGAATGGGAAAATATATTCATAAACAATGCCTCCAACAGGGTCTAATATTTAAAATACAGAAAGAACTCACATGACTCAATACCAACAAAAAACAAACAATCCGATTAAAAAATGGACAGAGGACCTGAATGGATACTTATCCCAAGAAGACATATGAATGGCCAACTAACATATGAAAGATACTCAATATCTCTGTTAGGAAAATGCAAATCAAAACCACAAGAAGATACCATCTGACACCTGTTAGAATAGCTATTATCAACAGAACAAGTAATAACAATTGTTGAAGAAGATGCAGAGAAAAGGAACCTTCATACACGACTGCAAATTGGTACATCCACTATGGAAAACAGTACAGATCTTGCTCAAAAAACTAAGAATTGATTTACTGTATGGTCCAGCAATCCATCTACTGAGTATTTACCCCAAAGACTTGAAAACATATATCTGAAAAGATATTTGCACACCAATGTTCATAGCAGCATTATTTGCAGTAGCCAGGACATGGAACCAACCTAAGTGTCCTACAATAGATGACTGACTAAAGAAGCTGTGGTACATACATACAGTAGAATATTACTCAGGCATAAGTAGAGATGAAATAACGCTATTTGCAACAACATGGATGGACCTTGAGATAATAATGCTAAATGAAATAAGCCAGACAGAAAAAGTTGAAAACCACATGATACTATGTGTGTGTATGTGTATGTATATGTGTGTGTATGTGTGTGTGTGCACACACACATATATATATATGTGTGTGTGTGTATATATATATTATGACATAAAACTAAAAGCAACAAACAAGCAGGACAAATGAAGAGAGGCTCATGGCTATGGACAACAGATTAGTGGTTACCAGAGGATGGGGATGGGGAGGGGAGAGGTAGATGGGGTAAAAAGGGTCAAATATCTGGTGACAGAAAAAATCTACAAGCAATGAACACTAATTGAAAAATATATATGCCTTAGTATTGAATAATACACCTGAAACTTACAAGATTTCTTTAACCATTGTCATCATAATTAAAAATAATAATAATAAATTTTTTAAAAAACTAGTAAGATGCAGAGTCAGAATTTGAACCCACATATCTCTCTATGGAGGCCATCTCTCTGTAGTTATACTGCCTAGGTAAACAGGACTAAGGCCATAGAATAGACGGCTTGAACACCTGGGAAAAGAAGTTCTATGTCAGTTGTGAAGAAATAGGGAGCTATTGAAGGATGTTGAATAGTAGACATTGGATTTCAACACAATCTGCACCTAAAGGAGCAGTCTAGAAAGAGTAGAACAGATAGAAAAATGTCAAAGAGTCAGAAAAAGCAGTTGTGGGGGCGGGGGTGGTTATCATGGTGGCTCAGATGAACAAAGGCTAGGTGGTATAATCAAAGAGAAATTATAAATGAAAATACGAGCTTAAACTTGCCTAACATTGAAGATCAGAATATGCATGTAGTCTAAGTCACAGTCTACATTTTTCAGCCTAAGTAGCAGGGAAAATTGTAGTACCATTAAATGATATAGAAACATTTTATTGAAAAATAAGATTTGGGGAACAAGATATTGAGGCAGACTTGGTAAGAAGCTGTGAGCTAATTCGGAGAGATGTTTGCAAAGAACACAGAAGGAATTGAGCGATCAGAATTTAGCTAATGCAGGAGGAAGTCAGAATGATAGTGATGATGTGACATTGTCCAGCCTCTGCAAGGCTGTGACCTGTGTTGACAGTGGATTCACAGCTTTGATGGGGTGGTGGTGAGGAGGATCAGTGGCAGAACTGAGAGAAATATGAGCACAATAAAATGTCCACTTTTGTTCTGCTTTCACCAGATTTTGTTCTTCTGAAGAGAAAATGTCACACACCTAACAAAACAAAAACATCAGGAGGACCTCAGTTCACACAAAAACGAGCTCTATAGGCATTAACTTTGCTGCAAGTGGGTTATAAGTAATCTAAATAGTGGCCGTGGGGTTAGAATTAAGGTGCTTATTAAGCCTTCTCTATAAATTTCCTAATCTTTAAAACTACAGAAATTTAAAATTATAACATTCCAGTAATAGAAATTTTATTATAGCATTCCCACACAAGGGAATCCTGCATGTATCATTCTATTTCAAGAAACCAGTCATAATAACTTATAAATTTCTGAATAACTTTTTAAAATTTACTGTACTGCAGAACCAAAAAACTCCGTATAAAAATCCACAGAACAGGATTCTGATCTATCCTTTTGTTTTAAGTAAGAAATTCATCAAAACCCCCACTTTTCTTTTTATGAAGTTTGCCTATATTTTCTTACTTTTATATGAGTGACATGGTGCCCCTGGAAAGATTTTTTTTTTTTTCTTAATATAGGAGACTAGTGAGAAAACTAGACCTGTGAATGAGAACTGATGTAGTCTATGCCACCTTTTATTTATTTAACTAATATTTATCATCTAATGAACATATGCAAAGTGAATAGTATTTTTCTGGGAAGAAAAACATGCATGACTTATGACATAATCTTTGCCTTTTCAGAAATTAGAGAGAAGTAGACAAAACCAAACTGCAAGCAGCACATTAAAAATGCCTTATGTGTAGTACAAATAATCCATTGGAAAGAGTAAAGATCATTTCCGCCCAGAGCAAACTGCTTAGCGTACTCTTAGAATTCTGTTCTCTCTCACATTCATGTGTTTTAATAGACTTACTGTCTCTTTGCATGGAAAAATCTCCAACCTCTAATTGCTATTATTTTACCTGGTACACTTCTCTTCTCTTTCAATATGTTGCTTAAGAGAAACTCTTCCGAAGGGCCTGCCCCAGGCTGAATTAAGATGTGCCCTTTTGTAGTTTCTTAGTATAATTCAGTGCAGAAATATATATAATGCATATTATATATTGTATCACAGTGTATTTTTTATTATAGTTGGGACAATGTCATTAATTTGTTTCCTCATTGCTATGCGCAAAGCATGGAACATGGTAAACATTAAAAAAAAAGTTTATAGAATAAATCTGTTTTTACTGGTTCTCAAGAATGGGTAGAACTTCTACAAGTAAAGATGACAGGGAGTAGACTCCAAGAAAGGGGAATACGTGTGAATGCAGAAGACAAATTAGAGAAATTTTGAAAAGATAAAAATTTCTAAAACAGATAGTAGGTAAAGGATAATAGAAGATATAATTTAAAGGTAGATAAAGGATGGTTTTTAAAGACTTTAAATTGAAGAAATAGAATAAACCCTTTCACTACTCCTTTTCCCATGTGTCCCCAGTCTCCTCCACATTTCACTGAATAATAGCTTAAGAAAAATCACAGGAGTTGATGAAACATCCAAAGAGCTTAGTAGGGGTGGAAAAAAAAAACAAGGAAAAACTTTTAAAAATGGCTGTATTTGGAAAGTGGGACTAGGAGCAGTCAAGATCAACTGAATCATGAAATTGCAATGAGATGCAAGCTGAAGGATTCTAAGATGGAAAAGTGGCAGATGTACCAGATCTGCAAAAGTGATGAGGAGAATGTGACCTGAGGAAATATTACTGAATATGGTAACTCAGAAATTTATTACTAATTGACAAATGAGACAATTCAGAAGAACAGTCAAAGAATGAGACAGAAAAGTCCACAGTAAAGAGGCAGGGAAAGGAAATCAGACAGAGATGCAAACCCACTGGAAATTTATCTCTCTGTGTGAGCAGAGGGAATTGGTGATACATGGTGAATATTATAGAAGGAATTTTATGCTATTCCAGGTCCCACGTATATGCTGATGAATATGTATTTTATGTGCTGTCAGCAGCTTAAAATTTTGGAGAAGGAAAATTCTCCACTGACAATCTTTTTGTTCTCTATCTTTCATAAGTAAAAATGAGAAAAGCTGTCATAGTTACATGCATTCATTCTACAAACACATCACTATCCAGGAAAAATAGGAAGGAAGGAAGGAAGGAAGGAAGGAAGGAAGGAAGGAAGGAAGGAAGGAAGGAAGGAAGGAAGGAAGGAAGGAAGGAAGGAAGGATGAGTATAAGTGTGAATGAGAGAAAGAGAGGTTTGTTTCAATTTATTCTATTTCTTCAAAGGGCCAGAAGCCCAAATCAATTTATGGTTAACCTTTCAATTATCCTACTAACTGGAAGAAGGAATGCTGTTTTGGCATACATCTGATATTTGATTCTGGATGCTTTCCAGGAGAGTCTCAATACAAACCCTTTCTGAACACATAATCAGTTTACTACTTGATTTGATATGAAAAACCCACAAAATAAAGCTACCACTTTGGGGACCCCCTGATTGACTTTAGCAGGAAGCTTTGAGCTATAAAACAGTGCAAACAGTGCTTCCACTTTAACACTTGGACACTTACCCTGTGTGAACTGGTTTATTTCCTCCCCAAGCAACTGTATTCATATTCACATTTTCTAGATAATTACTTCTGATACCCAATTCGCTTTGTGTTTGGAGACACTGATTAGAATCATGTGTTTTAATAGACTTACTGTCTCTTTGCATAGAAAAATGATTTTCAACTTAGAAAGGACCGGATAGAACATATGTCCCAACCTCCTCATTAACAGATAAAAACCCAGGGCTCCAAAAACCAACTCAAGGTTACAAAGCTAGTGAGTCTCTCAGAAAGGACTGGTGTTCATGTGTTCTGACTTCGGTTGCAGGGCTCTTCCCCAGACATGCTTTCTGGTGCATGTTGGAGATTGCCAGCCTTCTTATCATTCACCTATATTGCTAGTCTCAGTTTTGCCATCAATTATCTTTTTCAACTACAAAAACTGCACTTTACTTATAGTCCTCAGTTTTGTCATGTGTAACATGAATGATCTAGATTAGATAGCTATAGTTCAGTCTAAGGTAACATTATTCCATGACCATCATAAAACCAATTGTCTTATTCATAGGTCTTTCTGTTTCACATAACAGAAACCCTATTAAGCAAGTGTAATTGTTAGAAAAGATAGATTTATTATAGGGACACAGGGTTATCTCACAGATCCTAAGGTTAAAAAGTACAAGGGACTTCACCAGAATCTGGGACTATACTCTGGGACTTTAACAAGCTTATAATTGGTTTCTTCTGTGTCTCTGAGGGGCCCCTAATTCTTCTCGGTCTCTGAATATTTGCTTTATTTCTTTCCCTTCAGATCTGTTCTCCCTGCTTCACCAGGCACAGAACAGGGCTGTCCAGAGAGGCAGCCTTCCCTTTCAGTTCAGATACTACTAGAGCCTAATGAGCATCTCAGAATCCTAATTTTAAACATCCTCTCAATCAAATCTGGTTGTTCCAGCCTGGGTCAGATTTCTGTTCAGCTCCATAAGCTGGGGCCAGTGTGGCAAGGCCAGGTTTTACTCTATCTTGAGAGAAGGACAGTTTGCTCTAGGTAGATGAAGGAATGCTGTATGTTAAGAACTACTGGAATCAGTTGCTTCTTGATTGATATAAGGATGACAATAATTTTGTGGCAAAAACAAGTATATTGTAAGTAGAAAGCCCAAAATGAATATTTGACTATAGTCTATACTGATGATAATTGTCACATTGACCTTACTTAGCTATTTCGGATTATCTATCTCTTAAGGATACCATACTTGGGTCTAGAAAAAGAGCCATATGAAAAAGGAAATTCAAGTTAACAGTTTACAATGAAAATAAAATGTAGAGCCAAAAGAGAAAAGAACCGACAAAACCTCTCTGGAGAGAAGAGTAAATTGTTAACTAATACAAGTGAAGGAATCCCACAAAAAAGTGTTGTCTCCAGATACAGAAAGTACAGCTATTCCTTTGAGAGGGCCTTGGTTTAAAGGGATTAAGGTAAATATTTGGGATAAAAAAGAGAATCAACTAGGACAAGACAGCAAGGAATTCAGAGTGATTTCGCTTTGAATAAGAGCTGGTTTGTTATTATAATGAAACAAGCCCCCCACTGGCACCTTTTCCGTGACTTGTTTCCAGTCCTACTGGGATTTCTGCCCTTCAAAAGAAAGGATGTGGATTATTAGACTCTTGGCAGGGGGTACAGAAAAATCTATGTTGCTCTAGGTCCAACCCAGCAGAGATGGATTAAGGTGTGATTGAACGACTTGGCAATCATCAGCCCCACACTCAGAAGAGAACCTTTATATTGTCAGGATCCTCTACAAGGCAGTTCTCCCAGGAGAATTGCTCTTTGTTGCTCTCATTTCTTCTTTAATTTTTTTTTTCATTCACTTTATTGAATTTCACTGGTGAGTTTTACCAATCTGCCACCAAGCTGTGTTTCCTCAAATATCATGTTTTTAAAAGTTGTTGGGATGGGTACTTTAAAAGAAAATACAATGTTGGGGCATCCCCATTTTCCTCATTGTACATTGTGAATTGTTTGAATTCATCTGCTTAAATCATCTTGAATCAGATTGTGACAGAAAACTTTTCTTATGGCAATTTAATCTGCTATTTTTTAAAATAGGAGAATAGCATGTTTCTGTTCCTGTTGCTTTGCCTTAGAGACTTCACACATTTTATTTTATGAATAAAGAGAACACCAAAATTTTGTGTTTTTATATTTTAATCGGAAAAAATGAGAAAAGTATTTTCGGTATGATTTGTATTCATGTGTATACGTATCATATAATGTATATTTACTATATCTATGCTATATGAGTTTTTATCACCTTATGCTATATGGAAGACCAAGGCAGATGACCTCAAATTTATAAGCCATATTTATTTAAATACCCATATCCATGGCTACTGAGCATAATCAAGGAAAAACTTCTCAAGTAAGCTTTTTAGGACTTTGTTCCCTAACTTAGAAGGCTTTATCTGCCTTTGCCTTTTTTTATTTCTAAATGGGCATTTTTAGTTGTGAATGACACTAAAAAAAATAAAAGGCCCTTTAGAACACATTACCCTTAAGAATACAAGTAGAAATTTGGTTTGTCACGAGAAATTATACCTTCCTCCCATGGATTGACATTAGCTATTTTCAGTGTTCACTTGTCATGGCTATTATGTACAAATGAACCCATTGCTGAATTTCATATTTTATCTATATGAGACCTTGGGAGCTCTTACCAAAATGTAAATACTTCCAAAACTCTTAGAAGTATTTTTTTAAACTGTAGATAAACAGAGTAATGACCTATGCTCTAATGAAAAATAGTTTGCTGCCCTTTTCTGATTTTCTGAATTATCAAGACCATGTTTTCAAACTAGCACTAACAGAGCCTAGTCTCAATCCCAATTTCAATTTTTTTTTTCAATCGGGTATATTTTGTCCAACCTGGTCAGATTTCTATGCAGCTCAACAAGCTACTGACAATAGGGAAAGGCCATAACCCTTCCATCTTCAAGGAAGGAATCTAGTCAGGAATTAGGTCTCAAGAGATCTGTCTAATTTGGATTGGTTTACATCACTCTATACTGCAGAATTTCTTTCCCTCTAATATTAAAAGTAAGAATAAAAAAATTTAGAGAATTGATTTTCAAACTATTATTTGCATCCCCACATTCCAATTTTAGAAGTAGGGCAATGTAATGGATTCTCAATTTATTAAGGAATTACAGAGAAACAAAATAAAAATCAAACTGATAGCAAAACAACAGAATGAATGAAAGTTTAAAAAGATATACCTAATGGTAATTCAACCAATATATGGCTACCAAAAAAAGTAGCGACTGCAAATCATCACTAAATCAAGGTGCTCTGAAGATGAAGCATCCTTCCCTGTAGAGCAGAAGTTTGAGTACATTTACAGAATAGGAGCTTGACAACATTATCAAGGACTGTGTGACAGCGATATCTCTTATGACAAAATAAGAACTATGGTCTTCTGTGTTCTAGTGACATTGGTTTTTGTATATAAGGCATCAAATTTCAGTAACCCTTCGCAATTCAACACTCTACTAGTCAATAGTCAAATTTCCTTTGAAATTAAAGTGTATGATGTTGCAAGTCATTTGATAAGATACCAAATATATGATTTACTATTTTTATTTTTCATGAGGTTGGAGAGATAACTATGACCTATCAGGGGCTCAAGGATAGAATGGAGGAAAATGTTGTTAATTTCACACCTGACAATTGAGTACTAACTCTGGTCTCAGCTAGATCCCTTGAGTGATAGACTTTGCGGGACCCATTCTCCCACCCATTGATGTGAAATAAAGAAAAACAAAAAGTAAAATTACAAATTTTTGCTGTTCCTCTTTCAAAGCCTTTCCTTTCTCTTCATATTTCTTGCCTCCCCTTTTTCCAAACATGATGAATACAAAAGGGGGAAAACATTGTAAGCGCTTATTAATTGATTGCGTATATCTGTCACATCATATGAAAGTTCTTAGGATATGGCTTTATCTTTACATGGAGAGTGATATCCAATTTGTGTAGCTTTGTTTTTATTTTGTTTTTCCTTTTAGATACTGAATGCCCTGTATATCAAGAAGTACCTTTGCCTCAGCCTATAGAATTAGACTATTTTTCAATTTTCTAGATTTTGCTGCAAACCAGAGATAAAATGTGCACTTCTTAAACATCATATGATATTAGTCCTCAGAAAAGCTTTCTTACATTTGATCATGATCAATTACCAAAAGTGATATGACTTCTCAAAATTAAGATACAGCTAGTATAGGTTTCTGAAATTTTACTAACATCTAAACTAATGGAAATGTCTCAGACCAGTGCTGTTTCCCTAAAGTAGTTTGATTTTGGCCTCTATTCCTGACCAAGAATGGGGAAAGGCACACATTTACAAATCCACTTGGGGAAAAAATAATTCCTAGGAATTAAAGAACAAAAATGTTAATATATGATTAACTGCCCTTAAAGAAATAGCTATTCATTGCATTGAACAGTTATTTTACATGGTTTTCCACCCAGTGTATTTAATCTTTTGCTTTTATATGTTACCAGTAGAGTTAAGAAATGTTCTTAGAAATCTCATCAGTTAATGATCAATAATGAATAAATGTCACTCTTCAATTACAGAGTTGTTAAATTAATACTATGGAATTAAACCAACAGTAAATTTAAATTCTATGCAGAAAAAAAAATATCACTTCACATGATTTATAACTTTTAAGAAAATAATCCATTACTTCTGCTTTAAATAAACCAGATCTTTTGAATAATACTTGGACAATGCTGTTTGAAAAGTTGATGTAGAACCAAAATTAAATTTCTCTCTCTTTCTCCCTCCTTCTATCTTTCCCTCTCTCTCCTTCCATGTATTGAATATTTACTATTTGTAAGATATTACATTTCACAATTAATGGACTACCTAGTTTAATTCTCTCAGTACCTCTTCAGATAATTATTTTTATCCTCATATTAAAAATTAGAAAATCGATAAACAGATAGGATCACATTCTTCTACCAAATGGAAAAATTGGAATCAAAGTTTATGCCTGTCTGGCTCTAAAAATGTGTTCTTAACTACAGAGCAGCTTTTCTCAAGTGACAAAAGCGAATTCCTTGCCTATGCCTGCAGAAAAATAAAAAGTCTCAAAGTCTAAAGACTTATGCTCTAAATTTATGTAAGGAGGATAACCTACATTTCTTTTCTTACCCTTAAAGGAGGTTTGGGGCCATGACATGAAACTGACAACAAAAGAAGAAGTAAATATTGGTAATATCCCAGGTGGTTGAATGGGCTTCTAATTTTTTATTACTATTCAGGAAGTGTCACTCAAACTAGATTCCTTTATTGCAGAGCTGCTGTGGATCACTGTCATAAATTTTCTGTTTGTACAATTTTTCCTCTCATATTGTCAAGTATCTTGTGGTTTTATTAGTGGCTTGCCTGTAATGAGATTCCAGGTATGGACTCACTCATCTTTCCAGTCAGGAATTCAGAAAGACTATCACTTGTCTTCTGCTATTCCAGTGAATTCAGTTTGGGATATAAATATGTTAGTGATAATTTCATTTGTGAGTTACACAATACCCAGTGACAATAGACTCTGCTCACCTGTTTTTTCCGTAACTTCCCCTCATTTGGGGTTTTGCTCCACCCGAACACATGTTTTTCAGTAACCATCTCTCTCATATTATGAAAAATATGCAAATTAAAATTCAAAAAAATGTATACCTGTTTCATTTGGGTCTTCAATATTCTCTAGTATCTCAAAATGTTACTAATATTTTTGTTGTTGTTGTTGTTGTTGTTGTTGTTGTTGTAATTCCTGGTATTGGGAGAAAGATTTGATTTCAAATAAAGCACTCTTCCCATGAATAAAATAAACCAGAGACCATTTATTATTATGCTTTTCTGAAATCCAAGGGATAATAAAACTTATATATTTTTATCTGTAGCTCCACTGGCTGAGTATACACTGCTAAAGGCAGTTCTTGATAATGCATGCTTACTTTCTGCCTTACACACAAATGAAACTTTCAAATGATATGAAAGTTTGGTTTACATAATTTGGAAAAATCTGTTAGTGAATCAAATATTGTCACATTTATGAACACTCTGACCTTAGGGTTTGTCAAACTCAAATTGCAAAAAGCCTGGATAAACATTTTACCATAAGAAAGGCCAACAGTATCATTATAACCTATCAGGTCATGAAGTGGCCATCTTTGACCTATGTAAGAAACACGAAGGTTCCTTTTTTTTCAATCTGTCCAGAGACTTAAAATTCATGACACATATGCACTTCGAACAAATTAAGGTAAAAAGATGCTCAGATATTAATGGAAAGCTTCCATTTTCTTTCGATTAATTAAAAAGGGTTTTAAGAGAAAACTAATAATGTTCCACAGGGAAGAGAAGGCCATTAAAGTCAAGGAATATATATTAACAATTATCCTACTTTATTGACAATCCATTTTCCTTCTGAAAACAGAAATGCCTAATATATAAATTGTCATAAAATAATAAATATATGTAAAATTCATGAAAATCTGAAAACAGCTTATCAAAATAATATTATTAAGAATTAAAATAATTCAGTATTTTTTAGCCACCAAAATATATAAAATGAGCTTTCAAATAATGTTAAATAAATAAAGTAAAATTGTAATTGCATGCAGCACTAATTAGATTCTCCTTATTTTGATCTTCATTTAAATGTCTTTCCCATTTTTCAGAGAAACACAGATTAGAAATTGGTATAAGTCTGTATTCAACCAGAGAAATTCTTGGTGTTTATTATTTCATAGAAGAAAAAATATCAAGATGGATTCCTGCAGATGAACATACAAACTTTGAACTTTAACAGGTGCTAATCTAGTCCTGGTCTAGATTTGTTCTGGGTACACACTGACTTGTTTAATTAAAAATTGAATAATCCCCCAAAATTTGATTTTTCAGTGTCTGACCTGAAATTTTGGTTACAATACTGGAAAATTTCTGGTTGGCGTCTCAGAGTTCCAGACGCAAGCATCACAGTGTAATACATTTAAACACTGATGTTGGCTTGAGTTGATCTAGAGGTCAAGCACAGGGTTAAATTTAAGTATATATATTTTTTAAATAAAGACCTGTTCTAAACTGAACCTGAATGTAGGTATTAATTACCAAATGTTAACTGAGCAACTTTAGTGCACCACACATTCTGATTACAGAAACAAAAAAAAAAGTGTTTTAATTTAAAAAATCAAACTATTCATGAAAGGTAAGTAGCTTGAAGTATAGTAGAGAAAAACTCAATCTTTGAATTTAAATTCCAACTGGGCTATAAATTTCTTTACCTCCTTTTCTGTTTTTTCCTCTCTAAAATGGGAGTGAAAAAAAATCTACTCAAATTTATTAAGATGATTAAATGATAGTTTATAAAGCATCTGGCATATGGTGAGCACTTAATTGATTGCAAGCATTAAATACATTCAGTGGTATGTTAGATGCACTTGATAAAGTATATCTTTTCTCCTAAAATCATGCATCAATTTGAAAGTGATAAAAAAATGGTTCAGAAAATAAATATTATAGGAATACATTGAAGGTTAGGACAATAATGTAGACTGCACATATGAAAGAAGATATATCAGGAAAGCAAATGTATAGAGGAAGAAATTATTTGAATGTTTGAGGAATAATAAATGAAAAAAATTAGTCAAACTAGAGGCAAAATACTGTGATATGGAGTAGCAAACATGAAGATTAGAGAGGAGGCAGTTAGAGAAATTTCTAGTTTTTCATGAACACCACATAGAAACAGATGACACTTTAATCAAGTAGAAAAAAATAAGAAAAAGTGCTCTGAAGTGCTTAATAATAAGATAATCAAAAAAAATAAGCTTTTCAGCAATGAATGTTAAATGAGTTACATCAAGTTGCACTTTGATTATCTGTATCTATTAAATAAGGTTTGCTGCTGTGACAAGCAGGACTCCAAATCTCAGTGGTTTAGTACAATAAAATTTATTATTTTATTTTTCATTCATATGAATAACATGTTCCTGGTCAGTAAACAGCCTTCTATTTTGTCAATTATGAAGCCAGACTCCATTTGTATTATAGTTTTGTCCTCCCCTAGATCCAGAGGGCACTCTTTATTAATTAAAAGAACAGAGAAAGAAAGAGAGGAGGAGTACCACAGGAGGTTTTAACTGGTTATGCCTGGAAGGGCTTTATCCAATTAAATGGGAGGCTGGAAAGGAAGAAAAATATTTTATTTAAACAAAACCATACTAATCTGCCATATTATTTAAGATATTTATCTGTTCAGGTTGGTATTTATAGAATTCAACTTTTAATAAACATAATATATGAATAAAAAGAGATGAAAACCAACATCTATATTATTAATCATGGTATCATTCCTATTTAGAACTGCCTTATTAGCCTCAGAAGAAAACACTAATGTTTTCACTTTTTTTATCAAGTAGACCTAACTCAAGATGAATGATTCGTTCAAATTTAAGAAACTATTATCTATGCTTATATAAATGTCCCGATAAAAGAAAATATTTCAATATTTTATTGTGTTATATGTTATCTTTCCTAATACTTATATTCTCATTGTGGTTTTCACATGTTAATTACTAAAAGAATATTTGTTGCTAAATATTAGATATTAACCATTATGAAGTATTTGGATGTAGAATATTGTAAAATTTTTAAGTGCACTTGAAAGCAGAAGGAAACTGCTCCATTACATAAAAAAGGGTATTACATAAAAAGGGGTATTACATAAACCAGTTCATAAGAACTATAACAACCAGGAAAGTAAATAATAAAATTCTACTCATTTAAATAGTGGATGTAGTATCCATTGATGCTGCTACAGGCTGAATTGTGCTTCCGCAAAATTCGTATGTTGAAGCCCTAACCACTTGTACCTCAGAATGTGACTGTATTTGGAGATGGGACTTTTAAAATTTGATTAGGTTAAAATGAGCCACTAGGATGAACCCCAATCCAATCTGACTGGTATATTCTAAGATGTGGAAATTTGGATTTCCACAAAGATTAGGAATACATACACATAGAGGAAAGATCATGTAATGTTACAGTGAGAAGGTGATAATATATAAGCCAAGAACAGAGGCCCCAGGAAAAAACAAACATTGTGATACCTTGATCTCGGACTTCCAGGCACCTGAGCTGTGAGAAAGTAAATTTCTGTTTTGTAAGCCATCCAGTCTGTGGTATTTTATTATGGCAACCCAAGTAGACTAAAACAGATGCTTATGGAATGAAAAGTCTGGCTTAAAATTTATGGTTGTAAAAGCAAATGTTCACCGTAGGGTTTTTACTAAAATAAAGACCGAAAGTGCTTCTGCAGTCAGAAAAGTCAGCAAATAACCAAATATCACCAGAGACCTGGAACACCACAATCTCTTTGTATTTAATCCTGGAAAATTGTGGAATATCGCCCAATTTACATATTTTTAAATTGTTTTTAGCCTAATTATTTGGTATGCAGAATGCCAATTCTTATGGCAAAAGTAATGAGTTTATTATAATAGAAAATTACATTTACCAGAAAGATATATAATACTGTTTTTTTATTTACCTAAAAGCATGACCTCAAAATACATAAAGCAAAAGTTAACATAAACAAAAGAAGAAATCATAATACATAACTATAAAAGAATATTTTAATATACTTTTCTCAATACTTGATAAGACAGACAAAAATCAGTGAGGATCTAGAAATTTGTGAATGATTAAAAATGTAATTGTTATATGGAACATTGCATCCTACAACTACAGAACATTTCCAAAACTGGCCATATGTGATAAACAAGCATGTTCAACAAATTTCAAAGGGTTGGAATTATACATCATTTGTTTTTAGAATACAATGGTATTAAGCTGGAGGTCAATAATAGATGGTCAATGAGTACATACTCAACAGTTCAAAAATTAAGCACTGTGTTTCTGAATAATTCACAGATGAAAAAGAAATTTCAACAAAAATTAGAAATATTTTTAACTAAATTGAGAGCAAAACAAATTTAGACCTTAAATATACATATTGAAGGAGAAGAAAAAGGCTGATTAAAAAGTTATATATGTATACATCTCAAGAAGTTAGGGGGAAAGTAGTTAATTAAACCAAAGAGAATAAAAAAGAGGGAAATAAAAAAAAAGTAGAAATTAATCAAATAGGAAAAAACTCAAAGAAGAAAATCAATGAGGACAAATCATGTTCTTTGAAAAGACAAGAGTAGCAATACCCTAGAAAATAAAAAATGATAAAAAATATAAATAAAAATAAATAATAAATACTAGGAATAAAAATAAATATCAACACATAATTTACAAGATTCAAAAATAATAAACTATTATATTTAACTATAAGCCAACATACATAAAAATTTGGTTGAAAGAAAACTATTATAAAAACATAACGTTAAAACATGAAGAAAAAAACAAATGAATACTTTTATATGTATTAGAGACATTAAATTTGAAATGAAAAACTTTGCCTCATTAGTCATGAGAAAAATGCAAATTAAAACCAAAAGTAGTGTAATATACAACCACCAGAATTGCTAAAGTTAAAAAGAAAAAATAATAATTATTGGCCTGATATGAAGCTACTGGAATTTCTATATCTTACTGGGAGTATAAATTTGTGCATCCAGTTTGCTACATGAAAAAATAAGGATCAATCTACACATAAGTTTGAACAAAAGAAGCGTAACACAAAAGAGTTTATACTATGTGATTCCATTTATATTATGTTCCAAAGAAGGCAAAACTAATCTCTGTCACTTTTGGTGTAAAAGAGAGGGTATGCTGGTTAGGAAGATATTTAAAGAGAATTTTAGGATTCATGTAAAGTTTAGTTTATCTAATTGGTGGTTAAATAAGGACGTTCACTTTTGTCAAGCTAATCTTTTATTATTTTGTGTAATTCAATAAAATGTTTATAAAATAATAACATTATATATGATAGTTATTTCACATACGTAGAGTTTGCTTACAAAATTTCCTGGTCTCTTTATTATACAACAAACAAGTTGTAATTAACTGGAGAGAATTGCTCATTATGAATCAATCATAAACAAATGAAGCAGTGCAATTTCTGGAACCACCACCAAAACAGCAGCTCAGAATTTCATCTGTAGAAAGGTTACTTATTCCAAACTTTTCTACAGAATCTAAAAAATATATATTTGTTCCAGAAATAGGAGAGAAAAAACAAACCAAGGCAAATATTGAAGAAGGTATTTTGCACAACAGTAACTGGAAAAGTATGCAGTTTGGTTCCTCTAACATACCCAAAGAACAAAACTTTTTGAATTTAAAAGAATAAATGGAGACACTGTTGTTTCTGCTAATTAACAAGGAAGTGTTAACGCTATGCTTAACACTTAAATTTTAACTACTGAACAGCTGAAAATAAACTCAGAAAGACTGGGTCCAAACTTTAAAAAGGCTTTGGAAGCAGGTACATACAATAATTTATAGTACTACCACTTTCCCCATTTAGGCAACTTAACCTCTACCTCTTTTAGCCCCGAATCTCTGATCTCATTTAGCTATCTAGACTGGGGCCAGAACCAGAATATAAGTCTTGATTTGTCTAGTCAAGTAATAAATAGTAGCTATATCTTCCCTGTTATGCAGAGAAAAGATTGTGTTGCTCAGTTTTTACTAAAAAGAGGATTTCATGGAAAGATAGTGTGGAAAAAGAGAGAGGCGATTAGGCTTTTGTTCTCCCCCTTGACTCTGAACATTGTTGTGCCCTGAGGTACTACAATCAGCTTTTTTCTCAAGAGGGGACAGAATCCCTATTTCTGACAAAAAACAATAATGCTAATGTTGAAATATAGCAATAAGCTGCCATTGAGGCATCCTACCATTATTCAAGATACATCTTCTGATTGTTTAACCCAGATTCTAAAAGTGTGGACCCTAGATCAGCAGCAGCCACATCACCTGGGAACTTGTCAGAAATGCAAATTTCCAGCCATCATCAAAAGTCTACTGAATCAGAAACTCCTGGCAAGTAATCTTGCTGACCCTTAAAGCTTGAGAAGCACTGGTTTAAGTCATCTTGAATTTAGTCTTCTGTGACTTGTGGCCAAAATTTATTTGATAAAATACATGGTAGGAAGTAAGATAAAAGTAAATGGTGACACTGACTAAAGAGAGATCAAGAAAAATTATGAAGAGCAAAGGTCAAGATAAAGTTAGGACCTGATTCATTTTCTTGTATGTAAAGTATACCTCTCACACACACAAAAGGACAAGATGAATTTATTTCTCAAAGTACATGCTATATGCCTTACCTCGGAGTGTGATAGGTTCATGAGCTACAAACACCTCAGGGTCTCCAAATCAACCTTGTTGTTGATTTATTATATTAGATTTATTATATTAATTGCACCCCTACAATATGAAGAAGTCAAGGAACAGAGTAAATACAGTCCTGATTCTATTTCCTCTTTGAAATTACTAAAAACCAATGAGCATAACTAAAGAAAAAAATTATTTACACCTTGTCAAAATTATAGGACACAAACCCTAAATCTCAATATTTGCCAAAGAACTGCCACATGTAGCAAAAGAGCAGACAGGTATGAGAAAAGAGCAAATGAGAGAGCCTGCAGATACCAAAGTCAGCAGAGCATAGTTAGTTATTTTTAAGTAAGGAGCGCATCTGAGGAGCAAAAGCAATAATCTTTTTCTGTTTTGTTTTGTTTAAAATCTTTTGTTTAAAACAAAGGAAATGGAACACTAGGTTGGTGGGAAAATGCCATATGCCACCGTGTTGTATCAGGAATTCCACAAGAAAACACATATCATATCTGGCATGGTTGGAAAGACTGGAGACAGACTGGAGGATAGAAACTTGGGATTTTGGAGCCTCCCAGAACTCTTGATTCTTATTGGCTTCAGAAAACATAAATCTCTCATACACTCAACATAGCATCTTGGGTTTCCTTGTATACCAAGGTGAATTCCTAGTAGTCCAAGGGACTGTCATAATTCCTTTCTCACACAAACTTGCTATAAAAAGTCAGGCCAGGAAGAACCTCACTTATTCAAACACTGAAACTGAACCAGTACAGGAACAGGATCTTTCCTCGCAATACTAGAAAGTAATAGATGAAGGCTGGAAAAAAAAAAAAAAAAAAACTGAAAAGGGACTCAGAAGCAATTATAATGCCAATTTTTAAAATTAATAAAATAGACAAAAGTACAAAGCAAATAATACGGCTTAAAGAAAATATATGATGGGTATAGAGAAACAGTAGAGAGCTTAGGAAAGAAGTAGGAAAAAGCAATTGTTGAAGCTTCATTGACTACAATGCAAAGGAAAACATTCTGCTAAAAAGACAAAACAAGCAAAGGGAGGTCAAGATTGAGAAAAATGCACGCTGTACATGGAAACACTGTATTTTAAAAGTAGTATCAAAAATTAGAATGAAAAAATATTCAAATATGTAATTTAATTATGTTTTCTAGAAATAAGACTAACCTACAAAATAAAAGGGGATATACCCTGTCCAGGCAACAATGAATACAGAATTATCACCATTGAAATCTGGAACACTAGAGTTGTTGGTCTTCCAAATCAAAATGCAACAAACAAACAAACAAAAACTTCTATTGTGCCTCAAGTCTAAATGATAAACTCACCAACAGAATAAAGATTCAGACTAGGCTTAGAGACTCCCATTGAGCATTGGGAAACTAATTGGCAAATGCTTACAATGTTTTCAGGGGAAAAAAGTGTGACACAAAAACTTTATAGTCAGGAAACTGGGTATAAACAAGGCAGAAGTGAAACATTTTCACTTGTGTAGCAATGCCAGCTTCTATGAGTGTTTCTTAAGGAAACCAGTGGAGCCAATGAAAAGTTTAATAGAGAAACTATGGGGAAAGATTGGTTTGGTCACTGAATTCATTCAATTGCAAGAAGAAGACCAAACATCTGATAAAATTATGGTTATAAAATCAAAAGAAAATGCCACAAACTACAAAGATAAAGCAAAAATATATTAAATTGAAAGCAAAAGGAAGAAAAAAGATGAAAGCAATATGAGTACTATATTTCATCTTTAATAGCTAGAGATTTAAAAATATTTTAAATGTAATAGATATATCACTGTATTTAAATATGTAAAGATGCATAGTATACAAAATAAGATAAAGATTATGTTCATCAGTAATTTCAAATGAAATAAAGAGAAGAGACTGGGGAATTATAACAATTATGTTCTTGCACAAAATGAGGATTCAATAGTTTCTGCCTAAAGACACAGAATAGCAAGTGTATTATATAAAATTATGTATAAATGTAATCACTAAAAGAACTAACAATAAAAGTGCAATTTGCAATTTATCAGGAAAACATCCATGCACAAGACAAAGCCAAGGGGAAAATATACTATATAATAATATTTTTTAAAAAAATCAAAGAAGCCAGAAAAAGTGAAAGGATAATATAAAGAACTATGGAAGAAATAAACCCGAACAAATCTGTCACTTCAATAAATATAGATAGGCTAAGCACTCCTATTAAAAGAAATTTCATGTTGAACAAAGCTTGCAGAAGAACCCAAAACAAGTATCTCAAAAAGATTGAAAATCACATGATAGGGAGAGACATACAAGGCAAATGCAAACCAAAAAAGACAGGATTGGCAACCTTAATAGCAGTCAAGGTTATAGTCAGGGCAAAAAAAAAAAAAGAGCCAATGAAATCAGAAAACTGAAAACTATTAAAAATTGTAAGAATTGAGGGGAAAAACTCTTTAAATTATCACTATTTGCAAGTAATATGACAGTACCTAGAACTAATGATAAAACTAGCTCACATGAGAAAACACTTCACTAAAGTGACAGAATTAAAATTAATATGTAAATATATATTACTATATGTTTATTATATATTAGTTTTTAAAACACATATGTAGTCATAAAATAGCCAACTGAAGATAAAATTAAAACCCACTTATAATAACAACATAAAAGTTAAATATTTAGGAGTGAACATAATAAGAAATGTGGAAAAAAAAGAGGAAACTTTAAAAACACTCCTAAAAGACACAAAAGTAGACTTGAACAAGTGGAAAGCCTTCCATATCACTGAAAAGAATTACTCCTTTCGTTTATTTTCCCCAAATTTATAGTTTTTAAATGCTCTCAAAAATATATTGGCAGTTATTTATTTTGACATAGAAAAGCTTATTCTAAAGTTTATTTGAGAAAAAAATGAAAGAAAAACTAGTAAAAATAAAACTTAATGAAGAAGACCCTTATTGATACTATACTACCACTAGATTTGCTAAAATGGGAAAACTGACAACATTAAAGATTAAGTTACTGTAATTCACATACATTAGATAAAAGAGACAGTTATTTATACAACTAAACACTCAACAAACCCATGCCCCACAAATTTTACTTCTAGGTATTTACCCAAGAGAAATAAAAACATATGTCCACCAAAAAATCATTCAACAGTGTTCATAACAGCTTAGTGAATAATAGCCAAAAACTGGAAACCGTACAAGTGTCCATGAGTTAAAGATAGATAAACAAAGTGTGGCATATTTATACAATAGAATACCACTAAGCAATTAGAAATTATTTGCTCTGACACATAATATAAATGACTATCAAAACATATTGCTGAGTGAAAGAAACTTTACAGAAAAGTTTACTTAGTGTATGATTCTATTTATATGAAGCTCTAGAACAAGCAAAACTAATTTATAGTGGGGAAAACAGATCAAAATAGTGATTGCCTCTGGGGCAGGAGTATGAGTTGGGATTTACTGAGAAAAAGAATAAGAGAATTTTACCAGATTGAAAGATGTACAGATTTGTAAGAACTTGCTGAATGCCACATTTAAGATCTGTGCATTCATATAATGAAATTTTACTTCTAAAAAAAGAGAATTCTAACAAATATTTAACTCTATTTGATGTTATGAATGCTGAAACATTTGAAAGGGTAATACTGATATACAACAAAAAATTTACTTTGAAATACAACAAAAAATAAGATGGACTTATGGATAGAGGAATGGATAGATGGATAAATGTGTAATAAAGTAAGTTTAGAAGAAAATTAATGTTAGCAAATGGGAGGTGGTATATGGATGTTCACTGTAAAATTCTTTCAAATTTTATGACCATTTGAAAGTTTTTTATAATGAAATTTAAAAATTTGGGGGTGAGGAAGAAAAAAATAGAGGAAAGTAGCCCTACCTGAGTGAAAACATTATAGCCCATCTAATCTGTCTGTGTTATTGTTGTAAGAATATATTATTGCAAGAATATAACAATGAACAGAGAACAGAATGTATAGAAATTGATCATGTATAGATATGTTTTGTATAATATAAAGATGACCTTTCAAATTATAGTAGTGATAGTCATTGAATAAATCTTATTGACACAACTAAATATCCATTTCGATAACCAATGAAATTGGATTATACCACTGTACATTATAATAAATTCCAAGTGGATGAAGTACGTACTCATGCCATTGTGGTGGCTTGGTGAGTCCAAAATTTTATCAGATAGTCTGGCAGGCCAGAGACTCAGAAAAGCTCCAGTTTGAGCCCAAAGGCTGTCTGCTGGCAGAGTTAGTTTTTGTTTGAGGGACATCCATCTTTATTCTATTAAGGTCTTCAACTGATCAGATGAAGCCCACCCATATTTTTTAAAACCACATGCTTTACATAAGGTCTACTGATTGAAATGTTAACTGCATCTAAAAAATACCTTCACAGAGACATTCATTTGATAATGTTTGACCAAATATCTGGGCATCATGACCCAGCCAAGCTAACACATAAACTTAACCATTGCAATATGTAAATAACCAAAAAAATTGAAAATACCTAAGTACTTGTAGAAAACATGATTGAATTCCTTTATACTCAAAATCTAGATGCAATACAAGTAAAATATTAATAATTTTGACTATTTAAACAATTTTGCATGGCAAAAAAATATAAGCAGATTCAAAAGGCAAGTGACATACCAGGAAAGACTTGCAGCACATATAGCAAATATATAAGAGGAATTTGGCATTATCTAATGACACTGCATATACATTATCTTTTAATTTAGCAATCTCACTTTTAGAAATTTTTCTTGAAGATATAGCTCCAAAATGGGGGGGTAGGGAGTGTAAAACCTATGTACAAGATTTTTTCATAGCAGCATTATTTATAATAAACAATACTGAAAACAATCCAAATGCCCAATTATAGAATAATTACTATGGTAATCTACATATCCACAAGACAGTACTCTACAATTAAAAAAAAATCCTATGAAAAGATGTTATCATTTTCTACATATAGGTTTAAATTTAATTATATGATACATGTCTTTATTTTTTCTAAATAAAATATGGGAAATATAAACTAAAATATAATAAATTGGTTACCTACAGGTCTGTGTGGAAATAGAAAGACTAGAGAATGATTAAGAATGTTCTTAATATATCTTACATGTTAGGATCCAGTTAGGGAAACAGAAACTATATAAATTACATTGAGAATATAACTTAGAAGCTTGCCTAAATTAATGTTGGAAGAATGCAAGGTAACCATGGAACAGTGAGGTAAAATAGAGATGCTAACTGCCTGAAGTAGGTCCTGCTCCCAGGGGCTGGGAGAACAAGGAAGGAAACTGAAAGAGAGAATTGGCAAAGCTGAAATACTTCCATCTGAAAACAGGGCATTGCACACATAGTGCTAGAACCTCAGTAGCTCTGAGGAGGGGCACCATGAATCTGGGACTCAGACCTCTGAAAATAGGGTTCTTATTGGCTAGTCTGAAAGTTCCAGAAGAAACTATAAACTGAAAACAACTGTCACTAGAAAGATCTTCCACTGTCTGGGTAAAGGACTGCTGCTGGAGAAACTCAGGAAGGAGAAACAAATGAACAGAACAAAGCAAGTCTCTTCTCCATCCTCCTTTTCTGCATTCTCCTATGGCAGTCTATGGTAGAACTGAACAGGAACTATAGGTGGCAAAGCTTCATTATAGTTTAGAGAATACCAGCATGATGGAGAAGAATATGGAGTTGGGTGTTTAGAGCTGAAAGACAATAGCATATTAACCAGTATAGCCCACTGCTTTGACTGCTCAACAGCTATACGCATATCTCTACAGATATGTGAAATACTATGTAACAAAATAACAATTTTATGCTCTCATAATTTTTTTAAATTTATTAAAATTATATGCACCTATCCCTCATTTGACCATGGATTTTTTTTTTCTTGTCCCTCAAAAGAGTTAGCACAACATCCCCATTGTACAGACATACATTTCTGGACCTTGTTAATGACTCTTTAAAGGCAACCACAGTCAAACTTGAATATTATGTAACCTAAAGAAAAAGAAATTGAAAATAAGCCACCACCACCAATTCTTATATAAAATAATGAGAGGTGGAGAAAATAAGAAAAAAATCCACAAATGTTTAACAATGAAAACACACACACATTATATATATATATATATATATATATATATATATATATATATATAATATGTGTGTGTATATATACACACACAGATATACATATATATAATATGTGTACATATATATGTGTATATATATATTCAAAAACAAATAAAAAATGATGTAAAAAAAACCTTAGCCAAATTGACTACATACAGAAACAAATGGATATAATCATACCAAATGAACAGCATAATTACATAGAAACAACAGAATTATTTTTAATATCTTTCAACTATAGTATTTCAGCTGTATACCATGGATATAATTTAACTGCAATGACAACAAAAATTGCTTGATCTTTACTCAGTGAATGTATAGTTTAGAAAATTATTTTTAAGACTTGTAATTAATAAGTCTACATGATAATGATAATGAAGGAAGAAGAAGAAGAGATAAATTAGGTAGATGATAGATTAGATATATAGATGATAGATGATAGATTAGATAGATGATAGATAGATAGATAGATAGATAGATAGATAGATGATAAATAGAAGGCAGACAGCAAGATAGAGTCAATGAATAAACAGATTGATGCTGTTTGAGAATCAGGGTCCTGACTGAGAAAAGAAAGAATAAATAAGGAAAGGATGAGAAGAAAGTGAAAGTCTTGTAAGAACATAATATATACATACATATATATATATATGTATGTATATATATATAATTTTTACTCCATGGCTCTGATCAGAAAAAAGCCTAGAAATGGAATCTGAGTAACAATGAGCAAAGTGGCACCAGATCTTGGTGTGTAAATACCATTTGGGGAAAAAACTAATCACAAATGTGGGCAAACAAAAGGAATACCTTTTGTCCCTGAATACAAGGAAGTGCCCAAAAAACATTAAAGGATTTAAGAGGTTTCCACTGCCTAAATTTGGGGAAATTTGAATGTATAAAAATAAAATAGTTTTAATAAATTATAACATTAATTTTTTAAAATTTATGACTTTCTCTTTAAAAAAAAAAAAAAGCAGAGGAGATAAAAAGAAAGAAGGAAGCCTCAACTTTACAGAAGAATTCTAGCTAATAAATGTAGAAGGAAAATGCCATTGTAAAAATATATTTAGGCAAACATTTTTAATGGATGCCAAAACCAGTAGAGAAAGTTGCTGAGAATATAAAATTCAAAGTCGTACAGTTTTGGAAAGAGTTCTCTATAGATTATGCATTAATTATAAAGGGTAATGGGTACCTTCATAGTAAAGAAGTCTGACACACACTATCTTAACTAAATCATCAACTTTATTTAAAAACAGGAAAATTATCTGTGTTCTTTTTGATGCCAAGCACTAAGAAAGATAAAGTATCACTTGTTTAATATTATCTCCAAAAATGTTGAACATAAATTTACTCATGAGAAAACAATCAGACAAACCCAGATAGTGTGACTTTCCATCAACCAATTTTTCTGGACTATTAAAAAATATCGATATCATATAATCAAAAAAAGAAGAAATTAAGGAAGTTGTTGTAGATTAAAGAAGACTAAAGAAATAAATCCAATCATGACCCTTAATGGATTCTCAGTGGGGAAAAACAGCTATAAAAGACATTGTTAGGACACTGGGATGTATATTAGACAATTGTATCAATATTACATTCCTTGAGAGTGAAAATATCATTATGACTCTGAAGTAGAATGTCCTTAATCATGGAAAATTAATATGAAGTATTTCAGGGTGATGAATCAAAAATTATACACACACAGACACACATACTTATATATATACATACATAAAGATAAATGTGGCAAATGGGTGAATTTAAATGGTGGTTATATGGCTGTTCATTATACTTTACTTTCATCTTTTCAAAAGCAATCTTAAGACTAGAAGGACCCTTCAAAATTGTCTCAAGCTGTGCTGAGGTGTGCAGGCCGTTAAGTCCCTCCACCCACATTATCAGCCATTTGAAGGGAACTGCTCTGGAAAAGCATGGGTGGGGTCAGGGCCATGCTCTGCTGAAACAATCCTGGAAGGAGATTCCTGAAAGTTTTCTGTCTACAAAACTCCCAGCAGCTGCGCCAGTGAGTGACCCTCATGTGCATCTGGGCAGCACATCACAGTGTCTGCTCCTGATACATAAACTTAAAAAGTGATTGCCAGAAGGGACATTATTTCCCCTAAAGAAAAACAAATGGGAAGGCATATCCTCTGCACCAATGTGATATGACATTGTCTTTTAGTATTGATATTGCTGCCAAGGATTTATTTTTTAAGCTATACATTTAAATCGACTTGTGTTTAGGTGACTCTAAAAAAAAAAAGAAAAAAGAAAACAGTTCTTTTCACCCTGAAATTATGTGTCTGGTTTAGCTGAAAGAAATATGGTAATATAAATTCTTAACTGAAACGGTACAGCAATTTTCCTCTGAGAAGGTCAGGGTTAACCTTCAATGCCTTGTTTCACATAAGGAAACATCTTTAACTTGTATCAGCATATTTCATTAAGTTCGCATCTCCCTTCAAGGTGCAAAAGGGCTTTCATCTTTAAGAAGGTAACAACTAATTAGAAATAAAGTTGCAAGAAAGGCACAGATTAAACTGCAAGGATGGCACAGCCATTTCAGGTAAGGCATTTTAAAAGATCTAGAAAACACTTAGAAGTTCAGAATAAAAACCGGAAATGGGGCTCCTTTATATGAGACACTTCAAAGTTGCAATGGCTATTTTGTTACAATTCTAACATTCACAAAGGTGTGAGAAGAAACTTAGACAAGAGTAATTTAAATGGTATTCTTCCCGGTGGCTCATAGGAATGGGGTTTATAAATTTCAGTTTGTGAAGGACAGTCACAATTGCACATTTGATCATTTTGTTCCCATACCTTAATGTAGTACTGTATCCTTGAAATTTCAAGTTCGACATTCAGAACACCAATATCAGCCAATCTGTAAACTGAAAATTAATTAACTTATTCATTGAATATTTGGAGATATGGGTAACATATAAGAAACCTCATTACTATGGAAAGTATACAAAGATCTAGTGTCAGATTATGTATCCAGTTTTTTGTTAATTTAGAAAAACAGTATAATACCTAACATATAATAGTTATACAATATAAATTCATTGTATAGAGTTTAATATCTCCCCAACACAGAAAACCTATCATTTCTTAGGAAGTATAAAAATAATTTTACTGATAAAAATTCTCTGTATGTTTGAGTAATTTTAATGAGTAGAGTTTAATAAAGAGGACTTTAGCTAACTACATTTTTGTCTTCACAAGCTCCACCAAATAAAAATTTGCCTAGTTTTTTTATATATATTTTTCATCTTTGTTTAGCAAAATACAATTTCTAAAAGTCATTTAGCACGTTGCCTACTTCATATCTTGATTCAGTAAGTTTGTGGACCATTTTCTAGACTTGTGACTCATTTAAAAGATGCAGTATCTACATTTTTTTTTCCTGAAAACCCCATGAGAGTGAGGGGAAATATTTCTGTTTATTTTTTAGCCTGACATCTAATGTACATAAGATCATACTTAGCTGTAAAATTGAATCAAGCTTCCCAGTTTACCTTAAAGTGGTTGCTTATATAAATTAAATAAATATGTCTACATAGGGATAGAAAGAAGGAAAAATCAGTAGATCAGAACATTCCTGAATATACACATCTCAAAACAAGTTGTAAAAGACACTGAAAGGTTAATATTTGTGAGATAGTTATAGTTTTAACTATAAATTCTAGAAATACTGAGGTTGACATAATAACCCTGGAACAATTTAAAATATTCCTATTTACTTTCTAAGTTTATTTGGTATTATTCTGACAGAATAAAAAAGGTGAGTTGTTTGAATTTGAGTACAAAGTCTGTTTTCTATCAATTAAATCTGCCCCTTCCTCTCTCTTCCTCCCTTTAAAATGTTTTCCAATATGGTATTTGTTCTGGTGCATTTTATTTTATTTTGAAATACATTTTTTATAGTTTCTGGGTTTTTTCCCTCCTTGAGATAGCTCACTTTGAATCTCTGTATCAGGAAACAGACGTGTTATCTCTAAATAAGCATATGAAGAAACTTAGGCAACTTTGAATTTCAATGAATTGGTTGTTTTAATGTCATGAAACTCTGTTACATGTTAACAGAAATTATAGATAGAATTATTAAGAAAGCTTTCAAATCACAGCCTTTTCAGCCTGTGTTTGATAATAACCTAACATCTATGATCTATCAAATTACAGAAATGAAATAGTGAGCCCCCAAGGAAAAATCATGACATTCTTAGGCCAGTATAATAAAGTATGCATTCCTGTTTTGAGCACTTCTAAATTTTCTAATTGTGTTTTTTGAAGGTACTGCATGGCAAATATGAAAAATAAAAGACAATAAAAGCATTCATTCATTTGATACTTGAAAATATTTCTCATTAAAGTGATTGTGTGTTTACTTGGCAGTTCTCTTCACATGTAAAGGAAGAAAAGCTAATAAGAAAATTATATAGGCTTTTGTTTATTCAAATGTTCTAAATAGAAGCATAATAAATGTTATTTAGTAGTTCAACCATAGCATTAAATACATATTTAAAAAAAAATCTTTTCCATTTTATGTGTCAACACCACATTTCCTTAAAGACAAGTATGCAATATAGATAACATACAACGGTGCTGCTTACCTAAAGGTAGTCTTATTTGTTTAAATAACGATGCAAAAATATGTGAAAATCAACAGTTAAGGGGTAGTGGATGCCCTAATTTCTTACCACAATTTATAGCGTTCAAAGGGCCATCACTTTTCATTAACTAAAAACAACTTTGCATCTGCCTCCTTCCCACTTCGACTAATAGCTCTTGGATTCTTGAATATTCAAGGCTAAAAGGTAGAACAACAAACAGAGATGTGGAAGAATAACAAATTCAAAGAGAATCCTAGAACCATTTTTAGTCCTACACTGTTGGGCCCAGTAACAGATGATTCCATGGCTGCTGATCTTGATCCAAGCCACAACTTACACCATTATGAGGCAAGATCTGGAACATAGACTAGCTGCCTTTAACAATGAGGTGATGGAATTAAAAGCCTAGTCACTATAGCCTGCTCCTGAGACAGATGCAAGGAAAAGACCTGTACCATCCAATTCGTATAGCATGGGTAAAGGGTTTTATAGCAATATTTATTATCAGATACATTCACAAAGTAAATATGCTGTAAATTCCAAAAGAAAAGCATTCATTTAAATTCTGTTCACTGCTGCTTTCTTTATTCACTACACTAGTATAGTGCTTGAAACAGTAAATAGATGTTCAGAGAATGAACGAACCAAGGCTCAAGAATCACTGTTACCAGCTCCTTGGGTCTCTTCTTTCCTCTGATTGTCTCACCAATCCCCTAAAGCCTACCTGACAACCATGGTAAATATCCTCAGATAGATATATCCCATGGGGGGGTGTGATGGGGGGCAGTTGGTGACTGTTATGAATGGGACACAGCAATGATGAATATCCCAGCCAAGAATATAAATAGCATCTCCTGATACTGTTTCAAGATACAGGTTTAAAGTTATACAACTTGAAATCAAAAGCAGAAAACAACATGATGTTTAGAAAGTCAAATTTATCCAGATTTGAGGGCATTATTGGAATTATTCAAAATGTTAAAACTTTCATACTAGCTAATAGGGACTTGGGTTTTAATGTTAGTGTTAATTGGAAGACTTGGAAAATTATTGCAGCCAATATAATGATTAGATTTTAACAGACCTTAAGCTGAAAATCAAATCATAGATTAAAATTTAAATCAAAGAAAATAAAAAATATTTAAACAATAAAAACATATGTTCGTAATTCAATTTATTTGGTAAATCACAATACAGATATAATTTGATGTTTTATCTGGAGCATTGAATCAAACTCATAATTAGGGTACTATTTGAATTACATTACTTATACCCACCAATAATAAGAAAGAAATTTCTCTTTTCTTTCTTTATATTTCTCAGCTCATACCCTAAATGACAGTGCCTCCTACCTTTCTATTTATATATTTTTTTACCTTTCTATATTGCACCTCTATTTGTTGAGGTATTTTCTGTTCTCTTCTCATTTTACATTAATTGTGGTAATTTCATTATTCTCACAGCTCTAACTCTTAACTTACCCATCTTCCTAAATCATTTCAAACTAATCTCATCCAAGATCTCTTTTCTGAGATTCAGGCTTATGTATGTATTCAGACATCTCTAGATGTTTTACAGGCCTTAAACTCACCATGTCAAAGCGGAGCCCATCAGCTCCTGCCTAAACTTTTAAATCACAATACCTTTCTAATATTTCTTATCTCATTATCTATTTAGTTACTCCAAATAGTGCAAAGTCAACATTAACCACATTCTCTATACACAATTTAATCATCAAGTTATATCAATTCTACCTCCTAATGTTCTCCCTAATTTATCCACTTCTGATTTAAGCGATCTTTGTCCTTGGACTGCCATATTATGTAAACCAGTCTCACAGGGTCTGATCCAGGCTCGACCACTGCAGCCTCCAATCACTCTTCACCCTGCAGCCAGAATGATCCTTACAAAAAGCAAAATCGATCACTGTATCTTATCAGACAGAATCTTTCAAGATTTATTAGTTTAGACACACAATCTGACATTAAAACCTTTCATGATCTTCCCCATTCCTTTACCTATGTGACTAAAATTATTTTGAACTGCTGAAGTAAATCCATTACTCTCTGTTATAAACTGAACTGAATTGCTCTCTAATTCACATGTCGAAGCCCTAACCTTTCATGTGTCTGAGTGTAGGTAGGTTCTTTAATGAGACAATTAAGGTAAAATAAGTTAACAAGGGTGAGGCTCTTATCCAATAGGACTGATGATCATATAAGAAGAGGAGGAGACTACAGGAGTGCACACACACACAGAGGTAAGGTCACAGGCGGACTCAGTGAGAAGGTGACCATCTGCAAGCCAAAGAGAGAGGCCTCATGGAATCCAACCATTACAGCACTTAGATTTTGGACTTCTAGCATCCAGAACTGTGAATAAATAAATTTCTGTTGTTTAATTCATTTAGTCTGTGGTATTCTGTTATGGCCATTCTAGTCGACTGATATACCCTCCTTCTATTTGCACCTAGAAATACCCCACTCCTCACTTTCTGCATCTCTTCTGCATGCCCCCTAATGGACCGATTAATTCCTCCTGGTCTTTCATGCGTCAGTGAAACTATTAATATATCTAACAATCCTAAACTTTCTTTTAGGGCAGGGGTCCCCAACCCGTGGGCCATGGACCAGTACTAGTCCATGGCCTGTTAGGAACCAGGCTGCACAGCAAGAGATGAGCCGCGGACAGGTAAGTCAAGCTTCATCTGTATTTGCAGGCACTCTCCAGCACTAGCATCATTGCCTCAGCTCCACCTCAGATCATCAGGCATTAGATTCTCACAAGAGCACTAAACCCTGGCGTCACAAAAACTAGGGACTACTGCTCTAGGCAAAACTAGATTAGCTCATAGATAACAGACACTGTAGTTCCTTATTATATTTAAATGGTCTAGATTTTAAATTCAACCAAAATGCAAATTATTTGCAAGCAAGTAATCTTATACATTCTTTTATTACCAGGACCTAAGACAGGCACTCGAGTTACATTTGTTGAATAAATGAATGAACAGTACCTAGTCCACAGCAGATGTTCAGTAGCTGATAAATAACAGAAAAACAAGTTATGTCAAAAGCTTTTGCTGAAATTAAGGGAAATTTCAAGTGACTATAAGTAAAGAGCTGAGAGTAACTGGAAAAATTCTGTATAAAAGCAAGTCAAGGGAATACCCAGCACTTCAGTTTGATGTCTAGACCTATGGGTAGCACAGGATATACAAACAACAAGAAACATGGCAAAGAACAGATCTGATAGCATACTGGAATAGATTGAGACATAAGTAACTATTCTACATCAAATAGTTTTGTGCATTTGTACAAGGGTGAAAATTTCATCTCCTTAGTTTCTTTTTCCTCCACATATACCTTTAGGAAAAAAATGGTTATAAAATAAACCTTTTAAGATTTCATGAGATATTTCATGTTTGGTCTTTCTAATGGTTCTATTATGTCTCTTCAAAGGGGCACTTTTCTACCAGAGCAAACTTGAAAGAACAGAACATTTATTCCAAAAGCAATTTCCTTCCCCAGTTATTTTCTGTACTCCCTTGGCAGTGTTTTTCGACAGTTTTACTTGAATAAGAGCTTATTTGGTCCTAAACCAGTTTCTCTTGCTGTAGTCAAGTCTCCGACATTTGTGCATGACCCTGATCCTCTACCATGGATGTGATTACAATCACACAAGGGCATATTTTATTACAAATGAGTTCAAATATTTATCTGAAAAATTAAAGCAAATTCTTATAAAATATATTTAAAAACACATTCTCTTTCTGTTTTTTAATCCATTCAAAGAAATTGTACAGTTTCCCAAATGGAATTTTCATGTTTACAGGAAAATGTTAATTATGATGATGATGATAATAATGATTTCTTATAATCATATAATATAAAGTTTGCAATAGGCTGGTTTATACCAACCCTGGGAAAAAAGAAGAATTAATTTTTATATCCCTATTTTACAAATAAAACGGATGGAGGAAAGTTAATTTACTTAAAATTGTTAAGTTTTTCAATGAGCAGAGGCATTGTAGAAACATCCGGGGCCTGTTCTTTTGTTTTGCAAATAAGAGATGTGATGTAGATGACTTTACCAAGATCAAACATCTAGTAAGTGGTGAGTCTCTCCCCTGACTGCCCTGTAGACAGAGCTGTGTAGGCAGCTGGACTCTTCTGATGCATGAGCTCCAACCAAGATTAAAACCAGTTTCAGGAAAGATACATTGATTATTTTTCAACCGCAATTTGTAAGAGTTGAAAGTAATCAAGAGGCCCCAAGCAGCCCTGAATGTCAGTAAGAGAAGCCTTCCTGGAAAGCTCAGAAAACTATTAACAAGACCTTGTAGAGGATTAAGACCTTGACGTGCTTTTTTGTTGTTGTTGTTGTTTTGAAACCTATCTGGCCCCCACCTACCTGGTTGTCATTACAGTGTTTTCTGCTTCTCAGGTTTCGGGGATGTCTTTCCAGAAGAGCACCCTGCACCACAAGTAGGATTTTCAATCTTCTCCAGCTTTGCATCTTTACTCTTACTGCCCTATCACACTCCTACCAGAGATTTTAAGAAAGCTTACAGGAAAGGAGCATGAGCTCATTAGAAAAAGGCATGGGTTCATTAAGTCAGAAGGGGGTTTAAATGCAACTAAATTCAGCAAGCATTCATGGAATACTTTTGTGTATTTACAAAAGGATTTTAAACTTTGTCACCAAGGTCCTGACTGAAATATGGTGATTAAAAAAAAAAAGTCTATTTTTCATATAGGGAGCTATATAGCGGTTTGCTTTTTTGTTAACTGAACTCCAAATCTGTTCTTTTGTTAGCCCCTTAGTTTTCTCTAATCTCTCACTCAAACCCTGACCAACTTCCAAATTTATCTCTAATCTTATGAATCTTCCTCACAATCAGGCAGTTTTCTATCAGGGCAGCAAAAGCAATCACTGCAGCCCCTTCCTGGTACCTCTCCAGCTATTTAGGTTCCTCTAAGAGGTTTAAAATCATTTTCCTTTCTAACCAGCCACTTCTGCCAAACTAGCTTGGATCTCATCAGGTAAAGAATAATTACCATTTTGTTCTCTAAACACACTTCACATATCACTCCGCAGATTCCACCTGCCACGCAGTTGTGGATTCTGGGAAGGAAATAAGGGCAGTTGCATACTTCCGGCTCCATGGTAATAGTATCTTTATGAAAGGACAACACAGGTGCTTTTCACTGGGAGATTCCTGATACTTTACCACAGTTCCCCAGTCAGCTCAGCCTTTGAATCTCATTCCTCAGGTCACCCTTCCTACCTCATCTTCCCCCTCCCCTTTTCCTTTCTTCAGCCCCTTCAAACAGTGCTGCCAGTGTTTGTGCTCTGAATGGTGTTTTAAGGTTGCAGTCCCCAGGTGTCTCAAGCTAACATTCCTGGGGCAGAGAACATTTATAGTTCAGCACATGTTTTCATAGTCAATGGGAAAAAATTCTTCCTTTACTCCTAATAGACTTTCCTCAGTAATATGTTTCATGGCAGCCTTGGATGTGTGGGGAGACTGACGTTGCCAGAATATTTCTCTTTTACGGCTTTTGTTGCTTTGACAGCTTTGATTTTATGGCAACTTTAATCATGTGTGTCCTATTCCTTCACCTCTGGCATTTTGAAAATATTCCATTTCTCTATCGCTGGAACCATAACTGCCTTCAACAAATTATGATTCATCAAACTGCTTCCCCCATGTCCTTCTACTACATCCACAGGGGAATCTCCAAAGGGAGCTGCATCGAGCAAACAAGGCAATGCTAAATGCTCATGAGTGAGAAAATCTATTAATTAAAATGGGGAGGAGAAGGGAGAGGAAGGAAGAAAAATTACATGGATAAGTTAATGCAGCCCCAAGACACCACCAGCAGTAACTTACGTACAGACACTTTAAACATGCTTTATGAGTCTGTTTACTGTATTCACAACTATCATGAAACAGTGTGCTATCAAGTATAACAACAGTGTACATGTGTTATCTTAAAGATACAATGAGTCAATAAATCATATCTGAGCTATAACAATATTATATTTTTCTTACTTGTATATTCATAGGATAATGGAAGTGGAAATGAAAAAGAGCTGGAGATGGAAAAGACCAAATAGGTTATATATTCAATCTTGCTCTGACAGAGGCTCAATCTAGAGCAATGCATCTTAAATTTTGTCATCTGGAAATTAGTGCATTCTCTGTGTCATAGCTTTCAACCATTTTTCTTGGCAGTTTGTTCCTGAATAGCAGAGTTCTTAGACTTTAGTTGCTTTATCTTAAAATCAGAAGTAAAATTTGCCTTTGCTAATTTTCTCACCCTATCTCTCATTCTAATTTCCTGGCCACTACATAAAAATTTCTTTTGTCATGAATATTTCAACTATTTTAAAATTGCTTGGATTATTTCCTAGTTCCTACTATTCATTCAAGATAAATCCAGCAGCTGTTTCTCCTTCTTTCTTGAGAGGCTATCCCTAGAAAATATATATTGTCTTTATGCCAACTATATTATGAATACTGTTTTCTCAAGAGAGTGAGATTAGGACAATGTCCAGAAGATCTCTGCAAAGGGAAATAAATGCCTCTCCTCAGACACCCTCTTTCTAGCACTCCCAAAACTAGGGAAAGATTTGCCTATGAGCCCCTGTAGCTTTCTTTCTTTGCCCTAGGAGCTATTTCTGACAATTGAACATCTATATTTCTGATTACTCTGTTTCACTTAGCACTTAAATCTTACTTAGCTGTAAGCCTTATTTCTGTTCCAAGACTGTATGGTCCATTTTTATTTTTATGCTTCTTTTCTGCAAACAGTGCATTGTTTACACATTTTATAAAAGTGTTATTTACTTCTTTTTATACATTATTAAAGAGTATTTTCATCATGAGTGAAGTTAATGTCAGAGTTTATAACTATCTTTCCAAATTGATCAATTCATGGGCATTTAAAAATATCATAATGCTTTGTTTACAGTCAATTTGTTTGTAGTCCAAAAGCTGAGCTAGTTTTCAAATTGATGGCTTTCAGATAACCCAGAAAAAGATACACACACACACACACACACACACACATACACACACACACAAAATAATTTATAGAATTCATCATTATCTGCAGTATATAAATGTGACATTGATACAAAAAGATAAAGATTGTCTTAATACTTTATTCACTTTTTACCTTCAGATCTGGCATAAAGTAAATGTTCAATAAATAAACACAGAATTAAATGTGTATTTTCATATGATACGTTATTTGTTCAGAGCCCAATAATTTTAAGTGTTTAACTTTTCTATACAAAACACTTAGTTTTAATTCACAAATATAAAATCAAGGATTAAAAAATTCTTATGTAGATGTCCAGAAATTGTGCTGTACAGTTTACATGTATTAAGTCTAAACCTTGCAAGATTTCTGCAAGTCAAAGGAGCAAACTAAGATAGATGTTACTTGCCTAAAATCACACACATACACACACACACACAAGATTAAAAAACAAAGATAGCATTAGAATACAGTTATATTTCCACAGCATCTGGGGGGCTATGAAGAATACGGATTGAAAAGAGAAAAGACCAGAGCTGAGAGTCAGTCAAATGTGGGAGCTCTGTCAATAGTCCAGATGTGCATGATGGCGCAGAAGCATGAAACAGTATAATAATATTGACCACGTGAAAAATTAAGGATATGTATGAAGGGGAGCTGCAGTGACTATAGTGGGAACAGAAGCCTGGTCATAAAGACTTCGCTCTTTGCTGCAAAACAAGAGCTTAAAGTTTATTCTAATGGAAAAAAAGAGTCATAAAAGAGTTTTAACCGAAAAGATTCTAAGGATCCTTCCAGCTTGTAGCATTAAGAACTGACTTGAAAAGAATTAGAATAGATAAGGAAACCTGCTAAGATGGGTTCTTCAATAGTCCAGGTAAAAAATGAGGAGGCCTTGAACTAAGGTAAGGGCAATGAGAGCAGAAATAATGAGTAATGATAATTAATTCACTTGTGGTGGAGAGATGAGAAAAAGAAAGATTAACGCACTAATAACTGAGTATATGGTGATGCCCTCCATTAAGGTAGAAATGTAGAACACAGAAACTATTACAAAAGAAAACATGCATATATATACGGGAGTGGAGACACTGAAGGTAAGGGAGGCAGGGATTGGAAGAGATTGTTTAGAGATCAAGTTCAATTTGGTACATGGTGAGTTTGATGGACACATCCAGTCTAGTAGAAGATTGATGGTTATAAGATCATGGGAAGAGATGATATTGTTCATAATAAATATAAAAAGTTGTATTCTTAACATTCAGGATTTTTCAAATTATATATACCAAGAATCTACATTAGGTACTATAATACTGTAGTTCTGAAGTAAAGCTTAGGCTAACAAAAGCCAGCTTACCAACTAATCAAACAAAACACTGACCATGCCTAACAAAATACATCTGTAGGACCTCTACCAGATGTATAGAGCCACAAAGTCTCTAGGCTACCACTGTTTTTGTAGATAGTACAAGCTATGGGTCACAACCTATTTGATACTCTTGAAATTAATTTAGTAAAATACAATAAAAGTTTAAGTGAAATTTAGCAAAATAGGCAACGTCAGAGATAACTGCACATAGAAGAACAACTAATATTTTTATATCCATTTTACATGTAGATATTGTGTAGATATATGTGGTGTGTGTGTGTGTGTGTGTGTGTGTGTGTGTGTGTGTGTGTGTGTGTAGGGACTGGTTTATAATTTAAAATAACTTTTCTCTTTCACAGTCAAAACATTTTAAAGCCACTGGTGTAGTGGTCAAATTCTATGAAAAAAACTGAGCCAGATATTAAGAGACATGATTCTATTTCTAATTTCATTACCTATACATTGTTGGTTTCTGTGCAAGTCAAGATCTCTAAATGGCTTTATTATTTATAAACAGAGAATATAATAGCACTTGTAAACTACCTCACTGACAGCAATTTAATAAGACCATTGATGTCAAGTGCTTTGAAATCTGAGAGAGATGGTCTATAAACAAAAATATCACATGAATTTATTTAACTTTTGAAAAAATATGATAGGTTATTTGAAACAATTCTTCTTTGATGCATGAATTTCCTGTTAATTAACTATTTTAAATTGCATTTTATTGTTTACAATGAACCCTAACATACAAAATAATTTCGGCTCCCAATGGAAATCTATGAAGTAGGCGGGATGAGCGGCTATATTCAGATTTTAAAAATGAGGATACCAGTCTCAGAGGTTAAATGATTTACCCAAGGCAACCACATATATATTAATCAATTCGTATGAAGCTGATGGATCTCATAACACTTTATCTCCATTGCCCATTGAGGCCAATTTTGTAGATACACTCTCTAAATAACCCCATTTTTCTAAGAAAAAATTGTTTCACTTTTTGTTCAATTCTCACAAGAAATTGGTGGATGCCCACCCATAATTTTCTCCTTCCTCATTACTAAGGGAACCCCAGTTTTATCTGGATATCTATACTGCAAGAAATATAATTCTGTTCTCAGCTCAAGAGCAAGTATTGAATAATTTAACTCTATCAAGCTTAAACTATTCTTACAAATGACTGGCTTACGGATAGGCATATGACCCATCTGGCCAATGAGACCTAGGAAGTGGTCCCCTAAGTCTAAGGGGAAGACTGATTTAAAAAACAACACAAAGAAAGTATTGCCATTTTGTTGGTTTGGATGTTGACACATCTGGATGTGACTACTGAAATTGCAGCAGCCATACTACAACCGTAAGGGGAGCTGGTCTGAGGACCAGGACAATTCCTGAAGGTGTGGAAATAAGAAAACAGACAAAGCCTTAACATCTGATGACACTGCTGAGCTGCTGAAATGTCAGCCTTGGGGGTCATTCTGTAACAGAACTATTTATATGTGAAACAATAAACTTTCTCTGAAGTTAAGCATTTTGAGTTATATTTTTTGAGTTGCATCCGCATCCAAACATACCCCACCCAATAAAAATCTCTATTACATTTGGTCTACGGGTCAGACTTTTGAGACTAAATATCTTGTCTCCACTTAACTGCTTTTTGTTTTACCATTTTATCAGTAACTTAGAAGTATTTTAATTTTGTGTATTTTTATCTAGTTAATTAAATTAGTATCTTATGCTTGCTTTTATTTTAATTGAGGAACTATTTTTCAGGAGATATGTATATATATTTCTCAAATATAAATATATATTTATATTTAAGAAGCTTATGCTTCATAAACCATTCAGAAACAAACTAAATAAATAATGACTTAAAATATATAAACAATGCACATGTTAATAATCATCTCTCTCAACTGTTTAATTTTGAAGATGTTTAGTTGACTTATTTCATACTTTTTGACCCACTGTGTCAAAATGTATAGTATAGTAAATGTGTTAAAAAAGGGGTATACTAACCTATCCAAATGATGAAGACATGAACGACCTTGGAGTGGCATCTAACCTCTTATAAAACTGTAGTCAAGCTTCATTCTGTGTGTTTATGCATACTTTTTCTAGGTAGACTATTCATTGCTTTTATCAGTCAAAAAGATTAAGAATGACTGTGTATGATTAAAAAAAACTATTACTACTTTTGAATCAGATTCATACAAGCAAACACTTCATCAAATAAAGAATGATTTGATCTCTAATTTGTCACTTCATATAAACATAACTCATGTCATTGTTTATATATAAGACTATATCACTTAACGGAGGCTGAAAATACTAGAAGTATTAGATTTCTCTTTTTTATAGAAAGGAAGATATCAATTAGGCAACTGGGTTTTTGATTCTGTACCATTTTATCTAATACCTAATTAAATAAGTATATAAAAACTGTAGAAAAAAATCTTTAGAATGGTACAGTATTTATAAAGTTATATCACTAAACTTTGTAAGACTAAGCCTAACATATTTATCATAGCATCTACCATTTCAGGTTTAACTACGAAAACTTCATCCAACCCTCTACTCCATTCACTCTTAGGGTCTAACTATAAAGTACTCTTCTCTCTAGAATGAAAACTTTTATTTTTCTGAGTCTCTGAATATACTATTCCCTCTTCCACAATGCTTTCTCTTAACTCCTTCACTTGTTGTCTTGTTTATGTCTTATTACTCAATATTTTTTCCAGAGTCACCTCCTCTGAGAAGAACTTCCTAAGAAGAGTATGATGCTCCCTCTACTTTGCTCTCATAGGACCTCAGGAACTCATTCAACAAATATTTATTCAATGCCTACAAGTATTTATTTAATGCATCTAAGCACTGGGGATACAGCTGTAAAGAAAACAACATTTCTACCATCACAGAGATAATATTTTAGTTGGAGTAAATAGGTAATAAGCAAAGATGCATATAACATATTGCAGAGGTAATAAGTTCTCTAAAGGAAAAAAAAAATCCAGGTAAGCAATCACAGTTGGGGGTGGAAGACAGCTATTATAGATAGGGTGGGGAGAAATATCCTCTACCACAGTGTCATTTAGAGCTGAGTGAGAAATACAGTAACTACTTAGGGGAAGAGTATTCAAGAAAGAAGAAACAGCAAATGCACAAACCTGGAGGTAGGAGCATACTTAGAATGTGTAAAGAAAAGAGGAGGGACAGAGGGAGTGAGGTAGAATGAGAGAAATGGGAGATAAGTTTAGAAAAGTAGCCTAGGGCCAACTCAGGCTCTTATAAGCCTATCAGGGACTTGTGGCTTTTATTTTAGTAATATTAAAGTATTAGGAAATTTTGAGCAAGATGTGACATGACCTTATTTCAATTTCTAAAAGCTCACTTTAGCTGCTCTGAGTAGTGTGTATGTTTGTCAGTGAGGAAGCAGGGAGACCTAGAAGAGTCTCCTATGTATGATACAGTGCTTCAGGTGAAAACTAGTAGTGCAGCTTGTCCTGGGGTGACTGCAGAGTCAGAGAAATAAAAACTATGAACACTTACAACTTTTATAATGAAGTTTTTTATGGAAGAGAGCAGAGAATGATTAATACACTGGAGAGGGCAGTGAAATCAATAGATCATTATTACTAAGATATAGTTTAACATATGTTATCCTGATGAGCAAGATGCAGTTAAGATGAAACTGTTGATAATATAGGATTGAGGGGCTAATTGTCGTGTTCTTTGGTAGGTGAGAGAGGATAGAATCCAGAATGCAAAAGACAGAGGAGGCTTTCTGGACCAGGGAGAGGTAGTTCCACTAGTATAGTGTGCAGGAATGCACAATACCTAGGTGCAGACACAAGTGGGATAGTAGATTTGCTGGTACAACCATATAGACAGGCTCTTTGCCATCCTATATTTGGGAGGAAGAGAGGAGAGGGATGTGGTAAGAAATTATCTCAAATGTGTAAGAGGTAGTTGACTGAACAGAGACCTATCATGGTAGCTAGGCAGCACTGAGAGGTTTTATAATATTCTGGGTGCTGAGTGTAAAGTGAGATCAGTCAGTATTCACGTGTGAGAATGAAGGAAAATAATTCATATTTATATAATAACTGACTACAGAATAAACCAATAAAGAAGAAGTAAGGAAAAAAGTGATAGCAATGCACAATGAAAAAAAGTAGGACCATGTGTTCAAAGACTAATTAAAGCAGGAGAACTTGAAAGAGTGGCCTGGAGGAAAAGGTGGTAATTAAGGAGTGAGGCATCTGAAACTAGTAGCACATTTTGGTGTAGCTTTGGGAGTAAGTAGCTGTGGTGACATGGAAGAGGAGATTGTAAGAAGTATTTTATTGTGTTCTATTTTTCTTAGAAAGGGAGACACACTGTGTGACAATATTAGGCAATTCACAGGATCTTTGGGAAGTCCAAAGATTCACTAGAGATTGCTCAATCAGACAATATTCAAATTACAATTTCAAAAAATTGATAACAGGACAGCTTTCCACTGCTGCTAAGAACTCCATATTTTCCTGCCTATGTAGATCACTAGGTCCAATTGTTGGAAAACATATGACACCGGCTATCTGATGAGGAACTGGGTCATCTGAGCCTCTATTTATTTCAACATGACTATCTTAAGAAGGTGCAGATCTCTGGTCATGTTTGAGAATATAGAACAGTAAATATTTATTTATTTATTAAACAGATATTTGCTGTGCTGCTACTATGATTAGATATTCTTCTAGGTATTGGGCATATTGTGATAAATAAAAGAGATAAAAATCTTTACTGATGGCAATTATAATTTTAGAAAAAAAAGGCACATTTTCCATATTGTAATTACCTTTAAGTGATTACAAAATTAAAATATGTTTATGGTATGACAGAAAAACGTAAGAAGAAAACAAAATCACCTATAACATTAATGTAACTCTGTGCTTTTTGATACACATTCATGCAGTTTTTTCCTAGATACAAAAACATAAATATTTTATTACAAAAACATAATGATAGCTAAGCATAGTTTTCTATCTTGCTTTTATTCATTTGACATTAATTTACAAATATTTTCCTATATCATTTTTCTGTTTTTATAACATTTTTAAATGTGTTCATATTAATCTGTCACATGAGAGTCACATCCGAGCCTCTTTTGTTGACTGACCATTTATACTGTTTTCAATTTTTCATTATTATAAACAATGCTGCAGTGAACATCCTTGTAGGTACCTATTTGCACATTTATCTGATCCTTTCTTTTGAATAATTTTATAAATATAAAATTGCTAGGTTAAAGAGACTAAAGGTTGTTAATATATATGTCAAACTCTCTTCTAGAAAAAATTTTAGCAATTTCATTCTCAGCTGCAGTGTGTATGAGACTGTCAATTTCCTACACCCTAGCAGATTCTACTTTTTTGATTATTAATCAATTTCTGATGATTCAGCCAGTGGTTCTCGCAGTAGTGAGAAAGGTAGGTGGATGGCTGTTGCTAGATGATAAGTCAACAGATTTTTTGATATGTAACATTTATCCACAAGGATTACCCTGTGCCCAGTGGGATCCTTACCTGTTTCGTGCTGATAGGAATGCTTAAGAAACTTCTGAAGGAAGAAAAAGAGGAGAGCAAATCTGTCAGTAAAGTCACCCTTAGCATGATTACTAACACAATTTTTATTAATAAACAATATTAATCACAGTGAAAATATATTTAAATAATGTACTAACCAGTACAATTTAGCTCAATAGATATGTTTGTACCTGGTACACAGAGCTATCAAGGGCAAATGGAATTATGGTTAAGATTGCACATTATGTATCATTAAGCTACAAACACTGAACAATAGAGAGAGCACATAAGCTTGTTCCATCTCTTGGAAAGTCCACATCTTATCCATACATAACCTGTAGAGTCAAAAGAACAAATGATGCTTAAGTGGATAGTCATTGTTCTTCTGTTTGCTCCACTTTTCAAAATGTATTAGTTAATATTTATTGATGCACACTAAGTATCAAAAACATTACAAACATTAGCTCATGCGATCCAAATAATTATGTTAGGATTAATCTCCCCATTTTATTGCTCAGATCCAAATAAATTAAGTTTATAGGTAATAAATAATATACGGTATTCTGGATTTGAAATCAGATTTATCTGACTCCAAAGCCCATATGCAATTTTAAGCTTTATGCTAAACTGTTGCCTGAGTTGTGCTCCATCACCAGTTAACAGCTGGGTTAAGAAAAAATTCCAGTGAGGCAAACCCAGAGGTTACTTGACTCTAATTCATTATAATCCCTTCTCACCCTCCAATTCAGAAAACTCTGAAATTTGGAAAGCAAAGCTGAGCCTGTGTGAACTGGTAAAACCACTCAGAGTGCCCAGCCCTTTAATTATTCTCATCAGTGCTGGCACAACCCTCCTCTCTCTCTGCACAGTCTAAACCCATTAGGCTTTACATCTCTCCATACCAGGAGAGCTGCTCATAGCAAAGATTAGAAAGCCCCTATCCTAAATCGTAAGGGATACCTCTACTACACCTTTATAAATCCACCAAATAGGGGCCAGTTATGATCTGTATTCAGGCTTTTAGTCAGTATTCTCTTGTTTCTTATCAATTATGCCCCACTGCCTGGCTTCAACCTTTTTCATTCATTTTCCATCTGTTTGACCTGGTCCCACTCTGACACACTCACTCTGTCTTAGCAGAGCCAGATCTTTACATAGTCTTTTAAAAATGGAAGTTCACTTTAAATATCCTCGGGGTTCAGACTGTTTCTTCTGAATGAGCTTCTTTTGAAAGTTGTACTAAAAACATATCTATAAATTTCTTCCTGTAACCTTCATAACAATTCTAAGGAACAGATCCTTATTTACAAGTTAGAAAACTAAGGCACAAGCAGATTAAGTGGCTTGTCTAGCTTTTATGTAATGGATCAAGATTTGAACCCAGGTTTTCTAAACCCAGACCAATAATTTTCCACCTTATAATGTTGACATGAAACCACTCAAACCAGGCCTAAACACCTTTTGAAACTAAAATGATTCCTTTTCAGATCTAGATTTAATCATATTCAACTGAAAAAATTTTTTCCATATCCTGCCCATGTGGGTTTCTCACCCATGGCACCAGGCCGAAAGACAGACCCATGAATCACACAGGTAGCTACCACCTTGTATATAATCTACAATTTCAGACATGAAGTATGATTAACAAATAGAAGCCAATGCTTAATAATAAATGGAGGACTTAACTGATCTATGCAAAACTTAAAATGCATAGAGAAATTATGAAAGTATAAAAGTATCTTACTGCCTGTCTTAGACCCCACATGGTCCCCTCAGCAAGATATGTCATCCCAATGTGAGTCTCAGGCAAAGGTATCCCAATTAGTAAGAGACCTTAGGCATTCTCAACATGGAAAATAGCATTCAAAAGAATTGTGATTATATAACATACCATATTCCACCCCACCCCACCCTCCAAATAAAGAGAAAAAGAAAAATTCTACTTTATAGTTCTCGTTTAATTGCCCTCATAGTTTAATCAGGAAAGAGAATAATCCTACCTTTTCTCTCTAACCTTTGATCTGCTTCCTACCAGGGTTTATTTCATTTTCTCAAAACCACAAAAAGAATAAAACAAGGTGATCAAGGCTGAAGTCATCCCTTTTGCAGTTTTCCCTGACTTGACACACTTTTTATTTCTAAGTCGACTCATGTAAGATTTTTATTTAATAAAGTACAAGATTACTATTGCTGATTGTTACAGAATTTAACAAAATGCTTCTTTATTTAGATTAAACAATATTTTTCTTAAACTCATTGTAATAGTTATGTTAACTGATTGCAATTAAAATTCTAGTTTGCACTGAGATAGTATGACCACTATATCAAAATACACAAGCCTTGGAATTGATAGAGCTAGTTTACAACAAAAGAGTTAGTTTCTGAGGCAGTCCTTAGGTCATGCAGAATATTACTGGAAATTTTATTAGGCTTTAAGTAGACATTGAGCAGCATTATGAATACAAATACTATTGGTATTCAAGTTTGCGTGAATTTTATAATCTCAAATTTGCACAAATTGTATAATCACTGAAGCCACTGCAGGGGTTACTTAGAAAGCACATGTGCAGTATTTATCATTGATTCTTGTCTATAAACAAAAACTTTTATCATGCCTCTCTATAGCATTTTCTTAAATGTCATTCAGTATTAACCAGAGCAATAGAATAATAATATTTTCAGAATCAGGATTAGCATTTAATTTGTTGCTAGACATTTTCAAATGTGAAGGAAGTAACCTTTCGTCCTTTTCTGGAGGAAGAGAGGTAAAGGACACTTGACCAATGCTCATGTTTATCTTAGTCCAGAAAATATGTTACATTATACCACTTTTCTTTAACATCAAAGAATGGTCACTTCCTTACTTGTATTTGTCTGAGTAATCTTTTTTATAAATTTGAGTTAAGGAAAATTATATTCTCTAGAATTATAGAATTTCAAAAATTTGAATGGACCTTTGTGATTAATGAATCTATGCATGAAAAACTAAGGCTCAGAGAGGCTGTGATTCTTTCTTTAAAAATCACTACATATGTGATTTTTCTAATCTTACTAGAAGCCTGTTAAAGATGTTTTCCAAGAAGAAAAATAAAACAATAAATTGTGAATATGGTCAATTATTGTTCACTAAATTATTTTGCTTTAATAAAAGGTCAGTATGGTAAAAATTTAGTTTCTTTTCACTGTCATTTGTTAGACATTTCACTTGACAAAACAGAAAATGTCTTTTGTGCTGTTTGACTACAATTCTTCTCATCAAGTCAAATTATTCGCTTAATTAGAATTAGAAGAAATGTGGCGTATTTTAAATAACCCCAAAATATATTGTGGCACATGTAAATTTCCATGATTCCACTTTTCTGTTTGTAATTGGAAACTGCCAGAGACCTCATCAAGATTTTAGGATTCTCTCATGATCCTTTCACAGTATAGTTCCAATCCATGATAACTAATATTAGTGGTGTTTTCCATTCTCAAATTCAGTCAGAAATGGCTTCTTTATCATCTTGAATAAATGAAACATAAAAAATGTCTATATCAGGATGGTTCTCTGTTCTCTCATCTTTTCCCCCAAATAAATTTTTTCTTTTCCTCTCTTAATTTATTCCACTTACCTATATTATAAAAATTATTCCTTCTCACTTTCTATGAAAATTTAATCCCCCAGGCCTCTTCCTAGGTTTCTCAATTAACCTTTCCATAGTTCCTCTTACACTTTCATCTTCAAAAAGTCTAAGGTAACTCTTGTTTTAAATAAACTTCTGCCAATTATGTTTTGTTAATTTAGCAATAACTCTTTCTAGTAATTCTAAATGACATTTTTTGACTGATCATGGCCTATTATTTTCTAGGGAGTCTTTTCTGCTTTGATTTCAGCAATGATGAGCACTCAAATTTTATTTCAATTATTCATTTTGAATTTTCTATCTTATATTCCTTTGTTTCTGAGGACTCTGTTCTCAGTTCTTTGTTCTTCCATCTTTTTTCTGAGTCTTTCAATGATTTAAATCATTCTCTTCAACTATACCTTCTATATGGATGATTCCTGTGTTGTTCATAGAAGGCTAACCCCTAAATCTCTGGATTGCTTATGCAATGTTCTCACCAGGTATTTCTGGTAAACTGCTTCTCTAGGTCGGCTCTCCTATAATTGGTTCATTTCATCCATAAAGATCTCAAGATCCTTCACTAGATTCTCTGTGTTTTGGCTAGTAAATGAGAAAAGAGAGGGGGTGGGGTAGCAAGAAAGAGAGAACAAAGTATAATGCAGGAATCTTATGTTTGCTTTTGCTTTGAGTTTGGTTTTTGATGGTTGTTGTGATGGTGGTGGTGGTGGTGGTGGTGGTTTTAGACCTACCTTGGAAGCTGCATCCATCACTTTGAGTCTACATTACACTGGCAAAACTCAGTGGTATTATTACACCTAACTGGAAGGAAGACTGAAGTGTGGAGTCAAGATCTATCATGGAGAAATGGAAAGGTGTTCTAATAAATATATTGTGGTCTCTACCATGACTCCGAACTCTCTATCTCCAGCTCTGACATATATCTGAGCAAGCTCTCTATTCACTGATGCTTCTGGTTATATGGGCGTGGTTTTCTCATATTCTTCTCCAGCCCACAAAGTTCAAAATTGACTTAATCATATATTTATAAGATTCATACAATTCAAGTTTCATTTTGTTATGATTATTAAATAAATTAATATTTCTTCACTGCCTAAAGCAAATTTATTGCTCATAGAAAATCTTAAGTGCTTGTTAAAGAGGTAAGATTTAAGGGAAATAATAAAGAAGAAGAAATAAGAGGTTTCAGAATTATAAATCAGGAAGTCAGGTAATGCCTCACTAGGAAGGTGACAAATAGAGAGTTGAACTATTTTGATATCTTAGGAAAGAACTTTCAAGGCAGAGAAAACCTTGAGTACAGAGTGTTGAAGCAGGAGTTTGCCTAATATGTTGGAGGAACGAAGGAGATCAATGAGGGTAAATAAAAGCACAGTGAGAGGGTGAGAGTCACATTAGACAAAATTAGAGGAGGAATCAGAGAGCTAGATAGAAAGCTATGAAAGGGTTCATCTGGCTGTGATACTGAAAATACTTTGAAATGAGGGAAGAAACCATTTATGTAGCCACAGCAACATCAGATGAAAGATGTTGGTGGTTTTGACCAGAAAAGGAATGGCGGGATAGAAAAAGTGGTCAGATTTGAGGTGTGTTTTGAAATTAGAGTCAATAGATTTTGCTGTCAGATTAGATGTGGTTTGTGGGAAAGAAAAAAAAACGAGTCAAGGATTATTCAAATTTTTTAACCTAGCCAACTGGGAAACATAATTACAATAAAATGAGATGAGAACTATTGCTGAAAGAATAGACTGAGGAAGAAGATCAGAAATGTGGTTTTGGATGTATTAAGTGTGAAGTGCCAGTTGCCCCCCACCCAAGTTCAAATGTAAAGTACACTGCTGAATCTAGGATTAAAAAGGGTAGCCAGACTGAAAATATACACTTGGGAATTATCAGTGATGAATAGAAATTGGAGCCATAGAGTAGATAAGATAATCTAGGAAGTTAGCATAGTTTAATGAAAGAGAGAGAGAACATATCTAAGGACTGATCTCTGGAGTACTCAAGATTTATAGCAATTTATAGCAGATGCCAGCAACAAAATAGGGAACTGGGAAGGCATGGTGGATGAAAGTTAAGTGAAAAAAGCATTTCAAGAAAAAGAAAATATTCAACTTCATCAAATGGTCAACATTATTAAAAGATCCACTTTGTCAAACAGGTTAAAAAGAGGAACATGAATTATGAGTTAGATTCAGTAACTTAAAGGTCTTTGGTGAACCTAAAAATATGAGTCTCAGTGAAGCGAAGGAAGCAAAAGTGACGAGAGTGAAAGTCCAGTGGAGAAAAAAAATGATAAGGCAAGAGAATAGAAATATTTACTTCAAATTAAATTCTAGAGATCTTTCTTTCCCTTTGAATTATATACACTTCCTGCTGCTCCCAGCCACCTATTAGTTTACTCAGTCCAAACATCAAAAATCCAAATTTAAAGCATATTTTTCTCTGTCTTTTCTGCCACCAATTTTATTAACACCCCATTTGTTTGTCAAGAAATTTGGAAATTGTGTAGATCTTTTCCTAGAATGCTACCTCTACCCCTCACCTTATAGGAAGACTAGATTTTCAATGATGGTGCCACTTCTGCAGAACCTCTTGCAAGTAGAGAATGTTCACTTTGGACAATTTTATCCCTTGGACAATCAATTTGACTACATCATTGTCATCATAAACTTAAATTCTCTTTCTCCCTATTTATTCCTATTCAACAATGTTTTCATAGTCTGCAGTGGCTGTTCATATCTTTCAGGTTTCTATTTTCACTTCTCCCTCTCATTCTAGGATTATTTGGTTCACTCATTAAATCTCTACTGAAGCCCTGCTCCCATTCAATTCTCTGCTTGGCACTAGCTATACCAAGGTCCTTGACTTAAAGGATCTCATAGTCTCAAAAAAGAAAAAGAAGAGAATTAAAAGAATAAATCAATGAGAAATAATGAAGCAGAGAAGGATATAAACAGAATCCAACAAACAAGCCAATAGAAACACCTTCTGATACAATTTATTTCATGGTCTAACAGAGGTATTAAACAAATTGAGCCCAGAAGAATAAATAAGTGTAAGAGAGAGTCAGGAAAAGTCTGACAGAAGAAATGGCATTTGGTTGGGGAGTTAAAAGATAACCAGAAGTTTTATAAGTTCCATAAGGAGAAACTGTACAGAAGGTAATCCTAAGCAGAGCAGCTTTCTAGAGCAAAATAATGAGGCAAAAAATTCTGGTTTTCTAATAAAATAACCACCGAATTCAATGTTCCTGGAGTGTATAGCACAAGATGAAGTATTTGGAGCACTTCTTTAGGAACTTGAGATCCATGGAAAGTTTTTGCCAAAAATGGTTGAAGACATATATGTGTCTGTAAAAGCAAGGTTATTGGTAGTTAAGTGGAACACAGACCAAAAAAGATTCAATATGGTTAAGAAGAAACTATGGCAATCACTTAGAAAAATAAATGATAAATATCTCTAGAGTCAAGTTATCAAAAAAAAAAAAAAAGAGGAGTAGGTTTGGTAAATTTTTATGAAAATATAACTGAAAATATTGCTGACTAATTGGATTTAGGGGCTGTGAAGGGAAAAGAGTTAAACTTGATATTGGTGCTTTTATCTAGGGTAACTTGGTATTTACTGATGCATCAATAAGATAATGAATATGGAGATGTTTGAAATGGAGGAAATGGGAAAGCAACAAACAGGTCGGGTTTATAATGTCTGTAAAACATCTGGGTACATATGTCCAGTGAACATTTGGAAATTTAGATCTGGAGCTTATAAGGTATTGGGGCTGAGGATATTTATTTAGATGTCATCAGGAAGTAGGTGCAAGTTAAAGTTAGAATAGTGGTCTACATCCTCTGAGAGAGTGTCAAGTAAGAAAAAAGAAGATATCATAAAAAAGATATATATTTTGAAGGCTGTTAGAGTCGTATCCAGAATATAGTCTCTTTACCATCTATACTTGCCACCTATTTCTTCAATCTTATAACCAATAAAAACTGACAAGGCTTAGCTCCTAAACTTAAATCTTAAAAAGTACTAGACCCTAGAATTTTTTTTCTCCCAGTTGGCTTCTCTTTTTTTCCTTTTAAAAATGTGTTTATATTTTCAAAGAATGTCAGGTGCTTCCTTCAAGTTTCTCTTCTATAACAGTCATGTCCTGGTAGTCACACATTCACGTATTCTCCAATCGTTTGCTCAGAGTAACACTGTTTAATTTGAAGATTCTATGGTTTTAGTTCATTATGATTCATTTTGTTTTCTCTAATGTATACAAGTACTTTATTTTCAGAAGTTAGCTCTGGCATGTGGTGGATATTGCAGAGCTTACATTTAGGAAATAATTCTGTATCCCAGCACATTTAATACTCCATGTTGCCTTGCGTCTTAAGGGCCCACTAACCTGCACAGCTTTTTTATTATAAATTTTCTGGTTACATTCGCCTATGCAACAAAAACAACTCTTTTTTTTTTAGAGAAGACATATTAAGTTTACATCTGTGAAAAAGTACACAAGCATTATACCTAGATGCAGTATTTCTTCATTTCAGCAATAAATTGTGAGTTGAAGCAGAGGCAGAATAAAAAACCACTACAGTCTTACACTGGGATATTTTTAGACTTTCATATGAGCACATTCAGGTGAGAAACCATCCTTATTAATGGATTAGAAAGTTAATTGATCTGTAATATGCCTTAGAGTGGCCAGAGAAAATGGAAAATAAGGGTATTCATTCTGTGCCCCACTCATATATTAAGCTCTCCCTATGTACTTTTAACTTACACCATCAGCACTTAATATAGAGATAATTCATTTTAAAATTGAAAGGTTATAGGGTTATAATTTTTATAATTTCTCCTCGCTAATGCTTTATATATTATGTTTAAAGCATTGCAGTAAAATACATTCCAAGGATTTCTGCACCTCACAAATTTTATAGAAATTTCTTGGCCAGTGACTTAAATTCTACCCTATTTGAGATTGAATGTAATAACTACTGAATGAGGTAAGCAATAAAACTATTCTTACATGTATACACTCTCAAAGATTTTTAAACTCTACATATTTTAAGAATTTCAAAAATATTTTTAAAATATGAATTGGGTTCTGGGTTGTTAGTAATCCTCAACAAAATAATTTTATATCACCAGCAGATTTTGCAATTTATCTCTTTCTAACCCCATCTTTTCTGCCCCACACTCCCCTCACTCCAGGACATAAATATACTGAACCACTCTACTCATAGTATAGTCTTCGGGGTATCCATTAACATTTCATCTATAGAAAATCGCACAAAGTTCTTATTCTTTATTTTTTCTTCTATAAGTGGTTTAAGCCCTAATAGTACCTTTACTCTCTCATCTTCTTCTATGATTTAATTTTTTAAAAGTTTTATGAAAATTCTCTTAAACTTTCTATCCATCATATTTTATGAACTTATTCTCAATTTTTTTTTTTTTCAAAACAATTTTGCAGGTTAGTGAAGCAAAATTATTTTAGAGGAGTTTTTTTTTTTTTTTTCCATTTCTTATGAGTGGTTAAACACAACCACATTTAATAACCAGATTTTACTTATGTCACTCTGCTTTTGCAAACATATCCATTAGAGATATGGAAAAATCAATGTTGGATTGACTGTTGCAGAACACAGACTCTATGAAGACTCACGACCACTTCTGTACTATTTTCAGGATCAGTAATCTCAAGATTATGTGATCTGGAATTTCTTCCTGCCAGCATCCTGCCTTCCTTTCCAGAAGATGCTGCCCACACTAAAAGACAACATTCCCTTCCTTCATCAACAGCTGTAGATCTTTAATTGTTGTGTTGGATGTCACAGGCCTCTACCACGTTCCTCCCCCTTTTCCTGCCTTTGCCTAGTGAATGTGGAGGAGAATGTAATTCTCTTAGTCATTCATAAGGGCTCAAATGACAAATGAATTTTTTTTACCCCCGTTGCTCTCTAAACTTTCGGAAGTATCAAGTGAACCATAAGCCATTTCATGATATTCAACTTGGGTGACCATGCTGGGAACAGTTGCAATTTAATGCCTTCTTAAATGCATGATTATGGGCTATATTGTATCTAGTTCTATTATATTTTTCTACCATCTTTTCATTTTATTGTGCCATTAATAATTTATTTTCTTTATTTTTATCATTACATAGTAATCATTATATTACCATTATTGTTTTATTTCTCTTTATAATGAATATAAAATTAATAAAATCTTTAACACTGTCTTGTGAGGTCAGTAGGATCCCTGAAGTGCCTTCTGCAAACTTGCTGTTATCCATACCTTGCTCAGGTCCTATTTGGGCATCTCCTGCATATGACAGTAAACAATAGGTTATCAGTCAATTTATTGTGTCGTTATTGTTTTTTAATCTGAAAGCTATATAATTTGTAAACCTAGCAATCAGATAATGGTGTTTAGAAAATGAACTATTTTTCCTGGTAACATAAAAAGGTCATCATTCCTAAAAAACAGAAAGATATGTGTGGAAATTAAACACCTCAAAGATATTATTTAATAACATCTCAATAAGGTTGAAACATATATTTTAGTTGACAATATATTAACAATACAGCTGAAATCCATTTTTTAAATTATGAATTAAAAATTAAACAAAGGGAGGAGTTTAACTTTTGTAAACAGGAGACAACCACATTAATTCAAAATAATGAGAAAAAGATACTGTGAGATCTGATATATAAATTTGAGGCAATATACTATTTAATAAAGGCCTGAATTAGCAATAGTTTTTTTATTTTTCTATTTCTGTCTTTAAATTGTCCAAAATGGTTATATTTTTTATGCAAAAAATTGCTCACACCTACAGCAAATGCTTAATCATATGTAATGTTCATGAGGGCAGAGACCATGTTGAGCTCACTGTTGCAGCTGTGATGCCCAGAACATTAGAGATTCTCAATAAATATTTGCTGAATAAATCAATAAGTAGGATATATATATATGTGTGTGTGTGTGTGTGTGTGTGTGTGTGTGTGTGTGCATACATATATATGTTATGTTATTTTAATATATATCCCCAAGTAACACAAAATCATTATATATGCAGTACTACACTTGGAAAAAAAAAACATTTGAAGAATCTTTGTGGAATTTTACCTTAGTTTATTATATTGATGTTATTTGACATCAGATAAGCAGGTATATATAGTTCTTTGTACACCAAAATATCAAATTTTGTTTTAACATTTATCTTTCCCAGTGAATACATACAAATCAAAGAAAATCTTTTTTCAAAACTCTCTATAAAAAATAAAAAATATAATGAATTTAGTTTCTTTGCTTTTTGACAGTATTTGTAACTGTATTTCAGGTATCTTTCTGATCCAGTACCTAGTACCCTATTGGCTATAAATTGAGGAACAACCAACACAAATTAGCAAATAAAACATATATCTAATAGGACTTCTAAAAAATATGATGTAGTATAGCATAGCACTTTGAATTTTAACAGAGTAGCAAAAGATAAAAGAAAATAGTATATCAGTCTCACAATTGATGATTATGTAACCTACCTTTCCTTATACAAAAACCATGCTTGTAAAGTATTTGCTAAAGGCCATTTCATTTTTTCCAAGATGTGAAGAGCAGATCTAATTAAAGAGGAAGTTTAATTTCTAATAAATTTTCTTTCTTTATATATTTTATGTTCTTTAATGCATTCTATTCAGGTGTTATCACAGATCTTTAAAATTTTAAGTGATAAAAAATTTAGAATAGCAACTTCTATTTAGAATTTACTAAAATATCCTGTCCTGTTATCTAATGTTTGGTGTAGTGATATAACAGTATAGTTAAACAAGTACATACAGAGCACAAAACTTCACTATGTTTCTATTCTGGAGGTCCACAGCTGAGAGCATTTTACTTATGAAGTCCAGTGACAATCAACCATTACTTTCTAAATAAGAGATCTCAAAAGACCATTTTATACCAAATTCCAAAGTATATATTTTATAACATTAGCTTGGCTCTAGTTTATATATTAAGACATAAAAATGCATTTACAGATTAGAAACTTATCCACTCTCACCTAATAATTAGAACAGTAAAACCTGGAAACAAGAGATATGTGTTATTTAAATATGCTTAGATTTTCTTATAAATTTGAAACTTTCTCGATGTAAGATAAGTGTTCATATTAATATAGAGAAATCAGATCAAGAGGAATAGAATCTAAGTGCAGAGGCAGTATATTCATCCATCCATGCATTCTAACTGGAAAGAAAAGATATAGCACATTCAAATGCATAATTAGAGAAGAGTTAAAAGAAAGATGTAACAGCAGAGAGCTACCCCTAGGTCTGATGGGAATTGGAGAGGAGCTGTTAATCTGAAAAAGGTTGCAGAACTACATGAAAAGGACCACGTAACCTGATGCGGCAGGCCCTGGTAATCCCATCGGAGGGGGGCTGAGGAAACAAATTTCTCACACTCACTGTCTTCCCTTTCTCCATTGGTCAAACCCATCCAAAAGCCAGAAAGCACAGACCACCAATGTGGTCCATTATTAAAGCAGAGAAAAGTAGAGAAAGGGGTAAATTAATCTAGAGGAGACAGCAGTAGACATTGAGCACAGAAAGAAACCTGAAAAGGAAATTCATCAGAAGACAAAGAAAATAGACAAAGGAAATGTACATGGTGCAGGGGAAAGCAATAGGTTATCTACTAAGTAGGCAAGAAAAAAAAAGAAGTCATCATGCTTTCAACAGGATGCCATGTCTAAAGGAATGCCGAAGAAATCCTGAACAAATAGGTAAAAGAAAGAAAATTAACAACTGTAGCACAACTACTGTGCACCAAACAATGTTTTAGGAAGTTTTTTTTTTTTTTCTTTTTCATAGGTGATATCTTTTAAGTCTTATAACCTGTCAGTGAGAGAACATTATGATTATAATCATTTTAAAGGTATAGAAACTGCAATTCATAAGCAAACCTACTCCCCTATCACCATTATAAGTGCATCTGTATATTATCATTTAGTCTCCACGAAGAGTTAAACCACCAAAGCAAAGGAATCAATCTACAATTCCCTTTAAGTTAAGCTTAGTCTGGTAATAAATCATGGCCTCATGATTCTTCTGGCCAAAGACGAATGGATAGAAACTTGTGTCCCCTTTCCAGCAATTTCCACAGCTCTTTTTCTCACTAGGATCTCTGGAGACAAGAGTATAAGATTGTCCTTCTCTGTATGCCAAGTCACCTTCTACTAAATCTCTCATTCTCCTCCTTCAAATGGAGCCAGGGAAAGTAAGTCAGGGATATAGTCTTACATTACATATGAAATCCATTAGGCAATTCTACTTGGACCTAAAATATAATAACTTAGTTTCCTTCTAACTTAAAATTGGCTGTGGCAATTCCACACTCGTTCAAAGATATTTCTACCAAGTTTACATTGTAGCCATGGTAGCATATGTTTGTCTTATCAAATCCCTTTTATTGATAAAACTAATTTTATATTCTTTAGCTCTGGCCTTGCAGTTTTCCTCAGAGCTCCCCCAATCTAATAATTATAGCTAACATTTAGAGAGGGGCATGCTTGGACTATGGATCAAGACATGGTTTACTCATGGAATCTTCCCAATGGACCTATGAGTTAGGTACTATTCTTAGCCCCATTTCAGAGCTAAGTAACTGAAACGTAAAGAGATTGCAATTGTCCTTACAGCAGGAAGTATTAAAGATAAATTTTAAACCCAAGAATTCTGGTTTGTTGACCTGCATGTTTAACTAATGCCCTCTGTTGCTTCTATGGGTCATAAATAAAACTCTGTTCCCCTCTCCGCCTCCCTTTGTCTCCCAAGCAGTTGATAGAGATATGTGAAAGTTGCCTTCCACTCCCTTTCTCAGATAGTCACATTTTCTTGTCCTTTCTGATTTATTTACTTATCACTTCTGCATATCCCCTTTTCTGGTTAGAAACTACACTCATTTTTCTCCTCAACTCTGGATGTTATTAGAGCATTTTCCAACACAATCAGATATCTACAACTTTCCCAACAATGCCAGTTAGGCAATGGACATTGTCAAGCCATCAAGTTGTGTTCAGATTTGTCAATGCAGCAATGCCACATTCAGCAAATTGTAAATGCAGGCAAATAGCTGATAAGCACTACTTCTTGATGTACTTCACCACTTCCAGTCAGGTAATCACCAACTGGGAAAAAATGAGTAACAGAATGTACGAGCTCTAATGACTACATTAGTGACAGGAAATTAAAACCAAAAATATTTAAGTCCTCAAAGTACTAAAGAGACTTGCTCCAATATGGAAAAAATCAAACTTCTTCACTAATAATTAAAGAATTCTGTGTGGAATCTAACTCCTAAAGGCAAAATCATTTTATTTGAATTTTCAGTATAATAACGTTTTCAGTATAATGATGTTTGAAATAGTGACTAACCAAACTCAGATGTGAGAAAAGATGGCTTCAGAAATACCAAACAAAAAAAATGAACATTTTTTAGCATTCTCCGGGGAAGACAACAAAATGTAAGAGTTTTCACTTTGGTATGTATAACAACATAAAGCTTCTTTCTATATGTACATATTTTCTTTATCTCCATGATAATATACCCAGAAGGTTTTTCCCCTCCATGGCACTGATTAGAATTATTGTTTTTGATTCTGTAGTTTTGATTCTGCATTTTCATCTTTTCTCAAACATAACATAAAATCATTGTTTTTGTTCATTTCTTATGTTTTAACATATGTAATTGGCATAGGTACTCACAGGACTGTGGGACAGCTGGAGTCACTATGAAGTTGGCGACATAAATTTTGCAGCCAGCCTGACATTGATTTAAAATGCATTTCAGACTGATGAAAGCTGGTGGATTCACAGTCCCTGAGACTGAAGTTCTCTGGTTCTCCACTGAACAAAGAGCGCCCGGGGACCTGCAGTGCCCCATAAACTTGTTTCAGCTGTGAGGTGACATTCACCATAAAGAGGCATGTTGGGGAGGTACAGCTGAAAGAACTAGATTATCAGAAAGCCACACATCACTTAGATCCGAAAAGAGTAGTTGGATATTTCCTGTTGTTAGATGAGTCAGATTAGAACACCTTGTCATTCACTCAACAAGTTTAGGATTCTTTTTCATGCTTTTTGTTTCTCAAAATGCCTAGATATTTCTAATACATGAGATTTCCTATAAATTCAAATTTGTTCTTATTCAGAACTTTTTACTGAATTGTTGTGCTAAATTATAAAAGTTACTGTCTCTCTATGATTTGATTAACATATCTATTGTTATGGGGGTTAAATTGGATGGTGCATAAGACATCTTTCAGCTCTAAAATCCAGATATACAGTCACAGTTTATCATGAGAGGAAAATGTTTCCTAAAACCCCATGGAGATATTTTTAAAAAATAATTCGTTCTGCTCTGTCAGATTTTTAGGATTCTAAAATACAATGGGAGTGGGCATCTAAAATTAGAAATAAAAACAATCTCATGTGGTTTTCACAATAATTTGCAGAGGTACATTTCAAAATATTTTGTTTATTTGTTCTGTATATATGGTAAATGGGTATTCTAACAATTTCCTGTCTCTTTCCCATACAATTTCAATGAGAAACAGAGAGAGAGAGAGGAAGAGACAAACAGACAGAGAGAGAGAGAGAGAGAGAGAGAGAGAGAGAGAGAGAGACTGAGCTAAAGGAAAATGGCAGTTAGAATTTGCTATAACAAATCTGGTTTTCTATCATCCAGAAATATTCTCATGCTGTGGGTCATGCTATTTGCCACCAAACAGATTTTTCCAGTTACATAGACCTCATATCGAAATAAAATTGGGGGGGGGGAACTATAGCTCACTAGAGTTGTCTTGTTACCCCAAGGATTTAAACCAGTTCTAATGGAATAGAAGAGGAATGATAAGCAGAGGGAGAAAAAAACAGAGAGAGAAATTAAGTGTGAGCTCCTTGGGATTCTGACCAAAATCAGGGCTTAGAGTATTAGAGTATTTGGATTCTTGGTGTGTACAATTTTATCTTGTTTTTACACTCTTCCAATCTTAATTCCTTCCTATTCTAGTTTACACACACACACACACACACACACACACACACACCTATCTACCTGTTTATTCCCTATATTCTTAAATTATTGAAACCAATCATATTCCTTCAGCATGTTATGTGAAGCAAGGCAACATACTCAGATTGTAGGGAACTTCAGCAATCTCCTTGTGTCACTCAAAAGATAATGCTAGCTCTTTTTTAAAATGTTGTAAATATCACAGAAAAGAAAAACAATAACAAAAACCACCTACAATGCCCTTAATTTAATCCATCATTTAAAAAATAATAATCTATGTTTTCTTCAACCAATGCTAATTAATTTCTATGTCAAAGAGAAAAATTGAAATGTCTTATTATAAATACCTACTGATGGCTAATTTTAATGGCAAGATGGAAAAAATAGTCTGTATCTTCACTCTCAAGGTTCATCTTTTGACTTTTCTGAAGAGACTAAAATGAACACATAGAGGAAATGATGTATTTATCTACTAGAGAGGTCAGGCTTAACTGCTTATTTTCTAATGAAAGTCTATTTAAAGGGGAAGAAAATAAAAGGGAAAACTAATGGACTAGTAAAGGTGATTATTTTGTCCTAAAGATCAAATTGAGCAGAAAGCTAGCTTTAGCACCACGTCCTTAGTATGTAAAAAGAATGTATGTTATATGCAATTTTAAATTTATGGTGATCTCACCTTCATGATTATGCTTTTGCATCAATTCCCTGAGCCAAAAGGACCAGGAAACAAGTAGAACAGATCTCATGTCTACTGAACAGGAAGCAGATATAGGAAGTATGCTTCTCTGTTTCCTCCAGCGTTCTTAGCAGTGTGCTACGCACATGATAGGTGAATGTACATCTTTAAATCAAGAAGATATTTTAAATTAAGTCTTCATATTTAGATGGCTAACTGCATGTCTGAGGAACAGTACTGACTGATGGAAATCACCGTGGACAATCCATCAAGGACAGGAAGCCTCTAATCTAAGTCTTGGTTTCTTCAATTGAGAAATGATAACAATGATGTCTTCCTCATCTATTTCATAGGTTTGCTATGTCCTCCACATAAGTAATATGATAGCAAAAATAGCATCTTCATTTATTGAGCATTTAGATAATAAACTAATGCACAAAATTTGGCAAGCATTTTATCACTTAGCCATTAAAACAAACCTATGAAATGAGTAATATTGATCCACTTACACAGCTGAAAATAGCTAGGCTCTGAGAATTAAAATTTCACAGATCATAAATGGGAAAGCAGCGAGATTCTGATTCCAAGGATTTTAGCTAACATCTTGGGTAAGTGATATCAATAAGACTTCATTCATAAAATGCCAACAAGGGTATTCTGTTCTCCTCGCCTCTTAGTTATCAAATGGTAATAATGTTTGGTGATAATATTGCACTTCTGCTGATAAGAATAATGATCATAGTCAAATTCTGAATTAATACGACACTAAATCACCAAAGTTATATTTAAGTAGAAAATTCTATGAAAATTTACAGAAAGGAAGTTTCTCCTTTCATAAGTAAAGCTCTCTCTCTTTTTAATTTTTGGCCTTTTTTTTTTTTTTACTTTCATTAAAATTCTAGGGGGAGTGTCTTGATACATTGTTTTTCTTTGCCCTTGAATGCTGCTAACAATTGCCTCTGCTCATGATACTGTCCCCTTATTTATATGAAAAAATAATAATAATAAAACACTTAAAATTAAAATCTGCAGTGGAAAAGGTGATATTAGGCCATCTAAGGTCTTCTGTCTCTCAAAATCTAGTTGAGGGCAATTAATCCCTCTCATTCAAGAAAACATGTAAATAATCCCTATGACCAAACTGCTGTCTAATTAGACCTACAGCACTAAAAAGTCACTCACTCTCCACTTACTCAATCTAACCTGAAAGATGCAAAATGTCTGTCAGTTTCAGAAGGCTTTTCCCTTTGGTAGATAACAAATGATTCTAGTTTGGTGGCTGCAGTACTAAAGTGTCATAGTAATACGTGTCATAGATAAATATAGGAATAGCTTCTTACAAACATGAGTGTGTATTTTTTGCAATCTAGTGTTGCTTATGGATGCCAGGAATAAGTAATGTAAATGGTCTGTTCTAATTTACATTTGAACAAGGGGCTTAAAAAAAGGATCAGGGAGCACCACCCTGCCTTGAAAAGCTATGGCCTAAAAAGAGTGACAGAGATTGTCACCTGTATTATAATTATTACCAAGTTCCAAAAGAAAAGGCCTGTGTTAGGAGTGGAATCGTCTCTGCAGGGGATATCCAAGACTATTGTGCTTGAATAAAATATGAATCAAGGGCTAATGCCAAAAATCTAAATTACATTTTTTAAAAGAGGATGTTACATTAAAATAGTGATAAACTGAGTAATTGCAGAGAATTTATGTATATTTTAACATAATTAATGACGTAAAACACCGAAGTTAAAGTCCATCTATTTTAAATTATGCTTCAGAATTTACAAATATCATAAGAATAAAATAAATTTATAATGCTTAGATTAATAAGTATAAACTAAATATAGATTGGATATTTATCTACTACGAATATTACAAAAAGGAGGAAGAATTATTTCTTGTATTAAGTAGATTCTATAAGGCATTTACTAAAACTAATGTTAATATTATCTTAGTTAACTTTTCATATATAACAAGTACTGGGTAAATAAACCCTGTATGAAATCTGGAATGTAATTTGTAATGAATTTGTGCTAATGATATTTAATGTGCTAGTTAAAATGGGAGCTTTATTGAGAATAAATTTGCTCATTTACTTCAAAGGGAGTTACCAAACATGTGTAATTTTATAGCAATCTAAGAAACAAAACAACATCAGCTAATAAAAGTATGATTTACAGGTTTCCTTATGAAAATGTGGTATGTATGTTTTCTTCCCCCCTTACTTGTTTACTAGTAAAAAACTTCTCAGTCTCTATGGACACTCCAAAAATTCAAACAAATAACTACTTTAGAATGCCTATTTGTGACAGGCAGAATAATGGCTTCTCAAAAATGTCTACATCCTAATCAAGGTTATGAACCTTAAATAGGAAGATTATCAGTATCATGTTATCCAGATGTTTTCAATAATTTGAGCCTTTAAAAGCAGAGAACTTTCTCCAGACAAGTCAATGAAATGTGGAGGAAGCAGGAGAAATGAGGCTGAAGAGGAGGTCAGAGAGAAGTAAAAAAAGATTCAACCTACTCTTGCTGGCTTCAAAGATGAAGGTGTTGTGTGATAGTACACCCTTTTTTTGGTTTTCTCCAAGGAATTTTATCATTTTAGTAAAACTATAGTTTATTATTACAGTTAGTCTTTATTCATCAAAGGCATATATCTTGAATCTTTTAAGAAATACAATGTGTTTTCATTTTGGAAATTTGGATTATTAATTAGTAATTTTATTTTTATATAAAGTATTTAAAAAGTGTTTTTATACCAAATGTCATTGTTGTTATTGTTTTTAAAAAAAATTAAATATGGCACCTGCACATTCAGAAATTTAATTTTCAGAAACTTCAATTGAGTATTTGATTTTAACTTGTATCATTCTGTTGTTGGAGGTATGCTTATCTCTGTTCCTCAAACTTCCATAGATAGGGAAAGATATTTTTCTTTCTCATAACTGCACTAAGAACATAGAGTGAACACTTCCCTTCTTCTCCTCCTTCAGCTTACTTCCCCCACATAAGACAGAAGGCTTCTTTTCTTGGTAATATCCAAGTGTCTAATATCTATTGTCTGTCCTGTCTAGAGGAAATGTTCACTTTTCCTAGTTAAGTTTTTGTATTTAGAAATCAGTATTGAATAATGTATTTCAAAGTATAGGAGAGTTTTGATAAAGTAATGAAAAATAAACTATTCAAACAGCTATTTAAATGTTGTGTTTCTGGTGCATTACCCCATAATTTTTCAGAGGGAAACACAGGAAAATAAGCCCCACATTATTTTCCATCTTTCTTTTATGATATTAAATTAAAAAAAAAAATCAGCAAACTCTCAGGAATCCTCAGATTGCTCACAAATATGTTCCATCATCTTTTCTCACTTAGAAATTTGTTCTTATATTAGTGAAAAGACTTATTATCCTGTATAATAACTTTTTTATTTCCTGTCTCTCTACCTCCTCTTCTCTTACAACTTTCTTACTACTCCTGTTACCTTTTTCTCCTTTACATGCATTTCTAATTACTCTAAGTCCAACAGATTTCACTTTCCAAACATTGAAAAATCTGTCCTTTCCACTGTCACCACCAGCACCAAAGCTCCCGTCACTTAGACTTGTAGTGTAGCAACTGCTTCCTTACATAACCTTGTCTCTGTCATTTTTTTTTTCTAATCTACAGACCAGAAGATCTTTTCAAAATGGAAATCAATTGAACTCTCATGCTCTTGGCTACCTCTCAGTTTCTTCTTGCATCACTCTTATTCTCTAAGATGGCAGATATACATTGAACTCTTAGGGTCTGGTGAACATACTGTGCTAAGAGTTTTGCATATGTTATTTCACTTAGCCCTCACAGACCACTCCGAGGTTACAACATAATTTGTGTCATCCCCTTAAGCATTTAATAACATTGATACAGAATATAGTTAAATGATTTGCCCAAAGAGCCATAGTTAGTTATTGGTATTCTATATGTACCAAGTAGGTCAAGTCCATAGTCTACATTCTGAACCACCAATCCATCATTTATCTTCCTTTTGGTTTCTTAAATGTTACCTATTCCTCTTTACATTTTCTTTTTTTAGGTGAGGCAACAGTTGGCTGATGTCACAGATTGCAAGAACCTTGTCAGTTTACAATCCCTGATTTTTTTTTTTTTTTTACACTTACAGCATCTGGTATTCCTAAGTGTTCTCCCAACCAAGTACTAACCAGGCCCAACCCTGCTTAGCTTCCAAGATCAGACAGGATCAGACTTGTTCAGGATGGTATGGCCATAAACCCTCTTTACACTTTTTACATAATTTTTCCTTTCCCTACCTGAGCCACCCTCCTCTCATTTTTTTTCTAGATAGCCACTTTTGGTTCTTTATATTAGCTCACATGTAACTTACTCACAAAAGATTTTCTGACTCTAATCAGTGCTATCATTGTACGCTTATCCCTTCTTTTGTAGTCCTTAGTGTGTATTCAGTCACTCATGGTTGTGTTTATCCCATAAGTGCCTATTTCCAAACTAGGCATTTCATTAGTTGATACACTCTAAGAAATAGAAGGTTTGTATGCTTCTGCTCATCATTATGATGTCCTTAGTGCTCATCATTCACTATCTGGCAAGTAAGTGCTCAAGGAACATCTGATAAGAGATAAAAGTAGTGCTTCTTTCTGCTTTTAACCATATTCTAATTAAACAACCTGATCCTTTTGTGTGGTATTATGCAAGCTGACAATAGTTTTTACGCATCATATCCCTTTAGCTCCACCCTCAGATGGATTCAATAAAGCCCTTTCTCCTGTTTTAGTTTGAAAACTTCTAGGGAGGGACCTTGATTGGCATGTCTTCAATCAAGTCACATCCCTAATCCAATTGCCACTGTTGAAAGAGGCTATACCAGGATGCACTTTCAAATATCTGGACCATTCTCAGAAAGAGTGATATCATATTGGGCTAAGAAGATAGTTTGATTGGTGTCCACCACAACATCCAAGCAGATGTTTATGACTGGGTCTTAGAAACTAGTCCAACTGAACTTAATGAAAATAATGGTAATATTATTCCTAATTACTATAAGTAAAACATATTGCTAAATGTTTTACCTATGTTATTTCATTTCATATTTATGAGAATCCTATGAGTATCCTACACATATTATTTCATTTTACACATGAGAAATTGAGGCTTAGAGAGCTTAAGTGGTTTACTCAGAATCACATAGCTAGAACATGGAAGAGTGAACCCAAATTGTCTGTCTCCAGAATTTGTTCTCAAAACTGCTATAAATCCTGCTTCCTTAATAGTAGAGCTATTACTAAATGATTAGCTGTGTTAGTATATAGATTCAAAGGAAAGAATCTACCCAGTAATTTGTACAGAGTCTGTGATACAAAGGTAGGAGGAGAAAAAACAAGAAGATGTATACAAAATACAGCAAGGGTCATCTCTGTTTAATGATAGTGAAGCAGTAAATATAAATAAACAAGATTCTGTGAGGTTGTATCAATCATAGCCATGCACGCACAAATGTACACAAACAGATAACAAATAAGGAAGGAATTTCAAGCCATTCCAATCCTGTGTTTGTTGTGCATGATCTATCCTGGAGTTTGAATAAAGTCCCTTTTTCAAAAGGGCAAAACTGGAAAAATGCATATATTGATGAGAAAAACCATAATTAAGTGCACACATTTTAGTTTTCAAAGTTGAAATTTTATTAGATTCCCTAAAAGTATTATATTCTAAATCTACTGAAGGGAAACCTTTAAAAGACAAAATACAAATTTAATTTTATATGCTGAGAATCTTTATTTTGAGGGTTCAGGAATAAAAGATAAAAAAAAACTTTCTATAAATCCTGGTATATTAAATTATTGAACTATTTAGCACATTATAAAATTTAAAATGACACCTGTTTTAAATGGTTATAAAGCATTGAATATAATTGAATAAATCTATGTAAAGTGCATTACCATATGAAGTCAATCTGATATCTGATCAATTTCATAATACTACATATTATGATATATAATACTATTAAAAATGTATTTAGTTCCCATTAAAGCATTTTTTCTCTGTTATTGGACATACTACCTAATGCTTTAATTTATCCTCTAAATATTTCTTGACACTATTGATTTCTGAAAATATTTTTTTTATTTAACTATAAAATATTTCAAGATTTCAGTTTTGTAAAATATGTGATGTGCAATTAATTGTATTGTGTGACTCTGTTAGATATCTTAGAATGCTCCTGTAATTAAACCAGAAAGTACTTATGAATTGGATTCTGTTCTAATTGTCATTTATTCTAATTCTACTATTTAAATTCTGGCTGAATATCAGTCCATTTGGATATTCTATAGGTATTTTTTAGTTTAGATCTAAAAAAGTGAATTTACATCTCTTCTTCCTAATCCACACCAGTGTCTCTGCCTGCATCCCCTGATTCAATGGTGCTAATATCTACACATTGCTCAAGGCAAAAACCCAGGAGCTATGCTAGGTGCTTTCCTTTCATCAAGCAACAATCATCATGCTAGCATGTAATCAATCACAACATATTGACTGGCTTCATTTTCGATTTGTAGCCATTAAACTCCAGCAATTTTACTGCATTTTGTCAGTCAGTTCACTTTCTCCGAAATGACTATTTCATAATTTCTCCTCCTCAAACTACCAATATCCCTGGTCTTCATTCTCAGTTAAAGACTTTGCATATTATTTCACTGCTAAACTGAAGTGATATAAAAAGCCTTCTCTACCTCTTGCCTCCACATCTCACTCCTCTGCTTTAGGACACACCTATCCTGAGTATTCTGAAGTCAGCTACTCTACACTCACCCAGTCTTCTTTCCTTTCTCAAAAGGTGAGTTCAGTCACTTACATCTTCAGTTCCTCTTTCTATCTCTCCTACTTTCTGTATCTCTATGTCTCTCTCATTATTCTCAAAAGTAATGTTATTACAATAACTTCTCCATACATCCCTCCTTAGTTGCTGTTGTTTCTCTGTTCCTTTTATAAAAATACTTTCTAAAAAGATAGTATGTTACTGCCTCCAATTTCTCTCCTATAGTCTCTCTCTCTGCTTTTTAAATTTATTTTCATCAAAAGTTTACATGTTAAGTAAACAATAGTATGCTCGGTTCTCCCACTCAGCAGAAAAAAATTTTAAATCATTTAAGTGAGTTGTTTGATTTTTTTTTTTTAATTAAGTTTATTAGGGTAACATTGGTTAATACAATTATATACTTTTCAGGTGTACATTATCATTTGACATTGTAAATTCTATTGTATGTTTACCACCCAAAGTTCAGTTTCTTTCAGCTACCATGTATTTCATCTCCTTTACCCTTCACCTTCCCCCTAATCTCCTATTTGACCCCTTTACCCTGTCTACCTCCCCCCTCCACCCCTATTCCCTACCCTCTGGTAATCACTAATTTATAGTCCATGTCCATGAGTCTGTGTTTGTTTGTCTTGTTCATTTGTTGCTTTTAGGTTTATATCTCACATATAAGTGATACAGTGTGCTTTTCAAATTTTTCTGTCTGGCTTATTTCACTTAGCATGATTATTTGAGGTCCATGCATGTTGTCACAAATGGCAGTATTTCATCTCGTCTTAAGGCTGAGTAATATTTTTTAGATCAGTGTGGGGGCGGGGAGGGCCATCAAGATGCCTGCCTGGAGACTTCCCAGACCTCCTAAATAGGGCTCACCCTAAAGCCCTAGGCACCACCACCCTAATCTGAATGCTCAATTAGCATTTGATTAACATTCTCCACCCTATACCCACTACCCCCACAAAACCTCATTAAAGCTGCGCCTTCCTGCCCCAGGGCACAACTTCTCTGGCTCCTCCCCTCTCTGGACCAGAGAACCTCGCCCAGGAGCTCTCTCCCAATAAAGCCTTCCTTTTAAAACTTCTCTCAGCCTGTCATGCATTTACTTACAATATTCCGTTGTATATGTGTACTACAACTTCTTTAGCCAATCATCTGTCATAGGACAGTTCGTTTGCTTCCATATCCTGTCCACTATGCTGTTATGAACATCTGTATGCAAATATCTTTTGGATATGGGTTTTCAAGTCTTTGGGGTAAATACCCAGTAGAGGGATTTCTGGATTATATGGTATCAATTCTTAGTTTTTTTAGGAAACTCCATGTTGTTTTTCATAGTGGCTGAACCAATTTGCAGTCCCACCAGCAGTGTATGAGGGTTCCTTTTTCTCTGCATCCTCTCCCACATTTGTTATTACTTGTCCTGTTGATGATAGCTGTTCTAATAGGTGTGAGATGGTATCTCATTGTGGTTTTGATTTGTATTTCCCTAATAGCTAGCAATGTTGAGCATCTTTTCAAATATTTGTTGGCCATTTGTATATCCTCTATGGAGAAATGTCTGTTCAGGTCCTCTGCCCATTTTTTGATTAGATCATTTGTTTTTCTGTTGCTATTGAGTTGCATGAGTTCTTTGTATATTTTGGATATTAGTCTCTTATCGAGGCATTGTTTGCAAATATATTTTCCCATTCAGATGGTTGTCTCATTACCTTGTTGATGATTTCTTTGCTGAGCAGAAACATTTTAGTTTGATGTGGTCCCATTCATTTATTTTAGCTTTTACTTCCCTTGCTTTTGAGGTCAAAGTTCTAAAATCCTCTTTAAGTCCAAGGTCCTTGAATTTAGTTCCTATGTTTTTTTATATGCAATTTATTGTTTCAGGTCTTATATTCAGGTTCTTAATCCATTTGGAGTTAATTTTGGTGTGTCGTGATAGACAACAGTATAGTTTCATTCTTTTGCAGGTGACTTTTCAGTTTTCTCAGCACCGTTTATTGAAGAAGCTTTCCTTTCTCTACTGTACATTTTTTACCTTTATGTTGAAAATTATCTGCCCATTTAAATATGGGTTTACTTCTGGACTCTTGATTTTGTTCCACTGGTCCTTGTATCAGTTTTGCTGCCAGTAACATGCAATTTTGATTACTGTCACTTTGTAGTATAATTTGAAGTCAGGCAGAGTGATGCCTCCAACCTTGTTCTTTTTTCGCAGGGTCTTTCGTGCTTCCATACACATCTGATCATTTTTTGTTCTATTTTTTTTTTAAATGCTGATGGAATTTTGATGGTGATTGCATTAAAGTTGTGCAATACTTTAGGTAATATGATCATTTTAAGTATGGTGTTTCTTTCAATCCAAGAACACGAAATATCTTTCTATTTCTTTGTATCTTCTTCAATTTCTTTTAATAAGGTCTTGTAGTTTTCATTATATAGGTCCTTTACATGTTTCGTTAAATTTATTTCTAGGTATTTTGCTCTTTTTGTTGCAATTGTAAAGGAATTATTTTTCCACTTCTTTTTTTGACACTTCATTATCAGAGTATAGGAATGCTATGGATTTTTGAATGTTACTTTTGTATTCAGAGACTTTACTGTATTTGCTTATGTTTTTAGTAGTGTTCTTGTGGAGTCTTTAGGATTTTCTATACAGAGAATCATGTCATCTGCAAATAGCAACAATTTGACTTCATTTCTTATTTGGATGTCTTTTGTATCTTTCTCTTGTCTGATTGTACTTGCTAGGACCTCTAATGTTATATTGAAAAGCAGTGGCAATAGTGGACAGTCTTGCCTTGTTTCTAATAATAGAGGGAAGGTTTTTAGTTTTTCACCATTAAGTATAATGTTGGCTGAGTGTTTGTTATAAGAACATTTATTATGTTATGGTACTTTTCTTCTACACCAATTTTGTTAAGTGTTTTGATCATACATTGATGCTGTTTCTTGTCTAAGGCTTTTTCTGCATATAGTGGTATGGTCGTATGATTCTTATTTTTTAATTTTTTTATGTGGTGTAGCACATTAATCAATTTGCGTATGTTGAACCACCCCTGTTCCTCTTGGATGAAGCCCACTCGATCATGGTGTACAATCTTTTTAATATATTGCTGTATTCGATTTGCTAGTAAATTAGGATTTTTGCATTTGTGTTCATGAGAGATGTTGGTCTGTAGTTTTCTTTTTTGTGTTATCCTTACCAGGTTTTGGTATCAGAGTAATATTGCCTCATAAAATGAGTTGGGAAGTATTGCCTCTTCGATTTTTTGGAAGAATTTGAAGAGACTAGGTATTAAATCTTCTTTCAATGTTTGGTAGAATTCATTGGTGAAACTATCTCGTCCTGGACTTTTACTTTTTGGTAGGTTTTTGATGATTGTTTTAATTTCCATACCGCTGATCGGTCTATTGAGATTTTTCAATTCTTCTTGATTCAGTCTAGAAAAGTTGCATTTTTCTAAGTACCGGTCCATTTTTCCAGGTTATTAAATTTGGTGTCATATACTTTTTCATCGTATTCTTGTATTTTTCTTTGTACTTCAGCAGTGTCTATCATAATTTCTCCTCTTTCATCCCTGATTTTGTTTGTGTCCTTTCTCTTTTTTTCTTTAATGTATGTAGCCAGGGGTTTGTCAATTTTATTAACCTTCTCAAAAAACCAGCTCTTTGCTGCATTTATTTTTTCTATTTTTTATTTTGTTTTGTTTTCAACTTCATTTATTTCTGCTCTAATTTTGATGATTTTTTTCCTTCTGTTGACTTTCAGCTTCATTTGGTCTTCCTTTCCTAGTATTTTAAGATGAAGCATTAGGTTGTTTATTTGGGCTTGCTCTTGTTTTTGGAGGTAGACCTGTAATGCTATGGACTTTTCTCTTATGAACAATTTCGCTATGTCCCAAAAGTTTTATATGTGGTACTATCATTATCATTCATTTCTATGTATCTCTCTATCTCCATTTTTATTTCTTCCCTGACCCAGTTATTCTTCAGCAGCATATTGTTTAATCTCTATATTATTTATGGTTCTTCCTGCTTTTTTTTGCAGTTGATCTCTAGTTTCAAAGCATTATTATCAGAGACTATGGTTGGTATGATTTCATTCCTCTGTATTTGTTGAAACTATCTCTGTATCTCTGTATGTGGTTGATTCTTGAGAGTGTACCATGTGCACTAGAGAAGAATAGATAAGCAGTTGTTTTGGGATGGAAGGCTCTGTATATGTCAATTATGTCCAGCTGGTCTAATGTATCATTTAAGGATGTTATTTCCATATTGATTTTCTGTTTGGGTTATCTGTTCATATCCGAAAATGGCGTATTTAGGTCCCCTACTACGATAGTGTCTTGGTCTGTTTCTCCCTTTAGTTCTGTTAGCAATTGCTTTACATATTTCAGGACTTCCTGATTGGGAACATAGATATTAATAAGTTTTATGTCTTCTTGGTACATTGTTCTCTATATCATTATGAAGTGTCCCTCGACATCTTTCTTTACCTTTTTATTTTGAAGTCTATTTCATCTGATATTAGTATTGCTACTCCCACTTTTTACTGAATGCCATTTGCTTGAAATATCATTTTCCATCCTTTCACTTTGAGTCTATATTTGTCTTTGGAGCTGAGATATGTCTCCTGGAGGCAGCATATGGTTGGGTTTTGTTTTTTGATCCATTCTGCAATTCTGTGCCTTTTTATTTGTGAGTTCAGTTCATTTACATTTAGGGTAATTATTGAAATATGAGGTCTTCTTATAGCCATTTTATCTTTTGCTTTCTGGTAGCTGTCCATCTCTTGTTTGTACTTGTGTTTCTGTTTTCTTTATTTTGTTTGGCTTCTGTGGTTTTTCCCTCTGGTTCTTGTTTTATGTCACATACTTTAGTTCTGCATCTTTGGTATTTGTTTATCATTACAAGTATGAAAATGATAGTTGTGTGTGTGAGTATGTGTGTGTGTGTGTGTGTGTGTGTGTGTATCCATTTTCTTCTGCATGTGTCTTATCTCCATTCTCCTTTGCAAATTTGAATCTTTGAATCCTTCCCTTTTCAGTCATTGTTGTTTCAATTTGTCCCTATATATGCTGAACATTCATTACTATCTTGCTAGAGCAATTCTCTTCTTATTATTTAGGCTTATAATGCCCTGTTCTTAGTAAGGGTGGCACTCCTCTGCTTCTATTTGCCTAATAGTTACTTTACTCATAATTTTTTTTTTCTGCCATTTCTTTTTTAGTTAAGCTGACCCCTCTTGAATTCCCTGTAATACAGGTGTCGTAGTGGAGAATACTCTCAATTTTTGTATGTTGTAAAGGTCTTAAATTCTCCTTTGTATCTTAAGGAGAGCTTATTCTAGGCTGGTAGTTCCTGTTACTGAATAGTTTAAATATTTGACTCCATTCCTTTCTGGATTGTAAGGTTTGTGCTGAAAAGTCCAAAGATAGTCTAATGGATTTTCCTTTATAAGTTACCATTTTCCTTTCCCTGGTTGCCCTGAGCATTCTGTTTTTGTTGTTGCTTTTTGTTAACTTTAATACAATGTGTCTAGGTGAAGGCCTTTTTGGGTTTAGATAATTGGGTATTCTGTTGACTTCTTGAATTCCAACTTCCAGTTCATGCCTTAGATTTAGAAAATTCTTGTCCACTATTTGTCTGAAAATTCTTTCTAGTCCCTGCTCCTTTTCCTCACCTTCAATAATGCCCATCATTCTTATGTTTCTTCTCCTGATAGCATCAGCTAGTTCTTGTATTTCTCTTTCATTATTTTTTATTCTTTGGCTTCTCTCTTTTTTCTTCTGACTTATTTCTAGATTTTTGTCTTCAATATCACTGATCCTTTTCTCCATTTGGTCAACTCTATTTCCCAAGCTTGCTATTTTATTTTTTAACTCTTGAAGTGTGTGTGTGTGTGTGTGTGTGTGTGTGTGTGTGTGTGTGTGTGTGTGTTTTATCTCCAGAAGATCTCTTCTGTTCTTTTTGAGGGTTTCAATCTCTTTGCTCTTCTCATGTAGATTTTTCAGTTCCTGAAATTATTGATATAACTTGTTTTGGAACTCACTGAGTATTTTTAAGAATTCCATCCTGAATTCTCTGTCATTTAAGTCACACATTTCTCTGTCTTTAAGCTTATTTTCTGGATATTTTTCTTTTTCTTTCTGAGATTCCTTGTCACTTTAATTGTTCATGGTATTTAATGGGCTATTTCTCCACCTGGACATTAATAAAAATGTATTCTGGGTTTGTTTGTTTGTTTCCAGAAAGAAGATTTATTATATAAAATTCTCCCTTTAGCCTGTTGTAAAGAAGGTGCTTTTTTTTTGGTTTCCAGTAGGTGACATCTAAGCCTTTTAGATACTTGCTTTATATAAATCTTTAACAATATCCTTTTATTATTTTGTAGATATTTATTCACACTCATTGCCCTCAGTTTTAGTCCCTGTCAGTGTTAACAATAGTTTCAGCAGTATTTGCTCAGATTCCCATGGGGCTCCATGGTGATCGGTCTCAGAGGGCATGAATGGAGGGGCCCTGTGGGTTGGGGTTTGGAGGCTGCAGCTGAGCCTGGGTTTTGCAATTGCGACTAGTAAAAATCAACTGTTGTTTCTCTGCTGTCCCCTTCTCTGCTTTCTGCTCTGATGACTGGGCCATGCCATTGACTGCATGGAACTCACAACTCTCCCAGGCAGGGCTATTCAGGGAATTTGCCACACCTTCTCCCCTCCCCCTCCTCTTACAGGAAGCTTCAGAACCTCGAGAGGCAAATTCTTTATTTCTCCCAGTGCCCGGACCAACCCCGAGTTCTGACCTGTGGTAGCTCTTATGCGCAGATCCCAGGCTCAGTTTGGGTGTTTTTGTTGTTTTAGGTTTTCAGCTTAATGATGTTTCAAGGGGAGAGTTCTGGGAATGTGTCTCACTGCATCATGTTTCCAAAGATGAGTTGTTTGATATTTCTCATGGTCTGAATTGCATTTCTCCAAAATTCATATTTTGAAGTCGTAGCCTCCTCTATCTCAGAATGTAACTATATTAAGAGATGGGGTCTTTAAACAAGTAATTAAGTTAAAATGAGGTCACTAGGGTGAGCCCTAATCCAAAATGACTCATGGCCTTATAAAAATAGGAAATTTGGATACAGATGGGCATAAATAGAAGGGCATGTGAAGATTTAGGGAAAAGGCAACAATTTGCAATCCAGAGAGACCTTAGAAGAAATCAGACTTGCTAACATCTTGATCTTGGTTTTCTAGCCTCCAGAACGATGAAAAAATAAATTTCTGTCTTGTTACTCAGTTGGTTATATTTTGTTATGACAAACAAACTAATAAACTTATTTATCTCCAAATAATATACTGCACTGTTATTTCTTGGTTTTTCAGATTTAGGCAATATATATTGACTTTCTTCTGAAGAAGATGAGAATTTACATCATTTTCACCACTCTCCGATCTATACCCGCATACATGGGAGGTCATGCTGTCTCTGAATATAGTTACTATATTTTATCCATCTAAGAGTCCATTAGTTTTAAGATGTATTATTTTTTTATGTACCACTAAGAAAGAAAAATACTACCAATTAAATTGTGACACAAAACTTTCTTATCACTTAGACTTTTATTAGAGGAAATCTTTTAGAATTACCAGATCTTGGTTTTATTATGTGTCATTCTTATCTTGAATATGTGAATGAATTACTCAAAGTATATCTAAATTTTTTCAAAATCAGAACCTGACTGTTACAAATTCCTTATTTGACTCTGAATCTTCCTATCATTTTTTTCCACTCTATAATTGTTTATATCATCAACTTTGTTGATGATGTCATTTTCATAAAGAATTCTTAAAATACTAAAAGACTCTGATGTAGGTCTCTTAATCCAGTTTTGTATTATGTACTAGCCAGAATTTGTATTCTCTTTTAGGATTATTACTAAATATATCTAATACAACTTTACTTTATTACCACAGCATTGGTTTTTCGAATATATAATACTCATGTAGCTACTATGAAATCAATTATAAAACACCTCTAATATACCGTGATGTTGGCACTTGATGTATATGTGTTGCATGGGTAGTGACAACCTTATTCTGAATTGCTGCCTTGCCAACACTTGTAAGATATCATTTATTATATAATGATCTTAATTTTTAGATATGTTAAAACGTACAGGGTAAAATTAATAAAATTCAAAATATCATTTTGGTAAGAACAATATTCAGTATTTTAGGTACTAACTGTTGCAGAGGTGAATTTACTATGAAGTTAATGAAGGGCCTTTTACTGAGATAGACATCTTCAAAGCACCTGGGAGGGGACCCAGCAATGTGTTTGCGTGATCATACTTTCAGTGAAAATTACAAAAGTAAGGTATTTTAATTGCAACTAGTTGAGTTCACCAACCATTAGCAATTTGACTTTACATGTGTAGTCTGTCGCAATACTTCTCATTATTGATTAGCCATAATCATTGTAAGGTAAACGCTTGACACGCCAACAGAAGTTTTAAAAGCAAGCATTTATTGGGAGAGGGCTCCCGGGCGAGGTTCTCTGGTCCAGAGAGGATAGAGGCCAGAGAAGTCACTCCCTGGGATGGGAGGGCATGGCTTTTATGGGTTATGTGGGGGTAGGGGTGTAGGGTGGGGAACGTTAATCTAATCGTTAATCGAATGCTAATTGAGCCTCCAGATTAGGGTGGTGACAGGGCCCTATTCAGGTCTGGATTCCTGGTATCAAGCTGGGGAGTCTCCAGGCAGGCATCTGGCTGGCCCTTCCCCTGCCGACCTAACAATCATATTTGTAGGTGAAGCTAAAATGAAGATATATTGAGTCGAGGTTTAGAGGGCTTTTTTTATGTAGTTTGCGGTCACCTCCATGTACTGTTAAGCTGTTGCTAGTCACCCTTTTAACTTGTTATTGCTATTCTTCACTGTGCCAGCTCAGCAGGTATTATGACCTGAAGTGTAGAGAGAAACCTTATTGAATATGAACAGGCACTAAGAGTGCCAAGCACTGGGAACATGGGAAAAAAAAAAAGAAAGTTTGAAATGAATGAAGCCTGAAGCTAATATGTAAAAACATATATATAGGTTTTGGTTCTCATCAAAACCTATTTAAAATAGTGCTATTCTTTTAGAAACAAACCCCATAATGCAGTGCAATACTGATATCAACAAATGTAAGATTTATAATATGCTATTGAGAGTTGTGGATTCAAAAAGCATTAAAGATCGATCTCTACCTCAGTAACTTTGAAATGTCCTGAAATCTTACCACTAATACATGAAGAAAACAATACAGAGATTTTTCCCAAATCAGACAAAAATCTAGAACTTCACTTGACATCAACATTAATAAACTGTTTAGCTGAAAGAACATTTTATCAATTATTGATAATAATGCACAGATTTTGATCAACTATGTGAAGGAAGGGCTAAATTATCTTTCCTATCTCTACAGAAAGTTACATTATAATATTTTTACATAAGAAGAGAAGATTATAATATATACAGCCAAAGATGTATGGAAATGTATTATAAAGGAGTGTGACAGGCAGTCAATTAATAAATGTTTTAAATCTCTGAATTTTGAGATGTTCTCAATATTTTGTATGTTTTGTATTTCAATAATTTTCTGCAAATTACTTTATCATTCTAAATAAACACTTATTCATACCAAATATCTGTAATTTGATCTTTTCTCTTTAAAAGGGTGTCCCCATAATCATATTTGCTTCAGTGCCCAGTAACCCTGGAATTTTCCCTGACTATGGTCTCCTTACAACCTTTATGCTCCTGGTCAGGCCTTTGCCTTCATTCCCTTATCAGTATGTTGTTTCCAGACACAGTAACATTGCTTGTTCTATACTTCCTTCTAGGCAATACTGAAAGATTGCATATTAGAGAGACCTTCAACCACAATAGGATTACTGTATAAAATACAGGACACCTGGTTACCTCTAAATTTCAGATAAACAATAAGAAATTTTTTAGTGTAAGTAAATGCATGGAATTTACTAATAGTAAAAAATTATATATGCATTGTTCATCTGAAATTCAAGTGTAACCAGGTGGCCTGTTCATTTTTGTTTTTGGTTTTGTTTTCTTGGTTAAATCTAGTTCTCTTATCTCCGTAGTTTCTATTCCTCTACTCCGCTCCATAGTACTTATCACCACGTAGTACTCTATCCATTTACCTTTTTTGTTATTTTCCATCTTTTCCACTAAGACATTAGTTTCATGTCGGTGGGGATGTTTGTCTGTATTCTTCGCTGATGTATTCAAGTAATTGACTAGTGCCTGGCACACAGTAGGCATTTAGGAAATATTAATTTTAGAAATTAATAAATAAATAGTCTAAACTTTACAACTTTATTCCTTAACAGCTCTCTTTTTTTATTCTAATAACTCCTGCTTTAATTGATCTCAGAATATTGCTATTGTATTCTAAGTAGTCTTTGTCCTTTCAGCACAATGATTCTGAAATCCATTCACTATAAATAGCCATACTGATTGACCTAAAACACAAAACTAACAAAACTGCTCCTTGAATATACTTCTCAACAGGACTCCATCAACTGTAGGAAAAAATCCAAGCACTTTGGCATAATACTCATAGCCTTCTTTATGGTGCCCCCTCTTCCCTCTCCATCTCATCTATCACAGCCCTATTGTATGTCTCCAACCATAACTCACCTTTCACATGTCCATGCTAATATTGATTCGGTTACTCTGCCCAGAACACACTCCCCACTTCTTTCATCTAATTCTTTCATACCCTTATGGAATCCTTTCAAGTATCATTCTTCTCCAAGAATTTTCTCCAGTCCTTATATCCAGAAGCTGAACTAAATATGTTTTTTATGTGCATCTGCAGCACCCTGTGCATAATTCTGCCATAGTATAGTTTATATCGTATCAAAACCACCTATGTTTCTTTAACTAAAACTTAAATACTCAAGTACAATGACAGTCTTTTATTAATGGCACCTAGCATAACACACTTTAAAAACAGACTTCCAGAGCTGTATGTTGAACTAAATAAATTCAACTGAGTTATCCAACTGAATACATATTCAAGTATGTCTGATGGAGACTGCTAATCTAGGGTTATTAAAACATCTAGAATCCCATGGGCCCTAATACAGAAGAAAATAAAAAGGTACCAGCAGATTTTTTAAAATAAGGGAAAACAGTCTGTGAACAGGCTATGTCTAGAGATGATGGAAGGTTCCAGATTATTGTAATGATGAAGTCCAGAATGACAGGGATTAAACAGAAGAGAGTAGAGTCTCTGACGAAATGAAATCATTAGGATATTAAGTGAACCAGTGATGGTAAAATTGCTGAGATTCAGAGTAGAAGATGGTATAAGAAAGAAAGATGTGATACAAGTGTTAAAATCATCAAGCTCAGTGCCATGAATCCATGAAAGCAATAGACATTCACATTTAGGTGTTGGAAGGTCCAGAAATGTTGGACTTCAAGTAAAGAGAGGCTGTGACAGGAGCAGACTAGTGGTACACAGTCTGTCAACTGGAGAAAAGGGACAGGCCCACGCTAAACCACGCAGGCTCAAGAAGAAGAATATGGGTAGAGTAGACTAGGCTTCTGTAGGGTAAATTCATTATGAAAGTAAAAGAATCATCTCATAAGAACACATTCTGATTTTTAAAATTGTCTCATAGTAGTCCAATATTACATTTTCTTCCCAAATTTCACTGTAGTTTATAATCTCTCATAGAACAAAATTTCTCTTACAGTCTTCAAATGTAGGTAGGATGGAGTCGAGGAGGGGAAAAAATGAAGGAAAATGAAAGAAGAGGAAGAGAAATTAACAAAGAAATACTAATAGGAAAAGGGAGATAACCACTGTTCAATGCCTGGATGAGCTCTCACCTGCAAGGTGGGCCATGGCCTTTCTCTTTCCCGGCAGGGGGAAAATTTGCTAATGACAGAATGACAGTTCAGTTCTCTGCTTAGTAGCAATTCATCAAGCTGATTTGCATCGGAATTTGCAGGGAAGCTTTTAAAAATTGCATGTGTCTTTGCGCCCTACCATCCCCCATCTATTATTTCTATTGAATCTAAATTTTTGCATATAAATCTCAGGACTTTGTAGAAATCTCCCAGATCACTGTGTCACTAGGTGTGGCGCTTGTTTGGAAACTACCGCTCTAGTTTATTTTAAAGCTGGGCAACTAGAAGGTTCTGATGAAATGCTCACCCCATATCCTAAACCTCCCCTTGACGGAACTTCATAAGACCTATGGGAGGAAAGAAGTTCTATTACAGACATCTCAGGAAACTTTAGTTTCTTAAAGAACATTTTCAATTCACGATTCTGCAAAAAAAAAAATTAAAAAAATAATAAATAAAATAATAATAATAATAACTTGCTTAAAAAAATAGAACTATGCCACTATTACACACAATTTTCCTCTCGCTGCTTTCCTTTTTTTTCTTCCATTAGAATCAATCTACTAACAAGAATCAATTAAATAAATTCACACAATATTTCACCTGTCAGAAACTTTGTTTTTAAAAAAAGGCTCACCGCACATCTTATTTTCACTCCTCTACACAACTTTTTCATCCTATTAAACAGCCTTGAAAATGTAAAACTGATTTTCATTTAAAAAAAAAGCTTCTGATTTAAAATAACTTCATAGAAAAATATAACCCAAAAGACATATATCAAATGAAGGATGTTGAGTAGGAAAAGAAAACTATAGTGTCCCCAAGGAGTCTGAGAATAAGGACTGAACACTGTATGATAGAACCTTCCATCAAATTGCTGTTCAATTTAATTATGGTTTAAGATGTGCACATGTGAAATTAATATTCAGGATTCTGGTGATTCAAAAAACAGTAATCAGCCACTATTTGAATTCGTAGTCTTGTAATCCATCTTTACCCATGAAACAGCTAGTACAATATGATATCAGTGCTCAGATTTCTGAAGAGAGAAAGAAGTGGCCTATTAAAAAAAAGAAAGAAAGAAAAAGAAAAAGAATAATGCATATGTAACTTGAATGCAAAAGGGGAGAATTATGTTAATACAATGGAGGAACTACAAAGCTTTCATCATTTTAGTCCCTCACCAGGTAGAAACTTCCACTTTGGTCTTTAGGTTTATTAGTACAGTCATTGCACACAGACCAACGTCATTCTTTAAACATTCTCTGAGCTTCTGGCTATGCTCATGTCCATCATAGCTTTGCATGGTCAAAAGTGGAGATAATAAATTAAGGATGAGACCTAGACTAGTTTGATAAAAGCTGTACTGTTACTAACCCATTTCTACCTGCCATTCCTTCTTCTGGTGGGTAATAAACACTATCCAAAGACATATGCCCTATGGAAAAAGAAATATTGTCCTCTCCAAGCCTCCACTCTGGTACAAAGAAGTTCTACTCCTGTTTTCTATGTCTCAGCATCTGCTTTCCACAAATGCATAATACAAACCACACATTTCCAGGGTCCAACCAATCTGTTAGGAAGCCACCACATCCTCGGAGAACTTCTTGGCTTCTCTATATTGGACACTTTGTGCGATCACTCGATTTTATCCTCTGCGTCCTGCCTTGTCACTGACACAAGGAAGCAGCGTGACACAGTGGAAACACTTCAAGCTTTGGTGTCAAGTCTAGGCTCCTTTACCCACTCATGGCGTGTAACCTTGGGTAGGTTACTTAACTACTCTGAACTTTGTTTGTTTGTTTGTTTACCTAAAGAAATATAGGTGCATTTTCCTTATAGGACTGTAAACATCAAGTGAGAAAAAAATATGTAAAATATTTAGTACTGGGACTGCCATGGAAGCCATATTTGGTAAATATTAGTTCCTGTCACTGTGATGGAATGCACTCCACCAAGAACAGAGTCAATATCGTTGAGGTTATGGTGTGTTGGTGGACCCCAGCAGAGCAGTTGACAGCATGGCAAGTCAAATTATCTTTGATATTGTGGTGAGATCTGGCTGCTTTACCCTCTTGAGCCTCATCTCAGAGGTATATAACCCATGCTCACTGCCATGTTCAAGCCACACTGGTCTTCTCTAAGTTGGATCGTTCTGGGCTTCTGGGCTTCTGCTTCCACCAGATTCTTACTGTTACCTTTCTCCTGGTTCTTCATAGGACTACTCTTTCTCCTTATGTTTCATTTGAAATGTTACCTCCTCAGAGAACCTTTTTCTGACTAACCTTATCTAAAAGAAGTTCTGCTTTCTATCTTTTATTCCAGCATCTACTCTCTTTTTCTGAAGACACACCACAATCTGATATGAGCTTATTTATTTCATTGTTGTCATATAATACAGTCTCCTAGAGGATCTTTGTATCCTTTGTATTCTTCATTACCAGATAAGTATCCAGTGTGTAGCAAATGTACAATAAATATAATATTTGTTGAATGAATAAATGAATGAATTATTGTCTCTGTCGCCTTATTTTAAAAGAAAAGCTATTTTGGCTGCATTTCCACTTATATAAAGCACTGGGAGCTATTGGTTCTTTTCTTAGCTTTGAAGAAAGACATTGTGAAGCAGTAAATGAAATGTTGGTACTGTGATGGTCAATATATTATTTGTGGTGATATTTTTGTTAATTAAAGAATAGTAGTCTTAGGGCTATGAAAAAGCACAGTATCTTCATCTCCCTTTGCCTTGGTTACCTCAAACATAAAACAAGAAAACTAATGAATGAACATCATGTGTGTTATGAAGATTAAATGAGTTTATACATGTAAAGTGCTTGAAACTGAGCCTAAAATAAGTCATTGCTAAAAATGGTATTTCAGAATCTATACTTACTATAATCTGTGGCAAAGACAATTTTAAGTTAATTGATTAATTCATCTCACTGAGGCCACAGATATGGAAAAAGGCAGAATCCATGTAGTATTAATCAACATAGCCCTGTTATCATACACAGGGTTAAAGAAAAGTCCGTAATTTCTATTCAGTGAGAATTAGTATAATTTGATACTGATATTATCTGACAAGATGAAAATGTTGTTCCACTAAAATCTCTGGAGAGATTATATACCAAAAAAAATTTTGGAGGAAACTGTATTTTCACTGGCAACATATGACTTTCAAAAAGTTATTTTAAATCTATGCTGACCAAACTGATCAGAAATTAAAAAAAAAAAAATGTTTAAGAATCTTCTGGTCAAATGAACACAAAGCTCATTGCATAAAATTCATGTCGGTTAGATTTAAAGTAATACATAAGTCAGCTAGTCCCTGGATTTGCCTGTTATACTTTCTGCTAAGTATTATCTTGACACTTGAATAAAGATTCATTTCAGTACAACAGCTAGTAAGATTTTTTTATATGATTCCTCCACAAATTCAGACTTTTGAACCTATAATAAACTAAATGTGTCTGTTTATAAAGATAAAAAGTTTTTAGAAATTCATGTTAGTAGAAAACTAAAAATAGCAAATGGTCCCATATTTATATCTCAGTAGTCAGAATACAAATAAACATTCTTGGTGAAAACACATCAGTGCTTCCAATTAAGGCAATATAATTGCATGCTTTGAAGTGGAACAATGGAAAAATCTGACAATCCATTGTATTAATATGAGACACAGACTTTAGAGACATATAAAAAATAACATTTAATCTTTGTGAAGCATCTGCTTCTGTATACTTTTTATGCATAACATTTATGCATTGTGTGTAAACATACACATTGGATAGATAAATAGATAGCTGAATAGATAAACATATGTTAAAGAGCTAGTGAAATCTGGCGCAACCCACTAATTCACTTTAGTAAACCATTTCACTGTTATCGCTGCAGGTTCTATTGTCTACAGTTTCATTGTTTCCAAGAGGTATAGAAAGCTTTTACACTCAATTAATCTACTTACCTGACACAGATCTCTAAGTCTGATGTGAAAGTAGAGGACAACATTTCAAATAACTATAAAGAGGTATAAAAGCTGAGAGCAATGCTTTTTATGCTATGGGTTTCTTCAAGTGTTTTATTTTATTTATAAAGTGGAGCACAATATATAACCATTGAAGAAAAATGGTAGGTCAGGTAATAATCTTTTGTAAACAACTATTTGAAGCACACAGTTATTTTCCCTGTTTTCATGAGATTTCACAGGACTATTATTTAGTGATCAGTTTTCAAGTGTCACTGTTCCCAACCTTTGCTCTCTAAAACAACCATGACAATCTAATCATAGTTCCACATTTTTTTAAGAATCTTGATTTTGGGGCCACTCGCTCTGCCTACAACTGTATTTAATTGTATAAGATTTAAGTAAAATTGCCACTCACATTTCCTTATCAAGAAAGACCTATATAAAACTTCTAATAAAGGGTTAATATCCAAAATATATAAAGAACTCATACAACTCAAAGAAAGACAACAAAAGCAATTTGATTTAAAAAATGAGCAGACTTCAATAGACATTTTTTCCAAGGAAGATATACAGATGGCCAACAGACGTATGAAAAGATGTTTGACATCATTAGTTATTAGAAAAATGCAAATTAAAACCGCAATGAGCTATTACTTCACACCTGTTAGAATGATTATTATCAAAGAGACAAGAAATAACAAGTGTTGGGAAGGATGTGGAGAAAGGGAACCTTCATATACTAGGTGGGAATGTATATTGATTAGTATATTGCCACTATGGAAAACAAATTCAATAAATGAAAATTAATATTCAAGTACATATATTTGTAATGTATAGGCCTTAAGAAACTCTTTTGTGAATGGATTATAGGCCAGTAGTTCTATAATACAAAAAGAAACTTAATTAGCACATTTTGGTGTAGATCGAGAAATGAAGTAAGGAGGAAAGTAGCCAGTTCCAGGAGAGAGCAAAGAATTAATCACAGTTACCTTTGTTAATCTAAAAATAAAAAGCCAAAGTGAAAGGCAACAAGTGTTTATTTGAGATCAAAAAGAACTGCAATTCAGGGACAAAAATTCAGACAAAAACTCAAAGTATGTTCTACTTAAAGAGTGAAGCAAGAGGTTTTATGAGAAAGGGAAGGGAAATTATTACATGGATAGAAGAAAGGAATTTCTTTTGGTGTTAACAAGCTAAGTTGCTCTTTAGTAATACGTGGCTGGTTACTGGTTCTATAGAATGTCCTTAATTATCAATCCTTGTGATCAGAAGATCTGCTTTCCTGTTAGCATTACAAGTAGTTTCTAAGACAAGTTTGGTTTGTCTAGTTCAAAGGTTATTCTGCCCAGTTCAAACATTCCAAAGATTCAAGCCCTAATTCTTAGAATGCAATTCCTCTGGAATGGCTGCCCTGACCATATTAAAAAGGCTCCCCTTGCGCCAACTTTTCACACCTTGAATGAGTCACAGATAGGTAAGTTGCAATTAGGGCAGTTTTGTTTTAATTCTAGTCTCTCAACCTCCGCCACAATCACAGCAAATTCTCTTACAACTTTTTTTCTAAGCTTTTCTTAACATTAAAAAAAATTTAAGCTATCTTATAGTATACAAAATTAATTATTTATAATACCTGCATCACCTTTTATTAGACCAGAAAGCCCTATAATGCAAACCTGCTGCTGTATTCCAGGTTGGAGAAAAAAATTTTGTAATGTAAAACGTTGAGACATAAAATTGATTTATTTGTAATCTAATCTCCACTGATTTTTTATAAAATATTCAATGTTATGGATGTAGATTAGTAAAATGCATTATGTTGAACCCAGAGATGTACTTCATGTAATAGTTCCTAAGGATTTTACAAATGTGCCTCTGAAACTCCTTCTGATACCATGATTAAAGTTTCAGTCTGACAGTACTGACAATAAACTCAAAATATGCATCAGTGCAACTAATATGCAGAAGGTGTGCTCTCAGATATGACCATATACACAATTCCTGTCTTGCTAAGACCATCGTGGTAACTGGAATCTCTGGGTTTCCTTGTCTTCATCGTCAGTTCATAACATTACAAGATACATTTATCAACAGAATTTTGAGCACAGGTTTTAAAAATTGAGTTAACGATGTAATTGATCAGTAATAAGTATACATCATCCAAGAAAATGTTAAGATATAGCATTATTAGGGCATTAATTTAACTTCTAAATAAATTTTTAATGAATAATTTAGGGTTGCTATTGTATTTCTCACTATATAAGCATACCTTATTTCATCACGCTCTCTTGTATTGTACTTCACAGATGGTGAATTTTTAAAAATTGAAGGCAAGTTTCTCCACCAGCAAAAAGATAACGATTCATTTTATTGAGGTAGTCTGGAACCAAACCTGCAGTGTCTGCAAGATATGCCTAGACCTAGTGTTTAAATCATACCATACTGAGTTTAGCTGTCTCTTCAACACAGGTAGGGTGGCTACTAGAAATATATTTTCTGGAGGGGCAATAATCATTATTTTATACTAAATTTTAAAAATTGATCATTCTTTAATGTCAGACATAGCTGGAGATAAATATTTTTTAAAAAGGAATATTCTTTCTTTAAAAAATAAAGAATTTAAATTTTACAGAAAACCAAAAGAAAATGAGAGAGGTGTGCAAGTAAATTAGAGCAGCCATCGTTTATCAAATGACATTATTGTGCCAGAAAAATTCAACATTTACCATTCTGCTTATGATTCCCTTGTATAACTTTTCATGGGTTAAAAGCTTTGTGTTTCAGACTCTGTAACACTGGAAACATCATTATGGTTTATTTAGCAGTCTTTGTGAATTCTGAGAGACATGTGAATTCTGATAGATTTAAAGTTAGATATTTGAAAGATTTGGCACTCTTAAGTGAAGCCATCTCATATACTAAGATGAAATTATAGCAAGGAACAAATAATACATAAATTTTTAATTCATCATTGCCTTAGAGCCTGAAGGACTCTGAGAAATTGAACAAAAGATCACTACAAAAAATCTTCTAGAAGTACACTCCAAAGAAGAAAGTAAACAGTGAACCTCAAACAGTTGAAGGCAAGGCACACTAACAGTATGTAGGACCAAAAATAAAGTTTGAAGAGAAACTAAAAAGCTTTCAGATTGGCCTTTAGGATCGTGTGTGTGAGAGGGGGAAGAATTTCTAGTTAAAGCCTTTCAAGATCCAACAGATTATACTTTTTGATGGCCAATAGTACCATTCTGACCTTGACTGCTGCTGCGGGAAATAGTGGGCATTCAAATATGGCCATGCATTTGCTCCACGTCAGTCAGACACTGAGGATAATGATGGCCCAAGAATAGAGGTTCTTTTGTAAAACTCTTTGTTCTCTGTGGGAGAAAAATCTGAGAAATATTCTCTATTATACCTCAAATAGCATTCTTTCTGACAGTCCATAATAGTGGGGAAAGGGAAGAGTATTATTAAAAGAGGAAAAAAGTTTACCAAGGGAAATATATACATAAAGAGACCAGTCTATTGCATGCCGTTATCGTCTAGGATTCTACCAGGTAATTTATCCATGGGAATTTATTTAATTCTAAAAACCCTCAGAGGTAAGGATTATCATTGCTATTTTGTACACATGAAAACAGATGTGTGACAGGAAGAACAGTGAGCCATTTGCATAACGTCATTCAGTGATTGAGTGATGGAGGCAAGATTTTCACCACAGTCTGTTGAATCCAAAGCCCCAGTTTTCCACTATTATGTTTTTCTACCCGTTATTAAATCTGAAGAGTTGTGGGGTCATCTCTAGCAAGTCCAATTTTTTCGTCCACCCACTATAGGCAAATATTTTCTATTACATCTTAAGTTCCACTGTACACTATAGGAAAATAACTGGCCTCTAGATGGGCGGTTCCCAAACTTTTTAGCATCAAAGACCAGTGCTCCTATGAGAATCTAATGCCTAATGATCTGAGGTGGAGCTGAGGTGGTGATGGCAGAGCTGGGGAGTGGCTGCAAATACAGATGAAGCTTCTCTGGCTTACCCACTGCTCACCTCTTGTTGCGCAGCTTGGTTCCTAACAGGCCATGGACCAATACCACAGCTCAAGGGGTGTGGACCCCTACTCTAGAAGGTTATTAAGAATCTATCTATAAAGGACATTCAGTATAAGCTGTACCCAGCCCTTCCAAATGACAGAAGTGATGAACTCATTCCACTCAAATGATGAAGATCTTCATGAAGAATATTAGACCACAAAAACTCATCTAGTATCTAAAAAGTTTCACACTCATTAAACCAAAGCCATGACAGAAAAAGTCCACAGTCCTCTGAGGAATATCCTGCTAATGCAATTTCATCTCTCTGAAAGGTCAAACTTTTTGCAGAGATTGTTTCAAAGCCAAACAGTTAACTAAAACAATTAAGAAAAACCCACACCTACAATGATCAAGTAACGTGGAATATTCAGTTTTTCTTATCTGAGCATTATTTTGTGTTGATGATGAAATAATTCTGTCCTTAAAAGGGATTCATTCATCTGATGGAGAGCCCTCTTCTAAAATCCTGCTAACAATTTTTTTTTACTTTTCTGTAAAATGAGTAGATACCGCTTTATACAAATACCTCTTTCCATAACAGTATAAAATAACATGATTTTAAAAACTGAGTCTTAAATATCCCAGTTATAGTTGGATTGGCTTTCAAAACTGAAATGATATATGAATTCTGAGAAAGCCTCCATTTGAATTCAATAAGATTAACCAGTCACAATAGAAAGACATGTCAAATGCAACATTTGGGAAGGATCATCCATCACAGAGACTAACACATTCTCCATGCTAGACTGAAGCTTAGAACTTAATGGGAAGTTACTGACAGCTTTCGTCTTCACAGCTGCCCCCAGAATCTGTTAACAAGTCTGTTCTTCTGGCAGGCAGATACTAGAAGAAACTACAGTATTCCCATGAACACGATAAAAGAAATGCAACCTCCTAAAAAACTATGCCTGCAATCCATTGAATTAAGTAAATATTCTTTTTAGTGATCATCATTCAAGCATATTTAAAAAATCTAGCCTTAGGGTTTTTTTTTATCACCTTTGCTAAAACTATTTTTAGCAAAAAAAATAGTGACAAGAATTCAATGTGTCAGAATTTCCAAATTATTTTTCTTTTTTAAACTGCAATTCTCACATGGCAATTCTACCATCATTTATGTCATTGGCAGCCTATTAAAATGTACATAGTATAATATAACATGCTATCTTGATTAATTCTCAAAACAATTTTCTATGATAGGAACTATTGATCCCTTTTTTTCACATAAGTAACCTGAAATTCTGAGAAGTTAAGATACATGCTTAGATTATACTGCTAGATGTTGGTAGAATAACCATTTTTTCCCACATCAATAAAAATCCACAGATAAACAGAACCAGCCTTAGAATTGACATGAAAGTAAATAATGTTTTCTATCTTAATGTGAATTAACAACAGCATCTTTAAAAAATTGTACGTATTGAAGTAAAAGTGAATTAAAATTAAATTTCCTTACAGATGTGTTTAACCTTAGTTCTATGTAATGTATATTATTTACACACACACACACAGAGTGAGAGAGAGAGATAATTCTGATAAAGTCTAAATATATAAATATGTATATATTAAGCAAATTATTGCTTAATAGATGAAGTACACAGCCTCCTTCATAAAAACTTTGAAAGACTGGAATAAATCTTCTGTCAAAATTGTGACCACACTGCCATCATCACTACACTCATCATCAATATTCCAGTTTCTTAAACTTCCACCATAGTAAATTCCTGAGTTGAGGCATCAAAGACTTGTTAAAACTACTGTTATGGGTGACACTGGGGGTGCGTCACATTAAATCATTACAAGGTGTTAATATCATTCTACGATTCTGTTTCATTAACTGTAATCATCTAGCAGGTCCTTAAAGAACTAGATTCCCAGAACAAAAACAGATAAGTTTGATATTAGAAGATGGAAAAGGGAAAGGTTAAGAGTGTTTATAAATTTTTTATTCCTAAACTATACATTTGAATTTATTCTGCCAGGTTTTTCTTGGGCTGAAGGAAATCATTATTGAACGTATTAATGCACACAGCATTGTAATCAGATTTTCACATTCTACAGCATATAGAACAGCTTGTCCTCAAAAAAGCCCCACCTTCCCACAGTGACACTAGACTTTTCAGACTGTCAGGGTAATTTTTCATGATGCCAACCATAAGTGGCTCTTTAGAGCACATTTTCTGTCACCGTTTCTTCTTTCAAGTTCTATTCTCTATTACTTTTCCTTCTAACAGTCATTGGGCCAATGTAGCGGAAGTGGCAGCTAATGGCACATTTTTCATTTATAAACAATAATTGCATATTTGTAGGTAAACAATCACCTAAATATCAAAGGAAGTCCAGGACTGGTGCCAGGCATAATAGCATAGCTCATACTGAAACAGGTCCTGGAATCACAAACTACCTATCACAGACTTTTCTCTGAAAACTCCTACTGTCCACCCTATACTTAGAGTATGAAAAAATAAAGGATAGTTATTTGGGATACGCATTATTTTAAAATGCACTTAAATAACAATTCCAAGATTGGGGCATTAAAATCCAAAATAGTTTTCTCTGAGTTCGTCCAGATATTCTCATATATCTGCATTCCAATGTCAAGAAATAACAGATTTAGCAATGATCCTAGGGGATATTTTCTCTGAGGACACCACTGAGGCCATGAAATAGTCCACTGTGTTCACCCATGTCTGCTCAAACCATGACAAGTCAAGTGTCTACAGATTTAAAATGTCTTAACATTAGCTTTTCAATTTAAAAGTGTATAGTTTTCTCCTTTAAAAATTTTGCCCCTCAAAAAGTTAATATCCTTTTTACCTAGAAATTTTATATAAAAAAAAAAACTTGAAAAATACTGAGAATCCAATAAATAAATGAAAAAAGAGTAACTCAGAAATGAGGAAGCATGACTAAAATAAAAACAAAGAAAAACTGTTCAAAACTTTTCAGAGTTTCATTAATAAAAGAAAAATCAAGTAAACTAAAAAGAAACCATGTTTAACCTACAACTTTTTAATTATATAAAATAAAATTATGGTTGAGAGCATAAACTGGCCTAGGATTATAGAAAGTAATTTAGCAATATGTGTCAAGAGTATGAAAACAGCCTTTGAAGTCAAAGAAACAGACTTCAGTGTGAGGAGGCAAGGCATGTGAAAAATTGTTTTATCACAGCATTTGTCCTAATATCATAAACTAGAAATAATCTAACATACAACAATGGGGGGAGAGTTATTTAAACGATGTTATATCTACTCCATTATAATTCAAGGTTAAAAATGAGATGAGAAATGGGGGTAACTGTTGAAAAGAAGTGATAGGTACATACATTCATTATACTCTGCTTAAAAAAAAAGGAAACATTTAAACTACTGCATTAAAGGGAAAAACTGCATATATGATGGGAAAAAAATGTAGGAAGATATACAACAAAATGTTAGTAGTGAATAAGTTTTCCCTTAAAGATAATTTTTAGAGCAGTTTTAGGTTTCCATTAAAATTTAGAAGTGCAGAGATTCTCATGTCTTCTGTCCCCACACATATGTAGCCCCTCTGTGATCAATATGTACCAGAATGGCACCTTTTTTACTTAGGATGAACCTGCACTAATACATCATAATTGCCCAAATTTCAGAGTTTACCTAAGGGTTCCTTCTTGGTATTGTGTATTTAATAGGTTTGGACAAATAAATAATGACATATGTTCATACTTATAATATCATGCAGAGTATCTTTACTGCCCTAAAAATCTTCTATGCTCTGTCCATTTATCTTTCTTCTCCCTCTTTCAACTCTGGCAACCATTTATCCTTTAATTATCTCCATATTGTTGCCTTTTCCAGAATGTCATATAGTTGAAATTATAGAGGATGAATACATTTTTTAAAAAATTTAGAATCTATATTTATAATGAAAAACTAATCATTTGCAAATAAACATTACCCTCTTAACAAAACCCATGAAAACCATGAGAATTCCCCTGTGAAAGTAAAGAAGTTACTGATAAAATAAAGCCTCCAGAAAGATAAAGAAAGTTGATATGTTGAAAATGATAGTTCAACTACAAAACACTAGAAGAAAAAATAATAATTTTTAAGGAACTATTGTAAGTAAAGAAATGGTTTCTTTGCATAAACAAAACCCCCTTGGTAAATAAATATCTGCCCTTGGCAATAACACCTTGGCAGACTCAGAATCAAGACTGAACTGTGCACAAGGAAGAGGTAGAGAACAAAGAAGAGAAAGAAACAGTTGATATTCAGTAACTGAATATTTCAAGGAAAAAAAAGAAATGCTTTATACATGAAGTTAAAAAAAAAGAAAGAATAGACAAATGCGGTCTATAAGACTTTGCTGAGATGACTTTATAAACTTCCAATCTGTGGAAATATTTTTGGTTGCTTCTAATCTGAAAGGACTTCTATTGTTTTCCAGCCTTTCAGTATATTTTGGAAAGGAACCATGACCTGAGGTATTGTTGACTTTGGAGACAGGGAAATGCAGTTCTCGGCTATCATTCTTCTGATCCTCTCCAATTATAACCCATCACAGGCAGTTATGTGTGGCCTTTGCAACTTGGTGACTACTAAATAATTAGAGTTGAGATGTCAAATATTTCCCTAATGAGCTCATGGTCCAAAGTAAATCATGGACGGTAACTACTATAGTGAAGCATTTCAATGTGTCTGCTTCTGGATGAGTTAGAGCTGTTATGCCTGCCTCCAAAAACCTGTGTGTGATTGCTTGGGTGTGGTGCAGAGAAAGAAAATGAAGACAAAGAAGAAAGGAATCTCTTTCTGTAATAATGAAGAGGATTATCAGTTTTGAATTGTTATTTCTATCATGTAGGTTTAGAAACTCAGTCCTATAATGATTGATTCTAAACATTTCTAATTCTATTCATGTCTAACTAACTGTAGAAAGCTGGAGAAAGAACAGTTCTTTGGAAAACAAAACATATCACAAGCCCTTCGCAGAAATGACTAGCATATTGGTGAAGCTTTGCTATTTTTGAAAAAGGGGTATCTGGCACCTCTAAGTGCAGATAAACACAGGTGTTGCTTATAAACACAGCCAAGCTTCATCCCCCAGTGAATGCTCCAGGTTGCTGCCTGTTCAGTCATGCTGAGGTGAAGGTGAACCAGAGAGAGTGCCATGACTCCCAGCCTGGATGACTCCATCTGCCATAAATGTTTTTCCTAAATAAGTAATTAGACCTCAGTAAAGATATTGATGGTGCTTGCTACCCTAAAATTTAAAGAAATAATATGGTTATTAAGGTCTATCATTATCATAAATAAAGAAGCTAGAGTCTCACAACTTTGGTTAAAGATCTATTCTGAGACTTCACTGAATTAGAGAAAATCATTCTGCTGGTTCATAATCTTCAAATCATGACACCATTATAGCAAGAATGCGAAAATTTTAAATTAGCAGATTGCAATGGAAAATAATTTTATGTAATCTCTCTTTCTCATTGAAACAATCATTACAAGCAACCTATGATAGTACAAATATAGCTATTTGAATTATGTTTTATTAAACACAAGCTTTCTAATCCTTTGAATCAGCATGTTGGCTTGGGAGCAGGCTTTGCCTCACTATTTGGAGTGTGGACACGTTTGTGCTTGTCTCTTTTTATTGCTTTGGGGATTTTCCCAATGTAAATCCTCTTGGAACTCAACTCTCCAGCTTTGTACAGATGTACTGTAACTGACTCTTTGTTTATGATCCTGTACTCAATATTTTTTAAAATGGGAGTAGACAGATTAGACACACTTCTAAGGGACTTATTGTGCATTGTGAGTACTATGTGCTTAATTGCAAAAAAAAAACAAAAAAAAAACAGCTGCTTAATTTATGGATATCAGCAATAGGGCCAGCAATTTCGACATGGAAAGTGGAACTCTCATCATTCATAAAGTTGGCAAGAATTTCTACTGAATTTCAGACTGAACAAGAATTTCTTTGTTTTTCTCCAATTACTTTTTCAAACAACTAAATTGAGTGCTCTTAGAAGGTGCTTGTTTTCCTACGTGAAGTCCTCTATTTCATCAATGAACAGGTGCAAGCGAGGGAATGGCATTTAAGGCATTACAAATGTCCCCAAATTCTACTAACATGCCTTAAGCTTAATCTAGATTCTCTATTCCTAGGGATCGATAAAGTTAAGCCTCTGTGGCCTGTCTTAGTCTATTCTTTGACATTATCTGTAAAACTATCAATTGGAATGGTAATTTTTCAAAATCAGCCAGGCCTGGAAAAAAAACACATGGCTTCTCTGATGTATTACCTCACACAGTTTTGACTCATTTCCTTCTGCACTTGGCCCAGAGCCATCAATATCGTAGGGACCCCTCAGAACCTCCAACTAAAATAGAGATTGTGTGTTGAGGATGGTGAGGGCAAGGCCAATGCCAACAGCACTTTTCTTGGCCTCGCCTTATTTTTCTCCTGGCTTTCTTTCTGACCTTTTCTTTGGCCAAATGCACCGTTTTCCCACGTAACAGCAAATTTGGGGGAGGATGCTCTGGTCACATGAGGGAGCTCAAAATGATTTCTATCTTGATGCACCACCATCTTTCCAGAACATTATGAGAACTCAATTTCACTCTCCTATACGGCTAACTGTGGAATCTTCTTGAAATAAGACTGTGTGGAACGATAAGTAATTACTGTCTTAAAAAAAAATCAAATCTCTTAGGTGGGATTCAGAAAGGATTTGCTTTAATTAGAAAAATATTTTCAGAGGCAAATAGCCTTAAAGTGGAGTTTCAATGTGTTGCGAACAGATGATCTTTAGCATGAAACAATGTCAGAACCGTAAATCATGTTGACTACCTGTTCAGTAATAAGTAAAAGGAGTCAGAATAGCAAACACATGCACATGTAAAATAGTGTTTTTAAAAAATGTGTCAATTCATTAAACAGAGGCATTCCATCCTAAATTATTCCACCAGAGCAACTAAAATCCCTAAATGCAACAGATTTTTGGTTACAAATAATTGAGTCTGGATTCATGCCCACAAATTGAAGATAACATGCTCCCGTATCCCATTACTAATTCCTTTAACAAGCCTTTCTCTGAATATTTTTCACTTTTTAACCCTTTGGTTACTGAAATTTCATTTACCAGAGTTTCATAGGAGGCATTTCAATTTTATTTCTGACCAAGTATTTGGGAAGCAGCTGTTTAATAAGATATTGCAATTGTTACAGTCACATGGCTTAGAAAAGTGCCACTTTTGCATAGCCACATCTGGATTTGTGACGTGAGGACAACATATTCTTGGCTGTATATCCAGAAACCCACTTGAGGACTAGGCATTTTTTCTCTCAGATAAACCAGAACCTAAAGTGAAGACATGAGTCAATAATACTGACTTTAATTTAAATGTATTATGTATTCAGTTTTTTAAACTGATCGTAGAATAGTCTCCATATTATACGCCTATATATGTAATTAAAAAAAAAATTACCACTGGGCTAGTTCTTTTTCCAGTTCTGTCAGGAATTAGCTTTAGAAGCTAATGCAAAATACAGCTTATCAGGTGATTTATTCACTTCCTCATGCACAAGATAATAATGGTAACTGACTTACATTCCTCACAGGGTAAAAGTGAGTATTTAATGCTACCATACAAGGGAAAGCACTTTAATAAAAATATCTAAATACAAAGAGCCATTATTTATGCCGAAATCTGATTATCTCATCATCAACCCAATTTTCATGAGGTTTGGAACAAACTAAAAACATATACTAGCATATTAGAAATGTAACCCTTTTATTTGAACTTAAAGAGAAGCTAATGGGAAGCCTCATCTCATTATGATGTTTTGTTCAATCAATCTTTATGAAACTCTCATCATTTTTCAAATATTTTGTTAGTTACTGGTTACTAAGTGATGAGTAAATCGTATATAAAGTTGCTTGCTTGAAGCTTAGAGTCTAACAGTGAAGCAGGATATTAAAGCACATAATCACACTAAAAATTATATAATAGAAATCATGACATGTTTTGTAGAAAGAGTACACTTTGAGGGTATAAAACAAGGTTTAAGCTATGTTTCAGGTTTTGGTGAAATTATCTAAGGAAGTGAGACCAAAATGACAAGTAGGAGTTCCTCAAATAAACACAGAAGATAAGAGTGCAGGCAGAGAAAGCAGCATGGATACGATCTTGACACATAAAAATATGGAGCAGAATGGAGCTGGGTGACATTAGAAATGTAGAGAGAGGTTAGAACACACAGAAACCTAGATGCCAGTGATGTGGAATAGATAGGAAATCTTTAACATGGACAGATTTTTTGGTTTTTAGGAGTACAAAATTTAAAATGTATTATTGTTGCCCTTTAATTCTAGACTCTTTTGCCCTGGATCAGTGATTTTCTCACCATGCTCTTTGAAATTCTAGATTTCTCCAGAGCTGCCTCAGCAAGGGCCTGAGCCAGGTGCAAGGAGAAAGGCAGGGAGGACTCCAGGCCAGCAGCATTGCACTCCTCCACCCATTAACTGCCCTGCCTCCTGCCACCACCAGGTATTCTTAGTTTATATATGGGGCTTCTGCATAAGAATCATCGGAAGAAAAGATTTCAAAGTCAAGGAAGGCAGGATGGCAGGGGAGAGGGAGGGAGGGAGAAAGAGAGAGAGACTATCTTCCATGAGCAATAAAGTTATTTATATATGGCCTTCATCCACATTTTCTTCTTTCGCCCAGAGGAGTTTGTGTTTTGTTTTCCAAAATCATTGTTTTCTCTGCTGACTGCTTGCCCATGGATCATCATATTATATCAGATCATTTGTCTTAAAATGGGGTCTAACTCGCTAGCCCACAGGGCCTCAGGAAATCTGCGATGCCTCCGGAGGCAGGCTTTTGAATACCTTCTTTTATGGAAGAGAGAACATTCTTTTTTCACTGGGTGATACTAATTTGCCTTGACTGTGATGGTACTTCCTCAGGCTCTCCTTTCTGAGGTTTTAAAACCTTTTTATTGCAGCTTCCAGGGTTTTGTTCAGGAAGGTTGATGGTATTCTGAGACCTCAAGAGACAGGAATAGCAACCTTTGTGCATATTGTACACCAAAGAAATATGGATGCTGAGCTCCCATCTCCAAGCTGAAAAACCAGCGCCAGTGACAGGTTAGCCAAATGAAGGCCAACATCGATACAAAAAGGATGCAGCTTGGCAAACTTGTAAAAGATAAGAGAAGAAGGTAAAGTATAAATCTTCAATCCTAGAGGTTTTAATCCCAAAATTAAAATGGATCAGTATTGCTGATCCATTTGTTATTTCTATCTATCTTTCTCATCCTTGATAGAAGGCTACATTTTAGCCTCTCTACCCAGGCCAACAAACTGGCATTCCCATGTCAAATCATACATCTGTGAAGCTGCCAGATATGACCATACATTTTGTGGGTCAAAGTCTTCCAAAAATACCATTTCTAGTCTTAATGCCTGAGAGAAAGGCATTAAAGCAAGCAGGTAGGAATGGTTGTGTCAACTCCTAACTTAAAGAAACTTTCTCATTCCAAGATCACCCAGTTAAAAAAAAAAAAAAAAAAAACGTCCAAAACCACTTGTAAAGTCCAATCTGTATGCTTTAGTTTTACAATCTCGATAGACAATATGACCTACTTCACTGATGTAGTAGAGACAGGCATGCTCCTCCAATATTGCACATGCTCCCCCAAAATTTTCAGACTCAATTGAAGGTGGGTTAAGACCACAGACTTTTCTATCCAACAGACAGGGAGCTGAAGAAATACTCTGGTCAGACTGACTTAGAAGTAGATTGTGTGAGCACCACACAATCTTTCATCTGCTTCCTGAGCAATCGGAAAGCCAATTGGCAAGCTGAGAGGCTGCATGGATGAAAGCTGCCCCGGTGTTACCATCTGCAGTGATTGATTAAATGAGTGACTTTCCTGTGGTACTCACTGGGATTTCACTACGTCTACCTAGTCTGTATCATATAATACAAACCTCAAAACTAAGTTATGGTAAAGCTTCACTTAAACCCCCTGACTCTTCAAGCTCTTCATCCATTCACTGTCATATTTCCCCAAATTATGACTCTGTCATGTCACATGATTAAATTCAGTCCTCTTTGCTGTCTCGGGCCTGCTTTCTCAAGAATGGCTACTGAGCAAGCTGAGAATACCAAATCAACTATTTCTTCTTAGACTTTATCTTTTTTTACTTCCCTGGAACGTTTGGCATTCCACATTGAAAATCATCTTGTTTTCCTTTAAAACAAATATTCTTTTCCCTGTGTTTGTATGACTATGATAAACCAATCAACCAATCAATCAAATGTTTATGTCCCTTGGACTCTGTTTCCTTTATACTTTCCAATAGAGATATCTTGTAACTTTAGCCATAGATCTCCTAAGCTTCATTTTCTAAAAATGAGATAGTGGTTGTAAAGGTATCTATAACAAAGCATGAAATAAAAAAGTTGATGAGTCTTACATCATTACAACATGAAGTTGTAGCCAGATAAGGACAGATACTCTAAGAAGTGAACATATTGATGAGATGGAAAAGAAATTTGGGGTGGGATTAAGGAATGGAAGAAACTGGGAGGCTAATAAGTTGTTGTGGTATTGTCAGTGAGGCGAATTATATAAAGTAGAAGAGTCCTTGGTTTTGACAAAGGGCAGTTGTGGCCACAGAATAAGTTTGTTAAAAGGGGAAAAGTTTTAAGGAAGCATTGAAGTTAGTCATCAGGTGCATTATCCACATGGAGGTCAAAGTCATCTATGGTGGTGGCAGCAGTGCTACAAAGGAGGACTGTGAGACAATGCCAACTTCCTCAACAAGCAGATATAGTGACTGGAATATAGCAGATGATAATCAGAAACTCCTTTGGATGTCATGAGGCTCAGGGTATTTTGCGTAATGATAGCATAGTATAAAAGACCTAATGGGAAAGCTAGGAGAATGCCTTCGTGGAAGAATTCTGGACATTTTTTACCTTTTTGTAATGGCTACTACCCTGGAACCTCTCTATCGACTGCAGTGAAGTGGAGTAGAATTCAAAATTAGATAAATCCTTTTAAGTGAGTTAGTCATTGAACTAACTGAAACACTTCATTTTAGGAGTTTCTCATTTAGAAAGAAAATTTCAGCATAGATTTCAAAGTCTTATTAAAAAGATTTCTAGTAAATTTATGAGCTATTAAAATTATTTACCTTAAATAAATCTCTAGGGTCTTCTTCATTGCTTCTAACTTACACGAGTCACTAACCAAGACTAACAGAGACCACACACAAAGAAAGCTAAAAATTTTATTTGGCTTCAACTTAGTCGTGTGGATAGTATCCAAAGATTTTCAGCCCCCCAGATTTCATAGGATTGTGAATTTATGTAAGCCACCAACATTCTGAGGTTAGTGGTGCAAGGAATAAACAGAGCAAGCTGAACAGATAATTCAAGCTGTGTAGCAATTTGGAAAAAAAAGTAGTTCTAACTCAGATTAATAAAATGGAAATTGTACTCCTAGAACTATGTAGCTTCTTGTTCCTGCCAAATCTCTTTTGCATTTGTATGATCAAAAACTCATAATCCTATTGAATGCACACAAAATTGGATAATAAAGTTCTCTGAGTGTTATTGTTACTATCTGCTCACTAATACCAACACAGAAGGAAAGCTGCATTCATATAAGATGTTACGATATTGTAAACTTCTGAATCTTTTTAATATTTCTTTTCAATGTTCAACATACAGTTCCAAATTAAGAATTGAAAGGTCATTTCTATCAGAGAGAATAGACATATCTATCACATAAAATAGTAATGTGATTAGCTGTTGACTTTATGGGAAAAATAGAATTGTTACAATTTGTATTCTTTGCATCAAGAACTGAAGAAAAGTTTGGCTACAAAACCAATAGTTGTTCTGAAATGGCATTTTTTCCCTCAGCAATATTATGTTTGGGCTGCGAAGTGTTATATATTAATGCCATAAAAGGAGAAGGTCGTGCATGTGAATGAGAATGTGTTAGGGGAAAGGACAGAAGGCGGATGGTGATTAACAGAAGTTGATAATACAATATTGATTCTCATTTCCTTTCTCATCCCAAAAAATGCCATAAGACAGACCACAAAGAAAATCCCGTAAGACAGCAAAAGTTATGAACATAAACTCTTTTATTGAATCCAAATGCAGCATATTAGAAGAATCTCAAGGGCTAATGTTTCCTTTGGAACATTAAATTGGTACAATACCAAGTGTCTTTTTTTATGAACCTTTAAAACAATATGACTCATAGAAATTCTATGAAATAGGATGTAAGTGGGGGAAGAGAAACCCTCTCCAAATTCAACTTTATCTGAATTTCAAAATCATTCTACCAGAATATTTTTAACTGGGGCAGCGGGGGGTGGGAGAGGGGAGACTCGTCTCTTAAACATACAGTACTTTAAACATGAGATTGCAAGTTTTGATTTATTTTTTTTTTATTTGTTTTGCTGTTTTGTTTTGTTTTGGGTTAGAATAGAACTTGAGAAGTTCCGTGGATTTTAAATTGAATATTGCAAATGGAAAAGGGGGAAGCAAGGTGGGATGTGGGGAATGCATCCTGTAACATATTCTCTGTTCGACATTACTCAATTATTTATGTGCCAGTTACCACATCTTTATCATATAGATTATGTATAGACCTTTTATACAATGAAGAAAAACAGATATAATTTTTTCATCTCACTCTAGAGATGAAAGAAGATTTGTAATTATTAAAGACATGTAGCTGTGTCCTCAAACAGCCTAGGTAATGTTAGCCAAGGAAACCTGCATGTCTGGTGCTGGTTTTGACGTGATTCCATGCTACTCTTATTCTAATGTCTCCATTTAATTCTAACTAAAAGTCACTCTCACTTTGCTTTATTATAGACATAGTATTCAACACCCAGCTTAGTTGTTGCCTCTAATTCCAACATAAAGAAAGGAAACCTTTATGTTTAAGAAAATTTAGCTTATAGAAATAATCCATTCACAAAAAAGGCTGAAAATCTTCTTTACTTTTTTAAAGCACAAGATTTTCAACATAAAAAGATCAGAAAGAAAGAAAAAAAACTGACCAGGTAATATAAGAAAGTAGAAAGGTATTGAGAAAAGCCTAGAATAATATAATATCCTACAGTATTAAATGTTTAATCTCTTGCCAAAGCAGGCAATTCCTTTCTGTTGGACAATGACAACCTAATGCAACCTTTCAATATCTAATGACTTAAAGTGACCTATGGTGCTTCTCTTGGTTATGTATAGTTTTCTAGAAATCTGGGTCCATAGTGAGAATCACTAAGTTTTTCTTGTTGTCAAGCAAAGGCTAGGTAACTAATTTTTTGTTTCCTTCCCTATAGAATTATGATCTGTCTCTTTAGCCTTCCTTAAGAATGGTGGCTTCTAACACATGTTAATTCATCAATAAAATGTGTTTTATGACAAGAGATAATATTTATGAGTTTTATGTTAAAGGTAAAAAAAAACCTCAAATATGAAATCATTTTAAGATTTACTCTAAAGTTTCCAAAATTTTCAATGTTTTTCATGTAGGAAGTTGAGATGGGGGATGGGGGGGTAGGCAGAGAATGCTAAAGATTAACAAGAGATACATTTCAAACAATATTTAAAGAACTAGAGTTATGAAAGCCCTCTATTAGTATTCAGACACCCCACTGGTTTGAAGTGAGGTTCTTTATACAATTGGGGCTGTGGAGCTAATACACAAGTGCCAAGAAGAAAATGATTAAATGGTACTGTATTTGCTCTAATGCACATACAAACATTTGGCTAAGGATCTGTATGCTTTTCTGACATCAGAGTGTGATATTCCATAGACATACCATACAGCTCCATTATGCAGAAGGATCCACTAGAGAACTCCTGTTATGAAGCAAAGCTGAAATATCTGCCTCTTTTATGCAAGCAATATTCCATTTTAAAATGTTTTCCAGTCTGGCTCAGAATAACCCCCTCTGTGAACCAAATGTGTTCGTTACCAAATATTCTCCATGGTTTTCCTCTAAGGACTGAGACAGCCTCCAGGTGTTAGTAATGACCTAATCATACAAAAGCCAGCATGTTTATCTACTTTTACCCCCCCTCCCAAAAAATGTGAATATGCTTTCTTCTTAGTCTATTCTGCCTCAACAGCCTTCATACATCTGCCGATTATATATTTGCAAATCTCTCCTTTTATCTCCCCAACAGATGCATGCTGTGATGAGAAATACTGAAGCACACATTAGAAACAATGATGGTTATCAGCCTAGCAGAGGCTGATGGGCTTCCTCGGATCCCGCCATGGAACCAATGGAATGCTGGAAAATGATTGGCTGGGGAGCTCTTCCACATTGTCAGGAGCATTGGGAAAAGGCTGCAAGAGAATGATGAGAAAAAATCTGGAGAATGGCAAATGCTTCACTGAAGCAATCTGTTACATTCTTCCTCGCAGAGTGGAATGCCTGGCCAGAGGATGAGAGAATAGGACTGAGAGGAAGTGAAGGAAATAGAAACTGAGGAGAGAGCAGGACAGAAAGCAAAGATTTATAGCATTTAACCACTCTAATTTTTTGGGCTTCTCTTGAAATTAATCCAACTTTTATATTACAGAAAATTTATTATTTCCTTTATATATTGGTGGAAAACAGACAGAAAATGAGTAAGAAAAATGGAAAGAGACAAAAAAAGAGAGAGACAAAAACGGAGAGGATCAGGAGTCCAATTTCTGTGCCTCCTGCCTTTGTCAGACCAAGTAAAACATTTTAAATCATCAGCTGATATTGGCTGATCCTCATCATTTTGAAAGTGGCTATTCAAACCTTTTAGAGAAGGACCTGATCCTTGCACCAGTTATTGGCCAAAGTATGACATGTAAGAATAGCACTTCAGGGACAATGGCCTTTTGATGACCATCAGGTACCAGTGCTTCTGAAGTGGCCAATTTTGTGTGTCAGGAGGCCAGAAGACATACAATCACATAAGAAAAACACTTTAATCCAGTCATTATAAGGTAGAGGCAGAACAGAGTGGTTGAAGTATTTATGGGTATAGCTGTAATTTCAGCCTAGGTTCATTCAGTCAAGAAGATTGTTTCCAGTCTACTAAAAAACACTTCCAATAAACTTGAATTACAACCTCAATATCTTTCTTTTTTTCATGTTAACATGAGAAATAAAGAGATTTTCTTGATGTCGTAGTTACTTTTACTGCTTAAAAACCAATGAGTGTCTTCCCCTCCAGAAATGAGTAGATTGTTTTATTTTAATCTCTTAGCAAACTGGCAGTAATAAAATTGTTTTTGCATTTTCCCTTTACATTTACTTTTCTGCAATTGATCACTGGCCTTAAAAAGATGACAAGATAGACTTCTGTTGCCATTCCCTATGGTGGTTTTCATTCATTAGTGTTCTTTCTCTAATCTTCTAAACTCCAACTCTCCTGTTATATAAGCTACACTCTCTTGCCACAGCCTCACATAATTGCTGTCATGTGCTTTTGCAAAATCTAACTTGTTTGATGCATTAATCATGCAAATGTAAATGTAGAGGAGGCGGAGTTAAGTGAATGATACCTTGCAGAGGCCTGTTTTGTTTTTGTTTTTGTTTTTTACTCCTGTCACTCCCAGGAAACAGGATAAAGAGATCTGAGACAACTAGATGTTTTGATAAAAATATTAGCATGTCAGGATATCAACTTAAACAATAGAACTGTCCTACCAAACGTACACCATGTGTCATAGGTAATAAGAGCCCCAAACAAAAGAAAGCGATATGAAGTCAAGGCAATCATTTGTCCTAAAATCTACCTTTAATTTTTACATCGTGAAAAATAAAATGAAAATTGTGCTTTTAGCACAGTACTTTTGGATAAAGAATGTATAAACCTCCTTTTCCACACTATATAATTAGTTATTTTTAGACCACTTAATTTGTGAAAAGTCATATTAACAAAAATAACCTGGAAGCTAAGTGAGGAAATCTTAAAGGTGAGCACAATCTTAAAAGATTTTGTTTGATCTTATGTCTAAAGAAGAAAACTACAACAATGTGAGAAATTACTTATCCCTTACAAATCACATATTATAAAACACGACATAGCCATTAAAAGATGGCTAAGAGGATTTGTTCCTTGAACTACAGTACTGGAATTATCATCTCAGAATTATTGGATTAAATTGCTAATAGGAACTCAAATCTTGTCTGGAATAGATTTCAGACAGTGAATTTTAACTTCAAAAAAAATCACTGACCTGGTATTTACATGGTAAAAAGTGAAGTGGGGCCTTATCTATCCAGCTCTTAACCTGAGCACCTTCCCTTCTGAACCAGGCCTTTCCCTCTTCAGACCCACCGGTGCATGTTTTCATTATCCTTGAGGAGCCAGGTAGTTTGGAAGATATTCACAAAAAGGAGTCTTTATATGTAGATAAAGGAACCATAAGTGTGCACTAGTCTCACTGCTTGAGCAAGAATAAAACTAGGAAACAGGCTTAAGTGGCAACAAATATTTAGCTATGCAGGCTAAATCCGTTGTCCTGAAAATTCATTCCTATACAGTCATGATTTAGACATTTATGACCACATAAGACAAACAAACTGCTCTCTCAACATGCAGCAGAAAAGGACAAGGAAATAGCAACCTAGGCTGGGTGCTAAAGTAGAAACCCAGGCCTGGAACCAGGGCTCAGCAGAATTCTGAGAAGCTGGGATTCAGGTTGGAAACTTGGTTTCTTCCTTTCTTTATCTCGTTTAAAATTTTGTTAATTTACTTGTTTATATTTTAAGATAAAGAGTTAGTCTTATTTTTATTAGCCTTAAACCAAACTGGTACAACATCTTTCTATATATTTGGGAAAATGCAAATCTTGGGGAATATCCAGGTAAAGCTTGACATTGCACTACTCCATATTATTCAGGTCTCTAGTTAACCTGAGAAAGTCTCCTTCTAATACTTTCCAGGGATGCACATTTTCAGCATTCTTATTCTTATTAATGGAATAAATATTGTCCAAATACACCAGCGTTAGGGGAGCTTGATTTTGCAAATCAAGACAATAGGACTGGCTGTGCAGCTGAGTTTAGCATCAAAGAAAGAACATTTCAGACAGTATATCGATACTGTGCAACCCTGTCAGTGTTTTAAAGAAGTGATGCAATACTAACCCACACTGGATTGAGTGAGGGTAGAAGGAAACACAGTCTCTTGAATGGCTTGGGATTTAAAGCATTGGGCATTGACTGACTTTCATGACAATAGAATCTGCCACCTAGTATTTGGTTGTCTAACAATCTTTTTTTTTTCCCTCCTAAACTCTGGTCAATCTTTGAGATGAATTAAAGTTGGTCTTGCCATCAAAATCTAAACTACAGACATTTGTTTGAACCTTAGAGATGATGAACGTTCCTGGCAGCAGGGTGGCTCATCAGAATTCACCACTGAGCGAAAAAAGAGCCGGGCTGGATTATAAAAGTGTCTTTATTTTCCTCTTGGGTTCCTTTCTCAGTAAGTCTACCACTCTGTTCCAGCCATGTCCACAGCAGACCCTTTAGACTTTGTGGGCGTTTCCTGCTGGTAAGTTCCTGCATTATTCTTCTGAAAAGAAAGAGCATCCAGAAACATTAAGATTTAATAGCATGTCAATAGTAGTATCCAAAAGCTTCTTCTTAATGACCTAAGTCCCTCCATGCCCTGACCTATGCCAAAACATCCAGGCTTATCTTTCAGTTCTTCACGCCCCCCACTCTGAACTTTAGTAATGACAAACTGATTGCTAAACACTAAATGGACTGTGCTATTTAACGGCTTCGCAACTTTGCTTATGCTGTTTCCTCTGTGGAACACCACGACCCCTTCACCCATCCCCATCCTTTCTTTTTGGCGAAATCACTTCCACGCTACTTTTCCTAACTCTCCAATAAGAGTAAACAGACCCAACAGTGATTTGCTGCACATGACAGAAAAGTAGGAAAAAAAAGTTAAAAGGAGCCTAACTACAACTGCTTGTGGACAGGGAGAAAAGTAAAGGTAAAATGTGGCTTTAAAAAATCTGCCCTGTAAGTGTACAGATAAGTGATTTAAAAGTCATAATTTTATATCCCACTGCCCAGTGTTACTGTGAAGTGCAAAAATATAAACTTCTGTAAGAGCATTGATGGCTTCTGATATTTAACACATATTTTAGAATGGTTCTGCCAGTGATATCAGTGGGAGAGAAAAAAGCTCTTTCTTTTAAAAACGGTAGTTGGACAACCATTTGAACAGTGTGAACCACCAGCAACCTTTAAGAATATTCATCACCTGCCTTGTTAGACTTAGATGCCATTCTATGCTAGGAGGCAAACTCTGTGCCTTCTCTAAGCCCTTCTTAGCCCTCTGATTTTAGTTCTTTGATTTTCTATTTATGATCTTCTAGGGCAGAGGAATGGAGTTGATTTATTCACATTAAGTCCATTGATATATTTTGAATAAGGTAGAGAAGAGGGTTCTGAGTGACTCCTCACTCATCTGAAGGTCTGTGACCTGTGAACTGCCTCAAGGCTCTCTCTTCAACCTCTCTTTGGAGTATTCCCAACCTATTCACGCTGTTTCTTAATCTCTCCACTGAAGTCATTTTTAGCATTTATAGAATGAGTCTATCTGTTACCAAATGTGTCTACTTCTCTAATTAATAGTTATCTCTAATAAATAAGCACACAAAGTAGTAAAGACAGAGCTTCATTAAGATTATCTCAGGGCTCATTGAACATGGGTGACCTCAGTGTGTAAAGTACATAGGCCCCAGGTAAAACTACCCTCTGAACTGAATTAGCTCACATTTGTTCTGAGCCCATCTGTACTAGCAAATAAGAGCTCCATTCAACAAAGGGCTGCAAAGGAAGGGCCTTTCTACATCTTGCAGTAGCCATTTCACATCTTCCACTCTAAACTCTCTAAATTTCCAATTATCCACATATATTTCTTTTTTTATTCCTTAAAAAAATAGCAGTTCTCCTGTGATTGTAGTAATTTTTGTAGGAAGGCTATTTCTTGCAATCTGAGAAGAGTCCTTTATTCTTCCTCTTCGATGAGTGTTGACTTTTGGACTGTGGTTTTGCCAAATGAAAGGTGAAGTCAGTACCTAGTGGAGGTGGTATTGCAGCTACTGAATCCACCCAGAAAAAGGACTCCATGGGGTAACCTTTGTAGCAATTACAAGTTACTTAGACTGTAGAACCAAATTACTATCTTCCTTCCACACTCATGAAGTCAAGTTTGTTTTAGTATATCCTGTAGAGAAATAGGGGCACTTACTAGTTGCTTTATAAATAACGCCCACAGATTCCAGTGAAATATCATTATTCATGAAAAAAATTATTTTACAAGGTGATTCTGCACTTGAGTATTTTGTTTTGTAACTTGTATTTGAAAACATAATTTGGAATTACATAACAGAATTTCAATCAAAAGTAAAAATAAGTTTGCTGCAAGTAACTATAAATTCTTATATACACTATTTCAATAGTAATGATTTCTCTCAATCACAATGTTATATAATTCTTATGCTTACAGATAATAGAGACAGCTACTGTGAGATAACTGTATTGACAAAATTTCTAAAACTTATTTATTAATTTTGTCATAAAAAATGCTAATTGAAACAAATAAGTGCTTATTCTCTTTTCTGTTGTTGCTATATTGCAAAAAAGAAAAGAAAAAAACATAAATCAAGAAAGTTCTAAAACATTTACTAAATATCTATTGTGAATCTGGCACCTGGATAACATATATGAAAGCAGCTCAAAAAGCACACAGCTTTCCACATTTTAAGTTACAGACAGACTTTTTTGTATTGTGACTTTGCCTTCTAGAGACTTGGAAGGGTCTTCATTCAGCCACACAATGGGGAAAGACAAGAAAGGTCATGTACAAGGGCTATTTAAGTGTAACATCTGAAGGTCATGCCTATCACTTTCGTTTACATGCCATTGGCTAGAATTCAGTCACATGGCCACATCTAACATAGGAAATGTAGTCCAGCTGTGTGCCCAAAAAGAAGAAAGGATTTGGTGAGCAGCTAGCCACATAATAACATAATGGGAAGATCAGTCGTTGTAAATCAAAACTCAAAATTTTCAACTTTGTGGTATTAAGTAGTGCATGCTGTGCAGTAAATTTTTAATAGTTTTGGGCAATAATTTTTGCATAAATGGCATAAGGCATGACATTATAATGCTGCATCAGAAAGAAAGAAAAAAATTGTGGAAGCACAATAAAGTTGGAAGAATATTAAAAATACAAGTCAGAAAGTGCTATAATGACTCCTTAAAATGTATTTTCTCAACAGCTTCATTGAGGTATAACTGAGATAAAAGAAACTGAACCTATTTAGTGGATACAGTTTCGATTTTAACATAGCTATGTACACTCACCAAGATAAATATCCTATACCATTCCCCCCATTTTCTCCCATTGCATTGTAATCTCCCACACCCTATCCAATCCATTCTGCCATTTATTAGACAACTACCAATACACTTTTTGTCACTATTGGTTAATATACCTTTTCTAGAATTTTATACAAATAAAAATATACTCCTTTTTGACTGACTTTTTTTAACTCATCATCATATAACAAGGATTCATTTATGCTGTTGTATATAAAATCGAGAGATTTATCTCTTTTGATTGCCGAGTAATATTCCATTTTATGGATATAACAAAATTTGCTTAACCATTCATCTGCTGGCGAATATTTGGATTGTTCCTAAGTTTTTGATATTACAAATAAATCAGATACAAACATTTGTATACCAATATTCCTATGAACATACATTTTCATTTTGCTTTAATAAATACCTAGAGCTGAAATGGCTGGATCCCATTGTCCTTCATTTCTTTTAACTACTTTCCCTGCCTTCTCTTGGGTTAAGTGATCAATTTTTATGATTCCATTATATATCTTCTATTGAATTGCTATTTATCTTTTTTAAAAATTTGGGTGGTTGCCATGGTTTTTTTTTTTTAACATATATCTTTAAACTAGAGCTTACCTTCAAATAATATACCATTTCATTTGTAGTATTAGGAATTTATTAAAATACATTCCCAATTCTTCCCTCATATTCTTTGTACCACATTCTTTCTCTCTTCTCCTGGAATTCCAGTTATGCCTGTATTAAACCATTTTATATTGTCCCACAGCTCTTGGATGCTCTGTTCTGTTTTTCTTCTTTTCTCCCACTCCTTGTGCTTTGTGTTTCAGTTTGTGTGATCTGTTGCCCTCTATTCAAGTGCACTGTTTCTTTTCTTTGCTGTGAAGTCTACTGATGAGCCCATGAAATATATTCTAAATCTACATTAGCATGTTTTTTAAAATTTCTTGTACTTCCTTCCATTTGATTCTTTCTAGTTTCTGTCTGTCTGTTGAAATTACCCATCTGATCTTGCTTTGCAATCTAACTTTTCCATTAGAGCTTTTAACATATTAGTCATTATTTTAAATTTTCTGTCAGAGTTCTACATCTGTGTCATAACTAAGTCGTGTTCTAGTGATTGCTTTGTCTTCAGAAAGTTTTCCCCTGCCTTTTTGGATGTCTCATAATTTTTTGTTAAAAGCCAGATATCTTGTGTAACACAGTAAATATCAAGATAAATATTTTTTAGCCTGGAAATGAGCACACCTTGTAATATTTTTTATGCCTGGAAATGAGCACACCTTGTTTTCTGATAGCCCATTAGTGAAGGATTTATGTTCATCTAGTCAGGAGTTGGGCTGTGTTTGCAACTTGTTTTTGTTATGACTGTCCTCACTTCACAACAGGCATCAAATTCTCTTCTGAGAGCTTAGGTTCAGGGTGTGGAATAGTTGCAAGAGGTAAGTTTTAGATCATTTTCTCCTCCCTTGATATTGTGTCTTTCCACTGTACTTCTCAGAAGGAATCTGCTCCTTACTGCTCTCTCAACTCTGTTCCTCTGTTATTTTTACGCAACACTGGTTAGCCTTAATTTAGGTTGATAAAGTGTCTATGAGTCCAGCCACCATGTGTCCTTCATAAACACTCCTGTCTCTCTTCCTGATATAGGGCTGAGCTTGGAACTTATTCTGTTTCTCCACAAGGATGTGCTTTTAAAAAATTTCCTTTTCCCAAATTTCAATGGGTTTCACCCAGTGCCCTAAAACAGCGTATTTTTGTTGCTCTTTACCACCCCCACCCATTCTCAAATAATGATCTCTTTGATCTGAAAGGGAAATAGGAAAAATGGTTCTTGGTCGTTTTGGCAGTGGCTGCTCTTTCCTTCTACCACAGAGCACCATCAGAAAACCTATCTCAGAACTCTTCCAAACATCCCTGTTAATGCCTTGTACGGTTAAGGCGTTTTTAGTGAGATTGTGGGAATGTTATAGAATCTTAGTCCCCAGGGGCTTTCCGCTTTAGTGCCAGCCCACATTCCATTGTTAGTAATTTAACAATATTTAGCTATATCTTTTTATCAGTTTCTATAACAGCCAATGGTGTCAGCCCCAGCTAAGCAAATGCGTGGATCCTGTTTCTCACTGCAGGTGTCTCACTATCCCCAAGGTTTCCAACTGCAATTCTCTGGTAAATTAAAAAAAAAAAAAAAAGTAATACATCTGAAGTGTGTCCAGTATTTTCCCTTTGCAATGTTCTTTATAGGTCTGTCCATCTCCCAACTGGAATAGAAGTTGACCTGGTTATAGAATCCCTCCTTGACAGTTTTTCTTCCTTAAAAATGTTGCTTCACTATCTTCTTGCATTGTTTCTGAAGAAAAATCTGCTGTTATCTTTATGTTTTTTGTTCTTCTGTAGATAACACCTCTTTTTATCTGTCTGGTTTTAAGATTTATATTTTATCATTTATTTTGAGTAAATAGATTATTTTAGTAGAGCATTTTACCTTAATACAGTTTTCTACTTAGGGTTCATTGAACACCTTGGATCTTGGTTTGATAGTTTCATTAAATTTGTAAATTTATGCCATTATTTCTTCAAATATTTTCTGTCTTCTCATCTCTCCTTTGAGACTCCAATTACACATGCATTGTGTTGCCTGAAGTTGTCTCTCTGCTACCTGATGATCCGGTATTTTGTTTTCTTTGAGTAGTTTCTATTGCTAAATCTTTTCTTCTGCAATGTCTAATCTACCAGTGTGTAATTTACCTATCCAGTGTATTTTTCATCTCAGATGCTGTGGTTTTCATCTCCAAAAGTGTGATTTTATTTTTTTATCTTCCATGTTCCCATATATCCTTTTCAATCTTTTCTCTATCTTTTTGGAGTGCAGTTATAACAATTGCTTTAATGTTCTTGTCTGCTAATTCTAACATCTGTTTCAGAGGAGAGTTGGTTTAATTAATTTTTCTCCTCATTATTAATTTTATTTTCCTGCTTGTTTTAATGCCTGGTAATTTGTTGATTTCATGCCAGAAATTGTGACTTATATCTTATTAGGTGCTGGATATTTTTATATTCCTCTAAAATTCTTGCGCTTTGTTCTGGAATTCAGTTGAGTAATTTGGAAACAATTTGATCCTTTTGGGTCTTGCTTTAAAGATTCGTTAGGCTTAAACAAAAATAGTCTATGACTAATTTTTCCGCTCTACTGAAGGCAAGACCCTTCTGAGTATTTACCCAAGTCTCTGTAAATTACATGATTTTTTAATCCAGCTGGGAAATAAGCAACATCCTTGGCCCAGTGTGAGCTCTGTGTATGGTTGCATCTAATGCTGGCCTTTAGTAGTTCTCTCACACATTATCTGCTAAGCAGTGTTTTGCTAATTACTCAAGGAGGACTCCCTTCAGATACCTAGAGGTATTTTCTGTTGTCTGCTTCGTTGGTTTTTGTGCCCCTCAATCTTTCTAGACTCTCCAGCTCCTTTTCACCCAACTCAGGAAGTCTGCCAGGCACTACATGGGTTCTCCTCCCATGCACTGCAGCCTGGAAATCTTCTTACAGGAATAAATAGGGGAGACTATAGGACTTACCTCATTTGTTTCCTGACGCTTAGGTATCACCGTCCTTCATTCTTTAATGTTCAATTTCTTAAAAACTTTAGTTTAGTTTATTCTACCTACTTTTTATTTCAAGGATAAATCTGATACTCTGTTACTTCATCTTGACCAATGTTGCTGCATTGAAAGCAACAGTCTTAAAACATGTCTGAGTCCACAAAATATTTTAAAACTTTATGAAATATATAACCTTCTCATTAGAAATACTCATAAAATAATGTTCTCATGATGAAATGATGACATAGTAATAGATAGCTGATGGTTGGTTTTGGGATTTTCGCTTGCTATTCAGCATCAATTCCCCTTTTTCTATGCTATTATACCAAAATTCCTTTGACGAATCTGCCTTCCTGATGAATCAATGTAGTTTATTTGGGGCTACATTCCTAGTTTAGATAATTGAAAGATAGTATTTCAAAGTATTGTACATTTTTCTTGTTATAAATAAGGTTAAGCAAATATTCATATGCTTAAAAACCATTTGCATTTTCTTTTCAGTGCACTATCCATTTTTGGTTCATTTTTTCTTTTGAGTTATTGGTTCCTCTCTTAATAATTTCTATACGCTTTCTATGCGGCTGAGAGATGATCTCATTTTTCTCATATGCTGATTATATTGATCATTTGTTTGCCCACTGAATTTAATCCTGCTTACAGTCTTTTTTCACTCAGCAGATGATCTCTAATTTTATATAGCAAATCTTTCCTTTTTTGACTTTTAGATTTTCAGTTATGGTTAGGACTTTCCTACTCTTAGAAGATATTTCCTCTAGTCTCCCCTTAGTACTTTTATTGCTTTGAAGTCTTAAAAAATAGTTCCTAACATTTATTAACAATATCTTCCAAATATTACAGCCACATGGCTCGTTCCTGAATTCTCCCAGCACCGACTGACCCAATAACTAATTAGAATTATTTGCTTTCTTAATATTTTTATATTATAGTGTTTTATGTATCTCAGAATTTCTAGATAACCTATAACCCAGTGACAACACAGATAAATTTATTTTCTTTGTGTTTACATCCTAGTACAATGCTTAGCAAAGATTGTAACCTACTAAAGATTAGATGTTGATACCAAAGTATAAAGGAAGATATTGTGTTCTCTGTCTTATTAATTCCTCAGCATGTTTTGTTAATCACTCTTCTAATGATTGCTCAATTAATATTTAAAAGTTCTGACTATATGCCTTCTTTGTGTTATAATTTAAAAAATCCTATAGCATATACACATGGTATACATGATATTTATGAAATAATAAATATATATTTTATAATGGCAGTATTTTACTCATCATAATTCAATGGCTTATATAAATAAATCATATAATTTATTTGTAACTTTACAATGACTTTCACAATAAGATTTCCTACGGTTATATTCTGGTCTCTTCAAGTCATATAACATGATTTCATTTAATGTGTATGTTTTAAAAATCATTTCCCTCATATTTTCTAAACTCCTTATATTCTAAATATTGTATATCTTGGACAAATTACATAACATTCCTGAACCTATTCCTCTAGTTGTTAATGCAAATAATAAGATCTTTGTTCAAAACTTAAAAATAAAAAAAAAATCCTAAAAACTTAAAACTAAAACTAAAATGCCTAGTACGAAGTTTGGCATATAGTCAGTGTTCATAAAACAATGCTATCATCATTATGATTATCTTCATCATTGTTACTTTGAGTTGTTTCCTTTAGTTCTTTATAAACCATCTTTCACTGATGTAGTATCTTTTTCTTCTATCTTTCCTTCTTTCTTTCTATTGTTCCATTGTTTTTGCTCTTTCTATGCTTATTTGATTCAAACTTGCTTTAACTTTACTCTTCTACTCAGATATTGAAATATTTGGAAACGATGTGCGTTACTTAAATGACCAGTTTTAACTCTTTTTTTTCTGTTAGGTAAGTGTTACCTAAAAGAAGTACAACAAATTTAGGCACCCAGCATTAGCACTTTTACCTGGAAATACCATCTTGAATGATTATCTATTGAATGTTTGCTACTTATGAAACAATATACTGAAGTTTTATGAGTGTTAACTCCTAAAATCCTTGACAACACATTGAGGTAGATATTATAACCTAATTACAATGAGTAAACTAAGAGATAAAGATGTTAAATAATGTAAGCAAGATCACAGAGCTAATAAGTAGCAGGTAAAAGATCTGAACCCAAATGTGTATGACTCCAGAATCCATGCATTCTGCCTATAAAACCAATTCTGTACTTTAAAAAAAAAAAAGTACATTGACTATGTCACTTAACACTTTCCTCCCAGAACAAAAACCTAGTGAGAATGACAGAATACTTAAGGATTGGCTTTGAATCTAGAAAATGCCTAAGAAATTGCCAGTTAAATGACCTTTGAACTACAAGCAGATATCACAGAGCAAGTTAAAAAACAGATGCATCAGTGAAACAAAATTTCCAAGGTGAGATTGAAAATGCTCTTTGGATCCACTATAATACTTTACTAAGGGTACAGTATATTTTCTCTTCAATTTTGAACTGGAGAAAATGTCAGCTTTGCTTTCATATTTTTGTTAAGTTCAGGATGGTCAAATATTGAACTTTGGACCCTCTCAACTGATCAGTCTCTACTATCTCTTGAACTCCTATTATAGTATGAGCAAAATGAATTTCTATTGTCCATTGTTTATTCTAAACTCCTGCCTATATTTTTTTAACTCTGTTTTTATATTAGTAATTTTCACTACCTCATGCAATCTTCTAAATTACTTTTTAGAGTGCTGGCTATTAATATTTTAGGTAGCTTTGATGTTTTACTTTATAGTCTTCAATTTTATTTTACATTTCACAGGTTTCTAGCTGCAAATAATCCTACAGGCAATTTTCTCACACTGCAACTATTCCTTGAAAGATATGCTAATGTAGCACGACATTTGCAATACTGGGGGTTAAGTTAATCACCCAAAATGAGTTGTATTACTGTCAGCGGTGTATAAAGACATCCCATAGTGAATTACAAGGGAGGCTAGCTTTAAAGCTGCATTTCAAAAAATACCCAAAGCTGGAGATGAACAAAAATAAGCATTTATTTCAAAGTCCATTGAGCTAAAGAATCAAACATTTGTTATTTCTGGTCTCAAAGTTACACAGTATAAATAAAGGGATTCATATTTTTTTCAAAATTTAATTACCAGGAATACCCTTACAGATCTTACACTCTGTCTCTGGGCAAGACAAATACTGCATAGCAGTTTCAATCTTCATATTTGTCTGCAGAGAAAGGAAGAAATCACTATTTTGCCCTCTGTTTAGCTGAACCACAAGCCAGTTCTAAAAACCCAGGGAGCAAATTGCCATCGTTTGCTCCCTCAATGAAAGTGACACTCATGGCAGCATCACAATCGAAACATGACTGCCAGAAATCAGAGAGCAGTACATTCTGCATGTATCCATCTATTTCTTTCCTCTGTTCAACTTTTGTTTGTGCTTAAGTATGATTTAAATAGGAGATTTAAGGGCCTCCCAATTATGAGATCCTTTCAAATTTTTTAAATTCAAGTCAGTTGTAATACTATTTTGTATCAACCGCAAAACGGTAAAGGTACACCCAATCATCTTGGTATTTGACCTCAAACATTACTTCGTTCTTAGAAGATTAGCAATACCTTGCTTTCATGCCCAGATGGGAAGCCACACTGAAACTCCATTTTCTATGTTCTTTCATATATACAACGTTAAGAGCAGCCCATCACTGCCAGCCCTGATTCTGATTGGCGGCATCGTATGCATTGTCACAGTGCTTTTCCATATAGACAGTAGATTAAGGACTTTTAGGAAGCCTTAATCTTTTCTGTCAGAAGGGTACTTCACAGTAGACTGGCTGCTTAGAGGCAAACTGAGGTAGAGTTCTGAGCTGCGTTTTAAAACAGCATCAAGTCTGCATTTACAATGATTTAGATTTCTCATTTCTGTCTTGCAAAAACATTGAAATGAGATTTAGTTACTATGTTGTAATATGCATTTTTATGAGAGAAGAGATATATTGTTAAAAGAGTGTTACTTCACTTGAAAAGATCAAGACAGTGGAGAAGGAATAAAGGTTTAGCAGGAATATAGTATTTATTTGCCATGCATATTTGATATGAATTCATTAAATACGCAATAGAAGTGTCAACATAAAGTGCTGTTTAGATCAAGCTATGAAAACAAACTGTACTGGTATTAGCTTTGGAATATGCTATGCTATGGTTAAATATAAGCCTAATTCACTATACAGTAAAGAAATATTTTACTGACTATCGTTAAATAACCATCTACTTAACCTAATTGAATTTGTCCTTTATTTACAAAGATTGATGGGTTGAATGCTATGACAACGTGGTTGGCCCTTTGTCATCTCTTTGCCATTACATGTATTTTTCTTTTCTCGCCCATTGATATTCAATAATTAGTAATTACCACCAGTCCATGCCTAATTTGAGAGTATTTTCTTAATGTTACTGGATCATTGCCAAAGCTACATCCATTGAGGAAGTGAGGAAGCGAAGTACAGAAGAATACCTTTCAGGAGCCCTTGCTGTAGAGCTGCACCACAGCGTGAAAACCTACTCACTGGCACAAGGAAATCTTTCATAAGAGTCAAGTCATTTGAGTCTCTTCTGAGATTTGAATTTAAACACAGATATTTTGGATTAAAATACTGATACCTCAGGCAGAAGTAGAAGGCTGAGTAGTCTTCCTGGCATATTGCCTTCCTGACGATCATTAACATAATGCGAAAGTACAAAGATAGGAGACTATTATTATCTTCATGTCTCATGCAATATGCAAGAAAGTTAAACCTGCTATAATTAATACTGACCTTTTGCTTTACTGGTAGCTGATACAACAATTTTTAGGAAATAATATCAGGAGAACAAATGTATAGTTAAACTTTTTAAAACACAGGCTTTGGCCTTACAAATGATTTCTGCCACTTCTCTGATCTTAATCTTTAAAGGTAGTAGAAATAAAGGTCAGGAGGAGAGATGTTGTGGTCTGGATACATAAACAACTTACAAACAATAGAAACACTGGGGCTTTCTCAAACTCATTTGAACCATGTAGTCAAATGCCATTTTCCTGATTAAAGTTACATTCATCAAATATTCGTAACTTTAACTCTTTAGTTGTTTGTTAGGTTGTGATCTCTGAAGCATTTAATAATGGAGCTATTGACATGAAGTCAGAGGTATTAATCGTTTAAAAAATTTAATGACAGTGTATATCTTCCTTTTGTCTCTACTGAGACTTTTAGAAAAAGAGGTTTGAATGGATAACTATTTTTTAAGGTTCAGAATCCAAAAGAAATGGGCATAAACTCTAAAATTAACTTTCAATTGTATGGATGAAATGGTGGATTCAAATTATATGGTTTCAGTTATCCATCATTTTTTATTAGTTTTGTTCTGCAAATTTCCCACTGCTCTCTAGAAAATTTCCAGGTAAAGGGTTTCATGTCATAGTAGGACTCAGATAAACATGAATGTTATAATATTAAGTTTCTCTCTCTAGGGGAAGAAATAGGTTTTCACATGAAAAACTAGGCAATATACAATTTTCCCCAGTAGTTTTGATCAAGCCATTTATTACTTTGCACAAATTCCTTTTGATAAATATATACAAAAGACACTTGATTTGCAATTTTTCCTCTTCAGGATCATCCATTATTTAAAATCTTAACTGACAAGTGATAACAATAACCAGCTAAGTTCATCCAAATTAGCCAGTTTCTGGTAAATTCAGCTTTTTGTTTATATGTTAGTTAATGCAACATTGAATATAGAAATTTGTTTTGCTAATGAAAAATTGGTCAAGTGTTACAAGACTCTCAAATGCATTGTTGCATGTTAAAATATCAGAGAAAAGAAAGAAAGAAAAAATATCAAGACTGGCAGATGCCGAGGAACTGTAAACATTTATTACAACATTTTCTGTCATATACCTCCCTTTCTCCATTCTCAACCTGTAGCTCCTTTTGTAGGGGCTGCCTTTTTTTTTTTAACAGCATCACCATTAGTTCAGTCAACCAAGATGCAAATTCTGAAGTCAACTTTGACATCTCTTCTTCCTTTGCCTCTTTTTTGCTGCCTGAACTACCTTTCCTCTTTAATCCATTCTCTCCTTCATTGCCATATTATTATTCTAAAATATGGTTCAACTACAGCTGCAAGGAAATGGGGTATAGTTGAGGTATAGTCGCCTTGTCACTTATGTCACTAATGTGGAGCCATCTGTTTTGTTTAAAGCAAGAATAGGTTATAGAACAAAAGTTCTGACTGTGAATAACTAAATCAGGTGTTCTTTTACAAATTATTTAAACATTGATTTACTCATCTATAAAATGCCCATAAATTATAATTTCTCTTAACAAAAACTCAAATTTTTATAGTTTTTTATCAACCAAGACTCATAAATGAATAGTCTGTATTCACTTATCTAAATTGTTTCATGCAATTAATCCATTATAATAATTTATGTGATCTGAAGAGAAACCAGAATATCACATTACAATAATTTAGCTTCCATTTCTACCCCCACAACTAAAATTTTCCCTCAGGCTTACATTCGTGACAATTATTTTTTTTACCTCTCAGTTTCAGATTTGCATTTTCACTTGACTGCTCTTTATATGGTATTGGCTGTCTGGTGGTCATTTTTAAATCAGCATACCCTAACGAGGACTCATATTATCTCTAAAAAGTCTAACTCTTCTCTTAGATAGTAAAAAAAAAAAAAGTTTTTTCAATCTCTAAAGCAGAAATCTGCCTTTCTTTCTTTTTTATTACTCACCATGTAGTTAATCACCTGGTACTCAAATTTTTCTCCTGACTATATCTTGTATATATTACCTGTTTTCTATTTTTATTTTCACAGATATATGTCAATCCTTCTTCTTTTCATGAACTGAAGCAATAGCCTTCTAATTCATCTTCCTCCAGTATTTTCTACTTTCTGCTGTACCTTCACCACAATAAAGTGGTAGATCTAAAATCAATTTTCTTCTACTTAAAATTTTTCCGTGGTTCCCATTGTCCATGGATCTTAGCATGGTATGCGAGGACCTCTATACATGTGTCCATATATACCCATGCAACTTTGAAGTTTACTCTGACTGCCATAAACATTGTATTTATTGTGTTATACAATATTGTTATACATATGGCTCATACCACAACTCAGTCATTAAGCTTTATAATTCATCTGTCTTTGCTTTGATGGCTCTTTCTTTTTCATATATCCTTCCTACTTTTCAACAAGATTCATTCTTTAATACTTAGAAAAGATAATTTTTCTATAAATTTCTAAGCCAATTGAAAAAAAACTTTTTTCTATATCATTCTTACTATATTAAAAGAAAATTATAATTTTGAGTCAATTTCCCCTACCAGATATAACTTAATGAAGGTCAGGATCTGTATCTTAACGTTGCACTTTCAGTATCTAGCATAGTACTATACACACAGAGGTGATTCTGTGAGGACTTTCAGCTTCTGTCTTGGGCAACTGCATAGATGAAGATGTCATTAACTCAAACAAGAAATAAATGGAGCTACAAGCATATGGAGCTAGATTATGTGTTTGAGACACTAAGGAACAATCTGATATAATAGCCGGTAGGTAGAAGAGTATATGAGTGTGAATGAAGCATTTAGGCAAGATCTGAACTGGAGAAAAACATTGAAAAATCATAATTATATAAATAGTAAAAATGCAATAAAAAAATTTTGAATTGTTTTCTGTTTAAACTTGGATTCTGAAAATAAATTTTAACAGAATTGCTACTACACAAAATTATTTTATTTAACTCAAATACTCAAGTATCTGGATGCTTGCAAAATCTCTTGGTCTAGATTAAGAAACATGGTTTTGATTTCAACTAGGCTGTTATGTTATTACTTTTGGAAATGAGAATCGCCCACATGAATAATTATAACCAAACATATACATTGAAAGGTTGAATTAAACATTACAGAGTTCTATAAGACATGATATTAAAGAGTAAGTATTTCTTTGTAGTATAAAATGTGTATAATTTGTCTAAAATTTTAACATGCTTATGACTTCCAAACCCATGTTAGTAGGGGCTATAATGAAATATTAATTTACTAATATGTGCATAAACAGTATGAAATTGCCCAGTTAGGCAATATAAAGATCAAGTGCATAAACTTGATGTGAACCTCTTTCTAGTTCCTAGAACTATGAATAGCGTGCTGGGAACCCATGAGGAACATATAATTAATTTATCTTTTAATATTTATCAAATATTTGGGGGTACCTTTTTGTATCATCACTTTTTGTATCCTCATTAAGCTGATAGTCCACTGAGGGAGACAAGTAATAAAATAGAGAAGATGCTAGATGGTGATGAGTTCTATGAAGTAAAATGAAGCAGAAAAGGGGAATATGCTATGCCAGAAAGGGGACAATTAATTTGTAAGAGGCTGGACAGCAAGGTTACATATTTTAATAACAGTCTGAAGAAAGTTCAAGAGTGAGCATTGTGAATACCTGAAGAAAGAAAATTCTAGGCGGATGCAAAGACTATGAAGCAAGAAAACTCCAGGGGTGTTCAAAAGACAGCAAAAAAGACTTTGTGTGAGAAGTAAAGGGAAAGTAGTCAGATAGGTAACAGATGCCTCTATCATGTCAAACCCTTAGACCTTTTTAAGGACATTGGCTTTTATGAGCTTTATGCTGAATGGGAGTCATTGAAAGCAGTAAAGTAGAAAGTGTCATGATCTAACATATTTTTTACACTTCTAAAGAATCACTATGAATTCTGTCATAAGAGCAGACTCTGGAGGCACAAGGTTTGAAGCAGGGAGACCAGTTAGGAGACATTTTCAGCAATCCAAGAAAGAGGTGACAGTGGCTTAGACTAGGGTGGTAGAAGAAGACATGGTGAGAAGTTGTCAGATTCAAGATATATTTTGAAGCTAAAACCAAAGCACTTGCTAATAGCACTTGCTAGTAGTTCAAATGGAAATTATAAGAAAAAGTAAAGAACTGAGAGTAACTATAATGTTTTTGACATAATTAATTAGAATAATGAAGTTGCTGTTAACTGAGTTGGAGAATGCCACAGGAACAGGTTTGGAGCAGATGGTTGGGAAAACCAGTTCTATTTTGAGCCCATTTGAGGTGCTTGTTAGATATTTCTATAGCGATGGTGGATGGACTATTAGATAAAGGAATCTGGAGTTTAGGAACTCAAACTGAGCCAGAGATACAAATATGAGACTTATCAATATAAAGTTGGTGGGAGAAAAATAAAGTGTATGGAATAATGATCCATGAGAGTCAAATAGAAAATGGACTAAGAAACTTTAGTATGATTGCCTGGCAGTACAAAGAGCTCACTTATCTACTTGGCCATAAATAGAAGTGAGAATGACTGCAATGTCCCAGTGTAAGTAAAAAAGCAGAGAGATCAGTTTAACCAGGGTTGTAATTTTGCCAGCTGTGCCAGATGTGGAGGTAGAAAAGGTGCGTTGAGGAGTAATGTCTGTGAAATTCACAAGGAGGAAAAAGGGAGCTGGCAGATCCTAATACAGATCGACAAACTCCATCAGTGAAACAGGAAGCCCAGTAGAGAAATTCTGCACTGAGTGGAAATGACTAGACTTTGGTACCACCGCCTTGCTCAGTCATTGGCTAGAGTCTTTGAACCACTGCAAGAAGGAGTTCACAGGAAACCCAAAGGTGTTAAAAGCTGGAGGCTATCAACTAACCACATTCTTTGCTGTTGGACAATTTCTTTCTCAAAGGAGAATCTGGGCAGCATGTCTCCCCAGTTCTACCAGATGAACCCCTCCATAAGTGAGAATGAAAGGAGAGGATTTTATTAATTAAACATGAAATATAAGCTGTCTAGGAAGGGAAGAAATGAAATATGTAAAGGACAGTAAAAACAGTAGAATCAGTAGATGTAGATTCCAGCAGGACTTAGTGATTGCTAGAGTTAAGACACTAAGAAAATTACACTGAAACAAATAGGAGGTGCTGGTCATTGTGTGGAGTATATGAACATGGCAATGAGAAGGTTTTAAGACGTGACCCTGGGAGTGAACAAGTGGCTGCAGTAGATAGGAGACAAAATTACTGGAGGAAGAGGTTAGGGAACTGAGAGGCTGCCAGATGGGAAGGATATTAAAATCAAGAAGCATTATGATGCCATTGAATTGAGAAGTTATGAGCCAGGAGCAAAAGTCTTTAATGAAGGGGAGTGACCTAGAGATTGATAGGTGAGCATAACAAAAAAGGTGATAGTAAAAGATAACATGAGATTCAAAGTTGCCAGGATTTACAAAGAAACATAAGAAAGTAAAGTCGAAGCGGTAACGTGGAACGTGGTGGATACCTACCACACAGATCTAGAAGCAGAGTGGGAGAAAAATTAACACTCACTGGAGAGAGTTGTAGAAGTACTATGTCAAAAGATAGCTTTCCAGCGAGAGCAAGAAGATGAGACAATTGTTTGGAGAATGTACTGAATGTTCCAAGGGTTTTGTGATAATTACCCAAGATTTCCAGAGGGCCCTGTGGCAGAATTTTCTGAACTAACATAGAGTATTAGAATGGAAGAGGAAAAGGCTGGTCTGAGATTCTAAAGATATTTTACAGGAAACAAACAGAAGCAGAAACCAAAAGTATAGCATGATTTGACCTGTGGCTCTCAAAACAGGTAATGGGGGCAAGGCTGGAATGATAGAAAGTTGGAGAATGGGTAGGAGTCTCGAGTTTCATCTTAACTCCTGTCAATAGAGATATGAAATGTGAGAGGGGAACTGAAGGTCCATACTGTGTACATAGAATTATTGTTATATGTATTTAGACAGCCATATTAAATATATTGTATTTTTGTATGATGTAGACACTTCTACATAATAATCAATGTGCAATTCTGATTTTGAGAGAGAATAAAGTAAAAGCAACTTTTTGAATACTTAGCCTGAGACATGGAGTTCATTGTTTTCACATACTTTATCTCAATCAATTTCTCAACGCATCTTTAAGGAGGGTGTTTACTAGTTTTTTATACATGAGAAAACTAAGATTTAGAAAGGTCAAGTGACTTGTCTAAGATCATAAATAATTCACAAAAAAAGCTAGAATTTTTCAGTTGAGTCTCTCTTATTGGAAGCCTAGGTGAGGCTATGCATCACCTTAATACCCATATTATGGGATATCTCCATATACTTTAATAGTTTTTTTTTGAAAAAAATTGTTCAACTTTTCAGTTATGATATTACATATGTTTCAACTATATATGCATATATGTGCAAATGTATATTACATACGATTATATATTATCCCTTATAATCATTTTCAATAAATTAGTTTATAATTCTACAAAACATTTTCCAATTCCCTATGCATTTCTTTTCCAGACTGAAGCTAATTAGTCAGGTTCACTAGTCACCTTAAATTTACAGATGTAAGCATCAGATTAGATGGGATTAAACTGAGAAGTTTGAGTTGCAAAGCACGGAAAAGGATCTGTACAAAACAAGAACTGTGGATCTAGAACCAACAAGCAATGGCAAAACCAAAGGCCCATGTTCCATAGAAACCATGCATTTTTCAGTAATATCAAACTAAGCTGTTAAAAATGTATGTACTTTTATACATTTATGAGGTTGGCTAAGAGATACCATCTATATTAAATTAATTACATATTTCATTAAAATTATAACAAATAATAGATTTTAATGGTAATATAACAAGTAGAATAACACTTTAAATAATTGTACAAATGGATCACTGTAATCATGGAGATTTTTTATGTAAACAATGTGTCTGTTTTTATCAAATGTATTTTATTAAATATATTATCAATTATTATGAGCTGTATTCTATCCTCTAACTCAACAAAATGACTGCATTAAATTTAATAGAAGGTATTATTATACAGTCTTTTTTAAGCATAAAATTATTCTAATGTATTATTAAAATAACTGCCTTAGAAATTATGTGAATTTTTTGGCTCTGCCAACAAAGGCATCCAAAATATTTGTCAAAGCTTGTTTCCTAGGCTTTCTTATCCTTGTAAGTGCCAATCAGCTCATTAGACTGTTGATGAGGAAGAAAGAGGCAACTTAAATCACAAGGAATATTCAGTTCCCATAGAGAATAAATACTTAAAGATTGGTATTTACCGTATTTCATGAAGTCTACATGCAGATATTTCTGAAATCTGCATGTCTTTTTATAATCAAAGGCATCATGGATTTGATAAAATTTTAAAGGTTACATCAAATGTATTTTAATCTATCCAGCATCGCAGAGCAATTTATGCTGGGTCAATTTTTTTTTTTCTGCTGATCTGCAGACTCTGACAATGGCAGAGTGACAGAGAGGCTCATAAGACAAGTACTCTCTAAGCAGCTACCCAAATAAGAATATCTTTTATGCAAACCAGGTCAATGTCCACAGAAGTAACCCAAGTCAAGTTTGAGGGACAAAAAGATCAGTTGCAAAGTGTTCACACACAACTAAGCACCATAGAGTTCACTTATCAGTGATAAAATCTTAGATAAGGCAGTTCACCAATAGACCTACCTAGTGGAGGGGACAAGTTTTTTTTTAGAGTTAACTAATATTTAGTTCTTATTGATGCCAAATATGGTTCTTACCAATTGTATGTGTATTATCTCGTTCATTTCAATACCATGAGGTAAGTATTATCTGATCTATAGAAATAGGAACTGAAGCTCTGAGACATTAAATAACTTGTCCAGAATTCCCCATATAGAGAGTAAGTGACTAGTTAGAATTTGAATCTAGGCTCAGTACACCTCCCACTGCCCCCAGAACTCTACCTATTGCCTGCTAGATGGCTTATTGGAAACTCATGGGCAAAGACAGTCTCAGAAGTCCCTGCTAATCAAGCTCAGGGTGTGAGAAGCTAATTGTAGAATTTGAATTTAGAATCTTCAAATTAAAAAAGCACATGTAACAGGTACATCTTCCCTCAGAGACCTCTCATCTCTTAATTAAATTAACTTTATGTACATTCTATGATATATTGTGATTTCTACATTACAATTGGAAAACACCAACATTAGAAATGAGGACCAACTGCAATGATTTAAATGGTAGTTATTAAATAATAAATTCTGCTAGGAAAGAAAGATAATGTATCCAACAAAAAAATTCTAGTTTTCAACAAAATCTCTAGCACCATTTCAGCACCAACATCTTATTAATATCTTATATTTAGTGAGCACTGATTATGTGTAATACATTTACTTATAATATCTCACTTAATCCTTATGGCAGTGAGATTAATACTATCATTATCTTCATTTTTACAGATGACAAAATGAAGGAAGAGAGACATTAAATAATTTGCCTAAGATGAACTGACCAGAATTTCTAAATTGGTCTTTCAAACTTCAAAATTTATTTTCTTAACCATCACACTATACTTCCTCTTGGCCCTTCTGAATTGCCATAATGTAATATGAAGATGAAAAGGCAGTGACATTATGAAGCCATGAATAGAGGGTGAAGGATGTAGGAATTCCTATAATCAGCAAGCTATTTCTGATTTTTTTATTTTTTTTTTCAGATGACATGTTATATACACTGAAGGCAAAATGTGTGTTGGCAGAAATTAGTCCATAAAAGGCAAGGATATTATGCAAAATAAGAGGTTTGCGTGTGGGGAGATTAGTTTTAAAAAATAACGTTTGCAACTTAATTTTTCAATTTCTTAAGTTTTACAGTGAAGATTTAAATAAGAGTTATAACAGTCAATGTTCTGAGGTTTTGAAGAACAAGATTATATTTTTAATTCTTTTGGAAGACATGGATTACAATGGAATAATATTTTTAATGATTTTGAACAAATCTTACTAGGAAATTTAAAGACTACAAAACAAACTTCTCAATACAAAATTTGAAGAAAATCTCAAACTCTCTTTTCTTTGATGTAAATGATGAACTTTTGCATCAAAATGTTTTGCAGATAGGTCGACAATGAGGAAAACATTTTCAAATCTATAGGCCAAAATTAGCAAAACATTGCAATCACTTGTAGGTAATATGTTCTTATACATGAGTGTGGATATAAAGATAGAAGAGTGAAAGATGTGAAAAAAATGGCATTTCTATGCATTTCTATCATTTGGGGTCACACAATGATTGCAAAGATATCTGTGAATCTCCAATGTTTACACATAAGCTTCAATATAAAAATAACATCTTCAAAATGAAGCTATATTTTGTAAAATATAGTTTAAGTAGGTAATTCAAAGTAGCCTAAAATATTAAAGATCAAATTTTGATGATCTAATAATTGTGTAATTTGATTAACAACCTAAACTAGTAATTTTGACAATCAAAAAAAAAAAAAACCCATATACCATTAGTGGGAAATATGAATAATATCAAACCAAGATCAAGTCGTACTTAAGTTTTCATTAAGAACTAGTCATGAGCCAACTGAGTCAACTGTTAGTTGCTTTTTGTTTTTGGCTTCCAGTCTCCTTTCATACAGTAAAGTGAATACTTATCTCCAAATCTACTTATGATTTTTAATAGTTAAAAGTTTTCAGGAGCAATCACATATTAATTACGTAAATGTGTTTTCAGAAAAATCTATATCCACCTAAATAGAAAGGGTCTACTAAGAAAAATTATAAGCTTCCCCATCACTCTGACCCTCATTTCTTGCTCTAGGGATCACTCCCCCCAGCAGCCCTTCTCTATTTTTTTTATCTCATCCTTCTGGAAACATTTAAAATAAGTTGGATATATGTACTCTGTTTGAGAGAATTATTTTGATTCCCACTTTTGTCAAGTAGACTCTGACCTATACGAGGGATATGAGAGAGTTTATTATAATCCCAGGTACTATCTCACATTATTGGGGGGAAATGAAGTTGAAAATAATCAGGTTAGATTCTGAATATGTTTTCCCAATTTCAGTTAAAAATAACAGCGAACATAAAAATAAAACAACTTTTTCCAACTTGTGGAGAATCTATTACTTTCTATTACTTTCTTTTAACAACTCACTGTCTGCCTCTACAAAACTGCAGTTTGTAAGTGAGGAGATGGTGAAAGCAAGGGGCAGGCTCTGAACTGCCTTCATTAATCTCTACTTGTTTTGTACTGACATGCAGAACAGGAGGTGGGCAGAAGACTGACAAGGAGGCAGCTGAATCCCTCAGAAAAGCTGACAGAAAGATCCAACTGAGAGCAGGAACCAACATCAACCTTCCAGCAATGCCATGGGGCTTGTTAACAACAATGTGTCCTTAATTTTTTTTTTTCCCAGAGCAAAAATGAAAGTGGGGAGGGAAAAAGAGAGAGTAAACTTGGACATTTCAACTCCAGCAGTTTCTCTGTCCAGAAATTTAGGAAAGCTTCTGAAAGGAAATCCAATTGAAAGCATTGTCACTTCCTGGAAAAAAAAAAAATCTTATCACCGCAGCCTCCCGCACACCAGACAACATCAGTGTCACTATTTTATGAAGACATCACTCCACCAGCCGTAAGAGTGCTGGAAGTGACTGATAATAATTAATATATCTCTTCAATTACAGCCTCTGACAATATTACTGATAGGCATGTCATTGGTAATGTTACATAACAAAAGATATATTGAAAGTATTCTGTTATCTGACTATTCCATCACTCATATTTCCTCCATCTGCTACTCTCCCCTCTTCTAATAAGATTGATGTAACTGCTTCCTGTGGCATTAGCAAAGGTCCAGTTGTACCTCTAGGATAAAATTCACATGGACCAGAGCTAGATTCACCTGCAGAGAGTCATATTCAGTTTCAAGAGAAGATAGTTTTAACTCAAGCAAAAGTGTCACCCAACACGGCATGTAGATGTTACACTTTCTTTAGTGTGCTCTGAGATTAAGGGAGTCTTAAATATTAACCATATGTTTTTTGAGAGAAAATCAGCTCTGTACTTTTTTTGAAAATTTAGCTCCTAGTGTACATTTAGTTCTCAAGGGGAAGCTCAAGCATCATTGTGTATTTCCTAAATTAATCCAATTATAATGATTTCTATATTTAACAATGAGCCACAAATGTTTTAATCATGCTTTGTTCCCTATGGTACAGCTTACACAATACCATTGTGTATGTGCTAAAAAAAAAAAAAAAGCACAAAAATATCTTTGCACAATAATGGAATAACTGGCAATTCGAGGAACTCAGCTTCAAAGTTTAAATCACTCTCTGAGAGGGCAAAATCCACAGATTTGGAACCAAACTAAAGTCTGTCACACTCATGTTTTCTTTGGCTTTTTCTACCCAGCCAAATCGGTTAATTCCAAAAGAAAGTATTCATCTTGAGGCCTAAAATTATACCCTTAAAATTAAAAGGATAGTTACCCACTTTGTATTTCTGTTTTACTCCAAAGACATAACCTTTGTCTTATGGCTTCCAGAAAGAAATGCTAAGAATTTGGTAGAAAAATATAATGATATAGATATAGCTAGATATAGATATTATTATAGATACAGATAGAGATAGAGATAGATATAGATATATTATAGATATAGAGACAGATATAGATATAGATTTATAGACAGATAGATATAGATATAGATTTATAGATATAGATATAGATAGATTATATAGATATAGATTATAGATATAGATGATTAGATATAGATAGATTAGATATAGGTATAAATATAGATAACATAGATATAGAGATATAGATAGAGATAGATATAGATATAAGGAGATAGAGATAGAGATGATAGAGATAGATAGAGATAGAGAGAGATGATAGAGATAGAGATAGATAGAGATAAAGATAGAAATGATAGATTAGAGATAGATAGATAGAGATAGATAGAGATAGAGATAGAGATAGAGATAGATAGAGATAGATAGAGATAGAGATAGAGATAGAGATAGAGATAGAGATAGAGATAGAGATAGAGATAGAGATCAAGGTTGAGAGCTCTTTGCATTACCTTGGGCCCTAGAATCGAAAAAAAAAAAAAAACAGATCAAGAACCAGGGGTCCTGCCCAGAACAAAACAGAAGGCATTTGAGTACTCTTTTCATTTGTGAATTATATATACTGCTTAAGAGTGCTATTAGAAATGAACTTTTTATACAGAGGTTGGTGGAAATTTATAAAATTATTTCAGTGTTTCCAATAAGATATTTGGCAAGGACTATCCAGGAATTACAAGGTGAATTTGGATGAAATCTTAGTCATGTGTGCTCATTTGGAAGTTTTGGCTTTTAAACTTTCAAATATTCCTCAAAGAGAAACATTGAAGGAGATCGTGTTCATTTCCTGGGGCTGCCATAACAAAGTACCACAAACTGAGTGGCTTAAACAACAGAAATGTATTGTCTCACAGTTGTGGAGTCTAGAAGTCCAAAATCAAGCTGTCAGGATGTCTGGATATACTTGGTGGCTAAGGAAATGAAGAAGTCTACATGCTTTTAAGGTTCTCTACATGAAGGAGACCTTACATATCCTAGTGCCCTCTGTAATCCTGTTATTATGACTAGCTGTTTGCTTTGGTCTTCTCGCTTGTGATGACAAGATGCATCTTGGCATTTTGGAGCTTCTGTGCTCATCCAGGTCATTAACTTCTAGTTATCTTTCCCTAAAAACCATAGCCTCTTTGTCTTGATCTCAGTTCTCAAGTGGTCCACCAATTCATTTTTTATTTTTATTAAATTTATTGGGGTGACATAGGTTAATGAAATTAAATAAGTTTCATGTGTATAATTCAATAATACATAATCTGCAAATCACATTGTGTGTTTACCACCCAAAGTGAAATCCCCTTCTGTCACCATATATTCGACCCCCCATAAAAGCACAATAAACCCTCACAGAAGTTCTGTGATGTGTTAAAAATATCCACATCTGAAATGTCTCCAAGAGTGGGAGCTGACAATCTATGGCCTGAAAGCCAAATCCATCCCACTATTTGATTTCATAAAGAAAGTTTTATTAAAGTACAACCATTCTTAACCATAGAGTTGAGAAATTGTATGAGAAACCACATGGGCCAAAAACCTAAAATATTTACTGAGTTTTAGCAAGAAAAATTTATCAGTCTCTGGCCTAAAGGTTTACAATCTTTATTTCTTGCCCAAGGAAGTTATGCTCACACACACACACACACACACACACACACACACACACACACACACACTCAATAATATGTAGATATTCTTTGACACTCCTTCCTTGAAATCCACTCCAAAAACCAATCAATAAATAAAGGACAAGAAAACACAAAGCATAGTTCATTGCTTTATCTCATTCTCGCTTTTCCCAAAATTTAGAAGCTCAGAAAGGGGTAGACCTACTTCTTTATTATCTACTGCTTTTTAATCTACTCCTGACATATATTTAAAACATCTTTTATTTTGGAGTAATTCATGTCTGCATCTAGTAAATAAGGACTAAGGAATTTGGAAAACGCTTTTCTCTTTTGATAATATCTAGATATCACTATTGCTGCCTTGTATTCAAAACAGCCAGCTTTGATATTCAAAGCACATCAATGACCTATGGGTTCTCTTTCTTTCCCTAAGGCAATAAACTTCACCTCTCAGCCTTGAAAATGGAATGCTAAAAAGAAACATGATTTCGGGCTAACAAATACATGGGTTTAATATCACAAAAGTATTATCACAATTACACTGATGTGCATAATGATGCTTTACGGCTCCATTGGTCCTTTAAGAGTGATCCCAGATTTACAATATGCACAGAACTTTTAAACTCTGGCATCGAAGTATAAGCATGTACATAAATCTGACTATAGAGGAAAATAGAAACTACAGTTTTCGCTCACATCAGTACAGCCTTCTCTCTGGGTATTAGCTCACTTTGGCCCACCTCCAAACCCAAACTTGGAGAAACTATTTAAAAATTGTGTTATAAACCCCTTCACTTTTATTTGTCAGGCAAATGTAGCCAGTCTTCGGCTCTACATATACTCAAGGTTAATGGGACTAGTCCTGCCACTCTAAACCTCCAAGGAGGTAAAAAGAGCATTGCCTATATTTATAACATTAAAAAAAATGTTTGTTAGGTAATAGAGTAGCATAAACTCTTTCTTAAAAGTTGGGGCACCAGCCAATCTATTGGATGGGAGAATATCTGCAAATCATATATCTGATAAGAATACCCAAAATATATAAAAAACTCAAACAACCTAATAGAAAAAAAAAATTTTTTTAACAGGCAGAAGATCTGAATAGACACTTTTTCCCCCCAAAGAAGACATACAGATGGCAAAAAGTACACAAAGAGGTACTTGACATCACTAATCATCAGTGAAATGCAAATAAAAACCACAATGAACTATCACCTCATACCTTAGAATGGTTATTATCAAAAAGGAAAGAAATATAAATATTGGTGAGAATGTAGAGAAAGGGGAAGCTTTCGTGTACTATTGATGGTAATGTAAATTTGTGCAGCTACTATGGAAAACAATATGGCAGTGTGCAAAACAATTTAAAAATAAAACTACAATATGATCCAGAAATTTCATTTCTGGATATGTATCTGAAGGAAACAAAAACATTAACTCAAAGATATTTGCTCCTCTATGTTCACTGCGGCATTATTTATAATAGCCAAGACATGGAAGCAACCTAAGTGTCCATCAATAGATAAAGAAAATGTGATGTGTGTGTGTGTGTGTGTGTGTGTGTGTGTGTGTGTGTGTGTAAAATGAAAGATTATTTGACCATAAAAAGAAGAAAATCTTGTCATTTGCAACAACATGGATGGATCTTGACTGAAATAAGTCAGATTGAGAAAGATAAATGCTGTTTGATTTTACTTATGTATGGAATCAAAAACTAACAAACAAATAATAGAACTTATAAGTACAGAGAACAGATTGGTGGTTGTCAGAGGTGTGTGTGTGGGGAGGGTGGGCCTGGATAAAGCCTGGGTTAAGTATGTCAAAAGATAAAAAATTACCAATTATAAAATAAATAAGTCCTACGGATATATTGTACAGCATGGTGACTATAGCTACCAATACAGTTTTGTACATTTAAAAGTTGCTAAGAGGGTAAATTTAAAAAGTTCTTGACACAAGAAAAAATTGTAACTACCTGTGGAAAGGAATATTAACTAGACGTATTTTAGTGATTTTAATATAATTATTGAATAATTATGTTGTATACCTAAAACTAATATAACATTATATGTCATTTCTATCTCAATTTTTTTTAAAAAAAATTTGGAAAACCAGAATAGTTAGAAATATGTGTTTATCTGTGTATATTTATATATATAATATATGAAATAATGATAGCTTCTATCTATTCGTTACCAGGAATGACATCAGACTCTCTCTATATTATTTCATTTATGCCTCTTTACCTTATGAAATAAATATTAACTCCATTTAACAAATAAGGAAACTGAAGCCAAATCACCTTAGCAAGTTGCCCATAGTCACAGAGTAAGTAAGAAACAAAGCGAGGGCCCAAATCGATTTGACTCTAAAGTGTAATCCAAGGGGATGCTTATGACATTGAGCCCTTACAAGCTACTGGCACTTTGTTAAGAAATAATGAAACAGATTTCTTAGGGAAAGAGACACCAAAAGGGTCAATTGATGAGGTAGAGAAAAGGGAAGTCACCTCTGAGTGGAGCATGGATGAAGAGAGGAAGATTCTGAACATTCTTAGGGAAATATAAGGGATATTATACACATCTAAGTGTGAGAGAACATCTCCATTTGAAATGGAATACCTCCAGGTGGGTCTGGCCTCAAGATTTTCTTTTTCTATTATTTTTCCAAGTTAACATTTATTTCATGTGCAGCAATTTGCTAAGCTTAATAGGCAATAGCGACGAACATTGATTCATGATCCTACTGAGCAGATGGAAATCTTCATAGCCCAAGCCCTACCTATCCCCTCCGCAGACCAGTAGAATACTGGTAAATGTTTACTAGGCAATTCTCCAGAAAAAAAAAGATAAAAATGAAAACACAAACAAAAAGCACTGATTTTCAGTGTTTGCTGTTTTCCATGGTATACTTTTCATCACGACCAATATTCAGCCAACGTGTCTACCCCAATGCAGAACTGGAGAGAAATGTGCATGGCTGGCCCTTGGGAGATGGCATGAGACAGCTGCAGTATACCACTGACCCAAGGGATGCCCCTCTACCTCCACAGAGTCAACTTCCCAATCTCTGGTATTTAAAGTCAATGGTACACTGCTTGAAAGTGTTTATTTCATGGCTCTATTATATTCTATGCTGTATCACAGTAATCTCTGACTATATCCATCTTCAAGAGAGGGAACATCTGATTAACCTTTACATTCCGAATGGCACTTTACAGGTAGTTTGTGTGTGTTTGTGTCTGGTATGATGAACGACTAGTTTTGTTTTGTTTTGTTTTGTTTTGTTTTTTCAGAGTTAATTGTCAGACTTCTTAAGAATAAAGGAAATATCTAATATTTCTAACGTATTTCTCATAAAATAGCTGGGAATATGCTAGAGGTTGATAATATTTGCTGATTAATCTTTCTAGGTCATGTTCACAACTTTTAAATACTGCAAAGTATGAACTGCAGCTACTACATATATTCTTTGGACTATCCAAGCTCCTGGAAAGCTGGCAAGTAACACAAGCATACCTTGGAGACATTTTAGGTTTGTTTCTGGTACTGCAATAAAGCAAGTCATCTTTTTGCTGATGGAGGGTCTTACCTTCAATTTGGAAAAATGAACATCTATCTGTGATGCTCAATAACACGAAGTGCAATAAAGCAACGTATGGCTACGTAGAGATTTGTTTTGTTTTGTTTTGTTTTGTTTTGTTTTGTTTTGTCTTGCTTTGTTTTTCTTTTGGTCCCATACAGCAAACTCAGACTTTTAAGTTTAGGTTCAGAGCAATTCGCTCTGAATCAAATATATCCAGTGCTCTCTGGAACTTTATTCTAAAGGATGCTCATTGCTTAGTTCCAAACTTCTCCAAAAAGTCTGCTCCACTCTTAAACATCTCTAGAAAAAGAAGAATTTACAGGTTCAGGTTGGATCCTCCTTGTTGTAGAGATAAAACACTAGGGAAAGTTATAGTTTTCAAAAACGTAAGAGTTTCATTTGTTTTCCTAAAGAAATGTAGCCTCCACGTATTCAGGAATCTTTTCTAGCTTGTTCACCCTTAAATCCTCAGAACCTAGAACATTGACTGGCACATAATAAATATTCAATGAATATAGATGAAAGACAACATAGATGTGAGAGTGAGAAGAAAGAAAAAAGTAAAATTAAATAAAATTAAATTAAATGAAAGAATGAAATCTTGGACAAACACTCAAAACTGAAAAATACACAAATATGTTCTAGAATAAATTTATTTTTTAAATTTGGATTCATAATACTTACTCAGAAAGCCAAATAATAAGAAAATAAGAATATTGAACTGTACATGAAAATTCAAAGCCAGGCACTACAACTGATTGTTGTAATCTGATTTCAGCATGAGTATCCAGTTTATTTCTGTACATGCTTTGGTTGCATAAGCTAGGGAAAATATAGTTTACACAGATGACTAGTGAATTTTTTTAACATCTTACTTTGTAATCTCAGAAGTCTTCAATTAAACACATTCAGAATCTTAAAAGAGAAATAATATGAAACTTTTGTTTTCAAATTGGATAACTAGCAATATTTCAGAGTAACACTTGATGAATAGTTTTCTCAATAAGTTTAAATTTTTATAGATATATAAACTATATGTGCACATGTAACATACATATTTTGAAATATTATGAGACATTCGATCATGTTAAAATGTTTTTTTTGTTTATCTCAATGACCATTTTATTGCATACTCAGTTTTATAGGAATCATATTTATTTTAATTTTCATACTGAACCCAAATTTGAAGTTTCCATTTTATTGCTAACTTTATAAGTAGTTGTAAATGAGATTAACATGGCAAGCTAGCACTGAGTTTCTTCACCTTATTAAAAATGTTAGCAAGAGATGTGAGCACAACCATGTTTCAGGAGATGATTTTTTGATGGTGCTATTTATTACAAGGAAGGAAAAATATTTTTTTGTCTCATTTGAAGGATTTGTATCAGCACTTGTCCTTGGCAGAACCAACTAACCTCAATTAGAAAAGGAATTTTGGAACTCATCATCTACATAACCACAAATAATGTTAAAAATTCTGCATTATAATGAGTACACTTTAAAAAGTCATCAATTTCTATCACAAAATCAAACATTGTTTTGAAAGATGCTTATTAATTTGCATAATAGGAAATGCTTGTCTATACAATACAGCACAATTATTTAAACTCAGTTTGGCAACTGCTGTAATATAAATTACAAACCCTATAGTTTTTCCAACCATTACATTCTCAGTGCCAACTGCAACACTATTTTTGACAACTGATTTGATGGCATATTTTTTAAATTAACATAAAACTTAAACACTTTTTTCTATTGTGTGTGCTCCAAAGATTTTAACCAGTAATATATATCCTTTGTATTTACGTGTATGGTCCTATCTTAACAAGAAATTGGTGTAATACCCAGTATTCACACCTTGAAACTCTTGAATTGTAATGGTTTCATGTAATTCACTTTTTGAAATAAATAATTCTTCATGAACAGCTTCTTAGTGTTCTTTTTACACAGTATTTTAAAGTAATGACAGTAAGTATGTGTATATAGCTTTCTCATCTACCATGACTGCTGCAAAATCAATAGCATAGGGTTGAATAAGTGTTTTCCTGATATGTTATGCTTTCCCTTTACTTACAACATGATAATTTAAAATGGTGCTATAAATACTTTTTTATTGATAGATTTACATTTTTAAGTACTTAAAAAAACATTAAGTGGCAGCTCAAATTGTATTAAAAGGTGCTGGGAGACATTTTTATAGTCAGTCTTTTATTTCAGAACTTTAGAATTTGTCAGAATTCGCAAAACAAAAAACTTTGCAAATTTTAATTTCACAAACACAATGAGGACTTCGTATATAGGGCACTATAGTTGAGGCTATTATAACTTGAGTTGTATCATCTTATCCTGATCATTTTCATGGTATTAACCATGAAATTTTATTTTCTTTTGAAACTTCCTGTTTTTCATTAGTTATTGAATTCTAGTTTGGAATTAATTATTTTATCTCAATTTAACAATTATATTTATATGTATATTTAATTTAGGCAAGTAGCATCTGATGCTATCATTAGTACAATATGGTCATGATGCAGTATGCAGAGATCACCTGTTATTGCACAATTGTCTAATAAGCCACGATAAGACCATGAGCAGAGCAGATGTGCCTGAGCTTTGCCTGGCATGAATAGAACACAGTACACATGTGTTGAACTAGTGAACTCACTTGTATAATTTTACATGGGCAGACATGTACAGGCTTGAATTCAAAGACCAGAGAAAAAAAAAACCTCTTTCCTAATCAATTACACATTTGTAAACAGGTCAAATGTATGCATAGATAAGCAAAGAAACCACAGCCTGAAACCTGCATGAAAACAAGTTAAACCCAGTACACACAGTACAACAGGGTTTGTTGTGTTAGAGTAAAGGGGATGGAAGAATTGAAAAGAAAGGGAATGGGAGAGAAGGAAAAGGTAGGGAGGGCAGAGGAGGAGACAAAGGAAGGAAGAAAGGGATTAAGCAAAAGAGGGAGGAAAAAGAGGAAGAAAAGGAGAAAGAAGGGAAGAGAAAGAATGGGCCTTTGAACTAGTGCTTTGTGATCACTCAATTTGACATACTCCTAAATAAATCTCTACTTCTACTACCTCTTAACTCTCCCTCTCTTACCATTCACCTCCCCAACCCAGGCCTGCTACTTGTCAAAGTCTCCACACTGTCACCTTTTCTCGTACTTCCCCTTCCATAACTCATAGCCACTTCACAAGGTATAGTGTGTCTTTACTTCCATAAGATGCAACATGACAGTGTGTTCTTTGATGGGATGAAAAGGGACTAATAATTTTTATGAAGTTGCAGTTAATCATTCTAGTAATAAGCATGACAGTTTTGGTTTTCTGAATCTATAACTACAAGAAACATAAATGAATGCTTCTTGAGCACTTGCTATGTGAGAGTGTTAAAAAAATATTGCAATGACCACTTATTGGACTGTTTCTATGTGCCATGCACTGTGTTAAGTATATTCTGTACCTATTCTCTCTCATTTTTCATAACAAAAAGATAGGAAATAAAATGTTTTTTTCATATATGAAAGTTTTGGCATAAAAATGTTAATAACTTACGGTCAAAGAGTTGCTAAGGGGATAGAGAGAGATATCAAACTGTATCTATATGATTCCAAAATCTATGTTAATAACTCTTAAATTCTTGAAACTTACTCATGTAATCTCAAATTTGATGTATCTCTGACCAATTTATTGCCCAGGAGTTAAATTTCCCACCCAGTTTGGTCCATTGTTATAGGCAATAATTACTTTAAGATAGTTTTCTGAATTGTTATTTTAATTTCAGAATTTTCTTGCCCAGTGTAGTAAAAAGGACATAGAGACGTAACCTTTTAAAGAAGTTAACGGATTTTGAACTTAATTTTTAAAACCTAGGATTTAAAAAGTCCTGTAATTATAGCAATAGTCTGAAATCAAGATGAAACTTTTCTTCATTTATATCTCACCAGAAGAAATCCTGAATTTTTTTCAATTTTGAATATTCAAGTGATACTTCTACCAAGCAATATTGGGAAAGCAAAGGAACCACAGATTAGTAAAATCTCTTTATCTCTCATTGAGAACATGGAAATGCACATGTATCTATGGGAAAATGGCTGCTGCATGTGCACCACAGACACACACACACATGTACACACACTTTGCATTCTGCTCCTCGTTCCTTCACTCAGCTTTCTTCACCACAAGATCCTTTCCCTCCTGCTTCTTTAATCTAGGGAGAGCTTTCTAAATGACCTCTTCACAGTAGAACCCTGCCAAGGTTAGCCAATTGATTCAACTATTTGTCACTATCCCATGTAGCCAGCAGTCAGAGACATTGTGAACACTTTTCCTCCTCAAACATCTTTTACACAATCATCTGTAAGCATTTTTATGGGACTTCCTCTTAGGTAGAGATTGACCTTTTGAAATTGATCAGCAGTCAGTCCTTAGAGCCGCAGTTATCAACAGTTTCTCTCCTTTAATACAAATCATAGGATGATGATATTGAAAGTGGGAGAACAATTTGTCCCACCTCCTCACTTCGTAGATGAAGAAACTATAGACTAGAGAGGTAAAATTCTAGAAATGATCAAATCACACAATGAAAATGGAATTAGAAACCAGTATTACAGGCAGAGCTAATACATTCAAAAGTTCATTCCTTTGCACACAATGCAGTGCTGTGGCATACTACTCGCAGGCTGAAATGGCATCTTTACCAACACTACATATGTCCATAACCTCACTCTTACGTATTAGCTCTTTTATCAAACAACTAACTGGCAGCTACTCGAGCAAAATAAATTTTGTGTCTCATTTCGTAAAACAATTTTATCCTTTATTATTCCATAATGGATATTTTTTCACATTCATATTACTTTGGCATGACATACTCATGCCGTCTTATGAAAAAAAAATACATAACTTTCAAATACACTAATATGTAATTTTGATATAACCAGTGTCACCTCATATAAAGAATGAGTTAATAAAGTACACAGAATGATTGCATCTCTTTCCCATATTCTGTATATCATAGTTGTCAGTTGCTACAAGTACATACAATACAATAATTATTGTGTTCTATTTTCAAAATATATTGAGAGCTTAACAACTACTGTTGAACAAATCTCAATGGGGTTTGAATAGAAACTCTTTAGACAAAAAAAAAAAAAATACTCACGAAAGCAGACTTCTGATAAAATCCTTAGGGTTCCTTAGTCACTACTGAGAGAAAAATTCTATAATTTTTTCTTTCTATTTCTGGCATATATATTTAAGATTATAGCCTAGGCTATAAGTTATTAGGTTAAATTTTATTCTCTTCAAACCCTCATTGCTAGAATGTATGCTTCAATCAACAGTCCTAATACTGCCTTCTGGTCTTAATCCTTCAGAAAAATAAAAACTATTTTATTTTGATACTCAAGCCAATATTTTTCTGGCTTATACCCCAGTTTTTATGGCTTATGTTTCATACCTGGAGCAAAAATTTTCCTCCTATCTTTTAATATTGTCTTCATTAAATCCAATGAAGAATAATTTATTTTTCCCAAACCACTGATCCACATTCAAGTAGAAACATTTTCTCAACTAATTAGCATATGCATGACAGAAATAGGAAATCACCTTCTAAAAAGTTGAATCCAGGTAGGCCTGAATTTAATTTTACCCAGTTCCTGGATCAAATTCAAGTAATAATACTGTTTGGGCCTAATGTTGTAAAAATGCATCATTATAAAGTATCCTTAATAGTAAAATTATAAAATATCATAAGCTGGACATATTGCCCAACCAAAGTTCATTTTCTCTCATCCTTAGTATGTATTTCTAGATCCTGCTCCTTAGTATCTCTTTGGTGCTCCCTCTTATTCATTAGCAAATATTTATGGCCCAGACACTATGGCAGGTACTAGTAATACAAGGGTAAATAAGTTAAAGTGCATCTCTCTACACTTTTTTCATTTCTCATCTCAACTCTGTCTCTCTCTCTCTTTCTCTCTCTTCTGTCTCTTTCTCTGTCTCTGTCTCTGTCTGTCTGTCTGTCTGTCTCTCTCTCTCTCTCTCTCTCTCTCACACACACACACACACACACACACACACACACACACACACACACACACACACACACTTCTCTCAGACTCAACTTGGAGTCTGTTCTCCATGAAGTATCAAGATCACTCCCAAGGAACTCAGCACATTCTCTTGCTGAATAAATATCCAGATATCTTTTGTGGTCTGGCTGTAATTCCTGTTTAAGACCAATTGAGAAGTCTTCCCGAAGCACATAGAACTTCAACTCTTGCCTTGCCAATTCATCCATTAGATGAATTCACCCTCCAGCACTACCTTCAACATTCTCCAAAGAGATTGCATGGAAAATTATGACCTGTTCCACTCTACCATCCACTTGAGAGAAATTTTGATGCAGCTAAGCCCTATCTTTGCCTAAACAAACAAATTCTGACTCTTCTACTGTTCTCACATGTCTGTATCTCTTTCAGGAATTTCAAACAAGTCTTGTCTGCTTTAAATTTTTCAAGCCAGACAGAAAAAGTTGAAAATCACATGATATAACTTACATGTGGGATATAAACCTAAAAGCAACAAATAAACAGGACAAATAGAGACTCGTGGACATGGACAATGGACTAGTGGTTACCGGGGGGTGGGGGAAGGGGGGAGGAAGACAGGAAAATTTTTAAATAATTTCTTCAATTAATTATTTAAAAATTAAAAAATTAAAAAATAAATTTTTCACTCCACTGTGCTGAGGTTTTTTCTTGTTACTGTCCCATCCCTTCTCCTATGAAGTATTGGATCCCTACCGGACCTAAGCATGTCCAAACTCTAGTCTCATTTCCACTAAACATCTCTCCCTTGTTCAGGGCTCTAACTCTCACCCTTCAGAGCTCTCCTCTCTCATAGGCAATGAAAATTCTTTTCACATCTTGGCTTATGCTCTATCCACCTAAGGCTTAAAATAAAATCCTACTTTCAGACCTGCTCCAATCTGGACTCATTACTCTCTAGACCTCCTGTTCAGTTGTAATTTCACTTTATAATTCTCCTGTGTTGGATTTTCCTGCTTTCTAAATCCTACGGTTTATTTTTCATTTTATTTTATTTTATTCTATCACTGTGCTGAAACAGCTGTTATTATATTTCTAAGAAAGAGGGCATAGAAAGACAATGGTTTCTGAGAATTTGCACGTTTGAAAATGTCTTTATTTTAATCCTCACATTTGATTGTTAGTTTATTTCTTTTTACATAGGATGGAAATTCATTCCCATCTATACATCAAAAGAAATATTCCATTGTCTTCTAGGTTAGATTGTTGCTAATGAAGACTCAAATACCCTTTTCCCCAAATTCTTTATATGTAGTGAGTTATTGGCTCATTTTTTTATTATTAGTTCTTTGTGTGAGATTCTATATTTTTATCTCTGGGTGTAGCAGAAAATGTTAGTTGTTCCCCAATATCCAATCTCCCGTCTACCTTTAATAATAGGAATTCTAAGATTTTACTAGGCACTTGGTAACTCAAACTAAAAACTACAATTCCCAGCTTCTCTTGTAGCTGGAAGGAGGGATCATGTGACTAACTTTGGGCCAGCTGGATGTGAGCAGAAACTATGTGTAGCTTCTGGAATGAGCCCTAAAAACAAAGGGAGATGGCCTCACTTTCCATTTCTCTTCTCTCTCTGAAACTAGCTGTTAAATCTCCATCCTTAGCCTTTTAATTTTCTTAGCTACCCCCTCTTATTTTCTATCTCGATCTTCGTGTTCTAATTCCAGAAAAATGTCCTTGACTTGATATTTATAGCCTACTGGATTTTTATTTTAATTATTTTATATCTAAAGCTTCTTTTTTTATTGTTTTTTTTTTTCAGAATTCTGTTTTGCTTCACAGGTACAATATCTTTAGTTATTTTTCTGAGAATCTAATAGTAGAGTCTTATTTAAAGTATTCTACTTCTTTTATTGTTTTGTTTTCTAGGAGTTCTGTTTTATAGATTTTTTTTCTCTTTCATGTCAGAGACTTTCTTCCATTATCTGCTGACCTTACTTGTCCATTTTTACATGTTTAAGAGGAAGATATTTAAGACACTCATAGGAAACTCTTAGTGTTAGGGTGGGGGTTGTTAACAGTTTAATCTTGTTGTAAGGTGACTAAATGACAAGCTAAAATTTTTGTGAGCAAAATCATCAATGTCAAGTTTAAAAGCTACTTTTTGCTTTAGGGCTATTCTGCTTTTTTTGGAGGAAAGCTCTCCAGCCTCCTACCTGAGCATAGGAGGTAGGACCTCATGTCCACCTGATGCTCTGCATCAGACTAATCCACCTTTCTTTATGCAAATGTCTATCAGCCATTTTATTTTCAGCACCTAACCTGACCTTACCCCTAGCTGTGTCTGGAGTACCTAAAATCAGAGACTTTTTAGCTCAATTTCTAAAGAAGTTGAACTTCTAGTCATGTATAGAGTTGTGGGTTGGCCCAGTGGCAGGGAGGAATCAGAGAATAAGAATCAGTCACTGGGCTAGGTCATGCTGGGAAGGAGACCCAGGGAGCCTGATTGTTCTACATGTAGACATTGTGTTTATTGCCATGCTTCCCAAGGCGGCTGGTGTCTCCTTTCTAGAATTCTGCACAGCTCATTTAATCCCCTCTCTTTAGTACTATCTTCTGCAGGTGTTTAGTTTATACTTTTCTCATCTAGCCTAAATCAGATTCAGTCTGCAATACTCTATCTTCCCTAAAATTCATCGTCTTATCTCCTATTTTTTTCTCATGTGTTTATGTTTTTTTATAATTCCTTTACTTTTGCTGGGATTTTTGAGAGGGAACTTAGAGAAATGTGTATTTAATCATCCAGATAATCTTGTGTACATTTAAGTTTATCTTTGTGCAAAATATGTTGCAGCTATGTTATCCTGGCGTGTTTCAAATGGCATATTCCACAACCTATTGTGATCATTTTTTCCCAGCATCAAATACAGTCCTTATATCTAATGTCAATACAGAAGTAAAATAATATAAATAAATGATTTCATTTTTTCCATTTAGCAAACTTTTCTATAAAGTACAAATTTTACTTATAGTACAAGCTACAAATATGTATCTTAAAAGAAAACAGACTTTTGTTTCCCATGAGTAACCAATTTCACATGCATGACTTCTTTTGCAAATTTACTTACAAGTGACAATAATGTTAGCCAAATAATGACGCTAAGATTGATCCAGAACAACAAATTTTCCTATAACTCTCCCTGCTAAATTAGCCCTATTCCTCTAGGTCAAGCCCCTTGAGTGGGGAAGAAGGTCATTGGCAGCTACTGTTTTAAGGAATATATAAGATATAAATAAGTCCAATGGAGCCTCCAGAACAAGGCAGGCCCGGTCTTTCAGTACACTGTTGTCCTAAATTTCAAGTTACTACCCAATCAGAGAGGTGGGTAGAAGATTGTCTGCCTGTCTGAAATGCATGCTGCAATGTAAAGCCTCTCATGATCTTCCAGAAGACAAACCTTGCCTTTGCTGAGTGTTAGTGTTGGTAATTTGCATTCTCTGGTAAACAGAAATTAGTCCTAGAAAATGACATCTTGAATTTAACAATTGCATGGCATTGGAAAGCCATCAACATTTATTTTCTAGTAGTGTTCAAAACCTATAATAATTTGTATCATAAACCGCTAAGAGATTCACCCATTGTTATAATTCAGAAAACTTTGACTTCTGGTCTTTCCTTGAAATTTTTTGTTTTGTTTCAATTTGATTTTTGACCCCCTTACAAACTAGATGATCTGTGTCTCTATTTGCTCTCTCATTCGATAATATTGTACCTATTGCTCTTCTCCTAATTATTCAATTATATTTATTTTAATTCTACATATCTTAAACCCCATTCCAGTTGCTTTTTTAACAGAGTAGCTATCTTAAGTTTGTCTGTCTTGACCCTTTTCATTTCTGAAATCATGACTTTCTTTGCTCCTCTTTTGTAACTTCCCTTTCTCAAATTGGCTTCTAATTCTCTTGGAGTTTAGTCAGTTTTTCATGCCAGTTGGAAAAATGACAGGATTATTACTCAGATACTTGGTTTAAAACTTTGCTTCTAAGAAAGAATTTTTTTCTCTTGACTTTATGACAGGAAATAGAACACAGAGCCTGTCCAATACAGGAACAACATAGGAACTAGGCCCAGTGCCACAATCATTATGTCATTTCTGATAAAGCTCAGCCTTCCACAATTCAGAAACATTTTTTTACCATATTCTGACTCTAGAATCTATCCCAGATCTACAAATCATTTACGGTCTACTCTGCTTGCTCTGTTGAATGTCAATGCCCTAATTTTTGATTCTTTCTTCAAATAGTATTAAATGACAAGAACACACCAGTGCCTGTCTACAAACCCCAAGCACATTAGACAGCAACTATGCAAGTCAACATAACAAGTTCTCTACACTGGCCAATGAGACTAATGAGGTTAAAATAGCAGACAAAGGGATTGAGCACAAGGGGATATGTAGATATAGATGATGATGATAGATGATAGATAGATAGATGATAGATGATAGATAGATATGGATAGATAGATATAGATGATATAGATAGATATAGATAGATGATATAGATAGATATAGATAGATGATATAGATAGATATAGATAGATGATATAGATATAGAGATAGATATAGAGACAGATATAGATATGGATATAGATAGATATAGATATAGATGATATAGATGATATAGATATAGATATAGATGATATAGATAGATGATATAGATGATATAGATATAGATAGATATAGATATAGATATAGATATAGATATAGATATAGATATAGATTAGATATAGATATAGATATAGATATAGATATAGATATAGATATAGATGATATAGATATAGATATAGATATAGAGATAGATAAAAAGATAGATATAGAGATAGATATAGATATAGATAGATAATAGATATAGATATAGATGATATAGATATAGATTAGATAGAGATAGATAGAGATAGAGATAGATAGAGATAGAGATAGAGATAGAGATAGAGATAGAGATAGAGATAGAGATAGATAGAGATAGAGATAGAGATAGATAGAGATAGAGATAGAGATAGAGATAGAGATAGAGAGATGATAGAGAGATAGATAGAGAGATAGAAAGATAGATAGATAGATAGATAGATAGATAGATAGATAGATAGATAGATATAGATGATAGTCATAGATATAGATAGATATAGATATAGATAGATGACAGATAGATAGATGATAGATGATGATAGATAGATAGATAGATAGATAGATAGATAGATTGATTGATTGATGATATATATATACACAAACTCATTAAAGTCTCCTGCCACTACCTCCTTACCAAATTATGAACAGTTTATCAAACATGGCAATATGCTTTATAAAAGTCCCACCCTCTGAACTCAGATATGTCTGAATTCACACCCCAACACTGCCTCTGACTGTGACATTGAGCAAATTATTTAACCTCTCTAAATAGCCATCTTCAAATCCTTGTAATAATACCTGTTTGGAAGCTAATTTTGATGAATTACTGAAAAATTATGCATAAATGACATGATGTGCAAAACAGAAAGCCTCGTGCAACATAGGTACCTATACATAGGATATTAACATCATAAACATAGTTTCCTCATTGTCTCTTTTAATTTTTGGAGGTGGCCAAAAATTATTCTAAGTGACAGTAAAGGGAAAAAAATGAATCATCAAAGACAGGTCTAAAAGGGGAAAATACTGCATTCTGATGCTGACCTATGACCTTATTTGTAGCACTATAATCATTATTTTTAATATTGTACAATTATTATGAAGATATTAAGCAGCAGCCCAATATGTTTGATTTTAAAGAAAGAAATATAGCAGCTCTTATAGGAGTTAGGGACTACTAATTTGTCACTTGTGAAAATTAAACTTTTCATCTCTCATTTCCCTCATTTTTACCCCAGCAATTTAGACGCTCATATCAAAACGACTATATATATTAGGAGAGGCAAACCTTGGTTGACATAGATTGTAAGGACCTTGTTAGCTTATAATCCCTTATTATTTTTTTATTTTTTATGCCTACAGCACCTGGTCTTCCTAGGTGGTCTCCCATCCAAGTACTAACCAGGTCCAACTCTGCTTAGCTTTTGTGATCAAATGGGATCAGGCTTGCTCAGAGTGGCATGGCCATAGACCTAACAGCATTTTTAATTTCAGAGATAAATGTTAATTATTACATCCTCATCCCAATTAGGTTATTCATTTTCACTGAAAGCCCATCTACTATTTAATGTGTCAACTTTTTAAATGGGAAGGATTTCTGATATTCTAGATTTATATTTTTGTATAATAAAGATTCTGTATTAATAAATACATAATGCAAATGTCAGTCTCAGAAAATTTAGTCTAGCTAATCTATTTTCAACCTTCTTTAGGGATGAAAAAGTGGTTCTTACTCTTAAAGTATGTGAAACTATCTTGGCATGTTTGTTAAAAATATGTTTTCCAGCCTGACCCCAGAATTTTTATTTGAAATGTCTAGGATGGGGCCCAGGAAACTGCATTTTAATAGATGTCTCAGGTGATTTCTAGTAGGTGAGTCTCAAAGCTCACTTGGAGAAACACAGGACTAAAGGAATGATTGAGAATATTTTGCTTCCATTTCATATGAAATTCTCAGTAGCATTACAAAAGTAATTGTAGATTCCTTAACATCTCACATCTTCTCCCACACACATTTTTTACAGCAGAGAAAATTGTTCCTACACGCATACACACACACACACTTCCTATTTTCCCCATTTTAGTCACCGGCTTCTGGAATCTTCTCTCTTGTATTGTAAAAAAATATATATTTTCAGAAAATAAAACAAATAAAACCACTTTTGGTTTGTTTTGGTTTGGTTTATTTCAAGAGAAGTTATTTTTCAAAAAGATGTACTTTGAAAAATAGTTATTTGAATAGTGAGTTCTGAACATGTTATATGTGTATTCACTTACTGTCACTTGCTATAGCATCTGTTGGGACAGATATATTAAAGTTAGAGTAACAAGTCCACAACCAATTTAATATCAATCAGAAATGAAAATGAAGCAGCTCTGAAGTTATAATGTAAATTCAATGTAAATATATTCATTCATTCTTTTTAGTAGCTAGTATTTATTAAGCACCCACTACATGCCAAGAGATCATGTTTCAATTTATGTTAAAAATACATCTATTGTTAAAAGCAAAATATACCCACATGGAATAATAGAGTGACATTTACAGTCTCTTTGGGGTATATTTAAATGTATGCCTAATCTTTAAGAGCAGGTCTTTGAACACAAAAACAGCGATGGTGCTGAATTAAAATAATCACCAAAAATCATTACTGAAATATTCACAGGGTCTGCTCATTAATTTTTTCCAAACTTTTGTATTCTTATTCCCTCTTTTGAAGCATTAGTTCACATCTCTTGTTTTGAACCTGACTAAATTTAGTTTTGTAAGAAAACTGTGGAAAAACTGACATTTTCTAGTATTCCTCACCCATACTGCAATAAGCACCTTTAACTCAAAATTAACATCTTTAAAAAAAAAAAACACTGCTGAGACATCTGGAGAAAAGGAATATTTTTGAAATATTTTTAATGGCTATACTTACAGAACATTACTATGCATATGACCTTAGGCAAGCCATAGAACTTCTCAGAGCTGCAGTGTCTTCATTAAACAGGAATAAAAACATTTCATTGCAGGATTGGTGTGTAAGAGCTTAAGGAGGTAATGTATGTAAAACAACAAGTATAGAATCCAGTAAGAGTCAGTGATCAATAAATAGAAGTTGGGTGATGAGACAATGAGGATGCTGCTGCTGCTGAATTGACCTCTAATTGTTTCCTGTTTGTATATTTTACTAAACTGCAAATTATTTGAGAGCAAGGATGGTGTGAGTTTGTTTTTTATTGACAGTAATCTTGCACAGTATTAGGTAAATAATATCTCTTCTATGGATATTCACTTCATTGCACTAGAAATAACCATATCAATTGACAGAACTGTGATTTTTTTTCTCTTACTAAAAATCTAAGCCATAGTTTTACCTACAAACACAACTTCAGGTATCTCAAACTTGGAACAAATCTCTCCCAAGGAAAGCTATGGATGATAGTAATAGCAAATCAGGTTTCATTTTGGTGCTTTCTATGTGCTAAATGCTGTTAAGGCACTTTACATATGTTAACTCATGTAATCCTTTCATCAATCATGTGAAGAAGGGACCATTATTATTTCTGTTTAATGAATGAAAGAACTGAGGATGAGAGAGTTTAAGTGATTTACCAAGGTCACACAGCTAATAGGCTACAGAAGCAGGACCTGAAACCCAAGGTGTTTCCTGCGAAGACCATGCATTTAACTGCTATTCTGTACATTAGCTATAGTAGATTAAGAAAAAAAAAAGTGGGGGGGCAGTGATTTTTGGTCTGAAGTACAGAAAAAGGACCAGTTTAAATCTAATGAAATGGGATGTTGACCCTTATGTTCATCCACTTGTTTTTTAAATCTCAGGATAGTGAAATGATTGTGAGTGTTCACTTACCTGCTCCCAAAAAGTACTTTAATACTTATCGTGCAGTTCAGGCAGAGAGATGCATTTATATCATCAACATGGAGTAAGGCACTTTATGGCATTTGGAACCACTTGAGAATTAGTGATGCCAAATTTAACAGCAAGCTCCACATTTAGTGGGCCTGGCGTTCCCTTGCCTCTAGCAAAATATATATTATAGTCTGCATAGAGTTAGGGGGCAGGAGGACTTGGTTCCTTATTGGTTGTTATTGATTTATCTTTCTTTCCTCAAACTTTTTATAGAAACTGGACCAGGATTTCTCTCATATATCAATCTCTATTTTCAGCTTTGTGAAATCTTCAAATGATTTGGAAATGGAATGCTAACTTTATATTGGTTTTAGCAGGGGTCAGCAAATTTTTTCTATAGAAGTTCAGATAGCAAATATTTTAGGCTTCACAGGTTCAATAGCCTCTGTCACAACTACTTGAATCTGCTTTTGAAGTGTGAAAGCTGCCAAAGACAATACACAAGTGAAAAGATTTCACTATGTTCCAATAAAACTTTATTTACAAACCTAGGCAGCAGTCCAGATTTGGGACGCAGGCTATAGAATGTTGATTCTAGGTTTATAGTAGTCCACAATTTTACAAGCCAAATTATTCTTGAATCATTACAATTTACCTGCTATTTTATCTCAATATAAATTATCTTACTTAATTTTCCCAGCAGGCCTTTATAAAATGCTCAGGCAAGTCTACTGAAAAGGCCTAAACATATAGTAGATTAAGAAGAAGTTATGAAACAAAGTATCAAGCCAAGGGGTTTATTTACAAGCTCTCACTCTGCCTGATATACAAGGCTCACATGGTAACTTAAAAGAAAAAGATCCAAATATTTTTTGATTACATTAGCTATGCCTTCAGATAAATGGTTTCAATAAGAGTAACTTGGAAAACATAAAAGACTGAATTATGGACCAAAATATTTTAAGAATACAGTGTACTGAGCTAGCTTTTGATGTCTCGTCTTAATGATAGAAAAGATGGCTGAAGAATTCATGCTAGCCTGATATTTGAAAATAATAAGAATATAATTAGAAGCTAGGGAGGGTACAAAGTTCTTCGCCACCAGTTTTCTACTTGATCTGTGTCTTATCATTATGAAATTTAATTCTAACTAGTATGTTTATGAGATAATTCTCCAGTGACATTCTGACTTCTTAAACAGCAATGTTATATATTATTAATCTCAATGCTATAATGTATGTTTTACTTGTTTGTTTGTTGTAGTAAATCTTTTTAGTCATCATATATTTGATGGCTAATATTAAATTTAATTTAATCATAGACTTTATACTACTTAATCAACTAACTATGACTTAACTGATATTTTTTAACAAACTAACCTGGAATTAAGAAAATTAACTATTTCTTCTAAAATAGATGTGCAGATAGAAATAGCAATTTCAGCAAAATCTTTTTTGAAATGATACAGAAACTCACCGTTTTCGCCTCCTCTCTATTAATTCCTCCCATTCCAAACTCACTGATCTCTCTTGAGAATGCCCAAGTCAAGGGGCAAGCAGAATGACTGTGAGAATAGAAGGTTATTTTTTGAGGACAATGTTCAAAGCCTTCTGTCTAGAAGGGTGAAGGCCTTTGTGGGAAATGTAATCAAAGTTCACCAAATCAAGAAAACTCTAAATAAATACAAAAGCACTCGAATCTTCATCTAGAAGCTGTATAAGGATGATTTATAGCCAATACTTTACACATACACTCCATATTCATTATAGTAGCAAATTCTGTTGGCTTATTACCTTTAAAATATCTAGGAATCCAATCACTTTTCACCAGCTCCACCGTTCACATTCTTGTCTAAGCCACCATTATTCTTGCCTGGGTTAGTTCAGAGGCATCAAAACTTGTCATTCTACTTCCTAGCGTGTTGGGAAAATTCCATGAGGAAGAATTATTTTAAAAAGTCATTTATTTTTTTAAAGGGTTCCAATGACTCCCCATCTCACTCAGTGTAAAAGCCAAAGTCCCTAAAATGGCCAAAAAGGTGCAACACAGTCAGGTCCCCAATTATCTTCTACGTTTTCTACTGCATGGTAGACTGCTTGCTGTTCCTTAAAAATACGGCCTGCTCCTTCATCAGGATCTCTGTACTTTCTCTAACCTGAAACTTTCTCCTCCCAGATTCTATATGGCTTACTCCTCACCTCAATGAGGCCTTGTCTGACCTCCCAATTTAAAATTATAATGTCCCTCTCCCCATAACAGAAATGCCTCCTCTCTACTTCACTTTTCCCACAGCTCACTTATCTCTATTTTTTTAATGTTTTTATTATGATGATCTTTCCTTCGGAATATAAACCCAAAGGAGAAAAGGGATTTTTAATCCGTTCTCCTTACCGCTGGATCCTCAGTGCCTGCAGCATGAACTGGACACAGCATATGTGCTTAATGAATATTTGTTAAATAAATTAATAAATGTCTTCTAGTAATAGGGTAGAGCTCTGAAAGGAAAAATGACATACAAACAATAAATGTGTTCATGAGTTACTGGATGATTAATCCTCATAAGGTTTTATTTACACTTCATTTCAAGTTTCATGTCATGTAAAGCCACCATGGCCTCCCAGGAAATACTTCTCTGTGCCACTCTAGATACAAAATATAAAGCTGAATAGGCCACTTCATTGATTCAGTACAGCAAGTTCTATGTTCTACTCTGACATCTAATATTACTAGCATTATTCATCAATACTGCTTCTGCCCCACTTTTATCTATATTTTGAAAGGTAGCATTTAAAATAATAGGTCCTTTTATATCTCTTTTCCTCTCTCTCCGAAAAGTAATCAAGGGACAAGCGCTCAGTGGTATGAAAACAAGCACCATGGTAAATGTTCAAATGACAAGGGGGAATGTCAGGAGGTTTCAGATTTCCTGCATCACGCTTATTTTTTGCAGAGGAAGAAAAAAAGTTTCATAATCCAAATCCATTCCTTCTCGAATGCCTGCTGCCTGTGTAAATACTGCTTAGATAAATGACTCCTTGTCCAATATATTTGTTCCCCCACAGTTGTTAGCAGTTCTCAGAGCAGTTGCTGCCTCAGTCAGTGTTAGGGGCTCACTCTCCACTTACCAGAGCGCTCACACCCTACTTTTGTCTCCTGTCCAGATGGCCTTCATTACAGAGAGAAATTTTACAAACAGGTGCTTCTCGTGCCTGGAAATGCCATCCTGAAATTCAAGGAAGAGATAATCTTCTGTGTGTGCTAGTGGTGTGTGGGGGTTTAAATGCAGGCATGGTTCACAAAACCTACACTCTGCTGACATATTTCTTGACATTTAAATGTTTGCTTCTCTTAGAAAAATCTATCCAAATCACAGGAAATTGCAATCTCATCATCTTAATTTCACTCCAATAGAGCTAGATGCCATTTGAAGAAAGATAAACTCTTTCATAAGTCTGCACATACCAGGTATCCCTACAATAGAGCTGAAATGGAGAGAATAGGACACTATACAAGCTCCTGAATATTCATTAGTTTCTCTAACCAGCTACATTTCTTCTCTGACAACTTCTCAACTGGCAAGGAAAACCATTCTCTTTCAAAATTAAAATCTCCTTTCTCCTTCTCAAGTTAGGTTTTTTTGTTAGTTCCACAGGCTGGGGTTAATTGGTCACACTCTCAATCCAACTCCTAATTCTGTAACTGAAGGCCACTGCTTCACCACATGCAAACCAACTGTTTGTCATGGAAACACACACACACACACACACACACACACACACACACACACACACACACACACACTGACTCTCATTGATCTAAGGAGAAATGACTGAGGATGGTCAGGGAATTTGCTCCTGACAGGAAGAATGTTTTAAGGCCTCAAAAATGCAAAATTCTTTCTGCGGCACACATTAGAGATAATCAGGGAGCGTTGCTATGGTTGACTAGAAGTCGGTACTGAACTTCACAGAACTCTTTCAACCTTTCCTCTCTCACTGTGTAAATGTGAAAGTAACAATAAATCTTGTTGACAATTACTTCCACATCTATTGGCAGGAAGTCAGCAGCAGTTTGAAGAGTATTGTGAGCAGTATGTTTAGTGGAGCCAACACCCATTAACTATCTCCCTAGTTTCTCCTGTGACTTATAGAACATGTTATTTTTCCCCAGTGAGCAACCCCTCCTAATGTTGAATTAGTAATATCAGCACCAAATACCACTAATTTGTCAGCTAAGCTGTGTTTTTCCATCGTGCTTGCAGTGGGGTCCGATTACCCCTTTGCAACACAGCTGAGCAAAGATAAAAATCTGAAGACGTTTTATTTATGTAATTTTGCCAAGCTTTATAAAAACACATTAAAGCAGTCACAGAGGTGACTTAGTCACAGTTCAAAATATTCACCCAGACTACAAACAGAATCTTGGCATTTCAACCTGAGCCTCCAGTGAAGGTGGCATTTGGGCAGCACTGCGACTGCTTTTTGTATTTCACAAAGTTTTAATTCATTCAGTCACTTTTCACTGTGAAAATCCTCTATTCATTCTGAATTGAAAAATAAATCGTTCATTCTTTCAGAATGCTCTCTTGGAGTTTTATGAAGAACTAGAGGCAGAGAGTTGGGTGGGGAAGGGAAGGAGAAAAGTGTCCTCAGAACCCCGCGACTGTTTCCATCCGACTCCGCTGCCCCGCACAGGAGGCCAAGGCAGGATGCGTGCTCCCAGCTGCGGTGTCAGCTGCTCCGTGGGAGCGGTGGAATGTCTACTAGCTCGCTTGTTTCTAAGAGCACAGATGCTGCCAAAGATTCAAATCCAAAAATGATTCGGCGACAATTTTGAGGTCTGCGTTGTTCATCAGAAACTGTACTCTGTGCTTCATTTCATCAAAAGAGCCCCCTTTAGTTAGGCAGTAACGCCAGTGCAGATCTTTAAAAGCTAAAAAGTATGCAATTCCCTAGATTCTCATAGGTACCACCTAAAGGTGCAAGCCCGGAGGTGGGGATGGAGGGCGACATAGTTGGGAGAGGACCCAGGCACACAGACTGCAGGGAATTCATGTGTTGTCAGACACCTACAATTTATTTCCCATTTTTCCCATGCTCTTTTCCACACCATTTTTCAGGAACAAGGCAATGTATAGGGAAAACTCATTATCTTAAAGTAAACGTTGCTTGGCCAATTTAATTTTCTTGTTCCCTTTCTCTACACCTAAAAACACCTAAACTTAAGGCAATTATATGACTTAGACAAACCAGGACACTTTCAAGTGCTAATAGGTGCTATTGACAATATGCAAGAAGACTGGTACCCAAGGCAAAATGCAACAGTGTGGTCCCCTTGCACAACTGAATTTTTAGACCTTCAGGAAAACATACACTTGGCTGTTTGGGGATGAGAAAGAAGCTGAATTCTTTGCTCTTTGGCAGAGGACTGAGAATAAGAACAGAGTGCACTTATCTCATCCAGAGTTTAGCACATTACTGGGCTTGTGACCAGCACCCAATTCATAATTGTTCAGTCAAATGATTTCCAACTTTAAAATTTACCATCTCATGAGTACAATCTCATGAGTGTACCTGCTGCTTTGGGCTCTCTGTGTCTGTTTCCTGGTCACAGAGCTATTCTACTCTGTAGCTTTGGGAACGTATTTGTAATCTGCAGTTTTAGGAAGTAGGAAGAGAGAAAGATTCTGCAAAGATAGGCTTTGGGTCAATATTACATTTCCTTATTCTCTACATGACTTGAGCAAGTGACTTTCAGTTCCCACCCCAGTAAAATGAAAATAATAGAGCAATCTTGTAAAATTGCTCGAAGGATTAAATAACTAAGTGCATTTGATTATTTAGCCCAGGAGCTTGTACTTAGAAATCAGTCAATAGATAATCGTGGTTGCTAATAATAATATTATTTTAATTATTAAGGTAAAGATGACTGGCTTAAAGTCTGTGCTATGTAGCCCTGAATTTCTGCTGTTCAGTATTAGCAGTCCTGATGTTTTTTGTTGTCCTGTGGTTCATTGTGTAATAACTGCAGTTTCAGGTGGAAGATCGTAATTTACAAATAACAAAGGACTGCCTTGTTAGAGAGCTACCTGTTCTTTGCTTGCTTTTACTACTATACAAAAGATTAACTGATCAACTGTACGGACAGGTCTGTTTCTTAAAACTTACTCAGAGACTTAGTCATGGCAGCCGCTTTCCCTAATTTTTTAAGTTCTGACATGCGTGCAGATCTTTGCCTGGCTCCCTACTAGCATTTGTACTTGTACAATATTTCTTTGTATAATTCCTTAGGAAATGTCCTCAGAGAATTTTAGATGATCCATCAGGCTAGGTGTGGAGGGGGATGGGGAAAGGCCCTGAATGGGTTCTCAATTCAGAAAGGGAAGGGGAGTGAGCTAACTATGAAAAATCTAATACAATTTTGCATGGTGTGAGGTTTCAACTGGCTGCTCAGCTCTTTCCCAGATGCTGGAAAACCAGCAAACCAATAGATCTTCTTTCAGCTGACAGTTCTTCACACCTTGTAATGCCCTCAGCAAAACTGTTTATAAGTAGTGACAACATCTACAGACAGTTTGTTCATTGTTCTCCCACCTTCTCTTTAAAAAGTGATATGTCCAAGAACAGACTTGAAATAGTAGTTCTTTCTCACACAAGTAAAACTCTGAGTGATGAAAATTCAAAGCAGCAAGAAAAGTGTGTGAAGGCTCTAGAGCAACTATCCCTAGACCTGAGGATGGCTGATTTTTACATAAAGACAAACAACCCACCCCTCTTTTCTCACATTTCACCATTAAAATGCATACAATAACTGATTTATATGACTTCTATTAATCTTCTTAAAGAAGATTAATAATAGAAATTTACAGGACAAAATGTATGAAAAAGAACAGTAAGATATTCTTTTTCCAGCCAGACTCAGATCAAACCTTTAATTTCCTAACATCTTAGGACCCTGGATGACTCTGAAGGAGGAAGGAGTTTTTCAAGAAAAAAGCACCAAAGAACACCCCAGGGGAAGACAGAGAGTTGTCTCTCACATTGAAGTCTGAAGTTGAGTTTATATAGGGAAGCGATTCATGTCTTTGAGTGTCAAATCTGTTGCAGAATAAGCCATGGGAACAACTGAACTCCCAAAGGTCTCTCAGCATACACAGGCCCACAACTGCTAGTCCGACAGGGGCTTGTGTTAGAAAGTAGGGTTCTAGGTCTAGACTCAGCCCTGACCACAGGCTACATATTCAATTGATAATAGCCATTCAGCTCTCTGACTAATTGGATGTCATTTTAACACATGTGGGTATTGAACAGGATTCAACTTCTAGTACGGCCTTTGTTTTCAAATAATTCTTTATAGAAAAGAAATGTTTATTTGAGAATAGTTTTGGCAATATATCCAGACATAGGAGAAGTGCTATATTATACTGAAATATTAACTATCTCTTGATACACACATCTAGCATATGTTTTTTTGCCAGTCATTAGGCTAGAGCATCTGTCTACATATTTAAATAAGACATATTAAGTGTTATCAAGGAAGACACTTAAGCTGTGGAGCCAAACATATAAGAAATAAATATAATACCATGTAATAACTACTGCAAAAGACTAGCATGGGTTGCTACAGTCCTAGAAGATGCGACAAATTCATTAGAAAGAAAAACTACATCCTGGCCTTTAAAGATGAGTAGGGGTTTCTAGAATCAGGAAAAGGAAGCTCTTGCCTGACCCCCAAAAATATAGTAATAATATTATCCAATATTTATTGAGCCCTAACCTTGTGTCAGGTAGTAAGCTAAGACCTTTATATATATATATTGTTTCAACGAATCCTCACAACAATTCAATGATATAGGTATAGTACACGTATTTATCTTATAGATGAGGAAGTTAAAGTTCAGAGAAGTCAAGCAACTTGCCCGTGTACACACAGCTAGGAGGTGGTGGAGGTGTCGAGAAAGCCTGAAAGAGTATGTATGTACAGCATGGTCATGAAGTGGCCAAGAGTCTGATACAGATGAATACATTCTGCATGATATTAAACAGGAGAGGAGAAAGTGTGAATCACCGTGGAGAATAGGGAAGTGAATGCACTAGAAATATATCATACCATTATGATATTATGGTATTATTTACCAGCAGCAGTAAAAGCCCAAAGGAATTCAAACTGCTTAAGGAAGCCAGTAAGGAAACTGAGTTGGCAAAACAACAGTCCTAGTAGATTAGAGGTCACTGTGGTGCCAGAAGGTAACTGAGGGAAGAAAAAAGGAGAAAGAGAGTCTTGGAAAGACAGGAGGTAGTAGCAGACAATGTGAGGAAGGACATTTGGAGTATAGGGAGATGCTGTGATTGATAATGATTAGGTCTAGCCTGGAAGAGTATAACCACAGAAAGGAAAGGCAAAAGCAGATGAAAGTAAAGATTCTTGGAGAAGCAGTCAAGGAACTGAGGAGCCATGTTCTAGAAAGGTCAGCTCTGTGCTTTTTTAAATCACTACAAATGAAGTCATGACTTTAGAGGTAATACTGGAGAGAGTGACAATGAGCTAGGAGTGAAAATCATTACGTTAAGAGAGGAAGCCACCCAGAATTTAGTAAATGTCAGCAACAATGGGGAGCAACTGACAAACTGAGTTCAAACTTGGGATTTTTAGAGTGGAGGGAAAAGAGACTGATCTGAAAGGAACAAGGAGAGCAACAGAACTTATTCCACTTCCAGGCCTGTGGGGAGAGGGCTTTGGGGAGACTAAAAGAACTCCCAGTTGAGAGGGATGTAAGGAAAGTAGTTTTCAGAACACAGCCAGATTTCTATTTGAATGAAACCATGAAGGGATCATTTAGAGGTAAAGTTGGGAGCACAGGATATTTTGCTAATATTGGAACAGAATGACATTGAAAGGATGCCAGGAGTTTGGCAGAAGGATGTGCAATACGAGTGAGCCTTGTGGGGATTAGATTGTGATAGAAAGAGATGACCCAGACCCTGAAACTCTTGAAGTGACTGACATACACAGTAAAAAGTATGGTGAGTTCAAGCAGATAGTGAAGAAGAGGCTGTGAAGGGGAAAGGTAGGTTCTGGGACTTCCTTTTCTAACTGTGAAGGTGGAAGTAGAAAGCTGTGGGAAGAGGGCTCTTAGACTTAAGAACATTCAAATTTATTACAATATTCAACCTGTTTTCACTGAGCTTACGATAAAAGAGAAAATTCATCTGAATTGAAGGTTGAACAATCCTCTAAATTCTCTAAGCCAGAAAAAGCAGTGAAGAAGAAAATGAAAGAGGTGTCTGCTACTCAAATTGAATGTAGCAGGAACCAAAATTCCAACATCAAGTGCTCGCATCCTAAAGGTGACAGCTTGTAACTTTCTATGCCGTAGGTCACTTTTAAAATAGGAACCTCGCTTTGCTGAGCATTCTTTGGCCATTCTCTTTTGCCTAAAAAAGGCAAAAGTTTAACAAAGCTATTTAATTTGCTTTTGTTTTAAGTCATTCAAGGGTCGGAGGTTACTCCGACAGTAAGCTAAGAAGGTGAAAAATGAAAGAAGAAAAATTAATACTCTTTCTCTAGAAAACAACAGATCAGATCCTCATAAGAAAGACAATGGTCTTAGATGTGATAAGCCGGGAGAGAAATTTTAACATGAAGAAAATAAAAAGAAATAATCAGAACAAAACAAAAGGTCAAAGAATTATCTTTTTTAATGCTCAGGGCCTCTGTTGAGCAGGGGGAAATTGAAATAGACATTATTGTTGTCTCTTGCCTCTGCTTGTCCCATTTTGGTTACTTTATCTCCACCTATAACGTGGAAGGAGCAATTATAAACAAATGGGGCCCAGCATGAGTACCTCTCTGGCAGCCTCTCAGGGTCAATTGTCTCCTCTCAGCAGAGTGATACATGGCCCCTTGGATGTCAGCATGAAGAGGGGCTAAGGAGGCAAGCAGTTTGTGATTTAAACCCTTGCCAGCCTTTTTGTCCGCTCCACATGGAATTGCATCAGGAAGGAAGCCTGGACAAAGCTTTGCTCCTTTAAAATACAGGAATGGATATGGGTGGGATATATGAGGAGCATACAGAGTAATTCAAAGGGAAAAAAAGCGATGGAAATCATTTCCCATTATAATCCTCGTGAATTGCCTTACATCTCTAATATAGATCGCCTGGGAAATAATTTAAAAGCATTTAAAAATATCTTCTATTTTCTATTATGAGCCTTCGGATTTCCACAGTTTGAAAAAGTGAAGAGTATGTAGCTTAGAAAACTAATTACAAAACATAAAAATGCTCAAGTCTAATGGAACATCGGATTGGAGGAAGTATTCCAGCAATGCCAGGCAGTATTACAAATCTAGCTCTAATGAAAGAGCCACATCTGAAATGGAGACAGCAGTTGCAACCTTAATGTCTTGTCCTCAACATCTTTGTTTTACATTTTCTTTGTTCCTGTTGGCTTACTAATTAGCTGTGATTTTTCTAATGCCCCTTCCAGTAGGTTAATTTTGTCTAACTCACCAGCAGGGGTTTTTGTAATACATAATTCACAGAGCAATGTCAATGATTAAAATTCTTTCATTAACACAGCACCTTAAAGATAATAAATACGAGGCATTTAGCTCCCAATCTATTGGTGCAGAAAACCTAATTTTTCATGGAAAGAAAATGCATGCTCAGATAACTTGGCACTGGAGAACAAAATGGAATCTGTTTTAGGGTATTGCAAACACAAAGTCAAACAAATCAAAGAACACTTATTTTGAGAACAATAATGTAGCAGGGGAGAGGGGTTTCCGAGAAGGAATTCTAATAATGTACTCAAAGAATGCAAAATATGCAGCCAGAAGTGCTCTTTTCTGGCATTTTTGTGGGCAGAGCTGTGCCATTGTAGATGATCAGCTAAAGAGAGGGTCAACATGTGGTGGGCTGAAAATTGTCAGTATTCAGGGTGCAAGTTGCTTTGCCCTTTAGATGCCATTTTTTTTCAATCTCCTCAAGAATTTTAATAGATTTGTCTTGTCAAGACATAAGTAGAGCAATGCAATAATTAGACATAGCGGATGAAATTTCATTTTGAAAAGTTTTAGTAACTCTTAGAACATCCATTCTTCTGAACTCTATCACTTTCTTTCCATCTGCATCCAAATGATTCTTATATTTCATTTTCTTAGTGCAAATTCTATTTGCTTCCATGTGTTCATCCTGATATAGAAAGGATAGTGATTGCAGATGCCTTGGCAACGGCAGCCAAGAAAATGGAGAATCTGATCACTAAATGTGATTTTGCTTAGAGCCCTTTCTCCAACATATTATTTTTTTTTTTTTTGTCTTTTTCTTTTCCAAAGATGAATCAGATTATTTTTTGTTAGCTATTTTTGGGAGAGACGAATATATGTATTTTAGGTAATAATAACAAATAGCACTTCTCTAATTCAAAACATTTTCCTGCATTAAACATATCAATTGAGAATAACTTTGCACAGAAGCAGTTTAAAGTTCAAAGACATGAAAGTAAAATTAAAAACCACAAAATTGTCACCCAGTCCAAAGGTTATGGCTCAAATTTAACAGGTGGCCCTGACATAATGCATTTTCTACTCTCAGCTATGGTTCTAATAGGCTTGTCTCCGGAACCAAAGTGCAGCATCAAACGAAGCCTTCAATTGGCATTTTGAGCTGAAAAAAACATGGAAGCAGTTGAGAGAAGGGGGCCTTCCAACATGTCATCCATTCAAATAAATACCTTGTCCACTTAAAGAGGGGAGTCAGCAGCAGGCCAGTCAGAAGAAATGTTCATGGGTTTGTCCCTGTTCTGTAATTTGCCTGTGGCTAATTTCATAATTTCTATTTTTAGTGTTTGGTTGCTCCCATCGCTCTCATAAGCACAAATAATTGCTCCCATTTTTTAAAAGACAGAAAGCAGCAAATAGCCCCTGAGTGCAAGCCACTGAGCTAGCTCCTAGAATTAATACTGAATATCACTAAGTAAAATTTGCTACTGATCAACACATTAACAGGAAAGTTGTAACAAATGGTTCTGTTTTAAAAAATGGTAGTGAGGCAAACTTAGTTCTTTTAGCCCAGCAGTGTTTTCAAACTAGAAGTGTTTTAATTTCACACATATAAACCAAAAAGAATTGATTTTTTGTTTCTTGTTTCCACTTATAGATTAAAGCCTGGGTAGCTTGCCAAGCCTGGTCAACCGATTACTGTTAACGATAACAGATGAGGTAGGTGCAGAACAATTGATACCCATAACTATTGGGCAACAGATACATATGATTCAAATAAATCAAGAATTTTATATGGATAGATTGAATCATACTTGAGCATCTGAATTTATAGCTCTTCAATGCTATATAAAGAGGATGGTAAATGTAAAGAGTAAAACCTTTATGTCAAATCAATCTTCCTCCTACTGAAAAAATCTAGTTTGGGACTTTTCTTCTTCCTAAAGCAGCCATGGCCACATCTAACCAGATTGATCTTAAGGTCAAAAACTAGATTGAAAATTTCTCAATCAAATATAGACTTCCGTGTCAGTGCAGGCCACCTTCTCTACCACAGACAATTGTAATAACAAGCTTGATCTTGTCTTTATAATTGTTAAGTTATATACAGGGTCTGTAAGTCATATTCTTTAAAATTTTCATCCAGCCTTTCAGCTTAGATATTTGTTGAGTTTCTACTATAGGTCTGGAAATTTATGGTAAGGACTTCGGATTTTATTTTGAAATGAGAAAAATTTGAAGTTGCAACAGTCCAGAAAGATGGTGATGGCTTAGACTAGGTGGAAATGGAAATAGATATGGAAATTGGTCAGTTTTAGTTATATTATGAAAGTAGAATCAACAGAATTTGCTGATGGAATATTGGAGGCTGAGAGCAACAGATATCAAGTTCACTAGAATGTAAACTCCATTTTCAGAGAGGGTGTGTGTGTGTGTGTGTGTGTAACTGATTGATCCCCAGAATTTACAATGGAGCCTGCAATATAACTGTCACTTAATAATTATTTGTTGAATAAATGATATGGTGGCTCGAAGTTTTCAAATAGAGAAATTAGATGAAAGGAACTGCTATTTGTCAGGAAAGAGGGAACAAGGAATAACTGCAGAGGCATGCTTTTTGTTTTGTTAGTGTGAGAGTGTGAAATCAATAATCTGGTACTGGATATGATAAAATTAAACTGTCTTCTAGATATTCAAGTAAAGAGATCAAATTGAAAATATATGTCTGAAATCTAGGAGAAAGTCAGAGAAAGAAAGTGAATTTTACTCTTGTTAGGTAATAGGTAGTATTTAAAGCTATAGGAGAGATGAAATCATCTAGGTTGTGAATACCACAGAGAAGAGAAGTTTGAGAAATTAACCCCCAGTAACATGAATAAGTATACATCAGGAAAATGAAGATAAACCAGCAATGAAGGAACAGTCAACGAAATGGAAGGAGAACAAAAGTGAATGATATCTCATTACATACCAAGAAAAGAATGTGTTCTGAGAAGAGTGGTTAAGTAATTGTGTCAAATGCTGTTCACAAGTTCATTTAAAATATATATTTAAATTGACAATTGAGTAAATTAGGCAGAAGTAATTTCAACAGCATCAATATAAACTGATACTGAAAGAAAGGATGGATTGGTACCATCTAAAACAGTGTTGATACAGCAGGTACTAAATCAACACTTAAGTGAATGAAGGAGCATTATCATTCTACTTAAATTACATTTAAAATAATTCACACATATCCCATATTTGTCATGCCTCATTGAAAAAGATTAATTTAAACTCAGTATTTTTTTAAAAAAGTTATACACATGTAAAAATTGACATGGCAATTATTAGAAACATACAAGATTTAGAATAAACATGTCCATCAGAATACTTATAATAGTAAATTATTAATAAAATTTGAATATCAAACTATAATAGCTAAATAAATTATAGTTTATTCATATAATGAACTATTATATAGCCAATAAAAATATTTAGTATAAAATGGCATATAAAAAGCAGCAATTATAACTTTATACATATAACCTAAATTATTTAAAATGTTTATATAAAAACGTTTGTCAATGTATGCATGTTTGTTTCCCTCTGTGTGTTTATTTATTTATTTGTATGTGGAGATAAATACTTATTAATTGAAAAAATATGCCAAAATGTTAGCAGAGATTACCTCTACATGATTATTCTTTTCCCTTTAATATTCTTCTCTTCTTTATATTATATTGTATTTATTTTCCTAAAATAGAAATATTTCATACATAAAATTCAAAAAAGTAAACTTTAAATTTTAATAAATGTTATAACTTGTTATATTACATATACATATAGTATGTATAAAATTTAATAATTCTTAAATGTATTCAATGGTCCACTAGCCATATGATATCAACAGAAGACATCTATGATACTGAAATCAACTGCAGTCAGTTATGAGTCACTCATGGAATCTGTTTTTGAATCCACTATCGAAGAATAATATAAAGGGATATTTATTAAGAGTCATATCCACATTCCCTGCTATGTATTCTTAATCACTATGTCTACTCTTAAAGCATAACCGAATGTACTGAATTTCAAAATGTTTGTCTTTTTCAGTCTTTCAAGGGGACAAATCAGATCTATTTTATAGTTAATAAAAGTGATTTTTTAGAAATAAATTATGAGACTGCCTGGAAAAAAGAAAAACTAGAAACAGTTGATTCAGCAGCTTTTGAAGATAATTTTTTGTCAAAATATCTACCATATTGACCCGGTGATAATAAATATTGCTATATAGCAGTTAACTCCATACTCAAATTAAACAGAAATCTTATAACTTTGGTATCATAATGGAATCTGGTTCCCTAAATTCTCCAAACTATTACCTATCCTAATAGGGCTTTTTACAACAAAGGCCACAGTCTTAAATATTCATGAAATCAATTTTAAACAAATGCACAACTAGTCTTTTTTCTTTTGTGATTTAATTAGTGTAAAATGAGATTAAAGATTAATAAGAATATTGTTGCTCCTACATTATTTTATTACATTTAGAACCATATTTTAAATCTTCTATTATATGTTTTTATTTTAAAATTTAGCTACATTTGAATAGAAGAAAGGTGTAATCGATGCAAGAACAAATGAATGAATGAAGTAATGCGCTTTTAAAACCACTATTATTATCTACTAAAGTCAAATTCAATACCATGTATTAACCATTTAGCTTCTGTGTTAGGAAATTTTACATGCATTTAATTTTATAAATAAAAGCGATATCCATTTTCTTAACATTCTCAGTCAAAAAAATTTTTTTCTTTATGTAAATGACCAAATGAAAACCAAGCATTTTACCTAAACTTTTTACTTTGATCCATTTAGAAGAGTTAATTCTAATATAAACAAAAATACTTATGGTTACTGAAAGGTATAATATAAATATATTTGTTTAAACCAGAAGTAAGGCAGACTACTTATAATATGCATTGTAAACTCTACAAATATACCTGTTTTTCTTGAGACATATTCAGAAATATAATCCACTTAAAAATTATTTTAAAATTATGTTTTGATTCATTGGAAACTGTATCACTATTCATTATACTATTATTTAAAGTATAACCCACAGACTAATTATTTTAAAATATATTTTTTGTCATTAAAAACTTAAATTTTACTGTCATTGAAAAACTAGAAGATATCAAAAATGACATAAAATTAATAAATAAGATCACACACACTATCACTCCCAAACATATAACGGCTTTAAAATGTAGGTTTATTACTTTCTGGTATTTTAATGTTTGTGCTATGTTCAATTTTAAAACTGGAATTCTATAGTAATGAAATAAGGCATTTTTTTTTCAGTGAAACACTATAAATATTCTCAGAACTTTAAATATCCAGCTACATGATATTTTTAACAGCTACTTAGTATTACATCAAACAGATTTGCAATAATCTGTTTAAGCAATCCCAAATTGAATATGTAGTTCACTTCTAATTTTCTCCATTATAAATAAAACTATAAGTATATTCTTTTAGTTAAATATTTGTACAATATTATAATTACATCTTTTGGCTACATTTTCAGATTTGGTATATTGATGTGCTCACCATATTGATGAAACTATAAAAATGCATGGAAACTAAGTAATCTGTTCTTCCTCCTTTTTAGTAGATCCTATTATCTCCATTTTACAGCAAAGGAAAGTGAGACTCCAAAAGGTTAAGTAACTTGCCCACAGCCACATAGCTGATAATGAACAAAGCTAGAACTTGAAAAGACCACGCTCTCTTAATTAGAGCAGGTTGCATGCTTCTGTGCACGGGGAAGAACTTGTCATTCATTGCACATCGGTTCCTTTCAGAATAGTAAACACCCAACCTAATAGGCAGCAGAAACTGAAAAATTAAAATACATGATTTCAAAAAGACCATTTTGAGGAATGGAATCTTGTTGTTTGTAATAAGATTGTCTCATCATTGGCTTGTTTTTGTGATTTTCTCCTTTTCTTTAAAATGACATGGTGGTTTCCTCTCTTCTCTCCTGACTATGCCCCTTTGAGGAGCTTTGAAAGGTGCCTACCCAAAAGTGCAGAGCTCTCCCTGTCCTTATCGTCTGCCCATTTGAACGGCTCAACATCAACTCAGAACAACCCTGGCATTATGATTAGCCACACTTCCTTTTGATCACAATCCTACTGGAATTTAAACTACCTCCACATGACGCTGAACTGTCCCACTGGAGTGGAACAAAGCTCTTAAACATCACAACAAAGGTAAAATCTAACACTACGGCTCTTACCGATAAGCTTTCCTTATAGGTGTGACATCAAGTGCGGAGAGCCAAAGGTCTCGAGGTCACTCCTATATCAGCCTGAGCAAAAAGATTTCTTCTTTCCAAACCAGAGAGAATAAGAGTTAGGAAAAATTTCCCTTTAAAAAGAAGACAAACAGCTTTATTTTTATTTTCTCTCTGATTCAATTAATAAATTAATCACTAGTATGTTTGTCAAATACAAGTATTTAAACAATCAAGCTAAAAAGTATGTTAGCAAGATCTGAGAAGCATTTACCTAAAATTGAATTTTATCTCTCTCATTCCATTTCTTATCTTTCTAAAGATCTGCTTATTTGCATATTTTTTTATTCAAAGATATTTTCTCAGGACCCTCAAACAAATCGTTCATTTTTCCTAAGTTCTAAATGTTCTCAACCCACAACTAAAGCCCTCTTTCTTTCCAAACTTTCTTTCATTTCTTCTACAAAAATTTTACTGAGCAACTGCTATGGACCAGATGCCATGTTAGCCTCTCAAAATATAAAGATTTATTTGGGGGAGAGAGGAGAGCAAGACTATTACCTTGGAAAGTTCACTATGAGTAACTGGAATTAATGAGATTATTTCTCTCTTGATAGATATTCTGATAGACACATTTCATGTCTCAAATTTCACCTTCTAAGCATTGTAAGTGATTGTACATCATGTAAATATTTGGTTCAATTTACTTTTTTAGTTGATATTGGCTTTTGTCTGTGTATCTTTCAATCTGTTTATGCATATGTCACTCATATTAAGCTTTCAGCCATCAAGGGATCTGTTTATATTTAACTTACAAGTGCACAAACCAGCAAGCATTAATACTAATCCAGATGGATGTTTCTTGAGTTATTTCAATAATTATAATATTCCCTTACGTTCTTACTATATAAATGACTGTATTTTAGTGCACTACCAGCCAGATCTTCTTCTTAACACCAGCCAAGTTATCATGATAAGTTTAAGACAGGCATCATAGGGATGGAAATTATGTTAATGCTGGCTACCCTTTTGATATGGACAGTAGAAGTATTCATATGTTCATCCATATAGCTTTTCACACTGGTTGCCAGCCAGGCTGTAACAAAATAAGGAGATCCCTGCCAGCTCCTGTCTGGCAGATCTATGTGATTTGAAGAAGTCTTTGGCCTAGACTTTGATCAATGGATGCCAGTCTCCTCAAGAATTGAAAACATATGGACAATCTTCTAGGCTTCCAAACATTAAATGTATTTGTTGATAAAATACATTTAATTTTTCTGAGCACATTTAAAAATTGCCTCAATGTGGTAATTTTCTTTATGGGCATTTAAAATTTGGTATTTATAGATTTTTTTATTGGCATGTACAGTGATTAATAATAGAAATCATGTGTACCTTATTGAACACAGGGGTGATAGGAACATTTTTAAGCTCCCAGGAATCTATAAAAAATAATCTCTTTCATTAGAATTCAAATCCACAAGATCACCACTTTAAGAAACATGAGGTATCTATATTTTTCATTGTCAAGTTCCTTTTTTGAGGCAGTAAGACGGGGGATTTGGACCTCTCAAGTATTTCTTTGGAAAAGTTATATTTTGTCAGATATCAAATGATCTAAACAGAAAAATTATCAAATATAGTATGATTTATAAAATAGGAAAAATCTGTCAAGTCTACTTTTCTGAGTCATTCTCTCTCCAAGAAATATATACACACACATATATACACATACGTGCACACGCACGTGCACGCACATATATAAATCAGAAAGAAACCATTACTATGGGTTTTAAAAAAATGACGGCAATTTATCTTCTGACCAAATGAGGGTTCTTACTGGTTTCATTTGGAGTGTATTTTTCCTACCTACTCTCTGTGGATAAGAAATTGTATTGCCTGTCATTCACATAATATGCATAACAACACTGATATAGAGACCAACTTTCTACGGCGACACTATCTCTCAGTCGCCCTGACTGGTTGCCTGTGTGGCAATTAAATAGTTGCTATAACCCCTATGTTCCAAGGTTCCTAATAGAACTAGCTGAGGTTTTGAGTGATGACACTGAGTACTTCATACTGTAATGCCCTGATTTAGAACTCCACGAGCCAAGAAGGAGACTGCCACCGATGCAAGCACAAGAGGGAGTTTATTGACCAACTCGAGTTTGGACCCCACTCGTCCACTGACGCAGCAGTGGGAGAGAGGAGCCCCGACTGAGGGGTTGGGACTGAATTTAAAGGGTAAAACCGCAAGCCTGCCTTGGAGTTGCTTGATCGGAGGATTAGGGCTGACCTTTAAGGAGATTGGGTGATAGGTCATTAGGGCCCGGCAAGAGGGCTGTGCGCAATCAGGGCCGGGTGTGGGTGCCTTAAGGGCTTACTGATTAATGGCTTTGATAGGCTTGACCAAATGGCAGGGTGTTGTCCCTAATTGTTTTTCGGGGAATTTTTCTTCATTTAATCTGGAGTCTACATAGCAAAATGGAGTTACTCTAGTCCTTTAAGAGCAAGGGTGGTACTTTACAGTGACGGCATCAAAGTCAAACATTCCGGAGCCCTGCAATTCCTCTGAGATAAAAATGCTTTCTTCATATTGGACTACCAAACGATAAACACGGAGAGGAGTAGAGTCCCCAAAAACTCAACTGGTAAATGTATTATGATTATTTGCTTTCACCTCTTGTAGGAAATCATTGGAATGGACAGTTTAAAAAATTAAATGAAATGTCATTGAAATAGTTGCGTCTTTTTACACATATCTGTTTTATCACTGCTATTAACTGCTTACCTGTTTTAACCAAGCATTCTCTTAACTAACTGGACTTGTTTCAAAGTCGTCACCAAAAGTTTTATATAAATCAAAAATCTCACAAATAAAGTGACAAGAAGAAGGTAAATTGGAAAAAATACATGCAATATATGTAACAAAGTGCTAATACCTGTGATATAATAGTTAACACTCATGAGTGTTTCCTATGTAACAGGTACTGCTCTCAGTGGTTTAAAGTTACTATTTCATTGCAAATTAAAACCACAATGAGATATCACCTTACACTTGTCAGAATAGCTATCACTTGTAAATCAACAAGCAACAAGCATTGGTGAAGATGCAAAGAAAAGGGAAACCTTATGCACTGTTGCTGGGATTGCAAATTGGTGCAGCCACTATGAAAAACTGTTTGGAGGTTTCTCAAAATAATAATAATAATTAATAATAATAATAATAATAGAACTACCTTATGACCCAACAATTCCACTTTTGGGTATTTAACTGAAGAAATCCAAAACACTAATTCGAATAGATATATGCACCCGTATGTTCACTACAATGCTATTTACAATAGCAAAGATATGGAAACAACCTAAATGCCCATTAATAGACGATTGGATATAGAAGATGTGGTATATAGGTACAGTGGAATATTACTTGGCCTTAAGAAACAGTGAAATCGTACTATTTACCTCATGGATAGACCTGGAAAGTATTATGCTAAGTAAAATAAATCAGACAGAGAAAGATAAATGCCATATGATCTCACTTATTTGTGGAATCTAAAGAACAAAATAAATGAGCAATCAAAACAGAAATAGACTCATAGATAGAGAAACAAACTAATGGTTGCCAGATTGAAGGGGGTTTAGGGGACTAGGTGAAAAGGTGAAGGGATTAAGAAGTACAAATTGGTAGTTACAAAATAGTCACAGGGATATAAAGTACAGTGTAGGGAATTCAGTCAATAATATTGTAATAACCATGTATAGTGACACGTGGGTACTAATTGGGGGGATCACTTTGTAGATTATATGAATGTCTAACCACTATGCTCTACACCTGAAACGAATTTAAAATAATATTGAATGTTAACTGTAATTGACAAATAAATATAATTTTTTAAAAAGGTATTATTTTATAACAACCCCAAGTGGTGCTTCTGTTGTCATTTAAGGGAAAGATGGTTAAGTATCTTCCCAGCAGTAAAAATTAACAAGTGACAGAATATGAATATAAGCTGTGCATGAACAGTGCCTGTACATAAACCCAAGGAGTTTGAATCCAGAGTCTGTCAACTTGCCATCTCCATATACTAAATCAGTTTTGTGAATCAATAAGGGAAAGATGAACTTTTCTTTAGGGGGAAAAAAGCCAAGCTTATGAACTAATAATTTCAAAAAAAAAAAAAAAGAAGAAGAAGAAGAAGAAGAAGAAGAAGAAGAAGAAGAAGAAGAAGAAGAAGAAGAAGAAGAAGAAGAAGAAGAAGAAGAAGAAGAAGAAAAAGAGTCCAAAAAAAGAGAAAGAAAAATCCCCCCAATAATGATGACATGCAAATTCCCATTATATGCACATCATTATGCTGCAAATGGGTTACACTACAGATTTATCAAGGCACTGGCTTGCCTGGAACCTTGGTTGATGGCCTCTAATAGCAAGCATCCTAATCTACTTTCCTCAGTGTGCCACAGAAATATACTATTCTGGGTGTTTTGTGACATGAAAATGTTGGGAAGTTCTGATTAACATTTTTGCTTCTCAGCTTCCTCTTGTATAAATATATATAATATAGCAACTTCCTCACAACATTGTTGTGAGATATAATAAAATAGTATTTGTAGGGTACCTAGCAAATTGTTGAGTACATCAGAACCACTCAGAATTAACATTACCTACTTTAGGTCGAATGGAGGAGGCTGCCCAGTAGCCCAGTAGCAATTGTGAGAAACACGTTATCCCACTTTTCCCACTCACCAAATGCAGCTGGTATATGTTAGACCATTCACTAGAAGATTTTTAATAAAACTGGTGCAAGATAGGCATTATAAAAATATGTGGAAGAACTAGTCTAACTGCAGGCCTGTACCAGCAGAACTCTGAGCTACACTCTTACTCCTGTTATTATCTTCCAAATCACAGTGAAATCAGTATTCCTTCATCTCAGACTCTGCAAAGTGAAAATTTACATGTCATACAATAAAAGCGCTAAAGCTAATTACTATATCTATATTTTGTAATATATCAAAAAGCATATCCTATGGTAAAAGCCTTATCAGAACCTCTACATGTTGCACACTATGCCATTTTAAGAACAGACACATTTGTATGATCTCCTAGACAGTTTGCTTTGAGCTTTGATCATTAATCATCCCCTGGCTCCCTGGAAGGAGGAAGTGAAATGATGGACAGTAACAGGGGGCGAGAAAAGGAGACATTAAGTCATATCCAAAAGAAACAAATATAAAATGATTTGACAGCAACAATTTGTGAGTCAACAGGGAAGCTTGGTACAGTGAAGTGCAGTGAATCAAAATGATCAAATGATTTTATTAGTTTCGTTTTATTAGTCAGATCTATTACCTTTTTTTTTTTTTTTTTTATGACCAGGGTAAAAGAAAATAATTATAATCAGTTTATCAAGGCAGACCCAGTGGAAAGGATATCCCTGATTCCCTGATTCCACTCCAGACAAGCTATGCCCACTACCCTTTGACTAAGAATACCCAGCCTGCTAATTCATTCATTCTTCAAAGGAAGGCCACTGGATGCAGCAAACAAAGCTTTCTCACAAAGTGCCTTCACAACATCGAGAAAAAGATATAGTGTAGGCTATTGTATTTAAAAAGCATTGGAGATGGACACCGCTCAAAGCTGAGGGGGAAAAAATCTTAATTTATCTTCAAGCCCCAGACCGTAAATATACTGCCAGCATTCACAGCGGAGGCCTTCCTCACACTACTGCCCTCTTTCACAAGCCCCTGAACCTCACCTGGAGTAATCACATTCTCGGTGGGAGAGAGAGGATTCAGTTACCATGATAGCTAATTCCTGGGCCTCCCCTAAGCAAAGATGAACCGTCATTATAAGCCATTCCAAATTATAAATGGGCACTCTGTGATGTAGACTGTTGTAGACAGGGCTGAGACAATTACCAAATGAAAGAGATATTATTATTTTAAGAAATCTAACATTTTAATACAATGTGAAAAATGATGAGGGAATAATAAATGGAGTACATAAAAAGCGCTAATAATAAAAAAGAGCTTGGTGAGAAATCCCGCTGTCATATTTGCATTTACCCTGAAACTAATGCCATGCACATTTCTGAATGCAAATAATTCACGAGAGGAAGCAAAATGAGGATGTTAATAATCATTTTTCCCTTAATGAGAAGCTGTTCTTTGACTGAAAGGTGCTTTAAGATGGACTAAGTGAGGCTTAACAAAAGAGTTCCTTTTTGGAGGAATGCATAAATGAAGGCAGAGTTTCGTTCTGGGATTTAAAGGCAGCAGCATTAACATTATCATCACAAATATTATTTCTACATTTTTAAATAATAAAAATTCAGCTGTCAATGTAAAATTCCTCCTTGTACTGACTTTAGCTCAAAGTGATATTTCTTATGAGATTTCCATATAGTAAAAGCATGTTTCAGTATTACTTTCAGCCATGCCAGACTTCTGCTACTTATAATAATAATAACAACTAATGTTATCCGATTACTTATTATTGGACAGGTACAGTAGTATGAGTTTTACAAGGGTCATCCTCGCCTTGAACCTAATGAAACTCCCAGAAATAAGAGCAAAATTTATCCAAAGACACCCGTAAGTAAGCAGAATTTATTTAAACTCAGGATGCTCTTTCCATCTTGGTAGCTACAATCCTTTTTGATATTATGAACAGACCCAAACAGCATTAGCCACCACCTGTGAAGACTGGCATGCAATGACACCTGCACGCAATGTAAGGCCTAGAGAGGCTGTTTTCAAACTGAGCTCAGAGTCTCTTCTGCCTTCTCTCTTTCTCTTTCTCCCTTCAAGACAAATGATAAGTAAGAGATAAGAATGCCTAAAGACAGGAGAACCTGTAGAAAATCAGCCCCAAGTATATATCTACAGCTCTATACACTCCTTTCTCAGTGTGATTCATCCCAATATTTAATGACCTGATTACCAACGGCATTTCAATAGAAGTTAAAGTTGTTGAAATCATTTCATTTCAACAGCAAACCATTTCAACATCATGTTTCCCTCCAGCTGAAATGCTACCAAGTTAGTGTGATCTAGTGGATGATAGCATGAGTTTTACACTCAAAGTATATTAGGAGACAATTCTCCAAGGGTCTTTTATATTTGAGCATGTCTTTTAAGCAGTGGCACTGACTAACTTTGTTCCAAATTATCTTTTCCACATGATTAAATAGCAAGCAGCCTTAGGAGATAGAGATAGTGCTTCTTTCTCTTCAGAGCAAAAGGTAGACATTCTTAGTTCCCATTATAAAAGATTTGTTTCCCAGCTCAGGTTTACACTCCTATATCAGTTCACTGCATGTACAGGTGACACTTATCCCCCTTCTCACCATTCCATAGGAAGAGGCACAAAAACTGCTGGTACTGTGGCTACTACCATTAATTTGAGTAATAAGGTCCTTTTGTCACTGACTCAGGAGTCTCAAGTCTTCTGCAAGCATGCATGAGACTATAGCAGGCTAACTTGTTAGCTTGCAAGGAAGTCCCAGACACCACAGCTCTTCACAAGGTCTATATTGGAGTACTGGTTCTTTTGTTTGCTAATTATATAATGTTAAGAAAGTTAGTTAAATGCTCTTAGCCTCCTTTTACTCAGATGTCAAGTGGGGCCAGCCTTAAGAATTTAAGTGCTATGTAATATAATATATATTATGTTATATAACATATACATGCATTAGCACAATGCCTAGTACATAGAATGTGCTTAATAAATGTACCCACTATGGTTATTGTACAATGAAGGAATTACTTGGAATTAGGAATCAAATTCTTGTCTCCTTTCCCTATGGACTCAAAAGTCACTCATCTTATCCAAAACTGGATTTTATCTTCTGTAAAAAGAGACAGGTAGATGAAGTAGTCTCTAAAGTTCCTCTTGGCTTTAAATTCTGAAACATTGTTCCAGCTTCTCTTTCCTTCTCTCCCCTTAAAAGCAGTTCCTCTTATCAAATTTTTCCAGAGGCAAAAGATCAAGCACAGGGCCTGACTGAGGCTAGAACCAAGCCTCAACTCTGATGTACAGAGGAAAATCTGGCTGCTGTAGGAAGGGAAATTGCTTTGCTAAGGCCAGCTGAAGACATAGCTAGTACCAGTGTTGCTGCTAAACCAAAAGAGTCTTAGTAATTTTAGCCTTTTCTCTCTTACCCTCACTTAAATGGTTTTCCTGCTGCAGCTAAAAAAAGGGCAGCGACAATGAAAATGTAAAGGGGTGTTTGGATATCAGAAATAATGAAGTGGAATCAGTAATTGGACTTGTTGCCTGCTTCGATACGGCAGGTGAGCAAGATGATGAGAAGATAGGTAGCTTTTAAGTCCAGCTCTGCACACAGCATAGTGTATGGCCCAGTTAATCCATTGACTCTCCTTGGGTCTCAGTTCTCTCACTGGTACTATGAAGACACAGAATCAAAGGATCAAATGATTCCTAAGGTCTCTTCTGACTTTGTAATTCTGATTTACTAATGTCACTAACACTTTTACCTCCCTAAATAATTTATCTAAATAAATGACTAAATTTATTTTAACTGCAGGCAGAGAAATTAAATTAAGTGACAGGAACTTTTAGACTATAATGGCCAGAAGTAGATGCAAGTAGAGAACCACAGCTGTTATCCTGATCTAGACTATGCTTTAGTCCCAATGTACAGTTCACCAAAGATACATCGGGTCTCAGTATAATGGACAAATCTCTATGCATATGAATATTCCACCTTAAACCTTCTCATCCATATTGAGTGACTTCTTCGATTATGGTGATGTCTTTTCCCATTTTCACCCATAGATGCCTACATTGTTCTTTTTACACCCTCGATAAATGCTCAAGAAACAATTATCAGGACAAGGGTAAGTACATGGAATGGTATTAAAGAATGAAAAAAAAAAGCCAATAATTAAACTCCACAAATTATCTCATCAGCAACAATCTCCAAACAACCTATCTCAAGAAAATATATTACTTTGTAATAATCGCAATGAAAAAAACATAAGAAGTCCCTTCCTTCTGCACATCATTCATATACTTTTTAATATCTCTGCCATGACTAAACTGATTTCTTCTGGTCTACATCATTGTTATCTCTGCACCTACCCCTGTTATTCAATGTAGAATACTTTGGAGTTTAGCACACCTGGTTTTAAATTCTGGCTTTGCCATTTGTTAACTTTGTGACTTTGAACAAGTTACTTATCCTCTCAGAGTCTTAGTTACTTCATCTGTGCAATTGACATAATAATTCCTACCTCACAGAGGATTGTTATAATTTAATGAGATGACTTTTAAAGTGTCAAGTACACCATCTGACATATAATGAATGTTAATATATTGTAGCTTTTAATATAGCAGATCATCAATAAATATTTATTGAATAATAATTATAACTTCCTGATTGTATACCAAACCCTAAACTATTATTTCACACAAGACTATATAATGAAGATTCTATTATAGGCCTCATTTTAAAAGATGAAGGGCCTGAAAATAGAAAGGCGAAGTGAAATCCTGCTTTAGGTCCAACAGTCAGTAAATAATGGAGACAATTTAAACCCAGGTATTCTAGCTTCAGAGTCAAATTTCCTAATAACATGCAATATTACCTCCAAACAAATGAACAATTTGGTTTCAAATAGAGATAGGGAGCGAGAAGACACTAAGAAATGATTTATCATGTCCTTTAATCTTAAGACAAGCCTCCATATCTTTATCTAGAACTACATGTAGTCTCACATTATTAAATTTCTATTACCTGTTTCAAAATCCTCAAGAGTAGGGCATGGAAGACACATTCTGAGTAATCTATTCCATTCCACTAATTAGCATACATATTTCCAGATATTTGTGACCTACAATGTCCATAGACAGGGAGAATAATTAGAAAGTTCACTAAATCTCTTTTGGTTTATAGTTCGATTTCATAGGTTTTTCTCTGTGAAAGTACTAGTTGTACTGGTTCCTAGTAAAAAAGAATAAAATGTAAAATTCTAACTTACAGACAGAAGTTAAATACAGCTTTGCTATGAATAACCATTAGGAAACATATTAAAGAAAATCTTTGCAGTAAAAAAATATTTTTCCAACAGTTTGAAATTCATTCAGAGATAATTATTTATAGTAAAACATTGGACCTCTTATACTTTAAAGATTTTTCTGTGGTTTTTCTTAGAAGATAGAGTAAAATAGAGTACAAATCTCCATATTGTAATTAATACATTCTAATATAAATATTCAACTGCTAGAAAAATCATTTTAAGCTTTATGTTAAATAATAAAACTACAATTCAAGATGCAATGTCATTTATCATTCCAATATGGAGAAAAAAGAGTGAGTTAATTATTTTCATTGTTTTATGAAAGAGAAACCAAAACAAGGAGAAAATAAAGCATTTGAAAAAGATTTGACAAGAAGTAAATACAATAAGATGGATTTGGCTACTCAATATCTCTTTCAAGTTTGCAGAAGCAAATCTAAAAAATGTAAATGATTCAAATAAAATAGTTTTCTTTCTCACTCTTATAACAAACTAAGGCTGATGTTACTGTTGGAAGGTGTTCTCCCATATGGTAACTCAGAGACCCAGGCCCCTTCCAATTTGTGGCTCAGCCACCCCCTAGGACTTTATCACAGTCATCTTGCAACAGGTAGAATGGGCAACTGCAGAAATGGTCATACCCTTTTCTTAAGAGACCCAGAAATGTCACACATAACATCCACCATATTCACATTCCATTGGCTAGAACTCAGACATATTGTTACACATTAGTACAAAGGAGGTTGGGAGATATAGCTTAGCACAGGAAAAAGAAGAAATAATTTTTTCCACACTTTGTATGACCTATTCCATGTCACTCCAGAGTTGAAAGAAGTCAGACATAGAGAATTTCCAAGGAGTCCTCCATTAGATCTTTCTGAATATACCCCAAACAATAATTTAGTTATTGTATGATAATACAATGTAGGATAGCTGGAATCAAGATACATTTTCTGTTTGTTCCATACAAATAAGCAGTGCTTTTATTATGAACAATTTTTGTCAGAGTTCTCTTTTATTTTACCAGAGTAACAATACTTACGAATCAAAAAAATTAGAAATGTTATTTAAAAGTTATATGATTCATTGTTTTAATTCAGGAAGGTCAACACCTACACCATTCTATTTTAATGAAAACACTTTTTCAAAGATGTACAAAGAGGATTCTAGCAAGTCTTGTATGCTCAACAACCCTCACGGTCAGGAAATTCTTTCTTGTTGCTAATTTAAATTTGTTATCCTGTAGCTTAAGCCCAGTTCCTTTTGGATTTTTCTTAGACATGGAAAACAGATGTTCTTTCATCCTTAGTATTATCACGTTTCCACTTTTTTACATTTAGCCTTGTCCTTAGAAAACTAAATAATCCCAGAATCTTTTCCCCACAGGTTCCATGCCCATAACTTTATCTGTATTTATGACTCTCCTTAGAACTCTTTCCAAATTTCCCATGTTCCTTTTAAGGTTGTCACATTCCCAGATGAGATCCTCACAATTTAGACAATTTTCCTAAGTACCTGCTTTATGAAAGTACCTAACATATAGAGTAGAGAGAAATGAATTAATTTTCATAAAAATGATAATCTATCAACAATAAAATAAAATGTCATCACTATATTTTGCATTTTTTTTCTTGATGGTTTCTGCTTTTCGACACATTTGTCATCCCTTAGACAGAAGTCTTGGCTCACAACCTAAGTTTCCAGTTACAGAACTGGCAAAGCAACATACTTACTCCCTTCTCAACACATCCTTATCTCAGAAAAGTCAACACTTTTACTCATAAATGTTGGGAATTTTTCACATGTTCACAACCAAGACACTTAAAATAATTCATATTCAACTATCCCTTAACAGTTTGCAAAATGCTCCAACTTGTGTTCTCATTAACTCTTCATAACCACTCTGTGAGATAAATTACACATCTTCATTTGAAAGACAAGAAACCTCAGAACTAGAGGTTAAGTAGCTTGCCTAACATCGCATGAGTAGGTGACAGACATTGATCACTAATTCAGATCACATAATTTTCAATCTAATGCTTTTGTAGAATATTATACAGGGGAACAATTTCTTTCTTTGTTTTTAGATATATTACCTAAGAATCCCAACAGAAATGAATAATTCTTGAAAATAAAAAGATGGAAATAAAATAAAAGTTGTCAGTAAAATAGCTTATTTGAAAAATATCTCATATTTCTAGAACTCTAGAAATATCTCATATTTCTAGAACTCTAGAAAGAGTGTGTTGCAATACAATTTCAGTGCCTTAAGAGTGATTTTTATAGCACAATTTCATAAAATATTGGCCTTTGGCCATGGTTTAATAAGAGTATGACTGTGTGTATTCTTGGCAGGGGGGTGGGCAATGTGTTTGGTGCCTAGTAGATCCTCAGTAAATGTGTATCTGAACAAAGCATCATTACTCATTGTAATTATATAATTTCTATGGAGTTTAGCAGAGCACTCCAAAACTAGGTCACACTTCTTACTGGTCCGTGAGAAGAAAACACTAGGGTAGGTAAAAAGAGTAAAATGAGAAAAGTTCAGAAGTGAAAATTTGTCTAATTGAAAGGAAAAGGCAGGCACAGGGGAGGAAGACATAAGATGAAGTAGGAAAGTAATTTTCACAGAAGATATAAATATATCATCTGTAAATCATATACTTTTGCTAGTAAATAGGTTAAATACATATTCCTACTCTGGTTTTTGTTTTGGGTTCATAACCTTCTGACTCCAATTAATTAAAAAAATGACTCCATATATTAATAAATACTGTACTAAGAACTTTAGACCAATAGTATCTAGCAAAGCCCTGGATTTCCTAAGGAGAGTGCCAGCTGATTAGAAGGCAGTATATAAGGTTTGGATAATGGTTTTATCACCTTATAGAATCACTGATATTCCTGGGATTTGAAGTCTGAATCCTAAATGAAAATCTTCTCCAGATTCACAGACTAATGAGTTGACAAAGAAGCAGGGAAACTATATATGAAAATGAGAGTTTGGCTTCTTGACTAAAAAGGCCAGGGAAAAGATAAAAAAATTTCAATTCTGAAATTTAAATTATTGCTTAAGCTCTCTTCTCCTTTTTTTTTGCCTTTCTTCTTCTTTTGATGAAAGGCTGAAAACTCTAAAGCATAATAGTTTCACCAGCCCAGTCAGCAGATTCATAGACAAAATAAGTCCCTGAAAATTGTGCAGGTTTCTATTCTTCTTTAACACTAGAGGAGGCCAGACTGGGAGTAGTCATTTCATGAAGTCTCAGATCTTTGCCAACTTGCCTACACTGTATGGGAAAAGAGCCTTGCCAGAGAAAAGATTCTTGTTCATTTATAATGGTGGTAATGTTTCCCATTTGGTATGCAAGATGTACACTCTAGATGGGCTCTGTGTTTCTTGATTTCTGCTCTACAAGACATGGAGTGCAATGTTTTGTACTGGATTCCTGGTGTGAGAGGTAGAAAGGAGATTTTTCATGCTCTTTATAGAAGCTAAAGGATAATGACACAGGAAGAGTCACTTACAAAGTTTAGGGAACATTGGTGACTGCTTCATTGTTCTTTTCACAGCAGACTAGAGGGCAAAAGTTTATCAAAAAGGGAGACAAAAACCTGAGGGTTAAACAGAACTGAATAGAAATTCAAATGTGCTTAAATAAAATTTTCTCTTGGGCATTAATTCTCGTCTTTGATTTGCATTCTTCTAAAAAATTAAATGATGTTTTAAATATGGCAGTCCTTTTGTATCCTTCATTTAATCACAAACCTTTGACTGTGGGCATTGTTAATAACATTAAATATTAGGCTTACATTGTTAGCTTAATAGCAAGTGGAAAGGATGGCTTTGTAATTGTATGATTTTTCTCACTCAAGCCTTTTCTTTTAATAAGTCAGTTTAAAAATTTAAAAGACAGTCTAATATTAGGGTATTTGCTAGAAGAACTACTCATCCAAGAAAGAGGCAAAGCCAGTGCAAATCATTTAAATTTTAGAAATTAATGAGTTCTACTGAGTTTATCCTTAAAAATTACTGGAATGCCACCTAACATTTGTGTTAATTAGTCATACAGTATCTTAGTTTTGCTAAATATTGCAAGCTAGTTTTTAAATAACATTTGCAAATAAACCAAGTAGAATCAATGGTAACTAACTCTCTGTAGAACCCTCAATCATCTATCAAATAAATCTTAGAGTGGATTGTTTATAATATAAAATTAACTGTATTGGATTGCTACATTTAACATAGCAATATATTATTAAGTTATATACTCTCTCTCTCTATATATATATATATATATATTTTTTATTATTCTTAGAATTTCTTTTTTTTTTTTTCCTAATAAACTGGAATCTTCAAGTTTCTTCTTGTGTATTTGTAGGTGGACAGGGGCTGGCCTAAAGTCATGAACCTTAAAGTTCTAGTCTGAGGGGCTCTCTATTCAAAACAGTTTCATAAAAAGCAGTTTAAAGTTAAGAAATGGTCATATAACAGCTTATAGAAACAATGCTTAGGGACTCTCAGTGGTTTGTGTGCATTGTCATAGAAATATTGGTATCAGAAAACCAAGTCAATATGAGCAAATTTATATCTATACAGCTTTTCTCTTAGTATGTTCATTTGTACTGATCAATCGATATAGGCAGATAAAATAACACCACTTCTGGTGACAAAGATTATTAGTTATCTATTATTATTCTTCCTCTCCTTTTTAATAGGACTGAGTTAAGTTTGGCAAACATCCTCTCAACTTTAGATAACATAATCTGCAGTTAATATGACCACTTTCCTAGGTTCTAAGTAATAGATGAGAGCAGAAGTGATAAATAAGCCCATATGAGAGCTCCTTAAAAAAAGAAATTGATCCTATGCTCCCAGTTCCTTTGTTCTCTCTGATTGGAAAATTACAACAAATAGAGGAGACACTGAACTCAGAGAAGGCAGCTATGTGTTGAGAATAGAAGCATTTTACTACCAGCTTTGGATCACAAAACTCCAGACTGTCCAAAGAAAGACAGACAATTTTTTTTTATTTTAAACCATTATTTTGAATTATCTTTGGTAGAGAATTTTAACTTGTACCCAGTTCAACACAGTTCCTGTTAGGGAGAAAAAAATATGGTAGAAGTGGTTATGAAGATAATGAGCAAACGAGAAATTGTAAATAACCAGAACTAACCAAAGCTTTTGCGACAAATTTAATCATAGCTAATATGTGTCTATTTACTCTACACAAAAATGGAAAAATGACCATATTTTATTTGATGAATTCCTTTACAAAAGTTTTTAAAAATCTAATTCCAATTATGTACAGTACTCTCACTAAAATTACTAAAATAATTTTACTAAAATTAAAGAATAAACTTTCATCTATTTATCCATGTCAACAGTTATTGATATTAATGCAATTGATATTAGTGCAGTAATTAACTAAGTGAAATAAGGCAGGGCTAAAAATTTCTTTACCTGTATTATAGCTGCCAGAATACCAATTCCAAGAATGCCCTAATTTATGAGGTTTTGGACCAAGTTCAGTTTATATGAACTTACAGACTAAGTTCATATACATCAGGTTTTTGTGATGAATGTTAAAGTATTTGAAAATAAAAAGAATACAATATACTATGAAAATATAACATGTTATTATTACTATTATCAAGTTTTTTTTCTTTTTCAAATTGTGGCAATTACCAACCTAAGGCTTCAGAGCTGAAATAGAGGAAAATAGGTATATATTCAAAAACAAAAGAACAGAATATTTCTGAAATTAGTGAATAATTATACCTCTAAAAAGACTGAATTTAAGACTTAGGCTTTAAATGCTTTACCCTCAAAAAATATTTATACACACATATGAGTCATTTTAAAGCACATTTCAAATGAAAGCAAGAACACAAAACTCCAGTATAAAAACTACTTAATTTGACATAAAGCAATGCATGTATTTTATCAATCTTGGTTCATTTTCTCACAAGGAATTTGGTTTAAAAGAACTGTATCTTATAACTTTACAATCATGATTGATAGTAAATTATCTAAATACAATTTATAGTTAAATAGAGGATAAAATATGCATGTGGTCATTTATCTTAATTCTTTCAAAATCAAAAGCAAGTTGAACTACGTATTGTCTCTTTTTATTTATTGTATTTAAAGCAGATGTTGATTTTTTTTTCTGTAAAGGGACAAATAGTGAACATTTTAAGTTTTATAGGCCAAACAGTTTTAGTTGCAACTATACAACTGTCATTTAGGGCAAAATCACTTATAACTAATATAGAAATGAACGAATGTGTCTGTGTTCCAAGAAAACTATTTATGGACACTGAAATTTTAATTTCCTACAATTTTCACATGAGATATTATTCCTGTTTTTATTTTTTTCAAACATTTGAAAACATAAAACCAATTTTTAACTCACAAGCCTTATACACTAAATTCTTCCTGCAGGTCATAGTTTGCCAACCCCTGATTTAGGATGGCCACAAAATCAAATCTATATATACACAGAAACATTTACCTTTTGTGAATGAATTTTAAATCTCTGCCTTATTTAGGTAAATTAAAATTAAAATAAGAGGTGATTGAAATTTATTTATTCTACAAATATTAGTGAAAGCCTACTGGGTACCAAGCACATAATACATAGATATTATGGTCCAGTTTGTGAAACAGGCATTAATAAATAACTTGTGCAAATAAATTGATAGTCATTAACTACAATGTCAAGCTTAATTTAAAAATTAAATAAAACTGTGATCTTTGACATACTTTAATTTAATTTAATTATAAATTGAAAATTACAATTTTCAATCAAAATGTTTGAATAAGATGCGGAAGTTGAGCAAATAACAAATTTTTAGACTAGTAGCTTAAAGGTAGAGACTGAACTAGACTTAGCCAATAAAAATATATATCTGGTTACTCTTTATCTTTATCTTGGATTCTGTAGGTCCCACAGATTACTACTATTAGGCCACAAAGACATAACCCTTCTAAGTCTTCTCAAACTAGACTAGTTTTCTTTGAATTAGAATCTTGCGAATCACTTAGCAATTATTAAATACTTTATATGAGCAAAGAAAGCACCATGATATAGAACAGATAATAATAGCACTATTTGGAGATATTTACTACATTCATTAAATATTGTAATAATTACTTGACATATCACATTTAATTCTCACAGAGCTCTATGAATGAGATAATATTCTGCTTATTTTAAACATGAAGTATTAAGTATAAGATGTGAATCCAGATCTTTCTAATGAGTAAACATATGCCATGCACCACTAGTACATACAGTCCTCCGGGTGCTTACCAAATGTAAAAACTGGATAAATAATAGAATATATAAAGTTTAATGAGAATATAATGCTAATATAAATTAATATTATTAATAGTATATAAGATTTGTTGAGCAGTGATGCTGTGCCAAGCACTTTTAAAGAGCTTTCCACAAATTACAAGATTTAGTCTTTACTAAATCTCTATTTAAAAAGGTGTTATTATTAACCCAATTTTATAGACAAGAAAATTAAGGAAGTTAAAAATGAAGTAATTTATCCAAAGTCAAATAGCTAATAAATAATAAAGTCAAGATTTGAATTCAAGCAATCTCTTTTCAGGGCTTACATAGTTAAGCCAGGACCAATGCCCAGGCCACACAGATTACACTCAGCACACTCTTGAAAATGTCATTCATTGATCACAGTGGACTTTGCATAATGTGGCAAAGATATTGTACTTTACTTGTAGGAACTGGAGAGCCATCAAAGGGCTCTGTGTTTTGAAAAGAATGAAAATATGTTATAGAATAATAACTGTGAAGACAAGAAGAAAATAGACTCTGAAGTTTTAAGTTACCAATGTCATAGTCCTATTCCCTGCCTCCCCACAAAAAAAAAAAAAAAAAAGCTAAAATCCTGAACTGTGGCAGCAAAAGTGGGAAGAGTATGAGTTTCAACTTCACTGATCCAGACAGGCAAATGGAGGAGGATATACAGATGTGAAGGGAAAGATGCTTGATGATTGAGGTGTGTAAGTTGTGTGGAGTTTGAGATTCTGTGGAGATGGTCAGCAGATAACTGAAAATGTGCCTCAGGTAAGAGTTTAGGCTAAATAGACTGATATGTTTACCAAAGAGCAAGTAATAACATCATGGGTTTTGGTAAATAATCCAGGAATTGTGAAGAATTACAAAGATAAGATTTGGGAATAAAATCATGCAGAACAGTTACAGTTAAGGTGTAAATGAAGGACAAGTTAACCTTGAAAGAACTAATAGGAATGGTCATATAGGTATCAAGAAAATCAAGAAAAAAATGATGGCATGAAAGAATTAAAAGCTGCACGGAAGACAATGTAATCAGACTGGAGACAGCCAAGAATTGGTCCACTAGGAGATAATTTGAGAGTCCAAGTAAGAGGTGTTTTAGTGAAGTAAATTCACCAATTATATCCTAAAACAAAACATCAGTGTATTTCTTAATTATGACACATATAAAACTCACAAACATGTTAAAAAGTAGTTACTGAGCATCCGTAATCCTCCCATCACTTTATTAGGTGTTACAAATATGACAGTCCACTAGGAAAAATGGATGTGAACAAGTGTGTGTTACTAATACTAGCACTATAGTGAGAGAAAAGATGAGATTTTATTAGAGAATCCTGTTTGGGAGACACAAGCTTAGTCTGGTGTGGTAAGACGCAGGTGAGGAAGTGCATTCAGGGTGATGAGGGAAGGTAATTTTTAACTGAATTTGCCAAATATGAAAGGCTAATTAATGTCCTATCAAAGAGTCTATAATCTATTCACCATAACTTGTGAATATGTCTTCTTACATGACAAAATAGACTTGTAAAGATGATTAAATTAAGGGTGTTAGGATGGGACCATTAACCTGGATTATCCCGGTTAACCAAATATAATCATGAGTGTCCTTATAAGGGGAGGGGGGAGTAAGAAAAGTAGATGTGATGACAGTAGCAGAGTCAGGGAATGATTTGACGATGCCATGCCAGTGGTTGAAGGTGAAGAAAGAGGTTATAAGCCAAGGAGTGCAAGTAGCCCCTAAAAGCTATAAAAGGCATGAGAATACAATCTTTCCTGGAGCTTCCAATGGAATGCAGACCTGATAACACCTTGATTTTAGTTCAGTAACATATATTTCAGAATTCTGACCATCAGAATTTTAAGATAATAAGTATGTGTTGTTTTAAGCCAGTTGGTTTGTGGTAATTTGTTACAGCAGCAATAGAAAACCTATACATTAAAAAAGCGGCAATAGAGAGGGATAGTTCTACACAAAGCAAATTACAGCTGCCAAATGGTTGAGGTGAGTTTACATTTACCATTTTAATCTACAATTCTAAAGTTGCTTATAACATCTTTATATTCCCAACCTTGTAGACTAATGCTGCCAAAATACTCTCTGAAACATATTACAGTCTATATCCTACTCCAGGAATAGTCCAGACTTGGCCATCTATAAATATTCACAGACCTTAGAGTTTGGCAACATTAGGAATAAGCTTCATACCTACATAATTTTTATCTACTATTACTCTTTGCCACTTCATGGTCATTTCCTTCTCTCTGAAGAGAACCACTGTAAACCCTCAATATATAATATTCTCTACTCTGAGACACCTTGTATTACTCTGTATGATTGAAGAAAACTTGAACAAGCGTGAGCCCAAATTTTTATCAGATTAATTGGATTATGTAAACCTAATCATTAAGCACTATTTTGTAGTGATCTAAGTCAGTCCTTACACTTAAAGGGGAAAAAAATCATACTATTATGTTGAACATGTCATCCACGTATATTTTCTTTTTCATAAAAAATTAATTGTATATAACAAAAGATAAATTGGCAACTCAGATTGTCCACTGTGAAGATGCTAGATGCACTCTTAATTTCTAAAGAGCAAGTAATTTATACAGCTTGCTTTCAAATATTTTCCAAGTGTGGTAGTCTGAGAAAAGAAAATCATGTAGTTATATAACTGTTCAATACACTATGTTCAAGTTAAGTTTAAAATTGTTCAAAGGAAAGAAAAAGAGTCTTTCTTAAAAATGGAGTCAGACATCAAAATAATTTATAATGAGGTTATGTTGAAATAGTAAGAGCAAGTGCACATTATATTAAGTTAAATAACTCTTAAAATGTCTAAACTATGTAGAAAAGAGGGCATTGACTATCTTCTCAAGAAGCAAAGAACATTAGAAATAGAAAATCAGGAAAGAAACATGTATTTGAGCATTTCCTAAAGTGTATTTCACATATCACTAACCCCATACACAATCCTCAAGAAAGAGATATAAGTAACCATATTACATCTAAATTATTATTACTTATTACTTATAAATGCTATTATTTATAAGTGTATTACTTATAAAATACTAATGTAATATTTTCCTCTAATGTGCATTAGCACATTAATCAGTTTAAAAGATCCTGCAGAACGGAAAAAATTACATTGATTAACTAAGTGTTTTTCTTACTACTTGACCTTTAACAAATCCCACCCATTAAAGCCCCTTTAACTGTCATAAGGAAATATTTTGGGAAGCCTTACACTAGGGCAAGAGTCAGTAAACTTTTTCTGTAAAGGGCCATATAGAAACTACTTTAGGCTTTGTAGCCCACAGGGTCTCTATAGAAACTAGCTGGACTCTACCTTTGTATCATGAAATAGCCATGATTGATATGTAAATGAAGGAGTGTGACCATGATCCAATAAAACTTTATTTACAAAAACACAGCAGACCAGATTTAGTCCATGGGCCATGGATGGCCAACCCCTGAAATAGAGGCATAACCCTCTTTTCAGGAATAGAAGCTAAAAATTCAACCATCTTTATCTGTAAGGGTTTGTCTTCAAGTGTTCTTTAGGGAGGAAAGGCCATGAGAAATTTCCTTAAACTTTTTTGTGACATTAAAAGACATATATAGGTGATGATAGTCTAGTTTTATTAACTGTGCTTAATAAAGGGAAGATACCCCAAGATATCGATGGCCTTTAGTTCAAAACAAGTAAATGCCTACAGTTTAGTAAGTAATCTGGGATAAGTACACAGGTTTTAAACAGCTATATGCTTCCAAGCAAATGCAAAATATTAAGCTAGATATATATCTAATAATAGAATTAAGATAAATACATAAATGTGTAAGAAAGTTGAAAAGGCAATACTTGTGATCTCAATTTGGTTGGCAATTATGCAAGTCATAAAGTTATTTTCATAAAGTAATATATTATTCTAGGCAAGTGACTAAATTTAAGGGGCAAATTTTTTGTTTCTCTACATACATCCAGTGATATCTAGCCTACCAAATTCCCATCAAGGCAATATTATTATCTCGTGTAAATAACTTCAAGTGACTAAAGCAACAAAATGTGATTTAAATATAATATTTTTGCTCATTACTTCCTTGCTTTCATTCTGTTGTTTAGAAGTTCTACTTGTCAAATTAGCAAAAATGTTAGCAAGTGTTACTGTCCTGGCTCCCAACATTAGTTTTGATCATTTAATTCACTTCTTCAATTCTCTGGAGGTTCAAAAGTCCTATGGCAATTCCATTAAATGATCTGTTATTTTCCTCTATAAATGTCATTTTCCTAATCTAGTAATTAATAAAAAACAAAGACTGGTTTCTTCACTGAATGTTGCTTGCTTCTTTTGTGTGTGCTGCATCTCTACCATTTGCTATTTCTTACCAAAAAAAAAAAAAAGGGGGTTATTATTATTCATGACTAACATTTAATTAGGTTGTTTGATCTTTGGTTAAACAAGTTTGCAGATTTCCATTACCATACCTACAAAGATCAACCCAACTATTTTAATGAATATTGATGTCTTTATATAATGACAAGTCCTTTATTCTCTGGCTACTGAATTACTAGGCAGTGATCATAAGAGGACATGCGATGCACACTAAACAGAAATCCTTGATTTTTCACAAAAATTTAATTTTTGATGAAGGATTTAAGTCAATAGTTTGTATTGTGTGATTATAATTACATCAAGATAGAACTTAATAAACAGAAAATTTTCTAATTACTCAGAATTTAGGCATTAATGTCAATAGCTAAATTTATATAAAATTGATTTTTAAGATCTAATGTCCATAGTACTCATTTTTTTAACAAACTCTCCATTGTCGACAGAATCTTTAACTTGGCATGTAAGGCCTTTCCTTATATGGCCCAAATGCCCCATTCTATTGCCACCCCTCCCCTTAAACCCTGCCACTAAGCTATGTTATGGGATGGTACCGATGTTATGAGTTACTATAATTGCTGCTTAAATATGCCATCCTGGTTCATGTTTCTGTGACGTCACACTACTTTCCCTCTTACCTAAAATGACCTATTCCACCTCATCCACAGTTAATGGCCACCCTCAGAGACTCTACCCAAACATTATTTCTTTTTTTCATTCATTTATTTAAAAGTATTTGACCATCTCCTATGTGCCAGGTGTAGTTTAAGCACTGGGGAAACAACAGTGAATAAGACAGTCCCTTCCTTCAGAGAGCATAAACAATAAACAAATATATAAATAAGCAAGACACTTTGTGAAAATGGCCATGAAGGGAGTACATAGGGTGATGTGAGAGAGAATAGTGTGAAAAAGAGGAACTTTAGATAAGGGGGTGAGAGAAGGACTCTCTGAAGAAGTGGCAATCCAAGTGAGACTTAAAGAGAAGAGACCAGGTATGTGAATCCTGGCCCTTGGCATGTTCAGGAATTAAAAAGAGGCCAGTGTGACTGTGACTGGAACGTAAATTCACGAGCTAAGGTGGTGGGAGATGAGCTTTCACTCTAAAACTTCCCACTCCCATACCCTCTAAGTCAGTGCATCAGCAGCCTCTTTCATAACAGCACATGTTATGATGTTATAATCATCTGCCTCCAACTCAACTTTGAGCTCTTTGAGGACAATTATCATATATTATACATTTTTACATCCCCATCACCTATCAGGGCCAAGTGCATAGTCTGTATTTTATTCAACAATTCTTTGTTCACTATTACTGTCTGTACTTATATTTTTTATTCTAACCCCTCCTGATGCCTTCAAGGACTCACTTCATCACTTATTCACATTTGTCCACTTCAAATCTTTCAGGAAAAAAAATCTCCCTTCAATACCACCTCCCCTCTCTATCCAGGACTTCTTCAGTTTACTTTACAAAAATTCTTTGAGAGAGGCATTCACTCTTTCTGATTCCTAATTTCCCCTGTCTTCCTCAGCTCACTGCAATTTAGCTCTACTTTTAGGATTTTTAACTCTTTGGCACTAAGAAAGCTGATTGATATGTATCTGAACTTAGGAGTCAAACCATGTGATTTGAATATTTGTTTTGCTTGGTAATGTGGGGCAGATGATGTGACCTCTCTCATGTGACCTCTCTCATGTGACCTCAGCAGCCTCATCTGTAATAGGGAGATACTAATAGCATCCAACCCATAGGTCTGTTATGAGGATTAAATGTAAAGTGTCTGGTAAGGTTAGTGCAATTGTTGACTTACTCTTTACTTTTATTGTGGAATTATTCATCATGATAACCCCTCTAAAGCTTTTCTTTGGGCTTGAAATTATTTCCTCTTATGGTTTACCTATAACCACTGTCCCTTTGTTTTCCTTCTCCCTCATTATTTCTCAGTTTCATGAATCCTTTACCTCTAGTGCCAATGTCTACCCAAGGCTTTCTCCTCTTTTCACTCTATACAGTTTATTTATTTAAATTTCTCAATTTCAATTACCATCTAAACATTAATGAAATCTTTTTTCCTAACCTAGATATTTTTTCCAAGTTTTAGACCTCCATGCACTACTCCTTTTAGGTTGTCTCCAACTAGCTTTTCAACAGCTCCACACTTGAAATCAGTTTTTCTCCTCTGTACCTTTTGTGGGGCTCCCTGCTTCAGGGAATGACAGGACCGGCTATCCACATATCCACTTCAGATACATTAAGTGATTCCTAGGCTCTTTGCTTCTTCCTCTCCTCTTCCTCTTAACCAGTCTTCTCTGTTCCCCCTGCTAGGTCTCCCCAGAATGTCTCCTACCTTGTTCATTTTCATTACAGTGTCTGAGAGCAGGCTCCTATCATCTCTCATATGTACAAACCCTCCTAACTCATCTCCACACCTTCAGACTCACCAACTTCAATTCATTCGTACACAGCTGCCAACAAGATCTTTTTAAAACTCAAATCCGATCATGCCATTGCCCTGCTTAAACCCCTGCAATGACTCCCCAAAGCTTTCAGGATACAGTTCAAGCTCGTCAGTTTAGTTTGAGGCCCTCTCCCTGAGCCAGATCAGTGCCCTTAATAGTTCCCTCCCCACCAATTCAGAAGGCTGCAAGTGCCCTATAAAAATCTGCTGCAGCTATGTTCCGGCTGCTCAGGAAATTTCTCCAAGCTCCACATCACACCCAGGTCTCAGCTTTGAACCTCTGCTTTCATCTGAGTTCCTGGTTTCCTTCAGTCCCTGCCTCCAACCTGAGCACTGCCTGGTTGCCTCCTTAGATGTCAAACCTGCAGGCTTTCAATTTCTCATTTCCTCCAAAGTATGGTCTCTTTAACAGTTCCTTATGCTCTGCTGCACACTCCAGCCCATGAGCAAGGGACATTCCCACCACTACTCCTGACCCAGTCTCCCCTGACATTGACTGCCCTCCCACCTAGCCTAGCATCCAGTTTCTACCTGCCTGGGAGAGGGCACTGCACTGTCTCTGTAAATATGTGGATCCCTGTTCTCCATTCACATGGAATACCTGCTAGTCCCCAGATTTCATGCTATTTCACACCTTTGTCCCTTCACACAAGCTGTTCCCTCTGCTTGAAATAAACCCCAGTCTTCTCCCACCACCTACCCATACCACATTGTTCAACATATGCATCGCTAGCTTACTCAGGCCAAGACCTGAAGGTTCAACACTTAGAAAGCCTTTGGTGATACTCACCCTGGTCTTAATTAAAAACCTCTCTTCTAAAATCTTCTAAATCTCTCTCTATAAATCTAACATAATGCCTAGTGTTTAAAAGTTCTTCTACTTCCTTTTACCCCCTATTAAACTGTTGACCCCGTGAGGTCAGGGAACTATAATCGATCTTTGTATCTCAGTGCCTAGTATAGTAATTAATATATTGTAGTGCTGAATAAATTAATAATTTTTCAATGAATGAATGAGTGAATCAATCTCATAATCCTGAAATAAACTGAGTAAATTTTATTTTGAAACATTTTTGGATGTAGTAGGAATTTTATATCACAAGGGTTTAGAAACAGCTCCAAGTATATGTTAATATTAACACTTTTAAACTAGACATATTTCAAAATATCTCAAAAAAACATGTAGCAGGCATCTACTTTTAACTTAGACTTATAATGTATTGACTGGTTTAAAAATAAAGTCAATGCTCATCAATTTCTGTCTCTAGAAGGCCTACATGATGAGGAAGGGAGTCTCAGCGGAAGCTGCCCATGTGCAGTTACGTAGCATACTCGATGTGGATAGATTCCTGCCAGAGGATAAAATAAGATACTCTCATTCTTTCTCACTGTGCATTTGCAAGCCTTCTAGGAAAGAGCATTTGCATTGCAACTTTCTGAGCAACTTAGCTCCTGTAGTGTTTTTAATTGTGCTATTTATACCTGACACTGTAATCTCTATGACTAAATGTAATATTACCAAACATGGTTATTGGATATATTATTAAAATTAGTAAAGACAAATCTTTGAAATGCAGAATTCTGATATTATTTTGCCTTATTTCACAGTTCTAAGTCCTAACATACACACACAAATACACATATACACACAAACACACACAAAATTAAAAATGTTTTAACTATGTTAAATAGTATGTGTTGCATAATATTAATAATAGCCAACAATTAGTTTTTGCTCAATATGAGAAAAGAAGTGCCCCAAGAAATTCATGTACATTTTGACATTTAGGCTTTACAGTAATCTTAAGGAACAGATAATATTATTATCCTCTTTTTTTTTTCAGTTGAGGAAACTGTGACAGAGAAAGATAAATAGCCCGAGGTTATTTCATTTAATCTTTAATAATTATAATATGAGGTAGAAATTATCATTCCATTTTATCAATATTTTCTGTGGTTTACAAAAGTAACTTGCCCAAGATCACAGAAATGATAAGTGATAAACCCAGAATTAAAACCCACATCTGTGTTACTACAAATCTCAATGCAATACAATACAATATTACTATTTAAAAAGACCAAATATTAGGTTGGATTTGCTACAGTTCTACCCAGCCTGGGAATTTTGTGTTCTTATTCGTTCTTATTTTCTAGCTGCAGGTCTGTAAAACATCGGCACTACCAATGATCTGGTATTACCTACATGAGGCAATCAAATTCGTAGACCTTGTTTTGCTCCAAGTTTTTTTTTTTTACTCTCATTTTCTTTCTTTTTTAGTTGCTAATGGATATCTTTACAAATGACAGAATACTGAACTCTAACATTATTATGGAAGGAAAGATTGGGGTAATCAAGCTTCCAGGTGACCTTTTCAGAGCCTTCACATGTCTATTTCCATATGAGCAATGCTGCATATGAAGTCAATGGAAAAGGTAAGTCTAAGAGAATTCAAGAGAATCCCAAACTAGATGATCCCGTACATTGTTCAAAACACAAGTTAAAAATGAAAACATATCTTCAAAAAAACCTCCCAAAATATTTATTTTCAAGGCTAGCATAAACCAAAAACACATTTAATGGCTGAATAATGAAGAATAAAATGTAAATTTTATACTTAGTGAAGGTAAGACTAGAAAGAGTAGAAAAAAGAACATTTAACAAACCACCTCGCCATTTAGGCACTCAGCAAATATTTATTGAATAAGTGACTGAGGTTTACAGTTAGTTCTATAAAACAAGCTACATTTCACTAAAAATAACTCTCTTGTAAAATACTTTGCCGTTATTATAAATACTATAATATTAAGCTAAAACCTTAAAATATAAAAAAGTCTAAAAAACGGCAATTCTAATATCTTAAAATAAATTTCATCCACTTCACTTTATCTGATTAATATCTAAGTAAATAGTAGATTTAAGAATAGTTCTGTTACTTTTCAGTAACTATAAAATTCAAATCATATTGTGCTATTTATTGGTACTAGAGTTCTTACAGAATACCTCAATATACTAAGATATTAAAATCAGAGATGTTTTCTATTGTTGTTTAGAATCTTCTTTATTCATGATTTTCTGTTATATTTTTCTAAAAAATCAAGGGAAGTAAAATTTTTAATTCTTATCAAATCAAGTTACATATCAGCTGAGAGCTCATTCAAGTGTGTTATTTTTATCTATTTACAATTCTCTAAAATTGGTAACAACTTAATTTTTTTTTACATAATATTGAGATTACTAGTCAACTGACCAGACTTTAAAAGGTTCAAAACATGTTATTCTGAACACAAAATTACTCTAAATTAATCTGACCAGAAACACGTAATAAAATCAACTTGAATAATTAATTAGAATCATTTTTTGTTATAAGAATAAAGGATGGCTCTTCCAGAACTCTGTCATGCCATGGCCTGTCTCACCAATCTATTTATTTCCAGTGTGCCAATTAAACATCAGACAATGAGACCTAGTTTAATAGTATTTTGACCTCACTGATTATTATTTCCTTTCAATTGTTTTGAGTGCTTTTGTTACAACTTATATATTTTCTAAACTTACATTAAAAAGTAGGGTTGTTTCTATTTTATTTATCCTCAAGGACAAAATGACTATTTTTTTAAATACAAACTTTATTTTACTATATTAACAATCACATCATGTTAATTTGAATTTATTTTTTTTCCATTTGAAGCAACCACAGGTATTAACACTGTAGGGGAGGCGGGGGAGTGTCATTAGTCAAAGTGCTCTTTCTGTAATATCCCGATTAGCCTTTCATACAGATTAATATTGATGCAAATTAATTTCCTAATGCTGACAATTTCAATTAAAACAACTTGGCCTTGTTTCCAGACCTAAATGTATCTCCTTGAGATATTTTTTGGATTCCTTTGATCTGTCCTAAACACAAGTCCTAGTATATTCTGGCTCTGAATCAACTTTCCAAAATTTTTTCTATGTTTACTAGGGTCTTTTGGAAGGGTTCCAAGTTTGTCTTCAGTCTGTGAAAGGTAATAAATGAAACTGAAATTGCATTTATTGTTCTTTTGACTCTCATGTTTATGATCAAAGACATATCTAATTTCTCTGACAATTTTCATAAAGAGAAATTACCAAATTAATTTATTTTAGCACTCACTAAAACAGGGTTTATTCATAGCTAATACAACATCATTTCCATTATTTTATTAAACAATAAAATTTATGAAAGAATAGATTACTGTTTTCCCAGGTATAGCTATAAAAATCTTTGTATATTCTCAAGCATTTTGGAGTTTAACTAAAAGTTAAACTTTTAGAGTTGAAGAAATTGAGGCCTGGGACAAATAGACTCAGCCAAGGAAACATGACTAATGAATGGTCAACTTGGGACTTAAAATCTAGTCTAGCACCAATTCTAATCTCTTCTCACTGCTGTGATGCCCATAAAACTTCTCAGATTATTTAACTGCTTATTTGATCTTCAGTTTGTATGTTAAAAAGTTAACTATTTCTCATTCTTTCTATTATTATACACTCTTATCTTGATCCTTCTCAAAAGAGGAATAATAAAAAATAAACATCAAAAATCATTATGTTCCATAAATAAGGAGAAAAATATAAGCCATATATCTTGAGAAAATACATAGCAAATAGAAGATGATAGGGTGATAAACACTATAGAAGTAGATGACAGACCCAGCAATTGATAGATAGAAAATTTGCCCACTATTACATTTTCAACACATAACACTTAACTTTTCAAAGGTTTTTGTGCACACAAGCAAAAGAACCCTCAGCTTAAGGGCATGTATGAATTTTTATTAGTATGGGCAACTATTTCAATTCAAAAATACAACATGTCAAGTATTGTCCTACAAAGATGTAAAATACTTTAAATTTCCTGAGAGAAGATATTTCACACAAGACAAAATAAAGTTATTATAAGAATTTGCTTATGTCCCATATTCCTTCCAGTTATTAGTTTATAAAGGTATACAAGCATCTGCAAAAGAGTGAGAAATAAATATGTATCTGGCCTAATACTATAATTATGTTTCAGAAAATTTATGAATGAATCAATTTTTTGTAAATCATAATCTTATTTTAAAATGCATTGCAATCTTTTTTATTTATAGGGACTTTGAAGTAACTCTTACAAAAAAATAATTCAAAATAATCTCCCTATTTTATCCACAGAACTGCTAAAGAGAGAAGTTAACTAGATATCTTAGAGCCTCGGAGATATCCAGCACTATGGTGGAGTAAGCCCTCAAAAGGATCTGATCCTTACTTGCAAGGTCTGGGCTAGTTCTCAGCTCGGGTCATACTTTATAAGCAGTTGGACAGCTTACAAAAAATTACAGAGACTAGGCCCCCTCCTAGACCACTTAAATCAAAACTTCTCGTCCTTGGTATAATAATATTAACAAGAGTAATTCCACTGGAACATGGCTACCAAAGCTTGAAAAAAGTGGATTCCCTAGAAAACATGGAGAGGGGAATAAGACACAGCAAATACAAGCAACTTTTTCAAGAAGTTTGGTCTAAAGAGACTAATGAAGTAATCACTGTAATTAGATTCACAGACAAGAATATCTTATTATTATTTTTTTATTTCATTTGCTTTTTAAGATGAGAAATACTATAACCTGTGTATTGACAGGTAGGAAATACACACTTCTGCGTTGACAAGTACAATCTAATAGAAAAGAACTTTCTATTATCAGAGAAAGGGGCATTCCGGTGGGCTGGCCTTGAATAAGCAAGAGGGAAAGGGTTGCAGAGCACAGGAGAAGGAAGTGGACTTACATTGGAGTAGGATATATTTCCTAGTAAAGGGGAAAGATTGTGTAAGCATGGATGGAAAAGGAGGGGGAGTTCTGGTAGGGCAAGCACACAAAAGTTCCCTCTGATAGCTTTTATTTTCTCTGTGGAAAAAAAAAAAAGGAAGGTCAAGTGAGAGGAAAGAATGTGGATGGGATTTTGCAGCTCTCTAGTCAGAGCAGATGTAAAGTAATCATGCAACTAGATGAATGAAATGCCTACAGAAATGTCACCACCTTGGTCTGTTGTACCAGAAAATCAATGCCATTTAAAAATAAAATGCATTATTCTCACATGTTTTGATCTTAGTGAGTCCATCTGGGGTCCTAATGACCATCACTTCCTCTTATAGAAATGTGAAACCGCCATCCTCTAGTTCATTCTAGTTTTGCCAGAGATCAATGAAGCCTGCCGCTCTCTAGTTTGCAAAATATTTCTTCCTTTTTTCAAAACTCAGAATGATATTTGCTTATCTCCAGTTTGCCAACTTTTAGTCTCCAGAATTCCTTAACAATAAAATTACTGAAAATTGCTCAGCAATCTCATTTCTGAACACTCAAAATAACTCCATTTAACTCCTCAGTATAACTCCATTTAATCAGTACATGTGAATTCATTTAAAAATACTAAGCACTCCATCTCTCTATCAGGAACATAATTCAGCGATGGTGAGAAATTCCTAATCTAATCTCACTGTGTTCTGTTCTGTTCTGTTACCTTGGCCTATTACCCATTCAGTAAATTCTGATACCCACATCATTTATTTCTAAATTCAAACTATCTGACAGCCTAGTCTACAGGCACTTGTAAGTACTTCTAAGATTACATTAAATAAACATACTCATCAAATGAATGGAAGATATAAGGTGACTTTTGAATTTCTAGAAAACTGTGAGCATTTCAGAAACTAAGAACCACTCTTGCTCAGGAGAAATTAAATCATATGTTATTCTTTTCCTCTAATGATAATGTCGAGTCCTTAGTTAAGGCCTCTTTTCAGCTCTTAGTTTACTTTATTAAACTCTTAAAAATTCCCCTTCTTGTCTCTTTGCCCTTCCAATTTACTGAATATTGCTTCCAAAGACCAACTTTCACAAAGCATTGTTTCACTGAGCACATAGCATTTGATCCCCCAATTTGATTCAAGTCCTGGGTTGTGGGTTAGTTACTTCAGATCTCTGGAGTATAAAGGTCCTTATCTGTAAAGTGGGGATAATAAGAGGATCACATGCAATAATAAAAATCGGCTTTCTCCCCCAAGCTGAAAATATACCAAGTATTCCAAAAATACATCTTCTAGTCCTTTCTCTCTTCTGCTCACAAATGGCTCCATTTTTCTTCATAAGACTAAATCCAAAGTACCATTGTTTTTTCTGATAAATGCAAACAACAATCTCTTTCATTTTCCTTCTTGACTACTTTTCACGTTTTACTCAGAGTATACTTTACTCGTTCATATCATACTCTAACTTTTTATGTTATTTTACATATTAAAATATCATGAATTCCCAGATGAATATCCAGAGCTAGATAAAAATGTTGAGTTAGAAATTTATAAATATAGGTATACACACACACAGATATGGATATGGTTATATGTGTGTGTGTGTGTGTGTGTGTGTGTGTGTGTGTGTGTGTGTGATTATATATGATTTTTATATACAATTATATATATATGTATATATATACACACAATTTTATTTTAGGTGCATCAGCAAAGTATAAAGTGCAAGAAAGCAAAGTTTGTTAAACCAAACAGCAAGAACTTCATGTCCTCATTTGGGAGCTTATTCTCAAATTATAAAAAAATTTATTAAAAGAGTACATTAAATTTTTTAAGTCTCTTTTTCTTTGCTTCTAAAATAACTTCTTCATTACAGAGTTGTTGTATATAGAATGACAATGTAAAATCTTGGCACATAGTAAATTACCAGTGAGTTGTTGTTTTATTATCATTATTTTCACATCTTATTTTTTTCTGCAGTGCTAGACATTTTTAATAACAACAATACATAAATGCCTGCTGAGCTGGATATTGTTATGCTTCAATCTTGTTAATAGTAATGAGTACATTGGCAGGGTTGATGGTTTCAAATTTTAAAAGATGCCATCTTTTGACTGAGTCTTACAACATCTGTGTGTGGCTGCAAAAACATTACTTCAATAAATAAGACTTTTTCTAACTCACAGATCAAATGAAAGAGCTATGTGATATTATATTGCTGAAGAAGTCCATTTGTAATCCATGCAGAGTTTTTGGTTGTGGTGCTCCAACACATAGTAATAAAAGCAGAGGAACTTCTACAAAGTCTAGCTTCTAGGACATAGTTCTTCATTTTATTTTTTCTCTTCTTCCTTCTCTAGCTTTTTCTCTCCATATAATATCTCTGATTATATATATATATGCTATTATATATGTATAAAATATATATTTACTATTGCTCTTTGGATAATCAAAGAGACTTTTACTATTGACTTTTCTGTATTATCTCCATTTTTCTAAATGGCATATAAAGCAGAGTCTAATAAGAATTTGAGCAATTTCTTGTCATCGTATCTTTTATTTTTTTTTTAATAAATAATATTTTTGCTAAAACAAATGAATAATAAAAATATATCTAGTTGATGTCACTTAAGCTCACTGTAAAGGAATTTCAAGGCCAAGAAAATAAAAAAAAAAAAAGAAATTATTGGCTTGACAGAGAGACTAGAAGAAACAAAAGCTGCACAACATCTAGAACAATTATCCCTAAACAGATTGCTGAAGGTAAATCAATCTCCTAACTTTTTTACATGTTGTCAAGTTAATGGAAAGAAATAGGCTTATTTATTTATTTATTTGAGTGATATTCAGCCTAATAACATTTCAGTGAGTGAATAAAGAAAACTAAAGAAGAAAAATCCAATGTGACTTAAAGGAAGTAGTTAAATTTTTGGAAAGGTATTTCTTCCTCTTAAGAGGAATGTTTATATTCTCAAAATTGATGAAGGATTGTTTTCACGTGTACATCATTTGACTTGCATTTCACAATATTCTGGGGCAATAAATACACCCAACCTAAAGTTGTCAGAAACAGAGAGCGCATAGTTGCCATTCTTGGTGTTTTTTTTTTTTTTTAATTAAAATTAGTTGTGCTTCTTTTTTAAATGCAACTATGAAAAAGCAACTTCATATAAGAGAAAATAAAAATTCAGACTTTATACACATATACATTTCAGAATGCACAAAATTTAGCTCTCTGACCTTGGGAAAGATATTTGACCTCAGTAAGTCTCAATTTTCTCATCAATAAAATAAAAATTATTATAATTCCCACCTTATGGATTATTGTTATATTTAAAATATCTATTTTATGAAAAGCACTTGATAAATATTCTGAGAATGAACAATTAGTGTAGCACTTAACACTTTCAAGTGTGTTTGCATGAGTATTTTCAAAACAAATATTTCTAAAATATTTTTTAAGGTTTTCTTTAAAAAATTCTAAAAGTCTTTCCTTTCCCACTAAGAGCTGAAAAAGGGTCCCATAATAGGTTTGCCTTTGAATAAAAAAATACCATTTGGCTGAGCCATGAAAACTCTGATAAAACACTGACACATATAGAAAGAAATGGCAACTCCATTAATAATAAAACTAGCAAATATGTGCTTGCTATATTTAAATACTTTATGTGCATTACACCATAAATGCCAGACACCCATCATGGAATTGCTGTTTTATACTTTTTTAATTAAAAATTTGAAGCTTACACAGATTATGAAATGTTCTCTGTGTCCCCTAGCTATTAATTAGCATATCTGATACTTGAACACAAAGTTCTATGTCCAGGACTGAGCTTGACCACCAAGCTGTCAATATCTATGTGAAGAAGGTATAAATAACTTCCCCCGAAAATACTTCAAGTGAGCACAGCTAAAGGAAAAAAAAAAAAAAAAAAGGAAAGTTCTTCTTGTATGAACTTCTAAAAAGAATACTATGATTTACACTTATTTCTAGATATTTCCTATTTGTTCATACAACTAATCATAAGTCCATTCTAACATATATCTCTTGAACCAAAATTTTCTGCCAAGAATCATGCACTAGGCCCTGTGTGACCCCAGAATCAAAAATATATCAAATACCAAAATAAATATTTGATAATGAAAACTGGGAGAGGGATATAGATTTTCAAATTCAATCTTTAACATAAAACTATTCTTCAAAATCTTTGTAGTGGAACTACAGAGAGATATAATTCCCTAAATTAAAATACCAAAAACTAAAATACGCTATTATAGTTGAGTTCAATAGCTACTTCAAACCTCATAGCCTGTGAAACAAATACAAATATAATGATTTACTATAAATCAACACATTTATTTCAGCAAAATAAAATTTCTTATTAGTGCCTTAAAAAGTAAAAAATTTAACTCTATAGAATTAAAGGCAAAATAAGCTTGAGAAATAAGCTGTGGGCATTTGCTCATTAAAATGTAAACAGAGTAAAATACATAAAGTGGTATGTCTGCCAGAGATTTAAGCTTTTTATTTTGAATAACTTTAAACATACAAACTATGGACATTTAAGTGACATCCAGATAATAAATCAGCCTGTCTAGTTAAGCATGCAAATAAGTAAACTGCGCATATAAAAGACAATTAGGAGAGCACAGTTAGAGTCTGTACTTGCAATTCAAATTTATATGCTTAATCATCATACTTGTATTTCATTGAGAATGGTTTACACACACATACCTAAATTGTAAAGGTTTCATGACATATAGTTTACACCTATGATTTTAGTTTCTGGTATAGACAAATAGTCCCCTTGTATATTTTTCCTTTGAAGTTAATCTTATTTTCTATATTATTTCATGTGTCATATAAAACCCTCAAGCTGGAGGGTAAACTATGCATTTATTGTTTGTCATATTTTTTGGTTAAAGCTATGTACCCTGCATAAGGTCTGGGAGCAGAGTAGAGAGATAGATTTTCTGACTTTTGAACGTGCTTTTCCCAACAGTCTCCATTTTCTCAATAGCATCTTAAACATTTCAAATGTATAAAACAAAAGTTAAAAGTTTTTAAAGAAATTGGGTAAATAATAGTGACATATACTTTCATTCTTTAACTCTTACTTCAATACAGCTAATTCTTAAATTCACACTTTGCATATCCAGTTGCATTTGGGAGGTACCCACAGCAATCAGTTAACAGCAGGTTTACTGATCATGGAAACTGAGGCTCCGCAAGGCAATATGTTTCCCAAAAGTGTTTTCACGACTTTCTGATGTATTCCATAGAAAAAGAAAAAATGATGTGCTGTTTATTCACACAAAAATCCTACCAAAGATTTCAGTTCTCTTCACAAGCTGCAACCTGTGGCTGGACATTTCTGTTTGGATGTCTCTTTTGCACTCAACAAATTGTTTCCTCTTTCTTCTTAAATCTATTCTCTTTCCTGACTTCTCCATGCCACTTCTGACTCAATTACTTTGATACCCTCATTCGATCATCAGCAAGTCCTTTCCTTTATTGATTCTTCTTTTAATTTGTCCTTTTTGTATTACTTTCCACCAAAAAATAACTCCTTAGTCTTGTTGCCTCACATCTTGTCTTCTGTAATCTATCCACACACCACACTATATGATTAATTCAAAATTGCCTTTATTATATTTTTGCATCTGTCCAGTGCTTAACATAAAAAAATTAACCATAAAAATTAAGAAGCATCAAAGATCTAAGATGATGCCAGATGCTATGCTAAGTATGTTATATCATTTATCTCATATGAGCCTCACAATAATAAGATGGGGATGTATTCTGGCTAACTCTATTTTATAGATGGAGAGATTTCAGTTTTGAGATGTTAATTTGCCCAAGGTTACATCGTTGTGGATATAGTTGTATTCACACACAAGAGATGTGATTCTAGAGCTTAAACTTTTAACTGCCACCCAAAATATATGCAGAAATATCCCATGTGAACCTCAGGTAGCAGAAGAGAAAGCCATTTGGAAGTGGCAAGGTAAGAAGCGAGGACAACATGAAAAGGCATCTTCAATTCTCAAAAGTTTTTATTTCCAAGAGAAATAACTCGGAGAACCATGAGCTGTTTTCTTTAAGAGTTTTCTGTCTTTTGCTTCTGTATTTCATTTCACTTAAATAGTCAATTGTTTCTAATATCTGGAATAGTAGAAGCTGGATAATAGGTTTCCAAATGAACAGCAGTTTGGCTTGCAAAAAATTTAACAAAAAGTTAATGAAACTATCACAACATACATACATACAAAAAAAAAAGTTTGTTTTCTCTTCTTCTGTGAAGAGATATCTATTAGAGCCATCTTGGGGAGCTCACAATGGCAAAGTATCTTCAAGTCAGGCTTAGAGTCATCTCAGCAACTGGTTAGGAACCAGCCAGCTTTGGGTGGCAAGGACACAGGACAACCTTGACCACCTCTTCAGAACACTGCATAGGAGCAGATAAACAAGTCTTTTATATTCTTGTAACACTTGACTCTAGATCTGAGTGCTCCCCACATATACACCAAAAAATGGGGATAATGGGTTTGGTCTAAGAAAAATGCCCACCTCTTGCCTAAGGAAGTACAGAGAACTTAATTCATAGTCCCAGCAAGACTGCAGAAGTGAATGTGATCATTCTTAAAAAAAAAAAAAAAAAAAAAAATCAGAGCATGGTTTGCAAAGGTAAATGGTTGTGGGCAGCCAAAAACCCAATTGTGAGCTAATATAACAGAAGTTGTTACAGAATTGCAAGTTTATTCTTTGTGAAAAAAAATTATTTTTTCTGGAAAAGAGAACAGCATGGAATCCTTTCATTACAGTTTTTCATTCCATATTATTGTTAAAAAGAGACTGACCACATGTTTTCTATACATGAATAGGAGTGGAAGAGAGTTCAGCTAAAAGAATCCTGGTTCAGATTAAGCTAAAATGTAAGCAAGATCATTTACTCATCAGGCAAAATTTTATTTCTATCAAACAATAAATAGTGGGTACATTTAACATTTTTGTACTACATTTTTTTTTTAACATACAGAATCCAAGATCTAAAAGGTACATTGGAGATTATCTAAGACAAACTCTTCATTTTATTAGGTTAGGAAACAGATCCAGAGAATCAAAATGATTTGCCTAAGATCATGTAGCTGTTCAGCATCAAAAACAAATCCACTCTCTAGATTTTCGGATTCATGGTACCATCTACTATTCTCCACTCTTTTCTTGGACCTCATGTGTCCTGGTTAATTTAGGCATTCACTGATCAAAACTAATTTCTTGATTTTGCTTTTGATTCTATTATTTGTAATTTTATGATTAGAGATAACTTGAGATAACTTTATTTCCCCAACATACATGTTTTAAACAGAAATATCTCATCAAATCAAGTTGCCATCAATTATAACAGGCAGCGCTAGGAAATCAAACAAAATGCTGGCAACTAAACTAGGACATGATGCTTTCTTACTACTTAGAATTTTTATTTCATACTTTGTAAAAGAATTCTTCCAGACTCGTTAACACATGGGTTTTTATCATGCATTTTTCTTGTTCATAAGTTATAAGGAAAATAAAAGCAAAAATATTTAATAGCAGCTTAGAAAAACTTCTGCACATGTGGTATCTTCCTTTCCTGAAAGACATTTCATCTCCAAGCCATTGATACCATGTTATATGATATCAACCTCTATGCTTTAAGAGTGTTAGCGATGCAGCATTTCTTAAAACTGTCTCCAGCCTCTTCTGTCATACTGCTGATACCTATTCTGCACTCATACTCCTTCCACAAATGGTCCAACAGTTTCTGTCTGAAATATCAAGAGATTGCCATTTTCCAACCATGCCACCAAGAATAACAAGCTCACACATGCACACAACAATGACATCCTCCTTACAATTGCCACTTAGTAAAGAGCAGCTGTGAAACTCCATTGAATGTAACAAACATATTAATCCCTGCTATGTAAAAATGTTTTTAAAAATGTGTGCATTAGAATGTGAATATTATAAGGAAATATGTTTTGTATTTTAGCCCCTGAAATAAGTATGAGAAAATAGCTTTCATTTTATTATAAAATTGCTAAGCCTTTTTACTTAACAATGTATCTGTAAGTGATGTATTATTATACCAGTAATCTTCCTCTGTTTATTTCTAGCTGATATTCATAGGGATGGTGAACAGGTACTGCACTATTCTCATTTCCCAGGCTGTGGCCACAGGAGATGTCATTATCCATATACCAGCCTCCAGATAATTAAATCAATTTTCTGAAAAATTTAGATTTTTTTAAAATGGAAAAATTTCTACATTCTTTTTAGCTCAAAATCTTTTATGGGTGGGGTCATATTAAGGAATTAGCATTTTCTGGGGGAATAAAACTTCGATTATTTGACATATGCAAATAAAGTTTAATACATAATGATGAGGACAGTTCTGCTAACTTTCTAAGAAAACTACAGCATGCTGTTCAGAGTGTGGTCCATGGAGCAGCAGCAGCAGCATCACCTGGGAGCTTATGAGAAATGCAGATCCCATCTCACCCAGACCTACAGAACCAAAATCTTCATATTACCAAGATCTCCAGGGAAACACAGACACATTAAAGTTCAAGAAGCACTGGCCTAAAAGGTGGTCTATGCAAAGCTGAGTATGCATTTCCCAGAAACTTGGATTGTTATAACCATTTTATTGCCACAGCTGACATAAGTAGCTATTAGGCTCTGAGGCATTTCCAGTCCGACAGCTAGTTCCTAGCAGAGTTTCAATCTTCAGAGTTGAATAAGGAAAGAAAAGGAAAGAATAGTTTGTGAAGGGCACATATCCTTTCCAAAGTTACTGAATCCTTAAGTAGTAGAACAATAAAGAGTTAAAGAGGCTGAGAACTGGAAGAAAACTCTCATAGCTCAATCATCCACTTTGTTTCACCAGTATTATTGCCTACTTTCCACATGCCTGACATTTAATCTTTCTACCTCTCTAAAACTTACTCATCTCCTCACACGCTCTCTTTAGAAAGTCTAACATGACTGTCCAAACCAAGAATTCTTTATCAGAAGTTCAGGAATCACCTTCAGAGAACCTATAAGTCTGAGATAATACATTTTTAAAAAATGGGGTATGTTCCTTTTCATAGAGAAAAAGTCTCTGCTCTTATCAGAATTTCAAGAGATTTTAATCAATCAATAGTTAAGAATCACTAGCACTCTAAGTAATTTCTATCCACTATCTGGTTTAAAGTCATTGATATAAATATTTTAATAGCAAAAAAAATCCCATTTTATTTGGAAATTGGCTCATTATGAGACAACTAATACCCCCACACCTCTTTCCAGATTTAAAATAAAAAAATAAAAAAAACATGGATATGGAGATGGGAAAAAAGCATCTCACTTAAGTACAAAAGGACTTCATTTAAATATATAACCATATTGGGATCTCTTCCCACGTTGTCATTTTTCTTTCCATCATCCCCTATGTTTGTCTCCTTGCATCTTTACAGGATCATTGTTGCTGCCCCTTCCTTCAGTGTTATCACCCCTGTGATCTTCCTGAAGTGTATCATAGACGTTAAAAGTTATGTCGTTCTGCATTCTATTTTTCCTACTTTAACTTTGTCCATTTCAAAATCTCATTCAAGAAACAGCAAAAAAAAGGTCAGGATTGGCCTTGACTGGTTATTGTAATGTGCACCATCATCTCACCCTTACCCCTACTGTACCTATAAAAGGGGTGGTATCCTTTGATGCTTTTGAAATCATCAAGAGAAATCAAAGAAACTATTTCCAATCTTATCTTTATAACCAAAATTTTATTGATCAGTAAGTGTAGGTAAAAGGATAACACATCAAGGCAGGATGGCACTTAGAAAGTATGATTTGATCCATACAGCTGAGTTATCATGGCAAGCTCAAATCCCATCTGAGCTGGGCAATAAATCTATAGTTCTGCCAGCTCTGAAATATCTCATTCATGAAGTACAGGTAAGAAATCATCTCTCGTTGCCATTAATTATCGAACACACTTGAGTTAAGTAAGTACTTCACCTAAGCAGTGATCCATGATTGAATTTTACAGCTGTAAGAACAATGTAGCCCTAGAAATTTAGTACCACCAGATATCGAACATCAAGGCCTGAACTCTAGTTTTTCTACTAAATGACTGGGAAATTTGGTCCCAAATACTTTGCTGCTCTAAAACTAAGTTTCTTTAGCTAAAGAATTAAAAAGTTGCAAACCTATTAGAATGGCCAAAATCCAGAATACCGGTAACACCAACTACTGATAAGGATGTGGAGCAACAGGCATTCTTATTCATTGCTGGTGGGAATGCAAAAATGGTAAAGTTGCTTTAGAAGACAGTTTGGCATCCTTACAAAAATAACATACTTTTACAATCCAGTTGTTATGTTCCTTGGTATTTACCCAAAGGAATTGGAAACTTATGCCCCCCCACACACACACACACATACAATCCTGCACTTGTATGTTTATAGCAGCTTTATCATATGGCCAAAACTTTGAAGCAACCAAAATGTGTAAATAAACTGTGGTACATCAGACAATAAAATATTCAGCACTAAAAACAAATGAGCTCTCAAGCCTTGAAAAGGCAGAAAGGAAACTTAAATGCATATTACTATATACTAAGTAAAAGAAGCCAGTCTGAGGATACATACTATATGATTTCAACTTCATGACATTCTGGAAAATGCAACACTATGAAGACAATACAAACATCAGTGGTTGCCAGAGATGGAGGAAGAGTACAGGGAATTCTGAGGGCAATGAAAATACTTCGTATAATGTTATAATGATGGATATATGTCATTATATATTTCCCCAAACCCACAAAATGTACAAATCTAAGACTGAACCCTAAGGTAAATTATGGACTTTAGTTAATTATGATTCATCACCGTAGGTTTCTCCTTGGTAAAATAAAATGCTGGTGAGTGATATTCGGGGAGGCTATGCATGTGTGGGGTCAGTGAGTATTGGGAAATCACTGCACTTTTCTTTCAATTTTATTGGAAAACTAAAATTGTTTTAAAAATATAAGGACTTAAAAAAAAAGAGTTGAGTGAGCTCCTCTCAGAAGAGAGAGGCTAGAGTAAAGGTTGAAATCGTCAAATCTGATCAAAGAGAGTTGGGTTCAAATTCAAACTCTGACACTCATCACCTCCTGAGCTTGATCAAATTACTCAACTACTCTAAGCCTCAGTTTTTTCATTTGTAAAATGTGGATGACAATTGGTTTGACCTTAGGAGGTATAAAACATGTATAATATAATTCAATAATATAAGTAGAATTCTAAGATATATTTCAGCTTCTAATCATTAAAAAATAGTTTCACTTACTCTGAGAACAGTTCCTATGTATATATATCACTGTGTTGAGATGAGGAAATATTATTCATATTCTTTTACCCCACTTACTTTTAGAGGTACTAAATAAAAAAACCCCATATGCTAAAGCTTTCATTCTAAATGTCAAAATGAGTAATGTAGATTTGAAATTAAGAAGAAGGAAAAAACCCTAGTTCTGGTATATTTGATTGCACACAAGAGATTTAAAAGGATATACCTATAAAAACCAATTTCTAAAAATAAGTACAAATATCAGAAACAACCATTAAAAAGTAGAATGGCTCATATAGTTAAAGGCTCATATAGTTAAATTATGTTGGCCCAAAATACTATTAACTGACATAAAGCTTGTTTTCTATTTTCAGTAGTATTAAAATTAATCATTTATTTTTATTAAGCTTAAATATTAATCAGAGTTTCTAAATCACAAGTAAAATGGTGCCAAGTCATATGGATTTTATCTTAATTCTAGGAAACCTAAAATGATTAATAAGGAAGGAGAACAGCAGAAGAAATATCACATTTCATGATTTTTATTACTTTTTTCTAATAATTGAGCTTCTTTCTCCCATGCTTTTTGTACTTATCATTATTATTTTCTTCCTCTTCAAATATTTAGGTAATACATACATAAAAAAGATCTAGCTGTTTAGAAAACAGCAAATCAGATCAAACACTTGTATGAACTTGCTGATTTCAATAAATCTCCATGCTATTTGATTTAAAATGCTTTACAGCTGCTTAAACTACCACTTCCATGACTGAAATATCTTAAAGCATTTCATTACAAATAGAATTTTATCAAGATGACTAAAAATAATTTCTTTGTTTTGAGCAACTTTATATTCTTAAATTCCTATTGATAAAGAATGAGAAAAGAAGTGGTAAAAGTAAATTATACTTAAGAATTTTAAAACCACTAAGGTACCACTTCACAAAAATGATGCTGACCTGTCAGTTATACCTTTTTTTCTCTATGGGCATGCCTCCATTTTGCAGGGAAAATATATGTATTGGCATGTATTGAAATAGTCTGAATCAAATTACCATCTAGTTCAGATAGGGATGTAGCAGGGGATGTCTCCATGACTCAGAATTCCACAGAGAGGAACCACAGTGTCAAACTTGTGATATGGTGTCAAGATGAAATATGCTTTGAATTTTATTAATAGTAGGGAGCATATTTCACTGCTCATTCAAGTGTCATGCTAGAACTAGGTGAGTGTTGCCAATAGAAGTGGATGGAGATCAACACTTTTTTGACACTACTGCTATCAAGTGCCTATAAAATGTTTATACCTATAATTGGGTCAAATTATGCTAATAGAGTACTAAAAAGACACTATAAGTTGAAGTATTCAAAAAGTACATTTCTCAGAATCTCATGGGGCTCTTCAAGTTAGGCACTTGGGGGACCTTTTTTCTCTCTACAGATAGCATTAGAGTATAATATCTTAAAGTTTCATCTTGATCCTTATTTAATTTTTTAAAGTAAGTATGAGGAAAGCAAATTTATTTAAATTTTTGATAGTACAAATATAAGATATTAAAGGTTTTACCTTCGGTGGATTTTTTTTTTTCAGTTGTACTAGTATCAGTTAGAATTATTTCTTTTATAGAAAGTTTGTGTTTATTATAAAAGATAGTTCAAGTGCAGCTCAGGGACTTTAACAACCTCAGCCCACCAGTAGATGTTAACAATACATCAGGTGTGATTGTGAGTCAGGAAGAAAACGAAATAAAGTATTAGTTTCTAGGAGAGTTTTTTTCTAACTCCACTCAGGTCAAAATGAATAGGGATTTTTCTGAATGTCATTATAGACAAATACAACTTCAATGACTTCTCAATTTTATGTGAGAATATTCCCCTTTCAGGAATGTAGATAACAATTCATGAGTTCCCAAATTCTGACCATATTCTATTAAAATCATTTTTCTACTCCTCTGTTAAACGGTATTTAATCCTTTGTGTCAATGTGCTGAGGAAGATAGTAAAGATATATCTGAACTTTGCCTTAAACTTCTTTAATCTTTTTTAAAGCTCTCATTCATGTAACACAGCTTCAGCAATCTGATTTTAACACCCCATCTCCCAGGGGGAAAATGCTAAGATTTTCAAGTTCAGAGACCAGTGTGAAACTGGTTCTCCTCAACAACTAAAAGGTATTTAATTTTAACTGCAGATTCTCTACAGTGCCTCCTGGAGGCCTTTCAAGTCTTTTGAATTTTAATGGAGTAAAGTGGTCTTTTGTACTGGCTAAAGGGGTCCTAGAGTTGAGGGAATTGGTAATGGCATATGGCCCAGGTAGTCACAGAGAATTTTTATCTGGTGTGGAAAACATCAACCCTCTTACAAGACAGCATATACCACCAAGAACACATTTGTCCAGAACCTTTGTTCCCTGTGTGGACTCTGAGCACAACTTAGCAGCCAATTTAAAATGCTGCTGTATTTCCAAGGCTCTTAATGATGTGGGATTCAGCTATGGAAGGAACCAACTGATAGTACACGTTCTGCCACATTCCCTTCACTTTTCTACAGCACAAATGGAAGAATAAATCTCTCCAGAAATGTTTGCTTACAGGCCTGAGAGGCTATTCCTAGCTCTTGTCTATTCTCATCCAATTCCAAGAGGACTCTCCAGTGTAAAGTAGTTCTGAACTCTTTTGCCTGTAAACAAGAAACCCCACAGTTTCGAACCATTCCTCACTGTTTCTCTTCAACGTCCCTTTTCTCAGTTAAAATAAAAGTCACTTTATCTCATGCCCCTTTGGTATATCTCTAATATTTTTGCATGAGAAATTATGTTTTCCATAGCAGTGATATTCCCTTGCCTAAGGAGATTTGCTGGCAGATGGAGAGTAAGTTGGAACTCTGTAGGCCTGAACTGACAATGAAAACATCTAGCCCAGATTGTTGGTGATTACTGTCTACCAGTTCAACAAAGGCTTTATGACCCAAGCTGACAGTGGTAGTCCATCCATGACAACAAACCAAATCACAATCAAAGTTCATACTTTATAAAGAGCCTTTCATTTATATGTACAGCTTTAGCAATTTGTTTCTTTGTAACAAAAAGAGCAAGAGATTGCACTCTCCTAGTGTCATATGATAAAAGTGTTGGGATGAATTTTTTTAAAAGCCTTAGCTCTCCAGAGCAAATATAAAAATTATCATTACTATGCATAACATAACATAGTGACTAGCCAATACACCTCGTATAGAAGCCAAATTAAAAAAATACCACTCCATGCTATGTTTAAATAAAAATAATAATCACTGCACTCAATATCTTAATATAGGCTAGGGTCCCTTTTCCTGGGAACACTGTAGACAGTCGAAGAGACCATTTGATTGTTATTTCTACAAATGCTACCACTAGAACATAATCCTTACAGGGCAGAAACAAGCATCCTAGCCAGCCTACCTCTTTCTGTCCTGCTCATCTTTTCCCTTTTGAAACCAGTAGTGTCTTCCAGAAAAAGAATTTTATTACTCACATCACTTCAAGTCAATGGCAGTTTTAACCCTTCTCCCATTTGCCTTGGGATACTAGCTGGCAGCACTTGCAGCTGCACCATTTGCCTTCAGATAACTCGCAGAGTACAGTTCCAACCTTATCCCCAAAGTTTGCCATGAAATAGCTCACTTTCATTATTATTTTCAAATTGCTCTAGTATATCGACAACCTTTGGAAACAAATGACATCATTCTATTTATAGCATTCTGTTTTTAGTAGTTCAATCACTGAAAATGTCAAATCCTAGAAAACGTAGCATGCCTACATGTGATATTAAATGAACGCTGGCAGCGAGTTGTACTTTTTTCCAAATGGGAAAAGAGTTAAATGTTCGATTTTTCTGACAGTCATTTTGATACCACCTTCTCTTTCTTAGAAAGTAAAGACCAGGCAGCAAAAAAATAATAATTAAAACAAATGTAACTTCAATTTTAGCAGATTGAAAATTTGGACCGCTAACTCAGATTTTATAAATTAATCTCTACGCCCTTGTCAGAAAGTAAAAAAATGTTTTGTTTTGTTTTGTTTTGTTTTGTTTTAAAAAAGGATATAGGTTTCTTAAGGGGATGCAGGAGTTTCCAAAGGTCAAAGATGGAACAATTTGGGCTACAACAACAAAATATTTCTTAAGTAGAAAAAAAAGAAAGGAAGAAGATTCAGGTCTTACCATCCTCTTGCTTTGCCATTGTCAAAAAGCAGGGCCTTATCCTACACCTCACCAAATCACTTCACTGTTTCAAGGAGACTGCAGCGACTCAAACCTTCATTTCCCTAGATGACATGTTCAACAGAACAAGGAAAGAGGCAGCAGTAAAACAAAGAATACGAATACATTTGACCCTTGAACATGTGGGTTACAGACCAGAGCCCAGCACCATAAATAAAGGAACCTGTAACTTTTGACCCAAACACGCACACCCAGTGTTTCACATGCGTAAATTCAACCACCCCCGGATTGAAAAACATGTTTTTATCTAAGGTTGGGATTTGGCAGTTGGGAAACTGCAGTTGGGAACGCAAAAATACAAATGACTTTTAAAATCAGCATATTAGTACCTGCATACTTCAAACCTACATTGTTTGAGGACCAATTATAAATTTTTAAATAAAAAAACAGTATTGGGTTATAATAGAAAGCATAAAATAAATATTCATCAGTCCATAATAATATAAATAAATGAGTGAAGAAATAAACATAAAATTTGGGAGAAGACATAAATCTCCCATGTAGAAAAATTTCAAATAATTTGTGTAGATACACCATCCTCAAAGAAATGGCACATAACTCCACACTCCATAAGTGAGGGCTACTCATGTTGTCTGTCTTCCATACGTACAGTATAGAAAGGGGGTAAAAAGAGTGGCTTTACAGTGTAAAAGCTTTCAAGGTGATCCAGGTGATCAAGGTCAACATCAAAAGTGATAAATCATGTTGATAGCACAAACCTTTGATATTATGTGATGAAAATGGCACTTTATCTCTGTAGTTTTTCCCCCAAAAGCCCATAATCTCGGTCTAATCATGAGAAAAAACATCTGACAAAATTCTTATTGAGGGCATTTTGCAAAATATCTGACTGGTACCCCTTAAAACTGTCCAGGCCATCAAAAACAAGAAAAATAAAACTGTCACAGCCAACAGAGAACTGGGGAGACACTGAGACTAAATGTAATATGGCATCCTGATGGGAACCTGGAACAGAAAAAAGACAATAGACAAAATCTAAGGAGATCTGAATAGAGTATGAACTTTAGTTATAACAATGTATCGATATTCAACCATCTTAATGTAAGATGTAATAGGGGAAACTGGGAATAGGGCATCTGAGAACTCTCTGTTAACAGCTTCACAGTTTTTCTATAAATCTAAAATTATTCTAAAATATTTCATCGCTATAACCCATAGAATTTGTCTGCAGCAAACTTTCATTATAACTCTGGCTTTCTCTTACCTAAGCCAGCTTGCTTTCTATCACAGATTCATGCTCATACATACAAATATATAGATATTATGCTCTCATAGTCATTAGTCCTGTTCACCATATTTCTGGTTCTCCTGTCCCCTTTGAAGTCAGGAATAATTGTATTACTTGCCCTGTCCAGTAAAATGTGAGAGGAAGTAAAATACACCACTTTCAGACAAGATGTAATAGCTAGTGTTAGATTCACTTCATTCCCTTCCCCCTGCCATACCGATAGCAACAGAGCTGAGATAGAACTGCCATAACCTGGGTGGCTGAGTGACTACAATAAAAAGAGCTCCCTGCTACCTTGCATTAGGAAATAAATAAAGTTTGATGTATTTAGTCAATGAGAATTTGAGATTGTTTGTTTCTACAGCATAGTTTGACCATCCTAGCAGATACACATATGTATACATTATCTATCGTTTGATAACAGGGCAACTCTCAAAAATTCACATCAGAAAGCTAATTCTTTACAGGATGTGTATTTATCCCAATGTGCTTATATGATGGGAGGAAAACAATTTTTTTTGGTAGAATTAGAATAGTAATGAGAATGAGTCTTATATTATTGGCTTACTACCAATGTAGAACATTTAAACCTTCTTTACAATTCTCTTATAAGTATGGAGTTTGATCTTCAATTATGAATAAGAAAAACTGTTCATGTTGTAGTTTGGACTGGATTTTGCAGGTAGATTTAGGGTTAAATTCTCTGTGTCTGGAGATAATTTGGGAACTTGCTCTCTTTTCAAAGCACTCTTAACCTTGGTTCTTTTTTCCTTAATAAGAAAGGACAAGTAAAGTAGCCAATATTTTTTTAAGAGAAAATGTTCCACAAAAAGAAAAGAGAAAAATTGTGAAAATACATCCAGCAATAACACAGTGGGGAGATTCATTTTTATAACATAACTTTAAGAGGAAATACAAACTTTTATGATTCTTATAAATAGGTTAGTTAGATATTCCTTCCACACGGATGTACATTAAAAAAAATAAAAGTTGTTGTAGAGAAAGAGACTAATAACCCTCTTGGGAAGGCATAAAACCACCATGATGCACTAGGAAGTGCACTGCTCTGGGGTATCAAGAAAAGATAATTCTTTCATTTCTCTCCTCAGAGCTCAGTTTATGCAGGAAACATTAGGATTTTAAAACTTCAGGGCCTTTAACCAGACGCCATTCACGGCCATATGTTTTCACCTTGGATGACGTCTTCTGGCACTCAGTTCCAAAATCAAATTTTGTTTTATTTAAAAGATATTTGCTCATTGAGAGGCATTAAGAGACTTCTCTTTCTTTACTAAATACACAAACATCACCAGACCTGGGAAGTTTAATCATTGGCATGTGAACTGGACAGGCTTAAAAACAGAATACAGGGTCTATCACAATCCTTTCTAAAAAAACTATTTCAAAAGACTCACTAGTTTATGAAAATAACCCATTCTGAAAGCCAAATCAAAAGGTACAACATATGACATATATTTCATGAAAGTATTTTTTTAAAATATGTTTTATATTTTTATGTACATATATATAATATTCTCTAAGAATATCACTTTGTTTCACTCAAATTTTATATGAATGAGTCTTGCAAAGTCTTTTGGATGCCTCTATACCAGTAGATTGGTCATCTAATATTTACTTAAAATAGCGGAAGAAACTAAGAAACTGTTTGCTTATCACACATACTAATTTTACCGTATCATCATGTCTGACAATGCATAAAGATTGAAAATGAATGGAAAATTTTCTCAAAGGATAAAGAAGAAAGATTTTCAATGGGACCAGATAAAGAATAAATACCTTAAAAAAACTGACTTTTAACTATAGCTAAACAAAAACTTACATAATAGAAATAAGATTTAATAGAATCATAAAGAGAAGTAGTTTTAGGTGGCAGAGTGGTGGGATTAGGGTTTATAATGCTCTAAAATAATCACTAATAAAATAAGGAAGAAAATAAGTTTAAGAACAAGAATAATACAAGTATTTTGTAAATGTAGGCAAAATATTCAAAAGTTTAAGCATTTACAAATAAAATTTATTTTCCTTAGCACCTTAAACTCTTTAAAATAAACAAATAGTATTTTTTCTTCATGAAAAGAAATTTAAAATCGAATGCATAACCTAGGAATTCTACTGTGCTCATCTCTCCTTTTTTTAAACTGTCAAGTGTACTTTAAATAGTTGGGGTTCTGGATGCTATGGTTAGGTTTATAATCTACAACAGCACACTTCTTATTACTTACAGTGAAATCATTTTCTACAATGACTCTCTGACACTTCTCCCTCTCATCATCACTTCCGCAGCATTTATGTACAGCATCCTCGATGTCCTCTCCTCAGATGCCAGCGGAATGGCAATGAGCCGGCAACATGAGCTGATGGAGTCACAGGCAGACACTGCATGATTGTCCCAGTGACCGCAGAGAATATGCTGAGAACATCCTTCACAAGTAGACACAAGAAGAGTTCCAGACAGCAGAGAGAGTAACCATGCAAATGTGGCTCATCAAGAATACAGGGCTACCCTGAGAAGGAATTGTAGACTACAATTACCTTAACTCTGAGTTTCATAAAGCAAAGCTAAACTTGTTTGAGTCTTTGAGATCTGTGTAGACTGAGGAAGCAAATATCTTGCCATTTGTTATCTCTTCAATTACTGATATTACCTGCATTTTAATGTTTTGAGGGGAAATATATATATATATATCTTGGACAGTCTATTGGGATTGAGCAAAATGTAATATTTTCAAAAACTGTAATAAGCAAAATGTAATATTTTCAAAAACTTTACTCTGCCCTTTGTACACTTTGATAATTAATTTTATTTGTCAATTTGACTGGGTCACAGAGTGCCCACATAATCATTCAACATAATCCTGGGTATGTTGGTGAAGGTGTTTTTGGATTATATTAACTTTAGAAATGGCAGACCAGGTAAAGCAGATTGACCTGGATGGGCCTCATCTAATCAGTTGAAGTCCTAACTAGAACAAAAAGAATGACCTTCTTCCGAGTAACAAAATTCTTCCTGCCTGATGGCCTTTGAACTAGAAAACACTTGCCTTCAGACTTTAACCAAAATATTGGTATTCCCTCGGTCTCAAGCCTCTAGCCTTAAGATCAGAACTACATCATTGGCTCTCCTTGGTCTCCAGCTTGCCACTACTCACCCTGTAGATTTTGGGACTTGCCAGCCTATATAATTCTGTGAGACAGCCTCTTATAATATATACTATTAGTTCTGTTTCTCTGGAGAAACCTGACTAATATAGACCTTTGCATTAAGAAAGGGATTTAGTTCTCCTAATTTTATATATTTTCTGCATATAAAATTGATATAATGTTTAACTGAGTTCACCATTCTATTAGAAAAACATAATAATCAACTACTTGGCTTTGATGAATGGAGTGGCCAGTTTAAAGGTCAAACAAGCTGTGCTCAGAGATATGTCCAGGAAATATATTCTAATTTATACTCTTATAGAGATTATAACACAAATTGAAAAATTCCTAACTTTTCAATTTATACTTAGCCAGTAATATTCATTTCTGAGCTTCTTATTTTCTTGAGTATACTATAAAATCTATAGAGAGTAACTTAGACAGTGGCATTTCTGAGAAAAGTGGATGACCATCAAGAAGAGAAATTAACCACTCAATGACTAGAAGAGGTAATTCTGTTTGATTAACATGTGTTATTTCCAACAAAAATATATCTGTTCATGATAATCACAGGACACAATCTCTAAATAAGACATTATTTTCCTGGACTCCTTGACCAGGCACAAGGAATCCTAAGTTAGGCTCAACTTTACAAACTCCATAAGTGATAATATCCACCTGTATTAAAAATGTACACCTGAAGTGGAAGAAGATTAATCTGAAATTTATAAATTTGTGCTTAAACTTTAATTTTAAAAAGTACATTTATCAAAAGTTTTATTTAAGATATGAAGTTTACAAAGAAAAACACTGGGGAATAAGAAGCAATTAGAAAAACTTCATACAGAACTTTGTATCCTTAGTATTTAGAAACTGAGAAAATTTCTAATTGCTGAAGTACATGTCAGATATATTAAGCCCTGAATAAAGAGACCATAAATGAAAGACAACCTTTAGATATCTAAAGTTCCCTATATAGTGGACCCGGCAGAATATCAGAGGCAGGATTGATTTGACACATAATCTGTTAGCTGCTCTCAGAAGGCTCTTTGTTCAGTGGTTGGATGGATTTCACCGATTGCTGGCCTCTACGGAAGTCAATAGTGCTTTGTAGACAAAGAATACACACCCTAGCAGAAAACAGGAGAAACTTAGTGGGGAAGGAAGTCTTGATGTCTCAGCGCCCAAGTCCGAAAGGAAGAAAGTATTTTCTCATCCTGATAAATATAACGTTAGTTATAATAATCACACGATACTATGACTGTACCCTCCTTTGAGAGCATTTCTACCAATTTTTTTACAACAACCTGATACAGGTTTTTAAGTGTTTATAACTTTTCCAAATTTGTGATTTCTCAAAATATCTTCTACCCTTGGCTGAGCAATAATCAATTGCAATAATATTAATTTCATAATTAGCCTCCTTTACTAATTCAGTTCCATATCTATTACAGATTTATAATTTAATAAATTATAATTATTTAATAATTTAAAAAAGGCAACATGACTTTCTAAAACTTCACAATTCCTACGAGAAAAATTCGATATTTCCATTGCACTTATATTTATTTTTTCACTTAAAATACTAATAAAATTATTTGATTTAGTTTAACTTCCTCGATTTACAGTCCATTTGAGCTATTTATGAACATTTTTATCTTTTGGTTCTGATTTGCCATTCCAAGACTTCAAAGGCTATTGTTTCATAGAAAAGCAGATAATAGAGACAGATTATAGACAATAGAAAAGTAGGAGAAAAATTGGGCTAGAGGGAAATTTACCTTTCCTTTGTGTTTTCTTTGCTATAAGTATTAAATCAAAATTTTTAAAAATAGGGAGAATAGGGTTAGATTTGAAAATCAAAGAATAAAATTCTACCTTTGCCATCTCTTAACTATGTAAATTACTTAAGCCCTCTGATACATTAGTTTCCACATCTGAGAAATAGAATGAAACCAATTATATATAATATATAAAATACCAAGCACTAGCACCTAGCATGTAGCAAGCCCTCAAAAAAAGCAATAAAAACAGGTCACTGCCCCCTGCAATTATTTCTGTTACTAATACTGTTGGTCTCCTACTAACAATGCTAGTCTCATTCAGTCCCTCAGCAAATGTGGTAGGCCTCAAAATGTTTACATCCTAGTCTCTGGAACCTATGACTATGTTATGTTACATGGTTAAAGGAATCTTGCAAATAGAATTAAGGTACGGACCATATTGGTTTACCATCCCCAACCTCCTGGGGCTCACAGTACAGTGGGAGAAACAAAAGCATAAAAAATTACCCAAATTAGTAAAATAAACAAGTGATCTCAGGAATATAGCTCAAATTATACTTTACTCATCTTCTTGGCCCAGCAACTAAAACCAACATCTGCCCCTGGTCTGGTTCACAGATTCTTTGCCTCCAAGTACCAGCCATCAGCTTGTTTGTTCACATACTCCAGTATTACATTTCCTGTCATAGGATCATAGCACCAAGGATGATTTTACATTGAATACTTGAAATTTCCCAATACTAACTGGAATGCAAAATGCAAGTTGTAGAAACATAGGTTAGGCTTATTTAAATACAAAACTGATAGAAGTATAGCTATTCCTTGAAATATACATTTAAACACATACCTCCTTCCAAAGAGCTTAAAATGTTTAATGTTAACATTACCACATTTGGAAAAATAGTAACTTTATCATGGAAAAATCCAGCAGACACTACCTTAATCAAGTGATCATGGTCACTGTCACCAGTAACAAGACGTTGCTAGCTACAACATGTACTCTGCATGTGACTCATAGATCACATTTGTGATATTCTTGCCAAAAATGCATAACTTTCATCTAATGATGAAAAATAGCAGACAAACAAATTCAAAAGACATTCTACAAAATAACTGACCAGTACCCTGTGAAAATGACAAAGTCATGAAAGACAAGACTGAGAATCTGTCACAGATTGGAGGAGACTTAGAAGAAATAGCAACTAAATGTAATGTAGATTCCAGGATTGGACCTCAGAACAGAAAAAAAAGACATTAAGGGGAAAACTGATGAAATTTAAATAATCTTGAATTTGAAAAACTGTAAATAAACCATAAATAATTTAATAGTATTATAGAAGGTGTAACTTTCTGCGTGTGATAAGTTTGTTATGGTTATATAAGTTTTAATATTAGGAAAGGCTGAGTGAAGGGTATATGTGAACTTCCAGTACAGTTTTTGAAAATTTGCAAAAGTCTAAAACTGTTTCAAAATAAGTAGTCTATCATATCAAGAGTTAAATATTCCCAGGTAGACCTCAACACAAAGCAGTTCTCCCTTTTTATTGCAATATTCATGTTTGAGCACCGAAAAAGCTTCTCTCCAAAGTGACCAATAAGGGACGAGTAAGAAACTCAGTCATGAGACTAGCAAAAGGTTTTGACTGAGTGGACTGGAGAAAGCTGGGAAGTGAATTGAAACAGGACCACTAATTTCGCTCAGACCACCTGCCTGGTTCGGATACAAGCCAGTGACCCAAACATGATGGGCCATTACCAGCCCTCTGCTGGCATTCTGAAATGACTACATAGGAGGCAAAATTGGGAAAGACGAGATTTACAAATGGCATGAGAACAGCAGAGGGTAATGACTACTCGTGAGCATTCTGAGACACCTTACATCCACACATACATAAAGTCAGCAGGAGCTATGCTGCATGAATTAACAGGAACTATTTAAAAAATTCCCCAATAAGTTGTGACATGCAATGAAATGTATTATCAAAAAGTATATATCTATAAATAGAATTTTCATCACATTTCTTTAGACAACAGAATGGAATTTTTTAAATACAATTATTTCTTAGTTTTCTCTTGTTCTGTCAAGCATGTGACAGCTTTTCCTTTCTTCTGAAGCAGTTCATACCATGATGAGTGAAAGGAGAGAAATAAAAAGAGCTATGATCGTGCCAACCACAACTGAACAAATATACTTATTAAAAAGAACTCCCACCAGATATCTTAGAAGCCTCACAGTCTCATTCTTTTTACATACTAACTCTATTATAAACTGAAACGTCCTTTTCTTTTATTTTAAATTATTGTCATCAGCCCCTGTGCATGTACCAACCAGTGATTTGCACTGTGTCAGATGATATTACACTAGTAAATTTGGTATTTTAGTGGCTATAATAGCGGTAATAAAAAAATTAAATCAGATGTCATATGCAGTATGCATTTTTTGTCGCTAACAATAAACTGAATTATAGTGGGCTAAATATTATAAAGCAACACATACATCCATTTGCACTTGAAAGCATGTATTAAAACCGCTCTCAGATAAGCAGAAGAGGCTCTGGAGGGAGCCAGGGAGCAGGCATAGGTGCTGGTTTCCTTGAACAAACATGGTACTTCTTCCTAATTCTTTCAACTCTGATGATAATTCACTCTAAACTTTATCCGGAAGAGCATCATGCTGCATACTTCCCCTCCTCTGATCCAACCCAAATCCTAGAACCCAGGCCCATAATTTTAATATGCATATAATTTCACACTGTTGGTGAGTATAACACACCACGGGTAAACAGCAGGGAGGGGCTAAATGGAAAACTCATTTGTTAGTTTTCCCACTTGGAGGTTGTTATTTTTTAAATTACTGATATTGGACACTGTAGGAGTGCCCTTTTTCATACATGCTGAAGCACTCCACTGGCCCCAGGAGTCACTAAGACTAGTGGATTTTAATAGTTATAGATCTTAAATGGAGGGTTAGAAATTGTTTCTTTTCATTACAATTACAACAAGGAATTAACCCCAAGGGTATCCACTTAATTTCATAATATATAGACTGGAACGCTAATGTGGCTCTTCTACAGTGTAATAAAGAGGCAACTGGCCCTTCTCTCCCCAGGGTAGGTTTCTGTAAAATGTATCACAAAAAAAAAAAAAAAATGTAAAATGAAGAAGATTTGAAGTTAACAAGCTCCATAATGTCACCAGCTCCAGTACCTGGTGAGAGTGGGCTCTCCCAGGCGCTGAGCGCTGCTTTGCTCTCCTCCCCCTCCCCGGCCCACCCAGTGGGTGCATGGTCTCATAATGCTTTGAATCGCTTCACTGACATGAGGAAAACAGAAAATGAGAGACGGAAGAACAATTTATAATTAAGCACAGAAAGATACAAAGACAGGGGTGAGACTTGGAGCAGGACCCCTTTCCGAGATGGGCCCAGCAGTGTGCGCTGGCCAATTCTGGTCATATCATTTTAGCCCTTTGCTCTCTGCAGTGACCCCTGCTCCATTTTAAGGGAACTCCGTTCTTACTTGCTGGAACCTGAATCAACACCAAGGGTTAGGGTTTTCCATCATCAGGCTCCAAGTGTCTGAAGCCATTTCCTGGCAGAGATTTGAAATCTTGGATTCCTGCTGATTAGTCCTCTCAGTTAAAGGCATTGTTATTTCCCAAATGCTTTTTATGGTGTTTGATCATGGCTCTCTGAGATAAACGAGAAGAAGGACACTATTTCGGAAACAGAGCTTTAAACAGAAGTGGGACATGGACAGTGGGAGAAGCAAATGGCAATTCAATAAAAGTACAGCCCAGAGAAGAGAATATTATTCTCTTACATTATGCATTTCCAGCACGTGTTGTCACATTTGGCCCACTATAGGCTTTCAGCCAGCCACAACCTGGGACTCACTTCTTCCTTTCCCACTGAAAGTGTCAGCTCTATAGAATTCTGCAAATTTGCCAGCCTACTAGAGAGAAATTGATGATCCAGAGAGGAGAAATTGCAGATCACTCAACTCATTTGTTCACATCTATCATGCAGATCACATTTTCAGAGACTGACAAGATTGCATGGGAAAGCCACAAAAAAACTCTGGCTTCAATGAAAAGCACTCCCTTACAAGCCAAAATTCCCAGCTTCCTTCCTGAGACAGAAAGCAGGAACTTGAAGCAGATGTCAGGGCTACCAGGAGAGCCCCAGAGACGAGAAGTCACTAAAGAGGACTAAGAGAGACATTTATCGCAAGAGAAAGTTTAGTGTCCTCATTGCTGGCTCAGAGCTAAAGGAACCTTTTCTAGGAGAGTCCAGTAATATTTAAAAACCTACAAGGAACAGAAAGAGAGAAGAGGAAGACATACTGTCCCCAGAAAATGAACGTAATGAGGATTATACCAGAAAACCAAGGAGACAGTATACATGGTTTCACCAGTGATTCTAAGTTTAGCCAAGTGGCCAAGTGGCAGAGACTTAAAAACTACAGACTCAGTATCAAGAATGATGGGAGTAGTGCATATGCTGGCCAATGGTTGCAAACTTTTCTATCCCTATACTTTCTCATTCCCCATTTTATCTCCTTAAAACCATGTCTCCCGAAGCTGTTTCCGAAATATATCAAATGTTGACTCACTTTTTAAAAGTTGTGTGCATCTCAAAATAGCTCCTTAAGCATGTTTTCCCCCGGCGACTTTAATTGTGTTTGTTTTGGGCTCATAAACTTGAGAAACTTGAAGCATTCAAAAAGCACACATAAGTGCAGTATCTAAATGTTTTGGTTTTTCTAAGCTTGATGCACCCTAATTGGCTCAAATTTTTAAAAAAAATTATAATTACACAAAATAAGCATACCTATGTAGAAATTTCTTATTTATTTATTTATCTTAAATCTTTTCATGCGGGAAACTCTTAATGTTCTTTGTTTTGTTTTGTATTAAATAGAATTAGGATAGGAAACAATTCTCTAATTAGAATTATGTGGAATATATGCCTTACAAGCTTGATTTTCTGAATTTTCCCTTGATATTTTCAGACTGAATAACATATTCAATATCAACCTAACCAATAAAAAGCAATTTAATTTTATAAGGAACCAAGAGAATATCTAAATTTGGCATATCAGACAGTTTTCGTCTCTGTTGAATAACTTTAGGAGATATTTTAGTTAAATTGACTTATAATAGCAAATTTCGCATCCTTCAAGTAATAAAGGACTGTTGGTCCCTGATGTATTATAATTATTTAGTGCTAACATTTATTTACATCAAATTGCACCTGGTAAAGTGTTTAAAGTACCTACTACTATTTTTTCTGTTTATAATACTACTCACTCTATATGTCTTACCTTCTTGAAAATTATAAGCTCCTCAATATCAGATACAACATCATAGTATTTGATGTTTCAGTATCTATAACAATGTTAGTGATTATTTGAGTTGCACAAATGCCTTTTTAGAAATGTATAAATGTTTACTACAATATGATAAGATAGGCAAATCTATTTATAAAGATTGCCTCCCCCAAACAACACAGACTATTTCGAAAATAGAATATGAACACACACACACACGCGCGCGCGCGCGCACACACACACACACACACACACACACACACACACCTTTCTTTTTGTCTAGATTCCAAAGATCACTCAGGTAGATGGCCAGTAGAAGAACAAAAATTATATCTCTGACAGCTAGACTGCTGTGAAAATCAGAAACGTTCCCCCTGCTCTTTAACTCTGGCCCTGACAGTGTCTTGAACTTTTGTTCTGACCAACGACCCTGGAGATGGTGTTCCAAACCTGAATGCTTTTATTTCTATCATTAAACTGTTTCTTCTCTCATGTTTCCCCTTTTTGTGAAAGGGACAAATTATTTCCTAGGCCACAGGGATTTTTGGACATGTTAAGTTGAAATACTACTAGGTTTGCATTTGACTATATCTGGCAACCATATGGATATAAGTCTTTGGGCATCCACACTGGAGAGATAAATTAGAAATTCACCAATATAGAGATGAGATTTATATCCATGAAACTATCGAAGTGGAGAATACTATTGCAGGAGAGAAAAAGGGTGAGAGCACGTTTACAGAGAACTTGAAAATCTAGAGAAGGTATCAAAGGACATGAGAAGGAGCAGATAATGAGGTGGCAGAAATCCTGGCTAGTGTGGTATCCTGTATTTCAAGTGAAGCTGGAATTTCAGGAAGGAGCGCAATCAACTCTGTCAAATGCTACTGATAGGTCAGGTTTAGATAGTTAACCACTGACTCTAACAGCATTGTGATTATAAGTGAACTTGATAAGAGCTGCTTCAATGAGTACTGAGAATGAAAATGATTGGAGCATCTCCAAAAGTGGAGTGGCAAAGATGAAGAAGAAAGATTTTAAGAAACCTCTAATGAAAGAGAGTGGACAATTGGGATGGTAACTGGAGAGTATTTTTTAAGATAGAAAAATATTACAATATGCTTATGTAGCAATATACATTGTATCTAATGAACCATTAGAAAGTGAAAATTTGGTTTTGCAGTTTAGCCAAAAAATAATTTCTGTGTGAGTCCCTTGAGTAGAAAACAGAGGATGGAATCCAGTTGACAAGTGAGGGAGACAAGCAGGAGGAATTCATCAATAGCACCAGAAAAAAGGATAAAGTTCATGATGTAAAAAGAGGTAGTGGTAACAGAAATTTCTCATCTGATGGTTTATGTTTTCTTATCATTCAGGTCTCAGAGCTGCCACCATTCAGAGTCTTTCTTGACCACTCAATCTAAGGCGCTTTCCCCCCTATGAGGTCCCATACATCCTTATTTTACTATTTTTACGTACTTATGGCTTTTTTTTATAACTTGTTTACTAGTTCCGAACTACAGACGAAGACTTTCTTTTCTTTATTGCTATGTCTTTAACTTCCATAAGTGAAAAAGCAAAGAACACGAATAGAACTTTAGTACACAATTGCTGAATGAATCAATCAATGAAAATTTTAGAAACAAGCATTTCCAAGAATCCAAATGATTCTAAATGTGATATTATGTCTCAAGTATGTTTTTAGATTTTTTCACATAGGTAGCAACATCTGAAGATAGTTGTACCTATTCTACTTTCTCTATTGAAAATGCACCCTACTGCGAGTGTTGTAATAGTAAATTAGATCACACATGGGCATGTCATAGGCTGAAGAACTATACAAAATAGAATAAGTATCTCCAACACAAAATGTTTAACTAGTCTTACTGAAGCAGTGTACTTGGAGTAGAAAGGAGGGTACAGAGAAGGAAATATTGGTTGGAAAATAGAGAAAAGATCAGGAACTTAAAATTATTAAACAGTAGAAAATTAGCCTTAAATGTTTGTCTAGTATTTGGTATTTATTTATTTTTTTTTTATAATTTTTATTAGTACCCCACTGAATCACTTCAGAGATCAGTTAGTAGCACCAGACTCATTTTTTGCAGAACTATAAGCTGAAAGAAATTAATACTAAGAAATTAAGTGCTCTGAACAAAGGATGTTATCTGCAGCTGCAGAAAAAGAACTCACAATCATGCCCCCTGCTCTTCTTAGGCCCCCTACGCCCACCATTCCTCTAAGAGCCATGGAGTGACTGAGTTAATGATCGGATGGTCACTAGCAGCTAGCAGCCATAATTGACCACTATATATACTTTTTTCCTGATAGTGATTTCAGTTCTAGCAGGGCTGACTTACATTGACCTGAATCAACAATATTTATAAAGAAGAAATAATGCATTCATGAATACCAACTCTAAATCCTGCTAGAAATGTTTATGCTTTAGTCGAACTATGCCAAAAAGCAATTAGATGTTACCCAGTGGCCCTGGGTTTTAACCTGTTATTTATACCATAGGCAGAGGGAATCCATGAAATTATCCATGGCTAGGCATCTTGGAAATTTTCCCAGGCTATTTTTCGAAGGTTAACTAGTATTGCTGGTCACCCTTGACAAATAGAAATAAAAGAGGGAGAAAAATGAGGGCACTGAGAAATCGGGACTGAGGTATCTTGAAAAAGAAAGTGTAGTAGAACATGAGGGAGTTTTGATAAAAGAAAAAAGAAAAATACAAGATGAAATTTAAGAGTCTGCCCTTTTCCTTTAGCTTTTTAATCTTTAGTAGTGGAAGAAGCTTTGTTTTGAAAAGTTGATCGTTCTTCCAAACTTGTGATTCTAAATGAGAAATAACATTCCATTCTCCTCTAAGTCTGCAGTGAAGGAGAATTTCACACCCTGAGTCCAAACCACATATTATAATAATAATATTCTGCCTTAGGTGTAGAATGACTTTCATAATCCACCTCCTTGTTCACCACACAAAGACTTTTGCAAAAATAGAGTACAAAGCGATATTGTTTGATTATGTTCCCCTAAAGTGAGATGTCATTTAGTTAAGAGGGAAAATGGAAGATTGATTTAGAAAATCCATATATGTGCAAGAATAACTCAAGTTTATTCAAAATTTTTTGTACTTTTTTCTTACCTTCTTTTTTTTTCTTTTCTTCTCTATTATTTTTTTTTATGGTATTTACTGCAATTCTTGGAACTTCTAAAACCATCAGATTATGGACTGGTCATTAATAAATGCCTTCTTCTAACTGATATAGAAAAAAAGGTAAACCTTGTTTAAAAAAAAAAGGTTCCAGATTTGGTTTCTTCTGTTGCTTTGATCATCTTAACTGCTTTCCCTTGACTTTGAAAATTAATTCATTTTCTATTTCTGGGATTCTATCCTAAAACATCATCTAAATTTTAGGAAAAAGTCATGGACAAAGCTGTATCCATTAAGCAAATTTGTTTTAAATAATAAAAAATAAATCTCTCAAATTAGAAGCATTAAGTAAATTCAAATTTATTTTGCTTGAAATAACATAAAGATAATTAAACCTGATTACAAAGAACATTCAATACATGTAGGAATGCTTTGAACAGCCAATGTTAAAAAGAATAGGATGCAAAATTGCATAACTATATGATTATAATTATATAGATATTAAAAATTATAAATACGATTAAATGTTAACATATTAAGACAGTTGTTTTATCTTCTCTATATTCCAACTTTTCAATAAAATTAAAATAAATTTTAATTTAATTTTTTGGTTTAAAAGAGATCTGTCATGTAAAAGGGCCTATATTTATTCCAATTGTTCATTTGTCTTTTTAGGTATTTCTTCCTTCTTGGAAAAGAATTTGTGGGCAAAGAACATTTTTGGATTAGGCCAAGTTTCTGTTTTCTGAGCCAGTTGATAAGGGTGGGGATTTAGAAGGAGAAAGAGTTATATAATCAGAATTTTATTAAAACTGTCTGGGTTTCATAGATCGTCTGTTTGAAACATTTTATAATGGAGAAACTAAAAAGGGAAAATGCTAGAAAAATATAAGGATTTGTGGGTGGATCCAACAGACATGTTGTGAGTTTAATAAAATTTTTATAGTCATAATTATTTCAGAGGGCTCAGGATACAGCTAACAGTAGATCTATGTGGTAGAATATTGCTGTCTTTCTAACTCATTCCCCCTGGCCCCACTCTTTTCTAGTGACTTACAGCTTTTTGCAACAAAAAAGCCTGTTTCTCTGGAGACTTGAAGAGCAATGTTTATAGAACCCAGAGATAGTGCTGAAGATATTTATTAGAGCTGTCTAAGTTCCAAAGCAATATGTATCATCAATGCTGTGGAACCCCCTCTGTGCTGAGCCTCTCGTTTCTCCAGCTTCTGGGCATGAGAGCTCCTGACTGCCCACTCTGAGTCTTTCTCTGTGAGTTGTCCTCAGTGAAAGCTGCCTCAGTCAAGTTATACTCGTCCCAAGAGTTATACTCCTCACCCAATGACTGGTCAGCAGGAGGTATAAAGACCCAGTCGTTTTGCCTTAATTTGAGGACAACTCCAGTGGCCATTTCAATCCCAAAGCTTCCAATTGGATCAGCTGGGGCTTTACTGAAAATGCATCTCAGGTCAACTTCTTCCTGTTCCCATCTTGTTTCCCTCACTCCCTAGTAAACCCCCTACAGCAAATCTCTGTCTCAGAGTCTGTTTTCCAGGCAATCTATCCTAAGACAACCATCACATCAGAAGTCCACTGTAAAATGGTTCATTTCAACTGAAATTGTGTTGTTTTCAACTTTTTATTGATCATAAAATAAAAACAAATCCTTGGTTTCAGTATTATAGACCATGTCTTTCCAGCAGCAAAATTAGACAAAGAGTTGAACAACTATCAGTTGAATTTGATCAATTTAGACAATTTATCCTTCTTGAATATTTCTTTCTTTAATAGTAAGAACTCTTTACACTGATTAATTTTCTCCTTCATTTCTTTATAGAAGGTATAAGCCTATGTGATAGGAAAATTTATCCATGGGCCCTCTTTGTCTTTGCTGCTCAAAGTGTGGTGGTTGTACCAGCAGCATGGGCATCGCCTAAGAGTTTGTTAGAAATACAGAATCTCAGGCACTACTCCAAACCTGCTCGCTCAGAAGATGCATTTAACCAAGACTCTCACATGACTTGTATGCACATTAAAGTTTGACAAGCACTGAACTTCACCACCATTGTCAAATCAGCCTGCTTTTTAAGATGGGCATTTTCAGAGGGAAAACAAGCATTAGAGACAGAAGAATTCAATATGAATCCAGCTTTGCTGCCATCGTTCTGATTATCTTGGTCAAGTGAGTCTTTATTTCCTGGGCATCTATTTGCTCACCCTTAAAAATCTTTATAACAATACGGCAATGGTAACAATAGACCCTCTTGGAGCAAACAGTTGAAGACAGGATACACTGACTAAGTTATTATGAGGAAACATTGTAAGAGTTACAAAGGAGAAGTATAGCTACAGTGAGAGCTTACATTAGAGAAACTCATCTAGGTTAAAGAAGGAAGTTCTTAAAATCTCTCAAAATCTTCATGTTGCTTCCTGGTTAATGAAGGCATACAGACAAAGAAATATAAAATTCCAGCACCATGGTATGAGTGAAGTCAACATATATGCTTGTTGTGTGCATGCATAGGAGACCCTTAACCTAGACTTGATGGGGAAAGGCACATAGGATGGAGATGAGACCCTGAAACTGAGGGAGTTCTTTCAGAAGAAAAGTCATTCGCTGAGACTTACAAATTGAGTAGGATTGATTCTGATAAATGTGGAGGTTAGAGAGACACAAACAGGCATAAGAGTGTGAACTAATTCAGGGTTTTAAAAAAGATAGGTGACATAACAACACATTTTTGTGCAAGTCTAGATACTCTCCAGAGTGGCTTATTTCCCATCAGTGAATCATGGACCCTTCCAGGTTCTATTTTGTGACTCTATCATCTCAACAAGTGGGTTCCAGGGCCTCCAAGACAGGGAAGGAGAGAGCAGAAAGAATTCACAACTGATCATGAATTTCATAGTCTGGAGGTGACACACGTTACATCCACTCACAAGCCATTGACCAGAACTCATCAAAAAAACTGAACTAAAAGTATGTCATTAAAGTAGAATGGAGTACATGGATTTTTGGTGAGTTTTACTGCCTGTGACATGAAGTTCCACCACTCTTGAGACTGGACAATATTCTGTGATGGTATCCCAAGTGCAAGATCAATAGCTATGCCATTTTAAACATGGATACAATCAGAGCTTATTATGTCATTCCCTTTATAGTCCCTCAAATGCTCTAACATAGTCTCATTGGTTCAGTAACCTCTTTACTTACTATGCTTACAACATAAGTAACTAAAATTAAAATCTACTTCATTCTCATTATCACTTTTAACTTTGGTTTTTGGCTTCTTCTATGATTTCATTTGAGGTTGTTTTGGTTTTTTAAATAATTTATATTCTGGGATCAGAATGAAACCCAAAACACTGCCTCAATATTCAAATAGGTCTGAAGAAAAATAAAATCTTTTCTGGATACCACAAAGATTAAATTAATCTGCCTTTTCTTGTTTTAACTACTCTGTTTCTCTTTTTATCAGCTGCCTCTTTCTATTCCATTAGTAGTGTCTCTGTATATTTCTAAAATCCACAAATAAATTATCTAATCGATTTATTTGATCATTTTCCAATTGTAGCACCTCCTTGGGAGAAAATCGTCATACAAGGCCCCTTCATAGGTCATGACTCAGTCTATCTATGGTTGATTTGGTCAGGCACGTAGTCCTAATACAATCTGTCACAACCAGAGTTGCTAAAGGTCATATGACACTGGGTGCTTTATAACGCTTCTGACAGAAGATAGTTTTGAGTGAGGCAAAGTCTCACAGTTTCTTTCATTCCTCTCTGAAATAGCATTGTGAAGACGTTTTTTCATTAAAAAAAAAAAAAACAGAACTACAATTGTTATTTTTAGCCTACTGTTGGCTTAGTATTCTAGAGAGTAGGAAAATATTGAACCGTAAGTTTAGCCACCCATGGCATAGCAAACACATGAATGCTTCAAGACAAAGAAAAACATGGAACAAACACATCTCCTAGCCATTCTATCTCTGTCGTGCATAGAATTTTTTTAATGGTACCGACAGGCTTCTACAGATTTTCACTGTTTGTTGTAGTATTGGATTGTGTTAATTTACATTTTGAATTGTTATAGAAATGGTACAGTTACCATGACAAAAATGCAAACTGAGTTGTTCTCTTAAACATATAGGATACCCAGTGAGCACAGCCGAAAACTACGATATTTGTAAATTTAAGCAAGAAGAGAGAACAGATCAATTTTGAGCAAAGGGCATGACTAATCTATAAGTAACCTTTATACTATGGAGAGTTATGTAAAATATTAAAAGATTTTTTAAAGGGTAAAAAAGAATTGAAACAGAAACTAAAATGTATCTCTTAAATTCAGTTTTCCATAAACATAAAAAAGACACATTAAAAAAGAAGACTCATCAATTAATTGGTAAACATATTTACTTCTGACACTTCAGCACGGTGTTAGTTGTGATATAGGGAGGGGATATTGGAAGCAACCTGAGTCCATCGCTGGGAGAATAGATATGTCAAATATGCTGGATGTACAATATGGAGCATCATGTGGCAATTAGAAACAACAGATAAGATGTGGTCATAGCAACATGGATGGATGAAAGAAAGAAAAAGAAAGAAAGAAAGAATTCTAGAAAGAAAGAAAGAAAGAAAGAAAGAAAGAAAGAAAGAAAGAAAGAAAGAAAGAAAGAAAGAAAGGAGGAAAGAAAGAAAGAAAGGAGGAAAGAAAACAGAAAGAGATATACTTCAGCTGATGTCATTTACATGAATTAAAAATACGTCTATACAAAATAATAAAACACAATATGAAACAAAAGTTGCACATCAAAGTAGTTGCCTATGGTAAGAGTACTAACATTTTCAGTTAAATATCCGGGGGACACAAAATTTTGCCGAGTCGCATTCAGACTATCCCATGTGCCATTTTCAATGGCCCATACCATGGAAGGTAAGATTCCTAAACTAGGGTTCTAGGACTCCTTTCATTCTGGCAGCCTCTGCTCTGAGGGTGAATGGGTTGCATAGAGATTAAAAGGGATTACAATTGAAACAAACAAGTAAGAGATAATCTCTGTACTGAATTATGCTAATTTGTCTTCAGGGAACTAGGAGTATGATTAAATAGCATCTGAGATGAGAGGGGGGGGGAGAGAGAAGAGAGAAAGAGAGAGTATGAGAGAGAGCACTTTCTGGTCATGACAACATAGACTATATTCTCAGTTTCTGTGGGATTTTTCGATTTCTCCATAATAATAGCTCAGCCGACCAACAGCAGTTCAAGAGAATGTAGACCCAAACACCTAGGAAAAATACTACAGTTAAGAATCAAGACTTAGCAGCCTTTCAATTAGTTGCTTAACCCCCAGCAAAAATCAATCGAAAAGCAGTAGACTCGAAACTGCATAGCTATGTGGATTAATCATCAACAGTACATCCATCACTTGGTTAGGTTTGGGATTTTGTGAGGCACAAATATTATGTTCCAACAAGTAGGATGTGACAAGTAAGCAGGAAAATAAAAGGCAGTCATGGTACTGAGTATTTCAGGTGATCAAAAGTCAAGTCCCAAACCTCTACACAATTGAAATTGATTGGAGAGTATTCACTTTGATAAAGTTTTGGGGCACTAGGTGCCAGTGAGCAACTTTTCTACAATAGCTAAGGCAAAGTTAGAAGGACCTAAGTAATAGGAAATAGCCAAGACTGATTTGGAAGCTTCCAATCACAGGAGGACTATGGCCAGGTGGGGGATTGGCTTATGAAGGCCATCTCTCCCTGACATGATTTATCAAGAGGCCAATGAACTCACTAACAAAATTTTACACAATAGCACACTGAACAGGTTACATGGTTTTCCAGAGGAGATGCATACAGGGTGAGAAATAGAAACAACATTTTAAGATTTAGGAAAGAAATCACAGCCTTCCTGCAGTCTCATGTTTAACATTTAATCTCTAAATTATTACAACCAGAGAAACCAGCATTTTCATTCCTGCAGAATGAGCGACACATCATTTAATGTTCCTCTCCCCTCCTGGGAATGTACTTTTCCCAAGAGCCCAATCAAAGAAGGCTTGTCTGGTCATATCTCTGGAAAGAGAACATTGATTATGCCTGCTTTGATGTGTGCTACCTTCCTACAGTGAAGCTAGAAAAATTATTTAAAATAAAATTTAGAAGTGAAACAAAGACCATGCCTCAATACAGTCTCAATGAAATAATTCTGTTTTGGCAACATTTTTTCTCCTCCTACAGCCAGAGGTGATATTCAACATATAAAACAACCAGTGTGCCACAGGCACAGCTAATCAAACTGCCAAAAAAATCAGCTGCAGTCATACCGACGCCCACTGGCCCAACACAGCCTAAAGCCTTACTAGGGTAACCTCCCAATACTAGAGACCATTTTTCTACTTTGCATGGGGATAAGTCCAAAAAGGTACTTTTCATCTGTCGAAATTATCTCAACAATGTGCTGAAGGTCCCTGGAGTCTCTATGTAGTTTCATATTCCAGAGATCCCCAAGCCCCTGCCCACCATTCGATATCCCACTCAGACTCAATATGCACAATGCCCATGCAGTTTCTCACAGGACATAAACCGGACTCATACACTTATGAGCCTTCATTCCACTGATGGCAGAAGCAAATCTAGATCTTTGTACTTTAAAGTAACTTAGACCTTTTCCTTTTCAACTTTAATCTCTTTGGACAGTTCAATTCCAGGTTTTCCCTAACAACCTTCTCCTACCCCTAAGGGGCTTGTGAATTGTCCTGTTACAGAGAAAGGATGTCAGGATCTTGCTTGGGATCTGAGCAGCAGCGAGCCTTTCACTGCCCTGAAGTGTGCTATGCTGACATCTTTTGTCTGATTCCTTAGCATGGAGGAGGTGGCTTTCAGGTAGATCGGTCTTCTCAGCTCAGCCTCAAGCTTTCACCTAAGCAATAACACAATGCACAGCTGACATTCTGAGATTTAGCCACATCTACCACTGGCCCCTGCTTTGGGCTAGCCAACCCATGGTTTCCAATTTAAGCCATGACAGCCTTCTGGAAGGCGTGCTGTTTTCTAATCCTCGAGATTCTCTGGAATTTTCCTGGCTCTCCTTTCTGGATTTAAAGGAGACGTGGGTCTGGGCTAGCGCAGGCCTGGCTATTTCCTATACCTAACACTATAACTTCTGCTCCACTGAGGATACCCCTTTTGAGGCAATTATCTCCATCCAGAGTTCTGGGCAAGATGTGAAAATTAAGTTCCCTCTAGTCAATGATTTCTCAAATTGTCCAGAGTCTCAACCCGACCCAGGCCCAGGAACCAGCCCCTACTCAGGTCTCAGGCATTTTGCTATCCTCTCACTCTTTCCCTCCAGGCCCCTCCCCAACAGTTTTTTTCTTTCCATTATATTGGCAAATTATCTTTGTGTTACACTTTTTATATTCTGTATTCTGTGGCTTAAAGTAAATCTTTCTTCCTTCAGTCATCTAACTTGTTAATATTTTAAGGATACAGTTAATATTTAAATCAAAGCTTCTGACTTCTCTTTCAACAGACCTACAACATGTTGCAAGTGAATGCCTTAGCTTTTCAAAACCATTGTCTCTGAAACTAGCTTCAATATGTTTTGGAATTCAAAAATTGAACACTGTCTTCTTTGTTCTTGGTTAGGTTCTGCCCTCCTCCTAAAATAATGGATGTCATGACTCAACAGATGGGACTACAGAGCCAATGAGCTAATGAGAATTAAAAATACAGAAGATAAAGTTTCAAAATCATGCCTTCTCAATCCCAATTTTTCAAGAAGAAATTAATTCCAAAAGATGGGTTAACAAAATGGAATTAGGTACATCTGTTGTCTAAGGTACCTTTGCTATCTTGTGGCTGAGAGTAAGTTGCAGGAAGTTAAAAGCAGAAACATTCACAAACAGGTGAGGTTGTATCATCACCCTGACTCACAGGGTGAGAGAATATTCCAACTTCAACAAAAAGAAGGCTTTGTCACTGTCTTCAGTAAGCAAGATTGTTCTGGGGAGAGGTGAGGGGAAGGACAACTGGAAAGTCTGACATAAATGAGAGATGTCATTAAAAAAAAAAAAAAAAAAACAGCTTCTATATGATTGTCCATAACTAAACATCTAAAATTACTTAGTTGTAATTTTCAATATCAACCTTAGATATTAAGAACTGTAAGAACCATTGCTCTATTTCTCCACATTAATGAAGTGCTTTCTTGTCTGTTACCTTATTGGATTCTCTTTGTGAAAATTATAGGAACTCATTTCTACTTGAAGAACCTGAAGTTCACTGACTTTCTTAAGCTGAACAGTGGTAGTGATAGAAGCATATTCAGACCTCCACACTCCACACCAGAAGGCTACTTACACCTTTCATTCTCAAAAGCATTGCTCCTTAATTTTCTTCTTTTCTTAAAATCACTCCTAATTTTTATCCTATGTTTTATGATTATTTGCTTATGATGTTTATTCTTTCCCAATATTAATGGACTGCAATTACATTAATTCATTCAGGATCCTCCTGGCATTGTGTATGACATGGCTTGGTTACCCTGAATAGCAAGTCATAAAGTTAGCCAACCTTTATGTTGGATCCATCCTCTGAAAACATTTCTAATTTTAAAAAAGTTTGCAATCTTTATGAGATGCCTCATAGTGTCTGCCAATTTATTAGCCATTGTTTATTCCTTAAAAATGATTTCTCCTTTGTCATTTTTCCAACTCCCACTCAAATTGTCTAATGTCTCAAGGCTTCCATTGTCCAGGTTATTCCACCTAAAACACTCCTTTTTAAAGAATGCCATATGTATGGGTTAGATCTCACCACTCATCTTCTTAGAAAAATATCATGTCAGCTATTTTAACTTAGCAAATTGAAAGTAACGTATCTATAATAATTAAGTTCTGCTACATAATAACCCCAAAATGTAAGAATTAGTTCACAATTCTGCAGGTCAACAATTTGAGCTGCGCATAGCTGTGCAGTTCTGGTCTTGGCTGTGTTCAGTCAATGTACCTGTGGTCAGCTGGCAGGTCAGCTGGGAACCAGTTGATCTAGGATGACCTCAGTTGGAATAGTAGCTGTCTAGACTTGTTCACAATACCTTTGAGTAAAGTTTCAATAGAGCAAAGAGAAGATACAGGCTTGGAACTGGCACACCATCATTTCTGTCACATTCCACTGACCAAAGCAAATGCTAAGGCCAGGCAACATTCAAGGATTGAGTAAAAAGGTTCTGTCTCTTGATGGGAGATGCTATAAATCACATTGCAAGAATGAGTTGATTTTTGTATCAATCTACCAAAGTGTGTATGGTTAAAAGTGGTCAAACAATAAACTTTATTAAATTTATGACCTTACTAAATGATCTAATCTGCTAGGTTCCCTTATGTGAATATACATTTAACCATTCCCCGATTATCGTATATATTTGACAAAAGGAAACAATTATTAAATTAAAAAGAATTTAACTCCATTAAGTTTGTCAAACATTACTCAGGTATCTAATGGTAGGCACTGAGTTAGTCATGAAACTATATAGGCAAATGAGAAAATCGACATTAAGAAACTCAGTCTAGTAGAGGAAATAAGTAAATACATGCAATGATAGATATAAAGGGCACTATGGGTTTACTAAGGAAGGGTACATCACTATGAGAAATTTTCCTGGAGAAGGTTATGGAATGTCAGGTATCAGAAAATTCCAGAAGAATGAAAACTATCATATTCTATGTGTCTGGACAGATAACACTGAATCCATAGCTCCTAGCTTTGTCAGAAGGTCAAGAAATTGCTTCACTGACAGACCTGGGTTACCATGAATAACATGTTCAAATGAGTGACTATCAGTAAGGTAGAGTTGATTGGTTCAGCCCACCAATCCCCTTCTATTACCTGCCATGTAATGATCCTGTAAACCTTTGTTCTCTGCCAAAATCTCATATAGTCAATATTGTTTTCTGTCTCCCCAGCACTTTTCACACTTGAAATATGCTTAACAACCATACTTCTCTATTTTTAGCGTTTAGAATCTTAACGCTATTTAATCCTCAATACTGAGATGTGACTTCCACTTCAGTTGCCCCAGCAGTTAAGTAGACATCCTACTTTTGTAGTCCAATACCAGACATATATTCATTCATACAATAATGATTATCAAAGACTGGCTCTGTGCTGGAACTACAATATAATGGTAAATAATGTAAGGAGAGACATATTAAAGCAGGAATTACACAAGTGATTTTCAATGTTTAAATATCCAATAAAAATATACAAAGTGGTATGAGAACAAACAAAAAACACTTTAATTCCCAGATAGGGAATTGGAGGGATCCAGGGGATGTGTCCTAAGCTAAGGACACAGTGTCTGCCAGGACTGGGTATGAAGGAGCCTGGCGTGTCGGAGAAGCAGAAAGGTGGTCAGTGTGGCTGGAGCTGAATAGAGGAGAATGACAGGCTGGAGGGGCAGAAAATGCCAGTCTTCAGGAAAGGAATCCACCACCCCACATAAAGTTGATTTTCCCAAAACCATGCCAAAGTTAGAATGAATGTGACTTCAAAATTAACCCAAATTCAACAATTTTCTATTTGCTTGCAGTTTATCATTAAGGAGAATCTAACTTCTTAATCCACAGGTTCACCTTCAATTCTGTCTAATTCTGGTTTCTTTGATATTTTCTGATAACAAAGCAGAGTTAACTTAGATCCAGCCAGTCAGGAACTAAGTTGAGTTACTAGGATATAAAATGTTTCACAGGATGCTAGGGACTGAAACATCTCCCAGGGCACAGAATACAGGGTGGTAGAGATACACATCTAGAATCTGGTTCACTTGTCTTCCTCTCTTTTGGAGGATGTTCAAGCTAAAAAATATGCCCTACCTCTTTAACCATAGACTCTTTCAGGAGTTTAGGCTGACCCCAGGCATTCTAGAGGTTTTCCCAGTCCCCTTTTCTGTTTTACTCTCCAAAGTCTTTCTTTATCATTAATATTCTGTTTTAAATTCTTTTGAAATTGGAACTAAGAGCAAATGTACTTCGTATGCAAATACTTGGCTGTTTCTATGTGCAAAATGTAGTTGAAAAAGTTACAAAATAAAAAGGAAGTCTTAAAAACACAAACATTGTGCACACATTGGTGGAGAATGTGTTCTGACTGTGAGTTTGAGGATGCTGGGAAGTCGCTGACGGATCACAAATCTGGAAGGGAGAAGGGAGATTAAACTACTTATTTCTGTGAGGCTTATTTGAATACACTGAGATTCTCCTCTCCTCTTTTTTTTCTATATTCTATTTAGCTGAAGAATTAACATGCAACTGTTTTCCTTTGCTCCCATCTCTCCTCTGTTGTCCCTTCCCCCAAACCTGCAGTACAGCCGCTCTATTTTAGACTCATGGCCATTGCAAATTTTCTCATTATAACACGTAATTTAACCCTTTATAGAATTCAGCATCATTTTTCCTATACTTACTCAGCATGTGTTACTTTGGTCCACCCTGTTCAATTCATCTGAGTTGAAAGAAAGACTATGTGAAATTTGAGGTCAATAGTTTCTGAATCACTCCTTTTCCAAGTAAGTTACTTTACCCAGGAGTATGAGGCCCTTTGACATCAGTTTTCAGAGTTGAAAATGTAATGTCAAATTAAAACACTTTATATTTTAAGAGCTCACTTCCTACCATGGTTTCTGTTATCTTAAAACTTCAGCTAAAAATTTCTTGGAAGTGACTGAGTTTTCTCAGTCCCCTGGGAAGCTACCGTGAATGACTTTTCACAATGCCTATTCTGAGTCGCCAAATTCACTTTTTGCAATCAAGGTGTTATATGCTTAAAGGCATTCAAATTGAAAGAACAAATGAAAATTCTAAAGGGAAAGTTTTCCGATAAATAAATAGAGAAAGCTTAACTTAAGAGCTAATAAAGTGAAAACAAAGCTTAGAGTATCAATCTCACCATAAACAGTGGGACCCTAAGCAAGCTACTCCGGTGTCCCATTCTATAGCAGGGACTTCATGACATTTTTTCAGAGATGAAATGAATTAACACATGTAATTGATCTCTTAGCTTTAGCTTTCCTAGTGTCTAACTAGCCAGCACAGTAAGACAGGGAGTAACTCATGTTCTGTTTTTCAAATGAACTAATGGAGATTCATTGATTTACGCAGTCAATTATAAATGTGGTCAACAGCCAAATAGGCAAGTTACTTGAAAAAAAAAATCCTCAGGTCACTGTAACAGCAATTAGCAAGTATTGTGGGGAGAAGGAGGGGAAGAGGAAAAAGGGGGAGGTAAAAGGCCTGATGAGGCAAATTGCCTTTAATTATCCTTAAACATTTTCTCCTCTTCTTTTGATGCCACAAGACCCCCTGCAGTTTCAAAATAAAATAAGCCTGAGTTTTGTTTTTGCTCTTTTAAATAGGAACATAATAGCCACTGTGGAAACATGTTCTTAATCAAAGGTATTAAACTCCTGGCTGCTCTCCTTCATTTGAAATTGCCTGGGTTTGTTATTATCAAGGGGAAGTCTACTCACCATTTAGCTCCCTTCTTAGTAAATTAAAATATTAATTACAAAATACGTTATTTTTATCTTATATCTTAAGCTATCATTTATTGTGTCTGGGAAAAAAAATAGAGGACTCATTTTGTGCTGAAGTAATTTGAAGTAATTTTCCTAACAAAGCATTTATAGTTACTTTCTAGTTCCTGGAAATCAAATCAGTACATGAAATGTGGCATTTTGAGAGCCATCTAAATAAATTAGACAGCAACTTCATTCTTTTTTTTTTTTTTTTTTTTTGTCTCAGAGATAAGTGTATAATTACAGTTGCCATGTCCACGCTTGGAGGACATGCGACCACTCAGACGAGGCCCTTTGCTGCAGTCAGTGTCAGGCAGAGCTTGAGAGGAAAGAAAGAATGTTTCCTTTTCATTGCCACTGAACAATATAGTAATCTATCTTATGCCCATAGACAAAAATGGTCAATCTCTGGGAAAGAGGCAAATAAAGTAGCAGAATAGACATTAGCGCCAACTAAACCCTCATGTTTGCCTCTTCAAAGACTTATATTACTGGTAAGATATTGAAGTGACAGATGGTAGTCTTAAGAAAACACAAGCCAATGGCCAGCAAACCCAGAAAGTATATGCAGATTACCTGGTCCCGCAGTGCCTGAAATTATTACAAAGTAAACCAAGCTGGGGGTCTCTTTTACAGGTGAGAGTTACATATAGCAATTGTGCACTGGGAGGAGGGGATATTTAGAGAGGGTCTAAAAGCCACCAACATCCTTGCAAAATATTTTCTCCTTTTTCTACTACTTGCACAGTTCCTGAAATTAGATTTTTTCCCCCTTACATCTGGGATGATGTCCAGTGTAAGTGGTTACAATTTAATTTTAGAAACAGCTAGAGAGATAAAACTTTACAGGTGATACCATTTATTAAATGCCCACTATGTACTTCACATGCATTATTTTATTAAATTATTATAATAATCTTATGATGTAGACAGTTTTTATAACACCACATTACTCAAGTGAAAACTTAAGCTTAGAAAGATTAAGTAACTTGAACAATTGGGAGGTGATAAAGGGAAGAGCCAAATCCAGGTGTCTGATTACAAAGCCCTTGCTCTTACTATACCTGTTGGCTTCTATCTGATAGTATGTGTTAGGGTATGAGGAACAGAGTGCGAGGGCACTGAAAACAGAGAGAGTTCAAAGAAGGGAGGTGAAGGAGCATCAGAGAGAAGGGAGAATCAGCCCTAGAGGTGCCGATTCATAGAAGGAAGAAATCGTCTTTGCCAGACTGCCAGATGGAAGCATTAATGCTTGGCCTGCTCATCCTGCCCACTAACCATCATCCAAACCAGCCTGCTTTGCACTGCTTTGTGCACATGTCCCACTGAATTGCACAAAACCCACAGTCCCTTTGGGTGAGCAAAGCAATATCAATTATTTCACGAACACTTTTCTATGTCCTTGGTGAATGTTAGTCGTATGCTCCTCCTTTCTGAAGGGGGCAGGCTCACCGGGGTAACACATCAAAGATATTGGGAAGCAGGAGAGTGAAGGAGAGTGAAGGGTAGTGGAGCAAGACTTGCCTCCACTGCCCATCTGCGTAGCTATGGGCAAGTGACTTCTCTGTGCTTCAGATTCTTCATCAGAAATATAGAGTCAATAATGATGTCTCCTTCATAGGACTGCAGATAGAAAACGTCGAATAGATGTTAGCTATTGATTGTAGTAAGAAATAAACCATCAATTGATTTAACTGGGCAGCATAGCGTTTCTCAAAGGTGTGCTGTAAAACAATTCCTGAGCCAAATGAGTTTGAAAAACATAGACTACTTGACCTGTTTTTGCAAATGCACCACATAACAGTGTATAAAAGACTCCCGTCAAATTGCACTCAAAAAATCTATTTTACTATGTTTAACATGTTCATTCTATGAGGAATCACCTGAGGGATTCATAGTCCAAAGAATTCCCTACGGAAATATAAAATAGGACAAAGTAATGTGAACAAAAGTGCATTTAACTACATTGGTTCTACTGTACCTGTTACAGATTTGTACTTTGTTAAAACAAAACCTATATATTATATTAAAAAAAAAAAAACTGAGCTGGCCACTGAGAACAATCTTGAACAAATTGCTCAATTCTTAAGTCTAGTTTCTACATCCATGTTTATGGGTCTTATTCATCTCAGAGCTCAAACCTTTGCTGGTGTCCAGAATATTTGTAGAATGAAAGAATGAAGGCTCAGCTTGGAACTAGAGAGCAAAAAATGGTAGATCCAGTGAAAACTTATCACCAACTCAATTCCTTCTCATAAACTTTTGCTCAGTCAATGCAAATCCTTCCGGAAGCAGACACTAAAAGTGCATTAGGAGTGTAAGAGGTTAAGAGAGAGGTATTTGCCTTTGAAAGAAAAGGGGGTGGGAAGATTAAGCAAGGAGAGTCTCAGACCACAATGCATATCTGATACTCAGCCAGCCTAATGGGGCACTCCAGAGCAAAGACTGCCATTTAGAAGCGTCCTGCAAACAGCAGAAATAGTAAAGCCCTAGTTCCCAAACTGTTCTGTTTTTATTTGGGGACTGCCCAGAAGAGTGTGCATTGGTTCAAATGCCACAGAAGCAGTTCCCTAAAATAGAGTATCAGCTAACTCTTCACTCACAGCTGAATGGGAAGTTAGTTTGTTTTTGTTTGTTCGCTTGTTTGTTTGTTTTTTAGGCAAGATCCAACCGTGCACCTGCAGTTGCCACAGTGAACCTCTTCTGTGTGCCTAACTCAGTAGTACGTTCAGAGATAAGCAATGCTTAAGTTTTATACTATACTGCAGCATAATAGAAAAATAAACCTTTTGTTTAAATTAGTCTAGTGAAGCAGTAAGTAGACAGTTCTCTTAAAAAAGACAAATTGACTATGGGGTGATTAACAATTTGTGCTATGGACAAAGGAGAAGATGGTAGGTTTGTAGACACATGTATTTGCCATCCTGGTCTACTTCATTCCTCTGCCAACTCAAATCTCCCTCAAGGTATAGCTGAAGTGTTATATTTTCCATAATTTTCTTGAAGATAGTTAAGTCCTCGCTTAACATTGTAGATAGGTTCTTGGAAACAGAAACTTTAAAGTAAACGACATATAACAAATCCAATTTTACCATTGGCTAATTGACATAATCAAGAGTTAAGTTCCTATGTCATAGTTCTAGTAACAAAAACATCACAGACCCAAATACTTCTAATACTAGGCACTGAGATAAATGTGAGCTATACGTACATTTAAGAAAGATATTTTTTTCCCAACCATTTATTTCAGTTAAGGGTCACAAGTTGCTGGAACCTCTCCCGGAAACTCAGGGTACAAGGTGAGACCCACTCTAACAGGATGCCCTTCTGTTGCAGGCCACATTCACACCTCACCCGCATTCACTCAGACTGAGACAATGTAGACACACCAATTCACCTCATGTGCACATCTTTGGGATGTGGGAGAAAATGAGAGTCCCTGGAGAAAACCCACACAGATGAGGGGCAAAAGCGCAGACTCCACTCAGTGGCTCCAGCTGGAAATCAATGACCTTTTTTCTCATCAACACTAGGACAAAACGACATTGAACAAAATGACGTCATTCAAGAACTTGCTGTACTTCTGTCCATTTAATGTTGTCACAACCAGCTACAGCATGTATGACTTTCTTAAAATTTATTCCAGAATTTACATTTCCTATATTATTATTCTACAGTTGTTTCCTTCTCTTACAGCTAGTCTTAATAAACAAACTATAAGTTTGACATCAGGGACAATGTCTCATATATCCATACCCTATTCTTTTTGAGTGACCCCACATCGCTTAACACACTGTAGAGAAATTAGTAATTGGTCAATGTCTGCATTTGAATATATGGTAGAGTGAATAGACTCATGGTTTCAGAAACCATGAGGAAATGGTTTCTGATTCAGAGAAAGAATCAGAAAACTTGTTACAGGAATCCAAGTGTATTATTCTAGAGTTGCTTCTGCTACTTTCTTCTGAAATTCATGCAGATAATAGAGGGTAGTCTCAAATTCTATTTTCTCTGTCAAAATCCTCCAGGGACTGGTATAGTCAACTCTAGTTCCCTTAAACTCACCAATTCTGCTATTTTTGTTTCCTTCCAGCCTCTCTCCAAGGATCAGCTTTTCACTTAATTCTCTATAGAAAGAAACAAAATGGATCAGAAAAAAAAAAAAAAAAAGTTGGGATGAATCCTATTTTTTCCTATTATGCGGTTTGCCTTCTATATATCTGGCCTTATTTACTAGAGTGGGGGGAAAGGATATTTTCTTTTAAATTTACTGAAGTTATTTCTGTTCATTTAAAATATTTTACCTCTTTTTTTTTTAATTTTAGCTAATATTCTCAGTTTGCTAGTTCATAATATTCACAACATTTAAAGTAAATAATAGCTTTTCAGGAAAATCTCTTTAAACCCCATTCTAAAAATTAGTCCTCATCACATCCCCTATATTTACAGGGTCACAATTGCCATCCTTACTTTAAAGCTCACTTAAAAGAGCCGCAGAAGGTAAGTGATTTGCTGAAGGTCACAGTTAATCCAGGGTAAGTCAGGAATAGAAGCCAGCTGTTTGGACTAGCTGCCCCATGCTCTAATCACCTCAACAACATCCATTCCTACACACCCCTTTATTACAGAGACACTTGTCCCAGAGTCCAGTCCAATTCATCTTCTAAAAATGAGCTGTGGACACAAACCACCCCCTCTCACTTCTCAAATTTGATTGCTATTTGCTAAAGCCAAGTATAGCCATTCCGTCATTTTCAGATCAAATAATCTGTTTAATAAACTAAATGGCTGTTTTTCTTATTTAATATGAAATATCACTGTAAATGATAAACATTTTGCAAAATCACAAGTGATTCTTACCCTCTGCTTTGTACCTCCTTGCTCTGAGTTCAGTGAGTACTCTCTATGTGCTAAGCACTATGCTAACTTTTAGGAATACAAAACACAGTCCTTGGCTTCAAGAAGTTTACCATTTATTGTGGAAGACAAACAATTAAGCAGGCAAGACAGTATATAAATCCCATTATGGGGGGAAATACCAAACATTAAAGAAGTCCACAGAAAGGGTATTTCATCTCAACTTGGTGAATCACATAGTCTGCTTAAACACTGAGTTCTCAGAAAAAAATACTATCCAGGTGTTATGGGTTGATCTGTATCCCACTAAAATTTAGATAGATAGATGATGATGATGATAGATAGATAGATGATAGATAGATAGATAGATAGATAGATAGATAGATAGATAGATAGATGGATGATAGATAGGATATTAAAGTTCAAACTCCCAACACCTCAAAATTTGAACCTATTTGTAATAGAGTCTTTACAGAGATAATCAAGTTCAAATGAGATCATTAAGGTGGACTCATCCAGTGTGACTGATATCTTTATAAAAATGGAAAATTTGGGCACAGAGACAGACTAATAGTGAGGGAAGATGATGTAAAGATACACTAAGAGAATGCCATGTGACGATGGAGAATTGGAGTGATACATCTATAACCAAGGAACACCAAAGACTGCCAACAAACCACCAGAGTAGAGGCAGAGAATACCTCTGCAGATTTCAGAGGAAACAGGGTCCTGCCAAAATATTGATCTCAGAATCTAACCTCCAGAACTATGAGACAATACATTTCTGTTTTTTAAAGCCACTAAAATTGCAGTACTTGCAGGACAAAAATAAAACAAAGGCACATTCTAGGTAAGGAAAATGGAGAGGCGAATGCCTGGAGATAAGACGTACCCCATGGCTGGTGTGAGTTCAGTAGAGACTCCCTGAGAGTGGTGACAGGGAGCTGCTGGGAAGTGGAATGTGACAGGAATCAGAGACCAGTTCTTGAGTACTCTGTATAAATATTTAGTCTACCCTTTGCTGTCATGGAACCTATAAACTCCAGAGTGTTTCTCCTATGGAGGAAAAAGTTTCTGGATATTGTATATTCTGCACATCTGCCGATAGCTTTAAAACCTGCATTTCCTCTCCAGTCAGCAGCTTGAAACATCAAAGCTTCTGTTTCAGCACCATGTCAAAACTCAGGAAGCTTCGAAGTTCATCCAGACACCCAGCTCTTGCTGAAAGAAGACACTGGGACTCTGGAGAAAAGCAATGAACTGTCTCAAGATTCCCTCTGAAAATAAATATCTGATAAGTGGACCTTTATTTGCATCCTGGAATGTCTTTTCCTCTTCCAGGTCTATTCCAGCCAAAAATACAAGGCACTATGTCAATTTCATCTGAAAGAGGGCAATAACCCACCTTGGGCCACAGGCAACCCCATTGCCTTCTGCTCTGTGAAGAGACATCTGAGGCCATCATCCTGGACCATGCAAACATGTGGTGCTTTTGGGATGGGCTAAAATTAGCAGCTTGATTCCTCTTTGAAATATCCCCACACTAAAGAAGGCATTTTAGCAGACTTCCCATCAAATCAAGTTTTATGTATTTCTTGCCAGACACTTGAATACAGAAAAGCTCATATGATCCACTGAATTGGGAAGTCTGGTCAGCGAGGCAAGGCTTCAAAGTGGCACAGCTCAACAGAACTGAGAAAAGGAATGGAAAGGAGGAGACGCCCTTCAGGAAGGTGTGTGAACAGTCAAGGACTTCCTTTTTGCCTTTGATGTGGATGGCTGTCACTTTAATGAGAGGAGCTGCCTTGTGGAAACACAACAGAGAAAGCATGCCAATAAAAAATCAAATGCTCGTATTTTACAGTTTGGTAAAGAGTCTGTGTTTAGAGGGAAAGTGTCACATTTCAACTCTTTTATGGAGATTAAAATCTCATTTGAGAGTTTGAGGCTACAAGGGAAAGGGGTAGAGGCAGAAAATTGAGTTTTCCTCTTCTGTCTACACATACTCAGTTTGAATTGACGGTTTTTAGTTGTAGTTGGTTTTGTTTGCTTTGCTTCTCTGCATTAAAGCTAAAAAAATTTGAATGTGGTTTTATTGCTAGGTGCAGCACCCAATTGTACAACATCCAAACAGTATAGGGTTTTATTTTAGTACTACATTAAATTTTTGCTCGTAGTAATCTGTGTTTATGTGTACTAATACCCATGAATGAGATTTTTTCCCTCCTTCTTCTCATGAGATTTTGTCCATAATTTAGTGAAAAACTTACCTACCCTGCTTTATTTTAACTTAGTGTCAAATCTCCCCACCCCACCCCCCGCCCAAGTAACAACTGCATCTTAATCATCTTTGAATCTCCAGCTCCACAGAGTAAACATATCATTAATTTTTCTCCTAAATAATGAATAGTCTACATCTTGGACAATCACAAAACTGCAGAGCCAAATTTGCCATGTCAGCTCATCATGGCTTGAATTGTACCAAATTCCTGAACGTGATTGCTGAGAACTTAAAGAGGCACTGGTATGGCCGCCCAGAGAACACTCTTCTATCACCCATTCCACAGGCATTCCAACCTTTTGTTCTTCTGAAGGTTTTCCTCATGTAAAACTATTTCTTAGAACACGGAAAATAACTAATTAGGTAAGCAGCTTAGAAGATGTTATTTTAAAATATAGGAGCTGCAACCATATAGAATTCTGTATCATGAAGATGTTTATGTATGCAGTTTAATACTGCATTTGTATAAACTGTGCATGCTAAACATAATTTTTACTCTTTATTTAAACTTGTTCTTTGCAAAATGCAATAAACTCTTTTATAATTACAGTAGCTTGCCTTATAATAGTTTGTCTTAGGAATTCAAAGCCTTTAATTGGCTTTCTCATCTACCATTTAACACTTTTATCATCTCAGAGGGTGAGAGGCAAGGCATTGTCTTCATTTGCTTGTGGAGAAAAGAGAGTATGAGTCAATGACCAAGTTTAAAAAGCACTGCTCTGGAATCACTCTGGGGTGAATACAGCTGATTTCAGCACAAGACTGGTCCATCTTGGCTTTCATACAAAAAGGGTTTTATTATGGAAGTAGAGCAATACCTCTATTAATGAAAAAGCTATGTTCAAATAGCACACTTTGTTGTCAGAATCTTTGTGATCAGAGTTTGAAACATTGGAGGCATTAGCGATACATTCTAGTTTGTTAGCAGGGGAGCCAATTATGGTTTGATCATTCATCAATACTAACTGAAATAATAACACATGTTTTTTAAAATAAAATGAATATTCAGAGAGTCTCATGATGAGAGGAGGGGTGAATTTCAGTTTATGGGAAGTCTGAAAATAGAAAAATTATCAGATAGGCTTCCAAGTGTTGGAGGAAATACACATAAGAAGTGTGTATGTGTGTGTGTGTGTGTGTGTGTGTGTGTATCTATATCTATATCTATCTATAACTATATCTATATTCCAATTTCTTTATCTCAAGACCTACAGCTTCAACCCAGAATCTGGAAATAAGTCACCCAGAAAAAAATGAGAACTAAGCCTTCTCATTTTTTCTTATGAGTTAATAAGTCCAGTTACTCAACAGAGACAATGTGAGACAGTGAAAAGAAGACAAGTTTGGGAGCCAAACAAACCAGAATGAGAATCTCACTAGCTGTGTAAATTTGGTCAAATTACCTCACTCACTGGAACTTTATTAAAATAAAGACAATATTATTTACCTTACCAGATGTTTTGAAGATTTAAGATTATGAAGGTAAAGCACTTAACATGATGCCAGGCTAATACCAAGTGTTCAATAGAAGGGAGCTATTATTTTAGCTAAAATATTAAATTACATTTACCATTAGTTCAGACTTGTGAAAAATGAGATTCAGTAATATTCATGCCCAAGAGCAATTTGTCCCCTATTAAAAGAATTTTAAATGTCAGCAAACAAGAGGAGAGAAAGTCCTCTTTTTATGTAGCAGAAAAATATATGTAAAGGGTAAGTGACTAAAAGATTAAAACTACATTAAAACTTAATAAATCAATCTATCACCAAGTGTAAATCACTGAAACTTGATTCTTTCCATTTTTTTTGTTATTTTATCAGGGAAGGGAAAGGGTGGTAAAAGCATGGAAATAGAAGTTAGGAAGAAAGAAATAACAATCAGAGAAAGAGAACCAAAAAGAAGAGAATGAGTATACTTAAACTGAATTTAAATAATTAAAAGATAAATTTAGAAGGAAAAAAATATGGGAGGTAGCAATTGTTTATAATATTATAAAGACCACATTCCAGTTTATTAAGTTTTCCTGATTAAAACAAGCATGATGCTAGATAAAATATAAAAAAAAAATTTAAAATATATTACTAAACAGGCATGCTATTAAGGAATCCATGGAACTAAAAACAAAGTAATAGGACCCGGGAGTAAAATGTATTCCAAATTTTGCCTTTGTCCCCAAGTTTCTGAGAAGCTTAGAAATTTTGGGATGCATCCTTAACAGGTGTAGTGTGAGTAACAGACAAGAGATAAAATCAGAGGTGGATCAAGGTAAAATGTCTAGTGGAAGATGCCTGCATTGAATCTCAAAGATCTATATCCTCAGCATAAGAGTAAACAAAATAAAATAAATATGCCTTTATATTAGTAGTTAGCAAAGAGAATTTCTTGTCATCATCTTGGTTCTGTTGGATGAAATCAGAAATTTCTCCTGACAGTTTGTAAATTCAACTGGCTCACATAGAGGTTAGTGATTCAAATTTGCTTTACTCATGTAAGCACAAAATTAAAAATGGTTAATTTAACCTAATATAGAGTGATCCAGAGTGGGTAGTTCCAACAGGTAACTACCAGAAACAAATATAAATTCTTTCTAAAAGAATTTAGATTCAAACTGGTCCTTGAAGAATAGTATTTAAGGTAAAAGGAAAATAGATCACCTACAATAAAAAAAAAAGTACAGAACATACCTGAGAGAAGGTATAATGAATGAAAATCATGATAAACAATAAAAATCAAAATAAAATATAAGCCCACAAGGCTTCAGAAATTTACAGTCACATAGAATATAAAATAATTAACATTGATTTGTTTAAATTTTTAAAAAAGCATAAAAATCGACAAGTGAATGATTAAAAAGACTGACCAAATATGACCAAGCATATTTCATAAAGAATTAAAATAGAACTTCTATAAATAAAAAATAAAATTATTTAAGTTAATGAACAAATCGGTGGATTAAACAAAACAGATAGCATAAAAGAGAGACTTAATGAATTGGAAGATTAGAAAAATAAATAAAAACTCTATCCAGAATGTACTCTAAAAGAACCAAGAAATAGAAAATATAGACACAGAAATAAACAAGAGACAATCTAATCAAATTTTTATGCAGAATTAATAGAGAAAATAGGAAAGAGGTGATATTCAAAGAGATAATGACTGAGAAATTACTAGAATTAATGGAGCAAAAATAACAACAGATGCAGGAAGCTCAAAAAAAGTCCTAAACAGGAAATTATAAAGACATTATACCTAGATCAATTTGAATGAAACTGTGGGGAGCAAAGTAAAAAGAAACAATCTAAATGCAGCTAGAGAAAAATAGCAGCTCATACTCAAAGAAACAAGTCAATTAAACTGGTGGCTGACTTTTCTGTATCACCAGTAGAAGCCAGAGACAGTGAAATAACTCCAGTGTTTTGAGAGAAAATAACTTACAGCATAAAGTTTGAAATGTGGACACAGTCTTTCAGAAACTAGGGAGGAGGGGAGCAAAAGACATTCTTAGGGGAAAAAAAAACTGACCTTTTTACTACAAAAAGATCTTCATTAAAAAGAAATTGCAAAGGATCTTCTCCGGGCAAAAGGAAATGATCCAAAAAGCAAGAAAGAATATTGAATTGGGCATTTCTTTATGTGCCTCTTCAAATTCTCTTGGTCATACCTTTGATTCCAGCGAACAGTATGCAGACTTTAATCATCTTCACACAGCTGCACCTGACAGCACTGTACGTTTCACTTCCTGATCTGAGAATTCTTACACATGATCAACTTGGGACTAGCAAGTAATTAATACCTCAAAAGCTAGCCAGAACTTTTGACCAAAGGGAACTGGGAGCAAATGAGTAATACTGGTAACACACACACACACACACACACACACACACACACCAAACCCCTCTGCCTTTCTTTCCCAAAGTGGACAGTCTAAGACAAATTTAATTAGATTCATTCTATGGTCCTAAAAAATTACATAACTAGTCTCCTTCAATAGTCATTAACTAAAAGTACATCTTTGTATTGGCTTCCATATTTCATTCCACCATTCCTCAGTTAACACTCCTAGGAAAGCCACTTGCTTATGAAACTTTGTCTTGGGCCTTCTCTCTGAGGAGCCCAGGCTAACACAATACTGTCTAAATCAAGGATAATGACTAATTTGCTGAGGGTGGGAGTATCTGGGAACAAAGAAGGCCAAAAATATAGTGTAAATTGGGAACTAGCTGATAAGTGTTAATCCCTCCTAAAGTCCTTTCATTGCTTGAACAATGGATAAAATGTCCAATAACTTTAGACTTAGCTAAGTCTAAAACAGACTTAATGAAACCACTAAAGGAATAGACATAAATGATACAATTTGTAAAGAAGAAAGAGAGGGGAAAGATTATTGGAAAGAAGGGAAGGGCAGATTGGAAGGTCATCCAATAGCATATAAGGCAAAAAAAGAGCAGAAGGAAAGTAACAGGTGATTACAAGTCATATGTTTGTGTCCAAACCCATAGAATATACAACACCAAGAATGAAATGTAATGGTTAATTATAATGTGTCAGTAAAGGTTCATCAGTTGTAGCAAATGCACCACTCTGATGGGGGATGCTGATAAAAAGGATGCTGTGCATGTGTGAGAATAGAGAGTATATGGGAAACCTCCCTATCTTCCCTATTTTTTTTCTGTAAACCTAAAACTGCTCTTTAAAAAAGTAGAACAATTCAAATATGTTAATATAAATTGGCTAAGCTCTCCAAATAAAATAAATATATGGATTAAAACGTACAAAAGTTACCCCCAAAACATAAAGATACCGATTGTAAACAGTTAATATGAGAAATAAGTAGACCAAGTCCAGAATAAGCTAAATAATATATCCAATGTCATGGGTTTCTGATGCTTTTTTTCTGATCCCAGTATCCAATTGTTTTCCATTATATCATGCCAGTTCCTGAGTATCAGGGCTACTCTCTTTTTCATTGCTATGCAGCTACCATCCAGCATAGCAACAAAGCAATGTCTGCTGAATCCATGAAATCAAAATTGTCCAAGTATGCAATTTATTAGAAACATGTTGAGCATTCTCAAAAAGAGCAACAATATTTCATAGAATTAATTAAGTTTGATTTGTTCTGATATTTCTAACATAATAAATGAGCTTTATTTCTCCATAAAGGATAAAATCAAGGCATAGATCTACATGTGTGGTCATTTGTAAGACAAAAGGCATAATCATAAAACATGGCTTTTATTCATTTATTGTATGTATATTTATTTAAGTAATTGTCATAGGGGAGGAAGAAACTTTCCCTCAGGGTTTTTTTCTGGCTGGTCTAGTGATCAAATATGAGACAGATTAGCAAGAGAAAATAACCAAATTTAACACATACCTATATATGGGAACACATAAGAGAGTCTCAGGCCTCACATGAAGGAGAAGTTCAAAGGTAGAAAAGGGAATTGAGGAACACGTAAAACATCCTGAGCTATGGATGAGGTAATAAACCTTGGGGCTTCAAAGGGTCATTGCTAGATGATAAGAAGAACAGAAGTTTGTTCTTCCCTATAGGTAGGTCAAAAGAAGTTATCTCTGGTACTCTTTCTTGGGCAAGGCCCCTAATTCAAATTCTTCTAAGTAGTTAAAGGGAGTGAAGCAGAAGTTTCTTCTCAGCCTGTTGCTAACATTGCCTTTAGCTCAAAATAATGTCCATACCACTGAGGTACATCTTGGGGTGGCTTGTGCTGAACACCACATTGTGTAGACCCTCAGAAGGCTCATGGATACAATAATAAACAACACAGACAAAATCCTAGCCATTCTGGAGACTGCAGAATAGCTGTTGTGCTATTAGATTAGTTTAAGAAGTTAAATTTTATTACCTTTAGGAAATTTCTTGACCATGGAGTAAAATTTCAGCTAATCTTAATTTATTATCTGAATGATCTTGAGCATATCTTTGAGTCATATAGATCATGTGCTGCTCTGAGGCTCAAGTTTCTTATCTGAAAGTCTGAAAATTACCCCAACTTCTTATTGTGACAATTATCTGAGATGAAGTGCCAGGCATAGTGATGTTCAATAAATGCCAATTCTTTTCAGAACCAAATAGTTACTGCCATGCCCCAATTTAATATGTACCATATCCCATACATAAATATTAAGTATTATGCAGTCCAGGAGTCAGGTTTCAGTAAAAGAGAGCCATCTAGATGCTGAAAGACTGTCGTTTATTAGAAACAGGATTGTTGAGGTCCAAACAGGAATGTAATGTATGTATATTTATTCATACTTTGTATCTATTACATAGATAATGGACTAGCAACTATGATTTGAATAATCTACTGGCATTCACTTGCAATAATGATCCTATTATATTCTTTATTGTTCGACATATAATTTAAGGTATTGCCTTCTACCCTCCAAAAGCATATTATCTAATGAAAACTTATAAAACACTTTTTTGACCATTATCTCCAAGCTCACTCTTCACCTAAGTAGATAGAGAAATGTATTATTGGATATGCTACATAAAGCTAAAGACTCTGAAATTAATAGAGACCTGGTTGCCACAGGATATGACTACACCTAATGGGCTATTAAAACATGATTAATATATGTCCCAGTAGGCCAGCAAAGAGAAGGGCCATGATTGTACATAAAAATCAGGGATAAATTTGATCTATCACGGCAACAAAAAGAGCTAGTCCAAGTTGCAGAGCACTGACTTTGGGAAGACGCTAAAAGCATTGACTTGACTTTATGAGCTCCTAAAGAACAGTATTTTTCAAAGAAAAAAAGCAGAGTTTACTACAATAAGCTTTACATTTGTTTGGTCTTGCTGCACCGGCTCAATCTTTCAGTGTTAAGTGCTATTTTGCCTATGATTTGCCATGTCAGTGTGCTGTAAGTCAATTGCACGCGAGGAGCATTAAACAGTGCCTCTGGGAAAAATATTAAACTCCTGAGGATATTGGAATGAAAGATGCTGTGTAATTGTAAGAATTTATTATTAATTATTATTATTCAAACTCTCATTTTCCAGTATTTCCCATTTTAGATGAGTAATATAAAGCCCCATCTCTGCCTCCCAGAACACAAACTAAAGATGTTTGAAATATCATAAAGCTTTGTGTCTTTACTATTCTATATTCAGGGACACATATGAATAGATTATTTCTTTCTTCCCAGCAGCTATAAGATGAGCCATTAAATTTTTCAGATAATTGGGATGCCTTAGTTGTTGAATGAAACATTTTTACAATTTAGATTCTTTTTTTAGTTTCTTTTAAAACACTCCATCTCTAGTTTCATCTTGAGTACGACTGATTATTTCTTCTTATATTTTACATTGGTATATTTTATACTACCTTATAAATAACGTCAGTCAAATAATGAACCTTTCCAGAAGTCAGCATGATAAAATAAATTGAAGAGGTGACAAGAAAAGTGATTATGACATTTATAAAATTAAAAAACATACTAGTTAAATATTCTGTTTGAAATAAATTACTAAAAATGAATAAATACGTTAATTTATTATTAACCATTCAGGAAATGGGAAGGCCAATCAGAGCTGTTTCAAGCATTAACAAAAAGTCACTTAATTCAAAACTGCATTCGATTGCAAAAACATTGCACATAATCTTGAGAAAGTCCCCTTGAATGGGAGACAGGGAGCCGGGAAGATTTCTTGAAAAGAAATCTATCAAGATGCTTCCTTCTACTGATCTTGGTCATTTCAATCTTTGTTCTAAAAATACAAATTTACATTTGTATGTACTCAAAGGGGAAGAAGGACTATGTTTAGCATTTATTATGTGCTAGACACTTGATAGATTTATTTTTAATTTTTATGAGAACCCTAGGAAGCAGCTATTACTACTAGCTCCATTTCACAAATTCCAATAATGAAACCTAGAATTTGCCCCAAATCACATGGCCAATAAGTGATAAAGTTGATTTTCACACATGGGTGTAACTAAGAACAATCAATCCTAAGCAATTTCCAGTATTTTCATTTATTTATTTGTTTGCTTCTGGTTGTATACTGGGAATGCAAATACTTCTAAGATATTGTAAATGCCCTAGGAAGTCAAGGGCTCCATCGAGTAAAGTCTGTAGGAGTTAGAAGTGCCTATTCTACCAAGCAAGGGGTAGAGAAGAAGCCTGATCAAAACAGATGTCAGGAAAGGTAAAACCAAAACCAAGTCTTCAAACATGAGTAAGTGTGGCCAGATGGGTCAAGAAGGGAAGGCTTTGCAGACAGGCAGAGCAGCATGGACAAAAACAGACTGACTTGAAAATTTTAATTTAGGAGAAATTTTTAGAATACAAGTTTCAAAGAGGAGCGCAGGGACTTGAGTTAGATTGGTGACCAAAAGGCCATTTTTAAAAAATGGGAACATGAGGAAGTTCTCAAATGTCTTTTCCATAAAGAGGTATTCATAAAGCACTGCAATTTGTATGAGGAAAGCAAATAAAGTCGCCCTTCCAGTAAAACTTGTCAGAGAATGAAGTTAAAAAGCATTGTATAATAGAAGGGAAGAGGTGTGGGGGAGGATGAAGAAGGAAGAAGGAGGAGGAGGATTCTGTATGCACAGTCTGCACCCCCACTCTTAGCACCTATGTATCCTGAAATTTTAGCAAGGGCTAGGTTGGCTTTGGAAAAGTCATTGGAATACATGAACATATTACTGGAACCAGGGAATCCCCATGAAGATGGTGGATAGTGTAGCATTCATATTTCCTGGCTCTAAAGTGTGCAAATAGCAGTTTTATTTTAACTTTAATACATAGCTGCTCTGTGATGTGCTCCAGAGCCAGCCCCACACAGATATTCTGGAGTAGCCTGAGGGACTTCCTCTGGGTCTCTCAGTTTGATCTATACATTGTGCAGGTAATGGGAAGAAACAATGAGGTGAAGTGTCCTGATTAGGATGCTCTGAATGTAATCCTAAACTGGACAAAACCTCCAACAGATTGACGCAAGTTGGCACCAGGTTCCATGGATGCTCACCAGAAGCAGCTGCAGTGCTCTCTTTCCACATCATGACTACCATCCTCTGCTGAGATTCTCATGGGCCTGACCAACTGGGCCAGGCATGAAATAAAATTCCCATTAATGAACTGCAGCCTCTGGGTTTTCAGGTAAACCACTGAGTAATTTACTTCATTCCAGGGTTGGGTGCCAAAATGATGCAGAGTGAGCTTCATTTTTACTTTCCATTTTCTTTTAAAATTTTCTGCTATGCACAAAAATTGAAAGATGAAGAATGGTAATAGATTGGCATCACAAGCTGCACCCCCAAATATATTCATAATCATGTGATTACTAATAATGATAATCAGCCCACCAACCATATTAAATTCATGCTATCTCAACAAGAATTGTTAAAGTAATATTGAAAGCAACCATCAAACCCTTGATAAATCACCAGGAAGATTTTTCCATTCAATGTTTCTCTGGCTCCATCTCTCTACCTCCCTCGCCCCTCTCTGCCTATTCTCACCTTCTTCCTCACTGCTTCTGTCTCTGTCACTCTGCCTCCTTTTCATCTCTTTCTCTCTCTGTATGTCCCATTTCCTCAGAATTCTACCACAATCTTATAAAAGGGATCCAGTAGGTTATATCATTGGACTAATGGCTTCATTTGATAGAAAGGCGACAATAGGTTCTTGACCAAAGTAAGACACACTCAGAACTAAACTATTTCTAGTAATAAAATGAGCTTCAAGCACAATATCCTTTTATGGCTCTCTAACAAATAGAAGGAAATAAACAATCCACTGCAATGGATTTTTGTGTCAAAAGATAAAGATGTTGATCAACCAATTAAGCACAGAACTTTTCCATTTCTTTCAAGAATCTTTCTTCATGCCCAATTTTCTTTTGCTTTCTTTGGGAAGACGGAAGTTAGCAAACTGCCAAGTGCAGATATTGTTTCCCACACATGGGATAGAACTTCCTGGAGCAGCACACATGCCATATTAAAAAATAATAATAAAATTTTTTCTTAAACTTGTCTCCTAAACTTTATGAATGAACCCATTATTCCTCTAATTCTGTATTTTCTTAAAAACAGGTTTGTAATGAACAATTTTATTCCCCTTAAATAATTTAAAATCCCAAAGATGCCATTTTCAGCATAGACTTAGCATACACATCGGTATGTGCTGCATATATTAGATTGCACTTACTTTACATACTCAGTCACAGGTACATTTCAGTATTTCAAATTTTTTTCATTAGTTTAAAAGAGCTATTTATTTTCACAGTCATTTCACTAGTAAATACAGGCAGTTTTGTTTCTAGTTTAGGGTTTGAGTATTGTATCTTATAATACCTTAAAAAAGGCATTGTTGATTTGCCATTTTAGCTTTTGATAGAGAGCGTGTTTATGGCATGGTTGTGGGAGGTTTTTCTTTAATAATTTACAAAATTACCTGCAGTAAAATCTTCACCTGTTCTTTGTTTTCTTAGCACCACAAAATTGGAATTACATATAAAAACTTTCCTCCAGGAGATTTATGTCTACCACAGAAAGAAAATCTCCACTTAAATTTTTATGAAACATCAAAATTATGATCTCCTTTAGCAAAACAATACAAAGGAGGCTTTTGCTGGGTGAGGAATATTTCTAATATTTCAGGACATCATTCTTTATCTCCCATTTAATCTTTACTTTCCTGTGGCAGCTCCTTTTGGGTTTCATCGATTCCCCTGTTTGTATGTGCAATGTGCTAATTTGTCTTTCATTACAGTAAGTTCCAAGTGCCAGCCACAGAGGCTAACCCTAGCCAGAGGATAGGCCTCCCAGATGGCTGTGCTTTTCACAGTTTAATTTGAAGTTGTTCCATAAAAAGGCTGATGGCTGGTTGTTTCTTTCTTTTCCTCAGCACTGACCACCCCATTCTTGAAGCAGGCAGTGGTCCCCACCTGACAGCCTCAATTTAGCAACATATGGAAGTAAAGTAGCACAAATGCTATCCTTCACTTGATTTGGACTTAAATCTCTCTTTATTGAATTATGTGGTTTATTAAAGGGTTTATATAACATCCACAGAGCAGTTATCAATTAATTACCCATGGAAATTTAGGGGATGTTACACAGTAGTAGTTATTATACCCAGGGCATTAGACATATGTCAAATAAAAGAGGCAGTCACCTTGAAATTATATTAGCAAGGTTGCCTTTTTCCTATAGAATATTATACATTCTAATGTGAAAATTGAGTTAAAAACTTATTAGGAGATGGAAATGGCCTGTTCCAAATGGTTGAAGGTAGACTTATACACATTTCTAATAAGCTCAGCAGAAATTTGGGAAACTGTGCCCGCCGTTTGAGAAATTTCTTAAATTCTTAAGACACTCTTGCCATCAGTGGATTGGAGTTTTGTATTTCAGAGAACAAATAGGCAGTTCATTTAGAATCTTGCTCTATCTGATTCAAGCCAGAGATTCATCCAGAGCCACCCAAGGATATGGCTAAGGCAGGGGTGAGGGAGGGAGGTTGAAAGGGGGGAATGTCCCTCTAGGTAAGTGCAATCCTAAGGCTGAAAGCTCTGTGCTTGTTTGCTAGCATCTGAATGTAGGGGCCAGAAAGGACCGAGTGGGGTGAATAATGGGAGAAGATGGTCAGTGACAGGGACCCAGGATATCACTGATAAAGAAGGGAAGAAAAGTGAACTTCAGGGGCCCAGAACAGTGATGGCAACCATGGGACATGGCAGGGCCATTGAGGAAGGGAGTCAGAGAGGGGACCCAGCTGACCCTCAAGTGAGAAAGCTGCCAACAGGTTTAAAAGGATTACCTCACTCTGTACTTGCCTCGAAGACTGCAGAAATTCTCACCTCCAAACAATTTTCCCATGTCTGGAATAAAAGTGTTTGTTTGGGAGCATAAAGTGGTGATGTTTGTATATTCATTTTTCATTTAATTTATTAGGATAAAAATTGAGTTGCATTAGCTATTTTTCAAGTTGTAATCTAAAATATCAGAAAATCAAAGTCATTATTCTGGGACATTGTTCTACATTGACGTTTAAAAAAATTATTTTTGTAATTAGAGTTTAATTTTAAAATACCAGAAACCAGTGAAATGTTTCCTTTAGCCATTCATGAAATGAATTTGAACAAAACCCAAGTCAAAAATGGACCCTAATACATTGCTACTATAAAAATAGAAGTATTTCATTCATGCATTCAAAATTCAGTTTTGAGTTCATTCCTGGAGAGTCACCAACAGGAAACATCAACAAAGGACACAGTTCCTGCACGCAAGTATAAAGGAAGAAGCAGGAATGAAAATGAGCAATTATGATCTAGGTTGGTAAGTGATCCGCCAGGTCACCATAAGAAGTGATGTAAACATCGAGAGGAACGACATTGAGAGAGGTACGACCACCTAATTCTACAAGCAAAAGCTGGGCAACGAATGCTGTGTCAAAACTGAGCCTGACAGACTGATAATTCAAAAGGTGGAAGAGTAGGAAAATGACACCTCGCAGCCACATAGTAAATTCCCCAGAGTCTATTCTTCCTTCTGAAAACTGGGATTGTGAAAGGAATCTGCAGTGACATGTGGATTGGTGTTCATCTATCAGAGGTTGACAGGGACACTGAGGAGGATCAGACTTTCTTTTCTGGAAGCCAAGATTTTTCTTTGCAAGTATACTGACTCTAACTGAGAGTGAATATTAAAGGTATTGGGTAAGCAGAAATACCATAGATTTTGTATGAAAAAAATTTTTATCCCAGGCTTAATTGTCCTCTTGGAATTTTGGTCACTCACTGATTTCAAAAATAGTTTAAATGAAAATTCACCTAGGTACTTAGGATTAGTTTTTAAATAACCCACAACAGATTTGTTAAATACAAAAGATCATCACACGGGTTAAAAAATAAATAAATAAAAATAAAAGGTTTATTTGAGAAGTAAATTCAGTCACTAAGATTTTCTCTTAGCTCTTTGAGGGTATAATAAAGGTAACATCTTGAGTGGTACTAAATGAACAATAGATTTATTCTTGTCATCTTATTGTTGTAAGCTTTCATTTTCAACAGCACATTTTGTTATTTGTGAACCTGAAGAGTTAGTAGTTATGGCTGAATGGGTGACTGCCACCAAAAAGATGTGAAAGTAAATTCATCAATATGTTTTATAGTATAAAGAGAATATGTAAAAAAAAAAATTCTCACACTGATGTATTTATATGGTTACTATATAAATACACAAAGTTCGTGGCTTAAAAACAAACAAACAAACAAACAAATAACACAGAAATCTATTCTTCTAGAGGGCAGAAGTCTGAAATCAAGGTGTCAGCAGAGCCATGCTCCCTTTGAAAGTTCTAGAGAAAAACCCTACCTTGCCTTTTCCAGTTTCCAATAACGCTAGGCATTCCTTGGCTTGTGGCTGTATCACTCCAATCTTTGCCCCTGTTTTCACATGGCCTTCATCTCTGTGAACATCTCTCTGGATGTCTCTTATAAGGTCACTTGTCATTGAATTTTGGGCCCATCTGAATAATCCAGATGGTCTCATTTCAAGACCCTTGAATTAATTATACCAGAGAAGACCCTTTTTCCATATAAGATCACATTCACAGGATCCAGGGGTTAGAGCATAGATATATCTTTTGGGGGCCACTAGTCAACCTGCTACAGTCACTGTGCCAATATTTCTACTCACACACATTGCCATTAAATGGTTATTCTGAACTGTTAATGCAGGGGTAGGTGATAGAAAACACTAAATCACTGCTACTATGATGAAGTCCCAATCCCACTGTCCATGTGACTTGGAAGAAAGAGCTCTGGAAAAAGCAACCCTTAATTTATGTTTGTCACAGTCTCTTTGAAGAAAACCCAGTATCAGACTGCTGATATCCTAGGGCATTGATCAATTACTCCCAGTTTCTTCTTCAGGCACAAATTTTACCTAAGAGTTTTACCAGTTACGTGTGTTCTTGTTATTGGATCCTTTAGGAACAACTATCGAAATCACATACTCCCTTTCTTGTTCCTCCCATCTGCCTTGAAGACCTCTTTATCCTATTAGGTTGGTTTCAGAGGTAGGTTTTTTGTCTTGTTTTGTGTCTGTATGAAAAGGGAGTCTGTTTTTCACAAATCAGGGCTTCAGTTAGATATCAGGAAGCCTCCACTGTTCTTAGACATTTCCCAATTTGACAAGTCTTTTAAAAGTACTGCCACCTTTTATTCAAATAAAGAATTAGCATTGAGAAAGAAAAAAACTATGGCATTATTCAAACTTAAGCATTTTTAATAATCCTAAAACAGGAGAAATAAAAGAGAAAGTTCAACTTGTGTAGTTTACCACTGGCAGACTTTATTGCATTTATTTTGTATCTCAGGATACTTTTGACAAAGGCCCTCATCTTTATGGACTGGTATCAAAAATGGAAAGCAGGTACAGAAGTCCCACCTGCCCACATCAGAGCTACCAAATATTTTACTCTTGATCACTTTCCTCCGGGGCACTGAACCAAGGCTGGCAGATCAGTGAACTCCCCAGCTCAAGAATTAATCTTGGTGCTATAAATAAAGTTTCAGTATGCCTCAGCTAGTTACATCATCTCCATTGATCTGCAACATTGCCCCAGACCCTGTAGGCACAGCATCTATCTCAACCCCATGCCAACATAGGATTAGTATTCCAGAAGAAATTTTAGACAGTTTATTGTAATGAAGAATTCGCCAGCCTTTGCCCCTAGTTCCTGCCAGGTTATCTCTAACTCCTCAAATTCTCTAAGTGATAGTAGTGTCTTTGTTATTCACATGGGCCTGACCCATATGAATTTATGTTAATGAGGAGACCCTTGGTGGGCTCCTAGATCATCTGTGCTAGCAAAATGACTCAAAATGGGCTCTGGCCATGCTAGAAAAGACCCATTATGTGATTAGAGGATTGGGGCTTTGAGCCATGTGATATTAGCCAAACCACTCCGGAAAGGAAGGCTACTGGAATCACGTAATCACATAATCAGTGATTTAATCTATTGTGCTTTGTAATGAGGCCCCAAGAGAAGCTCTGGACACCAGAGCTTGGGTGAACTTCCCTGGTTGGCAGTACTCTGCTATTGCCAGAAGGGTTATGCATCCTAACTCTAGAGGGAGAGGACAACAGAAGCTTCATATTTGGGACCCTCCCAGACCTCATTCTATGCATTTTTCTATTTAGCTGGTTCTAATTTGGATCTTTTTGATATAATTAAACTATAATTATATGTATACTGTTTTTCTGTGTTCTCTGAATTGTTCTAGCAAATTAGCAAAACTGAGGGGTTAGTGAAAAGCCCTTGAAATTGTAGTCAATTGGTCAGTGGACTCAGCTTGCAGCTGAAGTGAAGGCAGCAATGTCGAAGACCATGCCATTAACCTGTGAAGTTTGGCCCAACTCCAGGGAGTTGGTGTTAGATATCATTACAGCTTCAAATTTGCCACTTGTACCAGGTATTTTATATAACGAAGTAGTTTCCTTTGCTGATGTCACAAATTACCACAAACTAAATGGCCAAAAACAACATAAATTTATTATCTTACCATTTTAAAATTAGAAGATGATTCTTGTATAGTTCCTTCTGAAGGCTCTAAGAAAAAATTTATCTTCCAGCCTCTAGAGGAGACCTGCATTCCTTGTCTCATGGCACCACATAATGTCATACTTCCTTTGATATTTCTGCTTCTATCGTCATATCACCTCCTTTGACTTTGACCCTCTTTTAAGGACCCTTGTGATTGCATTGGGCCTTCTCAGAAAATCCGAAATAATCTCCCCAACTCAAGATCCTAACCTTAATCACATCTACAGAGTCTCCTTTGTCATGTAAATTAAAATATTCAAAGGCTTGGGGTATTAGAACATGGGCATATTTGAGGAACAAGTTACCCTGTCTACTTATATAAGGCTTTTGGTAATGGAAGAAGACTCAAAAGAAGTAGCCTCCACTAGGTTCTCATTCAAAGCTAAAGCCATACTTTGATATCACTTCAAAAGGCACAAGTGTATTTTGCTAAATGTAATTGGTTTCTGTCTATCTATATAGGCTTTTCCTCTTGAAATTTAATTATTGCTACCCTTAGGGTTGTCTTTCTTTAATTTTTTTTATTTCCTCTTACATAACTATTATTATTAACCCAAATTTCTTACACCAGAATTTTATGAGAATGGATAATAGGATTCTAAATTCTATTGCTCAATTTATTATATTCCTTCTTAAAATGGCTTCTGATTCGAATACTCTCATTTTTCTCAATAATGACATAGCAGAATAGCAATAGCAGGTAAAACAATGAGCATAAAAATTGTGTCTGAGTTACAAGTTTTGACTCCCCTATTTAAATAGCGTGTTCTTGGAGAAGCCACTCAATCTAAGGTTCAGTTTCATCATATATATAATGCCAATAATAGTTTTGTTAAAATAATATTAATAATTAGATTGCTGTAATGATGAGAGATCCAGCACAGTACCTTGCACACAGTAGGTAAAAAAAATGCACTTCTTTTCTCCATTTTCACCCTTATCACACACCTGAAATGGGACCTACATACTCTTAAAACAACCAGTTCACATGAGGTTATGATACCCTACATTCCACCTTTAGCCATACATTCTACACACTCACTTTGCTGATACTTGGCAAGGTGGATCTGCTCCCAATGTCAGCACTAACTTACTTTGATAAGCCATATACGCCTGCACTACCTGGTTGTGGTTAGATGGATGAAATATATTTTGAGAGAACAGGATTTTCCCTGATCCTCACTCTATTCTACCAATGTGACTTCCTCCAGGTTACATACCTGAAATTTTCACAACAGAAATAAACCAGACAGAAAAAGTTGGAAATCACATGATCTCACTTATATGTAAGATACAAAGCTAAAAGCAACAAATGGACAAGACAAACAAACAGAGACTCATGGACATAGACAATAGACTAGTGGTTACCAGAGGGTGGAGGGGAGGGGAGAAGTAAATGGGTTAAAAAGGGGTCAAATATGTGGTGACAAAAATAAATCTAGCTATGGGAGGTGAACACACCATGTAAATATGTATATATGCCTTACTGTTAAAATATACAACTGAAATTTACCAGATTTTGTTAACCAATGTTATCATACATTTTTTTAATAAAAAATAAAAGTAATAAAAATAAAATAAAATAACCTAAAAAAAAGGAAACAATGTCTTCCCTATTGGCCCGTCTCTCCAGCACCTAACATAATGTGGGGTGCACACACCTCACTTCACAAATTTTTGATAAGTTAATTAAGTAAAGTAACTCTTGTTTCTTTCATTTGACCTTTTGTTCTGCCCTGTGTTCTCTGCTGCTATTTCTCCTCTCTGAACCATAGTCAGAGTTTAGGGAGGTTCTTCTAACCACTCCACAACACTTTTTCTTACATGCTGCAATAACAACATAGCAGAAGCAGGTAAGACAATGAGCATAGGAATTAATTTTGCAGAGTTACAAGTTTCGGCTCCCCTAGTCCCCCAACACTTCTACTTTTTCAAAACTTATATCTCACACTATTCTTTAAGTATTTTTATCTCTAGTTAATATTAATTGAAAGTTGCTCAAAAAGGGGCCTGGGGGAAGAATGAAATGGGTAAAGGGGGTCAAACATATGGTGATGAATAGAAACTAGACTTTTGGCACTAGAGTATATAGAGATATCAAATTATAATATTATACACCTGAAACTTACATAATATTGCTAACCAATGTTACCTGAAAAAAGAAAGAAAGAAAGAATGAAAGAAAGAAAGAAAGAAAGAAAGAAAGAAAGAAAGAAAGAAAGATGAAAGAAAGAAAGAAAGAAAGAAAAGAAAGAAAGAAAGAAAGAAAGAAAGAAAGAAAGAAAGAAAGAAAGAAAGAAAGGAAAAGAAAAAGTTCCCTTGACAGAAGACGATGTATTCTGTGCTTCTACTACTAGTACATAGCCTGAACACAGAGTACGCATTTGACAAATGCTTCTGGAATTGGCCTTCTCTTACTCCAAGTAACGCACACTGTGCAAGAACCTTAAGAGATAGGTTCATAATCATGTTTATGTTTACAACTAGTTTTAACTAAATTAATTTCTTTTCAACAATGTGGTTGATTGATTACCAAATTGAGTATATAAAATTCAATTGCAGTTCACATTTGCAGTTTGCAACCATTAAGTGATATACTGTGGGGACCACCAAAAATGTTGCTGGTCCACTAACGACACTCCCAGGTCTTATTTTATAGACCTTTTGCCTTAAGTTTTGGGGTTTCTCATTTTTTTATACAGTAATCATTCTAAGGTGCACATAGGGACTGGATAGTGATAGCAAATGGCAAACTGTGTTAAAATGAGAGGAAGAGAGAAACTTAATTATTCTCCCAATTTCCAAAGGCAATGATGTATCACATTAGTATTTTTTCTTCTTTCCTGCATGCTAGTAGCTGAAAGTGAAATGATGTCCCAGTCCCCTGTGCATTTGCAAAGGTGTCATAAATTACACTTCTGCACCTTTTCAACGGAAGAGCTGTTTTCTCCTCATGCTACTTGTCCGCACAGATCATGAACAGAATGGCATGGACTACAAAAACAGAATAGACGATATGTTATTCCAAATTTATTCTAGCAGTAATTTTCTTTTTGACTTAGGAATTTTCCCTAAATAATTTCTATTCTGCAGGGTTGATGGTTTATGCTCACTGAAACTTCTAACGGTGTGATTTTTAAAATGAGCATATTTAATCAATTTTAATAGCACTCTTAAAAATCTCTAAGATTTTGAAAATAATACACCTACGTCTTTACAATACGGTGACTGGGCAAATCAGCACTTTATCATCAAAAAATGGAAATCCCCAGTGTGGTTATAATGGCCTGTGACTAGGGTCAACGCCTCTGTGTCAGCATATTCACAGTGCAGATAAGGGCAAGTCCAATGAACTGATGATTCTCATTGTACAGGCCAATGCAGCCAAGTCCTCAGGATATCAGAATGTGCGACCTTAGGCAAAACAAGCTCTGAGTACAGGTTGTACAACTGTCAAGTAGAATCCTATACTTAGAAATGTTCTGAGAATTACTAGATTAAAATGCTAAAGTAGTAGAAATTTTGTAGAAATAAAAAATTTCTCTTGGATTCAAAATATTTTTAGAGTCATAATGTTGAGTATGTACTTAAAAAAACAGTTAAAAACAAAACATTTTTGTATGGGAAAGAGTAAATAGGAAAGAAAGGAAGGAGAGAGAGACGGAGGGAAGGGAGAGGGAAAGAGAAGAAAGAGAAAGAAAGGAAGGGAAAAGAGATAGAAAATTAATTTTGAAAAGTTTAAACAAAGTTCATTCTGGCTGTTGGAAATGACTATCAATTTATTTTCTTTTTGCTAACCTCTGGTTATTTTTTTTGTGTAATAATATACATTCTATATACTTATATAAAAAGTTTTTATTTAAAAATGTCTGCAGTGCCAGAATTCTCACCTGCATTTTTGCCAAATACTCAAGATTTCCATTTGTTTGCTCTTTACAACAGTAATGATTGATTCCTTTAGATTTTCTCATAATTTATTTTCATAATGGAAAAAAATATGAATTTTACTTTTTCACAACATTTATTTTATTACTCTCTGCAGACACATCAGCCTTACATATCAAAAATGAATTTACGGTTCAACTCTTCTTCAAGTTCTGAAAGAAATAGAATTCTTTCTATTTAGAAATGCTTTCTATGGCTACCAAAAGTCCAGGTATCAAGTAAAAGATAAAATGTTACCATACAGTCATGTTGGTTTTTTATTGCTTGTCTAGCTCTTTTGGTTCTCAATTAAATTACTAGAAAAAATTATGGTGACTTAAGAATTAAAATAGGCTAGAAGCAATATAACCTAATATATTAATAATGGAAAATTGGCCTTCTATTCTTGGATCCTCCAGCCCTACCACCCAGGCTTGACTGGACTAGCTTGAGAAGGCAACTTAATGCCTGTGTCATCTCTATATCCCCAACAATAAAATAGAAATGAGATCTGCCCCTCTTACTTCTCCAAGATCTAATAAAAGGACAATGGATAACAATTAATCAAAAGTTTTATCTATATTTAACAAGTTATATTATTACCAAATTGATTTTTTGGCCTCCATTTACTAGTTAGTTTTTGCAAGGCCCTGAGCTAAGTGCTTTATATACATTATACCTTTTAATCATTAAATAAGATGTAGCAGTATTATCTTTTTAGAGTTCTAAACTCTAACCAATTCAGTTTATGCATCCCCTAAGTCCTGCTCATATGCATGTTATTTAACTGGATGACTAGAGCAAAGGCTTAATGCCTTTGCTCCATCATCATGGAGCTCATGGTCTGTTACCTGCTGTGGTAGATGTATGTTCCCAACCCCATGTGTTGTTCACAGGCACAACATAGTCACTTCATATCATTCCCCAGAACTTCCCTGTCACTACTGAAGCATGAAATGATGTCACAGCCATGAATGTGCATATCAGAAATGTCAGGAAGCTCAAGGTCTTTGGGTCAAAGGTGACCAATGTGTGATAGGAACAAGAGGATTTGCTTTTCTCTCTTCCGGTCCATCTTCCATACTATTTGGAGGCATGATATCTTCATTCAGCTTCTCAAAACCAAACAGCTAGTTTATCAAAAAGTTATAGCCAGCTCTATTTCTTAAGATTCGTTCTCTTTTCCAGGCCTCACCCCCTTTTTTTTTAATCACTAACAGAAAAGCAGATTTGATGGGGAATCAGAGAATCATTGACAAAGGATTTCTTTGTAGAGCACCACAAAAGATAAATTATATGTCAAGGAAAACTTCTTTCAGATTACTCTAACATAAATAATAATATATTCTATCTACATAACAATGTTAAAGAGTGAGAATAAGAGCAAACAAACTCATAAAAATACCAGGATCTTTCTATTAGTCAGAATGGCCTACACTTATGCTGCAGTAATAAACCATCTTAAAATCTGTTAGTTAAAACATAATTTTTTTTCTTCTTTCCAACAGTTCTCCAGACCAGCCAATCACCCATGTGATGACTAAGTAAGTAATCAATGCTGTTTCAATCTCGTGACTCAGCCATCTCAAACCACTGCCTCTCCTTTAAACAGTGAAAAGGGATAGAAGGAGGACTGAAAAAATCATGCAAGTATTCATTGCCTCACCTAAGAAGGGACACACATGACTTTTAATCATATGGCTTTACCCTAGTGTAGGAAACAGGTAAGAGTAGTGTTCAGTGTTCCTAGGAAGAGACTTTCTATTGAAAACCACTGGTAAAGCTATCTACCATAATCTTGTTGTAATTTATAGAAATGAGGCAGCTGCTACTTGTCAATGTTTTATGTTAAAAAAAAAAAATGTTTTCTAGGGGTATAATAAAATCAAAACCTGAAATCAGAATTCACAGATGCTTCTTAATCCTATAATCTGTCATAGGAGTCAGATTACTCAATTCTCATTACTACTCGGTTCTTAAAGTCATTTGGGAAAGTCACTTCAACCTCATGGGCTTTCGTTTCTTAATCTATAAGCAAGACATTGAAGTAGATGACATCAATAAATGGGCCTTCCAGCTCTCCATTGCATAATTTTTACCTCAGTGAAGTCCTACAAAAGTGACAGCCCAGGCACTTTTGCTGAAGCCTCTACTGCCATCTCGCAGTCAGCACTGCAGGCGCCATGAGCCCAGGATTTGAACTGGAGGATACTGCTTATTTTATTTCAGGACGGAGGATGCCAAGGTCGCACCTGCCTGAGTTTCTTGCTGTGCTACAGTAAGTGATTGAATGTCAAAGAAAAAGTTAGTGCCTGACTCCTAACACAGAAAATGATGCACTAAATTTTGTCATTTTCCCCACTGTTTTATTATCCTCACCTGTTGAGAGAAAAGTGATTAAGCAGTGAGTGTTAGCTTTACTTGCAGAGTTAGAAGAAACAGTGCATGGTGGTGGAGCAGCTCTTGCTCTGTGATTAGCTAATGAAGCAGAGGGCAGAGAGAGTGTTTGAGAAGAAATCATGACAGCTACCTAAACCAGAGTAAAGGGAGCGCTTCCACATTCTCATTGTAAGGAGCAGACTTGCGAGGTGGAGTTTCATGGGACATGTGTGGTTTCCTTTTTTCATTTTCCCCCCTATTTCTTGCTTCTAATCTCTGACCTCAGGTTCAAATGTTACACCATAGAACACAAAAATATGCAGTCAGAATACTGCCATTCGCCACACAGCTTTAGTGTGATTTCAACATCAGTGTGACCAAATGGTACTCACTGCGAGACTTATTAATAGTGCATTTAGTCTCATTATGCTATGCTTATACTGTTCTAAGTGTGTTAAATAGAATCAGTTTCTGTTGTCTACACGCCTACATTTCAGACCAGCTACATTAATGCGGTCAAAAAAGAATTGCCGACCCTGGGTGATATTAGAGCAAAAGCAAGCCTATTCTAAATAAGTATTACATTATGTCTTGAATTCAGCAGTTGTGGTTTTTGTGGAGTGAGCAAGTAGCACATTAGAATAAAGGAGGGATTCAATATCACACACACTTAGTTGTGATGGGCCAAGGGGAGGAAGGGAAAATGAAAGAGATCTTTGAAGGCTATAAGGGAAGTTATTTGGCAAATCCAGGCAGGGGAAACACTTTAGACATAGGGAGGGGAAGGGATAAAGGCATGCAATTAGAAGAAAATTGAGGTGTCTCCAGAATGAAGGAGAGCAGGAAATGAATGAAGGGCAGAAAATTGAATTGAGTGGTAAGACGATGAGAAAGAAGAATGGGTGGAGCATTCAGGATGCCAAGAATAACTAGAATAACTGGTAGAACACGCAAGAGAGTCTCACCGCTTTGCTCACACTACCGGTGGTGCTATTTCCTTGCACGTACAGTTGAAAGTACTGGTTCTTGAATTTCTTTTCTTCCTCTATTTTCTTGAAAGTTATGAGCATCTAAATCCAGTAACTAGTGTTTTTCATAATAGCGTTTTTGTCATTTGAACTTTTGATGATTAGACTCAAAAAAATTACTAAGAAATACTCAACTTTAGAAGAATTTGCCATGATGACCCCAGAAAAATGGTCAGCTTATCTGCTTGACCAACTGATTCAAGAAACACTTATTAAAATAAATCTGTTTCATTAACTTTTTAATTGATTTGAATCTTTTTGTTATTTAGTCAAAAATTCAAAAATATACTCAGCTTTGTTTTTCATATATTAAGGGACTTGGGTTCAGGGCAGGATATTTAAAATCCAAATAAACAAATTTAAAACTAATGTAAGTTAATAATCTGTATAATGAATGCATTTAGGAAATTATTATCAACTATATACAGATGCTTTTCATGAAATGCAAACTCACTTTTTTAAAGTTAAATTAATAAAGAGAAAATATCCTCAACTTTCCTGTCCTCTCCCAGGCATACAATTAGCAATTGAGTCCTGTAAATCCTCTGCAATCTCTCAAATAAGCCTGCCTTTCTATTTCCACTCCTCTCTCTCTTACCTAATGTCCAAACCACTCCAATTTCTCAAGACTACACCTCTCGCCTCCAGTACCTATTCATCATGGGAATAGGAACTATGCACAAAGCTATAAGTACTCCTGTAGTTAGTCATTTCTTTTCTCAAAAACTCACAAAGGCTTACCTAGAATAAAGCATAAACTTTTATGGCAGTGTCCTAAATATCTCACCATCTGTCCTCAGGCAATTTTCAACCCGATTGTCCTTAGTCCCTTCACATCTCCATATTTCTCTCGCCTATTCTGTGCCTCAGTTTCTACATCTTAGAAAAGAATAATAATAGTACCTCTTTCACCTAGCTATTGAAGGATTAAATAAATCCGGCACATGGAAGCATTATCTGTATTAGCACTATAATTATTATTACTTGTAGCACTAATGTAAACCCAGCTTTGAATATTTGAATATGTGAATATATTGAATGTATATGTAAATGTATACATAAAGTTTTCCTAACCCTTTATATTTTATTTGTCTTATTTGCTGAGATGCCTTATATGATCAGGTTCTGGCTAAAGCATTGTCTTCACATTTCATATTGTCCTCTCATTTAATCCACTTCATATAAACCCTGAGAGAATACCATTCATTTTCACAGATCCCAAAGTGAGTTCTTTTGGTGGAGAGAGTAACTTGTTCCATTCACTTGATCTTGTTAACAAATCAAGTACCATATGTAAGTGGACTCCATAACATTAGAGGAATATTTCAGCCTAGAGCATGAAAACTGGTTTTATGGAGCACTGAGATCAATTTAAAACATGCTTTTTAAAACCTGTATTCCATAAAGTCTAGATTTGGAAGCATAACTCCAAAGAGGTCCTTAGAAGGTTTGTAGTTGAGCATCTAACCTAAAACAGTAGCACCCAGGTTAGAAGAAAATCTCTTCTGTTTTTAAATATCATCCAAAATGATTTTTGAGCCATCTTTCACAACACACTGCAAAATTTTTGTCTCAGAATACCTTCACTGTGATATGACTTATCCTGCAAAAAATACTTTGTTTTTTTTTCTTTAAAAATGATATCAATTAATACTCTTTGACATAATAATAATTTTATGACTATTTTAAGCACCTTTTTTCTTTGATTAAATAAATATCAACTACTTTGTGTTTCCTGCAATCTAATTATCTCTCTGTCTCTTCACTGAACTTGCCCAGAAATTTCCCACATAAATTTGTGAAGGCCAAAACAGTACAAAGAACTCTGGTTTCATATTGATTAAGATAGATAGATAGATAGATAGATAGATAGATAGATAGATACATCTATGTCTATCTAAATCATCTATATCTATATCTATATCTATCTATATCTATATCTATCTATCTATATCTATATCTATCTATATCATCTATCTATCTATATTTATATCTATATCTAATCTATCTTACTGACTATGTGTCTCTGGAAAAACTTGACTAATACAAAAAATACTAAACCATTAATTTTATGCAGAAAAATTATCTCCTCACCTGAACTGTTTGTTTGTTTAGGGCAAAGTTTCTACTGTTTTTCTGATGATCAGAATCAACTCTTAGACAAAACAGTCTTCTCTCAGCTTTAGTGTGTGGTAAAAATCCTCAAGAATATTCTATTTCATTTCACTTCCTGAAAGTAAATTTTCCTTACAAAATTATGTTAAAATTTACTGGATTCAGGAACATTTGTACTGCATCAACTTTTTACTGTTTAAATAGTCATATTTCTACTGCCAAGCAATATTGTATTTTAATACCAATTGCATTCTTAGGAAGAAAAGAGCTTGAACTTGCCAAAGCAGACTGCATTCTTGAAACTTCCAAATTTCTGTCAAACTCCCCTCAGATCTTAATTTTCTTTAGCACACATTCTCACTTTTCTGCTCTTGATGGCACTGTTTGTATGTGAGTTTATGTATGTCAAGCTGATGATAATAAAATTTCACTTGAAGTTCAGAGACAAAGTGATTAAATTTGAACTTAAATCTTTTTAAAGATAGGTAGTTTTCTTGTATTTCACAGAGGAAAAATTCTACTTGAGTGTTAGGAGGAATATAATTATCTTGATCAAGATACTAGATCTTTCAAGAAACAATACAACATTACCTTCTGTAGAAAGAGGGTAATGAGAAATTCAAAGCAGGTTTGTTTGTTTGTTTGTTTTTTAATAGTTATTTTACATTTTCAGGAAGTAATTGTACTTCCTTTGTGGACAGACATTTACCACGGGCCATAAGATAGAGAACTGCCAAGAAAGCCTCTGTTTACCTCCTTCAATGTTAAAGGAAAAAGGGAGGTGATTTGAGGTCTGTATGGCAGGTGGGATGGTGATGAGGCAGTGTGAGCAGCAAACGCTGCTACAATAGCAAATAGCACAGCAAGGATAGCTTCAAGTTATTTTCTGAAGAAGCTGCAAGCTACAGAGACGCTGACATCAGTCTCCCCAGTTATACCGGGCCCTCTCCAGCATGTGGCTCTAGTCACTTGCAGTTGGGTCGGGTGCAGGAAAAGGATGATCTTTACTCAGAATTGGGCATGGTAGATAAGGACCCCTGGACTGTGGAATCCAGCTTTGTCTATTGGTAATCTAATTCACATTCACCTCGTAAATTGAAGGGCTGTTCAATTTCCCGTTGCACTGTAACTTTAATTCAGCTGTTTCCCTTATCCTACATCCAGCATTGATTAAGGAATCTGAATGCAAAAGTCAAAGTTGCATTACACGCTAACGCTGTGCATCAGTGCCGAAGTGACAATCATCCCTATTCTCAGTGTGAACTGGGAGCAAGCACTAATTAAAATTATAAGCTAGAGAGAACATGCATTGAAAAAAAGAAGCTGTCCCTAACCAATAATTCCAGGGATAAATCATACTTGATTTGCTAACATATAGAAGTGTCCAGGAACTATGATCTACAAATGTCTTGAATATGGTTCTAATCAGTCTGCAGAACAATAATCAAGGAGGCATATAATTAGAACAGGCTCATCTGACGAGCAGCACATAACATTGTCTCACCTTGAAACAGTGAAGAGCCTCCTGTCTTGAAAGTAAAAACTAACTCTAACAGAGGCGGTTTTCTCATTTGCAATGTACCTGGACAGACTTCTAGTTTTCCAGAAAATGCAGTTCAGGACCTCAGAGCTGTCCCAGTAAATTTCATTGATCCTTCTGCCCTTTCTCGCCTCCTTTCAGTCGGCCCCTTGCCACATCTGTTATGTGAGTGTGGAAAGGATTCTGACCTGAGATGCCCATCCCTATAAGTCCAAAACCTGCCTGGCTATTTGCAATCAGTAATTTAAAAAATAGCCGACAAAATTCTAAGAAAATATGAGTCAGTCATATTCTTTCACAAGCTACTGACCTCCGGCAGTTCCTGGTTGCACCATTGCCATCGAGGCAGGAATGACATGGGAAAGCATTAACAAGAAGAAATCAAGTTTTGAACATGTACTACTTGCCTTGTCAGTGTTCTAAGCTTTTATGTGGATCACCACATTCATTCCCCAGAAGATACCAATGCAGTTGATTAGGTAAGAGCAACGCAGGACAAATAGCATCTAGTATGCTTTGAAGATGGTTTTCTAGCCCATCTTTCTAAAGCTCTCAACCCATACCTGGTTAAGGCTTCATTTCCTTCTGCTCTTCTCCTTCTTTCTGGCTTTGTATATGCCAAGTTCATCACTGACTTAGAGTCTTTTTACCTGCTGCTCCTTATACTTAGTATGTTCTCCTTCGGATCTTTAAACAAATACCTCCTCTTCACTAGTCAGGTCTCCAACTCAAGACAGCCTTCCTCAAGGAGGCCTTTCCCAGCCTCCTAACTAGACCAGCCTTCTCACCTCAGTGTTCTTTACCACTTTACTCTTCATAGCTCTGTGGGTGTGTGCATAAGCTCTGAAACCAAACTGCCTAGATTTAAACTCTGTTCTCTCTGTTTACTGACAATAGGACAAAAGTTGGGGTGCATTGACTCTTTATGCTTTAGCATCTTCATGTACAAAACGAGGGTCATGACAACTGCTATTGTACCTACCTCAAAGGTTTGTTTCGACAGTTACACTAAGCGATACAGGTAAAGTGCTTAGAACAGGGCCTGCTATAACTTGAGTACTCTGTTTTTTGCTGTCTTCTTCATGACACTTATTGATAATTGAAGTTTTCTTCCTGTATGTCTACATGTTTATCAGTAGGCAGGGAATCTACCTTGTTTTTTTACTGGGCCCTCAGCCGCTAGAAAGACACACAATAAATTATTATGTAATTCACTGAGTAAGCACTCAATAAATTATTGTTGACTAGAGATTGAATGATTTAAACCTCATATTGTACTGCCCTTTATACTTTAGAATAAAATGATACTGGATTAGTCTTAATTCTACCACTATATAGCTCTGATATAAAATTAGTTATTTAACCTATCTATGTTTTATTATTTGTGAGAGATAATAATAACCACTCCAAAGCTGGATAATTTATGATATAGTCATCAGTGGAACATTATATAGCAATGAAAAGTAATAAATTATACCTGCATATGCTAGCATGAATGAATTTCAGAAGCATCATGTTGAGAAAAGAAACAATACATGCAATATTGTATATTGCAAAATTCCACTTTACACAGTTAGAAAACAGGAACAATTAAACTACAGTGCTTGAGTCAGGTAGTGTTAACCATGGGGGAAAAGAACACAGGGCAGCTTCTGAGGTTCCATATTCTGTTTCACCAATCCAGGTGCTTGTTACATCGGTATGTTTATTTTGTGAAAATTCAGCAAGTGCTACCCTTATAATTTATATACTTTAAGCAAAATAACAACAGCAACAATAAAGCCTACTTCCTAAATTGTTGTAAGAATTAAATAAAGCAATGTAAATAAAGCATGAAATCATGTAAATAAGGCACAAATGAGAAACAAAAAACTAAATACTAATTCCCTTCCCTTTTTCCAACATGGGCAAAAAGCAGCAGGCATCAATTCCAGCCCCGAAAGGGCATTCAAGACCCCTCTCAATCTGGCCTCAATTTATCTCCCCAGACTTTTGGTCAATCATACTGTCAGACACATTACATTGTTCCAGTCTCACTCAAATCATCTTATATGCTTTCACATAATTTTTGCATAATTTGTTTGCTTTTCATATAATTTTCCATATACCTAGATGCTCCTTTTCTATTTTGTTCAGACAGCAAACTTTTACTTATCCTTCAAAACTTTACTTATCTCTTCAATAAAGCTTTCTCAGTATTCCTTTCAGTCAATCACTCCTTTGTGCTCTCATAATAGTTAAGCCTTATCTTATTGCCTTATAATTATCCTTTTAAGTATCTGTTTTGATTTCAAGCCATGTCAGTTGTATCATAACAAGGTCCTTAAGAACTTAGGCTTTCAGGATCCCCACTTACTTGATTTTGATCTTCAGCGAGTTACCTCACCTTGTTAAGCCTCAGTTTCCTCACCTATAAAATGCAGGTAGTGATAGTGTTAGTGTCATAGAATTGTTCCAAGAATTAGATTTTTTTAAATAAATAATGTTCATGAAGGGTTTAAATAGAGAACTTAGCAAAAAGTACATAATAAATATGTTAGTTATTACCATTATTAATTTGTGGGCAAGGACTTCTTTCACTTTTGTGTTCTAACAGCTACTTTTATACATGAAACACATAGTACCAATCCATATTTGTTAAAAAAAGATGAAATAAACAAATAAAGCAAGAGACTTTTCTACTGCTGGAAAGAATGAGAAAGCAAAGGAAGGAAAAAGAAATGGAAAAACTAAGTGACACATTTCTCTGCATAAGATAAATTTTTTTAATTAGCTAAATTAATATTCCAGAAGAAGACTCACAGGCCTCCTCCCCTTTGCTCTCATTAACCTAAATCACTGCAGAAAGTCGAGCATTCCCTAGTCACCCATTTCTTAAAGGCAGAGCCTATGGCTGTAGATACATTGTTCAGAAAAGTTTTACTGATATATCCTGGCCATATGGCTTGAGGCAGATAATGACAATCCAGTTGAAATCCTGATGACTGATTATTTTTCTACAACTTAAAGTCACGAGATATTTATGCCACTCAAAATATCTTCCTAAAGAAAAAAAGCTACTATCCATTGAGTGCCTATCATGTGCAACACTGCACTAAGGCACTTTACATACATTACTTCTAATCCTCGCGGCAACCCTTGGCAAGGTAGGCTGATTCCAATTTTACGGAGGAGAAAATAATTTGAGAGGTTAAGTAGTTTGCCTGAGAGAAAGCAAAGGCTTAAACTCATGTGTGTATGTGAATCCAGTCTTCATAATCATAACACCTCTGTTTCATTATTTACATGAATATCTTATATCAAATGAATATTAAAATTGGGATAAATATATAAGAATTACAAGTAGTATTAAAATACTGGAGACTCTTTTTAATGCTACCACCTTTGTGGACATAATTCTTGCTGACTATTGACAGGGAAAGTCAAGAGAAAAAAACTTAAAAAGAAACAGGAAATTTTTTTTTAAAGAATGTTAAGAGCAAAAAAATTTAAAAAAATTAAAAAGTGGAATTAGGAGCAATCTAAATATAAACAAACTTACATTTCAGTAAAGATTAAAGATTAGTACTAAAAAAATAAATACAAATTATATGAGATTTTTAAAGAGCATATGAATCCAGAAGACAATGAGGAAATCTAGAGTAAAATATATATACTCTAGCTAATAAAAGGCTAAAATCCATGAAAAGATGACACATAAAAGTAGATATAGTAAACCTAAAATGGTTTTATAATTATTTTTTTTTAAGGACTAAATTAAAAGTAAAAAAGAATGAGAAAGTTTGAAGAGGAAAGAAATAGAGACGGTGAGGGAAGCAGCAGGAGCAGGAATAGAGGTGAGCAGCACCTGCAAGGCCATTCAGATGGTCCTCAGACAGGGGTCAGGAGAAGAGACTGTCCATCTTGGATGGCAGCCACCTCACACAGACTCATCCCTTATGTACTCTTGCTTCTTTTCCCTCTGCTATCCAGGGCCAGCTACGTAAGGAGCGGTTCCCTAGAGTATCAGTGTGTGTGGCTTTCAGGAGCTGACTCCTGTTGAGCCCCGTGGGGGGTCCTGGGAGACTATGTCACCAGACTGTCCCCAAAGGCAGAATTAAACAGTGCTCATGTCTTTGGGCTCCACCATGAAGCTAAGTTGCAATCCCCACCTTTCACTTTGTAGTGGGTTAAACCTAAGTACTTCAGTACTTAGGTTCCCTACAATTCTGAGAATGCATAAATCACAGAACTCAGCATGATGCTTGCTTTTGTGGACTACATTTCCAACAACTTAACTCACAGGGAACCCTTAACTACCTTGCCTTTCTGAGTTGCCTTGTAACTCCAGGGCTCTGCAGGACAATTTTTGGAAAGAACAAAATACAATACTATTTTAGTTCTAAGTCTTCATTTTTTCAGAGAAAAGGTCTCTAGACAAATGTTAAAGACAAAACCAGATTATGAACTTGAAAACCTCTAAATATTGAAATACACACATATTTAAATTTCAATCAATACTAACTTTAAAAATAACAAGCTCAAATATTTTGATTTTTCATATGACTTTTTCATTGTTGTTATGGCATGGTTGTGAAGAAAAATAAAAAAGCATGTACTTGAATAAATCGATTCTCATTTTTTGTGGTTGTTAGTCACAGTACTGATGTTTATCGGTTAGGTAAGGACTAGAAATTTGACATCCCAAATCAAAATCTTAGATTTTTTTTCTCCTCTAGTACAACTCCCTTGAGATGACCTTTTGTTTATGTTCTTTCTGAAGGGGACAGAGCAGTAACCAGTAAACTTTACATCTCACTACCATCAGCTAATAGGCCCACTTCTGCTAAGATTTGAGGTAAATAGATTATCCTGTAGTAGGAAAATCTTTTTCTGAAATGCATTGACATTTAATAAATGACTTCTTTCTTCATTTTCCTTTACAACTCTACAGACTCAAGACAAACCAACCAACCCTCTCTTGACTACCAGCAGAGAAAAGAGTCCATGAAGTGTAAACAATATTCTTAGAACTCCAAGAAAAACAGAGGTGACACATGTTGGTTAAACACATAAACTCTGGAGCAAAACAAACATCATATGAGTGTATGCTCAGCAACTCACCAGCTGTGAGACCTTGAGCAAATTATTTTTCTTCTTTTGCAAAAGTGCTGGCACTTTTATTCTTATTGCAATATATAAAATTAGTAAATGGAATAAAACCATTTAGTCTGAGATATCTTTAAAAAATTAAGACAGCAAATCTTGTTTTGTAGCTGTTTTATAATAATGTTAAAAGAATTTACTGTGTGCCAGTGCTGTTTTCGTTTAAAAGCCATCTATTTATTAAGATTGATATTTCAGCAGAAAAACATTTAATGAATCTTTCATCTAATCAATATCTCTGATACCTATCATTATTGCTCCTGGGTGTTCAATAAAGTAGCTGTTAGCCTTTCTGAGTATCAAAAGATCAGTTATTTTTTGCCTAATAAAACCAAACAAGAAAGCCATGTTGCCGTGACTGCCAAAATGCTTTATAAAAAGCTTAGTTCTGACATGATTTAAAAATGCTTATGTAAAAACATTCAGAAAACTATTCAAAACTTAATCATTCATCACTAGTCTCTTATGCTCAGACATTGGTTTGCATAAGATTAACTAGACCTTTTAAACATTTCTAATTTGGGTTTTACAGCTTTATAAGCATATAGCAGAGAAATGAGTGAAAGATTTGTGGGACAGTGTTTTTTTCCATAGCTGGTAAAAGTTTTGGTGAATTAAATTGTATTGGGTTAATCATTGTTTTTTTTGTTTGTTTCTTATATCAAACAGTGATTTATAAAGTTAAAAGCTAGTATACCTAACAGAATTTCACAATGCCTTAAGGAAAACTTTATTACTTAAAACAATAAGCTTTAAAAATAAAACTGACACCCAAAGATTTCTGAGAAACTACACACTCAGTAAACAGTTAATGCCATCAGGAAAAGAATGAAGACTCCACAGAAGCCTTATTAAGAGATAAGGGTTGGTCTGCTGCCAAAATTTTGAAAAATGCCTATAATACATTTACTTAGCCTAATTATATGGCACACTTACAGCTTATTATTAATGCCCTCTAACAGAGAGATGTTACCTTGGCCTTGAAAGCTTAGTAGCCATAGTCCCTTGAATTGAAATTACATAATGTCCAGGAGTTTCCATCAGTCCTATGTTTTTGGAACAAAGCATCAGTAATATGCACAAAGTGCATGTTGGTTGAAAATGTGATATCCTTAAATGTTCAAGTTTTTCTTTTTCTGCTTGGTCCATTTACCTAATATAATGTAAATCTATAATCATTTGGAGACTCGAAGTGACATAACAAAAAATTCTCATTCCATATTACTCAAATGATAATTAAGACTGTAATGAATTAATCTCCAAACTCAGTACCATTCACACAGCCTTAACACTGCTTCTAGCTGCCACTTTCTGGACAACTCAAAATCAGTTTGAAGCTCACTAGCAGGAAGCATGTGCCTTTTCACCGAAAGCATACTAATTTTATTACCCTGTGAAGAAATCCCCATCTATATTGAACATGCCAGTAGCTTCTCATACTAATGTTTGAGATTGGATGCAACAATTACATGGAAAGAGAAATATCTGGAACACAAGTAGTTTTATTTGTAAAACACTCCAGGAACTACTAGTTTTTTTTTTTAAAGAAAATTTCAGTATCAACAAAATATGAAGAGCTGTTTCCATTACAAAAGTTCAACTTGTATGCATTCTTTCAAGTTTTCCTTAGGTTATAATCCTAATAAAAATTTTACTGAGTCAAAATTTTTTTTTTACAAAACACTCTATCCCATGAGAGCATCATTAAGGTTAAGTCTGAAGCCTGAGATTCAAAGTTGAGTTGATGGAAAAGTACATTTTCTTTTTTTTTCCATTTAAATACATAAAACAGGCATCCTGAAAACACCCCTGTAACAAGTGCACATAAACTTTTCTTTTGAAGTTTGGCAATGAATTTGTGCATGGTGCTTCTACTTTTGGGTGATGATTTTATCAAATAATCGTCCCTGTACTTTGAAACCAATTATACTGGTTAAAATCTACCCTCATCCTCAAATAAATGTGGATGAGTTGGATTTGATAACTTATTTAGGTAACTTAAAGAACTGCATGAATTCTCTTCCACATAATTTTAAAAGCCTGTAAGATGAATATATACAGATGTATATGCTATATGTATATATTTTTTGTAAATAAAATACAAGCCTATATTTTAAAATAAAATAGAAGAGATCTATCTGGACTAACCTGTATCAAACTCCATTAAAACAAATGGACAAGTGGAGTAACTGTCCCTGGGAAGAGGTTCAATAAGTGACTTTATAAAAGTTCACAGCTGTGACTATCACAAAAAACAAAACAATCAAGGATGTGGAAATTGTATATAAAGATGAAGTCGGCTCTAAGAAACTACTGGGCTAACAAGTAGAGTGATGCAAAGGTCAGTAGATTATTCATTTCAAATCCAAGAAGTTAGTTAACTTGTACTAGTAGGAAGCCTGGATGGAATTTAAGGCAACATTTATATATTTTTAAAAAGAAATCGTTTTAAAAATGATTCTTCTTTTGGTGGCAAAGATAAGTGGTAGTTTCCAAACTGTATTCTCTAACATAAAGACTCATAGCAAATTATTTTTGTTAAAGAGAACTTTAACCACTTAGGTACTATGTGCTTGTTCACATCATACTGGTTTTAAGAACCACCTCTAAAGAAAGAAATAGCATTAATTGAATAATCAGTCACCTCATTTTTTTTCAGTAATTTATTACTGAACCAGCTTGAGCCTACTTAGCTTGAATACTGAGATGTGCACATCACATAACACTATAGTTTCAGGCTTTCATAGGAAAAAAAAATGAAGTAGAAAATCAATGTTTGATTATATAATACTCCTAGCAATAAATTTTATAAATTCCTAAAGAATTTTAGCCAAAGAAATATAAATACTTCCCAGAATATTAAATCTTTAAATAATTTCTTATAGTCAAACTCCAACTTCTTACGTATTAACTACATGTAAACACACTCCTCCATTGTTACCCTACTAATTATTGGTATTGTATTATATAGCATCTATTTTACTATATCCACATTTAGACATATAAATATATACTTGAAAAATTTCTCATTACTCTTTTTAAATTCAATAGGCATGACTAAGTGTGTCCACACAAAATAAAGTGATTTCTAACTTGGTGGAAGCACTTGATAGAGCCACTAAGCTTTAGAAGAATTTGATATAAATGCTTATGATGTAGACAGGAAAATTCTATTTGTTGAGATTCAATTATATGATTTTTGAACCTTCCCATGATAACAAATATTGTCATTCACAACTGCCTATAGGGATACTTATAATCCTCAAACCATACAAATATATTTTAGGAATTTCTCAATACTGCTAGGGGAAAAAAAATCATTTTTTTTATGATGTCAATTTGACTGTAAAATTTCCAACCCTTCTTTTTACTTATTTTTTTTAATTTTTAAGTTCCAGTGCAATCCAACAAATAAAGTACTTTTAGCATATTTCCTCATTGAAACTTATCTGCCAGATTTTGAGCATGGGTAATGGCTAATTAGAATACAAATATATTATATTCTTTTCAGCATATACAACTATCAGGGAACTTCACTGTATTATTTCACATATCCATGGGTTATAATATGAAGGGAACTAAATATATCTAACAGAAAGGAGTGGGGAAGGACCAGTGTGTTAAAGCCAATTATGTATCATACACAAAAGTGCACATTAGCTACTTGAAAAAATTCACATTTATTTACTGTCAAACCGTGTTAAACTTTACACTGGATATTAGTGATGGGCTCATTATTAACAGGTTTACACAAAGGGATGAAAAGAGAATTTTGCTGAAACAATTTACATTTCATTAGAACTTTATCATAAAATAAATTAATTACTAAATATAGGCAGAAGGAATATGGAAGAGTAATATTTGTTTTGTTTTTTTTTTAAAAAAAACCAGGCACCTTTTGTTCACTAGAAAGTTTGTGAAAAGTGCCCAGTGCCCTCTTTGCCCTCTGTTCAAGAATAAATAGAGGGATGACACACAATCTTTTCTAGATTTTACCACATTTGTGCAAGGCATGGCATAACTGGCTTCAAAGAATTTTCTCCCCATAAACACATGTTCTTTTGGCAATAAGAAATTTAAATGTAAGAATAAACCTAACTTGTCAAAGCAGAACACTGTATACAGTGGAAAATAAGTGAAAAATCGGTAGAACTTACCAATGACAAAGTATAAGAAAAAACATTTCATAACATATGTGCAACCAAGAGCTTTTCACAATATTTTCGCCAAACTCTTTAAAATTATTTTAATGACAATTATATTTTAGTTGGACACAAAATGTATTTATTTTATCCTAGCAATAGAACAAAATATAATTTCTTTAGCCATTTTTCATGAGAATAGTTCACTGTACAGTTGAGGAAACATATGAAATAAGGCCTGTGGCTTGATTGCTAGTGGTTAAACATGTTTTCAATCTTTGCCTTAATGTAAAAGATTTGCAGTGAACTGCAAAGTGATGCAGAATATCTCTCCTGCTTTTCCAAGTCTTGTCAGGAACAGTAAGGTACAGTAAATTTGTCCCACAGGATTTTAAAGCCTACGTCTTGTATATAATACAATGCAGGCCTACAAAAATGGTGCAGCCATATTTACAAATTTAGTTCGCAAACTGCTGCAGTAAAATGGCTGGAAAGTTTTGTTTGCTTGTTTCACAATTTCTCTAAACAGCAGCAGAATCTTAAAATACCTGGTTGGCATCTCTTTTCTTTGTAACAAATAATTCATTTTAGTATACTCTGTGTATATACAAAGTTTTTGTATGTTTTATAAAAATTCACAGAACTGCAAAGGTTCAGTCATCTCGTTCACATGGGAGGAACCACAGGTCAACAGAGCTGTCTCTTCGAGCAGAGCTGGAGGGGGCTGCATCGGGCCAATGGAGTCTTTATTTACGAATGCTTGCATGTGGCCCTCGGAATCCCTTAGCTGCACTATTAAAGACTTGTCACCAGCTGCATCTGTCCTTCTCTAACATCTCCTTCGGGAATACACCCTTCTTTGTTAATAGGGATTATGTAACCATCACTATTCCCCCTGCTAATCTGGTAGCACGTCTGAAGCTGATGGCTAGCTCCAAGGTTTGGCATGCTCTTATAGTACATGTCCTCGTTCTCACTCCTCCTGGAGGGAGACAGGTCTTCTTCCATGTCGGGACTGCTCTCCTGATATGGAGAGTCTCTAAGATTGGGCATGCTTGTATAAAGAGAGTCTCTGTTGGGGGACTGTAGGTGGTCCTCAGCCTCAGCTGTCAGCTGGGAGACATAGCTGTCAGTCCCCTCGGGCTTCACTTTCTTCTGGGGTTGGTACAGAAGGGAGTGAGTCCGCTGAGGAATGAGTGGTGCCTCAAGTTCTCTGTGGTGGAGCTCCAGCCCTGGGTTGTCACTGTGCATTAAAGATGAAGCGTCTGCCACGATAGCATCATCTTCGCTGCTGCTACCTCCAATGGCGGGTTTGACCGGTAGTGTGAGCTCGAGGTTGTGAGTCTTGCTGCTGCCCCGTAGGTTGTTGTGCACTAATTCCGAAATGATCATTTTCTCAAAAGCAGTATCATTCAGACTTAGTCCACAGTCCACGACCTGCACGCTGTCAGTATAGTCCCCTTTGCGCAGTGAGTAGCTGTTGTTAAAATTACCATTTAGCGGTAGAGTATCCATGGCACTTGTATCCCTGGCATTGTTCAGTGAATGTCCTGAAACAGAAAATGGGAGGGGGGGGTTTGGTTATTGCCTCTGCTCCTTCCTCAAAAATCTTTACTTCTTTTGTACAAAACTTTTTAATGTCGTTCAGGACAAAGTTGTATTTGAAAGCTAACACTTGAAAAGTGTCAGGCTTTCCCGCATTCCCAACTGTAAACAGTGCAACCCCTTAGGTAATAGGAAAAAGTGAGAAAGAATAATACTGTTTTGCAGGGAGAGAAGATGGCATACAGAATATTACTTGATCAATTTCGGGGAGACAGTAGTTAATTGATTTTTTGGTCAAATCTCTTGACTCTTACAAAAAAAGACTTCACTCCATGCCCTTGCATAGTTAATGCAAAGCAATTCATTACTGACATTTACATTTTAAAGTACAAAACTATGGTTTATAAAAATAAAATTAACAGAATTTGTCCTAAACAACACTAAATTAAAAAGGAATAAGTCACATACAAAAACCGAAGGCAAATGTACAACATAAACCCACATAACTGGCAAGCAACTTTTTAAACAACGTTCTAACATTTCCTTTTTCTGGAGATGAAGGGGAAAAAAAAGAATGAAAAAATGGACAGATACAAAGAATTCATGTTCAACAAAGACAGCCATCTCTCATACTGACTGGACCAAGGGCCCACAAGCACCATCCGACAACACGACAGACAGCAGGTGGAATGACTCACTTTGGACAACTCACATCATGTCTGTCTGCTCAGGCTATCTGGCCTAAGAGTAGCTGATATATAAAAGAAAGTAAAATGATTTATTGTAACATGATGAAGAATTTCTAAGTTTCTCAGCAACTTAGTCAGAGCAAGGGTTCAACAAATCAGATACCAGTAATAGCAGCCTTTTACTTTTTTATGTTATTATTTATTTATTTATTATGTTGATTATTATTACTATTATTATTTTCGAATTTGGTACTAACACTCTCTCTAATAGCAATGGCCCCAGGCTCCTAATGGTCAAAGTGTTTGCCTGCAGCCCTGCAGTCTGCATCAGTCACAGTGACAGCACCGAATGAACCAGCAGTCTACTGTATGAGACTGGCCCACAGACATGGGCATGGAGGTTAAACGCAGAAATGTTAGAGATTTCTTAAGTATGGGTCACATAAATTAAACCAAGAATAAATATTAACTATATGGAATGTGAAAAGGGTGTCAACCTTGACTAATTTACTTTTATATCTAAAGGAATGAAAGATTGGATAAATCTTCTGAAAGTATGAAAGGAGGTTTAGGAGGAAAAAAAATATGGTAACATGCTCTCTTTGAATCAGAGTTGTATTTTCTACAGACACATAAACATGTAAACTAAGACATCACAGAGCATTTCAGGCAAATGGAAAAAAAAATTAGAGAAAATTAAATGGTCTGCACCATGGAAAGTTAGGTTATTTATTCTCAAAATCCTAGAGAAAAAAATCACTTATCTACAAATTGGTCTGAAAAAAAAGAATGAAATGATGTTATTGAAATGAAACTGACCACTGTGAGGCTGCTGCATTGTATGCAAGGCTTGGAGGAGTTTAGGAAAAAAAATTTAACTCTTGGAAAAAATAGGAAATTTCCCTTTTCAGTGCTCACTCCACTCTTAAAGCTGCAGATTATCCTAGAAAACTCATACTCATGACCAATACATATCTGATAACTGATAAATTATTACTAGCAGAAAATGAGAAAATGGAGGGGGATATATTTGTTGGGACTCAGGTTTTTTAAAACCTCTCATCCAACCTCTACATTTGAAAAACTGACATTTTGATTTGTATCATGTTCCATGTATAACAAATGAGTTATTTGTAAGGCTTCCTTTAGCATGGTTGACACAATTCTCAAGCTTTATAAATTCATATATGCACCACCACAATCTTTATAAGATTAGCCAATAGAAAACATTTGGTGATTTAAGTTATAGGTGATACATGGATCACTTGCTAACATGTTTCCTCTGTAGAGGTTCTATCATGTCAATTTTTTTTTTCTTTTCATTGTTGTTTATTAAATATAAAAATATATACTGGATGATCCAAAAGGTGTTTTCTATGATATACTGCAGATTTAAGTACATCTTTGAACGATTTTGAAGAGGCAACTTTTTCTGCCCAAGTTCAGGTAATTCGCTTGAAGACTTTCCACAGCCTGTAGCAAGATTACTGTAGGAATGCAGAAATAAGTCAATTATTAAGCATTCTGGTTGACAGTACCTCAGGCTTTAAAGAGCAAATTATTTCAGCATTGCATACACTTAAGTATTACGGACAGTATTTGCTACAGACCTCTATTACTGACAAAAGGCAGTACAGACAGATGTACTGTTTGAATTTGGTAACATTTTAGTTGCAAATTGTGAACCACTTGCCCGCTGAGTCTACTTTATGACTGCTAGTTATGTTTTAATTGTGCCGGTTAAAAATCATGCTGAAAAAATTTACATTTGATAGGCAAAGTTAAGTTTTACTCCCATACTTGTCTCTCTGTAGGTTGCTAGAGGAAAGCATAAGGAAAGTAAGAAAAACAAGAGAATGAAAAGAGAAGCTGCAGTTACGTTAAAAAAATAATTTTAAGGAAAAAAAAAAAACAGAAACAAAGTTCTGTGTTAAATTTAGTGGCAAATGTCAATCACGAATAAAGATTATAGCTAGCAGTAATTATGCAATAACTTTTATCAAAATCTTGAAAATTCTGTTAATATTAAATATATATGCTTTAAAAATATAAGCTATTAGAAAACAGTAATATAGGATGGGTTAGTGACAATCTCACCCCCTCCCCCAATTAAAAAAAAAACTATAGGTATAAACTGACTAATAACATTAACTTTATTTTCAAAGTTTTTTAAAGAAAAATGAAAAACTACCATAAAGCTGCACTATACTATAGTTGGTTACATTGATAATACTGGATGTAGTTTTCTATACCTAGGCATCCAGATTATCATTATTAGCTAATTCATTCCAAAAGCAAATTAAGTCGGCAAGCTTTAGAGTCAACTGAACAGTATATCACATAGATAGGATACCTCTAAATGATATAAATCTTGAAGATGGGCTCTCGGACCATGTGATGTCAGTCCTGTAATAATATATTAAGATTTATGCCACCTGTGTCAAAAACATGGATAATTATTGGTAACTACTATCATGACTGAATTTTTACTATAATATAGTGCAGTTTTAGAAGCCTGGCATGGTCAATACCATCTTTTTTAATTGAGAAATTACGGATGTAATAATAAACATCAGGCAACTTGAGTATTCTAGAAAAAAGGGCAAAGAACAGAGCTCTGTTTAGCAGCAAAGAAAGGTAGTTTTATTCATAAGTATAAGCACACCTGGTGAGTTAAATACAGGAGCTGAAGGGGCATTACATACAACTGTTTCAGCGAGCAATGTGTTATAGGGGTTGTTAGTGCCGTGGGGTCGAAGAAGAGGGTTTGTTAGTAGGTAATTGCCAGTCATTCCTAAAGCAAAAAAGAAACAAAAAAGAAAAAGAAAAAGAAAAAAAAAATACATCAGTTCTCTTATTTTAGTGTTATAGTTGCAGTAAAATACTTTTTGTATTCATCATGGGTAGTGGACAAGTTGGCAACGGAAAATCTGTTGAAATTTTCTGACTGTATTTGAACTACTGATTTGAAGGAGAAAGGGGAGAGGGAAGTTAAATTCCAGTAATTCACAGGTGCTTTCTAAGTCCCCCAAGTAAACACCTGCTGAGGATGACATTTACTAATTTATACAAAATCACTGTTAAACAAAAATGGCAATTAAATGCACAGAGATCAACATTATGTTTCAAGATGCTACTGCTTAATATTAAAAACCTAACCACTGAGGCTCAGAAGAGGGAATCTCGAACTTTCAGAATTTACAGGTGTGGGATTATCCCTCATGAAAACATCTGTGTTAATACCAACTTTGATACAAGCAGGAGGAAAAAAAACTTTAAACAGATAAAAAGTATGACACATTGCACAAAGCTTCTCTTAGTAAATGCAAGAGCACACATGCTGAGGGGGGAAAAAGAGGTGGTATATAATGAATTATTAGACCATTCACAAATTTTATATAACACGAATTTTCATATTGTAATCTTATTTGCCAGGTTTCAAAAATGAATCACTGAATAATTCATTTCCTTTTTGATAGTCATCTTCTTAACAAAATTAAGTAAAACATCAGAGTAATGTAATAAACAGACATTTCAATCACTCTAATTGATAAATTACAAACCGTTCAATTTTTGTCAAACATGTTTTGCACAGCTAATGTAATTTGACTAAAAATATTTTAAAATTCAACTTGATTTTGATGTTATACATATTTTCTTCATTTTAAATCAAACTCTCATCAGAACGTCAACTATGAAAAATGTCCTATTTCATTGTGATAAAAATATAACATGTTATATTACCAGTCAGTAAATCAAAACTGAAATTACCTGGATAAATTACCTTTCCAAGAAGACATACAATAACTTGATTTTTTTCATGCCAAATTAAAATTTACTAAGCTTGCATCCAGGGATGTGTGTGTGCATGCACTGTGTCCTTATCTGGCTACAATGTTTTATTTGCCATCTTATTTTAAGTAAGAACTATTTATTATATGATAAATTTAAAGTTGTATTTGTAGATACATGGAAAATAGTAATTCAAAGAGAAAAAATGACTAAATTCTCATGTATTTTAATTATATGTTTATAAAGATTTACTATAAATGTTTTGACACTATTTACATTTGAAAAAAATGTAAAATAAAAGAATCTGCAAATACAAATTTTCACTAGAATATTGGCACTGTTTAATGTGAATAGTAGTTATTCTAATTGTATTACTGCTTTAAGAAGAAAACTTTCATAAATGTCTCAGTTAGAAAAATAAATTTATACTCATTTTAATCCATGGCAAAGTATGTTTTCAGTAACTACTTTCTCTAGCCTTACTCTGTTAATGTGGAGTTTAAGATTATATACTTTTGGCATTGCATTATTGAATAAAAAGAATTTATATGTACTTTAATAAAGGACAAAAGTTGACTCAATAGCTTTAGGAGCTTGTGATATAAACCTGTTTGAGAGAAAAATTCCCCATATTTCCTCTGTAAATATTATCAATTGGCAAAAGGTACAAAATTTATATTGTAAACTCAAATTTTCCTAGTAACTGACCTTGATTAAGTGTTGAAGTGCTATTGATGTCACCTGAGATAAAAGAAGATTCAGATTGTTTTCTCACAGTGTCATTCCACATCCTTCTTATACGACTCTATCAACATAAAATAGCAAGACATATGTTATGTTAGTTTCCCCAAGCTGATCTTATTAAAGACACAAAGATTCACCCTAACAATTTGCAGGATTATCTGTTGGCCTTTTAAAAGAAAAATGTGTGTTGATTCTGGTTTAAAAGTAAGGAAGTCTATACTGCTCTGTTGCTATTTGTTCTAATGGGTATTTAATCTTCTACTCTTAATAAGTTTTCTTTAATTGCCTTTTTTTTAACATGGAGATGACTGACTGTTCAACAAATGATTACCGAGTGCCCATGCATGATGAGCACTGTGCTGTATGAGATTAAGATACCAAATAATTATGATACACTTCTTAAAGAAGTAAACCTCTCAAAAAAAGATGTTCACATCTAAAGAAACAGCTTGAAGAAATAAGAAGAAATTAAAACCACAATACTGAAAAACGCAAGTATTTGCTACCTAGATCGTGATAATGAGAAGACAATTAGTGCATCTGAAAAGAACCTGTCTCAGTAGACTTTCTATAATGAAGGTTAATTAAAGATGCTGTCAAATTCTTTGTTACCTGTGTGCCAGAGGAATACCGAGCACTGGTTCTGGTAGTTGATGCCTTCACTGAACTGTGGGGGCTCTCAGTTGGAAGGCTGCCGCAGCAATATGAGTGTCTGAAGCACTTGCCATATTCTTTTCGTACCTGCATTGAATAACCAGGAGACCAAGGGATTAATATAAACATACTTACTTCTCTCTTCCTCTAATTGAATAAGCAGTGGAGACAACTAAGATTAAGTTCCACTAATATTTTTTCTGTGGAGAAAATAAATTGAACTTACAAAATCAAGTTCAATTGAAACTGCTGAAATAGTAATCAAAAAAAAAAATTATCTGTCCACTAGACTTGCTAGTAAAGTCTTTAAAATTTGATATAGTATGTGGTAATGCCTTACACTGTTTTTATGCAAATGTTATTAATCCATACAATATTTTTAAAGCCTCATTTTACCTATATACTTACTAACCCCAATTTTATACTTCATGCTCAGAGAAAAGGACACAAAATACTATTTCCCTTGTTTAATTACATTTAATCACTCATGATTCATTCACTGAAGTTTTCTATGCTTCATGTCCTGTTAGGTAGTTCAATACATAAACTTTTATTGGATTGTGTAGTTTTGCGAGCAACGTCTTTTTAAAGACAAGACTCCTTTGGCACAAGAATAAAGGAAAAAAAGTCCTTTGATAATATGTCATTAATTAGGATGAAATGTTTTCTTCATTTTCTGATGTGTCTAGCTTTAACATTTAGCGTAGAGAGTCAGAGATGCCTATTCACTTCATTAACACACAAGGGAACTATTTATGCAATTTCCATTCATATTAATGAATTACCCAAGTAATTTCCCTTTCTCCCTGAAGCTTAGATATATAAATAGATAAAAGAAGTTATTAGGCCTAAAAGAAAGTTTAAAAAGTGAATTCCAAATACTTGCCAAATGATAAGGGAACCTGGAGAGGAGGTACAAAATTGGGAGGAGTGGGGGAGAGTTCAGGATACTATGTAGCTATATTGGCATATAAATACATTTTATTGTGGCTTAGAGCCAGACTTTGAAATTACAATACAGACAAGGAGATGCTGTGTAAGAAATTATCTTTTCCAGTGGGTTAAAGAAAAAAACCTCGGTTTCCCTTTTCTCACAATTCTATGTTCAGTATCTGCCAACAAAGATCATCACTGTGATACTCCTTGCAAAATCAGAGAATTAAAGTCACTAGATGACCTTTCAAATCTAAGTACACTTACATTTTCATCCTCTTGGCTTTATTTAATTACACCTATTTGAACAAATACCAATGGGGTTGAACTTTCAAAGCATTTTCTTTGCCTAAATATGCTCATTCAAATAGTAAGAATGATGACTTTAACAAAATCATTTTATATCATACTCTTAACAATTCATCCTGGCAGCACTCAATAGGATGTAACCAAGACCAAGTAGAAAATGTTCAAAAGACATGCAATGTGATGCTTTTAAAATGTAAATATAATTTAAAAGGGTAGCAAAACCTCTTTGTTCGATTAATACACATAACTATGAGAAAACAATGGCTACCTCATCCTTTTTCTGCAAAGTTTATGCTTTATCTCAAAATAATTTGGCAGAAATTATGAATGTGATCATATGCATATATACAAAATGTTCATTGATAAAGTATGAAATATATAAAAACAAATTATTAAGGTTATTCCTGTATAATGTTTAGAAAGTTAAAATTCAGTGTTATTAAATAACACATGATACAACAAATTTCTGCACATTTAATGACTATTAACTGCTCTGAAATGCTGTATAACCAAGACAATGGCAATCAAATGGTATTTTATCCAAATAATACCCTCCGGTGTTGGTTTTGCCTAATGCCTATAATGCTGTGAATGTACATTATCTGTCAGTACTGCACGTTCCACTGTCATTATCTCAAAATTATAGCTTATTCAAAACTGATGGAAGTAACAACACTATCATCTTGTCAGGACTGAAAACATAATAGTTTTCACTTTCACAATTCTATTTCTCTGTCCAATTTAAGTGACCAACTAGTAATAACAAAATAAAAAAGACTACATTAGATATGCAGACGGGGAAAGGATGATGCCTAGTGAAAGGTATGGAAATGTTAAACTTAAATGGTACTAAGCTACTCTCTTAGGTTTATGTTTTCTTGTAACAGACAAGATTTTCATTTTCAAACATTAATTTTTGAATCAGTATTCTTATTCCACTTAACATAAAATCAGGACAAAATAATAAAATGTGAGGTATTAAATCATTAGATTTTAGATCTATTAAAATTACTCAAAAGGCAACATTAATAATGATTTTTTTGATATGTCTGGTGCTTTTAAATTAAGGGCATTTATCCTTATACTCAATTTTATTTTGGATTACTGAATTCTCTTTATTGAGCAAAGAACAAGACTACTTATCCTTTTCTTTATTTTGTATGCCCTTTGCACAAAGCATTTTTAAGACTCCACTAACAAAACTATCTAGTTTATAACATTCCAAAAATGATTGGTATTGACGTATTTTATATATGACGCTTGAATTTCCAGACAGGCATTATAATTAGTTTATGATAAAAAATATGATGTTAGTTAATACTACACCAGTTGTAACTTAAAATCTTCTCTATTATACCTATTATTTCCAATAAAAAAACAACAAGCAGAGCCCCCAGCTGTTATCACTTACTTTCTTTTGGAGAGCACAGTGAAAGATGAAAATGAACATTCCCTGGAAAGCATTAAAGATGGTGAAGAGATATGCCATCACAATAGTCTTCTCATTAATAAAAAGCAACCCAAATGACCAGGTTAGGCCAAGAAGACATAGAAGAGCAAAAGCACCAAGCACCCAAGACCTGAAAAAATAAAGTGAATTTTATTAACAGGTTCAATGAGAGAACAACATATATCACACTTATATATTAACATATCAGTAGTAGCAGGTGACTTTCTCTATGTTCACATTCAAATTCAACAGCATTTTGGCTTTAACCTTTCATTGATTAAAGAAAGAACAACAGCATTTAGTACTGCAGCCTCCAGTGAAAACAGCAGCATCAGGTATGACCTTTTCTTACTCCAGAATAAACGAGGTATCAATACTACATTAAAATACAAGGTGTAAAACATCCCCCATGACTTTGTTGTCTTTTATGTGCATTTTGGTAAAAGAAATTAGGAGTACTTAATTAGTGTACTCCTTTATTTTTACTCCTGTGGTGTACCCACGACACTGAATAATGTGACACATACAGAAAGGTTAAATGGCAGATAATCAGCACCTAAACTTCAGATTCTGATAAACTAATCTGAGGTGAACCTAAGGTTTTATAACTAAAGCATGAAGAAGCCTAGCTGAAATGGGACAAAAACATGAGAACAACTTCAAAATAAAATAATTTTGGAGAGATTTCATCATGAATAGCTTAAGGAGAAAAGAACTGTAGAAAATAGGACGGAATGAGAAGAATTTAAAGTCAGTGCATTCCATGTCTAACTAATGATCTTACTTGATAAATGGCTTATTATCTTCATAGCTAGAAAGCATTATAAGCAGAAAAGAGAAACAAAATTATTAGACAGAATTAAAATAGAAAGTAATAAGAAAGCATTTATATATTTTATAAATTAGTCAAAATTAAGAAAGTCAAAATGCAAGGCAATTAAAAAATAAAGGCATATTATAGTTTAAAAATACGATAGCAAATTAGATATTCCAAAATAATTATAAAAATTAAGGGCAATTCATGATATTGACAGATTTGTAAAAAATATAAATCATGCCATAAATTTGTTAATGTAGGGTTCTACCTTACCCAGGTAAGTCCGTATTATAGTAGCCATCACAAACACGGTAATTACTGGTGTAGGTGAGAAGACAGAAAGAGGAGAAGGAAGAAAAGAGAGAGATGCTAAAGATTAGCTCTCTCTCTTACCATGCAACATGCAATGAAGCTGGCACTAGCCTATCTAAAACATCTAATTTTTTAAAAATTACCCTTACTATAGATCTGCCATTTTTACATCAAAAATATTTTTTCATAATTCCATTATAACTTGAATACCTCATCAAATTTTAAATTTAGACTCATATTTTAAAAATAACTCTGAAAATGCTTCCAATAAGATGACTTAATAAACAGCTATCAATTTTTTGTTACTAGATAGCATTTTTCCATTCTTAGTATATTGCAGTTTTTATTCAATGTTGAAGTAAACATTTATATAATTCTCATGAAAACAATGGATAATCTCCAAGTTAACCAAAGTAATAGAATATATTCTCTTAGAAAAGCAAAATTAGCAATAGAAACTGCTCAGGATCCTAAATCAAAATTTTTAACAAATTTAAAATAATTATTTCGGCCATGCAAACAGGAATGTCATTTTGAAATGCATTTTATATTTAAATAAAATTGCTACAGTAATGTGGAATTTCCACAATGACACTGAAACTATTTCTTGGCTCTAGGTCAAAACAGAAATTATCTAATTTTTGACCAATTTCTGTGACATGGTCACAGTGATACTAAACCTTGATCAGTATATATTTATTCTGAATAATTTCTATAGTTGATAGAAGATATTCATGTATTCCCTGTGAAGAATATCTTTTACTTAGTTTGTGAAGCACTAAAATTAAAATACAAAATACTTACTTAATGTTTTCCAACCTGCTAGAATCTGGTTTCAAAGTGTTTGAGTGCTTCACCATTTTGCACAATGTGATCACCAGGAAAATAACATTTAGCTGTTATAACAAATAAATAAAGAATTAACACACCATGACCAAAGGAAAAAGTTTTTGCAAATTTATTTAATGAATTAATGCAATTGACATGCGTATATAGTAGAGAATGATTCAATTTTAGTTTACATATGCAATGACAGAGTTAAGTCTAAATAAAAAGTACTCTATATGATCGATTTTTTAATAGATCATTTGACATGAAATTGCAATCGCATTAAATCAGTATCATGTGGTGATGATTAAGTAAATTAGATACTTAAATTGGTCTCTTTAGCTAGAGGTACTCCAGGGCCTAAAATCCATCTAATGGAAACACTAAAGTGAATTTCGTTAGAAGGGGTACTTATATCACGTAATCATAGCGTATAATGAAAGGATTGCTCGATCTGGGATCCTAAGATTTAGTAGAGAGTATAGCTTTTGATTTTGGCTGATTAAACAAAGAAAATAACATTTGTCCATTTGTAAGGTAACTGTGAGGATCAAATGAAATAAAATATACGAAAAATATTAGTTAGCTATATAAAGTAAGATAAGCTTAAATATATATTCATAGATATACACACATATATTTGCTATTGAACTGTTATAAGCCATCAGATCTTTTCCCTTGTCACTGCATTGTATGGAAGTAGGAAAATGATGAAGAAAGTCCATTTTTGAGTCCTTCTAAACATTCAGCCATGCAAAAAATTTAGGTGTGTAGAAAAGCAAACTGGGAAAAATGGAACCTGACATGAAATGAATGTTTGGGAGATGAACATAGGTGAAATCAAAAGAATGGAGTTGTGTTTTGACTGAGGAGAGGTGAGGTAATGGTTAGTAATTTGCATTTGCTTCTATAGACAAACTGGTGGAATGCTGGACAGAGGGAAGGCAGTTTCATTTTTATGCTGTAAAAATAGAACTAGACAAGATTGGTCCTGAATTTTTTTGAACTTTTTATTATTCCACATTATTCCTTAAAGAAAAAGGCAAGACAAAAATATTTTTGTCTTTTCTGAGCTTTACTTTACATGACTTACATGTAATGATTTTACATGACTTTACATGAATGGTAGAGTCAGAAAAGGAACCATTGTATGTGGGGAAAAATACAATTTTTGGTGGCAGATAATTGAAATAACTTTGTTACAGTACATGATCATATTTACTAAGTCACAATACCATATGATAAAATGATAACATATTTTACTCATTCATCACTTCTGGTAATAAGAAAAAATTATACAGGACAATAAATAAAATTTCCAAGCCCTTCCTAATGAGCTTTGAAACACAGTGAAGACTTTAACCTAAGCTGTTTATCAGTCATTTTGTCCACTGTGCCTTATTATTTCACTTCGATGAAGAATTTCTTCTTAAGGGATAAAATGAGGTTAATGGGTATAATTTGCAAGTGTTGGCAGTGTTTTATGTTAATTACTTGAAGACAAAAAAATTCTTTAACACTTTAAACTAATTTCCTAAAATAATTGTCTAGAGAAAAATACATTTGTAGAAACATTCTTCTAGTTCTACATTTGGAAGATTATTCTAGTTGGTCACAATATAAATAAATACTTACACTTTCAGGGATATTACTATGTGATACATTTTATTCAACAAACATTTTACTGACTTCACTGCTCCACACAAGAATGTGCTTACTGTATTGTTGTGGGTAAGATAACTTCTGCCTTTGAGAAATCAGAGAGATCCTTCTGGCAGTAAATATTTGATTTGATTTTTAAAAAATTATGATGCAGTGTATCTCTAAAATTTTTTTAAAGCATAAGCAATAGTTTATTTTTTTATTTTATGCAACAGTAATTCTTAACTAGTAAATTTCTAAATATCCTAAAAACAAACAAACCTAAATTCATGTAAACAGACAAAATGACTACAACTCTTAGGTAAAAAAGGCTCCATTATAGATTTAGGATTAAATGCTTTAAACTTCTCAACCCTTCTTTTGGAATGTCCTAATAAAACTACTTATTTTCTTTTATTCTGAACACATAGACCTAGGGTTGTCCCCCACCCTGCCTATTTTTAAACAATTTCCTGAAGCATACTGGGCCACAATTTGGTGTTCATTATTTTCTACACATATGAATTATCCTCTAAGAAATAAAATAGTAATAGGAGGAGGAAAAGGAGAAGGAGGAGGTAGAGGAGGCAGAGATAATTTCAGGAAGGAAAAAAAGTTATTACTTACTACAATGTATAAACTACAAAACAAAAATGTGAATGAGAAAAAATGTGGATGTATAAAGTATTATACTATGAAAAGAAAATAAGAAAAAAATGTGAAATCTTGGGGGTGAACCCATGAAAAATACTTTCCAATTAAGAAAATCATGTAAAAATCAGTTATTTAAGAATTAACATTTTCCAATAAAACTGAAATAAAACTGAAATCTACTACACAAAAACAGAATTAAAGCTAAATACTATATACAAAGGCATTTCTTTCTTGGTAAGACTAAAGACTAACCGAGTCAAATGTGCCACAGATAACATATCTCATTTAACCCATAAAAAACAGACTGTTAGATGCATCTTCCCTTCCTCTCTCCTTACTCTACAAAGGTTTTTAACATTATATATGTGTTTAGTTTATTTTCTGGTTTCAAACATAGAAAATTATGATGGTGGTGGGCGGGGGAGGATTAGGGAGATATCCCATAAGCTTATCTCCAGAGGGTGTAGCAAGCATCACTTAGCCATTTTAAAAATCTGCAATGTTAGGTATCTTGCCAAAGATTACTCTGCTGCTATAATGTCAGTGTTGAGATTCAATAAACTATGATCTGGCTCCACAGACCACAGTCTTCCCAAATAAAATTAACCAATTTATTCTGGGTGAAAAAATTAGAAGCCTTCTAACACAACAAAAATATACTAGTTTTATATTTTAAAAAGTTTCCACTTCTATAGAGTGTAATCAAACTTATAAATTACTCAAATGATGACTTGAAGATAAATAATAAATTAATGTATAAAATACAGCCTCAAACAAATCTTGAATAACATAAACTGTGCTCGTCAAAAAACTTCTACCTGATGGATTTGCCAAAATAACATCCTCCACTTCCTTTGTGAAACACTAACATCCCATCATCAGTAAATGGCGAAAATACCCACACATTTCTACTCCCACTAGTCAAACTGTATATTTAACAGTTAGTTGTGTTTTCTTAAACCTGTCTGAGTTATATTCACACAGCTAAATGTCACACAAACCCATAAAAGCAGAGTGCAAAATAAAAGGCTGTTGTTTCTAACATTCTTAATAGGAAATGTTTCCAAAAGACATTTTAAAAGTCAGTCTCTTTAAAACCAACTAAAAATACCAGAAAAATCATCATAAAACCAGAGGACATTGACTCAGATGGTTTTGCAACTGTCTACGAATTCTCCAAATTAAATTGGGAAATTGGAAAGATGAAAGTAAAAATTATAGTTAATGTACTAATATTTAGATCCCAAGAAATTTATAGTTAAATCCACCACTAATTTAGCCTTTGAAATATGACTTATAGATAGACAAATAATGACTTATAGATAGACAAATAGTATCTTTACTAGGACAAAATGCCATCATTTCAAGTCAAAGTAATTATGAAAAAAAGCATGCAAGACATTATAAATCATAAGATGGCAAAAAAAGGGCCAAGGTAATGTTCCCCAATTCCACATTTAAAAAAAGTCACTAATACATTTTTTTACTAGTTTTATTATAGAAATGAAAAAATATATATATCATTTAGGTACTAAACATTTTATTATGCTACTACCAACAATATATGACAGTGGGATATTTTCTGGACTTAAACAGAACATATAATACTGAAGTATAAACAAAATTTTATTGTGGTTTTAGAGTTTTTCTTCCCAATGCTTAAAAATTATAAATGCTAATTTTTATTTTCAGAGAATAAATGTTATAATGCTTTTCACGAGATAATATACTCTGATAAGAATCATGATTTTCTAGAGTAAAATACTTCAACAGACTTTCCCGCCCCCTCTCTTCTGCTCCTTGTTCTCTTAAAATATAACTGGAAATCAGAACCACAAACAGGTAAACAGAAACATCTTTTGGTAAAGTCTATTGTCAAATATACCCACTCGAGGACTAACTAGGTTAATGCCAAATGAAACACTGACTACAATTCTAAGTTCTTTCTTCTTTGATTTTTCCCATGACATAAATGGCTCTTTCCAGCCATACACTCTGTGCCCTTTTTTTGAGGGGTGGGGGTAGTGAATGAGGGGGTGGTGTTAGAGTAAATGATTTTCTTTTCTCTCACTTTTATTTCTTCCTAATTTAGTTTCTGCCTTTGGTATGCATTTAAAAATTAATCACAACCATCAAACATGGAATTTTTCCTATTTCTTATTATAAGGCAGGCAAAAAGATAAGGGAAAAAGAAGGTCTCTGTCCAACTGTTGCTCTTCCCCTTTTAACTTCAGGGCAGCCACTTTTACCCTCTTATTCTTTGTTTTCTTTCTAGCAAATACTACTTGGGCTTAAACACAGCATTTTGGGATAAGTTGAATGGTGTTATGCATCAGTGAGAAAGGAAAAAGATAAAGTTACAGCTATGTACACAAAGATTTTTCTAAACCTGGTTAGTCCATTATTCACATAAAAACCCCCACTAAGGCAGGTTAATACGATTGTGTTGCACGTTTAGGCTCAGCAGCCTAAATGCCCACATTGGTGATTAATTCTGGAGCTGAGGCAAATTATCTGGGAATTAATCAGATTTTAACTCTGCTCTTTCTCTCTGTGTACATGTGCTTGCGCATGTGTACAGGTAAACAGGTATATAGACATTGCAGTAGAATTCTATGTGAAGGAATGACAGCAAATTCAGAAGGAAAAAAAAACTTTCCTATTTAACTAAAACAAAGTAAATCACCACATGGGGGATTCTTTCTCTTCCCATGACAAATTATACTCTTACCTATTCCAAAATAATTTCATAAATTATTGTTTAATAATCCTCCAGTATAATTTCCTAATAAAATTCATCACTACTTAATGATATTGCATAGCTAAAATCATAACCCATACTGGTGACATGATAATACAGAGAAGTTTAAAAATAGAAAGAGGTTACACAGATTGGAATGCACAGTTTGTGTTATAGCCATCAACCTGCTCAATTGAATCACATCCGCCTGAGCTTAGCAGCTTAAAATTCATTCCACAGCTTGCAGTGCTGACATGGATATGATAAGACAGAAGAACAGAAACACCACTCTGAAGTAACCTAACTGAACTGCACATGTTCTGACCCTTTTTGTCCTCCCTGGAGCTTTTGCTACCTGGCAAATGCCACTCTAAAACTGCACTTGTATCTCCAGATCTTTGCTGTTAGCCAAGCAGAAACCTATTTCTCCCAGGGACTAGCAGGCAGAGAGGTGTTCTCTGAAGAAGACTTCTAAATGAGTGTGTGAGCTGAACTCTTACTGAACTGAATTAATTATTAACGATGCAGATGGAGCTGTCCAAATGATAAGAATAGCTCCTGACGTGTCATGATCCAAGCTTTCATTAAACCATTTCAGGCATACTAATGGTTTCCCACTGCTCATTACTTACAAGCACTTTTCTCATAGATATAATAACTCTAGTGGCCTGTAGGCAAGGCATTCAACAGAATAAAGAAGTAGAAAGTTTTATCTTCCGTAGCATGTTATTTTCCTTCACAGAACATTATTTAAAATGTACACTTATTTAATATTACTAAGTTAAATGGTTTCAATTCAGAAAAGTTGGAAATGCAAAACTTGTTATGAGCGTACTCCTGAGAAGTATAGTACACTACATAATTTATATTATTAAAATTTGAATCTAAATGACTTTTAAATGTCCTATGTCACCAGGAAGTTATATGTAGACATATATATTAATATTCAACAAACATGTATGGTACAATCATATAATATCTCAATTTAGATTACATGCAAGATAATGTTTCACACTCTATACACTCTTTGTCTGTCTGTGTTGGGACGATTAGAGGGCAAAGCAATTGCAAGAGAAGAATTACTCCCAGGACCTGTACTGTGATTGCTACCTGCTGTTTTGTTTTGTTTTAAGTTGGGAACACTGTTCCCAGAAGCCCTTCACATCTCAACTTAAATGATTTGGTAGAGGATAATAATGACACTGTAAATGGGTGATGTAAAAAAATGTCCTTTATTTTCCTACTGAAAGCTGAGTATACGTGAACATTAACTCCTTTTTGCCAAGTGAACTGTTTTTTCAACATTTGAAAGTCAGTATGTATGTTTAGAGATAGAAAAAAATAAAACTGCAGCACAACAGAAGTACACAAAATACTTTTAAGACCGACTAACCCTAAAGTGGTCTTTATAATTTTCAAAATATCAATATGATTGACCAAGGGTTCAGAGGCGGAAAAAAGAAGCTGGTGACTTTAAGGCTCATGCTTCCTCATGTCAGCTTTTTGTCTTACAATTTGAGGTAGGCTTAGCCCATGTTAACATATGTAAACCAAGAACAAAAACTGGAACAATTATCTGGACAGAATAATTCTAATGAGAAATCAGCTTTCTAGGAACATTTGAGAATGTTTTACTAATTTGATTCATTTCCATTCATCTCCAATTTTTATTTTACTTTGTATACGTGTGTAAAACAATTCATTTTAATGATGAAAGTACATACGCTTGAAGTAGTTTTAATTTTCCTCAAACTGCTAAAATTTTTCTCAATTTTATGAAACACTAGTAAACCACAGAAATATCCTAGTAAGCTCATTTGTGTCACTTTTAAAAGGGAAGAAAAACCTTAAATAGTAATAAAAAGGCATAGGCAATATTTAAACTTGCTTGTATTTCCTTTTCAATCTTATAATGGTCAATAACACCTATTTGTAAAATGTAATGCTAAAACTGTGTGAAAAGTTTTAAATACTGAAATCTATTTTAGCTACATTGTTTAACTATATTTTAAATATTTGACTAACAATAGAAGTTAAAATATACCTTAATGTCATCATACTTAAATTACATCAAAATTTTTTAACATAAAAGTTTCTTAAAATTCAATATTTTTTTTTTTTGGTATTTTAAGTCTTAAAAAAGAAATTTTATTTCTAATGAAATAACAATTGATATATTATACATTTAAATTATAAGCTGAAAACATCTTTCTGTGCTTTAAAAAGAACTTAGGGTGTGGACATTTATTTAAAACTACTAAATTACTATGTGGAAACTAAGAAAATAAACATTAAGCTAATGTTCTTTCACTTCTACACAACATTCATTTAATTCATAAATGCTATACAGGCTTAGCATATGACTAATATTAAAGATTTTAGAGACAAACCTTCCTAAATTAAAACTCTTAGCAAAAAACTCCACTAATCAAAAACAAAATATGCTATACACCTCATTTATTCCTTTCTAATTATTGAACTAATTTCAAATTATGTAATGTTAACATGGTTTATACATGAGTCTATTTTTTAAGAATGACATGACATTTTATCAAACTAAAAAAAAAGAAGTACTTTTTAGAGAGAGTATTGCAGAAAAAGTACTAATTACCACTTGTATAAGCTCTCAATAATGGTACAATATTTAAAATATACTACATAATTTTATACCATAAGCTAGATGTATTTATAACCTTTGAATGTACTGATAAATTAACAATTAAACAAATTATCCCTTTTTCAATTGCACTGCTAAAGCAGCAAGCTAAAAGTAAGGGGAAAATAGAGTTGGCTTACCAGAATAACAAAGGTAACAGGTCCAATGAAACTCCATATAAAATAGTTATCAACATGAAGCCAGCAACTATTTTGGAAAAAGAAAAAAAAAAAGAATATGTATTAAGTAGCTTCATGGATCTTCAACGTCAAAAGAAAAACAATTTAAAAAATCTAACAAAACTACCTTTGCACTTGCCTTTGAAAATTCATTTATCATAGACAAGAATAATTTGATTAATTCTGAGTTGGCTTTGACTTAAAGAATAGTAATTTATTTACTTCGACCTACTGGTTTTCATTTCAGGTTTTAAGTTTGGTAAAGGCATAATTATGCTTGTATGGGGAAAATAATAAACCCCAACACACCCTAATCCCTAATTCTTAAGACCTCTGACTTTATGAAGAAAAATTTGAAACTCAATGTTCTAAATTATCTCATTATTTAAAAGTTCTTGTTTTCAATTTTTGCCTTTCATGTCTATGTGTGAGCTAAAGTGTTTAACCTTATGAAACATAAAAAACAAAAAAAAGTGTTTACATGTTATGTTTGTTGCAAAACTGTATAGCATAAATTTAATACCTCAACTGGGAATAAATGAATACTAGAAAAAAAACAAAGCATAGTCTCATACAGTATTAGAGTAAATGATGCATAAACTTATTAAGACAGATTTTACTTAGTGGTTCATTTTTCATATAACACTGAATCCCCACTGAATTTCTTTTATTTGTCTTTCATCATCTGTACAGTCAAAAAGCTTTCTTTAGTCCAAAGAATCTTTATATAACTAATTTTATCAAAGGAAAAAATAAACAGAATTGGAAGGCAAATTCATGCCTCTAGCAAATAAAATCCTTAGAAACATGGCTATGTCTACCTTCTGTCACTTTCCATAAATATCTATATTTTTATAAATAAAAGACAGTGAATCATTTTAATCCTTTCAAACTGCCTGATGAAATATTATCAAAGTAAAACATATGGAAAGGAATGTGCTACTGTCACAATTCAGAATGAGAGTTAGCTAGAGGGTCGACTGCACAAAGAGAGCTAATGAAGCATTAGCTTAAAACTGAGTAGTTAAACCTGTCAGATGCTTTAAGTTCAGAAGAATTTTTACTTAATATCTTTCTAAGGCCAAAAAGTTATTTACTTTTTCAATTTGTTTCAGGTCAATCTTTTGTGTTAAAAAGAAAGTCCATAATTTAGAATCTGCCTCACCAGAGTACAAATCCTCTGAACCTAGAAAATTACAAAAGACTTGATTGTAATTTGTGCACGGCATGCCCATTCTCTTACCAATAAAGCTTTCAGAGGCTATTTTAGTCTATCAGGGAACCTCACTGACAGCTAACAGGCTTTAAAAAATTATTCACTTGAAAAACACTCAGGTCGCTTGCAATTACTTACGCTTTTTCTGTTCCATAGCTTTTATAGTCAATAGCAGCTGAGACTCCAACCACTGTGGCAGGAAACAAGTAACCAGCAACATAGTAATATTTCTTCCTTGAATATTCACTTTCGAAAACTTCAACTAACATTAGATAGAGCTGCACACCTTCTAAGCACATCCAAGCAAAAGCAGCCAAAAAGAAAAAGTGTAAAAGTCCTGCAAATATTGGGCATGCAATCTATAAAGAAAAAGAACAAAAAAAAGGGAACACATGAATAAAAGCAGTCTATTCCAGAACTGTAAAACAGTCCCTGATAGTGCTCACTATTGTCTTTAAAATATATCATTATTTAAAGTACTGTTTGTTTATATAAAAACAAATTATAAACACTGCCAAATGTGAAGAGTTTAATGCTTATAGAGTATGTGGACAGGTGTGCTAGAAAATTTTCAACACTCTAAGACATTATTACTTTTAGCAAAATTTTGTGCAAATAAAAAAACATCTTAATTTCTTTTCTAGAATTAGCTATCATCAAATCTGAATATTCTACTGGTAGATGATCTCTGTTCTATTAAGTCTTTAGAATGGTTGTTTCCAGATATTTTATTTCTATTTTTTTCTGTAAGAGAATTTTTCAAATTTGCTCTAATTACAGATACCATTGGCTCTAATAACATGATTTTCCCATCAGTCATATGTGCAGCATTCTAAATTCACCCTGGTGCAGATGAATATAGGGTGAACAATTAACTAATGATTAAGTTCTACTTCTAACATTAAGACCTCATGATGAATAAAATGCTCAAAATATAAAGAAATAATCACTGGTCAGAATGACTATGTGAGCAAAATGAAAACTGAGTAATAGGATCTTTTCATTTCAGTATCCTCAGCATTCTTCTATTCAAATTATGTCTTATTTAACAACCCAGAAAAATGCAACTGTACCTTAATACAAAAAAAAATGAATTAACTCATAATAACTTTTCTTAATGACTCGGCTTTTATCACAGATTATCCTTCAATAATTGCCATGTCAATTCTATTAAATTACAAGGTAAAATATTACTATCAGCATATGAGTGGATTCGCACTTGTTATAATAATTTTCAGAGATCCAAGGTCAATAAACTAAAAGGGGTACTTACCATGTATTTTGTCTTATCAATGCCTATTAGAAAAGTAAATTCAGCAATGAAAAGGTTGATACAAAGGTTCTTGTGAATAGTATTACGGTCATTCTGTAGACCACGGAAAAAGCAGAAGGTGAAGATGCAGATAGCCAGACAAATAAGGGAGATGACAATTCCCACCCAGGTGATGACTTTAAGGACTAATTCATGAACTCCATCTTTGTACTAAAAATAAAAACATATGAGGAATGTTAATATTCTTGTATTACGTCACCTAAAGGTAAGACAATTTTCATATGTGATAGCTTGTCTTTTAATACTAAACTCTGAGAATTCATGTGTGTTCAAAGAGGGCTCAATACTAAAAAGATATTTTGATCATATAACAGAATTCAATACTATCTTATCAGCTTTCATATCCCAAAATAGTGCAAGAGCCCAATTACTTCAAAATAATGACTAAAACAATTATCTACATAAAGAGAAACTATATAATACAATGAAAGATACTTAGTTATTAAAAATAACTGGCATTTTAATGACTTCCCAGTCTAATACATAAGTCAAATTTTAAGTTTTAAATTTCTCATTTGTTTTTTATATTATATTTATATACTGAGTCAAGTACACGACAGATCTGAGTTTTCATGCTAAATTCCTTAAAATATTTTTATCTTCTGGCTTTCATTCTCTTATTCACAAAAAGAATACTAAGAAACATTCCAGAAATCATTTGGACCTTTCAATAACTGTAGTTTTGCAGTGTGCAAAATGGTTAGGAGCCTTAAAGTAACAGTTTTTATGAGATTCAAACATTCAAGATGAGGAAGGCAGGTTAAGCATTAGAGCCCTCTTTAGTATGAACTATTGCTCCTCAATCCCTGAACACCTCTGCCAAACATCTGTCCAAAGGAGAAAAACTTAGAATAAAGTCTGTAAAGCACATGGTTTTGAGAAGTAACAATACATATAGTGGAAGGCTTCCTAAAATATATGGACAGTATAGAAAAAATTAGAAATCCACATTACTTTGTTTGCTTTTTAGTTACAATAAGCACCCAAAAAAGGGACTATTATACCAGCTGTTTTGAATCTCTGAGGTTTTTCTCTGCCACTAATTAGAAGTGCAAATACTTACTGCAATTTCTCTGCGGGCCATGAGAATTGCAAAATTTGTTAGGTGGCTGCATGCACACGTTGTACGAGTTTTATTAGTGTCAACCAGTTTGCAGCCCTGGGTAGACCAATATCCCATCATAGTTCTCTCTGAGTAGTTCCAGAAGGAGCAGTTTGCATTGAAATAATTGTCAGGCTGGGAAATAAAATGACAAGATAAAATTAGGATTTTACACTCTAAAATGGCAATCGCAATTGTTTAATATGTGTAAAAGGTAATTTAGATTAAACTTTGCATGTTTCGGACTATAAAGTTTTTCATCAGCAAAATTGTAGACTATGTTGTACAAGGCAGATATCTAACTTAAAGGGGCTTTATAGTCCGAAACACTCTAAAGAGTGCTCTAAATTACCAAAGACCCATTTTATACAATTACAATTTCCATCTTATGATTTTACATACTGATGGTACATTACAATCATTTCTTTTTCTTTTCTGACAAAATTAGAGCCATGAATTTGTCCTGAGAAAAAAAATTCTATGAAGACCAAGTGTTTTAGAATCAATTTTCGGTTCATTTTCGTTCTCACAGGTTAGCAATGTCAAGGTTCTCAAAAGAGTCAATCAACTGTGGCCACACAAATTTATTTTCCTTTGCCAATTCTGGAGACCTACTTGGCTATCTGTGGGCACTTACTCACTCTACTTATAATAAATGTCAAAATTCTGCAGACAATCTTTGAAAACAGTCTAAATCTTTAACAAACTTGCATTCTATGGCACAGTAGATACATGGATTCAGTCCCAGTTTTTTTAAAAACAGTGTCTGATAATTGTGTCAACTATGATCACTAAAAGCAAAAACAAAGAATAAAAACCAATCTCCCCAAAACAAATTACCAGACTAAAAAGGTGGAATCCTGTCAGTTAATACTTATCTATCCTGATGCTAAGAATTAATTTTCATTCTAAAACAAATTAGTCATTTACATTTTCCTGCTGATTACTATATTAGCTTTCATTAAGAATACACTTAAATTCTAATAATCACTGAACCTCCTCTAATTTTATGTTCACAGGCTTAAATAAACTCATGTCTCTGACCTACTCCAACATTTAAAATTTAAATGGAAAGGTCCTTTCTTTCCTCTTGGCCATCTCCCCCATTTTCTCTCTCCCCATCCCCAGCACGTCAATTTTACTTTCCTTCCTCACTGGTTTTATAACCTTCTACTACTTCATTAGCATATATAACTTACATCAATGTGTGGCAGGGTAAAAAGCACAGGATCTGTCAAGTATACTCGGCTGGATTCTTTATTGATTGAAACTGAAATGACGTGGGAATTCACTGCAATGGTGCTATTACGACCAATAAAGTCAGCACCCAGTTTTATGGTTGCATTTTCTGTACTAAGGAACTGTCCCAGACTCCGGTAAATGATGAACACCAACTTTGCAAGACCTAGGAAGGTAAAATGGTCATATAGCTTTATGAAAAACATGCTTATGAATAATAATAAAAAAAGATACATTAAAATAAGATTAAATGAAAAAAACTCCACATAGAATCTTTATTTAGATTTAGTTTATTGGGGAAAAGTAAAGCATTATTTTATATCTGCTTTTAAATGTTAAGCTCTTTTTGTTATATTAGAAGTTAAATATGTACTCAACATTTTGGAACTAATAGATTTAAATGAACAAAAAAAACCCATCAATTTTTAAAGGACTGTTCCATCTTACCATTCCTGCTGTTCTGTTTGACAGTATTTGCAGAGAGTTGGATAGAGCTGCCTGCTCCTTTGATGCCCAAAGGAAACTTAAAGTCTTGGACTTGTCCTTCTGTACTAAGTACTGCAACTTCCAGAACTGGATGAGGCAAAGTATAAAGGAGAAATAAAAAGGCATACTTTAAACTACAAAAGAGGTAAATGACAATTGCACAGAATCCATTGTTTCTTATCTACTTACAAACATTACTGTTTAGATTTCAACAAAATCATGAACAACTAACTAAATTATTCTAAGATATCATAAGCCTCAACTACTCTAAAAAATTTCGTATCATCATCATTTTTTCAGTTTATCTTTGGTCATCAACTAATTCTGGATTTTTAGCCTATGAAAATGAACAGTGTATAAATTCATACATAGTACACCATTTCCAAAGTTTCATTTAAATCATTAAATTCAACAATATTTCAAAATGATTCTTTTGGCTCTTTATGTTAAATAACTGTTCTATGGCCGTTACCTATCAATGGTAATACTCAATATGAAGCATAAATCTGAATGCCTTTATTGCACGTATATATCTATTTCTATGTATATGATTAATTTCAATGTATAAGATTACATAGGTCAGTTTTGCGGTAATAGATTTTCTCTAATTTCTAAAAGTAGTAAGACCAGCACAGCATATTTATGATAAAATATCTGGTATTCTATTAAAACTTCCTATTAATTATAACTAGTGTTCATCAATCTTTACATATTTAAGTTAGGCAAAATAAGCTCTCTGCACCAAATCTGGCCTGCCACCTGTTTTTGTAAATAAAGTTTTATTGGAATACAACCAAGCTTACTCATTTACTTATTATCTTATGGCTGCTTTGGTGCTACCATACCAGTTAAATACCTGTAGCTTAGATTATGTGGCTAGGAAACCCTACACTGTATACTGTTTGGGCTTTTATAGTAAAAGTTTGCCAACTAAGGGCAATACATACTCTTAATAAATCAATAAACACAGTATATATTTTTCTTTAGGTTTCAACCACTCAAATGGTGTTATATACTTGCACAGCTAGTTCTATACTTAAATACATCTGTTTGTACATACACACACACACACACACACACACACACACACACACGGAATTCACCCACTTCCCTTCTCTTTATAAAAATGAGCTTATAGAATTATAGAGTAACTCTTGGATACTCATTTATTTATTTATTTTTTCATCTTTCATGACTTTGTTTTGTAAAACACATATAGATTTAGCTGTAAATTTGAAATCATATCACTGGGAGATTTTTAAAAGATATCAGACCACATGTCAAGAACCTGAAATACAAGTTTAAAATGAGAATCATAACTCCTAGAATTCTATCAGTTCCAGAGGCTGACTGAGATGCTTCTTTTATTGATCTATGCTTAGAAAGACTAAGCAGGTGGGTGAGTGAATAATCTTTCCTCAGGTCAAATTCCATGTGTGTGGGTATGGGGTGAAAGGGAAAAGAATAGTGACAAAAAAATATATTTAATATATACCTCTCTCTTCCTTATACTGATAGAAACTCTTAATTATTAATTATTCTTAAATAAGTTATTCTTAAATAAGGCAGAAGACAGAATGAAAGAAGGAAATTCTTTGTTTTAAGAAATGTTCCAAACACAAATATATATATACCAAGAGTTAATTCGACTCAACAAATATAAAAATCATAACCATAATATAAAATAACAATAATATGTAGGAATTTTTAAAGGTTCATTAATACAGATCTTAGTAGAGAATTAATAACTTTATACCAATAAGTAAATTTACATAAATGAATAACAATAAATACAGGCAAATGGGAAAACTTACTAGAAATATAAAACTGACTAATTTAAAATCCCAACAGTTTACGACTATTAAAGAAAATAAATATCAACAAAAAAACATAAGTCACTAAAATATCACTGGTGCAGTTAAATAATCATGGGGTATTCTTAAAATAGATGAGTATGCTAGAGAGGCATGTTATCAACATGCATACACAGAAAAATTACAATGGTAGAGAAAAATTATACAATTACATTTGTAATGTGAAATCATAAATGTTAAAAACATGAAAATTGTTAAGTGTACACTACCTGTAGAGCAAACTTAAAAAAAATAGCTTGCTAATGCTAACAAATAAATTAAAGATGAAGGTTATTCCCTTTTGATCAGATGAGGAAGGAGAAAATTGTTTACATAATCTGTAAACAATATCTTTCCCTGAAAATCTGAAGCAAATACGGTAAAATACTAAAATATGGCTCAGCTGGATGACTAGAACACAATTGTTTATGATATTCTCTATTTTTGTGTGCTTGAAATAATCTACACCTTGTTCAATAGATTCCATGAAAGTGAACACACCTGATTCATAGGAGAGCCACCCAGAGCCTCCCTCACAGCTAATTCATTAGATAGGACTTTAATATATTTCTGTCCTATTTTTAAATTCATCACAGAGGATCTGCTTCAATGAGAGGAAAGGGGAAGCAAAGTCAAAGAGCATATAGAGAAAACTACCTTCCGCCAGGATATCCACTACATTCTAGGATCCACTAGCCCGAGTGCCAGGATAAAAATATGGAGCAGACTGAAGATGACAGGGAGCAGGGCCAAAAAGCCAGTCTTCAATGGTGACACAGCATGAAGAAGGATAAACCTTTGTTGTGAGCTGGTGTGACTTTGGGGGTTTTGTTACTGCAATATGACTAAGCCTAAATTAATGGATACAATCATGCTGGCTGCTGAGCTCACTGGGAAAATAAATGATAGGGAACTTTATAATGGATGAATTAGGCTAATAACACTCAAATTACCTAATCAATCATAAGATCACAAAGAAAGACAACCAAACATTTACACGTCTCTTGAATATGAGGCAATAGAAATTTCTTATGGGGAGATAAAAAACAAAAACAACAACAATAAAAAAAAACTTAATCTTGACCTGATCAAGTTCTCAATTTATGTCAGTATACATCGATCATGGTAAAATGATATCATGGGGATAAAATAAGCCAAATCCAGAATGTGGGAAATTTTACAGCACAAATTATCTGCTCAATTTCTTCAACAAAAATGAAAAAAAGGTTTTTTAAAATGAAGATTTAGGGAAAAATGACTTTTAATTGAGACTTTTAATTATGTGTCAATCCAATGTATGGCATGGACTTGTCTGTATCCTAACAGATAAGTGTTAGGATAAGTGTTAACTATTTACAAAAATTAAATCAATTTAAACGCATTTTTGTTATCTTTTGAACATATTTTTGTTAATTTATTAATGTGACAATGTGTTTTTTTTTAAAAGTATGGCTATAGCCATGCCATCCTGAATAAGCCCAATCTTGTCTGATCTCGGAAGCTAAGCAGGATCAGGCCTGGTTAGTACTTGGATGGGAGACCACTTAGGAAGACCAGGAGTTGTAGGCATAAAAAAATAAAATAAAAAAGGGATTGTAAGCTGACAAGGTCTTTACAATCTGTGAGGTCAACCAAGAGTTACCTCACATTAAATAAATAAATAAATAAGTAGGTAGATGATAGATAAATATATGAATAATAAATTATGGGACATTTACAGTAATAATATGATGTTAGGATATGTTTTAAAATAATGAAATGGCAAGAATAAGAAGTGAAACAGGATTAGCAAGATGTTGAAACCGGGTAATAAAGATTTTTTTAGTTAAAATTAAAAACTTCTGCTTAAGATATTACAAAAATTTTAAAAAGTCATATGCTGAGGGAAAACATTCACCATACATATACCCAACAAAAGATTTGTATTGAGAATATATCATCTTTATAACTTACTAATAAAAAGACAACCCAATTAAAAGTGGGCAAAATATATGAGCAAGACTCTTCACAAAAAGATAAATGGCCAAGAAGCACATGAAAAGTTGAGCAGTTATCAACAAAATATAACTTAGCAATCACATAAATGCAAAATAAAACCAAAATGAGATGCCACTACAAACCATGAGGCTAAAATTAAAAAGACACTTGGAAAGATAATCTTAAATACTGGTGAGAATATGGAACAACTAGAACTCCCATTGCTATAGTAGTGTAAAATGCTACAACCACTTGGGAAAATAACAGGTTTCATAATAACAGTAAAAAAGTGGAAACAATCTAAATGCCTAACCAGTGAGTAAATGTACAAGTAGTGATGTGTCCTCATGATGAAACACTCATCAGCAATAAAAAGAACTGAACTACGAATGCACCAATATTGACAAATCTCAAAAACATTACTCTGTGTAAAAGATTTACAAAAAAGGATATACTGTATGATTCCATTCAACTGAAAGTCTAGAAAAAGCAAAACTAAATTGCTGTGACAGAAAACAGATCATTGGTTACTTAGAGCTGGAGATAATGAGGAAACTGATTGCAAAAAGCATTAAGAACTCTTTAAAGGTGACAGAAATGATGACTGTGCTGTTGGTTATATGGGTGGACATTTGTTAAAACTTATCTAACTGTATACTTAAAACAACTGTTCTTACTGTATATAAATTATACCTCAAAGTTGATTTTTAAAAGCTATAACCAGATATAATTATACCATTTTTATGAGGCCATGCATAAGAGTAAACCATATAATAAAGTTAAATTAAGGATTCAGAGAGAAATCCCTAAGGAGAAAAATCAAATTGTCTTAGTAACCAAAGACACTATAACCACATCCTAAATTTAGGTAAGAGCATCAAATGGGTGAGGACATAGAAGGAGGACTAAATACTGATGGAAAACATTCACCATACATATACCCAAAAAAAGATTTGTATTGGGAATATATATATCATCGAGAGGGTGAGGACTAAAATAGCCCATTTTAGTCTAAAAAGAGAGTAAGTCTTAGAAAAAAGGTGAATGTTTTCCTATACTAAATCATATATAATGTTTGTCACAAAAATTATTACATTCTATAAAAATCTCTACCCACAATATTCTTTTATTAATTAAAAAAAAAAGTATGAAGCATAATCCTTTAGTGCTCACTTTGGGAGCACATATACATAAATTGGAATGATACAGAGAAGATAAGCATGGGCCTTGAGCAAGAATGAGACACAAATTCAAGGCCAGATGAGAGAGCAGTGGGGAACTGTGTGAAAGGAGGAAGAAATAAAATTTGTAGTTAAAAATCGTCACGGGGATGAAAAGTACAACATAAGAAATATAGTCAATAACATTGTAATAACTATAAATGGTGCCAGGTGGGTACTATGTAAATTATGTATGTCTAACCACTATGCAGTACACCTGAAATTAATAAATAATGACTGTCAACTGAAATATAATTGAACATTAATTAATTTTAAAAAAGAATAATCTTTTAGAACTTGGAAAAATACATGTATTGGGGAAAATATATTCCTGGACATTAAAATTTTCAGATTATGTCTCAAACTGGAATAAAAATATGTGCATTCTGCATTATGTGAGGCTGATGCAAGGGAGCATAGATTGTCAACCTTGCCTGTCAAATTTTCTTGAACTTCTAGGAGCATCAGAGGAAAATTTTAGATATTTTTTTCTGTTTTTAAAATAGGCTTTAGAAAATTTAGAATACACACTGAGGTCATAATGCATCACTTGAAATAACACTTTCTATAACTCATTCTCTAAAACAATAAAGTCTATACTCCTTTATCCTTACAGGTACATCACTGGAAACATTTGAGAAGATTTGTCTAATGTATACCTGAGGAATTTCATTAGACTACTAAAAATGAACCTCAAAAATAATAAAGCTTAAGACAGAAGGTGGAAGCTTTATTTATTCTTTATTACTACTAAGGCTATGTATGATAGAGCATAACTTCCTTATGACTGGTCTCCCAGATAATGGCAGGCCAAATTATTTTGACTTCATTTAATTTGAAGTCATTGAATTATTTATCCTTCTAAAACTTCATAATAAAAACAGAATTTTAATATTTTATTTCTTTTTAAAAATTTAGTTATTTAAAATAAACTAAAGGTTTTGAAATTAAATCCAAGTATAATCTGATTAAGGTCTATTTCTTCGCATATACCTTACATTCCCACATTTTTTAATATAAAGTTTCATAATTTAGACAGGCACAATTAGGCAATAAGATACAGCATTCCAGCTAGCAAGACTCCATTTGATATTTGCTGCTCCAAAATATCCTGTTTTGGTGAAAGAGCAGTCTACCATCCCTCCTGGGTTTTTTTATTTGTTTGTTTTTTTAAATATATGCTTGAGAAATCTTTTTTACTTTACTCAGGTATACTATAATACTTCATCTGAGCTCAACCTCATTTAATAATCAACTCTAAATCAATCAAGCCTAAATTAATAATTTTATTATACTTATTGTACTTCTTTCAAACATCATTGCAATTCCCACCTCTCATTGCCATCATTTAAATTCTAAATTATGCTTCAAACTGTCTAGCTATTGTGCAATCCATGAAGCATGGATATTCTACATTATGGAAGATGGAGTTCACTGACCACATTTTCACTTGAAGGCAGTTGTGTTTAATATAAACATTTGGCTTAAATTTTTGCCTAAAATATATGACTGGAAGAATATATCCCAGAAAATAATTTAAATTAATTAGGAATATGTATATCAAATGGAAAAGCATTTACCACAGTTCCAGAGCAAGTGCTTTCGTTACTCAAGTAATCCATATTTGGGCATTTAAGTACTCTTAATACATTTTTCTTTTAAAGATTTTTCAGTTGGGAAAAACATACACACACACACAACCAGCTTTTCAAAGATATAGGATAGATTTTGGCTTTTGCATTAATTTTATGAAGTGTGATCAATAATCTGTCTTGTTAACAGACAAAAATAATTTGACAAAAGAGAAGGTTGGCACTGGGAAATAAGAGATTCAGAATGTAAACATCATTCTCTTAAACATCAATCTTCTAAAGCAAAATTAAACCTGTCTAAAGATCCACTTACCAATATTTTCTGTAGGCATTGAGACCCTGGTTGGTTCAACCAGATTGTCAGCCAGGACAAAAGCTCCTTCTTCCAATGTATCGAGTAACATCGTTGCTGTATGCGCTTGTTCAGAAGAATTCATGTGTTTCCATGATTCCAAAGCTTCAGGTCTCAGCAGGTTGTCCACTGTGTCAACAATTGCCTGTATCCATTAGAAAAACTATCATTAGTTTTAACTGCTTCTAGTACCAAGGTTGTTTTCAATCACCGATTAGTGACAATTGTAATACTTATCTGCCACGATGATTTACTTTTAGTTCAAGACAGAAGAACACCTGGACAACAAATATCTGGTCAACATGTAACATATCTGACCATTTCAAAATAGGACTAACTGAAAATTGTAGACTACTAATTGATTATAAAGAATAAGTGTAAAAAGATGGCTTGTTTCTGTTTATCTAATCATCTCAGTTATTAAAAATACAACCAAGCATCAGATCTTAACATGAGGTATGACTCTTACATGCACAGTCATTCCTACTTATAACCTCAACACCTAATGTTCTAATGAGAAAACACTGAGGTCTCTGGAGTAGTTGAATATTTATGCTTAAAATGAAAATGTATTTTTCTTTTTGGAATTTGAATAAAAATAACAACCCAAATTGTGCCTTATAACACCGTCTACTAATTACCATTGGAAAAAAACAAGATGATTTCAAAATACGTAAATTAACTGTGAACATTTTCACTATTCCAATTATCTGTCCAGCAAACACTTGAGAGTACATCTTAATTCATAAACAATGGTCTGTTTTCAAATGAATCAAGAGAAAAATCAAAATATTTAAAGCCTATATTAATCATTTAATGAGAACGGAAAGGCAGAATAAAGTTTTCACAAACATCAAAGTTGTAAATATTCATATATGTAGGTTTAGCTTCAAAATAACATTAAATAAAAGTATAACCCAGTTGGTTAAACAATTGAAGGCAGGCTTTTGTACTGGTATTTACTGTAGCTATACAATAACTATGGCTTAGATAACCAAAATCACTTAGTTTATTTACTCTATCCCATTTACCTAGTCATAATCTGTCATTATGCCCATATATAAATTGTTTTGATCTACTCGTAATCGCGGAGAAAAAAAACATACCTTGCAAAAAGAACAACAAAAATTGCTAGTTTGAGGTACTATATTAAAATAAGCAAGGGGAAAAGCTATTTGAGGCTACTGTCAGAGTAAGATTAATTAGCTTAATCCATCTTAATATCCTTGTTCTGTCTGCTTTGTGAGCCACCACGACCTTCCTGGCAGGTGAAGATACTTCCAAGTGGCGTTAAAGGTTTATTTCTTTCTCTAATGGGAGATAGAATAGTCAAAATGCTCACACGAATACTACTGTAGCCATTAACTAGAGTAGAAAAGAAATTGATTTGCTGAAGCCAGATTCATTAGTCACCAAAAAATACAGTCTGGAGCCTCTAATCTAAGTTACAAATGAGTCCTCTGTCACAAAGCTGGGACCCGCTTCATTTGCATAGTGTAAGTCAGCTTCTGATTTGTAATTTAAGGAGTTTTATTAGTCTTATCTGAACAGTGAAGCTGATTTGTGACACACTGAAAACGACACTGGCCAGAAATTAAGGTCATGCTGAAATTTACTATGTATAATACACATGTCTCGCAGATGGCATGCTTTTATTAATTTGAAACACTCCTGATTTATTACCATTAGTACTTTTCTAGTGGAATCAAAATGACCATTAGCCTAATCATACTCCTGAAGTAGTCTCTCCCTGCCAAGGAAAAAAGCTATTCTTTACCAACTGAGATATGTGTCCTGAGCGACACACCAATGATTACAGTTCACACATTAACTAACACCTTAAAACTGAATTGAAAATTTCAGTATGACAAATTCTACACTCTTAGCAGTTATTTCTTTGCCCCCCATTATAAAGGCTAAAAAGCGACTTTCAGAATTTTACTATGTAAAATTTTCTGACCACTGTTTCTTATAAGTTCTCAGATCTCACAATGCCTATTATTAACTAACCAGTGAAAAGTCATTCTTTTTTTTCTAGACCTTGCCAACCAGTATTGGTGAAGTCAGAGCTTTTGAATAACCTCTGTTCTAAAAAGCTATAAAGTTCTTTTTTTGTTGTTACTGTCACATGTATGTGGTTTAGTTCTTCAATGTTTGGCATATGGTCCCTAGATGAGTAAGATTAGAAAGTAACTATCCCCCCAAAAGAAACTTTTAAAATTCAGAATAAAAAAAATGGCAATGTAGTATTATTATTTTGATCTGTCATATAGAACTAGCATGGTGTACCACGAAGGAAAACCAGCCGATGTAAACAAGGATTCAAAGCCAAACAGTGGCTTTCTGTTCTTTATAGCCTGATAAAAACCAACATATAACATATATCTATGGCATTAGCACATTATTTACATTTCATTTCTAGCAACCCATCCCAATATCAACCTGATTCTAGAAATGACCCTTAAATATTTTAGGACAAAGCCTATTTTATTTAACAGTTTACCACAGAGATAAGAAAGCAGTGACTTTTTCATGCACATACATTATGACTACACAGTCTTTGATATGATAAACTGCCAAGAATATATCATAGCTGTTTTACTCAAGTTTTCTTTTTTTTTTTTTTAATCCACAGAGATGACAACAGGAAACAAAGAGACTGTATGATTACTTTCCAATTCAGGGGATATTTCATTAAAATTCTTATATGTTTGGATGAATAGAAAAACAGCAAAAATCATAAAAATTAATTATTTGCTTATTCTGAGTAATACACCTGTGAAAAGCCAACATTTGTACAGCTGATATGGGGCACATTATATAATTATCAAAGACTGAAATACATTGGATCATGCAGCAAGATGATAGAGCGTGGCAGGTAGCTGAAGAAGGGAGAAAGCAGGTGACAGCATAGGAGAGATACCTTAAGGTAAGCCCTGCATGTCTTCTCTCGTTTTTGGAGCTTTTTAGTAAAAAAAAAAAAAAAAAAAAAAAAAGAAAATCAGAGGTTAGATTTTATCTGTTGAAAATGAGGGAAGAAGAAATCCTCAAAAATTAAGCTGGTGTTCCTGAGCTCAGAGTTTATCAGGTACTGTAGTCTTCTGGATTTTTGTGAGTCTACACTAACTGCTCAAATTATGTATTTATAGTTTTTAGCTGTATTTTTCTAAGTATATGAATTCAAAGCATCTTGATAAAACTAGAGATAAAATATATGGTCAAAAGGAAAAAAATGATTTTTTTTCACCCTATAAAACCATATTAGCCACAGATTTTGAACTCACATTAATCTCATAAAACACTTATTTTACATTATAGTTAAAATAACTATCAAGTTTTTGTCACAGTAAGAAACTATATTCCTAGTGAGGGAAACTCATCCTTCTCTCAAAACCTGCACTGAAAACAGTATTTCATTTCACTGCCTAACATTCTTTCATGAATCATAATTTTGCTGCAACCCTAAGAGTTCAGAGTATTAATATACAAACTCTGTGAGTTGTAGGACACCTAATCTCTCAAAATGCATTCTAAAGTGACAGTACTGACCACAAATAGGCAGAAGAATTTGACACCAAATAAGTTTTTATGTCATATTGCTCCTTTCTCAATTGCAATTCTTTCTTAGGAAACGAACCAAATTAGAAGTTTTGTTTCTGAGTTGTATGTCAAAGGGGCCAGAGGTTTGGCAGTCAATTGCTAGAAGAATCCAGAGCTGCCATACAAAATGTCTAATTTATAATAACGGAAAATTTCTACCTACCTTGTTATAACTCCGTCCAGCTGAATCCTTTTCACTGGGTTTCAGTTCCTGCAGCTGTGCATCAAGAATATCCACCAACTGCTCCATCAGCCTCACTGAAGAACTCACATCCCCAGCAAACACTGGCCCTTTGGTATGTTTAGCTAGTTCATTGGCAAGACTAGCAGCATTTTCTCCACTTCTGATCTGAAATGCCAATTTATATTATCTCAGTAAGATTTCTTATTCTGTTTGTGGCTTCTTGTTCTTCTCCTAAATATTTTTGTTGTAGTGAAAAATATGTTTGCAAATATATCAAAATCTATGACTGAGACTAATAACTTTCTCTTCATTTCAAACGTATAAAGGTTCTTAGATCTTCAACACAAAAAAGAAATTCTCAACCAGACATTTAAAAGTAACAAAAGGAAAAAAAAAAAAGAAAACCAGAAATCCTTTTCAGTTTTCAGACAGCCCTCTCATTTCACCATAACCATTTTAAACTGCTATTTAAAAATCTTATTTATTTATTCCAGTGATCTAAAAATTTAAATCAGAATGTAATCCTATGATCCTGAGAGTTATTATCTACTGCTTGCATTTCAGAAAGGTAGATGGAAAAGGAGAAACTAAAATGTCACTGCATTACACTGTATTGTTAAAGTTATTAATTTCTTTTAAAGCCATTTTTACTACTTATAATCATCTGTGATATTAACATCTGCTTGCATTCTGTAGATTCAGTTGCAAGCATAATGATATTTGATTTATTAGGCCAATGCACTATTTGTCTTACAAACATCAAAAGAAACAGAACTAACTAAATATAAATGAAATTAAGCAAGTATGTACTCATTACACATTAAAAAACTTAACATAGAAAACAGCATGCCCCAATACATATGTAACTTTGAATAAATATAGACAAAACTATGCATAATATTTTACTTTTGTACTGAATAAAGAACAATGAAGCTGGTTTTAACATACAAAGCTCGATTTTGTGTTAGAAGTTAAAGCCCTTAATCACCAATATGTATCATATTAAAAGGTTACAACCAACCTTCTGAGCCAGCTGATTCACCCAGTGTGAGGTACAGTTGCTAAGATCGGGGCCCTTAGGGTTCCATGTTCCAGTGGAAACCATGCAGAGATACGAGGCAGTTCCTACAACAGATGTAGAAAACAACAGTGAAATTGAAATCATTTTTCTGCATGCATTCAGGAAATCAGTTATGATGATCCTACCTTGCATGTTAAATTTTGAATAAACGCTAATGGTACCAGTTGACAATAACTGACAAAAAGCGGGGTAAAATGCAGAATACAAACGGTAAATATAAAGTCAGCATAGAAATGTCAAACATTTAGAGCACACAAACAAAAAACTCTTAATTTTCTTGGGATTCACCCAAAATGATACTTATAATGAGAAAGACAGCAGTAACAAAGCCTCACCAGAGTCTATGGGCAAAATCTCAGCTTGACCAAGGTCTTTAAGAGGGAGAAGTAATTCAGGGCCTGATCTTAAATGATTTTCACCATTTAAAAACCTTTAGGCATCTACAGATGTTATATTCCCAAAGCAAAAAAAAAAAAAAAAGTTGGCTAGCTAAATCTCTCCTTCCTCAAATAAAATCATTTCAGTGTAATTCAGAATCTACCTAAACTAAAATTTAAGATGTATGTACAGTATTTTACAAGAAATACCTCTTGTTCCCTTGGGACATGGTCGTTCAACCATCATTCCCCTTTGTGTCTGAGGCCACCTTATCCCCCTTGCGTCTAATGCTTCACAGAATCTCTCTGGCAGGGGAAAAATATTTGTTACAGGAGGAATTTTGGTTGTAGAAACTGCTGGAGGTGGTTTTGTCCCTTTGCTTCCTTCCTGTGATCCAGCTACAGTTGTGCTCATGGGGCCTTTCTGTGAAGTAGTGCTTGTGGTTGGTACTGTGGTTTTGAACAGCTCAGCTGAAGAAGTTATTGTCACAGCTGTGGTAGGCACTATGGAAAAAAGATGAGCATGTTAATCTCAAACACACACTCACGCTTGCATACAGGCACACACTTGCATGTGTGCATGTATGTACACACAAAACCCCACTCATCCAACTATCCCCAAACCAACAAAATGAGCATTACTGAGAACATCAGTAGCTGGGAGGAAGAATAAATCTCTTCATATTTCAATTTATTCATATTGTTGGCTAAGTGATGGCAGGTTAGGCTCTACTCTAAACTTTGCTGTATGATTCTAATTATGTTAGGTTTACTCCTCAGTGAAATATTTGTAATATAGTCTAAGCATAATTTCATCATATACCTAATACAAAATGAAGGACAGTTTTATATAAAGTTTCAATGTACATACTAAATGGATATTTCGTTACTAAATAACTTAGAAAAATTATTTTCTTGTATAAATTCATACTCTATAAACAATCAAATTCAAAACGTCAGCAAAAGTCTGACAATTACATATAATTAGGACAATAGAAAATTTAAAGTCACCCTCTCTACATCTTTCAGTAAAATAAATACTATGACATCTTTCCACCCAGTAGACATTCTTGCTTGAGAGACTTTTGAGCATGCCTGATTAGACCCAAACAGAAGATAAGCGTGGCACGCTTGTGCTGTTTTAGTAAGAAAACATGTAAGGCTTCAGCATCTTTACTTTTGAAAATGTAGGTATGAAAAAGCAGCTAGTTCTGGTCTGAGGTTATAATGCAATCTCTTATCAAGAAAATAGGTAAGATAAAATCATGCCTAATGCGAAACCAATCCTACATTATCTTACTGACCTTTAGCAGAGAGTATATATAAAAGCAACTGGTTACTCATTTTAAGGTAGAAATTTAAAAAGAAGTTTTTTAAAAGGTTATTTTTGACTTCCAACATAACTTTCAAACTGTGAAATCCACTAGGTTGAAAAAGGGAGCTTAAAGTTTCCGTCATCAATAACCACTTGATTAAACAACAAAAAAAACTCAGTAAAATTCTAATACTGTCATTTGAAATCTATTAGGTGATCACACTGACATTTTATCAACATGTATAGATACTGGCTCTTAAAACCTTATAAATGATGCCTGAAATTTAAACTGTTAAGAGTACAGCAAATTAAAAACTTTTTGCAAATAATCTTATAAAAACATTAACTTACATTCTCCATACATAAGAAACAAAATAGAACATTGAAACTTATTAGAAAACAAGTTCCTATTATCATTATGTTTAATGTTTTAAGCTCTAGTCCATAAATAGTTGTACAATTCTGAAACTACTGACAGAGTATGCTGTTTATCAGAAAAACTAGTTACTAGTACTTTCATAGTGACAAACATCTTTTTTTCAATAAGTGCACTACACACTTTCTACATCTTTTTTCCTTCTATAGTCAGGGAAACTTCTTAAGCATATGTTTTGTTTCCAGAGAATAATTTATTGGCCAGATGAGAGATGCCGGTGTACATTAGTCAAACGTCATGCCCAGCCAGCTGCTGTAGGAACCATTCAAACCCGTCTATCTTTTTCTGTAAAGCGCTTGCCTGACATCTTGTTAAACCTCCGTAATTTTCTTTTGATTACAATGCAGCCAGGCTTTCAGTGCTTTCTCAATTAACATTTGTCAAAAGCATCACAATCTTTTGCACAAGTGTCAAATGACTGCTGCTAAATCCAATTTGAAAGGAAAGTAGAGAATTGGAGCAATATGAGAAAAGGGTAGAGCAAAGTGGTTCAGCGCTACACCATCTTATGTATCCCACAACAGTGTACTAATTAGGATGTATTTAATCACTGAAACACGAATTAATAATCCTATAATTAGTGATTTGTTACCTAAGCATCAGCAAAGATTCATAATAACAGTGAAATTAGGTAATAAAATGACCTCTAATAAATGCACAAAATTTCATGCAACATTCTACAGTCTGCTTCACTTTTTGTTCATCAAAAGAAGTGTAAAAGAAATCAACACATTCTTCGAAGGTGAGTCAATAAAATATTGGGTTATCATAAAAAAAAACCTTAAGTGGCAAAATTAAACTCTTTTGAAGGAAAACCAGAATTTCTGGGATTTTGCAAGGCTAATGTTTAGCAACTTTAAGAAAAGCAATTTTTTAAATGTAAGATTGAAGCTAGAAATGCAGTTATTTCTAAAAATTAGTATTTCTTTCCATAAGTGAAGACAGGGCATCTGATAATGATACAAACTCACACTTATTCCAAACTTATGTGACAGGTGCTATGCTAATTGCCATTCAAGGAATATCAGATCACCTTATTTCATCCTTACCACAAACCCATGAAGTAGGCATTATGATCATCTTTCTTTTACAGATGAGGAAACTGAGCCATGGTGAAGGTTAAATAATTTGTTCAAGGTTACTTTTCCATACTGTTAACTGCTATGATCTTACTTTTCTAGCTTTTCTAGTTAAAAGATTTTCATAGACACTAGAAAAGTATGGCATTCCACAAAACCATGTGCTCTTATTTTGGAGTACTTTACTGATATTGTGTTCTGTGTCAATCTCTAAAAGAAGAAAAGGTATGAAAAGATAGCATAAAGTTTCATTCTGAAACTTATGTGGTAAAAGCATCAAAACTCTAGAATATTCTATAAACGGTAATAGAAAACATGAACTCCCAACAGAATTATAGTTGAAATTCAACCCATACTTTACTGAGCTCTTCCCAGGATTCTGAATCAAACACCTAGATTAACTGATTTAGCATTGTCTTCTATTATCATTTTAGCAGAGAGACCTAGAAACAGTGCTAATAAAATGCTAATAAATATATTTAATAAGGCCCATAAAGATGTTGACAAACACATACAGAAATGGTTCAATTTACTATGGTAGTTTACTAAGAACTTGCTATTTATTGCCAGCTTCTTCCTGCATAAAAAAGATTTAAGTATAATATCCATTTATTCTAATAGTAGGATATTTCCATCATTCACGTCCAAGAATTAGACCATTAGTTACTGAATGAACTCCAGCTCAAATTAGCCTGTAGCCTGGTAAGGAAAAACTGCGTAGTCATTAAATTTATCCTTATTTAATGTTTAAAACTACTGGTCACTTTTTATTGAGAGCACTCATTATCAATGGGAAGATGTTTCAAAAAATATGTATTCTATGTTAAATACATCCTAAAAAAATAAACCTAACTAGCACTGTTGATAAAAATTTTCTCTCATATGTGTCATACTTCATAATTAGAGTAATTATTCAGGAGCTGTCAAAATCCAAGACACAATATTTTTCAATAATATTTGGAATATCAAATTTGCAGGCAGAAAAAGTAAATTAAGCAATTCAAAGTAAGAAACAGAAAAGAATTAAGAAATAAGACTGAAGTGAGTTTGTTCTAAGCCCACTTTAGAAAAAAAAAGGTGAAAGAGGAAAAATGGACGTAAATTAGGAGAGTGGAGCAAATAAATTATATGCAGATCACAAAAAGCTGGAAATTCAAAGAAAAAAGAAAAGATTTATTCAAAAACTAGGATCAAGGCAAAGAAATAGTGTCCTTGTACTGTTAGAATTAAAAGGCTTATATTTATAAATGAGAAAAAAAATATTGAAACTAATCAATACGAAACAGTCTACACTGAAAAATGAAAGGAATGCATGATTTTATAGCCCAAAATAAGCCTTGGTAACATATATTAGCAAATCCAGTACATGAGACTTGTGAATTTCAGTCAATCCAGTCAATCACTGCTTTGTATAGCACGCAGAGAACAAGAACTCTAATTGCTCTGTGCCATCAGTTCTTGGATCTTGCTTCTGGAAAGCTGACAGTGGCTTATTGGTTTGACCTAAGTTCTGTAAGCTCTCATCTAGATTTCAGCTCGCATCCTGGATGACAGAGACAGGAGTCTCTCTACAAGTATACGAAGATAAATTATAAAGAGATAATAAGATAACAGGATTCAAACAGCGCGGCAAGAAAAATTTAGGTCAGATAAAACTTTTTACCACTATGGGTTTAAATAAGAGGTCAATGTAAATTTTCACTTTTTAGGAATAGTTAAGAATGGCTAACTTGGGAGAAATAATTTTAAAAAATTGCTAACTATTTTGGATAACGAAACACAGCTGTAGGAACATAGTTATCAAAAATGTGTAAGTTTCTCAAGTTTCTCATTTTCAAAGCGGTAACCACTCTTTCCAAAAAGCATCTAAATTATCAAAGACTTTTTCATCTAAAATGGAACAAATTATACACTAAAATATAAGCCATATGTGGAAAATGATATTATTAGTCATCTTGTACTAAACGAAGTACTTTTGTGACAAGTGGATGGGGCAATGATTCTCTGTTGAACTGAATCTACACTCAACTTTATTCAGAATCTTTCAGGTGTTGCCCGATTATGAATTTATATTTTCTAAAATTCTTTCTTATTTTTCTAATGGAGGGGAAGAGATTAACTACCACCTAAGGCAAATGTAACAGGTGTAAGAGTAATACAAGTTACAAAAATTAACACAAGTATCAGTAAAATTTTGTCAGTTCCTGACATTTGCCTTTCATAAAACTATCGGATAAAGGAGAAGCATGGTACTAGTTTTTAGAAAAACAACTGAGGTAAAGGAAATATCCCAACATGCTGGCCTGAAGAGAAAAAAAGATATGGCCAACTATAAAAATAAATGGTTCTAAGTTATATCAATAAAGATTTTTATGTCTTAAAAGACGATTTAATTGAACATTTAAAAACAGTGCATTACTACTACAATTTTAAGCCAAAATGTTCTAAACATATATGAATTAGAGAAAAAGGTACCTTGCACTAAGTCGTTGTCTTTCTTTTTCTTATCTTATGAACAAAAATCACATATTTGGTATTCTATGACTCTAATAAAAAATTCAACTACAAAAGGTTGTGATTTTTGCTGTTGAGGTTCTGACCTCATGACAATATTTAAAACTTAGTAACCTTATATTACAGAAATGTATGAATACACATATTTATGTTTATGTGTGTGGATGTATACTGCTGAAACAGAAGAAAAAGATAATACTTTCTATGCCACTTTGTTAAAGAGATTGATATAATCACTCTAAAGAATATTCTGGTTCCTAAAATTCTTAAGTAACTCAATAATGTGAGCATTCCAATTAACACGGTAAACTGAAATATTCATATCTTTAAAACACAAATATTATTGTTCAAAGAGAAAAGACATAATTAGTGCAAGCTCTATAATACAATGGGTTATTCCTTTATCATTAATATGAGGTAATCTTCTTTAATGAAATATTCACCTAATTTACTCTCAAAAATTGTTTCCCACAGAATTGGATTCACTTGATAAACTACAATATATGTCCAAAAATTTAGCACATTTCTTAAAGTCATGATCTCCCACAGAGTTACCCAAAGAGAACACAAATAAAAATAGTGCTAGCAGATCCCCCTTCATAAATCATCACTTGGGATCATTTAATGTTTAGTCCATGGGTGGCAGTTAAATCAACAGAAATACTGACCTAAAACCGTCAACAGTTTATCAGGAAATAAAAATGTGTAATTTTACATGATGATCTAGGAAAATGTTGGATGACTCCCTCTCCTGCTCAGAGAGCAGATGACAAAAAACATGCCTGGCATTGTACATCAAGTCTAGCAATTCCTCTAGGACTTTCTAACACATATTTCTCTTAACCACTGGCGCCGAGAAGTTAAAAGGTCCGCACATAGATTGTAATCAATTCAGAAGTCAGAGAGGGAAATATACACAAAACTAACAGGTTTGTACCTGGTATTACATTTTTAGCGATGAAAAACTAAATGACCAATGATGCTACAACTTTCTGAAGCCGACATTTAAGTGAAGAAATTCAGGGGAAAAAAAATGGGTCTTAAATAAGGCTAAACTGTACACACTGTATAACAACAGAAAAAGTTACATTACCTTTTGTGCTTTAACTATAAAAATGGAAAGAAAATAAACAGAAAAAAATTACAGACGTCTTTTACAAGTAACAAAAGTTCACAAAAGATATACACACTAGCAAGCAGATATTCTTACCTTGGGCAGGATCAGGTGGACCAAATTCCAGAGAGTATCGTAAAATAAAGTTATTGTTCCACACGTAGAGTTGGTTATCTCTAGGATTGTAATCCACTGCAGCAATATATTGGTACTGGTTGGGAAAGGGAACATCTACATATTCTCCTCGGTTTAATCGGGTATTGTAAATGTAATCAATTGTGTTCTTGCCTGTTTCACTCTCATTGTCTTGATAAACTGATCTGACCACATAGAGGACTCCGCAGATCATAAAAGCATTTGATGCAGCACGTTTGTCATATACAGTCTCCCACGTTGCTTCGAATCGAAGAGTGTATGGATTCAGTTGGCTAATAACAATCATTCCATTGTTCTGTTCAGTGGCATAAATGACCCATAAGCCGTTTTCATCAACTGCTAGGTCAATATCAGTCTTTCCTCCCCATCTATATGGTGAGGTATCATGATAGTTGGCATAATTAATTATGGCCTCTCCACTCTTAATTCTAGTCCTCAAGTCAAATTTTACAATATTTCTTGTTCGTTCTTTGTTAAAGAAGACAGCACCATCATATACCACAAATCCAGTACCATCTACTCGATTTGGAAGTTTATATGTTGTTGTTTGGCGACTGCTTTGGAAATCTTCTAAAGAAGCATATTCTATTAAAGTATCGGTACGATAGGGAGTCCAGGGCATGAAATAAATTTTATCTGCAGCCTGAAGAGGGTCCTTGCACCAAGCACCTGCCTTTTGCTCAGCTTCATATATACATGGTGAGTCCACAATTGCTTTCAAGGTCCCAGGGCACACAAAAACTAACAGTCACAGAGAAAAGACAAGAAGTAAGCCAAGTTTAAAAAAAATAATAAACATAAGTTTTAATGATTAAAAAAGAAAAATTCATTTTATTAACATTCAATTTTATCAAAATTTATACTTAATACAAGTACTACCCCTTTTTTTCTCAAGTTACCATAATCAATGTACCAGCATAAAAAGTGGCTGGGATTTATTTTCACAAATATAAACCTAAGTTTAAGTTCATGCATAACTGAATTGAGAACTTACATTTTTGCTACATGTTTTTATCCTTTAATTTGGTATATATGCTTTAAAACTTTGAGCTGTGTGCATAACGGCAAAGTAGTTTATATAAGTCCAAACTCTGTACCCTCCCTTCCCAGGCCCACTTACATCCCCCAAAAGCAAAACATCAAAATAACGCAAATAAAACAAACAAACAAAACCCATGTGAAGAACTTCTACAGAAGTTAGATAGAAAACAAACGAGCTTCAATTGAAGAAACATAAATATTCGGCAAATGCAATTAAGAGCAGAGTAAAGTAAATACAAGGAAAGCAGTGATGAAAGGACCAGGAAACCCTGTAACCACGGCATGCTATGGAGAGGGTTCTGGAGACCAGGCAAGATGACACTTTAATAATAAAATATCCAAGGGTGTCAGAAAAAGAGATAAAGGGTGAAAAAGAAACAGAGAAAGGACAGTTGCTCCTCGCCGACTTCAGAATTTTTATCCCATTACCAGATTTAGCAGTCATATAATTTCATTGTAAACAGTCGACTTCTTTATGAGGTGCATTTATGAGATCCTGCTGATTATTTTAATGTCAGGAGTGTTGTGGGGGAAGGGAAGGGAGGAGGTAACATCCATAAGGCACATAACAGGGAGCTGGGGTTCAGACTGTATATGTTATTTACCTTTTTGCTCCACTTCTATTTTAAGCATCGGAAGAAAAATAAAAAGTGCAAGGAAAAAAGAAAAAAAGATTAAAATAAATTGACTATTAGTCTAAGACTGAATTTGTAATAGATGCTAAATATAAGAAGAATAAGAGCTGCACTACTTTGGATAAAGAGAAACACACAACAGGAAAACCTAGCAGGAGAAAGATTCTAAAGTTACATAAAAGAATATGGATCAATCATTTTAGTAGATTAAGCAGGCAATACAAATATGTTGGCATGTTGCTTCACTTAGTGTACCTGAATAAATAATGAAATTCTTCACTAATGCACAGTATACTCCTGACTTTCCAAGGTCATTCAGCATTCAAGTTTTACTTTATATATACATGTATGCTATACACAAATGCATGCATTGGTATATTATTCTCATTTATTTTATTATGTCAATTCATTATTAAATTGACTAAAATTAGGTAAAACAAGATAACAACAAAATATATTTATAAAAATGGCGATTCAGTTTTGGAGCTTAGGTCAAATTTAATGATTGTAGATATGGTTACATTTTAACATTTTAAAGAAGATATTTATGTAAGAAAATATATAATTATGCATCTCAGTATGTATTTCAATTGTTTTTTTTTTATTTTCTATTTCTGGAAAAATTAATCTTAACCATAAATAAAAAACCAATGCCTCCTTTACAGGAATATAAAAATCTCCCCCACCTACCCCAATAGGGATTTTGAAGGGTAGGGTAAGGTAGTACATTTCTTTCCAACTAATAATTAGTAAATTTACTTATTTAGGTTTACATATACTTTATATTATAAAATTCTCAATAAATTTTCTATATTACATATCTCAAACTTGTCATACTAAGTCTATTAAAATAAAATAAGCAAAATACATACAAGGAAAAAGCAAGCACAGTAGGCAAGGAGAAAAAGGAAGAAAGAATTATGGTTAGCTTATTTTGACATTGTCTACCATTATCAAATAACACAGAAAGCAAGCTAGCATGCAACAACAATCATACCGAGCATTCAAAGCAAATACCTTGACTCCACAGACCCGATAAAAGGTAAATGCTTTCATAAAACAAACCTGATTAGTAGAGTTATATGCGAAAAAAAATCCTCCCTCTAGGAAGTTTAAAGAAATGGATTATGCAGTTAGGAAGGGTACTACATGAGATTCTTGTTGGTAAAGAGTATTCTAGTGACTATAACAAACCATAAAGTCCTATTTTAGATTATATGTAGGCTTTGAAGTATGTTGCCTGAATTTCATAAAGTGACCAGATTAATGTCTTTGCTTTTCCTTCTTTCCTTATTAAAATGCATTAGGGAGTGCTGATACTGTATCTCCAAACTGATTACTTAAAGATAAGGTACTTGAACATTTCATTAAGATGTCTTAGCTTGATTAATTTTTTTAAATTACAATAATTCATTAGGATTAAAAACTGACCTCCTGAAATACCTGTGGGAGAACATATTGCACACATATTTTTGCCATTGGAAAACCATATAACTTTCCACATTAAGCCACTACCTCCCCTACCCCATATGGTCTATTTAACTACTTTCAGGAAACATACTTGCTCTATAGTGTGTAATTCTGACTGCATCCAGTAAAAAGAAGAAATTCAGTGTTACTGACATGAAACAGTTCTTTTTTTATAAACCACTAGTCCTAAAATTACTCCTCAGTGAAGAGCAATATTATACCTGCTTAGAATCAATAACGGAAGGGCATGGTGGGAAAATGAGGATAAGAGAAATCATTAGTGTTGTGACTGCTCAGAGCATATTCACATGGCTATATTCTTTTTTTTTTTAAAGGAAAGAATGCTTTTACCGAAATATATCAATTAAATGTAAAACTGAAAATAATACACTAAAATGTAATGTACTTAAAACAAGTTCAATAAAAAATGTAGAAAGTATATTTTGTTTTACAGTAATTGAAAATGGCTGGGTTTTATTATTTGATTAAAATGGCACTGCAGATACTCGGCAAAATATTCAATAGAAAAGTCTTCTTTTGTGATTTAACTCATATATTTATACTAAAAATAAAATGGATATAAATTATATATAATTTGTAATTCTGATGAAAATTGAAAATACCCAAATGTAAAGATGAAAAATAATTAAAATCTTTGATGACTAATGACTCAAATAAAATATGGAGATTTAAAATAAAATGCCTTATATTTCAATTTTTATGAAAACCCAAAGATTAAGTACCTGTCAAATCAGCCAATCCAGAATATAAAATCACGATAAATTAATGAAATTAGCATTCTTCATCACATGCCAAAAATATGCTGCAATTTGTCTTAAGAGACTGTATGAGTTAAATCATAACAATATGTTTACTATTCTATAGACCAAACAAACACAAACACATGACCTACTAACATCAGTGGAGGAGTACATGGATACGCAAAACAAGAACTGACCCAAACAAACTCAAGCCTGTATACTCTGTATCTGAAGTGACACACTATTTCATTTTGAATAATCTCAAGTTTACTTAATGATGATTTAATCAATAGTAATGGTTATTTTTTTAATCAAATAAAACTTGTAGCTAAAGTTATATTTGTTATAATTTAATGGTAATTTGAAATGAGGGTGCAAAAAACAAAACCAAATCCAATCTATAAAACATCAATTTCCAATCTGATAATTTATTTTATTCTACAAGATCTTTGTAGATTATTTTAAACACATATATTCAATTAATAACTCTTCCGTCAATGATAAAGGATGCCCAGAACACAGATATTTTTGACATAGACATTATGTGGGCAAGTAGAAATGTCAAATATATATGTGCCTGTCTATAAACATACAAAGTAAAACAAACAGCATTCCTAATGAACTCTGTTGACTAAATTCATTATAAAATTTTCAAAAATAATGGAAAAATTTTTGAAATTTCTTGAAAAGAGGAGGAAACAGTTTGGGATGTACAAGCTCCTGGAGAATTTGCTCTGGATAGAAACTAATGTAAGCAAGATGGCAAGGGACACAAATATTACCAGATGGTGACAAATTTTATCAAGTATAGTGTAAAACACGTATGCAAATATTTTAAGTACAGAAACACTATTAAAACAAGGGGAAAATGAAAGCTATGATATTAAAATAAAAACAAGTGTAAGGGATAGGTGCAAAGGACAGAACTTTTAACAAAAGAGGGGAAAAGAGATAAAGAAATAAATAGTCCTACATCAGATCAGAACAATCTAAACAGATCCTTTGTATTATATTTTAATGTTAGTGAAAATCATTTAATTGATAGTGTGTCACTACTATACAGTATATAGGAATTATAATTACTTCAATTCTTAGCAAGGAGTAGTTAAAAAGCCATACACTTATTTCTGCCTTGTGCAATCATCTAGAAAGGTAACAGCAAATTAATTCCTGTGTTTTTTTTAAAGGACAAAAACTAAAAAAGAACAAATACTTCTCTGAGTATAGCTATTTGCAAGTTTAGTGCACAGTACAATACTTCTGGAGAACTGAAAAAGTAAAATTTTGCAAGTTAGATGTTCCAGAAGATATCCACATTTTCCTTTCATAAACAGCGCAAGAAATAACTTAAGAGTCTGAAAATAATATTTGCTTAACACTGTTCTTGGTCTATAGACTAGGTTACAGGAACAGGCTCCAGAAAGACACAATTCGTGGCAGCTCTGACTGATTCCACTGATTGGGAATGGATGCTGTATTCCTTTTCTAATTTGAGGACAGAAACCATGCTAAATTCAAGTGAAAGTGACTTTACGGAACAAAATTTTGGTTAGCTCAAAAGAATATAATGTTCCTCTAGTGGCACAGCAGAATGATTATGTAAGCCACCAACACACAGGAGAAATGATATCAAGATCAGTGCACTCAGTAGGCTTCCAATCCTACAAACGGTATAGAAAATACTGCAAACATAAAAAGCATCCATTTCACAGTGACACAGGAACACAGAGCAGGAATGAAAAGAAAAGATCATCTGTGTTTGGCCTTTAACTGATACCCCACAAAAAGTGAATTTATCAAACTGTGGGCAGAAAAGAGAGAAACAGCGCATTCACAAGATATATAAGAATGTTTTACTACCATACTGGACATAGTAAATCTATCAGAATTCGACCCTTTGGTTTTAGAAATATTGATGGTTTAGACACACAAATCTGTCAGAAGTAGAGATAGTTTTTGAGGTTCTGGAAAAAGCAATTTCATTAGTTTGAATCCAATAGTTTTTAGGAAGAAACTGTAGAAAAATATCTCAAATCAATAAAACTGCCCCTACTTTTAATTCAAATGCCTATGAATTAAGGTGTCATGACTCATTTTTTTCCCATTTAAAAAGTAAAGAAGTTAACAATATCAAACAAACTAGCTTATGAAAACCAAGTAATGCACTGATACTTTTTAGTTATCTCGAATATATACTGAAAGTACAGAATACAACTTAGAAGTAGGAATTTTGAGATTAAGAGGGAAACTACATGGAATTAAAATATTTACTGAAACCTACTTTTGAAATTTCCAATTGAATTAAAGACCACTCTATAGGTGCATCCATTTTTTACTACATGAATGTGCCAAATTAAAAATAGAAATGTGTAAGGTTTTACTGTATCTACTTTATTTAGTATTAAGATTTCATCACTGAATCTGGTAAAGAAATGCTCCCTTAAGGACAAAGAAACAAAATGTTACTGCAATAGTAGCTTTTACCAGGCACTAAAGTTACCACAGCAGCAGGTAGCCATTCAAGTAGCTCACTATTAAAACCAAAGTCAATTCCTTCTTTACAAAACTGTGAGCCAAACTAATTTGTCAGCAACTGGTATTGGGCAAAAGTACAGATTTCTATCTGCCCTATTGAATAGCTAATTCAAGTTTGTTTTCTGGAAAAACACTAGCCTTAAAAGCCAAACACTTAAGAACACAGACAGACACTTGGCCAGCATCACACTATGGCTTCCTTCCACACTTCATGAAGCTAATTGGAGGCCCGAGTCTGTTAGTGCTCTGCATGCATAATGGTTTTGTAGGCCATAAACATATGCTTCTTTCACATGTGTAGTCTTTCAGCATCAACGAGGAATGTGGAGAAAGTGAAAAATATAGATTTCATACTTACTATAAGGGACACATTCATACTGGACTTCAAGATATTTGTATGTTCCAGGACATGGATCAGGAAAAACATCTGACCCAGTAACTACTATGCACTGTGTTCGGTTGTTGCATCTGGAAAACAAAACAAATCAAACTAGCATAACATAATAATTTACTTATATATTTTTACTAAAGAAATAGAATATAGAAGTGATTCATTTTTACCTCAAGCAACTAGTACCAAAAAACTAAAAATTCAATTGATATTAGGTTGCTCTTCATTATTTAAGAGTTAAAAAAATAATATTTTCTTTATGTTGTAATATTTATCATGGGTTACACTAAACTTTAACTTGAAGTTAAAAGAATATAGCCAACAGTTTTCTATTATTCTACTATATATTTTAATTGAAATTTTTAACATATTCAATTTTAACATAATTTAATTTTAACATGTACTGGAAAAAAAGTATCAGGATACTGACCATATTTAGAATTAAAATTACAATAAAAGTAGTACTAGATTGAACAGAAACATACGATCATAAATTAAAACTTGGAAATAAGTTTTAACAACATATATTAAAACAAAGCAGGAGCCAGGTTTTTAAGTTTATCTTCTAAATCTGTTTTCTTTTTTGTTGTTGTTGTTGTTAAGTTTTCAATTACTGGCACTTTCTATAATTCCAAATACCACATACTAAGCTAACTGATCTCACCTTCCATGCTATGGCCTGCATAAATGATACAATGCATTTAAAGCATTTTGCACAGTGCCTGGTACATACTGAGTGTCTAAGCATTGTTGTTATTCTTGTTATCTTCACAGATCAATGTGGTTACACTATTAATATAATATGAATATGATCCTTGGCTTTTCTAAAATCACTAATTTGATACCTAGAATGTCGTACACATTACTATTAGAAGTATTTTTTTTAATCATTAAATTATCAAGATTATTGGAATTAAGTTAGAATTCCAGGCAAAAATATATTTAAGTTGTGAACATTTATCCAAATGATCTTTTTATAAGCTTTGTAAAGGCAAGAACTATCCTTTATAATTTTACTTAATTACAATCCAATGGAATGTAACATTTGCAGGCTTTCCTTATATTTTCTAATAGTATATAAATTAAGGCAACACAAGCAGAACAAGAGCATTATAAAAATTATTTAACAATGTGAATATAAGATATTCCATATTGCATAAAATAACTGAACTGTAAAATGATTTTAAAAAATGAAAAAGCAGTCCAGTTTTTAGCACAGAAACTAACTAAGGACAATGGAAGCAGAAGTATGTTTGAGAGGGGTAGGTACTGGTAAGTTATGCATGCTGGAGCCATTTCAGCTCAAACCAGGTTGACAATTACTTGAACAACAGCAAGACCTGAAGACTTCTACAGACTCAAAAAAAGTAAATTTTATAGGTCAAAGTATAATTTAATGAACTTCAAAGAAGTCTTAAATATCAAATAAATTCTAACTAATACTGCTTGTGCAAATACTAATGATGTTTTATCAGTTAACCTAAAACATTATATATGCCACATTTAAAAAAAAACAAAAAATAATTTTCAAGAACAAGGACAGTGCAAATGGGACCCTGTCATTCTTACGCAACGTTATGTTTTACTTTCATTCTGTTGGCTCAGTCACTTGAGAAAATTTTGCCAATGGTTCTCAATTTAGTGTAAATGAATTATTTTAATAGGTATCACAGAATTAATTTTATATCCTAAAGTTTTAAACAGCAGATGAATTTAAGATTTCTCAATAGGTCCGTATCTAATGTCTCAACTAATGTCTCGCATTCTTCTTTGTTAAATTTTACACAGCATCAAGAGAGTCTATCTCTTTTTAAAAGTTTCAACCACTAACCTGGGCCCCATCAAAAACTAAAGTTCTTTTATATCCTTCCTTGTATCTATTTGTAACTATGAGGATCCTCCCTTTATCTTACCCTTTCCACCTTCAGAAACAAAGTAATCTAAACTCCTTGTGAGATAGAGATTCCTTTTATATACTCCCTCAGCATGCACTTCATAAACATTCAACAATTTTAATTCTGACACGTTGCAAATGGTTTTAAAAGATGCCTGAAAAATGTTCATGAAAGCAAACCCATAAAATAATTACACTTAGGAGTAAACTTTTCAGATACTTCATCACTGTCCCCCCTCCTCACCGAGGCCTTTTCTCACACCACAAAACGAAGAACTGGTGGGAAAGGAAATTGTACTTGAGATTAAAATGCACATAGAACATGAAGGACTATGATAAAGGTGGCTGTAGCTCCAAGGATATGGAAATTTATAGCAGTTTTTCAAAAATAAGGAATACACTGAAGATTACCCAGTTTTTCTCACTAGAAGATCTGATGAATAAACATGACTTTAATATGGGATTTAAAATTTCTTTTCTTTTGTATTTCTCAAAGTCACAGTATGTTTACAAAGTGTATACATGGGATAAGTATTCCTGCTTCCATTATATTTTGTTTAAAAGAAAACCAACACCATAAAATGAAAAATAATTGTTCATATTTACTTTTTCTGAACAACTTTGCATTAGGCATGTGACCAAAATTACAAGTTCTAATAAATTTCAAAAGCAATTGCCACAATTAATAATCACGTTGTACAAAGCATTCATTTTAATACAGCAGACAGTGTTAATTCTAAGACTATATTCTTAAGTAAAATTGAAGGTAAAGTGATTTAGTGGAGTTCCTATAAATAAAATTGTGGAGATTTCTAGAATTCATGTATTTGAAAGATGTCAAAAATATTCATTTTATTATCTGAAGTACAAGAAATTAATTTGAGGGAAAATATTTGGGGACTAAAAATAGTAAAGGGTCAGCAAGAAGAGGAATACACTCAGATTTGCATACCAGTATCTTTGATTCATGGGAAAAACCAAAGCTTTTAGAGAACCAAGTGATGGAAATAAAAAGACATACTACTGTTTAATGAATGAAGCAAACAGCTTTAAGTTTCCAAATACAGTAAGAATGGGACACAAGGTAAAGAGAAATACCTAATGTGAGCTGTTAGTAAGAAAAATCTGAAAATTCCTTACCCAATATTGTGTTGATAAGGCTGTAAAATTATAAACAGCTAACATTTAAAACAAACAAGAACACAATTAGTTAGCCATAGAAGCAAAGTAAATTCTCACCAAATGCTCTGCTTCAAGCTTTCATCCTAATGAAAATGAAAAGCCAAAACTAAGCCAAGAAAGAAGAGGCATTCAGCTGTTTGTATTCTCAGCCCTGGTCATAGCTCCTGGCATAATTTTCTCCCTCTATCCCCCAGGAGGGAAAAATATATATATTTTTATTAGTAAAGATATGCTTGTACTAACAATTAAAGTATCAGTATATTTTAGTAACAAATACCACATGAATTACATTAATAATCTAATTTTTTTCTTGTGTTAAACATAAATTTGATTTTGAATAACTAGAAAGAGAAAAAAATACGGTTTTTAAAATACGTGTGGTCTACAGTCATGCTACCCAGAACAAGCCCGATCCTGTCTGAGAAGCTGAGGAGGGTCGGGCCTGGGATGGGAGACCACCTAGAAAGACTGGGTGCTGTAGGCATAAAAAATAAAAAATAAAGGATTATAAATTGACAAGGTCCTTATAATCTGTGAGGTCAACCAAGAGTTGCCTCGCCTAACAACACCACCAAAAAGGTGCATCTTTGATTACAACCTGATATACAATTACCGTTCATCATACAGAAAATGTATATTAGATATATTTTAAACACTTTTTTATATTTGTAGAGATACACAGATGAATTAGGATAGTTAAAGCATTGGTTCTCAAAATGTGGTCCTCAGATCAGGAGTACTAGCATCAACTGGGAACTTGTTAGAAATGAATTCCCAAAACTGACCTGAGATCAACAAAGTCAGAAACTGGAGGTCTGTACCTAACAATCAGCATTTTAACTAGCTCTGCAGATGATTCTGATGAATAAAAAACACTGGGTTATAGAAAAGTTTAGGTACTTCAGTAAAGAAAAAGTATGTATGGAAATGCATGCTGTTGCTCTCAAAACCTTAATAAAATGCAAGTGAAATGGAAAATCATTGAGTGATGAGTACGATTTATGCAACAAGTACACAACAGAGTTTGCAATGTTAATAATGTTAACTTTAATCATATGAATCAAGGGTTTTAGTTGCTATTAATTTTTAGTAAGCAGGCTTGTTATTTATAAATTTCTAACAGAGGGTCAAACAAGTACAATTTCTAAAAACATGTCTCTATCACACATAAGCCCATTTTTAACAGGAGGAAAAAAACAATATTTTCTTAAAAATTTACTAGCTAATAAAAATCTCTAACATTAAATAAACCTAGAAACAATTTTGACAATTTTATAAAAATAAACTATATTCTCTAGAAGAACATCATTAAAAATAACATAGCAATAACAACAAAAATATTCACTGTTATCACTACAAATTTTTCTATATCCAACCTTTGGCTTATTTATTCAAATAAATTTTAACAAGGTGGCTCAACTACAGAAAGACATTATAATATATGATTGTTTTTAGAAAGAACTCAAGAAGCATAAAGGCTTTTCTTGCAAAATGTCTAAGCAATTTCTGGGGTATAATATATGATTTAACATACATTATATATGCATCTGGTCTCAAAATCTAAGTACTTAATCATTCTTCATCTAAGCACATTCAAAAATTTCCAAAAGTTGGTATGTATAGACGAAAGGCTTATCATTATTTCACATCACTGGGTTACAAGCTATCACAAAGTATCACCAAATATTTTTGTATACATTATTTTATTCTATCATATTAAATACTTTTTTACTCTAATCTTATTACTAGTCTAAAATATACATCTAGTATAACACATTCTGAGAATTCCTATGTAACTAAATTAAATCCAATAATAAAATTTTGTGTCATTTATTAATGAGTTCAAATACCCTAATATTATTTTTGACATTAATATTCATGAGACTTACATAAAACCCATCAACTACAACAAAGAAAATCCCAAATCCTGCTTTATAGATCATAAAGCTGCTTCAAATGAAGCAAAAAGACTGAACTGTAAAAATTATTTATTCATTCATATGTCTTTCTGCTCTAAATAAGAGTAAATTCTACTCAAGAAAGAATCCAAATGTACATATCTCAAAAGCTTAAGAAAATAAAACAATAATTTTGGAGATTAATAGTTTACTAATTTCTATACACATGGGAATGCCAATATATTTGTTGATTAGCAAAATTTTGAGTATAACATATAATGTCAGTGATATTGTCCAGGTTTGTGCACAATATGTAATCAAAAAAATACCTCAAGGAATATCTAATGAATCTCCTAACTATCACAATTAGCAGATGATAAAAAATCAGGAGCATTAAAGCAGTATTTTTATCTTCCAGACGTAATCAATGCTCTCAGGTTTCAACATTAACTTTTAAGGAATCCATAATATTTTCTAAAATTAAGATAAATGGTACCAAAAAATTTGGAAATGATAAAGAGGCATTTTATAAATATGTATTATCATTAATTTACATACGCATTGTATATGAAAATTACTTAGAAGTTGTCATGCACAGAATAAACCACAGTATAGTTTTTAAAGAAACATCTTTTTTATTTTGGGAACAGTAGTGCTTCATCATTAATAAAATATTAATGCAAACAAACTATTAATATGATGCTTTTCCTTATCTTTTAAAACTAAGTTAAAGAAAGCACAATGCACACATTACTTATTATCATTTGAGAATAAACTGTACAAAAATCAACAATATACTATATCACTTAACTATTCAGAAGCAAAATCATTTGCTAATCAGGAAGATTAGTATTTAAAAGCAAAGCTTAAGAATCAGAAAGAACTGAGTGTTACGTTCCAGCTCAGCTGTTTACTTAACTCTGAGTCCACAGCAATGTATTAAACCTTTCAACCTTAACTTTCTCATTTGTAAAACATAGTACCTTCTTTAGAAGTTTGTCAGTAAGGTTAACTGGGATAATGCAGGCAAACTCTTTGCACAATCCCTCAACAAATATGAATTACCGATAACAAATAATCAATAATAACAATAAGTACTCCTTTACAAAATGGACACAGACTTGCAAACCTTAAAGAGGTAGAATATCTTTTTCCATAGACTCTTTACTGCACATATGATTTCCTGTTTACAGCTTTAAATACAGGCTCAACTATCATACAAATTTGTTTCTTTTCTAACTCTAATCTTGAATTGTAAAATGCCGAACAAATCGCTTTTGCTCTTCTTTTGATTATCTTATGCTCATTATTACACTTTACCAAGTGCAAAGTATAGAGATGAGATTCCATGTGTAATCTATTGTGAGAGGTGTTTTAATCAATAGTCTTGTTCTGCTGATTAAGCAAGGTCTTCTGTTTTGGCAAGATAACATTAGTTTCTCTAGTCATGCTCCAAAAACCATTGGGAATCTTCAGCAGATCATTAGATATGCTACAATAAAGCTTTGGTACATTCTCTTTTCTTCCTTAAATTACTTCTTCACTGTCCCATCATCCCTCGTCTTGATGGCACTGCATTATTATTGCATTTCCCCTGAAACTTGCACTAGAGCTATGTCTCCAGGCCATAGAATGCCATTTTCAATTGAAGCTTCTGCTTGAAAATATAAATTAAGAAAATTTCATTATCTCCTGCCAGGGGCCATTATTCACCACAGTTCTAAGAAAGATTAAAAATTCAAAATCTACCAACTTGAACAAATACTCCAGCATTCAACAGAAAAGCTCAGTACATCATGACAGAAACTAAAAATTAATGTTTGCTGAAATCTGGAGTCATCCTCTAGAATTAGTCCAATTCTCTATTGAGTGTATGTTCAGTAAAGACTGCTTCAACAATTTCAGTCTTAGTGGAATCTGTTTTTTTCTTTCTAATTTAATTGTTTTTTAAAACAATAGGTTTGTTTCTTTCATGAGTTATTTTCTTAGTTAAAACTGCTCATTTTTTGGAGATGATATAAATGTTTTCAAGGTACAAGGGTATCTATCATGTAATGATAACCCTTTCCAAAGTGCCAAAAATAAGCAGAACAGTAACAGGAGTATCCTGGAAAAGTTTAAGCTCCATTCACATGTGGAATTATGTCTACTAAACGAACAGAATATCTATGGTTAAATTATTGCATTATCAATCCATTCTCTAGTTAATGAATAGAAGTGATATTCATTCTTGATCCTCAATTAATAAAAAATATATATCAGTAAGTAAATTTCATTCTATTCATGTACACAAGTTTAAAATTTTTAGAAACACTGCCATAAAGGGCAAAAAAGAAAAAGGAAAAGGAATACTGTTAACCTACAAATTCTTATTGGAGGTGATTAAGGGCCTGACACATAATAAGAATTCAATAATTGTTTCTGAATGAATAAAATGATGATGAATGGTTAACCTGGCTATTTCTGCTTGCAAATAAACAGTAGAAAACAAATATCAAACATCTAACTGAGCTTCAATCACCTGTACCTGTTTCTCAGAGAATTCTATCAATTTGAACATAGTTTGGTATTGTGAAAGCCAATAATACAACACTTGGGAGATAGATCTATTTAAGGGGCAGGGGATAAACGTGCCTTTAGCTTCCAGATAACTTTTTCATCCACCAACAATTCCAAATGACCAAAGAACACAGTACTCTAGGCACCAGAACCGCTGCCTTTTTGAGTCCAAATTTATAATAAATTTTTATACACATAAGCAGATAATCTTAAAACATGAAAAGTAAGTTCCAATGCCAATAGATATACCAACCAAAATATCAAGTAAATCGTGGGGATAAATACATACACACACACACACACACACACACACACACACGCTCAAAGATACAAGTAACAACCCTATTCATAGATTAAAGAAAACTAAGTTGAATGTTAAATAAACTTTTATTTTTTTACTGTGTAATAAGATGCTTTTTTAGCATCTAAACTTCTGTAGAACTAAGGAAAGTGAGTCCTGCTTTTGTTAAATATTTATTAATGATAATTTGTGAGTCTAGCTAATTGCTACGTAAACATAACATTAGGAAGCTAAATGGTGTGTAATTAATATGGCAAAAAAGAGATGTTCTATAGTAATGTTCCCATTTGTCATATAACTGTGCTCTCACGATTTATTTATTTGTGTATTCTAGAATATTTCTATCCTTCATAAAGTATTTAATTCTTTGGACACATTAGAATATTATACTCTAAGACACAGAATATTATTAAGGTATTTTAACATTGAAATAAAATTGAATTACTGAAGTAAAGTGACTACCAAAATCTCTAGGAAATATGTTTGAATATTGATACCTGTATGGTTACATAATTTGGAAAAAATAATGTAATTTCTATTTCATTTAATTCCTTATATATTGGTGGTTTTAAGAATTTTGAATATAATACTGATTTTTTTTTAAAAATTGCAAATATGATTAAATCTTTGCAACTGTATTTGAAAAAAGGTATAGGAAAAGACAATTTATTATTTAAATAACTATAAGACAAAATACAAACATTTTTCTGTACTATCAATATATAAACATAACCCTATATGACTGAAACAGTATATACTATGTAACAGAAATAGAAAGCCAAGTAAATAAATATCAGATAACCTATAGCAAATCCATAAAAGCTTGATGGTAAAATCCGTTTAAAATCATGCCCAGAAAATACTCATTTTATTTTTCAATATGTTGAAAAAAGAATAACATAAATATGATACCTTACATAAAAATCATTTTGTCTCTGAGTAAAATATTGTTAGGAATTATAACCCCAAAGTATGCATACTATAATATTTATAATTAAATCTACATTTTAGAAACTTAAAAATATCCTTGAGAATTCCACATTAATCACCAAATTAAGCATTTTGAAATGGCAATGTCGATTTGCTAATGACAACTGTCTGTTTTAGAAACTTTTGAAATTCCTTGCAGTTTTTACTGGACCTTGGGGTCAGTTTAATGCAAATTAGGCTTGACTCACTCAGAGCTTCATTAATCCAGTAGAAAATCTCTTGTTTGCAGAACTGTGCATTCAACATAAATGTGCTTGCTTTTATTAGCAAAATAAGAAGTATTTATTTATAAAGCATGCCACTGAGATTAAGTTCCTTTCACAGGATCATCAGGTCTAACTACTTGATGAAAGGAAAAAAATAATTTAAGTGGGGATAAAACTTTAAAATATTGACATACTTTAAAAACATCACTTCTGTGACCAATTTCAAGAACTCTGCTTTTAAGAATTCAAAAAATTATTATCACCTGTATCAATTAGGAACAATTATTTATAAAAATGCTAACCTACTCTAGTTTGCACTTGCAGAGACTATCACATTTTTAACAAGGGAAATGGGAAATCGCTAAGGGATACCCTAGTTAGATGAAATTACCAAGAAACTTGTTACCAGACTATATAAAAGACACAGCGTAATAAGACATGACCTTGCAGAGTCTTGGAGCCAATCTGTAATGTTTTTCCTTCTCCTAACCCTTGCTAATTATCTGCAAAGTTACAGACGCTTTTGTCGTGGGTTATTTTTCTTCAAATTGTGAGGGAATTTTTGGTTTCTAAATATTTAATTAGTCTTGTTATATATGAGCATTGTACATGCCAAGAATTTTGATTTTCATACTCTATTCCTTCTAATTACCCTCAGATTTAGACTGGTCATCCCAAATCTTTTTCTTTTGTAATTATTTACTTCTTAAAGATCATTTGGTAAAGAAATATTTTCACCCTTACGGCTCTTCTTTTCCACAAATGGCTTTTCTGGTCCGTTAATTACCTGCTTAGAGGATTAGAGTTTGAAATAATGCAAAAGAATCTACCACTAAAAGGAATTTTAGAGGGCAAAGTGAGTAAACTAGATTTTTGTTGCTGCTATTTTAAATTCACCTTAAAGATTACTCCCTTGGTTTGGATATGACTTTGATAAACGAAAATTATGACAAAGATATTTTTCTGCCTTCCAGGATGTTTGATGGGACATCATTTAGTCAGTATTATAAATCTCTGCATATACGAGAAACAAATTTCTAGTCTAAATGACAGCTAATATAATTTCCGTTTTTACAGACATACTTTAATTACAGCACAGCAACAAATGTCCACAGAACTTACTATACAAATCAAACCAAAAGCATAGAAATAAAACCACAAGACTTTGTTAGCAGGGCTTTTTAAATTTTCCATCAATGTAAAACTGGACAAAGTACAATGTTTTGTTAAAGTATATAATCAACTCAGGAAAAAGTTATTTAAAAAACTTTTATTAAAATGGCTATATCTTGTGTTTATTTTTTTTTAATAAGAGGCAAGAAAGCAAGCTATTCTTTACCCAAAGTGAATTCTTTTGGTATAAAATATTTCACAGCTTTTAGTGCTATTATTTCCTCATCAAACTTATTTTTCAGATAATTACATTTTTCTTATTACTTTGATTTTTAGTTAGTTAACTTTCTTCCTGCAATTTATAAAATATTTTGGTAGTAAAATATGTGACATGCATAAGAAAGTCTTGTGTAAAAGACGATGAAAAAGTATGAGCTAGCAATATTTTAGCATTGAGTTAGATAAAGAAATTAATCCTGGAGGACTGGGAAACATGTAGAGTTAATATTTCTCCAAAGGGTCAACAAAGTGAAAACTCAATTTGAAAACGAAGTGCTATAAAATTATTCTGAAAGTCATAAATCTTTTCCTATCAATGATCTAGTTTTAACATCGTACTCCATAATAGTATCATGTTCTCTCATCTAGAAAGATGCATCTGAACTTAATTCTCACAGAAATTACTCTTTGTGTATACTTCTTGAGCTATTTCTTGAGCTACTTCTTCCTTTAATTCAAAGAACCATCTGAAGGACCTTAGGCCTCGGAGGTAGAATACTTTCAGAGGTTAGGACACTAAGCAGAGAAACTGCTGTTTTCCAACTCACAGTGGTGCCTTCTATGCAAGCCTAACAATGCAACTCCCTGTTCTGTACTGGATATAAGAAAAACATACACATTTGCAGGAAGCATCAGTTAAGGAGGAGGTAGAGAGAAAGCCAACACATCCACTATGCTGGCCAAACAGTATCAAATTCTTCCGACCATCCAAACCTGAAGTGATCTTTTCTTTCCCTATGGCAACTGTGGTGTGTGTAATAATTAATTATTTAATTAACTGCTTTGAGGCATCTCTTCTTGTATTTTTCATTTTAGCTGTCATTTAACTCACCTGTATTTTCCATGTTTGGAATCAAGCTGTAAATTCCTTATGTCTTTTCTGTTTATATTGTTTTCCAAACTTCTTAAAGTGTGCTGGTGTAGGAGCTTTCATACAATGCCCTTTGTTGTTTCTAAGACCCTATTCTTATCTCTCTAGGAGATGTTGTTAGACTTCTTTTAAATCTGAAAGGCCCAGTCCTGTTTACAGAAAAAAGCACTCTCAGTAAATACTTTCTAAATTGGAATTCTCATTCTTCTATGTATTATTGAGGTTTTATCATTAGAGGAATAACTCAAAATGTCCAGTTGGTACATATTAGCTGTTGTTTCCCTAATAAAACTGCAGAAATTTTGTGTAGATGTGTACCTAACTATTCTGTAAGATAAGAGGTAAAAAATAATAAAGGTAAAAAGCTAGAACCACAGACTCTTGGGATACTCTTAGCAGGAAAGCAGGTGTGGAAGGCTAAAAACAATCCTTAATACCCATAATCTGAATATAAATAATCAAATTCATCAGAGACTTATAAAAGAGGTGGATACTTTGTGGATCACACGCTCGCAAAATTAATAGAGTTTCAGCTGACTGATAAATATATGGCGAATTTCACTGGCTCACTTCTGATAAATCAGAACTAATCTTTAATCATGACAAAATATTCATAATCTAATCCTTTTATCAAATTGACTATCACTGTAGGAGTCTCATGTGTTTGCACAATTAAAAACCCCATGTTAACTGTATATAATAAGGCATTACATTTGATGCAAATCCTTTTCTATTGGAATAAGTGCCAAGCTGACAGCAGGAAGTAGCTGATAAGAAAGCAACAAGGCATTGCTGATGGCATTCTCGATAACCGAACACCTAACTCATAAGCATTTAGTCTACAGCATGTTACCCAAAGTGCTCCTTTGAAAAAACAAACAAACAAACAAACAAACAAACAAACAAACAAACAAAAAACACAGATCAAGGAAGTGTCCTCTTGCTCCATCTCAGTCACAAAGGAAAAATATTATCTAAAAATAGATAGATACATGAGAGGCAGGAAGGAAGGGAGGGAGGGAATGATAATTTTATATCCATCTGTGATTCTAGCACTAGGAACAGCAATATAAGACATTCTAGGTGTAGAAATACCTATATTTGAAAGTACAGTAATATCCAAAATATACCACATTCAAACAGTATCTATGCAGAAGAAAATGAATAAATGAATATAAAATCATGTATTACTTTTATGATATAAAGAGTAAACTTATTGTTTCAGAGTTAATATAAGGAGCATAAAACCTCAGTGTTATTTTCCATATTGACATTATAGTTACAAAAACAATTTTAAACATATTTTACAGAATTGTTCCATAATTTTGAGAAATATAAAGAACACGACGACCTTTTGTAAAAATCCTTTCTTCCTTAGCCTAAGAGCAAGAAGGGAATTCAAAACACCCCAGAGGTAAAAGAAAGCTGATGAGATGCTATGTGTAATTGAAAGTTTGAAAGGGTGAAAACAGAAAATGAATAATTCCCTTAACAGAATTACTCAGTATTTCCTCAACATATAGTATACATTTCATACTTCAGGCCATTACGTATCACTTTCCCTCCTCCGTCGCTTTTGGAAGTTCATTGTACTATCTCAGGGATTCGGTACCATTATTTCAGTACATATCTTCTTTACCAGATTATAATATCTTTGAGGGGTTAATGCTGTTCTAAGAATCTCCAATTACGTGCAGTGCATAACAATGCCTTATTCTAAAATTAAGTCTATAAATATCAGTCTATAGACTTGAAAATATTCTTATCAGTCGTTTGTAAATACTTTTAGAGTATATTTGGCACATTAGCTGGTACACCATACTGTTCAATAATTATTTGGTAGCATAAATCAGTCAATAAAAGATAAAGATATAATTTTCAGAAGCATAATCCCATAACCATATGATATAAACGAAATTAAAACTTGTCTGATTTATGTGGTTTGTGTAAGTTTTTTAAAATTACAATGAAGGAAGACAGCTTCTATTCCATATTATATTCCTAGCCTGAATTAGCTTCATGTCAGTACCGTATCTGAATGGCTCAGTTCATCATGACCTATAAAATGTTAGACTCAAAAGCTTTAAATATGGCTAAACCCACGTACAGGCTTGGGAGTACGGGGCTGTGTGCTGTGAAGCAGCAGCCCTGCTCTTCTGAAAGCTAACATGCACTCTTAGACTGAAGATATAAACAGGGTAAGCATATTAAATAATGAATGACTAGGAAAACATCTTAACAACTGCACATAAAGACACAATATATACTTTATTATATTAGACACATTAAAATCTATTAAGCTATTTTGAGATTTTTACATATTTTACCAAAGTTAAAGCTAAATATGAAACTGTCTTAATTTAACAAAATGCATTTGAAGTTGCATATTTTATAGCAGGAGAATTTTAGAATTATTTTTATTTGCAAAAGGCATTCTCATACTTAAAGCACTACCCTCATATATAAAATTACATATTTTATGTTCGAAATAATAGTAAATTTATTAACTACATTTAAGATGTCTTTATTAAGAAAAAGAAACACTGAGATCTTGCTACTGCTCTTATCTTTGCCTCCTGAACTCTTCCATTTCAGCAACCTCATTAATGTCAAAATGCCATTAGAACGTCTGCCCACTTTTAAATCTCTACAGCCTGAGAAAGGCAAAATGTTCTGGGTTCCATCAGGAATGCTTTCTTTTCTTTTTTTGTTATTCAGCTAAAAAGTTTAATAGAGACATAAAGGTAAAAATACTATCTTTATTAAAGAAAAAGGACCACCTGACAAAGATAAATTTTAGAATATAAAATGTCGTTTTTAGAATTGAAATGGGCATCTCTTTTCACCTTAAACCCAATTTAATTGCTCCAATTAAAAAAAAATTAAAAATGTTTTTAATTGCCAGATTCCTATAATGTATGTAACCAACACCACTGACAGAACTTGTTTTATATGTAATAGTAGTGCCTTTTTAGCTTGAGTAACACAGGAAGTAGAATCCGAGGCAGAAACCTCTGAGAGGCACACCATGCTTTCAGAACTATCAGTGCAGCTATGAAGAAGAGAACTGGGTGCAGTGAGAAGTCCAACGTGGCAGCAACAAAGGCCCAGCAAATTCCTCCGGGAGGGAGCTCTGGATTTGGGAGAACCCTTCAGAGATGGCTCAGAATGGAGCAAAGGATATATGTAGGCCAAGCCTTTGTATTCTGGCATTTGGTGAGACTGCCTCTAGGGAGAAGTGTTTATGATCCCTCAGCCCCACAGAGGCTCCTGGCAGGAAAGCACTGTGAGCCCATCAGCAGGCAACTAACTCCCTTGATAGCTGGGGGAAAAAGAGTGGCCTGATCCCAAAAGGGCTCTGTAGGGCACACTACAACACTCACCACACAACGCTGTCATAGTAAGTATTCACGGTTTTTACTGTATTTTATCTTCTTGTATACACTGACATGTCAATTCTGTTTACTAAGTGATATTCAGTGGGTTTCTTATACAGCAATGAACCATAACGGGCAGCTTTTAATTGGCCCACATAGGAAACCACATTACTATTAATTCCACAGCTACAGCATAAAATAAAACCATTGCTTCTCTAACTCTAGAGCAATTAGACCTCTCGGCTATTTGGCTAACTCTGCTTCATGATACCCAATGCAGTTAATTATATTTTTTGATGTTAATAGTCTCTGTCAGTTTCAAGCATAACTTCTCTTTGATGAATATTTAAATTATATTTGAATAAAAAATAATCTTGGTTACATTTCATATTCAGTAATCATCACAGCTTAATAAAGGTCTGCTCTTCAAGAGTTGAAATAAATGGCAATGCACATATAAAGGTCCTATATCAACTTATCAGATAATACATTTGTAATTACTATTATCTATCTCTTTATCTGACATGTGTTTATATACATTTTAAAAGGTATAGTCTCACTCACACTAACAATCTACAATCAGATTTCAAAAATTGCTTGTCAACATTCTTTTAAATTATATGCACAGAGTTCCGCAAATTAACAATGAAAATATCTTAGGACTGGGTCATAAGATAATTCAGTGTACAAAAAAAATTACCAAATTATAAAATGTCCTAAAAAATTAGCATACATCCTCTTGCCTCCTATAGCTGTATTGCTTGGGCAAGTTCTAAGAGTAATAAGAAAAAACATTTGATTTACTGTAACATTTTTGATTATGGATCTTTTAGAAACCCATTGAACTTATTACTATAGAAAAATAACTTTAAAAGTAATATTTATCTCCACAAAGATACTATAATTGGTGTGAGGGTGCGGGGGAGAGGGGAGTAGGAGGAAAGCGTAAAAGCAAAGCCCATTAGCATAATTTCTTAAAAATTTGTTTACACTTCATTTAGCTTAAAACTCCTTTTGTCTAGTCTATATTATAATATGAAGGTCTTAAGCCAAGCATTTGCTTAACATAAACTATGAAAATGGTTTTTCTATTTCAAATTTTTATCAAATGAAGTGTTTTATCTACTTAATACACCTTATTAAATTATATTAGTTAAATTTTTAACTTTTCACTCTTTCTCCTCCCAAATCCTAAATTTTCAGAATACAAATGAGACACAATGAAATAAAATAAAAAAAGGCAGAATGAAATGTCCTGAAATGCATACATCAATCTATGAATGTCTAGTGGAAGCAACACTATGTCAATTTCTTGAAACTACCACATTATAAATAAAACAGGTAAGGGTGGATTCAAATTTTCTAATGTCTAAAGCTTATAAAATTTAGGAGTACTACTTTAAGAAAAAAATTTTAAAATTTCAAGTAGAAAATCAGGTATCAAAGTGAATACTTATGTAGGTAAAAAATATGTATCAATCAAAACATTTTTTAAAGGCCAACAGATATCACAAGAAACAAAACCTAGAAAACTGCAAAACATAAAAATATAAAATAAATTAATTACCTGGCATTCCTTTATATTTTCCATAATGTTTTCACTCCATAATCTACGATTACTTTTTCATGACTATTTTATGGTGTCACTTTCTATAATTTTGCTTTTCCTCTAGAACAGATCATCACAATTTGTTTTTCATTATTGATGGTTGAGATACATAAAGCATGTAACTACCATGTCACAGGTCATCATGTTTATTGAACTGCTATGGCCTCTGCCTCAGAACCAAATCTCCACTTACTGTTTTATACCTTTAATGACTCTAAGAATATTCCTCAGACTAGCTTCTGGATCTATACATTTCAAACATAATTTCTTCATCACTTACCACTTATTTCAGGTTCCACAGGACACATTCAAATTGTAACATGACACCTGGTCTTGCACTTTAACATCATGATCAGTAAGGCAGTATTATGAATAAGAAAATTTCTAGAGGCCATTTCTTCACCAGTATAGCTAGCAATAATTAAACTGTACGCGCAAGTGTCTGCAAACCATATAAAAACACTCCACTAAACCCAGAATGAATTTATCACCAACTGAACCGCCACTAAAAAAAAAAATCCCCAAATGCTCCTTAGCTATTCCTAAGTGACCATAAATGTAGGGAAGTGTAACAAAACAGAAGTCAAAGAATGAAATAAGAACCTTAAAAGATAGTGTTTACACATACTTCAGCAAATTTTACAAAACTTATGACATTGTGAGCACGTTGCTAGGGGCCCTAACAAAGCCTTGGAAGTAGCCTATATAAGTGAAGAGCTCCAACATTTAAGATTCATTAGCTTCAAGATAAATCCACCTATAGAAACAGAGTAATATTTTCACAAATTACAAATAAGTTATCTGTGGTCTGAAAAAACAAACAAAGACCACTGGTATAATCTCAAGCCAATTTATATAGAATGAATCATTTCAGACACTCTCTTCAAGGCCATGGAGACTGTGTTTAGTTGAATTCTAAAACCAAGTCTTTATTGGATGCATATGACATGTAAAGAAATATTGGGAGAACTATGACATGTATTAGTTATATGATACACTTAACTGATTTATGTGAAAATATACAAGATTACACAATCTCTCACTTATTTGATTTCCTCATTTTTCTGGAAATATCTGAGGGAAATATTAGCTTTAAACCTAACTGTGGAACAGCAAACAGCACTAAAAACTGTAACTAAATTGCTAAAACATAATTTTTAAAAGCACATAGCAAAGTAAAAAGAACTGGTCTTTAAAATCTGTAAGACAGATAAATGGGTACAAGTAAAATACTATGAGAAATGTAATTACAATAATTTTCCTTGAACATGTACAAATTAGAGTATTGATACTGGTATTTTTGTTATTGCTCGGTTAATATGGTCTAGGGATGTGATATTATGTGATATATGAAAAAATTAACAGGACCATAGTGAATACCAGTTTAAACTGTTTTTAAATAACTGAATGTCAAATGTTTTTCTTTCTTCATTTAATAACATTAGTTATTAGGGTACATTATGAATGATGCTAACTTACAATTGCTGTCCTGCTTTTGATGTGGCAAAATAGAGCTCCTAAAATGTGAGTAAGAAAATAAAATAAAGATTGAGTAAATCAACAACTACGAATATTTCTCCAGCAAATAATATATAAGCATTTCTTTTAACTTATTTAGAATATTCAATAAAATATAAAAGGATAATAAAAATGGAAAATTCTCCTTTTCTCAAAATTATGTTATTTTTTATTGCATAATAAAATGTATTCAAAAATAAAGAGCATATTTTTAGACAAAATTATTTCAAAGCTTCACTGACTGTGTTAATTTCCTAGTAATAAACCCACCAATATGGAGTTATACTGCATATGAAAAAAAATTCCAAATTCTTCAGTTATAATTCATACTTTGTTCATTTCTTTATACTAGCAGAAAATATGCATTTGGTTTGAAATGTTGGCGTGGGGGGGACGGGTTCTGAAGAAAAGTCTAAAGGAAAACAGTAAATATGCCTTGATTTGAAACTAAAATTTCATTTCTATTCTCTGTAACTGTAATTAAACATCTATTTTTGTTTGTTCAAAGTATAGCTTTTTAAAAAAAGATGCTTGTAAGTCATATTTATACATTGACACCAGAAGTATGACAATCAGAAAGGAGATACATGCTAAAAAGGTACATAACAAAATACTCAAACGGGTACTGAAATGAGTCTTAAGTAAACACATCTAGTGTGTTTTCATTTAGTTATTTAACATTTGATAATAATAGTACATAATAGTGACATAAGACTAAATTAGACTTGGTTGCTGTCAATAAACAAAATTTGTTTAAATTAACATTAACTTTGTAAATAAAAACCAATATTTTGATGTATAGTATTAGATGTTCTAAGAAAGTAAAAATTACAAGGTATATAATAATATATGTACTATCAAAATACATTTCAATTTGTAACACTCATCTCTCCAATGAGAAGGCTAGAATAAATGATGAGACTACAAAAAGTACTATAAAAAATTATTAAAATAATATTGAAAGTTTTATGTCAAATAGATGTTACATTTGCTTTCATTTATTCACCTCTCAACTTTGGTCTCAAAATAAAGTCAATGTCTAAAAATGAAAACTAAAGCAAAATCACCAGAGTGAAATATGTCTTTGCTTTTAAAAAAAACAATTTCCCTTTCCTTCATCCAACCAATCTGTTAAAAAAATAAAATCAAATTCAAACTTTTAAGGTATTATTCAAGCCTCTTAATTTCACTGATTAATTCTTAGTAAACACTGATGATCAGCAATACAGTGTCCACTTCCTAAGGAAATTATATTGTTGATCTTCAGTATTTACTAAATTATTTTGTATTATCTGGACATAACACAAAAGGTATAACCCTAAATATCAATCAAAATATCCGTGAAAGCCAGCAATTCACACTTGTACTCTCATAGCCTTCATTATCCAGTGGAGTTATTTTACCGATTTTCATTTTAAAAGGAGAAACAAAGACCTCTGTAGGGCACAAGCTTTGATGTGACATTGTTTCTTTCTTCTACGTTTGCTAAGCAGGGTTGTAAGAGACATTTAGATGATTTGTCTTCTAATCCATTCTATAATTTATTAGTCTTCCTTGCACACTAAATGTGAATGTTTAATATGGTTCATGTTTATTACTGCCAAAAGTCTCCTTTTCCTATAATGAGTGCTTTGTTTTAAATGTCCAACAGTAAGTGACATGCAAAGTATGTGTCCAATTAGATATACCAATTAGAGCTTTAATGATTTTTTATTACTGTACTAAGGTTCAAGAGTCTATACTAGTACCCTCTCAATCTTTGGCTACAGAAAAGTACTTGTAATTCCAGTAGTTGTCTTAAAACAACTCAGCCAAAAGTAAAAGAATGAGTAGAAATTCATCATCTAATAGAAAATAACCTAAGTACATCCCACAAAGATGATGAGATTGTAGCATCTGATTTATTCATTTTTCCTGATACAGTTCTTAATAAACAAATAGTTGATAAACCTGACACCATAGGTAGATAAATGCACTTGGGGTAACAGCATAAAGGCGAGATGCCGTTTCTTAGAAGTGGCACACTTAGCTCCTTATGAGTATTAGGTACACTGAATAAATATACTAAGCAAGATAGGAGTACGTATTTAAATAAAACATACCAATCTCCAAAATATTACAAAACATCAATGAGGCGAAAATGTGGATTGGGCAAATGTTTTTCCCTCAAAAAAAAAAAAAAGGCCATTAATAAGATGGGGTATAAACATCTTAGGAAGACAGGTTTGAAATTTACTGTTACCTATAGAGAAATCAGAAACCCCTCCAAAAAAAAAGTTAAAATTAAGTTTAAAAACTCTTTCATAAAGCTTTGACTTAAATATGAAATTTCTTTATGAACACTAAAAGATCAACATAAAAATTGAGAGGGTTATATATGTCAAGATGAGTGTACCCACACTGAAATCTATAATTATGAAGCCTGCCAGAGAACTCTGGCCGAATTGTGACTGCATTTTAATGGATTTTCAGGCTTAGATTCTGAGAAGCTTCCAATATTATCAGTTCTCATAGAAAGGTTTTGTGTGTATGTGTGTATATCTAAGTATCTCCTTTCTTTAAATATTTTACATATCCTGAATATCTATAAGTAAACTTGAAAAAAATGAAAGTATATTTAAAAACCTAGGTAACAAAATTATTTAAAAATTATTTACTAAGAATAAATTTTCATGCCACTAAGACATTCATCAATAAGGTTATAAGTATAGATGATTTGATGTGTTAGTCCCTGTGGCAATTAATTTAACCTGGCTCCCAAAATAATAAGAGGGATCTCACTCTGTCAACTCCTTCCCAAGCATATTTTTCAAATGAAGAAAATGTACTGTAGCCCCCGCCCCAACCTGCAGTTTCACTTTCTGGGTTTCAGTTACCTGCTCTCAACCACGCTCCCAAAATATGAAGTGAACAATTTCAGAAATAAACTTCTTAAATTTTAAACTACGCACTGTTCTGAGTAGGGTGCTAAAATCTCCCACAGTCCCACTCCAACCCAATTGGAATACGAACGATGCCTTTGTTCAGAATGTCCATCCACACTGTGTATGCTACCCATCCACTAGATATTTAGCAGTCATCTAGGTAATCAGACTGACTGTCGCAGCACTGCAGTGCTTCAGTGCAGGTAACCCTTCCTTATTTTACTTAATAATGGCCCAAAGCACAAGAGTAGTGATGTTGAATATTTGGATATGCCAAAAAGAAGCCATGAAGTGCTTCTTTTCAGTGAAAAGGTGAAAGTCCTTGACTTAATAGAAAAGAAAAAAAATATATCATATGCTGAGGTTGCTAAGATCTACGGCAAGAACAAATCTTCTATCCCTGAAATTATGAAGGAAAAAGAAATCTGTGATAGTTTTGCTATTGCACCTCAAACGGCAAAAGTTATGGCCACAGTGTGTGTTAAGTGCTTAGCTAAGATGGAAAAGGCATTAAATTTTGGGGTGGCAAACATGAACAGAAAATGTGTTGTGACTGATGGCAACATATTGCACCAGAAAGCAAAGAGCCTATACAAAGAATTCAGCAAGGGATCCCCTGAAACGAGTGACACCAAGCCATTTACTGTAAGTGATGGTTACAAAGATTCAGGAATAGGTTTGGTATTTTATCATCTCACATCATCACAAGAAGGGTAAGGGAAGTATAATAAGATATTCTGAAAAGAGACCATATTCACATAAATTTTATTATAGTATACTGCTATAATTATTTTATTATTAGTTATTGTTAATCTCTTTCAGTACCTAATTTATAAATTAAGCTTTATCATAGGTATGCATGATATGTACCATAGGCAGATATAGGACAAAACATAGTATATACAAGGAGGGTTCAGTACTATCCACAGTTTCAGGCTTCCACTGGGGATCCTAGAATGCATCCCTGTGAACAAGGGGGACTACTGTACATGCTGGAGTCTGAACAAAGCATACTGACTGCAGTAACAGCTGATTTCCCAAGAGTAATGAAAGAGAGTTAGAATACGATGAGTCCCAAGTTCCACAGCACCTCCAACAATCTGTTATTTTATGACTTTCTTAAAATAGAAGCAAGGGCCTATGTTTTTCTTCTCCCATACAGGGGCCCTGGTATGCGTTTTGCCTGGTAGGGTAAAAAGAAGGGAGAGAGAGAGGCAAAGATCATCCTACTTATTCCAGACTAAGGCAAGCATGGTCCTTCTAAACAGCCTTACTTCTAAATGTATGCTCAGGGTATGCACTCAATGTTCCAGTCTCACTCTGCATCTACTATAAAGAGCCATGGAACAGAAAAAGTAATGCACGTACATATACAAAAACACATTTCTTCAAATCCTCATGAACAGAAGAAACTGTCACCCTCTGGGCTGCTTCTAGGTTAAAAATGTTAAATAAAATGGAATTATTATACTTAGAAAAAATAGATCGGGACACTAATAGGTTTGGAAAAGGTAAATTTAAGGAAAAAGTTAATGAATGGTATATAGGATGGAAATAGATTAATCTGGTTCCTACATATTTCAGCTTACTTCTATTATTCCAGCCTCTGAGGAAAAAATATAAGCTCTTAAATAAGTTTTGTCTCTTACTTAACTTAATTAAACTGTGTACCCAAGTTGTGGAAGTTGATTTTTAAATTCTTTAACTTATACCTCTACTTTATAAACCTGGATCATATATTTATGTGTTGCCTGGTTCCATGTGACAAGGGTACTACTACCCAATTCTTCCAGTCTGGGCAGGGCTAAAGGCTACTTTATTGATTTCTATCCTATAACGCTATTACTTTGAAAATCCTAAAATATTCTTTTATTTGAGGTGTCTAAATAAGAAAAAAAGTCTTCAGCATCAATGAGAAAAAAAAATACATTGTTTATACTTTACTAAAGGCTTAGACATTATCTTCCTGTGCCTTGTTCTGGATTCCTTGATGGCAACTTTACTTCTGGCCCTAAATGCAGGTCTTCTCTAGAACTTTTGCATGTTCAAACTACATATCCTCTGTGGGTAATATCATCTATTCACCTGCAAATATCAACTTTATGTTTATGTTTGCTTCACGTGTTCTTTTATCATTCTTATGAACGCTGAATCTGTATAAACAATTGGTTGCAGAACTATTTATTTTTTATAAGCCACCCTGTTCCCAAATAAACTTAAAGGAGCTTAAATTAGTAGTATAACACCAAAAACATACTAAATGTTATTTATAAGAAACCTAATATAGTTATGCTATGTGGTTTTAGCCAGTTGCAATCTTCATATAGGGGGAAAAAAATAGCTAAAGGCTTTCAAAGAGCCAGACATGTTCTATAAGTGTAGTGCACTGTTTAGCTTTCCTTGGGCAACCTTAATACAAAAAAAAGTGCTTATATTTTTATTAATTATACAAATACACCTTTCCTAGCAGTGGGAAAAACTGAGGCATAGAGTCTTACTTCATTCTTGAGAGTGGTACATATTACTTCTAGAAACTCTTTGTGGTTGACAGAGGTACACTGATGAACATCTGATGGTATGAGATAAGACTGTAAAAGTAGACCTACCCATGCACATTAATTACAAATCTTACTTTTAATATCAAAACAGTATATATTCACTTTCAGATCTCTATGCCAAAAAGCTTAAAACTTAAGAACATATTATAGAGCATAAATCTATGGCAGCAAACTACACTAATAAGAATGCACAAGGTCTTAGAGTGAAGAACATGAACAAAGGGAGTTATAAACAATACCAGAAGAGGATCTGAACTTTAGACACTAATGAGATTGCACCCAATTGCTGAACAGAACCAATATTACTAGCAAATTCCAATTCATTTATTCATCCAATAGTAGTAGGGTTGTTTTTCTTTAATAAATTCAACAGTGTTAACAACTGTTTCATCCTTTCAAAGTCATCCCACTATTAATAATTTCAAAGAGTGCTTAAAAATGATCTCTAATGGTGACTATTTTATAAAGTATTAAAATACATATCATTTTAGAAAATAATTTCATTTCTAAGTTTTTAGGATGAGCCATTTGCTGTTCTTTTAAGACAAGTATATTATCAGTTAATAATAGAGTTTTGGTTTTCCACTTTTAAATGAACAGGAAATAGGAAACAGTGAATGAATAACAATACTTTTACTACCACTACAGTCAGAATTATAAGCATATTTACTTAATTCTCAACTGCTGAAGTGATTCAAAATTCTGTGCCCATCTCCATTATTACATGTGGAAAACGGGGACTTTCAAATTTAATAGAAAAAGTCTAGTGACTTATTTGAGCTTTCCAAAGAGAAATTTTATACATTAAAAAACATCTCTCTTTTCTACACTATCAAATCACATTTTTTGATGATTATGAATGAAAAATATTTTGCCAAATTATTAGGAGTTTGGTGAAAATAACTACTTTATTTGTAAATACTGAGTATTTTTAAATTAAAAATTAGGAACAAGTAATCTACATTCTTAGTAATTATTCAGTAATAATTCATCTGCAAAAATATTGTCTATCTATTTTTCTTACAGCTCTTTGAAACTAATGTAACAGCCAAATACGGCAATTTAAAAATGGGGTTTCGATAGACAGTTTTGAAATTATCCACTTATTTACACTAATACATATAAATCATTTAGAGATTTGATAACAAGTGCTCAGAAAACAACTGTATGTTTTCACAGAATTTAAATAACTCAAAACTCTAGTTCCTTTAAAAGGTATTATCAAAAACGCAGCCCTATTTTCATAACATAATGAAATAATAAAAGTAACTTGCTGTCTTGTAGATTTCCTATAATATGTAATTATATTTACATGTATAAGTATGATAAGACTTATGTATTTTGCTAGATATTCAACTGTGTATTTAAAATGTATAATCCCACTGAATATAAAACCTAAAACAATAAAATTCATAGAATAAAACATAGAAACTAAACTCAAGGACCTTAGACTTAAAGAGGATTTTATGAATTTGACCTAAAGGCAAGGGAAGTAAAAGCAAAAATAAATGAATGGGCTATATCAAACTAAAAAGCTTCTGCTCAGCAAAAGAAACCATCAACAAGGTAGAGACAACCATCCCAATGGGAAAATACATCTGCAAGCAATGCCACCAATAAGGGCCTAATATTCAAAATATATGAAGAATTCATACAATTCATAATAACAACAAAAAATGATCCAATCAAAAAATGAGCAGAGGACCCAAACAGACGCTTTTTCCTAGAGGACATACAAATGGCAAAAAAACATATGAAAAGATGCTCAACATTGCTAGCTATTAGGGAAATGTAAATCAAAACCACAGTGAGATATCATCTTACACCTATTAGCTATAATCAACAGGACAAATAATAACAAATGTGGGAGAGGATGCAGAGAAAAAGAAACCCTCATACATTGCTGGTGGGACTGCAAATTCGTACAGCCACTATGTAAAATAGTATGGAGGTTCCTCATAAATCTAAAAATTGACCTGCCATATGATCCAGCAATCCCCTCTACTGGGCATTTACCCACAAAGACTTGAAAACTCATATCCGTAAAGATATTTGCACACTGTTGTTCATAGCAGAATTATTCACTGTGGCCAGGACATGGAAGAAACTGAAATGTCCTATAATAGATGATTGCCTAAAGGAGCTGTGGTACATATATATAATGGAATATTACTCAGCCATAAGAGATGAAATACTGCCTTTTGCAACAACATAGATAGACCTTGAAATAATCATGCTAAGCGAAATAAGCCAGACAGAAAAAGTTGAAAATCACATGATATCACTTACATGTGACATATAAACCTAAAAGCAACAAATGAACAGGACAAACAAACAGAGACTCATGGACATGGACTATAAACTAGTCATTATCAGAGAGTAAGGGGTGAGTGAGGAGCGGGGAGGTAGATGGAGTAAAAGCGGTCAAATATACGGGGTTAAGAGAAGGGTGAAGTGGGTAAAGGGGGTCAAATATATGGTAACTGAAGGAAACTAGATTTGGGGTGGTAAACACACAATAGAATATACAGATGTGAAATTATAATGTACACCAGGAAATTATATAATTGTATTAACCAATTTTATTCTAATAAACTTAATTTAAAAAAATAAAATAAAACGTATAACACCACATACAAAGAAAAGTTACCTAAAGGCCACCTCTTCTGGATTATTTTTTTTGTACTCACTCCCACTGCTTTTTGCTAGCCAGTCTAGTAAAAACAGGTAATTATATAGAATAATTCTTCACTTTCTATTTCTCTCTGGCCTACTTCTAAATGCTCAAATCATATCACTACCACTGAACCGCTAGATCAATATGTAAAGAATAAACAGTCAATTATTAGTGGTTGCCTTTATTGTCTCCCTAGGATAGGCAACTCCCAAATTTTTAAATACTATGTGCAAATTGTTTTAAAATAACTTACTGTAGCACAGAATCTATTCTTCTAAAAAAGCTATGTTTTGTGGTTTGCTAAATGGTCATATACCATTTAACAAACTTTAAAACTACTTATCAAGTACCATTCAGGCAAATGAGACTTAGCTTTAATTTTTTAATAACTACCCTTTAAGAAATAAAAATAAAAACATTTTGATGAAAATCTTTGAAAAGTATTGTATTATATTCAGTAGTTAAAAACATCTTGATCCATGTCGACATTTTTAAAAAACTATAAATGTCCAATCAAAAATATGCTGATACATATTCTCTGTGAAATTAGAGATTTTACAGCAATTTGTACCCATGTTCTTCTGGTGTGATTTTTTAAAAATCATTTTTCCATTTTTTCTTATCACTTTTTGATGTTTTCAATGTGCCTACACTGACCAGACTTGCCTAAAAAATTGCTATTCTACTTTAAGTCAGACTAGTAAATAAGCTAGAAAGCTAGATAGAAGGGAAAAAGAAGTAGAAGAGAGTAAAGGCTTTTAATATAAAGACAAAGGGTTTTCCTAGTAAACAAAATGTAAAAAGCAATAATGTACAATAAGTTCTGTGATACTTAAGTTTTCTTTCAGAGAGTCTCTATGTTAAATAATTGGGATTGCTGGATATTAACTGCACTAGTTCAATCATAACTTACCACGATTTAAGTATCTTATACACAAGAAAATTCTAATTAAGATGTCAGGAGTACCAAAATTTAGAAAAACAAAGGATACCAAGAGTTAGGTGCTCTGTGTTAAGGCAGAGGAAAGGTGATACTGTCAGCAGTTTTTTTGTATTCTATGTGCAAGAAGGCAACTGTCTAGTTAAGAGATATTACTTATATAAAATTTATAATACTTCTCAACACATCACTTTTTTAGCATTTTATTAGTTTCAAATATAGAGTACACTGCTTAGACATTTACATAGTTTATGAAATGATCCCTCTGATTATTCCCAGCACACCATTTTTAAGACAAAATTAACCAATGGTATGTTACCCAAATAAATATGTTTATGAGAGAGAGATGAGGGGAGGGTGAAAGTTCATGCACTGTATGCTTTCTTTCATTGAATTTGTTGTTTTTATAGATTTTAAGATAAAAATAAAGAGAATGTGAAGACAGGAAGAAATATTTGCAAAAGACATATCTGAAAAAGAATTATGATACAAAAAAATCAAGAATTCTTAAAACTCAGTAAGAAAACAACCTGATTTAAAAATGTGCAATAAATCTGGATAAACACCTCACCAATGGAGATAAACAGATGGCAAGTAAGCATATTAAAAGATGTTCAACACAATGTGTCATTGGGAAATTGCAAATTAAAACAATGAGATACCACTACACATCTATTAAAATTACCAAAATCTAAAACACTGATGACACTAAACAACATTGGCAAAGGTGTGAAATAACAGAAACTCATTCACTGCTGGTGGGAATGTAAAACAGCACAGTAACCCTGAAAGACAGTTCGACAGTTTCTTATAAAACTAAACACACACTTACCGTATGATCTAGTAATCGTGCACTTTGGTATTTACTCAAATGAACTAAAAAAATTACGTCCACGCAAAAATCCTGAACAGATTTTTATAGTGGTGGTTTTTTTCATAATCACCACAACTTTCAAGCAATCAGGATGTCCTTTAGTGGGTGAATGGGTAAACAGACTTTGGTGCATCCAGACTATGGAATATTACTTAATGTTAAAAAGAAATGAGCTATTAAGCCATGAAAAGACTTATAGGAAACTTAAATGCATATTGCTAACTGAAAGAAGCCAATCTAAAAAGGCTACATGCTGTATAATTCCAACTGTATGACATTCTAGAAAAGGCAAAACTATGAGACAATACCAAGACAATACCAAATGGTCTGAAAATATTAAATGGAAAACTCCAGAAATAACAATTAAGTTTTAAAATTCACACCATTCTAAGTAGCATGATGAAATCTTGGGCCTACCTGCTTCATTCTACACAGTACAAGAATCATCTCTTTGTCCAGTGTATACACATGTACATGTTACCCAACATAGTAACTATCTTGGTTATCAGATCCACTATTGTGGTTATCTCAGAGCTTATGTTCCAGTAACTTATTTTATTTAATATTGGCCCTAACATGCAAGAGCAGTAATGCTGGTAATTTAGATGTGCCAATGAAAAGCCATAAAGTACTTCCTTTGAGAGGGTGTGTGTGTGTGTGTGTGTGTGTGTGTGTGTGTGTGTGTGTGTGTGTGTGTGCATGTGTGTGAAAAAGCATATTGTATACATAGGGCTCAGTACTATCCAGGTTTGAGGCATCCACTAGGGGATCTTAGAATGTATCCCATTCAGAGATGGGGGTACTACTATATCACAACGGTGACTATATGTCAAAACTCATAGAATGTACACCACCAGTAGTGAACCCTAAAGCACTATGGGCTTTGTGCAACAATGTGGCACTGTGGCTTCATCTATTGTAACAAATGTACCACTGGTGTGGAATGTTGATAGGAGGGGAGATTGTGTACATGTGGGGATGAGGATATGATAACTGTGCTTTCTGCTACTGTCCCTGGAAAAATAGTCTTTAAAATTTTAAAGAAAAATTACTGTCAAATACCCAGACATTTAAACATTCTTGATATTACAAAAATATTTCAAAATTTTGAAACCCACCAAAAATAAGATTATATTTGAAATATTGTGTATCTGTACTCTTTATAATATATTAAAAAACAAAAGATATGTATTACCTATTTTTCTGATATGCCAACCTATATAAAAATGATAGACATTAATTGTTATTAAAAACATAAAGTAAAAATCAACATTAGCAGATAAAACCCTAACTTAGTTTAATACACAGGCTGAGATATGAGCTACTCCAATTCTACTTTAGAATTATAACAATTTTACTAATTTGGAGGTAGTAGCTAAAATGAAATCGTAAGACATAAATATTTACCTTTGAGTCATAATTTTGAAGGCATCTGGGAGGTAGCAGTCTGTATTCTCCATCTGAAATGGGTCAGCATCACAAATCTTGTCATCTGTTCGACCGTAGTTAGCGCTCTCAATCATGATGACATCACTGCCCGGACATCGCAGGTCTATAGAATAACCTTCACAGGATAATTCTCGCCTAACTAATCCAAATGGTAAAGCTGCTCTGCTGAAACCTTAAAAAAAAATTAATTAAATTAATTCATTTATTAAGTATATTATTTAAATAAGGCATTTTCAAGTAAATAAAATCCAGTTCTATATTCAAGAGATGTCACAAAAACTCTATTTTTTAAGTTATCCATTCATACAATTATTAAATAATTCCTTGTATCTTTACTATATATTAAGAAGTCATTGTTGGATATTTTAATATGTATCTTTAGCTGGATTAATTCACAGAGACAATTAAAATTCCACTAAACAAAATACTTTCTGTATAATCTAACTATAAACAGAAACTAAGTGGCTCTTTTTGAGTAAATTCAAAGAAAAATGACAAATATATTCAATGGATTAATAAATACTGACAAGTTTTACAAACAGAGAACACCTAATTAAAAAACAGTTTTCATTAATGGAGCGTAATAAAAACTCTACTGTACACTGTTCTTATATTTTTATTTAATGTAGACATATTAGTTCCTGTTAATAGCATTGTCTTAAAAATACTTTCATCTTAGCAGTTTCCCCCCAAAACAATTAAGATACTATAACATTAACACATTTATGGCACAATAACATTTCAATTTACACACATTTTATTTAAAGCTGACAAAAATCAGCAGATGGGCATACAAAGGAGAGGGCACTGCTCCAAACCAGTCCGGCAGGTTGAAACACGCAGAAAGAGAAAAATTTCTCGAAGATTCAGTTTTGTCATCTATAGTATAGAGATAACATCTGAGACGTTACTTATCCTAACTGTGTAACTCTAACATAAAACAATGTACATATAAATGCTTGAAATGCCAAATGAATGTATAAGTATGGTGCATTAGGCAGAGTATAGATACTGCTGTTCATGAGTGCTGTAAGATTCTCGAGGAATAAAAGACGAGAAATTTAAGTTTAACCAGTTTTCAACCACCCAAAGTAGTAACAGCATAGCAGAAAGAGTAAAAGCAGAGAAAGCCAAGAATAGCCAAGAACTATGCGTGGGAGAAGCACATCTATGCTATGCCGGTGTGCTACCTGAGTTAGACTACTACCGGTGCCTCAATTTTTTCATTTCAGTTCTTTAACCTGTTTTCAATTATAGCATTCCAATAATGTCAGCATTTTTTTCTTATCTCTATCCTTTTAATCACTCTGTATCATATGAATTATTCCTTATATCCTCCCCCCTTTGTTTAACTGAAAACCACTGACATTCAAACATAAACTGTTCCAAGATATAAACTTGCGAAATGAAGGGCAGGGCGGTGCCCCGGTCAGTGCAATGCCATAAGCTATCCTCTTTACTGCACAATGTTGCCTCCCTAATTCAGTGAAATTGAAAGTCGCCTGGATAAACATGTAGCCTTTCTAAGATGTAAATAATGCTCTGAAAGGATTACTGGGTTACACATTGGTATGATTTAGAAAATCAGAAATTCTCAAACTTGACTGACCTCTCAGTTCTACTGAGAAAACTAAAGGTATAATTGCAATGGAGAAGAAAAGTTCATAATTTGGAGAAATCTTCAGGGGACTGTGGCAAACCCCAACTTTGGAAGGTTTTCACTAAGAAGGCTTATGATTCTGTGAGATTAGTAAAAGTATGTGGAGAGGTGCACTACCATTGAAAAAGAAATAAGAAATAGAGCTGGGCAAATGTCAAGGCAAACACTAACTAAATAGGCCAATCTTCCAAAAATTCATAATAAACTTTTACATGTGTTACTGCTTTCTTCCTTTCTAGATACTGTACCATACTGCTTATATAAATAAATCAGTTGAAACTAGTATTACTATATTCATATTAACTGAAATATTCTTAGGGCTTTAGAAGCTAACATTTGTGTGTCAAAAGCTCTGTGGAAATTTAAACAAGTAACATATGAAATTTTAGAGCACAGCCTATTTTAAAGGCAGAGATGATCTGCAATTATAATTCCTCAATAAATGAGAATATTTATTAGAAAATATTACAATATTAGAACTTGTTATTAGAATACTGTTTAAGAGCCATATTCACAACTTTTACTGTTTGTCAAAAACACAGGATTAGGAAGCACTGCAGTTTTTAAATTGAACCCTTTCATTTTTATTGTTGTTGATATTTTGCAGAATTACAGTTATGGTTCTAAGTGAATTTTCCTCTGCTTTTGAAAGATATTTGAAAAATTGCATAGTTAAGTGTTTTGCTATTTGGTAATAGAGAGAAAGGATTTTTTAGCCTTATTCATAATATCCAAAAAGGTACAGTAAGGAAAAAGAAAAGGAAACAGAAAAATCAGTACACTAATACTTCAGTAAACTTCCAAAGCAGAAATGAGATCATGGTACTTATGTTTTCATTGCACAGAACTGAATGGGTTCTTAATGGTGAATACTGCTTTATTTAATGCTACAGTGTCTACTGTTTTAAGTCATGTGTTCTCTTTTCTAAATTCTTGCTCTGTCATCTGTGTTTCTGTTGAACTTTATACACATCTTTACTGAAGTGCCCATTATTACTACATGGTACAGTGCATATTCATTTTTAACATGTATCTTCCCCTGCTAGCCTGCCATGATAGAGTTCTTAATTCTTACTTAATTTTAGGGCCTCGACTGGTACATGATATATAACTCCAGTGTTGTCAAATCAATTCACAAAAACTGAAGAACTAGTATTTGTTTAAAACAGTAGAAACTACAATGTGTTTTCCACTGTAATATTTATTTCCTTGGGTACTGAAAATAAAAATAGTAAACATTAAGAAACAGATAAAAAGAAATATAAACTACTTGTAATCAGTGAAAATTGTGCCATCCTCAGTAATATTTAAATTCTGTCAATTTATTATTTTTAAAATATTTAAATTTTGTCAATTTATTCTTTTCTAGGTACTGCTGAGGTTCATTAGTGTTTCTGACAAAGATAGATGGGTTACATGTTTAACAGCTTTTCTTTATTTAAACCCTGTGTTTCCAATCAGAAATAAATGTCCATGAAAATAAGGAGAAATAAAAATAAGTATTACAATAGTCAACATTTATACAGCAATTACTATGTTCTGACACTGTGCTAAATGCTTTATATGGACCACATTTTTAATGCTCACCATCACCACCAACAAAAAAAAGAAACAGGAATAGTTACTGTTATAATGACAATTTCACAGAGTATAAAACTAAGCATCAAATAAGAGGTAATTCAGAGTCTTATGGATTATTCTGAGTTAGATTTTAACCCATGCAGGGTTCTCAGATTCCAGAGCCCATGATCTTATTAATGGCCATGAAGAGGAAAGTACTTGGTGACTTCACAAGCCACCTTGTGGATAATATAGTAAGATTTATAAATTTTAATACAATCTGAAATAAACCAAAATTATTAATAAATTTCAGAAATTATTACTGGAAAGGTTCACAAAACATATAGATAACAAATATCTTATTTATGAAAATGTAGTGATGTGTACCATAAGTACAAAGAGAGGAAAATCTAGAGTATTCAAATATGTATATATAAAAAGAGTACTGAACAATAAAGTATGGTTGTGTGGGTCAGCCTTGTGACCCGGACTAAGTTGTTTTACTTTTCTGGGTTCTTATTTATTTTTCTGAAGAATTAAACTCATTTCAGTCACATCAAATTTCACCAATCTATGATTCTAAATAGACAAGCTCCTTTTAATCAGGTACACATGCTATTCTAATATTTCCCAGTAATCAGTAATTAATAAATTACTTGCTCTATTTCTTTGAAATATAAACATATAAGAGAATGTCAACATGGATGTGTTGTGCCACAACAAGGAAGACTGTATGGTACTGTCAAGATAATTCTCAAAATTATGTGTGACGACCTAGGCAGGGGTCACACAAATCACAAGCAGACATCTTCCTGGATTAATTTTTAATCAAAGACTTAGTGGAAGAGAGAAAAATCAACATGTGTCAATTATGTAATCAAAAGAAAGATTTACATAATTTTAAAGAAAATGTGCCTTCTTTGGCCATTTCACACTATTTCCCTGGAAACTTCAAGAGGCATGGGTTCAGAGTCTTCCACTAGCGATGGTACTTCAAAGGAAGTTTGGAAAGTCTTATATAAAACTATTGCAATTAATATTAATTTTACAAATTATTCTCACTAAGTAAATCTTATAAAAAGGCAGAACAAAACTTATACCTAAACACATTTATTACTCCTTTATTATACACACTAATGACTTAACTATACTGAGTTAAATGGAAGAAATCATCACAGGTATGGCCACTATTTAATCATATTTTCTTCCTTTATACATGAAGTAATTTTTCAAATTGGGTATTTTCGAGAACAATTTTTTAAAGAAATCATTTGCCAAGACTATAACGATTGATTCCCAAACATGACTTTGCATCAAAGTCAGCTTGCAAATGTTTTTAAAATGATAGGTCTTCAAGTCTCAAAAGAGATCTTACTCAATCAGAATCTCTGTGTTCAGATGAAGCTGGGATATCTGTATCTAGGGAGAAAAATGTATATTTATTTGCATCACACTGATATACTAATAACTAAGATGTGCCAAGAATTTCTCCAAGGTCTTTATAAAATATTTTTTATTTCTCTATTGAGATTTCATATTTTTAAATCATCGTCATCACATTTCCTCTTAATTCTCTCATATACTTTTATTTTAATCTTTGATCATATTCATTATAACCACTTTGAAATGTTTATTTGCCAAATCTAACATTTGGGTCCACAACAAAGATAGCTTCTATTGAATGCTTTTTCTCCTGAGTATGGGTCAACTTCCCTGTTTTTCTGCTTACCTTATAATGTTTTGTTGTTGCTGAAAATTAGACATTTTAAATAATATGCTGTTAGCAACTCTTGATTTAGATTTCTTTCCCCTGAAAACTTGCTGTTGTGATATTTTCTTTTTAGTTTCATGACTGGATTTAAATCTGCAGAATCTGTCTACCCCATAGTGTGTATGCGGCTGCTAATCTCTGCTCTTTGTTGTTATTGCTGCTGTTACTTCAACTCTTATTTTTATTTTCTAGCCTAGCTTCCTAGAGATCACCCCTGTCCTGGCATAGCTTAGTGATCAGCCAATGATTGAGCAGAGACTCTTCACAAATACCATGAACCCAAAATAAGGTTTCTACCCTCTGCTGACTGATCCGAATGTATGTCAGAGAGAAAGTTCAAAGTTCAAGCCATTTTCAAGTAAGCCTTGGTTATTTAATTTCCACCAAGTCTTATCACTTCTTGGCATGTGTGTGTACCTTCCAGGTAGTCAAGAATGCATAGAGAACTTCTGGCTTTCATTCCTAAGACTTCCTAATTACATTTCAGACTGGTCCTCTGGTCTTCCACCTGAGGCTAGTGATGGATTTCCCCCATCTGCTGTCAAAGTTTTACTGAGAACACTGCCGGATGTGGGTTTCCACCCTTTACTTCAAATCAAGCCAGCTTTCCCTGGCAATGAAGTCAACAGATTTCATGGCCAGCCTTGCCCTAATGAAACGACCACAGTGATATGTATAGCTATGAAGTGTGTGTGTGGGGGGGGGAGGGGTAGGAGGGGTAAACAGGAGCAACTCCAGGTTAGAAGGCTTTAAACTTCCACAGCTCATACCAAAAATTCTATCAATTTGTCATAAATAAATGCTTCTCAATTTATTATTTGGCTCTGGCTAATTTTCAGAGCCACAAAATGGTTCTTGTTTACAATTCTGTTTGGTTTTATAATTGTTTGCAGGGAGATGATCTTTACCCCATCATCTCCAGAAGTCCCTCTAAGGACTTTGCAAATAATTACTGATTATAAGTCTTCAAAACAACTGTATGAAATAGGTATTGTTATTATCACCATTTTACAAAGGAGAAAATTGAGACATAGAAAAATTATATTTTCCATGATCACACATCCGGTAAGGATAAAATTAAGGTTTGAAACCCAGTAATTCAGTTCCCAGCAGGTTTCTGTACTCCTGTTCTAGAGGGCAAAATTAGGCTGTGCTGGGTGCTTCTAGCCTTAGAAGAAGTGCAAGAGAGTAAATGGTGTGTCTGATGGTTAAGTATTCAATGAAACTGCTCAGTCAACATAATGAACATAAAAGAAACTCTCAAATTAAAGCCTTTTAATCACACTATTACTATGACATTTATTCTAAGCTCAATTTTCAATCTCTTTCTATTTCAACAAAGAAAAAAAGTAAGCATCCCAACAAGTAAAGTGTAATTTAATCCATTGCAACCCTCACAATCGAAGAAAAAACTTGTGGGAGGCCCTGTGAACAAAATAATCAATACTGGTGCTTTATGCTGTGCAATGTGAATACTGCCAAATAGCGGTGCTTAGAGGAAAATGAACTGTTTTGCCCCATTTTCTCCACTCTGAGCAAATGATTTTGAAAAGACAATTTCTCACCCCACCCCACCCCACCCCCAGTTATAAAATTCCAAGCAATAACTCTCTGTACTTTAGGCTAGTGACTGGAATAAATACCTCCCAGCAACAGGTGCAGTTGGTGACTTAGGACTAAAATCATTCACATTCAGGGAATAACTACTAATAAACAGATGCACTGTTACCAGATGGGAATTTGAGAGATCAGAATTGGAATTCTATCACTAGATTTTGCATCATTTATGAGCATTTTTGCAACAAAAGTATGCTACTCTGGCAATAAACAGTGCACCCTGCTATCAGCTGAGACCTGTTACGAACTTCGAGCACTTGACTGGGAACATATCGCTTTTCTAACATTGTCACTATTTAGTCCAATCTTTGAACATATCTGTAAAACCATACATTCCTATGAAAGTCTTCTTATTAAACTGTAATATAAAAGCTTCAACTTTTCTGGTACTGTTTCTCTTAATTACTTTGAACTAAACCCTGTCATGGCTGTTACTGCTCAGGCTGCCTAGGGTTCCAGTAAGCACCATGACTTTTGATTATCAGGGACCTCTATGGGACCAAGGCTGTGACTTCAAGCTCCACTGAAACATTAAGTCAGGCCAGAATCTATTACCAGCGTTGGCATTAGAAATCTCTGATTTACTCCTGTTTATATATGTTAATGAGATTTCTTCCTAAAATGGAAATGAGAAAAATACTTAATAAGGAGGGGACACGATTTCAATGAGGCTGAACTCTAGCTCACAAGCTTGCAGAAAACTTATTTCCATTTCATTATAAGTTAAATGAAAAGAGGATGTTAAAAGCAACCTAAAAGATAAATTATCTGACTAATAGTTCAACTTTTTCATTTATCCCTGTATATTCATGAGGTCATCAAAACAAAATTTTTAAATGATATATAAAACTTTTCTTTGTATATATCAAAAGGCAGCATGTTAAAAACATTCTATGTAAGTCTGCGGAATGTCCCTCTATTGTTTTACTCTATTAGTTCAATCATAACATAAACCATTTAAATTTTTTTCATGACCATATAATTATTTTAATTGCCAGTATTATGTGAGGAACTTAAAACATATGGAGAGTAAAAAAATCTACATTTACCTTCAAATGTGTTTTCATGCCAAGAGTAAAGAAATGAAAAGAATGCAATGTCATTTTCCAGCTTAAGCATATGAGCCTTGAAAATTCACAATTTGTATGTAAACTTGGTTATTAGCATGAAACACCAAACAAATCCTTATAAAAATATAAAGTTCTTGCAAAAGAAGGTATTCAAACAATTTAAGATCTTAATTTAACTACGAAATAATCAATTCACCATATATAACTGATATGCCTTAGCCTCTTGTGTCATTTTGATTTACAGGGTTTTTTTTTAACATTTTGAATATATTGTAAATTATGAAGCATTTCAACAAATGGTTCAAGAAGAATATTTGGTTTTAAGCAAAATCAATTTTTATGCAAAATACTCATTTAAATTGGAACACACAAAAAATTCTTAATGCATGATGAAAAATTAACACACAATTAAATTCAATTACATAAACAGTAAGGGGGACAAAATCTTTGGGATTTGCTAAAGAAAACAAAATTCTGGACAGTATAGACATCAAAGGTAAAAATTTATTTTTAGAATGGTATTTAGCAGTTAGGTTCAAATATTACTACTTTGGAAATCCTCTCAATATTTTAAGGAGAAAGTATGCATTATGAGTCCTTCAAGATATTTTGGGATTAAATTCCTTATCAGAAAGAAATTAATTTCTCCCACTTAAAAACTTGTAAACTACTGATTAATAATTCACAAGTGCCATTAAAATATAGCAATTTAAGAGTCATAAAATACTATCAGTTTAATTATAAACTCTGAAAGAAATATTACTGATAAGCATGTCTATTAAAAATAACACCTGCCACAGAGATGCTTTTAATAGTCACAGCATATAACTTCTCCAAAGTTCACAGACATAGAATACTTTAATTCCTATCTACTTTTCCTGAAAAACAGATTTTGTATTAAGCCATGATCGTATTCTTACTACTTAGTGACTATGTTTAAACTATCCCCTATACAAATGTTTCACTCATTTTTTCCCTTAAGAAACAATTACTCTCCAAAACCCAGTTCAAGGCTTCCCTAACAATAGGGAAAGGAGAACCTGATCTCAGGTTTGGGTCACGTATTTTCTGTTATAATAAATATTTATTGAGCACCTATCATGTGCCTAGCACTCTTCTTGATACTTGGGATCTAATGGTTAACAAAAATGACAATGATCCCTATGCTTGGGTAACTTACATGAGGAAAATGAGTTCTCCTTGAGGAAAAGTATTGTCACTATCAGGTTCACCATTATAATGCTGAAACATAGTTTAAACTGTTCTCTTTATAGAGGTCATGAAATAAAGCTAAGTTAAATAAATGGATGTATGAATAAATTGGGTGGATAAACAACTATGAGCTCCTCTATCAGAGCAGGCAACATGCTCTAAGGTCTCTTATATTCCTCCCCTACTGAATGCTTAGTTGCTCAATAGAAAGAAGAGAATCCTATTCACTTCTGTATTCTTGGTTTCCAGCATGGTGCATGGCGCATAATAGGCACATAATTTTTACTAAGTTTCATTTTATGCTTTATTTTATATTTTAATTCCTTAAACAAAAAGATGCCAAATATCTCCATGAACATAAAACAAAAAGGTATTTTATGGGGGGAAAAACACATACACCACAATTCTATCTTTTTATATATGTTAGTTTTAAAGTTTAAGCTATATACATCATTCAAAAATGTTTTGTTAAAAATTCAGACATCAGGAGATAAAAAAAATGTAACAAAAGATGACATATTCATCAAATCAGTATGGCTCAACTATGATATGCACTCTTAAGTGACTGACCGACCACCTACTAGAGTTCAAAATTGTCCAGTGGTTGCAGTACTTAGTCACATAAAAGTATTACAAAAACCAGAGGAGTAACCTTACTCTCTCTTCTCCCCCACACCCAGAAAGGTCAGGAAGTACTCTTTACATTTATTATATTTTATGACTAATTAAAACCAGTTTAACATTAAGAAGTTACTATCAGTAATAACATTAAGTCATTCACATTGTACTTATCAAATGAGAATTATTAAGTAATTCTGTGTAATTTATTCACTAACAACAAAAACCAGAACATAACCACAGAACTGGTAACAAAATATAAACTTCATCATCTGCTCAGGTACAATTTATTTCTATTTTCATGTTGATACCTTAATATGATCTTCAACAATTTTAAGTTTTTCTACTACCCTTCTGTTATCAGAAATTCTATCAGCTCCAGTTACCACACCCAACCTCAGAGTTTCTTCTTAAAAGAGCTTAAACAAGAAGCAAATCTGCAAATTTATAAGACTTGTTCCTTATCCAGTGACACCCCCAAGCCATACTGGCTAAAGGACTCTATTTCCTTGCTGTCACTGTATTTAGTCTGATGAATAAAACTTTTAGGGGTGAAAACCTCACTTAAAGCACTCCCTAAGCAGTTCTCTCAGATCAAAGATATGTTTATTTGTTAATGCCTTGTATTTAAACATAAACAGTATTTTTTAAACCCATCAAAATTATTAACCAGATTTCTTTTTTAAAGGTACATTTAAGTTGAATCTCAAGGGAGACAATAATGTATATGAATATATGATTTCCATGTCAATCAACTTTTATTTGGCAACAATAAACTCTAAAAGTGGGAAGAAGTTACTAGTGTAACAAGTGGTTTCCTCGTTAAAAAGTATCTATAAGGGGGCTAATTAATACTAATTCTGAAACTTATTTGAGTTAACTACATTGAAACTGCACACTGAAACCACCCACTCATTTCTCTCAGTCCCAAACAGGAACCTAAATGTAATCACATTCAACTACTGCTAACTCAAACAAATGTCCCAGAAGAGAAAAGCTTTATATCTCTATATACATTCTGATGAGGTATTTATTTCTCACTTCAGGCAGTAAAGATTAAGACAGTCTGAAACCAGTCTCGACTCATATCTTGACTTTTCACAAACTCGTACCCACACTAACACTTAGATCATTTAAAAAGTGTTAGCGATTTAACCTTTCTCCCACTGAAAGGAGACATATCCTTTTTTTCCTACGTGATATATATAAAAGGCACTCTTTTCCTAAAACCTCAAAAGGCTTCGTGAAGTTAGACCTTTGTTTAAAAAAATTGAACACAAATACTTAGGAAAGATGATAGAAAGATTCTTCTGCTAAGGATAAGAAGGCATTTTCCAACAAGGCTCTAGAGGTGAAAAAAGCTTACTGAAGTACTTCCCCACCTCAAAACAAATAAACAACAAACGAACAAACAAAAAACAGAACTTATGAGGTCAAAGTCGATTTTTTTAATTTCCCTCTTTCCTCCTTTAGACAATACTTAAAATTGTATTTTAAATGATGCTACTTACATGAAAAAATTTAAACCCCAAATCTGGACTGTCTGTCACTAATAACATTAAGACTCTTCCTTTACAATTGAAGGTAATTTTTATCTCATGAGCAGTTGTAAGATACACAGAGCTTATGGAAACAACTAACCAAGTGAGGAATACATTTTAAAAAAATAATCTAGCGAATATTGTAATATTGTGCTATTTTCTCAATGCTCCTGAAACCATTTAAAACTATAAAATGACAAAATGAGTAAAATCAAATGCAGTGGTAATCCCATTTTGCAAATTTACTTCAAAATGCAAACTCAAAATAATCCAAAGCACCACCAAATAGAAAACAGCATTTCTAAAATGATCTCTTTTAAACATCTTCAGCAACCCCACCTAGACATTTACTGCTCATTCATTCATCTATTTGTACTTGTGTCCTTAGCACACTTGATTCCTCCATTGTACTCTTCTGGAATAAGCCTTAAAAACTAACAGTTCTCAAGTTTTAGGCAACTCCACCACTTCCACACACTACAGAAAGCTCACTCAGTGGTAAAAGTCCTCCCTGACGCAAAGAGATAACTTATAAGAGTACTCTACTAACTATGATAACAGAGTTAAAACAGAATCTGCATCCCAAAACGGTATGAAGATTATCACATAATTCTTTAAATGACAATATAATGATTTTGATTTCATGGGTGGTTTTGGTGTTATTTTTGCTGTAAGGCTGAGGTTTATTCAATTTTTAATGAAAAGATGAGATTCTAAAGAACACAACCTATTTTCAAATCTGTGTCACCAGAACATTCAGAGAGAGAAGACAAGAAATAGAGATCATTTTAATCTGACATTGTAAAGTTATAAAATGTCGCCTTAAAAAAAGAAATAACACTACTTTTCTGCAAAGTTAAAATGATATCCTTTCTTGCATTTAACTACCAAGCTGAACACCAAGGGAATTTAGAAACAGCACAGTGGCAGATTCAACTGTATAAGCCCTGCCTCAACATGTACACAGCTCACTGTCATCATTCCTTACTCCCACAGATAGATACCAACAGTACAGTGGCAGCAAAGCAGTTCCAAATTCTGGTTTCAGAAATTCTCATAACACAAGTTTGAACTACACAGTCCACTTATACGCAGATTTTTTCTCCAGTAAGTGCTGTAAATATATTTTCTCTTCCTTATGGTTCTTAGTATTCTATTTTCTACAGCTTACTTTATTGTAAGAATACAGTATATGATATATATAACATACAAAATATATGTTAAGTTGACTATTTGTTATTGGTGAAGCTTCCAGTCAATGGTAGGCTACCAGCAGTTAAATTTGGGGAGAGTCAAAAGTTCTACAATTTTCAACTGCATGGGGTCCACACCCCTAACCCCCACAATGTTTAAGGGGCAACTGTATAAGCAGTTGCAAGAAAAAAGGCTCTTAGGAATTCTGTTTGAGCCAGTGCTGATATGCCCTGGCATACTATGCTAATGCCCCTTTCCTGGTACTTTAAATACTTCCCTTTACAATCTCAAATATTTTTAATTTCACCCATTATAAAGCTGAATGTTACTGGATAAAAAAGCCCCCTTACTATTCAAGGCAGAAAATCAAAATAGAAGAAAGGCTTGATGAGAGTCTCAAAAACAAGCAAGTGCTCCTTATCAGAAAATGAGAGTTAGTTTAGGTAAACCTGATTTATAATGACAACAGCCATGTTTCAGAAAATTACATCTTTGAAGATAAACTGTCTAAACAAATAATACGAAGATTAAATACTTTATATAAGAGTTGGTTATAAATCATGATATCAATTTCAATGTAGGTAAAGAAAAAGAACAGGCAAACAAAATAAACATAAGTAGCAAATAAACATATATAATGCTCCACTTAATTCTTAAGGACAAAAAGAAAGCCAAAGATTAAAATTTGGTGAAATTTTCCACCTATCAAATTATCAAAGATTTGTTTGTTGGTGTATTGTTAAAGAGATAATCTCATATGTTTCTGAGACTACCAAATCATATAATCTTTCTGAAAAGTGACTTACTAAGTTCCTTTTATAAGAATATATTTTTTAAAGAACCAAAAAGTTTAACAAAGAGCTAGATAAAAAGATATTCATAATAATAAAAAGTTTGAGACAAAGGACAAAAATAGGAAAATGGTTTAAAAGTATATTGGTAATACAGACTGTGATACAACCCTAATAAACAATATTACAATATTATAAATATAATAAATACAAATCATATTATAATAAATGAGTGATTCGGGAATGTGTTCCCAGAGAAATTATGCAAAAGAATTATAAATTTACTTCAATATATGTGCATAGAAAAAAAAACTCAGGAGGTGGAACCCTTTTTGGCAAAGCAGTGGAGCAGCTCATTGAAACCATTGGGCTAAGAAATCAGAGAGTTGATGAAAACTGGCCACCGTCCTTGAGGTACCAAGAAGAACTTGAGCTAAAAGAAGCAGGTTAAGAAAATGGCACTCCGCCTCGGAGGATAACAGAAATCCTGTTCCCCTTCATGGGAACAACCCAAAAATATAACGTCTTTCACCCTCAGAACTGAAGTGTTTCCTCACCTTCTAGTTCTTAGCAGTTGGACTCTGTACACAGATATGGATGGAGATCCTAGTGGTTTTTCCAAGACTGTATATATCTTATTCCTCACATCACAATTCCCTATTCCATCTGAGGTACATTTTCCTTGGGTGATCAAGAATAAGTATTTTGCTCAAGCAAGGGTCTGTATCCAGGGTTTTCTCTATTCCCCACATTTCCCAATTCATGATTACCTTCTTGCTGCTTGTTCCAAGTTTTCTCCAACTTAGTCTAGGCTTCTTCCCAGTACATCTCATGGTTGCCACTTTGTAGATGTTTGTGTTAACCCTTACATGCTAAAAGGTGGATAAATGATCTATTTTTATGATGTTAACTATTTACATAAAATAAATAAATGGTACTTGTGACACCAAGGTGCTATGTAGGAAATTACATTTATTTATTCCATATAACTTACTAAAATGTAAAAAGTTATCTGTTTACACTATGGAATTGAGTCTTAAATAATTTATTTGTATTCTAAAACCTGGCATGTGCATCCTTGCCTTTGTAACTTTCTTCATGCAATTCTCCCCATTTAGAATTCTCCCTATTATGCTCAGCTTTTGGCATCCCCCTCTCATTTAGGGCTCTTGAGTTCCCTTCCTTTTAAAGCCTTCCCTTGGCAGAAGATATAATATAAAACTGTCATAAAACAAAAGGCAGACCTGATTCGGAGATAAGATAATAGCTTTTGCACTTATACAAATTATGTGCATAACACTCCCAAATCACAATAACGAATATTAGATTTTTGAAAGATAAGTAATTTATTGCTAAAGGAGAAGAGCATTAAGGCAGGGTCACTGGTTATCATAGTGCTCCACATGCTGCATGCTGTTACTGAAAAGGCTGAGAATAGAGCCAGCACACCCACATTCCTAAGGATGCCCTAAGACTGTGAAGACAAAAAACCACTCCTGCCTTTCAGTGAGATGCTCTCCATCTCCCTGGTGTTGCACTGTCCAACACATCTAGATTTGAATCTAGGCTCCTCTGTTTACTACCCAAGTGATGTTGTTCAGAGATAAAACTCTAAGCTTCAGTTTCTCTATCCACAAAATTGGGTAATAACAGTTCCTACGTCTCATGAAATTGTGTAAGAATTAAATAAATTACTACAATGTAAAGTTTTCAAAACGATGTTTGGCAACTGTAAGTGCTCAATTTTGCCAGCATACTTTTCTTAAAAAGTGGTGCATTTGACACTTGGTCACAAGTTCTAGATTCCATCTCCAGGAAACTAAGGCAACAGCCTAAGCAGTAAATTATAAACCACATATAATTGAATAACTTATTATACGTAGATAATTTTCAGATTAGGAAATACTAATTATAGGTAAATTAGGAATAAGCTAGTTCCTGTTGTTCCCATCTCTCTTCCCTATACTTTGAGGAAACAAAGTTCATTTGCCAAAAGTGTGTGTACACATACATGCGCACGTGTGTGCGGGGACACATACACACACACAGAGTATACTGGTAGATCAAGGAAAAGGACTATGACTTGGAAAAACTTAGAATATTCTAAACATAGTGTACATTATTTCACTTAATTATCACAGTAATCCTGGCTGAATCCAAAGAATATCCTGGTTGTTTGGTGGATTCTTACTTCTCCCTTTTTAATAGTAGAAAACAGAAGAAATCTCTGAGGCATCTTCTCAGACAATGTACCCATGATATCCCACCTCACCTCTGAAACTATGTCCTACTCATGACAATAAACCATGAACATTCTCTGCACTTACCACATGGCTTCAAACTTAACTATTTACCTGTTTCTCCTTTTAAGACTAAAAATTCCTTGAAGGCAAGAATGAATACTTACTCCTGTTTTTATTCTAAGCATCTAGCACAATGCCTTGCTCATAATAAGCACTTAATACATATGTGTAATGTTAATTTTACAGCTCAGAACATGGAGGTTATGAGTTATTTATCCAAGGTCACATTATCACAAAAGGAATCAGAAAACTGGCTTTAATGATGCTATCACTATACTGTGGTACCTTGTCAAATCCTATCACATAGTTATTTTGGGAGATTCTAGGCCACCCTGCTTCAGCAACCCCTTTTAGCCTGGGGCATCATTGTAATCTAAAGAAATCCCTCAAAACTCTTCCTAGGCATTTAAATTAAATCCATCAAATGCACATTTAAAGGAACACATTTTTTTTTTCATAGATTTTCTACACGTTATATTAAATGTATTTTGTAAACTATATGTTTGAATATATAAATCACTTAGTAAAACTTCTACGTATTGTACAAGTGGAAATTTTATGTGGAATTCTGAGAGGTAAAATTTCCGTCATCCAAAAGTGAGTAACAAACGTTTTAATGATGAAAACTTCATTACATATAACATTATAAAAATTTTTTTCCTAAACATTCAGTTGGCATTTTTTATTATTCAAACAAAATGATCAAAGACTGTAAAGCCTCTCCAGGTTTCAAAGGAAAAAGACCAAAAAGTTCTATACCTTGGGCCATTACCTTGGTTACCTTTGCTTTCACAGTCTAATACAAAGTCAGTTTGTTGAATAAGTTAATCATCTTACTAAAGTTCCATTTCATTATTTCTAAGGAAATATGCTTGCCTGCACTTTATTTTGTAGTAAGTATGTACTGGAAGTCTATATAGGTATGCCCTCTGTGGATATCGGGGAAAAAAAGAGAAAGTTTTATATAGGGAGCCACAGATAAAGTTTTCCTAAGCCATATAGAGCTTTAAGAGAAACTCATTGGAGTATGCTTTCTGCAGTTGGAAAACAGCTGGGTATATTTTTATGTAAAGACTGTCAACTTGCCAAGGCCCTTATTTCTCAAACTATTTTACTAAAAATGTAAACAATCAAAATAATCAGATGTACCCACTATTTCTAAATAGTCTTACTATTCACATTTTTAGACTTAATATGTATTAAATATGTATTACGGACTACAAAAATAAGAAATATGGTGGTGTCAAAAACCTAATGTCAACATCTTTAGTAAGGAAAATTATGTAACTCTCTTTAATAAGCCATTTTACTATTTCCTCTGGTATAATAAGAAATTTTTTCATGCTACCTTCCCAGTATCCATCATGCTACATCAAAGAACTCACATACTTTTTAAAATTTTTATTTTATTATTAGTTCAAGTGAATTCACATACTTTTTGACTGAGGATGGAAAAGTCTGCATGAGGGTACAGATAGTTTCTATTCTGTTCACAACCATAATCCTGGCACCCCAAAAAGTGGGTACTAATAAATGTTAACATGCCAAGAGTACTCTATCATGTCCAAATGTTATTATATCAAATTTTAATTCCTTGAGATAATTCCACTTTTAATCTTTTAAACTCAATTCCCCTATTTTTACTGTGTATTTCAATTTTTTAGCTCATTTATTAATTTTTGAACTTTTATTGAGTGGTCCCCATGAGCTAAGCAAGACACAGTACACTAAAACGAATTTTGCAGTTTCTACTTCTAAGAAGCTCAGTTTTAAAAGTATGAAGCTGGAGCACCTCATCCAGTGTGAGAAACATGAAAAATTTCACAAAAGATAGAAAACTATCTTGACAGGGAAGATGTCAAGGAAAGTTCCTCAGGAAAGGCAATATTTTAAAATCTCCAGTATCAAGAATACAAACTGAAACAAGTAAGAATCTGTCCAGAAATGACAGAAAGACCACATCAAGATCATTTTTTAACCTACTGCTGAAAGTATTCTGTGAAAATATTTTTTCTCACTAGAGGTTTTGTTTAATCAGCAAGGCTAGCCTCAATTCAGACACTCAACACTTCACATATATTTACTTGAGTATTTTGCAAACATATAGAAAGATGCTACAATATTTCCAAAATACAAAAATGAAACTCAATTAGTGTGCTCTATCAAGACTGTCAAATTAATTTATTTTACTGTTTATCAAAAGAGGAGTTTCTGACTCACTATAACATAACAGCCCCTATTCTCATCATTTCATAAATGGCCCTTCTAAAATTCTCTCATAACTCATCATTTCCATACTTTGATTCTTTCTCTAGGTAGGCTGAACAACCACTCTCCTATGGGTTTGACAACTCTCCCTGGTCTCACAATAAACTTCAAATGCTCATATATGGCATACAAGGCCTTTTGAATTTCTAGCCACATCCAAAGTGTCTAGACTCATCTCTCTCAATTTTGTACCCCAAATGAATCAAATCATACTCATCTTTCAAAGCTATATTCTAGTGTCATAAGGTATTTTCTAAACCTGACAATCAGAGCTAAATCACTTGCTCTCTGTGCTCTCATAGCTTTTATACAAACCTAAATTATTACACATAGTGATTAGAAATAATTACAATTTATATAGGTATTATTCTCTCAGAATATCAAGTCTTGCATTTTATTTTCCTTTTTATTCCTAAAAATATCTGTACACGATAAATTCTATTTGTAAAAAATTGCAATCTAAATCTAGACAATTAAAATTTCATTTGGAGATGCTGAAACTAGGAGAGAATTTTAGCACACCCAGCCCAATATTTCTTTTTACACATACTTACTATATATAAAGTATTATGTCTGTGGAATATTGTGAAATATAAATACATTATCCCACAGACATAATATTCTACATCAAAACAAAACATACTTATTATGTTAACATACAATAGTCGACCAAGTGGTTCAATAAGAAATATGAAGCTTCCAGTGAATAGTCAGAGCCTACTGAGGACAAAGTAATGATTCTCTTCGAATCATATTTAATATCATTTATAAACTTATAATAATCTCTAATAAACATAGAACAATATATCCTCAGAATGTCTACCTTTGGCTAATTACACTAGGGGGTACTTTTCAATGTTTCCAGACTTCAGCGCTAAGTGTATCTTTCTGAGAAAGTCACATTCCTGGAATTTCAGAGCTATGGTCTTTTAATCGATTACCAGTTTTCTACCAAGGGATTACTACCTTGTTTTTATTACATTAATTATATATAGAATCCTCAGGCAGAAATACTGACAGAAAGAATGTAAACGAGCTAAGTAGATGCTATTTTAATTTTAAAAAATGCATGCAAATAAGTCATTTTGAATAGCAATTCAATGGTTTAAAATTATTTTCTTTTAATTTGGCAAGTTTTGCTGTTTAAATAAAAACCCCATGTCTAAAAACTTATAACATTTGATTATTAATAACGCAGAATAAGTAGTCAACATAGAGCTTCACCTGCAAAGCTAGTAAGTTTCTGAGAAATATTTGGGAAAGAAAACATAGGAAATATATAAATATCTGATAGTTACTCTAAGAAGCTGAACTTCTGCTTTCTGGAAAAGAACTATTTGATAACTTTTTAAACTTAATAATCAAATTTAAAAGACTATAATTTGGGCAATATAAATGGCATATAATAACACAGATAATTGCAAAAACATGCATTTTACATCTAAAATGATACACTGAAATACAAACAGAAAAAACTATTTGAACTGCTTTCAACAAAAAAAGGTAACATTCACTTGTTGCAGTCCTGTTTCTCTGAAGATCCCCAAAGAGGGTCATATTTATTAAGTTTTTAGTAAGTGCTGATTAACGACATCACCCAAACATAAGATCCATTTAATTTCAGTTAACTGTTAATCTAAGTGACCTTCCTAACTTTTCACAAAGCTACAGGGCAAGCCTAATTTGTCTCTGTTTTAGAGTAACATCAGTTTGGGAATGTTTCAGTGTACATCTTAACAATAGTTAACAGGGTATTCAAATTTAGAAAAGAGAATTTATGGAAATCCCAAGCCTTAATTAAATCACAGAATGAAGTTTTGAAGTAGTAAATAATAAATCACAATGAATCCTCAATCTGGTTGTCAAGGAAACTTCTTTGGCTCTGCCGTAATTGCAGTGATTCCCATCTCGCCCTTTCTGACACCACGCCTTATCATGCATTCTGGTCGGAGACTGAGAAAGTAGCTTTTCTATTCCTCTCAGGCAGTCATGTAACACGCATTGAGCTTGACTGAACAGGTCCGCGCGACCATACAAACGCTGAATTCAAGGCCTTTTCTTTCTATCTGGAGACAGTAATTAACTAGTGAGCAGCAGTATATTCCTACCAAGCTTTAGATAAGAAATGGGACCACGGCGCCTTTGCAGCGCTTAGCAGCAGTGTTTAGAGGAAGTTTTTAATAAGTTGAAACAGCAGTAATTAACATCTTAATATAAACCTCCATTTTAAAAAATTCCTCTAATGATAAAATGTTTTAAAGAGATCTAAACAAATATTTGCATTAAAACATTAACATTTATAAACCAAATAATAAAAGTAAAACAGTAAAATCAGTGCCAAAGAGCTCAAAATGGTTTACTGAACTTTTCCCTCCTTACTACCCTTCTTATATTAATCATTTTTGGAATTATAACTATTAGAAAATAAAATCCTGAAACAAACTAGCAATTTTAAATCTCTAATTTCATACACTGCTTCCATTATTTTCTATTAATTATTGTGATTTCCTTAACTAGATTCCATTAAAAATATTTGTTTTCCAACATAATTCTACTTGTTTTCAAAAGTACCCCTTTAGTTCATTTTGATAAATTATTTTGGAACATTACTTTTTAGATCACTCAGTTTTAAGTTATCTCTACTCAATTCAACTACTAAAAGGTATAAAAGCAATATTACAAATTATATTTAATTCTACCAGTCTACATTAAAAATGTTAATTCAACATTTACACTGAATATGGGTATCTAATTTTCTTGGTCCAACTGATAATTTAAAAATGAAATTAAAGTACTTTTTGTAGTATTTTTGTACTCAGGTAGTACTACTACACTGTCTTTTAATTCTCCACATAAGTTCTGTCATATAAAAAATCCCATCCTGAAAATAATCTATATAACTTCTCAAACTAAAGCAACATATTCCAAAGTCCTTCTCTTCCAATAAAGCACACCATACCTTAACCGGGGAAGTTAATTATGTGCTTTGGTTTCACAACCAATTGCTGTTGCCAGCTGAGTTACAAATAACAGTAAATAGAGATAGTTTGAGCTGTTGGCAAAAGATATTATTACATAGAAAAGATACTGTCAATAAAACATGGCTGCAACATTTAAAACTTTGAAAACAAATAGGGCCAACCAGATTTGGACTATATTGTATACTCAGTACATCCTAACGACTAATTAAAAATTAATTAAGAATCTAGAAGGAGAAAGTTTACAAAAAACAAAAACAAAAATGAAAACATATTTATAAAGAAAAAAAGATTGTGGAAATGAAGGTTAAAACTAGTTGTTTTTTCACCTTTTTAGAACTAAGGTTCCACCAAAGAAACGAAGCCCTTTATAAAATGGTTGAGGGTCTATTTTCTCAATTCTGCTATTCTAAATGTATTGGAGAGACATTAATTCATTTCATGCAGTGGATGTGTCAGGTCTTAATTATCTACCAGAACTAGTTGAAAGGGGCTAGTAGAGCATCTGATGAACTGTTAAGAACTAAAGACATATGTCATAGATACAAAAGGCATTTAATCTTTCCCTCAGAGCTATCTTCTAACTATAAATTAACTTGTATGTTTACAATGCTCCTAATTTTTCAAACTGCTTTTATGTTTACTGTGTTATTATCCATATAAACAGCTCTGGTTATTTGGAAATGCTTTGCAGAAAGTATAGTTTTACTACTGTATTTATTTTTAAAAATAAAATTACTATATTGTATTTATTTTTAAAAGTAAAATTACTATATTTTTAAAAATAAAACTGACTTTCACTGTGATGAATATCAAAAGATCATAGACTCTACTGAGAACAATTTGATTATCAGTGACATATTTAACATAATTAAAATCCTTCAATGTTTGCTAGAAGGCAATGTCTCTTAAACAGTAGTTGAAACCAGTAGTAAACTCAGCAAACCACAAGGATTTGCGGGGGTGGGATCTTCTGCCTATTTAGCACCAACCTTTTTTTTTTTATATGTTAAACCAACTTTCTCCTTCTAGTTAGAACATGTCATAAATCATCCTTTCTCTATCTTCACATTCTTCCTCAGATACCTAAAATCAGAAAATAAATTGTGCAAATTCTATATAGCCTAATGGCTTTTATAGCACATTCATCTATGTCGTCACACCAGAAAAGCAGGGAGGTAAGTTGAAACAGTGGACTCAAGGAAAAAAAGGGAAAAGGAGTGGGGCAGATCTCTATGCAATTTTCACTCTCAACAAACAAAAATGGGTAGTGGGAAAAAAGAATAAACTAGTGAATCAATCTAATATTTACTGACCATCACTTAGGTACTTTAACAGAGTCTGAGACAGAGTCAGGGCAAGACATTGAGTAGTTTGAGGTATGTATTGGGAGAGCAAAGAAACAAATCCATACAAGGGTATACAGATGTAAATATTCGATTATGAGGCATAGGCTGTGTGGTGTAAAAATTGAGGGTAAGAAAGATTAAAAACTGTAGCTGTGAAAGTAAGATGCATGAAAAAGGGAAGATCTCAGCTTAAACTGAAGAATGAGAAAACAGACAACACATAGGATGACCTACAGTAAGAACAATCTTGAACAATCTCAAGGGTAGGTTTTGCTTCCTTCCCCTCTTCTCCCCTCCTCTCCCTCCCTTCCTCCTTTCCTCCCTTTTCTCTACCTCTCTCTTTCTGTGCTATTTGTAACAGGATGAAAAAATGAAAGTGACTTGACATGAGCTCAACATGTATTTAAATAAAGTACACAAGAATTAATGCCTTACCAAAAAAAGTTTTATCTCATTAAATTTTAACTCATTACTTTGAGACCTGGATCAAATTCCTATACTGTTTCATAACAACATATAGTTTCACACTTGGCATATAAACCTCTTTATCCCATAATATGCAATTTGAGTATACTGGAATTTCAAACAAAAATAGGAAGAAGTGGGGTCGGAGTTTGGTGGGGAATAATATCATTACAGAATTAAAGACTGAAAGATGCTGTTGTACTGGTTAAAGTTGGGATTTGAGGAGTAGAAATAAGAGATTTTAAAACTGTTTTCTACAAAACACTGTTAAAAAAAGACTTAAAGCTCACTTAATCTTCCAACTCTACAAATCAGAGAAGGTTGTTTCACGTCTTTTACTCTTAGAAAGACAAGGAACATCCAACTTGAGAAATAACTCCCCTGATGATGTGTGAGGCTCAAGTAATATGCTAAGAAAGCATTCCAACAAGGTCATCCATAAGGATACTCAAACAACTACTCTGAAAAGGTCAAAATCTTTAGATGCAGTGAGGTAACTTAAATGATTATTATTTTCATTGTTCAGATTAGGAACCAAATTTCAGAATACTTTCAGAATTTTTTGTATACAGTATTAGTAATTACAATCGGAAATAAAATTAACTGTTTTAGAATAGTCACTATAAGAATTCCCAGCACTTCATTAAAAATACACCTTGGGTAAATACATTTTAAATATTTTATTCTGGGTTGAGTAATTAATCACCAATCATATAGTTATAAAAAATTTTTAAAGGGTCTTTAATAGCGTAGTCTAATTCAAATGGCTAATGTTCTAAATAAGAAAATGATAGCCCAGATCTAAGTCTCTTCCCAAGCATACATGTTTAGTGGCAATTTAGTGGCAGAGAGTGAAAAAAATTATTTACTTTCAACTGTGATGATTCTAGTTACTTCAAACATTTATAAGTATTTTTAGAGTTTTCCTGTTTGCTCAATAATAACTCTGTGTTTTAAGATCAGCTCAGTTTCTCTAGATATTTTGTAGTCACACTGACTCTGAATTTATTCATCTACATGTTTCACTTCTAATCCTGCAATGCTACTTCCAGTCTGGTCCTAGATTAAAAATAATTCATCAGTCTTAAAGCCAATAAGAGGTAGAGATCATTTCTCGAGGGGGTTGAGGTACAGGTAAAATGAAGAAGCAATTATTTCACCCAAAATCATTTAATTAAAATAGACATGTTAACAATGCAAACAAATATGAAAATAATTTATTGTGTGTGTGTGTGTGTGTGTGTGTGTGTGTGTGTGTGTGTATGGAAGTGTATACACATACACACACACACACACACACACACACCTGCATAAAACTTTAGATGCAAACTAATTGTACTAGAATTCTACAGAACCAAAATGCCACCAGATTATCTAACATACATCTTTGTAAGAAAATATTAATTCCTAGTTTATGATCAAGAATAGGACTATAAACCACATAGGCCTGTATTTATTTCAAGTTTCCCATGATGCCATTTACTCTGGCTTTTAGCCTTTTACATGACTTTGAGCTGTTTTATAATTATAAAATAGTTGAAAAGGACAGCCTGTTAATTTAAAAGGAACACATTACAACATCTCTCTATGGTGCCATAATATTTTAATTTCTTTTTTGAAGATAAACCAGTTGGAAAGTGACCATCTGCTAGTGTGTTAGTATTATTTGGGAAAAGTAATGAATAAATGTTCTCCTCTGCAGTGAGAAGGGGATCATTAAATAAAAGAAATCCAGAAAAAGCAATATGAAACTAACAGATAGATTTAGTGTGATGTAAAAAGAATTTTTCATTTACAACTTTCAAACAAATAATTTTTAAATGCATGCTTTAATTAAAAGTATAAACAAATCTTCTGAAACCTGGTACAGTAAGTCAAGAAAATGTTAACAAAGCAAACAACTAAAAATCAAACTTACTATCAATTCTTCTCATATGATTTATTCAACATCTATTGGATCCATCTACATGGATAGGCTATGTCCCCAACATAAATATTTCCCAAATATATAATTTAGAAAACATACACATAGTAACTTATATTTCATAGTTTGCTATATTTTCATGTATTTTTTTAAACATTTTCCAAAAATGCGTATCATCAGTATTCAATAAAGTGGGTAAAGTGATACTTGTTTATTCACAAATAAATTATTATAATAATCTCAAATCAATCAATAAATGGATTTCTGAATATTAGTTAATTTCTGTAGGTGTTTAATATGCTGTGTACCTAATGAGCAACTCCATCACGTTGAGTTATATCAGGAAAGAAGAGCAAGGCAGGCGCCACAGTGGTCTTCCTGTGCCTAAGAGATGGGTTTTGAAAATAAGAAATTTACTCACTGGAAAACTATGCCTTCCTTGAATCTCTGGAGAAACCTACCTGAGAAGAATAAAACTCCTCTCTAAAATGTAGTAAAATTTTAGGGCCAGGAACATGCAAATGCTTATGCATAAAAACTATACGGTATTTTGACATAGTAAACAAATGGAAAATTTCAGATTTTGATAAATATTCCTAGTCTGTTTTTCTAAATCTTTAAACAAGATTTACAAAGATTTTTTCTTTCTTTCCAAGACAATTAAACTGCTTTTATCAAGGCTGACTCATGAGTAAAACCAGTTAAACATTTTAAATGGTTTTGATTACTATTAAGCAGATAAGCCGCACTCAATAACTTTAAAAGGCAAGGTATCCATATAACTACCTAAGCCAGTAGCAAAATTTCTTTTAATCTATTGCTAACCTCTTTCCCAAAAATACCGTTGTTTTTTTTAAAGGGTCTCAAAGCTATATAAATATTAATTTCTTTATTCTTCTTAAAAGTACCATTATAATCCTCATTTTACAGATACATAAAACAAGGCATACAGTATAGTTAAGTGGCCGAACGTCTCAAAGTAAAAAGTGGTTAAGTAATACTAAACAGGCTGAGAGTCACACTCAACCATTCTGGCCCCAGACCATGTTCTCAAGCACTATATCATGCCACATTAGTCATGTCAATCGATGCACAGAGATGCACAGAGATGAAGGCAAACATTTTTAGTTTGAAAGTCAATCCTGAGAAATATCCCATCTTATGTCATCTTAAAGTGAGAATACCTATCATAACAAAATGTAAGATTACTCTGCTGGCACTCTCAGAAAAAAAATAACAAAGTTTCATTATAAAGTTGATGATGGGGATAGGGGGATCAAATCCCCACTGTGGCCACTGTCTCTGTGAAGTTTGCATGCCCTCTCATGCCTGTGTGGGCTTTCTCTGGGGCCTCTGGATTTCTCCAACAGTCCAAAGACATGCACACCAGGTGAAGTGCCGTGTTTAAATGGTCCCAATGTGAGTGAGTGTGGGTGCAGGACTGAGCCCTGCAATGGCCAGGGTAAGCCCAGCCTGGTGCCCTGAGCTGTTAGGACAGACTGTCCACCCACTACCCGGCAATGGAATGAGCGGACTGGACCATGAGTATCTTGTTTTAATTCATCTTTCTTAAATGTACATATAGCTCACAATTTATTCCAGTGTTAAGTATTACAAGTGCTTTGAGTCTTTGTTTATATGTTTAGTGAAGTTTCTGTGACCAGAAATATGGCATAGGAACTGAATTTGTTTATATCAATCAGACCATGGTAAAATTAGTTTCGTTATTCGTAGTTTCCGAGAACCTACCGATGACACTGAGGACTTACTTATTAAAATTAGTAATTAGGGAAAGAGAGTTAGGAACTAAGACTCAATATCGTAGGGTGAGGGGTTGGGTAGGAGTGGTTAAGATTACTACCCAGAGAATCCTGTTTCAGAAAAGAAATCAATTCTGCCTTCACTCCTATTACATAAGAGACCAAGTTGTTGAAATATATCCAGCATCAGCCCATAGAGCTTGGAAAGTACGGATGAAAGTTTTTGAAGTTGAGCTTCCATCAATAGATACCAAAAGCAAGGAATAACGATGAAAAGTTAAGAATTTTTAATAATTTTTCTCAGGATGAGAGTTGAATCACCTCGATTCTGCCACTAATTTACTATGCTAATCCTGAGCACACGTCAAGTCATGATCAATTCCTCAAGTCAAAATGAAGGAGTTGGATTACATCTTCTCCAAAGTCCTTTTAACTTCTATGGTCTTTAACTTAGTCAAGTTAAACAAGTGTTTATTGATACTTAGGTAACCCGTTATTAAATGAAGAGCTCTGTTAAGTGTAAATTAGAGATAACTCTTGTGGTCAGAAGTGGTATAATAGAATCAATGGAAAAAGTAATTTTATATAGCACATTTGAATGAGTGTAAAAAAGATCACATATTGTCCACTTTAGCATTATTAAGAGCTTTACAGAAAAGTAGTACATATTGAATATAGTATAACATATAGCCTTAAAAAACAAATGTTGGCATTCCTAAGTATTATTTCATAGTAGAATACATACAAAGTTATGATAGGAGCAAATGAAAAAAAGATCAATATACAAGCAACTGCTTTAACAAAAATATTTTAGGAACATTATGAAAAGCATACTATAAAACCAACCTAAATCCCACTATTAGTCAGGCATTAAAAACTTTCTATATTTTTTACTGCATTAGTATCATATAAAATCATATGTGAAAAGCATTTTGACAGTTTCACTTTTTTTTCAATATTCTAAAAATCAGTTCAAACATGCTAACTTTTTTTTTAAGTCAACTTTTTAAACAACCTTAACTACTGAATTAAAGAAAAAAAATTCTCAAGGCCTAGATTTTTATTAAATGAATAAAGAGTATTCCACAAGCACTTGATATACAGTATTCTCCTTTATCTACTTTAAAAAGTTGAACTACTATAGCAAATGCATAATTGATTGGGGGGAGGAGTTCAAGTGAAAGCCATATTGGTAACTGTGCATTAAAGAAGCAGGATGGAAAAAAAAAATGTACCTCCAGAGAACATTTTTAAAGCAGTAATTAAAAATTATTAAAAATATAGATAATGCTCTCCATTTCACATCCACAGGTAAGTCATACAATAAACCCTAGATCCCCTTCCAAAAACTACAACAAAAGGGCGGTATATATATCACAGCACAAATAAATGGCAAATCTTTCTGTGTAAACATGTAAGAAGGGTTCTGCACTCAAACACTATATAGAGAATAAGATTTAACTGTTCCGTATTTACAAAGTACATCAAGAATCTAAACACAATATGGTGCAATATTAGATTCAAATATATCATAGTTCAAATTCTACATAACAATAACAATGCAGTTAAGTCTACTAAACATATTCATAATGTTGCTGTTACTCAAAAGCTTTATTAAGGTGCTTTAATAAATTTTATTTAATGCCGTTTTGAAACATTCTCCCATCCCCTTATGAACAGCTGCTTGAGCCAGTCAGATTTTCAACCAAACAGTAGAAAGATAAGTACTATTAGGGAAGTGAGCTGGCAGTTGGACAGTTGTTCACTCTGCCTGTCACATCTCTTTAATGCAACTCTGATTTGCCTTTGTTCTGATAGCAGCAAACAGCTACTTGTTTGTAAATGAGCCACTACTGCTGGGTTGCCTCCCATTATGCCCCACTTTTGACAAGGTCACTTGCTGCAAGGATTTCAGGAAGAAAAGTTTGTGTGGCCTATAGCATTAAGAGTTTAGAATATAGGCAGCTAGGTATTTTACTTTTGGTAGCATGAGCTAATCAAGACAAAATATAAAAGTTTTTGCTCATTGAGCAAGTCAAACATTTTTCCTTTAATACTAGTTTCAAAAGCCTAAAGCTATATCACAAAAGTGAATGACTTTTCCATGAATCCTTAAAATCTACATGACAGTATAAAATACAAATTTAATCAGAAAATATTTATAAGCACATATTAACAATACTGGCATCATTCCCCTGCTGTTTTACAATGAGAGAGTTCAGATCTGGAAGATAGCAACTAGAGAAACATTTTGGGAAAACTTGAGGATATCCTGGTTTTTTTCTGAATCTAAATTCCAATAAAAATTTTATTTATGGCTAATTTCATTAAGGGTAAAAGAGCAGGGATTGCCAGGATCAAAAATTTCACAATCTCATTCAATGTTGACTGTTAACTTTAAAGAACATTATACAATATATAAATTAATCTAGACTGAAACGTATTATTAAAATGTTTGATCAGTATTCCACCAATGCTCCAAAAGGTATAATTGACACTATAAAGCGAGGTTCACCTTTAATTTTCAGCTTGACCTATGATCTTCAGAAGGACTTAAAGCTACATTATGACAACCTCATACAATTAAGTTGTTTCCAAAGAGAGGCATGCAGAAAGAGTGGAATGGCGAGTTTTCAATGCCACAATGTACATAAAGAGGGCATGTTGGAGCAGATGCCCATATGACATGAATCATAATTTAGTGGTTTGAAAGTTTATGAGTGGGAAAAGATCTAGGAAACTCTTTACACATTCTTAGGATAAAACTGCCTAAATATCAAACGGCAATCTAGAGTTGATTATTCACAAATAAAATGTCTCACTACTACTCCATCTTTTCTACCTACATCTAAAATTAGGGAGTTTTGTATATTTTTTCTCATCTATATATATATACATACACACACACACACATATGTATATGTATATATATGTATACACACACACACATACATATACATATACACACACACATATACACAAGCATCAGAAGAAATGTGAGCCTTCAATAAAATTTATTAATGGATAACTAAAACAAAACTGAAATTCTATTCAGCAACACTGCACTTTGGATGTGTGTACCAGTAAGAATTAGACATTTCCATATTGTGGGGAAGACGAAGAATAATGTAATTATCTCAATCTCCCTCATTCTCTACTCAATAAATTGCAATTCTATTCAAAGAACATACTACCCAAGTTTCCAAAAAATTTCTAGCTTCCTGCCATCTAATATATTTGGCACAATTAACAGGTCTTGCCTCGTATGTAATGTAAGGCATCTGACTCCTAAAAATATTTTTACTACCTTAGGTAAGCTTATTTTGTATACCTAGTAAAGGCTACTCCGTTTTCTATAATTTTTAGGCATAATTCTGATTCACCTTTTATAATTTATGATGTTCAAATAAAATGAGATCTTCTGCATTTCAATCAGAATGTGTCAAAGCACATTCACCAAGTACCACATTCAGAGACATATTAAAGAGTAAGTATTATAACTGATTTATATGTGATTATCCAGTATTAGGTATTCACATAATAAAAAAATTAGAAGAAGCTAATGATAATTCCTTATAACAGCCTTCACTTCTACACAAAGATGTGAATACTCCAGTAATTCACTATTAAGAGCAAAGGACAGATTTGCAGCTTCATTTATATTCAGAGGCAGGCAAATCACCAAAACTCTTTTATATCCCTCCATTTTCCTTGCAGCATGTTAACTGCAGGTGGTCTATCCATACCATCTTTGAAATAGGTAGGTGGCTTAAAAAGCCTTTATGTATCAGTTAAGACCCTTCTAAAAATAAAGAGCTTTAACTTCATTTTCTCTACAAGATGTAGTAATACAGAATAAACATAGCACTTAGTATGTTCTTATTTTAATCTACACACCAATTAATGGTTTCATAACATAAATTCGCTCACTTTAATCTTGCATGTACTCCAAAGAGTTAAGCATTTAAGCTAATAAATGCTGACAAAGTGACCTAGGAAGAAATTATGTTTTTGATATTCTTATTTATCTATTTTTCCACACTATAAATTTATTAGCATTCCTTTTAACTGATAAACACTAAAACACATTTTTAACACCACCAAAGAAAACCATGATTATATTGGCTTTGAATTAGCTCTCAGGTATCTAGAATATACCTACATGGACATGTATAAAAATATCTTTGTGTCTTCTGTAGGCAATGACTTTTCAGAACTAAAAGTACAAAATATTTTCAAAGGGCATATGGCTCCTTCTACCTAGTCTGACATGAGTATCACAGAAGACAGGCAGAAAAGTCAATCAGCACCAATATATAACAGTGTGGAAAAAAAATATTTTTGTGAGAGAAATATCAATACAAAAAGGTCACAGAGAACACGCAGCACTAAGAGCACTTTCAAAATAAAAATAAAAAAAATTAAAGCCACATACTTTAAAAATAATCTTTTTGAGGGAGGGGAGGTGATTCTCCCACTTACAGTTTTTCAGACTAAATTCAAGACTTCTATGGAAGTCTCCATACCATGAAAACTAACAACTCAGCAGGTTGTGGCCTAACAAGTTTTTCATTACTACCATTATCTAGCTCATTTCCTTTGTGATTACAAAATAGGAAGAAAAACATCTACATCCTCATCTTAAAAAATGATGCTGTTTAATTTATAAACAATTTTAATATGTGCCTAGTGATATTTTAATACTTAAAATTGAAAGGAACTTAAATTTGCCACCCTGATGCTGCTTTGGGGGATTTTAAGTTGTTTATTAAGAAACAAGACTCAGAACCTTTGGCTTTCCCTGCTTCCCTGCCCAAGAGATTCAGACAGTAACCTGCTTTAGAAAGGGAGCCTGGACTTAATCACTTAATCACCTTAAGAATCTTCACCCCAGCATTGGCTGGGAAGATTCCAAGCATGTTGGCTGAATACCCATGTCCCACTGCTTCTGACTGAGTTCCCTGGCCAAGACTGTGCCTACCATGTATTTTCCACTCTTCCTCAACTACCTGTAAATGACCCATTTTCACTTCTGAAATTTACTATCCTACCTGTTCTCCTTTGTTCAAAAATGTCATATATACCCAATGTTGCCTGTCTGGAATTTTCATGCTTCTGTGAATTCCCTGTGCTCATGTATTAAGAATTTGATTTTTTCCGGTTAATCTGTTAATTTGATTATTAGCCTAGCTAGAATAACTTAAAGGAGGGAGGAAAAGTACTGATTTTTTTAGGCCCCATAAAATCAATGAGAAACAAAGGAAAACCTATAGAAACAATGTGATTTAAAAAGTACAGTTTTATCTTATCTTTCATTTTTCACCAATAAGGTTATTATTTACATTTAAGTTGTACATCCATCTGACCAAAAAATATATATTGTCTTCAAAAAAGGCATGGAAGATTATCATTTATGAATGCTTTAAAAACTAGGTAAAAGTGTACAAAGTTTTTTTAAATTAGTTTTATATACATAAACACCAGCCAATAAAAGTAAAAAATTTTCATGAGCAGAAAAATGAAAAACCAAAAAAAGTAAGTTTGGGGTTGTTTTGACTATGCTAACATGTAAATGAATAAAGTACAGCTACAAACCATTTTTATTTTAACAGTATTAACACCAACAGAAACCAGAACCTTGATAGTTTCATAATGTTCTTTCTCTGCAAATATATGTAAAAATGCTTTCATTAGGACTAGTTATTCTGACAACTTAATATGTAGTTTATATTCCCATATCTTCAAATAATTTCATAGCCCATAATTTTCAAATATGCTAAAATTAGATTATCATTAAGGGTTCTTTCCAAAATGTGAAGCTATTATCTGAAATTCACCAAGATAAAATGTCCCTATTCCTACCTTTGTTTTACTTGAAAGCCGTTTCTTTTAATTATGTTACCTTATAAAATCTTATGTTAAAATATATCAAAATGTTTCAAGAAAGAATAAATAGGAACATTTAGTTTTTGTTTTAGAGCATTTCAAGTATAAGTGAGAAAGGAGCACTGGTTATTCCTTATTTACAGATGAGTAGATGTGCTAAGAATCTAAAAATCCAAGTGTTCCAGTTTAGATAATAAGGAGTAAATAAAAGTTTTTGTACAAGTCTTCTATTTCAACAAAGGTTAAGTTATTGAAAAAAATGAATTTTTAATAATTTAACCACATTTCAGTCTTTTTATAAAAATTCTCATGAATATATATAAAGCTTTACGTACAGATACACACACCAATATGTATTAAATTAACTCTGAATAATTGTCTAGCAAAAGCAAAGTTTTGTTTCATACAAATCTCATGAATGTTGTAAATTTTTTGTTGTTCTTTCATAAAGGAAAATGTGCCTTCCCTATTTGTTCAATTTTGACATAGTACAGTACCCAACAGTTTTCAAATTATGTAGCTATTAAACATCATATTTGATGATGTAGATCAAATGATTAACATGTCGTCATAGATTGCAGACACAATAATTGAAAAAAAAGAATCCAAAATTAAAACTGACCTGACAATGACTGAGGTGAAATCTCCTTAATAATAATAAAAGCTAACATGCCTAACTAAATATACAAAATATGCACCTGAAAACTGAATGTATCTTATCCAATTTTAAGAAATCACAATTATATTTTACATTTTTTAATCATTTAATAAATCAATGGTTTTGATCATCAATTTGACTGACAATTTATCTTTCCTCTAGAAACAGTGGGAAATTGTATTTCCTTACAAATTATAAAGAATGGAGTTGAAGTACTCAAACTATCCCTGCATGTACACTTTCCTATTGTGGTATTTTCTGTGTATATTCAGGTACATTTACTTCAGCTGAGTCATCATACGTAGTGATCTAATACTGATAATGGGGGTGGGTCAATATTAACTGGATTTTATGAGGAAAAAAAAAGATTAGAAGTCTCCCCTAAAAAAATAAACTGGTTTATATATCCTTATACTGTAGTTTAAAGGAATGTAACTGAAGGGTCTTCCAAATTTTCTATAAAAAAGGGTTATTTTCGTAATCAAAAAACTCTAATTAGGTACTAATTTTTTCCATTCTTACAGTCTTTGAAAATATGTGAAAATGAACACACTTGGAAGATGAAAATTGAAGGAAAAAAAGAGGCACCTGGAAAAAAGTTCCAAGAATTTGGCTTACATAAAAATTAGGTCCTCTTATATCTTTGCCAAAAGCACCAACACTCATCCAGGTTGTATAAATCAGACACCAGAGAGTCATCCTTGACACCATCTTTCTCATCTTCTGGTCTGGCTGGTTATGATATTTTAAGACTCTAATTCATTCCCTTTTATGTGTCTCTACTTTTAGCAGCATTATCCACTTATTGATCTTAATTCCACTGGTATCGTAACAGCCTTTCAAAACTCCTTGCATATTTTTATCCTGAACACAGGCCACGGGGTCCCACTTGATTTGAACAGAAGTTTTCTGAGCCCTCCAGCTACATTTTACTTCAATTAGTCAAATGTACCATGCATACACTTCAGTTCTCCACACTAGGATAACTTGAGACCTCAGATTTGGTCAAATATAGCCATCATACACTTCAACTCTTCTTATTTATTAAATGCAAGATTTTAACAAAGAAAGGATTACCAGCCACATGCAGCCAATATTCTCATGCAAACAATAGGTGCCCACCCTATTGCCCCAAAAAGGTAAAACAGATGCAGGTTGTAGTAAGTACAAATAAGGAAACATGAGAAGTTTGTGAAGTGGTGTACATGTGGATGTAGAGAGAGAGGAGGATGTTTAATGTGGCAGGTAACTTCTCTGAGATAAGAACATTTAAATTTCTATCTAACGAAGAAAATGAAGTAATAGTGAGAAGAAGAGGGAGAAACAATTCTGGGCAGAGAGACTACAGTTGTACAGAACTAAACTAACCCATACATCTGAAGCCAAGACAGCCCACTGAAGAGCGGCTCTACAACAAAACGGAGAGACACAAAAGATCGCTTAGAGGTTTATACCAATTGATGCTTCCAAATGGTTTATAATAGTAAAAGAATGTGATCCAATTTATATTTTACAGAGTTCACTTTTTGCTAAGCTGTGGAGAATAAGTAAATAAAGAGGAATACAGGGGTTAAGTGGCCACTGACTGTAAATTAAACCTTGTTTGGTTTTTCTACAACAGCATCACTTGAGATACAGCAATGGCACCAATGAATATAATCAATGACACCCCTAGAGTGTAAAAGAAAAAAGCCAGTCATTTTTTCTACCTCCCCAACCCATACACACACACATACCACCATCCAAAGTAGAGTTTTATTCTTAAGTAAATTCCGAGTGTATAAATATTTTGTGTCTACGTGACCTTTAACATTTATCTCAGAGTTAATGCCCAGCTTCTCCAAAAAGTCTACAGGCACCAAAGTCTGAAGAATCATTACAGCCTACATCTTACCATAAATCTAGACAGTGGAGTTGTCAGGGGACATAAAAAGGTAACAAACTAATAACAGAACAGAGAATAAAACTGAACCTAAATTATTTATAGAAGGTTAACTCTTGATATTCACTCAAATGAAATGCAAATGTCAGAATAAAAATTTTTATAAATTTACTTATTCTTGACTTTGCAGTTAAATATTTGGTTTTCCTTTCTAACTGTATTTCGTTTAGTTACTTCATATTTATTTAGAAAAAACAGTGCACCCAATCATACTTTAAAAAAAAAAATGTTTGTGGGTAAAGATTAATCTGCAGGTAATGAGCTATTGTTTTAGTTATGTAACTTGTTATTTTCAAGCACAGAATTAAATATAAAACTTATTCACTGGCCTCAATTTTGATTTCTCTCTTACACATCGGTAAGGGCTGCCTCTTTCCCTCTGACTTACTGATGTAGATCTAAAAAGAGCTACGTGGAACAAGGCCATGTGCACATAGCAAAGGAAGTCAGAACGCCCCAGGGAAGGAGTCTGGTTTGTGTTTATAGACACCCAAAACAGGACTCTCCTATTCCCATGAGGCTCAGCCAGTAGAGCAAAACACTATTATATCCAGGTTATTTTTTGTTATTGTTGGAAAGTAGACATTTTAAAACACTGAGATTTTACTGATCATCAGAAATAATCATATAACAATAACTTATCAAGTAAGATGCATCATAATTTTAAGATATGAAAATCCTATAATTGTAAAAACAGAATCAATTAGTTACTACTAGGTCACCAGAAAGATTTTCCAAGGTTAATTTTTTCTCCTCTATCTCAATGGGCTAGAAAGGGGAAAGTTCCTACTTAAATCTACTAGAGAAAAATTACCTAAATTATTAAAATTTTTTCTGCTTCTCAAAGTTTTTAAAAAACCACTATCCTTATGTAACACAGACATCAAATTCTTCTATCTAGAACATAATGCAGTTCTTAAATAGCTTTGTATAATTTATTTGTAACCACAGATACAATTTATATTCTAGCAATGAAAATGTTTCCTTGCCACTTATAATTCTGTATTATGAGTCTTGGTTAACATTTGTTAAGACTTGTATAAGATTCCAATTTATGCTGTACACAAGGTCCTGTGAGTAACTATTTCATGAAAATCCCAAACATCAGTGAGAGATTACTCTCTTTTGTGGAAGATATACAATTGAGCTAATAATCAGTCATTAAGATATGCTTGCAGAAGTGTATCTGGTGTGAAAATGAATACAGAATTACAAAATGTCATTAGCAATAAAACAGATAGCTTTAATAAGAATTTCCAATAATTTTCATGGAAATTTGTATATAACTTACTAGTTCTTTAAAATGTTTGAATGCCATTATAACAAAAAGAAATTAAAATTGAAGTGCAATTTTAATTATTTCTTTAAAAAGATTTTTTTGAGATAATAGTATTTGTTTCTCTATACATATTTACAAAAAAAAGAGGCCAGGTTTATAAAAAATTGTATTTATTCACTCAACTAATGTGTGTCAAGTACTATTTTGTGAAAAAAACCTGAGGAAACACAGAGTAAAAAATGAACGTCTCTATCCTCACAGAGCTTACAGTGGGCAAGAAATAAAAATGAAGTATTTACAGATATTAGAATTGTTAAGAAAATAAATAGGATGATGTAACTTGAGAGGCACTTTCCATAAGATGGTGATGAAAAGCCTCTCTGGGGGTTGACATTAATTAGAGCCAAGACCTAAAAAGATGAGAAAAAAATCAGTGATGTAACAAACTGAGGCAGGAGTTCCAGGTAGAAGAAAAAAGTCTGGCATGTTCCAGAAAGAAAGAAGGCAAGTTCATGACATATTAATATTTCTTTCCTAATCCTCTAACATCAGTATGCCTGAACAGCAAGAATATGGACTCTGAAGCAAAGCAGTTTGGATATGAATCTCAGGAGTACTTATTTAAAAATTATGTGATCTTGGGTAGTAAGTTACTAAAACATTTTTAGCCCCTTTCTCCTAATCTGCATAGTGACCAATGGCATAAGAAATCTCCAGCAAACGAAAACTGCCCAACAAATTGTTCCTTCCAAAACTGGCGTCACTTTTATCTTTTCTGAACTTTCAACAATACTAATTGATTTCTCTTTAAATTTAAAAATTTATGTAGAACATTTTAAATAAAATTATTTCAAACAAAATTTTCAATGCCCCCTACAATAATCAAGTTTTTATGAAAGGTTATCATGTAAGCCCTCTCTCCCTTCCCTTTAGTGAGGAATCGTGTCCCTGGGAGATGCCTGTGGGGCATACAGCAAATGTTACTTACAGAAGCCACCTCACCATTGGCTCAAAAGTAGCAATTAAAACTATCAATCCACATTTGAGAAAATATTAAAAATTAGGAATAATTAGAGATCACTTCCTAGAACAGATAAACTCCTAACCCATGGTACTCAGAAGAAAGTGAACTCTTCATATTGGAAGGAAGGAAGGCAGGGAGGAGAATCATAATCCTTAAAGCAGAAACTATGTGAATGCTCCATATCCCCAAATAAAAGTGACCCAAAAAACAGCTGCAATGTAGTGAAAGCTGTTAAAAATGCTAAACTAAAAATTAAAATTCTAGTTTTAATACTCCATTTATCATTCTATCAGTAAAAATCTAACTGGGTGGTAAAAACACAATGCACAGATGATGTACTACAGAATTATACACTCGAAACCTATATAATCTTATTTAATGTCACCACAATAAATTTAATAAAACTTAAGAAAAAAGAAAATTAGATATGGCTCAAACTGCCTATTTCAAAATATTTTAGCTAATAGTCAGAACTGAAAGATGACATGGAAGCAACTGAAAAAATGTTGACCATGTCACAACCGGTTTTGTCTAGCGGGTCAATTAAATTTTAGAAATTTTAGGGAAACACAATAATTTAAAAACTATAGTTTTATAAATTTCATTTCTAAAGTTTTCATGTTTTAGAAATAAAGTAAAATAGATCACCAAACCCAAGATTATGGGGAAATCTCATTTTCCTATTTAACTAAACATACCTATAGTGATTGAAATTTTCATATTAACAAAAATGCAAATGAGGAAATTAAATTGAAACAGTGTAATAATCATGCAAATAGTTTTTCTTAATTTTACTGTTAATAAGCCATTGGTCAATTCAATGCTCAGTGCATTCTCTGGTGCGATATTTTGCATATGTCAATGACCACTTTGGAGGAAAAAGAAAAGACATTCTTCTCTGCACTGTCTTAATGCTATATGAAACACATTCAATTTTTCTGAATCAGAAGCAGGTCCTCACTAAATATATACACATTTGCCAAGTTTATGCTCCCTTCGGACACATCACTTGGCAATTAATTTTGCAAGCAACAAAATCTTCATGCTTGACAGTTCTGAGGTTCACACCAAGTGTCTTCTTGCTGAGGATATAGAAATTAAGCCATGAAATATAAAATGACAACTTACTATTTTAGAGTGTGTATGACTGTTGCTATATCCTTGTTAACCCATGTGGACCATAAATAAGTACATAGTATAATATAAAATTAAAAGACCTAAAATGCTAAAAATGTAAGTTTTCATAGTTAATGACTTGTAATAAAGAACAATTAAATTCCATCATTTTAGCTCTTCCTCCAAAATAGACTGGTACTTAATGTAATTCCTACAATACTTAAAATTGTTGACAAATAAAATATCTGCTCCTATCCAGATAAATTTAATTCTTGGTACTAAGGAACTACATGAGCCTAGAGGTGATTTAACACTAGTGGCACATAATTCAATAAGTTGGGTATAATGTATTGACTTCTAATCTTTTCAGACAACTTTATTATTTTTTTTTTTTACAACTAATATGTATAACTACCAATCTTTTTGTGTGAGAAAACACACTTGTTGATTCTGTAGCTGGCTCTCAATGTATGATATCTGGTTTCTTGGGTTCCCCCACTCCGCATTAACTGGCCCTAATGTAAACAATTAAATCTAGCTTTACACTAAATCAAATTTAAATAACGGCCAGAGACTGAGGGTTCCCCTCCCTTCCTTTTTTCTTTCTTTTAATCTCCTCACCGCAACCCACTCTCAGCAACCTGAGAATCATAAAAGGAGGAGAGAGCCTCTGTTGTTTCTGGCAGTGTTACCTGTTCTCAAATTGAGGGAGAGAGATGCAAAAAGGCAGTGGAGAAAAAATACAGTCAAACACAGTTCTGGATGATTTTTTTCCATTTCTAGAGGATCCTTTCTAGGATCATCATTTAAAACCTGAGGACTTACTCGTGTTCTACCAACATAGTCATCTTCTGTAAAACTCATTCATTCATTGATCTAGTCATCATTCATTAAATATTCATTTAAAAATAGTTGTGCCTTCCACGTTCACACACTTGCAAAGACATGGTCCCTGCCCTCATGAAACAACATACAACTAGCTTTCAATCAACATCTATTTGTTACATGAAAAGAGTAGTTACCTAATTAATTGTCAGAAAGGAACAATGAAGTGAAGAGCAAAATAAAGAAAGTACATAGATGCTACTAGCTAAGAGAAAGTTCAAATATTAGTGGCAACAAATTATAAGAGAAAAAAGAGTTGCTAAAAGATGTTGAATCATTATGGATCAGTGGATTGATTTTTTTCTGGCAAATTTACCAGTAAGGATAATGTAAAAAAAACATGGTTAATCTATTCTTTAAAAAGTCTTCAAATCCTAAAAAGTACTCTCTCACCCATCTTAGCCTCTCATTTTTATTTTTATTCCTTGATAACATAATATAATGAATCCACATTATTTTTCATTCTGTTAATACACAAACTGTTTATTTAACTTTGGCAAGTAAAATAAAATTACCTTCTGCTATACTCTGTGATTGACAAATGTATATAGAAAAAAGACTGATTTAAGTAAGGCAAAAACACTAAGTCTACATTCTTTTATGACAAAATAACACATGACAGAAAATGTTCAAGATCTAAACAAAATATATTCAGGTGTTTGTTCATTACAAACAATATTAAATGTTAAAACATTTTAGAAGTGATATTGATAGAATCAATAAAATATAAATTTCTCGGAGTATAACAACACAGCATAGCAAAACAGCATACCAACTCCTTTAATCAAACATGTGGAACCTGCCATTACATTCCAACATCTCTCATCAAGTGGTAGATGAGTTCCTTAAATATTGTTGAAAACATTAAAATCTTTGCAAAATTAGATATGGTAAATAAAATACTTTAATACTTTATCATCCTATTAAATGTCGGTGAAATGTGCACATGTTCTAAAATTAATGAGAAAGTGTAATGAAAATGATGTAAACAATTGGAAGACAATCATATACTTAAATCAATCACGTTCATCATTTGCTGAAAGTAGGATTATAAGACAAAGTCAAAAATAATAAAACAAAAGTATACTGAAGGCAAGCAGATTTTCAAAGTTAGAAACAAATACTTTGCTGTAGTAGACAACTTTACTTCAGAGTCAGCATAGATATTGGCACCCTTCCAATCTAATTTCTTAACTTTTAAGGATGATGACACTGGAGCAGAAAAATGAACTAACTAGATTCAGAGTTAGATCAAGATCTAAAATCCTGGACTGTAAGAATTAATGTTTTCCCCAAAACACCTCTTGTGTCATGTTACCATAGGACATTTTCCCAGCTAACATGGGACCTATGTGACTGAAAGTCATTAAAATTTATATTTTATATTTTTAAAAAGCCCCACATAATATCATAGCTCAAATAACCAAGCAAAAAGTATCAATCAAATATTCTTAAAAATTTTCCTCTGTAATTATTTTTACTTACAAAATAATTTTAAATCATGTAGGGATAAAAACATTTCAAAAATACCACAACAGAAACAGAAATATTGTTGAAATGACATAAGTGATTTAAACAACACATTACCTTTCCATAAAAATCAAAGACTTTATACACAAAATGAAAGTGACAAATGTTTTAAAATAATTTGATTCTCAAATCATTAAAATATTATAAAACTCAGTCAGTACATTTTACTTCACTATCTTAAATTCTGTCCATTATTTATTAATTTACTGGTAGTATAGAATTTAAAATGTCCTATGTGTGGCCTCATTCAAACCAACATTGCTATTATCCCAAGAGAACACAAATAATACTGTGTTAGTAGCTCGAATACCTGCTTATTTCTCAGTTGGATTATTATAACATTGAACTTTCATCTCTCTCATTTCCAGTTTCATCTTCACAAGTCCAAATGTAGTCTTATTTTCTTATCCCCCTATTCCAAACTTTTAATTTTAATCTTATTTGAGTCATGGAAATGTTTTACCATTCCCATACATTTTCAAGGTCAGTCTCAAAATACCAGTAACAGTAATAGTAATGATTTAGATGACAGTAGCAAGAGCAAAAAAGATTAACACTACATAAATACAAAAAAAAAATTCTTCTGAGTTCCAAAGATCTTTACATCAATGGTGTATATATTGCCAACGATATTCTATCCAGAAAGTCACAAAATAGTCTTTCAAATTTTATTCATCTATTCAATAACTTATTTAAATACTGTCATATACCAAGAACCCTAAAATTTGAAATTTTAAAAATGTAGTATATTCAAATCACAATATAATCTTTCAACTATGTTTACTGATGAGGAGCAAAACCTCCTCTGCACAAAAGCTGTCATTGTATGATAAATTTGAGAGCAGGTTCCTACCAGCAGGAACCATGTATGGTCTGATAGAGGCTTTCTACTTATGTGTGGACATAATGCCAAAATATGTAGTCAAAGCAGTTAAAAAATAAAGCTAAGAAAGATCTCTGGCACCACAGACAAAAAGCATATGTCGAATGCCTTCATTTTCATTTTCTTCAATAGGCTGTCTGGCATCAAAGAGACCTAGTCTAAGTGTGAATTAAATAGTGGGTGTACATTTGTGAAAAATTTTTAAAGCCATTTCTATTCTATACATACACATTGCTTAAATTGTGGATAGCTAAATCACAGGCACCACACAAAATACATTTAGAAACATTGCAAATTGAAAAAATAAAAGATTTATATTATAAAAATTAAAAACCCTGAAGAATGTTATATTAGACATTCATGGGGATGAATGAATCACATCTCCATGTTTATTACTGATGTAATGTTATTGATTTAATGTTCATAAGTTTCCTCAGGAACAAAATTGAGAAAATAATACAAATAGAGATGTTGGGATAAATGACTCAGGTCACTGAATAGGAAGCCCTGAGCACAGTCCTTGAAATCTAGTACAGATCCCACAAAAGGCAGCCATTGTTTTCAGATTTAAATTATAAGTACAAATTAGAGAGACATTAAAACTAGTTGTTTCTGTAAAGCTATAATAAAAGTTCTCAAACTTTACTCATGTTTGTTGTTTAATGATTAAAGCAAGCACCATGGTATAAGTTTATTATAAATTATGGAACATTAAGGCCATATGGAATATAATAACATTTAATTCTTAGATTTCTAAGATATTCTGTAAGTAAGTACGCCTTACTAATAAGTTTGTCTAAGTCTGAGCTTAATATCATTAATTATGTTTTTAATAGTAGTAACTTCATTAAAGTGACCACACAAATTATCCATCGAATTCGTTTCTTTTTTTATATTTCTCATCTTGGAGAATTTATGATCACTTTGACCCCCACATTTACTACTCACTATGCCTAAATATAAATCTCCAGCACTGAGTTCATTCTAACTGAAAATGGTCTACCTATAAGGAACTGTTGAAGGGCAAAGCCAATCTGACTATGAGATTAGCAACCTGCCATAACTGATTGAAAAAGACATAGTTCCTCAATTCAAGAGCAGTTGGTCAATGTATGTATGATGTGATCTTGTACAACAAGAAGAGCAAGGCCCATGAGTGTCTTTCTCAAGAATCTGAATTGAGAAACAGGTGGGACAATTCCAGATTAGAGCAAGAGGTGATGCTGGGGGTGAGGGGTGGGGGGATGACAAACCTGGGTGGAGTTTACTGGAAGTCATCCTAAGATTAAACTGTGAGGGAGTAGAAACTATGAGTAAGGCAAAAGGAAAAAGATAATGAAAAGACAGAGTAGAAGGAAAGAAAAGCCAGTTTGTATCCAAGAGAAGAGCAGGTAGATACAAAAGGAACCCATGGCAAGTAAAAAGAGTCCCAGAAATTCCTGCTACTCCAGATCTTGAGCTGTACTGGAGATAACCAGCTGCCTTCCATCTTCCAAACTCCATAATGGCTAGCCAGGCAGTATGACTAGCCCTGAATCCCTAGAAGAGTCTGGTTTTATTTTATTCCCAAACATCCATTAAGCTCCATTCCTTACCACCAACAAAGTTGAATAAGTCACTCTTTCCTTCAGCAGTGATTTACTAAATCCCATCAATTCTACTTCTGAATTCTACTTCTCAAATCTCATTAATTCATTTCTTTTGATGTAATCTCATTGCAATTTTTTCCACCTAGTTACTTCAACAGTCTTATTTAAGAAAAGGGATCCAAATGGACACACCATAGGATGAATTCAGCTCACAGGTATATATCACTTGCTCTCTTAGTATCTGAATTTGTTTTTTGAATGAGTTTCTAACATTTCAAAGTATGTAAATATAACACTTAAAACCAACTTCTGACTTTTCTTGAGGGAAAAAAAAACAAATCAATTGAGAACATACATTAACAAAGTTAACAAAGTATCAAAATATTGACAAATTAATCACCTGAGTAACATCTGTCTACTTTAGACAAGAATGCATTTTCCAGTTTTGTTTTATTTTGTATACTCTTTTATTTGTTAAGCACCAGGCCCCACAGAAACTTGTTCAACATTCTTTCTGCTTTCAACAGTAGACCCCATCCAACTCAATTAAATATATCTAGAAAAAAAATCTATAATCACCTTTGAAATTCAGTGATTATCCAGTGATTGTCATCTATATAATAAGATCCTCTTTCACATGATCTGGCCCAAATTCTTCTATCCAGTGCTATCTCATCTCCCCTCACCTTGCATACACACTGAACCACTTATAATTCACATTTTTTTAGTGGCATCATTTTTGCACACTCTACTCCCTCTCCTAGAATACATCATTCTCCTTTAACTGGCCAATTTTACCCATTCTGGTATTTCTGCCAGAAAGCCTTCCTTGACATACCCAATTTCGGCTGGGTATGCCACATATGCAGTTCTCTCTAGTTCCCTTGTATCATAAGGTACTTTAATTATTATAAAGTTAATTAAAGCCAAGAACCATGCCCAGCACATAGCATAGTCCTGGCAAACTGGACATGTTCAACAATTACTGAAGATTAAATTACTTTTTAAACATTTCTAAGCATCAACAGTTCTAAAAGATATGCATTTCCCCAATTTTTTAATAAAAAAAATGCAGACTCAAGTTAAATAATTCAGACATTTCACATAGCTAGTAAGAGTCAGAAGCTATACCAATGGACTTTAGACTAAATCTTGCTGCCCTTGAATATATAGCCTTTTTTGCTCCCATGGGAAATTCTGGTATAAATGTAATTTCACTATAGGATATGTCAGTGAAAGGAAACAGAGACCAAGTCAATACAAAAGACAATAATGTCTAATCCTAAATCAAAGCTGACAGCATAAATCCTGTGATATGTTCAGCAGTATCACCAAAATGTGACTGGCTATTGAAATGCCATGACAACTTTCACAGTCCTAAGCAAACTAAAAGAAACTGTAAAATCTTCATATTTTGAGTATTTAGCACTTCATTATCTTACCGTAATGGAAAAATGATTAGAAAAAAGAAAACAAAAAAGCAATCTACAATAAAAAATGTATTAAGAAAATTCAACGCCCACAGGATAGAGGCACAAGATAGATCATAAACTCTTTAGAAAAATATTTACAACAGTCAAGAAAACATGATTAACAGAACTAATCAAAGAATAATTTTGTGATTCAAGAAAAGTATTATAAATGCTTCAAGCGCAAATTAATTTGAGCAGTACTTAGCAATAGCTTGTGATATAAATTCGTAACCAATAAAAATTCTAAATTTCATTTTCAAACATAATAGTACTATACTACACAAAAATTTCTTTAAAAAGTAACAAAAAACAATCCTATTATATACTAGTAAATCTTTTCAGTAATATCAAAAAGGCTGAAGAAATGAAAAACTTATCTTTAATACACTTTTAACACTTGATTTGCTTTCATTTTTTACAATTTTCGCTTATCCACATAGGCTGTATATCAATGTTTTTTGAGACTCAAACATAAAGCCTAATTAAATGTTCTATCTTTCCTAAAAACACCAACCAAGCCCCACTTTTTTGCCCTCACTAGTATCTCTCAACCAACAAAATACTGACAAATACTGTCTTCAGAATATTAGGGAGTAAAGTAAAACCCCTGAAAACAATAATCTTTTTCACACAGATGAATATAGATATTTTCAGTGTTCTGATATGACATCTTGCCACATGAGCACCTGCAGTCTTGCACTGTACTGCTAGGCATTCCTAAAAACACCTGGGCAAGCTGTTTACTAAAAAAAACACAAAAACAAACAAAAAAAACCCAAAAACTTGATACTGGATAAAATGAGGGGTAATTAGCAAATAAAACTATTCCTGGCACACTCTCGACATTAGAGCAGAACCAAGCTCCAAACCAGCACCTGGTGAAGGGAACTGCTAGATGTGATAATTCCAATTCACACATTCAGCATAACATTCTGTCTGCCTGTCAATTTGAAACAGTTTCCTACTCAGTGATAACAGATAACCCACAAGAATGCAGTGTCGAAACGCTGACATAAATTTTTTATGCACCAACTATTCCCACTCTCCTCTGCACTAGCTGCATATGCTTTCTTCACTCTAGGAGTGGACTGAGAGTTGGATACTTTTTTCAACTACACCAACAAAAACAACAAAAAGAAATTCATAGTGTAAATTTAAAGTATCAGATCTTCATGCGAAATAAATACCAATAAAACTTTCTTAGGCACAATTAAGGAAAAAACATTAATGAAATTATAAAAATGTACTGTGTCAGCTGATCTTAATTTATATAGCACTGTAGTTCTTAGCTGCCAAAACCATGAAACTATATATTTCTATTAAGCACAGAACTTAGTAATTCCATTTTTATAAATTGATAGAGAGCCAGATAAAGCAAGAAAAAGAGGGTTAGACAAAAACCTCATGGTACATTGAATATTCATTTTCAAATACTAAATAAAAAAGAGAAATTTTAACCTAAAGCTATGCAGATTTATTAACTAATAATTTCATATCATATTTTGAAGAACTACAAATGCAATTAAGTCAAATGTAAGACTAGGAAAATTATAAACTTTTATTATATTTTATTTTCTTATTCCTTTCATATTAAAATGACAAATAAACCATGTTTATAAAGTATTAATACTTGCTATTTCTTCCACATATATAGAAGAAAATATTCACAACTATATCTCCCCATTATAAACTATACCCTCTCCTCCTTCCAGATAATCATCTGGATGATTATTCCTTTGTCCTAATAACACAGCCATGGCTCAATTATTTATGGAACTCTCCCTGTTATACTGACCTATGAAATGGCAACACATTCTTTTCCATTACTTTCAGTGATGCCAAACTTTCATTTCAAGAATAACCTGACTGGCTTAAAATAAATATAAATCTTTCAGGAATACAGTGGATAAAATAAAAATGCTTTGATCTGAGGCACCATTATTGTTGCAGAACAAAAGATGCTAACAAACTACTGGATATGGAGTTCAGAAATTGCACTTCTGAAAACTCAAATCACTGCTGAGCATGTCAATGAAAGTTTAAATTTTCTGAGAAACTTTTTAATTACAAAGTATTTAAGGCTAAATATTTAGAAGTACAGAATATGTATTTTTAACTCGTCATTTTAAGTCAAATGCTTTCATCTTCAGAATTAATAAACACACGTTCCCCCACTATTCAAAGTAGAGGGTTCCTATGAAACCTTTCATAAGCCAAAGTAGTAGAAAGAAGCCATTACTATTTAGGTGAAAAATTTCTGAGTATCCTCAGACCCAAAATTTAATGCATGAACAAGGTCTTTATTTCATTCACCACGATCAAAATGTTTAATTACATCCAGTTTTACACTTAGTATAACACCTTGTGAGTTGTCTTAGGTTTTTCTGATACCTTAGGACACATTTTGTCAACAGATACATAAAACAGATTAAGATAAAGCACAAATGCTGTTAGACACAGTTCAAAGCTATGGCAGCTTGACGCTGAGATGCTAAGCATAGTTCCCAGGAAGGAACTTGGCAGGGCCACTCTCTTGCTCTGGGTATGAGCTGCCTCTAAAATGGCTCACTGCAAAACACTGAACACTACTTATGCTTTTCGCCTTTTGTTATGAAAGTGAAAATCCTCTTTCTATTTCTTTTGGTTAGCAAAAACAGGTACTAATGTAGGTCCTTCATAAAAGGACAGTGACAACTGAAACTTTCAAATAGCAGAGATACCTGTATAAAAAATATATTCACTAGTTGCACAGTATGTATGTACCTCAATTTCTACTAAATAGAGAATGTCAATTTTTTTCTAAAAGAGAGAGACAGCATGTTAAATCAGTTATCCATTTGCAAATGATATTTAGAGAATAAATTTTGACTGCCACTATATATATATATATATATATATATATATGCACACACATATATGCATGTATAAACATCTCTATACATACATAAATATATATGTACATATACACATGTATGTATAAATTAAAAGGCATTTTATTAAGCGTTTCCCCAGCAAAGCCCTCAATTGTATAAGCTATAAACATTTTAATATTAATAACAAAGTCATTAAGAACATATCAACCAAAACAGTAATATATTTGCAAGTAACATGTCTATGTAAAATATCATTATAATTAAACATCATTATCTATTATAAGAATGAAGTTTCCTACTTATATCTAAGCTACAATCAGAGAATTTTCTAGTTACTCAAGAAGACACAAGAATTTTCTAAATAATTAGAGACATTTATTACTAATACTTTTAAGCTGACTTCATAAGACTTCATAACACGTTCTCAAAGCATTGAAAGCAAATGGGTTATTTGTTGGAATTCAAGAAAGAATCTCCATTTAGAAAATAAAAGTCAACACTAGCTGACTTAGTTTCTGTAGGTTATCACTATCCAGATAATTTAAAAAAAAACTATCTAAAGACTTAAAGCACACTCTACTGGTAATCCCAAAGATTTTATTTTTACAAGCGACTGTGCAAACAGAGACACATGTTTGGTTCTGATATTCATGAACTCACCAAATTGTTTTAGGTGATCATTAGTGAAACTGCTGCACAATGAATGAAGTATATATTTAAACTATTACTTTGACACTAATGCTCCTTGAATGTGCTTCTCAACTGAAGTATTTTTCTGAGTGCCAAAGACTATGAAAAACACACAAATAAGTAAAAAGTGGTTCTTGACTTCAAGAAATTAACTTAAACATATAAAGGAGGTATAAGATGTAACTACCACCGCCATTCCCCCTCCTCAAAAAATAGTGTTATAAGAACAAAGAAAAGTACCTATATACCATTCTGTCCAATATGGTAGCCAAAAGCCACTTACAGCTACTTAAATTTAAATTAACATTAAATAAATTAATGTACTTTTTCAGTCACATTAGCCATAGTTTGAGTGCTCAATAACCACTTCTGGCTAGTAACTTAGCTTAATGAACTGTGTGTGCTGAGGATTCAGAGGATTCCTATTTACATGAAGAAAAACTCCTAAAAGCTCTAGCTTTTGAAAAAGAACCTAAAGATGAAACAGAAACTGAGTAGGTAGAAAGGTAGGTTTCTTGGCATTGTTTTTAAGGAGTAATTAATTAATAGAAGTTGGCTGGAGTTATGGGAGGAAAATCCTACTTAAGTCAAATTTAAGGTCCTTAAATTCTGCTATGCCTTTTAGATTTTATTCAGTGAACTGGTCATATAGTTGACAAGATTAAAGAAAATAATGCATGTAAAGATAATGACTGACATAACAGGTGTTTAAAAAGTGACAAAACAGGTAAAGAAGGGTGAGAAGGGAAAGGATAAAGAAGGGTGGAGAGATAATGAAGGGATGCTGAGAACAGAGCTGCTGGCTTGAAACTTTGTTCACTAGACTAATGTTAAACAGCTATGAGACTCTTGAAATGTTATGTTTATGGTTAAGCCTCAAAATGGTCTACTGATGTCAGCAAATGCTTTTTTTACACATTGCTCCTGTACATAAATTAGTAAAGATTAGTAAAGTAGCATTTACCACTAAGAGTCACAGTCCATATTTCAGTCTGGTAAAGATGTTCACAATTACTTAATGTGGGGTCATTTAGGGAGAGAAATGGTATTTACGAAGTGCAAGTTAAATACTGCACTGCCAACTGACTGTAGCATAATGTCAACCACATCCTGTATCTTGTACTTCTTGGTATATAGAATTTCATATCTATAAATGGGCCTCTGATTTATGTTCAATTGAAATGTATTCCAAAATACACGAGGTGCTAGTCATTCAAGTTATTTGCATTTCGCCTCTAAACATATGTATCTGAAGTTGTCAAACTGCGTATCAAGAAATATATAAAGCATTTAAACATTATTTAGGAGTGTTTCCATTGTGACAAATATCTTTATTGCTTTACTACTTTATTAAAACATGCAATCTTAAGACACATTTATATATACATGTGTGTGTGTGTAGAAAGATGTATTATCACTATCAAAATAAAGACAATCTTCTCAAAAACCCAAATATTATTTAAAATTAAGCTTAGTTCAATCTTTTTATTTTTTAACAAAATTACTAGAAACATTTGTTTGGACCTCATCAGAAGGGTTTCAATTTTACATCATTACGATTTAACTTACCTAATCAGTTGAACAAAAGTACTTTATGTAAAATGATTCTTTTAGTTGCCTTAGCTACAAATCCCTGAAGGGTACTATAATTGAAATCTACTCACGTAAGTTAGGAATAATTAGGGCCCCAAATTAAGCCAAACACAAAGTTAATTCAAACAGTCAGCTACTGTCATTTAAATGGTTACGGAGTTTTATTGTTGCTTAACATTTCTGAATGCTTTTAAAGGTACTTTGTTCTTCTTGTCTGTATTTAGTATTTTAGTACAAATAGAAATGGGATCAAGAAGCAAAGATTCATCAGCCTTTTGACTACAGTCACACCTATATCCAGTCTTTTGTCACCAAAGGTTTTTCATCAATCTTTGCTATCAGTCAATTAACAACACTGTTAAAAGAATAGAGTGACAGTTCTTAAAGGCAAGCTTTCTGGTAAATAAAGAAAGATCACAGAATCTACAGTGAGTGCCACTAATGCAACAAAAAAAAAAACTTTTGAAAGCTAACTGGGTAGTTTCTGTTTGCTTATACTCTAAAACAAAGCAAATGATTAAAGGAGCTTCCCATCCTAAGCAAACAAAAGGGAAAAGATGATGTCTAAAACCCATATCTAAGGTGGGGATATGAAAGTATTCCTCTATTTTAATAATAAATGCTAATCAGTGTGAACTGAGAAACTAAATACAATGAAAATTAAAACTATTGTAATATTTCAATTTTCAGTGTCCTGACAGTTCATCATTGTCAGCAACTGTTTGTACTTTATCAGAGGAATTTTGATTTAATAAATATATGCCTATGGCTATATAACTTCAGAAGATTTTATTTGAAAGTTGCAGAGTTAGCAAGATTGGTTTTTATGTTTTATGTATTTCAAAATAAACTCAAACCTAATATAGTTTTTAATCTGAAATATAATCATACTAAAATTTTTTAAATAAATCTTTTTCAGTAATCATTAAGTTAAACAATGTTAAGCAATACATTTTAAGATAGATCTTAAATATTCTTGAGTAACAACCTGATGAACTAGGAAAAAACAACAATGATCTGAGATTAAATATTCAGTTCTACAAAAAGAAAAATGGACTGGCAATAAGTAGAGCTGCACAAAGGTGTGATATTTGCAGGCCCTAGTTTCTTCAACTATAAATTAAAAACTTCTAATCTCCAGATTGTGAGTCTCAGTTTAAAATTCTTCAATTCTATCATAAAATAAAAATAAAAAATATTTTGACTTCTAAGGTAACTACACAGAAATCTGTTTAAAACTTGCTATTTTCTTTTTACTTGGCTTTAAAAGCTGAAGAATTTAATGAACTTCATGAAGAAATAAATGGAATTTGTTATCTATATTATCATAAAATTAAAATAAATTATATTAATAACCTTTATCTTTGACAGAAAAAGTAGATTATTTCTACTACTAAAAATAAAGAAATAAAATCTTTGATTTATGTTTAATACTACAAAGCAGATAAATCACTAGATAACCTTAAGCAGACAAAATATCTTCAAGTTGTTTTTCATAACCAGTTTATATTTGAGTACGCCTAGCCAGTACTTTTTTATAATGCTATCATGTCAGAGCATTAATACTGAAGTGAAAATGACAACAATTCTTAGAAAAATAGAAACTTTTTCTAAATGGATATTAAGACAAACATAATGCACACTTAGCATTGCATGATTTCATACTGTTACTTTAAGAATTAAAAACGTTTATAGTAAAATGCTATTAAAAATAATGTTTCCATGTAACAGAATAAAAGTAGGACAGATCAATGGGGAATAGCGGGAATATTAGGGAGAAAGGGTCAGGCTGCATTGTTACTCTGGGATTTTTCAAAACAAGTCATCAGATAAAAGGTCAATAAAAAGCATATAAATTAAGATTAAAAGTGTAATATAACAGTGTTCAGTAAAGTTTCAAGGTAGCTTAGTTTCTTTTTTAAATAATATAAATTATAAAACTGAAGGTGATGTTATCTTTACATTTCAACTGTATTCCTAAGGTTAGAAACAAACCTCAGTTTGCAATGGTAGAAAATACTGTCATGCGAAATCTAATTTTCTAGACTAAACATTTTAATAACCAAACTCCTTGATAGAGATGTCCTCTTACAGACGAACAACCTCAGCATCACCTGGGAGCTTATTAGAATTGGCAGAATCTCAAGGCCCATCCCAGGTCACTAAATCAGAATCTACATTTTAACAAGATTCCCAAGTGCATTATATGTACATTAAATTTGGGGCTCTGTTCTAGATAAATAAGATTAAAAACATCCAACTTGACCTCATTAAATTTCTTCCCCTCACATACACACACCTCTTCTTCCTGAATCTTCCACTCCCTGTATCATAATATACATTCTCCTATCTTACTTATGTGAGATCTCCTCTCCTTGCACTGGATCCTATTTCTTTCTGCTGAAAACAAATTCAGGTCTCTGACATACCTACTACAAAAAACAACAACAACAAAAAAATATTATGAAAAGTACTTTCCTTAAACAATGGAAAACACTTAACCTATACCACCTATCTCTTTCACTTTACTTACCTACACTTTGAATCACCTGCCACCATCACCTCATCACAGCATTCTGCCATATGAAAAGTAGGTCTTAAAATCCAATAGATGGCTCTCTCCACCTCCATTCATCCTTTCTACTGTGTTTGACTAAAGTTTATGAAGTGCCGGACTCTTATTAACATATTATATTGGCTTTGATCAAAACCTGAATTTAGTATTAGGCATAAAAACCTGATGTAAATTTACTAAAAATAGAAAACAATGAAACAGGAAGTAGAAGGAGAGAGAGAACTAATGATTAATACACACACAGAAATACACACCAATTAGATACAAAAAGATAGGTACAAAGCAACAGTAAAAAGCATTCTATCAATAACCAGCAAAATAAACAGGATATTACTCAATCTCTTTTTTAGATTAAGCCTGTATGCAAACCAAACTCCACATTATCTGAATGCATTTTTTTCCAGAAATTTGTTTCTTCACACTCCAGAATTCCTAAAATGCAGAACTTTATATCACTGAGATATTTTGATCATGTTTTTTGCTTCTTTCTCTCTTACAAAAAAAAATTACCCCTTAAAAACACTTTATTAATAGACTAGATACAAAAAGAAATCATTTTAAGTAGAAAAGAGCATTGTTAAAATCAGAAGAACAGTAACATTTTCATTCATAATTCTATCAGTATAGATACAAACTCTGTTCATTTTTTTTTTTAACTAATGTCTATTATCCATTTTTAATTTGGGTATATCCCAACTTCATCTACTTTGCTAGTTGCAATCTGATTCATATCCAATGATTTTATATTTATATTAATTCACTTCATTTTAAATTAACTGAGACCTTAGCTCTCACCTTTAAACAAAGTCAATTACTAATGGATTGAAAACTTAAATATATGTAAGAGCTAAGGAAATACTTAACTAATCTCAAGATATAGATTTTAAACATAAAAATAATAGAAGATCTCACAAAAAAAATAGCTAAACATCAAAAAGTATGTGAGAAAAAAAGAGGGGTAAATAAGATAAAGTAAAATATTGATAACAAATCTATGATTAGTGTTATTTTACAGAATGCTTCTGTTTGAAATTTCCATTAAAAAAGTAAGCAGTCTGATTTAAATTAAAAGGCAAACAAATATGTTTTTCATAATAAAAATGATCTAAGAATATGATCAAAAGAGTTTAAAAATAAGAAAAGCTGTAAAACATTAACAGAAAAACTGGCAAAGGTAGTTAACAAAATAGTCACATCAAAATTACAACTAGCCAATAAATAATTCCATAAAAAAATGTTTTGTCCTCACAAATGGCCCTAAAATTATAAATTTAAGTTACAGGCACCCCTTTTTCACATATCAAAGTGTCAATTCTTTTAAAAATTTAAAATTGATGCTGGTAAATTGTGCAGACTAATACTTTCACACACTGGTAATCAAAATGAACACTGATATAACTCTTTGGAAAAACTAATTTGGAAGATGTTCACAAGACTGATATAATCAGAATTCTAAAATTCTAGTTCAGGAAATAAGCAGTTATAAAGAAAAATATACAGATTTTACTTATACTTGAAAGAAATTAAATTCAATTGGCCAACAATTGAGGTAGAGAGAAGATTAAATCATTTTTGACATATACATGACAAATTACAATGCAGCTGTTAAAATCCATTATCTAAATATATATGTATTGACATAGTAATACAAGTTATGATAATATAAAATAAAAAATCAGAATATACGAGTATATGGAAATGAGGAACCTACTTTTGTTTTACATATCACAATTGTATTTTATCCATCATAGCAAGAATGTACATTGGAAACAAAAAGGAAATGTATCGTGGTTATAGCAAGGTCTTAGAATTATAAATAATTTAAAATTTTTATCTTAATTTTATTATTTTTTATCTTTTCTCATGAAAATGTATTGCATCCAAAATCTTAAGGGGGTTAAAAAGAACTTTTAAGAAAAAAAAAAACCTCAAAGCAAGCATAATGGCAGACATAAAAGTCAAACTCAGCAGACTCCCATGCTGATAAGGAGGGATTATAAATGTTGTTTTTACTTCCTAAAGCTCTGATTTGGAATTCCCTTCTCAGCCTTACATTTTAGCCAAGAGATCCCAGGGCTGGGACTAGGTATTCTCCTGGAATCACTTCTGTCAAGTTGACAAAAGGAGTTCAAGAACAGGGTTGAAAGATGTCATTAGATATTCACTAATCCACACTGATGTCTAATACATGTAGACTGCATGGCTGTCATGTGTCATTCTCTGTCATGAAGGAGGTGAAAAAAAATAAAAAGTACCATAGGGTATGAAGCATATGTTTCAGTAAGATACTCCCTTAGTAATGTGGCAGATAAATTTGTTGTTTAAGCCATACCAGAGTTCTTTCTACATTAATACTCAGATTTGCTCAATTGTTTGTATTTTCTTATTCTCTAATACTGCAACCTAAATATATAATATAAAAAAGTGAACAGTATATTAACCCAAAAAAGAAAGCAAGAGAGTCATCAAAACTAAAATTACTCAGTGACTAACACAATTACTATTTGATGAAATAAGGTGTTTTACATGCTTCCTATACTTTTAATTAAGCTACCCTTAATTACATTATTGACTCTTTCAAAATATAACAATAACTGATAAATGCCTAATGTATATATAAAATCAATATATCAAACATCTACTCTTATAAGACAAGTTTATAATCCCTTTACTTCTAGCAAATTATTTTTTCATAGTAACAGATTTAAATTATTTTTTTATAGTAACAGATTTACTAAATATTTGATGTAGTCTTTTCTGTCAGAAAATAAAGGTTGATAAAGGCCAAGCAATACAATGTTCCTGAGGTCTGTCAGGTGACTAATGTGTATGACACACTGATTTATGACACTTTACTATCCACAACAGACCTATTGGTGAATAAATAGATTGTGGATAAATAAACCTTTTCTAAAACTGGAAAAGTAGCAAGAGAGAATGAAATAGAATAGAAAGTGGGAGGAAAGTATAAAGAAAAAAAATCAGTCATGCACTGGAACTTAATTAATCTTCACATATAAAATATGGCATATTTTGACACTATTCTGAATACTGGTATATAAGATGACCAAAGTATATTTCAAGTTAACTTTTTTTAAAAAATGTCAGTGTATCCTAGTAAGTTTAGTCTTATTTTTTTTCAATCTCGAGTCATATTCAGAACAAATATACCTTCCTTGTGAATCCTGCTGGTAGTACTATAAGGCATTTGGTGTTTACAAGATATGAAGCAATACTGTATAATTTGTAAATGGCATTAATATTTATATTTTTGAAACTGAATTTCATCACGACCTATGCAGAAGAAAGCTGCTGCAATCAAATTATAATACATTCATATATTACAATAAGGAATATTTAAAGTGTCCTAAGAGCAATACAGTTAGGTACTCTCTTAAGGATTAAAAATCACATTGATCTGCACTAAAAATATAAAGAAATTCATTTTTTAAAAACGCACTGTTTTAAACCAGTTTTAATTTACATTAATTTGTGAATTTAAAACATCAGGTTATATTAGCTATGCAGCAAATACAGGTATGCTGTACAATTCTTATTAATTTAATGGGAGTAGTGACTTCCATTAAATTTAATAGGAGTCATACGGCCTAATCCCTATGCACCTTGCTGAAAATTTACCTCCTAGCCTTCGTCTAATCAAATATACTGAAATGAACAAAAATAGTCAATTTTGCTAGACTGGGAAATCTAAAATCCCTACAGTAAGTTAATTCAGCATTATCATAGCAGTAGCCTTGTAGCTATTCCCAACAAAGAAAAGAACAAGGTTATCACAATGAAAAGAGACAAACTGAAGCAAAGGTTTAGGAGCTCTGAAATGTCACAATTATCCTTAACAAAAAAGATGTTGTTCTATCCAATCTGGAGCCAGTTTTTAATTTTGCTTTTTTCTTTCTTAGTACACTGTCAAAAAAGAGTAACAAAATAATCCTTTTTTGGTGTCTGAAATTATATCCAAGTAGCTTAATCAAAGGAAGGAAAAGCTATATGAAAAGGTATAGATAGTAAGCCCCAGCAAACAACTGGTTCCTATTTCTGAGTCAATGAATTAAACCATAATGTTTTTTCAAAATCCTTTTTAAAGTTACTTTATATCCACACCCATGTACCCCAACACCTCACCTCATCTACCCCCCCACACACACACAATACTACAATGCTTGTGTGAAGCTGAGCAACATCTGTGTCATCCCAGAAATTTGTCAGAATGAAAATCACCCCAGGTGATTATGTTGCTCAAGTTGGAGGCCTACTGCAACATTTTATTCCTCATCCATCCTGTTTTCTCTCCAGATTTTTTCTCTCACCACCATGCTCACTCACCACTGTCTTAACCTAGCTTATTCAACTCCTGCTGAGATTCAGCGCAAGCATCATCATTTCTAAGTGGAAGTCTTTCCTGACATACACTCACACCCAACTCAACCACCCTCCACCCCAATACCTCTGAGAATATCAGCATCACGGCACTGGTGGCCCTATTGCTACAACTGTTTATTGACCTTCATCAAGATTTATGTTATTTATGTGATGAATATAAAATGAGTACTTATCATAAGCCAGGCATTGTTCTAGGCACTTGGGTATATCAGTGAATGGGGGGGAAAAATCTTTGCCCTTGTGAAGCTGAAGCTGACATTCTATGCATATTGTGTATGTGTGTGTATGTGTTTGTGTGTGCAAATATAAATTTTATACCCATTTATTGTGTATATAAATAAAAGAGTAAAAGAAAAAAGAATAAATGAATATGTCTGAATTATTTTAATCCTTAAATTTAACTTTGGAGAACAAAGTTACTATTCCTTCCAGTAAATTACAGACCATTCTGAAGGAAATATTTATATGCCAAAAACTTTTTTATAATTCCTATTTAATTCTTAGATCCACTTTTATCTGCCACACAAGTAGCAAAAAGATGCTACAGCCAAATATCCTTTTCAGTAAGATATCATTAACATAGAAGTCATTATAAAATGTGCTTCAAGAATTTAAAAATACATAAAAAACTGTTACATTACAATAGCTTTTCTATAGCTATGTTCTAACATTTTCTTGATGTGTATAAAATAAATATGTAACGCTATATCTAAAATATCTGGCACTTATACCTGGCATAATGTTTTTCTTTAAAATAAGGAAAAGCAACAATGTAATTTGAGATAATTAACTAAAATTTTGACTAATGAAATCTAATTACATACTCACTGCATAAAGAATTCAACCTGAAATCTATTTTACTGACTTTGCTGAAGAACTGCTGTTATTTGTAACTTGTCATCTGAGCAAGCCTTCATATGTCTGACTTATGCTTTCCAGGGCTCCATTATATACCATAATTTAATTCTCTAGGACACAAAAATTCAATTTGCTTTCCTACTTATTGATACATGATTCCACAGTGGGTTACTATGCTTATAAAAATCAGCCAAAAGAATCAAAACACACCAGTTTCTCAACAAAAGTGATTTTTGAAGGGGTTGAGGTCAGTTCTCTAAGAATAAAATCAATTCTAAGAAAAATTTACAAAATATTTTGAAAGTTTGGTCTTTTATAATAATTTTTATTTGCAAATTCAAAACATAATTTTCAAAAATACATAGGGGAGGAGAGACCCTAAGAGTTTAAGGAAAACATTCTTTCTATCTGTCAAAAGCAAGTAAACTTTAACGGTAAAGCTTAATTCTTAAAGAACTGGAAGAGATATGGAGGGAGATGAGCTAATTCTGACAATTAAAGCTTTATATACGTAATTAGCTTTTACCACAGTAAAACATAATAATGGTTAGTGATTTGCTCTTACAGACACACAAAACATGATGTATTTATAATGTTCATCTGTACAGATGTAAAACAAATCCAAAATTATGTTGTCTTTAAAGTCACACATTAAAGTAAAACACTACCGTAAACGGGAGTGAGGGGAGGGTGCTCTAAAAAAGAAAGCATGGTGCATGGATAAATATGATACAAAGGCTTGTTATGTTTTAAAAAAATTAGCTGCTATTACTTAAAAATCTAACGTCTGGTTTGTATTGTAAAGCCAGAAAACTGGCAAAACCAGGCTAAACACTGGAATGGCAATCATGGGTCTTCCAGTAAGCAATCCCCTGTCTGCTGCATCCATGAGCCTGCTACATACACTCAAGTTAATTTGCCTGTTTGGCCTCACGGATTTCAAGCCCTGCACATGACAATGAGTTCAAGAGCAGAAACTATGCCTAGCGCATTTTTGAATCCTAAGCATCTGGCTCAATGTAGTCACTCAGTAAATGAGAAAGGAGGGAGGAAACCACATAGGAGACCTATTCTAAGTTTATCTGTACAATCCAAATACTAATATAAAAAGTGCTCATCTCTATAAGTTTTGAAAAGGTAACAATCATGTGAGGGCCCAGAAGAAACTTAACGGCTAAATGGTTAAATTTATATTTTCCTGCCTGTGTTCTCATACCTAACTTTGATTGCTTTTCTCTATAGGTGTTCACAAAGCATTATGCTTTCTGGCAATGAGGGACTATCATGTCATATAAAACTTTACTAAGACAAAAACATGTGATGCTGGAACAGTGTTCTAACAGTGTGCATTAACTGTGTATACTCCCATAACGAGCAGTTTGGGTTCATCCCAGGCTCTTTTTACCTGTAGGAGGTAACTGCTTCAAAAGCAACACCTCCTGGTCTGATGCGCAAAAAATGAAATTTCTCTTAACAGCAGATATGAATTCTGACCTGATAGGTGACACTAGAAATAAAACTGCAGTAGCTCATGAAAAAGTCTCTGTTTGCTAACCCCCTCTGGCTTAAGCTACTGTGCTAGCAAAATGGTCTCGATCTTGATTGGAAAATTTTTCATTATATGACTTATGAACCATTGGCCCATACATCTTTTTTTAAATATATAAAAACATTCAAACACAACAGCAGGAATTCAGTTAAATTTTCCTTCCAAAAAAAAAAAAAAAAAAAAACAGATGCAAAATTAGAGACTACACACAAGATTTTCATAACAATCCAATAGTATCATTAGGATACTATTCATTCAGACATATTACATTTGAATGTTAGATTTGATGTATCTTTAATGCTGATGCAAAGAGCAACATTTTCTAAAAATTAAACATTAACCTATTTATAACTTTCACGTGTGACTTAAATCCAAGTGAACATTATTTACTTTTCTGAATATATACTTTTTAAAAATATTTTTTAAAATATTGCTAAATTTGTTTTTTTTTTTTTTTTGAATTACATTTTTAAGTTATATCAACATACTGAAAGTAGAGAACTGGGAGAGCAAGGAGAAAATAATGAAACAATTTTGGATCAAGCAATTCAAATAAAATTGGGCAAAATTAAAATTTTAACATTATGAAACTTATCACAAACACATTGGAATAATAAGCTTGCTTCTATTCATTAGTTGACAGCAGACCTCTCTCTACCTATCATTTCATTAATAGGTAGAAACATGATCACTCAAAAATACACATAAAACCAATTTTAAAATTCTAAAATGCTTTCTTTAAAGGATATTTAACTGAGATCAAAAAATCCATTTTGTTTTATACACATTTCTCGGATTTCATATTCTTTATAGATTTTACAAGTTAATATATTTTCATGCCAAATAGAATAGCTACCACTATAAACTATAATATTAAGACATTTTAACTCCATATTAACTTTGACCTCCTCTGTAAAAAGCACCTGGAAGGGCATTATTTTCACATAGAAATAATATGTAAGACTAAAGAAATAATGAATACCAGGAAATCCATATAGTAATTAATAAATGATGGTACAAATTATTGTATTAAGCCTTAATTCTTTAAAAACCAGATCTATCTTCAAAAAGGTAAAGATCAGCACTATAAAAAATAAGATCTTCCAGAATATGCGATAATTTTTTTTGAACTATGACCATCCTTAAGAAGCAGACAAAACTAAAATTGAAGTGAAAGAGTTGCCACAAAATAGTTTCAATTTTACTAGAATAAATTTAGTCAATAAATATAAAACATATATCAAAAGAAAGCTTTCATTTACTTCTCAAGATTATTTACAGCGATTATATTTATAAATATATGTAAAATGTAAATTCAGACTTCTAGCACTTTGTTACAGCTGTGTAATGAAAATAATTCAATTACCAAAAAAAAGAATTCAACATTCTGAAAATCTTTTAACACTTATTTCTAACAGTTGGCATTATTCTAGCTAATTTTAGCCCCTTCTACATAAATGAGATTACATAGTTTAAGTTTTCCTGGATAAAAAAATTAAATTTAAATTGCATCTTACCTTCTGTATTCGGTAAGAAGCTGATTATAATGATAAACCACAGACTTCGCATTCTGCAACCAGAAGACACCATTATTGATCCCGTTAAATATTTTCTTTGTATTCCTTAATGAATCTAGTTATACATGCCCGGCTTCATCGAACCCAGCAATCTGCATCATTGATCCTCATATCTGAAAAACAAACAAATCCATCATTTACTCAGTGGTCATGCTGCATTATAAAATCTGCAAAAATAATAACTCTCTTTCCTTCCCTTCATTCCCTTACTCTTCTAAATTTTTTTTTAAAAAAGGTATATATTTTTTTCATCTGTAACTGGATATGAGCTCCACATCAAAGCTCAAATAACACGTATAGACAACTAGAACGTAAGAATTTATATAATAATTATATAAATTCCTAATGATGAATTTTTCTTTGAAAAGCTTAAAAAGTCATTCTAGAATAATACATCTGTCACTCAATATGCCATGTTAGTTTATCAAAGTATAGCTGACTCTTGAACAACACGGGTCTGAAATGTGAGAGTCTATTTAATATCAATAAATACCTGCACTAATTTTGATCCACAGTTGGGAATCCACGGAAGGGCCAATTGTATGTACTGATCTACTCCATTTTATAGAAGGGACCTGAGCCTTCATGACTTTGGTATCCACGTGGGTGCTGAAACCAATCCCACAGATATCGATGGACAACTTTAAGTTTGGAGGGTAGTCAAAAGTTATTTGCAGATTTTTCAAGTGGGTGGGGGTTGGTGCCCCAACCTCCACATTGTTTAAGGGTCACCTGTATTAGCTGTAATACCTAATACCTCTAACAGAATTTTATAAAAACTTACTTTTTTGGTTTGTTTCTAGTAATAACAGCTGTATTACATACTATTTTATCCTGTTGTCTTGCAAGATACAGTTGAGATATAATGGAATAGTGAATAATAGTCGTCTCTTAATTACTTCATTTTAAAGTTTAAGATTTCCATATACTGTTTTTTCTTATAGCAGGTATAACGTACTAAGATCAAACCTACAACTGTGAGTAGGTTAGACCATCAACTGGACACAAGTAAAAAATCCAGACCATAATGATTTTATCTCCAAGGTTACATCTCTATTTAAAAAAAGAAAAAAAGAAAAAGAAACTGGAGGAGGAATGGCTAAGAATATAAAACCTAGAGCCAAGTCTAATTTTGATGAGCCCTTAAGAATCCAGTTCTACAACTGGAGAGGATACAAAAACTTCAGGAATGTGACTTAGTCAGTACTTCTCATTTCCTACAATCACATGAGACCAGTTCACTTGTTGGGTTCTACAGAACTGTTTTTACTTCTTTCTAGGGTAACATGAGGATCAGAGTAAATAAGAAACTTATAATACACAAAAAATGCAGGCAGTTCCCAAATATATCTCCAGCCTTCTTGTCTAGCTTCTAAGGGTCCAGAAATTACATATCTTTTTTTTTTCTTTTAAGGGACATCTTAACTCTTTATATTAATTTGATATTAATCATCTTACCAAGTTTTCTTAAGCTACCTAATTTGCTACAAATTAAAGTTTTTCAAAGTGGAGCAGTGAGGGAAATAAACTCCATACTGAGGTTGTGTCTGTAATTCAAAAATAAAAGCAAATAAAAAAATAAAAAGTCAAATAATTTAGATGCTGTCACTGAGTTTAGGAAAAAAATTCCTAGATAACAATGAGTTTTCTATTTTACATTGTCTGAGTTACTCTGCATTTGCTACGTGCTTCATGTATCATATGTGAGTCTATAAGAAGTTCACTATATTTTATTACCAGTTCCCAATAACGTCACTTCAATGGATAAGCAGTCAGATTCTAAATGACTTGGAACATCACCACACTATAAAGTCACTATCTTTCTGTACCAACAAACACACCGAAAAGAATGTAAGAAATTAACCTGAAGCTATTAGCTAGTGTTTAAATATAAAGATCATAAAATCACAGATGAAACTAGCAAGATGTTTCTGTAGTAAGGAGTGTGTCTCATTATGCCTATAGTTTCACAGTTAAAAATGCTTCCCCATAACCCAACATCAGCCTGATTTTTTTTTTTTTTTTTTTTTAGGCGAGGCAACCCTTGTTGACCTCACAAACTATAAGGACCTTTTCAGCTCACAATCCTTATTTTTTTATTTTTTACACCTATGGCACCTGTTCTTCCTAGGTGGTCTCCCATCCAAGTTCTAACCAGGCCCAATCCTGCTTAGCTTCTGAGATTGGATGGGATCAGGCTTGTTCAGGTGGCATGGCTATTGACAACATCAGCCCGATTTTTTCAGCTCTCTCTGGAACCTCTGAAGGCAATGAGGTATCATGATTAGGAGAGTCAAATTGATATTACCCAGTTCTGAGAACACTTCAGATGCTTCTCTGTCCAAAGAAATAGGACAAAAACAAAGGGAAGAACAAGCTGCCTCTTCTGATTGCCAAATATATATTTTTTAAAAGAATAATACATCAAGAATTAATGTGACGGAGACACACGGTACACAACCCTGCAGAACTGGCTAGCTGTCTCTATTCATTTTTCACTCGGAGCTTTCCAAAGACTATTCAAAAGACAAAACCAAAAGTAAACATGCAGTTTGCAACTGCTGTGGCAAAGGCCCTGCCTTAAGATCGCAAGCTATTTTATGGAAAGTATAAAGAGAAGTCAGATAATGTCATGGCCTGTCACACTGAAAAGGCTCATCAATGAACAATTTCTTATAACCTATAGACTGTTCAATGATCTGGTGAAGCAATTAGAATAATTTTAATGTGTGAATGAGGTACACTCATTACTACGAATAAAATTAAGTGAACCTTTAGAATGCCTGGGATTCAAGCAAAGAATTCTGACTGTCCACATTTGAGTTGTAATGGGTACTTTCATTTCAATAACTAATGCATACAGGCCACTTGCCCACACGCACAACTCTTGAACACATTTCCACTTTCTTAAAGCAATCCAAGATCAGTCTGTCTTAAGTCATCCACTCTTTGAAAGAGTCCTTGTTTGTGGGAAGAAAGGGAAGGAAGAAATCAGGGACTGATGACTGCCTTGTAGGAAACAGCTGCCAAGATAGGAAAACCTCTGTTACTGAAGGGAAAAGAAGGAGGAAACCGCACAACCAGGATCTCTTTTGTGGTCTCTGGCGAGGCCAGAGAATTTTATGAACAGATTTTGACTACAGTAAAATTTCAGTATATTCTTAAGGTTTGAATGTGAAAAAAATTTTAAAGTATGTTCTAGTCAATTATGAGACAGTATAAAGGATTTCTAACAAACAGCACTGGTTCAGGAATGTAATAAAATCATGGCTTCTTTTATGCAAATAAAGCTGAAGTTTGTCCATCTCCCTCTGCTGTAAGTAAAAAGAATATCAAATTTATTTTTCTCATTCTACAACTGATTATGCAATCATTTTCACATCAAATACAATTATTTTCAAAAGCTCAATCTTTAAATGCAATTTTGAAAACCACGTCAAAAGATTTTACTGTTGTGATCCAAATTAAAAACAATCTTCCATTTAAAAAAAATGTTAATGAAAATTGAAATACTTAGCAAACCACAATCAGCTAAGGGTAGAAAGAATAAATAATCAAACATGGTGAAACTAATCCCAAGAAAACTGCTCCTAAATCAAACTCAAGCCAAAGGATACTCAGACGCATAAACATTTACAGCTAACACTCTTCCTTCGGACTCTATAATGACCTACAAAATGAAGCTCTGGAAAAGCTTTTCACAATGCAAAACAAGAAGAAGAAACAAAATCAGAAAAAGACTATTAAATTTCCTTTCAAGGAGGAACTGGGAGTAAAAAGGCACAGTGCGAAGACGAAACCCCTCCTAATACTAAAGAACAGTTCGTTTCTTAATAAAAACAGAAACAGACATTTCTCCTTAACCTATAAATAACTATGACTTTTTAAAAAAAATCAAAGCCACTTCTAATGCACAGCCTCCTCCTACTTTCTTTCTTATCCCTCAAATAAGATTCAAACAATTTCAACCTAACCTCGTTTCTATAAACCACACATGCCATTTTCTACCAAACCTCTGTCAAGATTTTTTTTTTTTGATCTAAGTATCCTATTACTCTGTTATGTAAAAAGTCAATTAATGCATCGTTACTACTAAACCTTCCAAAGCTGAACAAGGACTTCCAGGAATGTGCCTCAGCACTGTTTATGTCCTAACAGTTCTTGATGTTTTATACACTATTTAAAATATTCAGTTAGCTGTAGTCTTTCAGACAGTAACCTGCATATATTTATGACATACATTAACCATCCCGTGCCTTAAATTGTCAGAAAAATTAAGAAAACATGACTAATCAGTTTTATTATTGTAAATTTATGTAACATTACCAGAAAATCACATTTAACTTTATATTTAGGAAAAACAGAAAAAATAAAAACCATTTGTTAAACATTAATGAAAGAATATAAAAAGGCTTCAAATTAGTGAAAGAAAATTTAAAACTGTCTAAAAGTGGTTAACTAAGGTTGATATTCTACTAAGAGCAAAGTCACCATAAAGATTCATATCTAAAGCTTTATCTTTGATTTCTATTCATGGACACTGAACTGCTGTGAACAATGGATATTAAATACAAAACCATAAGCATGAGAACTGGGTAAGGGAAGAGCCATCCAAGCATTAGATCTACCAAAGTTATTCATTCCTCCTTGTTATTATGCACTGATGCTGTATAAAATGAAACATTAATGCTTTGGGTATGCCTAAAATTCTATGCACTAAATGTATGTCAACTCTGAACGAAAGCTAAAGATAGCTGTGCAGTCAGTCTTTCTGATCTTATTTGTGCTATAAAAATCGTAATCATGATAGGACAGAATTTACTAGCAAAAGAAATATATATTTTCTATATTTTACCAAAACTAAAACAAACATAATATCAATCCCACTCTGTCTCCATGCAAAAGCTTAGAAAATGGAAAACAAATTAGTTGCATTTCGATTTAGCTAAACTTCATCAGGGTGTTAATTTTTCAGAAATATCTTATGTGTGGTCCTAACAGGCCAAAATTTCCCCTCCTTATTAACACAGGAGAAAATATCAACTCCCTTGGGAGTTTTCTTTCAGTAAGTTGTCTAAGCAAAACCTTTGCTATCACTAATTCGAAAGCCTTTTTTAGCTCTAGACATTCAATGTTCTTTGCATTTGCTTATTTTCTTTATCTCAGGAGGATAGGGTTGGGGCTGGGAATGAAGATAGAGATTTTAAAACCACCAGTCACCACTCTCTTTATCTGTTTCATTTCTGTGGAAACTGGTATCAAGTCTAGGGTTGTTTAATCAAACTATTTATGCTAAAGTCTATTCATTATTGATCTTACCCTTTACTGAAACTTCTTTGTTGTGAAGAAATAAATTCTCCTATGAGAGGGCTTAGTAGAGGAGCAGAAAGGAAAAGAGTTCAGGAAATTCAGGAATGCTCCTAGTAAATTACATGTTTCTGCAGTAATATCTAGGAGTCTTGCTGAGCATGCAAAAGAGGCTTATAGCTGTGGACACTAGAGGCACAGTGCAGGACAGTCTGCCATTCTCTTCATTAAAATCCTTCCAGTTGAAATAATAAAAACAAATGGCTGTCATTTCAAACCAATGTAGCGAACATTTTATGACTGAACATAAACTTAAAAAAGCTACATGCCCAGTTCAAAATATTACCTCATATACTATAAAAACTTGATAGCATCCCCCAAAATTTTCTACCAAAAATGACTCAAAAATCCATTTGTTTAAAATATATTATTAAAATTATAACATACCTACAACATAGAAGTTAGTTTTTTCCACACTTGGGAGAAAGGGAGAGCTATTTTTAAATGGCAGTCCTCTATAGCTCTAAGACATTATATTGCCCTTTAACTTTCCTATATTCTGAAATTCTCATGCAGTTTTTTGAGTTGAATGCAAATCATGAGTACTATGGCTAAAAATATTTCCTGAGTGCCTATTATGTGTGAAATACTATATTAGACACATATCACTAATCCTTATGATGTCAATAGTAACAGTCAATAGTATAAAGGTCAGAAATATGAGGTTTAGAAAGAAAAAGTAACTCTACTAGCAGGTGGCAAAGCCTGAATTTCAATCAAAGCTATTTATAGTAGTCCCTTTTATCCACAGAGGAATATGTTCTAAGACTCCCCCCTCAACCCAATGGATGCCTGAAATTTGGAACAGTACTATGTTTTTTCTTACACATACATACCATCTATGATAAAGCTTAGTTTATGGATGATAAAAATTTTTGTGAATGTGATCTCTCGCAAAATATCACATTGTACTGTACTCACCCTTCTTCTTGTGACAATGAGACATAAAGTCGAGAATTTTCACCTAATCATTGACTGCATGTAATGAATGAACTAATAATCACTGTTCAGGCAAATAGAAAAAAAAAAAATCCATTGTTGCTCCAAAGAAGAAATCTTACATTTGGCTCATTACACTGGATCCTTTGTTCATGTATCATTTTTTCTACCCATTCCCTCAATCAATATTCATGTTCCCTCTTGGTCCATATATACAACCACTAAATGAAATAACAATGACCCAGGATCTGTTGTGTATTAAATCATCAATATCATCGCCTAAGATTTCTTAGAAGTAATGAGGTAATCTGAGTAAAATATGTCAAATGATCTTAAAAATAAATTCAAAAAAATTTACTATAAGAAATTTTCAGTAAGTTGAAAAATTTAAGTATATAGCACATTGCCTTTGTAATAAATGATAGAACTCATTTACAAACTATGTCCACATAGTGTAATTTAAACTTGCAATTCTTACTTCTAAAATAGATATTAACACCATAATTGCATGTATGTCAATTTAAATCAATGAATATCTAGTGATTATAATGAGTACTGAAATGAATGTTACATTTTTGCTTATTATTTTTATCTTATATATTAATTGTTCCTATGTTAGGTTCTAAGGATTATAAAACATTAAAATATGCTGACACCTTCAAAAAACTAATAATCTTCTAACAATTAAACACACAAGAAAAGTACAAAGACCCCAAATATGAATAATTGCTAAATTCCCAAAGACTTAATGGTAATAAATGAATTTGTACAAAAATAATGAGAGAAGAGAAATAAAAGCAGTTTCTGGACCTATGTTTCCCTTGGGATGTGTACCTAGATCAGCTAATGCCATCTTGATGAAAAAAGTCCAAGACTGAAATCAGGTGCACTCTCTAGAATATCAGCTTAACCTACCACTGTAAGGTTTTGGACAATTCACAAACATGTATGTTTCAAGTTCAACGATTATATACAAGGGTAGAAATACACAATAAATCTACTAGTCCATTATTTTCCCTATAACTACAAATACAGGTTTAAGGTTCTAAATCCATCTAAAATAACCTTAAGAAAGATTTTTAGGGGCTACTGCAATATGTTTCACTATGGGCTTATCTCTTCTATCAAAATGTCTCAATGATCCTAATAAATTTAATTTTAAAATTACATGTAAAGAGGTTATTATTTCCGAAAATTTTTTTAAACCTTCTTACAGATTACTACATTGTGGCCATAATATAATAATCTGAGGCTTATTCAGCTCACATATTGCACACTCTGCCTCTGTAAGAAAACTACATATAATCCAAAAGTAAGATGACACTGCGGCCTTCTTCCAGGAAGAGGAAATTCCTGCGCCTTAGCCAGGACTAATCTCCATCAATCCTAACATTCCATACCATATATATTTGTATCTACAAGTAACAATCGGTGTAACAGCACTTTATTAAGCTGTAGAGAAGAGGAATATGTCAATTATTTCTGAAAACTAACTTAATTAACATTATTAGAAATAAAATTGTCATCTAAGTGAATGAAAAAAACAGACTCTTCCAGTGGCAGAGTAGGATTCTATGTGGTTGGCATGGCTGATTCCAATAGAGAACATTAAGAGACAAATGGGAAGGCAAGAGAAATATCCATGGACAGAATTATAAGAAATAGTAATGATGAAGTCATTTTTTAATAGTTGTGAAATATTAAAAAATTAAAAACCTTTATTTAGTTCATTAAAAATTAAAATATATCAAGTTTTATATGTTGGTGCTATTTAACTACTAAATAATAGAGTAAAGGAAGTATGTGGTTTTTAGAACAGGGTTTTTCAACTTTAAAATATAATTTATTAATCTCTTAAAATTTCAAACAAATTAAAGTAATGAAATTATAAAACAGTGATGTTTAATAAAAAAGAAACGAAGATTATTAAAAACCTGAGAAACTGAATTATCCAAGTGTTGAATTATTTGCCAAAACTCTCTTATTTGTTAAAAGACTAATATTTTTTTTGCAATGTTTCAACGATTTTAAAAACTTTTCAACTCAGAAAACTGAGGAAAATATATCCCCTGTTGATACTCCGCAAATAAAGAAAAGCTTAAAATTGTGCTTAATAAGAATAATTGCCAACGATAATAACTAGTGATTCTTCAAATCTCTTAAGCTAAAAACTATAAATAGAATTCCATATGTTTGGAAAGATAAGAGGCAAGAAATTATGCGGACTGGTATTAGAGAGCAGGGATCAGTAAACTTCTTCTATAAAGAACTAGACAATAAATATGTTAGGCTTTAAGAACCATACAGCCTAGCACCACTATACAACTCTGTCATTGTAACACAAAACTCACCATAGACAATGTGTAATGAATGAGCATGGCTGTGTTCCAGTAAACTTGACTACAAAAACAGCCCGCCAGGGATAGTTTGCCAACCCCTGCTCTAGAGGAACAGACACAAGATAAAGAAATGAATGCAGTTCAGTCAAGTAATGAACTGACCAATAACCACCAATGTCTGCCAAAATAATCAAATCAACTTTAGTCTGTTATTTTAAGAAATTAATTTAAATGCTAATGTAAAGTTAAATTAACTATGCTAGAATGAGGAAAACAAAATAAAGCAGCATTATCCTGACTAAAACAAGTTAGTGTTTCAGTATATGTGTAACAGACTCATATGTACAGCTTAGAGTGTTTAGGGAGAAACTCCAGAAAAGAAAATAAAGGATATTACCACAATAACCTATCTCACTACTTTGGCAGGAAAGAACGTAAACCAATCTAAACAGTCAGTAACGGAAGACTGAAAAAGTAACGATGTTTGGACAAGACCCCTGAGGTATTCTACCATTAGTATGAGGGCTTCAAAAAACTTGGTAAAAGTGGCTTAAAACTCCTGAAGCTTCTGTCACCATTGCTACTCACCCATATCAAATACTGGATACAGCCCATTTCCACACTGTATTTAACAGAAAACTGCTGAATTCTAATTTGTTGAATGTCTGCTATAAAGCTAAAATTCTACAAGGCCAAATATGAAGTCACAATAAATGCACACATTACTTATAGAGCTTTTTAATTCCCTACATCTTGATTCTCCCCAATCAAAATACTTTATTACTATTACAGTAAATATTTTGATTTTCTGCGATCTAATGTTTCTTAAAATTAAACAGTCATGCTGTAACATACCAGAGAATAACATTTCTAGGCTACGATTAATAGGTATCACATGAAAAAACATGAAGGCTAAACTTTTCTATCAATTTTACATATAAAACAAAAGAGTGGAAAAGGTTACAAATTTTTAATAAGAGCATTGTATTATGGTAGTAATAATCTAGGTGTTTTACTGGAAGTGAAGTGGATTACTGTAAATGAAATTTTAAAATGTCCTTTCCATTTTACAGATAACACAAAATGACTTTTTTTCATGTCTCTAGCGATAAGGATAAATTTGCCACACATATTTAAATAGTGCCTTCACACTTCCCACCCTGGCTCATGAATTAATAATTCAGTGACATTAATACAAGAAGATAAATGATAAAAAGGTTAAAGTACATGGGCCAACCATACACACATACTTCTTTTAGCACAGTTAATACTTCTCTGCCAATTATAGCTAAAACTTTAACAGTTTTCAATAGCGTTTTTACAATCTAAGTAGCAGCTTATGCACACACAATTTCACACAATTCAGGCTTAATAAATCTCCTGCTGGTACCAAACAATCATTCTAGGGGATTAAAGTGCAACATCTGTTAACATTAATAATGTTTTATATAGTCATATGTATTAAAGAAGCCTCTACTCTATTATTAGTCTCCTAGAAAACCTTCTAGACCAATATACTGATTAAGCGTGAATTATACACAAATTCAATTGGTGACTTAAAATAACAAAGAAAAACATTAGTGTGAAATGGTAAAAGAAAAATATCACATCTCCTATAAAGTAACAGATTTTCTTTGAACCAAGCTTGCTGAATGTGCACGAGTGTGCATGTAGATCGAAACACACACACAAATGAAATTAGCTCTGTCTCTAACTGGAGTTTTTATAACCAAGAATCCTCCGGAGCATTATTCATTTTAAGTTTGGGTAAAATGTAGCTCTGCTAATAGACAAGGTATTTCATGTTAAGGTGATATACATTTACTCACTGTTTTATTGATTCTTTCTCTGAAATGTCTTAATCCTCTCTCATTCCTTTCACTCCCTCAACCTCTTTCTAAACTGCAAAACTCTCATGGCTGATTTCTCACCGTCCATCCAGCTTGCCAACCTCCATTAGACTAATCTTCCTAATTTCACTCTAAACCATAAAAATGTGCAAAACTGGAACCAATCCTAGAGATCACTTTATATATAAGGCAAACAAAATACTTGGGGTTGTGACTTCACAAAGATAGATCTCTAAACTGACTGATCTTATATCTTTCCCACAAGTACATATATTATTATCTCATTGTATTTACCACAACAAATGTAGTATCTCTATTTTAACAACAGGGAAATTACAATTGGGGAATGCATGGTAAATAGTGAAAAACGTAAAAAAAAAAAAAAAAAAATTGTAAAAACAAAACTGGAAAAAGAACCGAGATCTAACTTGAAAAATACTTAACCCTTTATTTGTCAAACTTTTTTGCTCAGTAATTCTAAATACGTCTTTCAAATACACTTTTACTCAAGATTTTTTTTTACCCACAATGAAAGCATTTCCCTTCTTTTCAAAAATTCTATAGAGACTTGATAGGTTTAAAAACCACCCATTCCAGAAAGCCAACCTGACCACCTCAAGCTGAAAAAAAAACTTTCCTTACGCAAATTCTTATGGTGATTATCTATGTATCATTTGTATGGTAGTTGTTATTGGGTTACCTTATGATTCCTCTTTAACTAAGCTTTGAACTATTTTTAAAATCTCTTTTGTCAAAATCTTCAATATTTATCTTTCTTCAACATATCTCTCTTTAAAACAAAGCAAAAAAAATTTTCAGGAAACATACTTAGTTCAAGGCACTGAGACTGATAATACAAGCAGTTGAATGATGCAGAAGATAAGGAAGTGGGCCAAGGGCACAAATAACGTTACAAATTACATTAATGTAATTAAGAGAGTAAATGCTCCATATGGACCATGGCTTTTGCTCATGGCTTCAATATTGATTCTGATGAGTAGTGTGTAACATCCTGGTGATTAATACAGTGAATTTATAATAAATTGACTAAATTTCTGGAAAATTATGATAAATTTTAATGTATTTCTTTTTTAGCTAACATCTAAGCTGGAGGTAATTTGAGTTTTGGACCATAAGAGGCTTACCCTCATCTCTGTAACTTTCTTGGCATACTTAGGCTGTTCCTTCTGCCTGGAATCCCTCTGCCACATGTTCCTTGGCCAACTACAATTCCTTTTCAAAGACTCAGTTTAGGCCCACCACCTAACTATCTAGTCCCTCCCCTTCCCTAAATCTCTACCACACATACCGGTGGAAAATTGCCACTGTGTCCAAAGTTCCTAGCACTATCACAAAGTATATGAAGTATGATTTTCAAATTCTTGTGAGCAAACTGAACAGAAACCATGGCTTTCACATCTATACCCTCAGTGCCAGATACTCTTGCATAATGCCTGGCAAAGAGCACATAAATGTTTTTGACAGAAAGGAAGGTAGGTAAATAGGAAGAAGAGAGTGAGAGGAAGGAACTGAATGAATAAACTATAGTAAGTAAAAAACACAAATAACGGAAAGGATAAAGAAAAGTGAATGGAATTCAGACACTGAAGTGTAAAACTGAAAAATATTTTTTTAAGAACTGAAAACAAACAAGAGATTGCCTGGAATAAATTTTCAAGGAATTTTTTTTCATACTTCAGACTACTTTTTTTAATTAAACGTTTAATTAAATATTGAGAAATGACTATTTAAAACACAGAAAATAAAAATGGCTATTCTTCAGGAAATTTAACTTATCACTGTTTAGGATAAAATACATTATCATTTTTACCATTTATAAGAGTCAAATAAACCCATCTCAAGGAAGAGTTTTAAAAACCTCAGTTTTAAAAACTGAGCCTTCCCATTATAAGAGTGAGGAAGCAGACAGGTCCACAATTAGTAGGAAACTAAGCCTGCAACTCAGGTCCAACTAAATTCCAACAGAATAATCTCTTGAAAATACTTGAAAATTTAATAGTGTCTAAAAAAACAACTTATAATTTAAAATAATAAAAATAATTTAAAAATTTAAAAGTATTATAAAACATGAACTTATATAAAACTATATTTTAAAAACCTTATAAATTTGATTTTAAATAAAAACATGTTCGGGGAAATAAACAAATTTGATTATTTGTTTTCAAAGTACACTAAAATTACATGATAATTACTATTGCAAAAATTTTTGTCAAGTAGGCTTCCACGCCTACAGATTGTGCTATCAATATTTTGATTTTGAGAAAACACTATTTCCAAAAGTAAAATCCCTCTACAGAGTGAACATTTTTAAATAGAGGACAACATATGGGTAGAATACTTTTATCACTATTCAAAATAGAGAATGAGTAAGTTAAAATCCACATCTCTCTTCAAAATTATGAGGCTGACATTAGCATTCCAATACCAATCTTGGGCTTATGTCTCACACACTATATGAAAAAACAGCAAATTTCACACTGGGAATTAATCTTCAGCCATCTGATATTGCCTATAATGCATGCAGCACTATAATTTTGTGTTTTAGGTTTGTTTGGTTTCCTTTAGTATTTGTGACTTACTGAGGCTGTTGAAAAACCATGGTGACGTCTAAACCCTTTTTTCAGACCAGAATTTGCAATTTAATCACTTTAATATATGAATCAAACAATACTGACAATAAAACAGCAGCTTGTTTGCAGAATATCTGAATATTAAATATGAAATTTAACAGATTTCAATAATTGGACTGTCAATAATGTAATATATACGTCTGTCCTAATTTAGAAAGACACGTTTCTCACATGACGCTCATCAAACTAAATATAAGAAATTGTTCTGACATTTCATTAAATTAAAATCATGAAACCCTACAGCTACGATATATAGATTTAGATCTTATTAATACTTTAAATCAAACCATAGTTACTATTCAGTTTCATACGATGCAATTTATAGTGGTCTTCTGCTGTGACTGCAAGAACACAATGAGATTTTAATCAGATTTTAATATTAGTCAGTAGAAGACATTTTGGAAGGCAAACCACCACCACCCCCCTCCAAAAAAGCTACCATTTCACAAAGGCAAAGATAATCCACCTGTGATACCTACCCACTGAAGAAAGGAATTACGGAAGAAAGGCTCCTGGAATACTAGAAAATGTCCTTGATGCTAAAATTTGGGACACCTCTGCTAAAAGTTTATATGAGATAGTAAATGCTATTGTTTCCGTTTGCTAAGTGACTAAATGGTTACATCATGTATTAATTAAAATATTTTGCTGAAAGTTCTCTACATATTTTATCTTATCACCATTAAAAATGTCTTTTTAAACAGTTCTATAGTGTTATGGTTTCCTTAATCAACTAAATAAAATTCACACTACATTATCGACAACCATATTTGGTTAATCTCCCTTTAATTCATGTTGATTACCTTATACAAATCTACATCTTCAACATGACTGATCCATCACTAGTCAAAAAAAAAAGTTAGCTTTCATATTAGGACATGTGTTGACAAGTATCCTCCTCTGACTTCCTTTTAAAGGTGGTAATACATGGAAGAATCCAAATTTTTGAGATGATCTGGGGGAACAGATATGGAGCTATGACGACGAGAGAAGAACTACAAAAAATAATCTCACTTGCATGTTTTCCATATGGTAATTCAATCAGGCATCAATTATAAAAGTAAAATGAAGAAAACTATGTCCTCTTTACTTAATCACATAGTAAAAGTGGAAGCAGAAAATACTGATATTTCCAGGTGGATGGGAAAAGATCAACATTTCCTGTTTTCAATAAAGGAACATCCACTTTGACAAAGATCAATCAGGTCAATCGCTGATTTACATCTAAAGAAAATAGCAACAATAATAGAAATCCTGTAAAAAAAAATACTAGAAAATTCTAAGCATAATTGAAAAAAGGAGAATCTCTCAAACAAAAATTACAGAAAAAAATGAAAAAAAATCTAGATTGAAAATGAATTCTAGAAGACATGAGCCACTTAAATATGTAAACCAATGTGAAACAAATTTAGTCCACATCAATAACAACAACAAGCATTTACCAAGAGCTTTCCATCTATGTAGCTCTGTAAAGCACTACAATGAAAGCATCACGCACGTTATCCTATGGAAGCAAGAAATACTTTGGGATTAGCAAGGAAAAAAAAATCAGTTGTTTCATTATTAGCTTTACCGTTCCTACATCCATGACAGGAATATGAGACTAGTGAAGTTCTAGAGCAAGTTACTGCGATCTTCACTACCATAATAATTGTTTAAAAATATATTGAGTTAATCACTGATGATAGGTGCTGATAGGTACTTTTAGTTGTTGTTCAGCCTTGTTACCCATAATTAGCCAGATACAAAGGATCTGCTATAAAACCTAAAAGTGATTGCAAGTCTAAATAACCAAAAATCTATTGAAGAAATACTTTATTATTCTTATAATGAACAAGACGTAGCTGGAAGTTTCCTGTGTACCAACAGAATCAATGTATAAGTTCATGATGCCAAGAGAGAAAGCCACAGTAAACCACCACAAATTTTTTTTTAAAGCCTCCAACTCTTAAACTTCCAGAAAAGAGGCTGATATCTAAAGAAACCTAAGAATAACAAATTAGTTGGTTAAAGAGCTGTTAAGAATGTCACTAAAATGATCTTGAACAAAAAGAACATCTCAACAGGTCTAATTGTGACAAAAATATTCTTTCACAAATAAAGATTCTCTCTAACCAGATTATAGTAACTGACTTTTATAGTCTTGGTTACTTTATAAAAACTTCAAATAAAATACAAATAAACAAACAAAAACCCTAAATCTTATAGCCTTAAAACCACATAAAATTTTCACTTTAATCAGCACTTTAAAAAACATGAATAATCATTTATAAACATAGGTAGGTATATCCTTTTTTTTTGCAAATATCACATTAAAAATATACCTATTGACCTGAAACAATCTTGGGCGCAGCTAGTTTTCTTTTGGTGTAGTGCATGCACCTCAAAATACTGTCAGAAAAACGGGCTCACTCCCCCTCCCTGGCCCTCAAGCAGGCTAACGGCAAGAATGAACAATTTGTCTAGAATCTAGACTTTGATTCCTAGGTCTTCTTGTATCCCACATTCATTCAGTCACCAAATTTTCTCCTATTCTTACAAAAATCTTTCCATATGTTCACTGCCATCACCTCTCACCTTGACCATTATATACTTTCTGACTAGGTTTCTATTTCCTCCAGTATTTCCCCATTCTAGTGGTTATACCACCTTGAGAGTTAGCAAATTAAGTATATTTGCTTTCTCAGTCAACAAATATTAACAACTTTTATAGTACACACAATAAAATTTAATTTTAGCTGATTAGATTCTTTAATGACATGTTCCTAAACTAGTATCCTAGTTTCATCTCTTTCCACTTCCTATTCTTGTCATACTTTCCATACATACTCTTTTAAGGCATCATTTTCTGCTTCATTTTCAGTGCCTTTATCTCTAACCTGTCCTCCTTAAAAACCCTTCATCTGACAAAATTCCCCTCTGCCTTCAAATCTACAAATATGGGGTCTCTTTTCTCCATACTACTTACTCATTTTGAATTCACTTGAGCTACCCTGTATTTCCACAGCCTTTCCTCTACAGTTCATCTTGGCATGTCACTAAAGTATGCCTTATATTATAATTATTTGTGGAAATGTGTTTTTCTCATGAAATTATAAGCACCTAGAGAACACAGTTCTTCTACAGTACATTTTACCAGGCAGGACCTTAATAAATGGCTGTTCATCTAAAATGACTAGAATTAAAGCCTAGAAGTTAATGGATAACTAGATTAAATGTGCTTATAGATAAAATTGTTCTTGTAAAGGGTAAAATACAATCAATATTTTAAAATACAGATTTTAGGACCAATGCCAGCAAATGCATACTTTTGGTCTGACAATTTTGGCAAACAGTGCTAGAAGTTCTGTCATGTTTTTAAAGCCACATGTGCTCTGTGGCATGGTATGAAACCAAAAATAACATCTTGAAACCAAAATTCAAAGCATTATAAATGCTGTGAATTAGTAAAGTAAATCCGAGTCCTCACCTGTCATTTATACACATGCTACATTGTTTGGAATGCTTGCTCTAAAATACAGAAAAGTATAATGTACTTTTAGAAAATATACCACATACGAAATTACAGATTTTTCAAAAAATAATTTGCATATGATTTTTATTTTATTGGGACTCTCAAAGGAATTATTGTATATAGTAATAATTTTCTAGTACTGTGCATGTATCTTAATACAGTGTATCAAAACTGAGAGAGGTAGGGTAATGGCAAAAACTGAATCACACTGGCTTGGTGGTTATTGTCTGGCCAGGAGAAAACTACAGATTACACAAAATAGAAGCGTGACAAGGCTGCCAAAAATTAAGACTGACTTCATTCAACTATACCTTTATGATCTTAGCTGTACCCTATCAATGTCTCCATAAATGAAAAGTTGGCTTAAGTAGTTTTAGATATATTAATAAATTCTGGAATGTAAATTAATTCCAAAGATGGGAACATCTGCCTTTCAGTTAAACAACCAAAGATAAAGGCAAGATACTGATTGTTACAGTTAGAATTAAGAAGAATTTTCAATTTTATAAAACTTGTAATATTTATATATATTAAACCAAAAACTGTACTGTTCTAGATTGATCAATCTGCTAATGCTTATGCAGAATCAATAAAACTCAAAGTCCATATACAGAAAGCTCACTATTAAAGATGGAAAACTTCTAATTTCCACTGAATTGTTAAAATTTTTTTCAATCTCTCCATAAATCTTGTAACAATAAAAACAGACTGATGTCCTGTTTTATAGCTGTTTCTATATACCACTGTGATGGGTGATTTCAAAAAAATTTAACCTGGATGTTAAGCTCTTAAATTTCATCAATTTTTGATTGTATGTTAAAAATGATGTAAAATACTGAAGTTTTAATAAGAAATTAATATTCAAATACATTAAAAAGAGCTTTAAAACTTCAGAGAGGTATAGTGATACTATTCAAAATTTAACCTTTATAAGCAGTGTTAATGAAAATTTTAACTATTTAGCCAAATATATATATACTATTTCATGGAAATCTTCCTAATATTTTTTAGTTTAACTTTCAACTACTTGAATTGATACATGTTATAGTTCTCTATCTAAAAGTCTATCCTTATACATGGTTGCATACATTTTTTACTTTTTTAAAAATATCTTTTATGCAATAAATTAATGTTGACAAATTAAAACAGTAAAATTACCACAAAAATTTATCTATATCTTAGATTCTAATAGAAAAGGAGATAAGAGAAAAATCAATAGATATGTGTCTTACACATAATGCAATAATTTATATGTTTAGATAAAAAAGCCTGATTTTCATCTAATTTCAGAAAAATGAGATCAAGACAATAATTAATCCAGCCAAGAACGAATACATATATTTGCCTTACCACATTTTGGTTGAAACTAACATAAATAAAGTAAGATGGCAGGCCAATCACAGCCATAATTTGTGCTATGTAGTTGCCTATACAAATCTTTTTACATGCAAACTAACTTTTTCTTTTAAAATCATCTTATTCATAACACAAATTTAATTAAAGGATGGAAGTATATATACATTCTTCAGTTTGTCACCTGACACACTTCAATGAAAAACTTCAATATTTTACTTGAGAAAAAAGTATATGAAATAAATTTTGTATTTTGTAGGTTGAATAAGAGCAGACAAGTATAAAAAAGATTGCTCATGTTATAATGAATAATTGATTATTTGAACAAATATTAAAAACATCTTTTATAGTTGAATAATTCCAAACATGAAGGTATGGCAAATAGCCCATTGAGAACTTAATATGTATTAAGTCATACTGAAATGCTCTGAAGACTACCACCATATCTTTCTACATTAAATAAAAAATGTTTACAATGATGTTAATCCCTAAATTTATATCTTGGCTCTTTTTAGAAAGATAAACAGCAGCTTTCCTTGGGAAGTCAAGTGAGAGATGTGATTTCTTTTTTAAAAGAGAAGGCCCTCAGCCATCGTTTTAGAAATAAGTAACTTCAAATTATTAAAACATCTAAAGAAAACATGCTATTAGTAGGAATAGCAAAAATTATAAAATATACAAAATACTTTGGTGTTCATAAGAACAGTGCAAAAAAATCTGATATCAATTTTATAAATACGAGTTTGTAATGACAAAATCGATTTTTAATAAAGTAAGCTAACAAATTAAAGCTATATTTTAGTTTATTTTCAATTAAAAGTTAACATTGTGATTTAATTGCAACATTGTGGATTTACTCCTCTTGATTTTCACAGAATTAACATGCAATATAGAGAAATGAGGCTATTAGTATATATAATCTATAAGGTTCTCAATATCCTTAAAATACTTAAGTAATGGTTACTTTACAGGCTATTCAATTTAGTATTGTTCTAAAGAGCTCTAATTCTTACTCTCTAATTTTCAAGAAATACACCATTAAGAATCAATTCTAAATGTTATTGAAAAGTACAACTCTAGAAAATGTGAATTCTAAGATACTTAAGGTTAGTCCCTAAATTTTTTTAGCATGTAATATTATTGAGACCAGTAATTGTTTTAAAAGATATCTATTCTTAAAGAAACCAACGACAGTTTTCCAGGCTGAAATGTTGGGAGAATTTATGTATTTCTTCACATTTAGTACTACAGTACAAGGGAATTAGTAAGAAAATAAAAAAGTGACTACATTAAAATAGGCAAAGTATAAAAGTTATATCTGACCACCAAGTTTATTATAATTGTCACTCATTTTATAAAATATTTTGTAAGCATCAATCAACCCCAAACTCAGAGATAGAATACAGAGATAGAAAAGTGCTTTTTAAATGTATTCTTAAATATCTTAATGTGTTGTAGTTGCTATCTGAAGCCCACACTGCAAAGAGGTAAAACATACATTTTCTTAAAATGTAATTCAAATAACTGCAGAGGTCCAGGATCTTATTTTTGCATTAGCCAACAGCTATTGGGGACCAGTTATTGCTACTAAAACATAACAAAGCATTTGTTACGATGCTCTGACAAATGGGCTAAGCCATTTCCTTGTAACCAAACTAACTTTTTATTAGGGTGTCTGATAATAGCAATTGCCTTTCTGTTTTGACTTACAATTGGTTCCGAAAAAACGCCTTTGAACCAATAATCTGATTTAATGAGCATTAACTATAAACTAATTTTTAAAAAACATTCACAAAAATGCAATGATTAAATGGGTTTTTTAAAAAAATAAATCCCAAAAGATGCAGTTTTACTAATCATATTTATATTAAAATATGAAAATTATGCAAATCAGACAAATTATCCAGTAGAAAATATTATTTTTAATTTCGGGTATTTCTTTAGTTGTTGTGTTTACTGCTATGTAAAGATAATACAATTACATTTAAATTATGAAGAAATTCTGTTATACCTTACAATTTATTCTTTTTAACATGAACAGAAATTTGATCTAAGATTTTAAGATTTCACTCCTCAGTACAGCTCTGAATTAGCAACATGTGAATGCCATAAAATCATACTAAAGTGTAAGTAATAAAAAATAGTCTTTTTAAACCTCCATTAGATTTTACTTTGATAAAATCAAAGAGACAAAAAGGAATGCCTTTGAAACACATTTTTAAAAAGCTAATATAACTTTTTATAATTAAAATAAAAACGTTAGTTTGTAAATCCTGGTAATAAGGCAATTTAAAATACATTTTTTTTGCCAACATAGTTATTAAAACATGCAGACTAGATTTTTCATTCCAGACTCTTCAAATAGGTATATACATTTTTGAATATTTTTTAGTTACATATTTTGTTAACTTCCCTTCAAACTGTTAATGTTAGGGTATCTGACACTTGGTTCAAAGAGTATATAAATGTATCAGATTTTTTTAAGTAAAAACTTCCACTTTTATATTTAAAAAGATGATTTCAAATCTACATTCATAACATATTTTACCTTTATCTGTAGAATTACTCTTCATATTATATTCTGCTGATAATATAGCTTTTTTTATCTGCTCAGATGCAAGAACAATTAATGCATACACATTTACTCAACAGATACAAATGAGCAAAGAATGATACACCATAATTCATATTATTTTTATTACTCAAAAATATTTAATAAAAATTTATTTGATTACTTACAAAGAATGTCAGGGTTGTTTTAAAACAAAATGCAGATGAATTAACTTTCTTGATATAAATATCCCCAATATAATAATACTTTTACAATAACTTTTCAATACACATTTTCTTTGCAATGAATTCAAATTTCACTAATTTTAAAAACTACTCAGTAGTCCAGCTTCAAATTTATAACAGAACCAGTAGAACTTACCCTAGCTGTGCTTTTCCAATAACCTCACAGAAGTTATGCACTCCCTGACAGTTACTGTTCCCATTGTAACAATTTTCCCGAAATGAATTCTCTAGTAACCCTTACCTCACTGTGGAGGGAGGTGTGGTATTTGAGAGAAAAGGATAATGAACTGTAATATTAGATTCCACTTTCTGATGCCTTTTATATTTAGACCAACTATGATAAGAAATCTCTTTTTATCATTTTAAGACAATGCAAAGTTGGCAATACAGGATACCTATCAATAATTCTATAGAAAAGGAGTGTTTGTACACTTTTGTGAAACATACCATCATAATCCTATTGAAGTGTAATTGCTGTTGCAAGCAGTCTCACCCTGATATGAAAATGCTCTGCATAAATGTAGCACAGACTTGTTAAGATAATACATGACCATGCTGACAGGGTAATACTTATATAAAAGCCATGCCAATACCACAAATCTCTTTATTAGACAAGCTTCCACACTGTCATACAGAATGACAGAGGGTCATTCTGTGCAACAATAACAATCTGGCTTTTCATATTAGTAAAGATTAGCTAATAAATAATAAAACCACAACAATAGATTTCATTAAGAATCAAAGCCTCTTAAAATACAAAGTAAATATTTCTATTTATCGTATCATTCCTTGGTAGCTAAGGGAAAATTAACCTTTATTTTTCTTTTCACAGATGCCTAAGTAGAAAACCCTTTTTATTCCATAAAGCAAATTCTGAAATAACTTCACTATACCAAAATGTAAAAGATATTTTTAGTAGAATTTAATACAGTATCCTAGCCTTAAGGTTTCTGACCAAGTATAAGCACACAACATGAAAAATTTTGCCAGTATGATCCAAGTGATCCTAAGGGCTTTTTTCCACCCCGATTATCAAAACACCTGACCGCAAAACTCTCAAGTATTTCTGAGAATGCAGCTTTTAATTTCCTAGAAATTAAGTTGAACCAGGGTTCATAAATAGAATTCGGTTTTTAATCAAGTACTATCTATCTTGCCTGCATTCACTTTTTTCCAAGTTAGTCAGCAGTTTTAGGGCATTACTGATAGTTTCTCAGTTTAAATTTCACTGTACTAGACAGTATTGCACAAGTCAGTAATCCAAAGTGATCATTTTTATTTTTAGAAAAAAATATATGAAAGTCATTTAATTTGATGTTAATTAAAGGTAGAGGAATGTAATTTACTACTGCTTAGTGACTGTTTTATAAATTTTACATAATCTAGAACATTATCTTTTAAATTTGAATATTCCTTTTAACAATTATTAGTTAAGACATGATTCTGCATTCATCTTCCCAAGAGCTCTAGTCAACCAAAAAAAAAGTAGAAGCTCAAAATGAATCTGATTATTTATCTTCATAATCTTTCAAGTTATTTTTACTAATTAAGAAAAGGTAAAAAGCATGTTTGTTAATCTATGAATATTGGAAATGATAAATACCTGATGTTTATTATGTTAAATTTCACTATAATTGGGTAATCCCAAATGCTTTTCTTAGAACAATTTTTCTCAAACAAAAATAAAAAATGTTAATACACTATAATTTTCAAATGAGAAATTACCAATTTATACTGCCTTGATTATTTTATCTCATATACAAGCTCCCTCTGCAGGTAGTAACAAGAGTTAGCAAAAATATTCGAAACATGTAGGCAGTTGCAGGTCTTATTGTATAAAAATACTGTTATCTAGCACTGTTCTCTCCTCCTTACCAATTATCTGATTAAAATACTTGCTCTTGGAAATTTGTGGTTCAACATGATTATTTTTGTGCCTCATCTTGGTTAAGAATGCAGCTAGAGGAGGCAAGAAACACTAACTTTTCACGGTTGCCCAAGAGCTAATCTCACAAGGTGTATTTCAAGGAAAAGAAAACATTACCTCATTTACACAGCACCAGCCTAAAATGACAGACCACCCAAAACAAAGCTTATCTGTCCAACCCATTTGTCTGATGCATCTTCTGATTGCAAAGTAAACAATCAAAGGCATTTTGGGATCAATTTATAGTAAAAGATGAACGATCAATTTTAAATGAATGCAGTAACAAGTACATTTTCTACTTATTTGGAATAATCTAAAACTTTAAGCTGGAGACTATTTACTTGTGAAAAATAAATCTATTTTCATTAATCCATTACAAAAGGAAACTGATTTGGTTTGCAAAATGTTCTTTACTCCTCCGTAATATTTTTTTCTGAACCTGTTGTAGATTTGTTTACATACTCTCCTCTGCCATATTTCTTTCCCTAGGTGAACAGAGATAAGGTACACCCCTGCCAAGGAAGAAAGAAGGAAAAAAGTTATGAACCATTTTAAGGCCTTGGGGACAATATGTGACCAAAGAAAATTGTTGCAAAACAATGTTTGACACGCCCTCTTTTAAGATGTCCCCATTGCAGAAATTTGAGGCAAATTTGGTTTCAGTTACCTATAAATGAACTAACAAGCTTATAAAAGTGATTTTTTAAAAAATATCCTTATTAAACAACAGAAAATTATAAAAGATGTACTAACTTTCATGCTAAAACATACAGAAATATGCAGAGATATGTCATATTTTTCCATTTAAAGAAAACCGGGTTAAGGGAAAAGGTAACTTATAAAAGCAGTGTTTTTAGTGAGTTTTTACTTAAAAAAATAAAATTTCTTCATCCCTTATATTTTTAAATATTGAGGCTGCAGACCTAGTTTAAAACCAACTATATTAAAAGTGGCTTCCATCAAGGCTCTGGGTATCATACACAGCATTTGTAGAAGGAAAAACAAAGGGGAGAATACCCTTATTATTGTCTATACAGTTCTCAAAAGGAAGCACAAAATATCCAAACAGTATCTTTCTCATGACAAACAGAACTTTGAAAAGGACGAAACAGCTAAATGTCCTTAGTAAAAGTGAAAAAATATCAAGGACCTCATAAGTTTAGTAAATATTTTTTGTTGATGCATATGAAGTATAGTTTTAGAATTACGTCTATCTTTTTTAAAATGAAAAACAAGATATGTAAAATGCATTAATTCTTCATTTAACCCATTAAGCTTTTGTCGAATTCTATGAAAATACATACAATCACTGGGATGCAAATGCATAAGCTTACAACATCACCAAAATTAATGTTTTCCAAACCGTGTTGGACGTTAGCTACAGAACTACAGAAAAGCCAGATTTTAAGAATTAAAACACACCACAAGCACTTTGAGATTAAGAACACAAAGAGGAATGGATAAAATATCATATAAAAATGTGTTCTATAACTTCTAATTAGTAACCACAGTAATAAACAGTAAATAATGGTAGGCTTTTAATGCAGAGGAATAAAATTTCCATATGGAAAGCACCACAGGAATAAAGAACTAATTCCAAATCGAAATACTCTGCTTCAAAGTAAAGACATAAGGAAAATCGTTCCAAAATTATTTTCATGAAAAACTGTAATTGAAAACTGATTAAATCAATATAATCTACATAAAACAGAAATATATCAACTAAAGACATTATCTACAATCTTGTAATGATTCAATGCATGAAGAATCAATATCATAATATTTAATTTTAAGATTCAACAATTAAAATTAGAACTCACGTTATAAGTGAAATAAAATTCTCTTTTGCTTTCTCTATAGTTACACTATTGACTAACTTCTACAAGAAAAACACATCAGTCAAAAGTAAGATTACCACCAGCCTGCCCCCAGCAGCAAAGAACCATTTTTGACTATATTTGGGTTTAGATTATTCTGTCATCTAAATTCAGAGCAACGATCTGTTTGAGGTGTGGACTGATGTAAAATACCTACAAAACGATGCAAAGTGTGGACAGAACAAGCCTAACATGGCCCAAAAGTCAGGAATGATCTTTGAGAACAAAACAGAGATTAAGTTACATATTTTTCAAAATCAGTTTTAAAACAGCTATCTTAATCATACATATTTTGCATTTTAAACTTATATTTGCAGTAACCTTTAGCCAATAACCTGTAAATATTGACATATACAAAGGACATATACAATTTGCACAGTTATTATATACATGTGTATACATGTATATTTTGACCAAGAAAGGAGATCAAGATTATCTAAAACTGAAGGAAAAAAACTAAATTCTTTTTCTTTTATTAAGAGCCTCACGTGCATTCTTCTTCACTACAAATGGCTAACGATTTTTTTTTCTCCAGAAAAAGACACAAGGTTGTATCTGGTCTTGCTCTAACAAAATAATATGTGTTTAAATTGATTTAAGTCTAATGTTAACCATCTTTTCAACTTCTCCCATCTTTCGTGACTGAGAACTAAGTTCATTTTTATTTCTTTTTATATTATCAGATAAAAAGAATTTTTAAGCTACTTAATGCATCTTAAAAACAGAAAATTTGGTCATTATTTCAAGAAGTTAACTTCTACTTAACTTGCCTGCTTTTTAATATTATTTCTATTTTTATTAAAGTATTGAGTCTATCCTCTAAAAAAGTCTCCCAAAGATTATTCAGCTTTTAAGTATGCTTCTTTTAAGGCAACTAATTTCATTACTGAAATTCGGAGATTAAGGTGTAATCCCTGTGTGTGAATTTTAATGTTTTTAGTGTACTTCTTACAGATTGGAAAAATCAATGACAAGACCAACAAGGGCTCATTTTGCTCAGCATACGTCCTGTCAGGTAGTGATTAATGCTGTGCTCTGTAGAGGGAGACATTACATCCGGGCTAAAACAGACCTAAATTTTACCCTCAGGCAGAAATCTGATTTAAACATCTCTATTTAAAGTGACATTTGTCCTCCCTTTTCAACTGGTTTCCCTAGAAATTCCAGGGAGTTGACTTCATGACCTAAAAACAGTCGGGTGGCTGTGAGCAGCAGTTGTGCCTGTTCCTGCACTTTGGAAAATCTGGGTGCCAGAATGAATCAAGGTGGTTGGTAGGTAATAAACAGGTGTCCAGCTCTCTGCTATGATAAATTCCATGTCACTTCACTGCTACAAGTTTTTAAGTTTTAGAGTTCCAATAATTCTAGAGTCAAGAGTAAAAATGTCTAAAATGTGTTTCTGTTGCTGATAATGACCTAGCAGCTATCCCTATTGACTATAGTGATATTTCACTATGCTGATCTGAAATATCAACTGAGTGCAAATTTTAGAAATCCAGAAAATTAACTAAAAAAACAAACCTCTAAAACAAATGAGAATATGCAAGTGGAAACAGTTTCTTATAGGTCAAATAACAGGTTCCATAAAAAGAAAAGGAAAAAGGAAAAAAAGTTCACGTAACAGTATGTATGCATATTAAAATAAGCATCAATATCCTTATACTGTGAAACATGGTAACTTTTGATATTAGTAAGCTATTTAGACACTGCTGGCAAATTCCTACTAACCAAGGTAATCTAATTTCTGTTGCTTTTCGACATAAATTGATTTTTTTTTCTTTTAGCCTGTCTGGTAATTGAACAAATTTATACAACTGTGATGGGATTTTACTTAATACCACACGATGCATAAAATCCTCTACAAAGACAAACTATACTACTTCATAAAACTGCATTTTTGTTGTAATTAAACAAATCATATTTAAACTTGCTCTGTGCTTCCAAAGCAATCAATGGCATTTTTCTGTAAACTGCATTTACTTGCAGGTGTTAAACGCTTGGTTTTGTTCATTCAATTTACCTTTTATTTTTTAGATAATTTTTATTTGCAAAATATAGGAGGTTTTTCCCTAAGAAATCATTTTTTTAAAAATTGTTGGATAAGAATATTGAAAAGTATCTCAAAATACTGCCTACATTTAGTCCATCAGATAATTGACCTACAAAGATTTTTTAACTATTTTTTGGTTGATTGGGAACTTTTCTTATGACACAATGATCCACTTAAAAAAAAATACCTGCGTACATCAAAACACGTTAAGTAAGAGATGTTCACAGTTTATAACATATATTTAACAAGATCTATATAGTAAATTAAAAAATCACACTGAAGTCCTGAATAAAATTTAGGAATTATAGACTCTCATTACAGTTACTGCTTTAAACCTTATCACACCAGGTCAAGAAAAATGTCATTATTCTAGGACTCTAATTCCCTAATACCAATAATTAACTGTCTCTAGATTAAATAAGACATTTCCTTAACCTTTTTCTTAAAGCATTAAAAAATAATAATAATCACTACTTGACCAACGTTGAATGGCAAAAGAATTTCAGAAAAAGTCTAAATTCTTCTGATAACATCAAGTCTAATTACATTAATCTTGGTGATTAAATACTTTTCAACCTTTCAACCTTTAATCAAGAACTATTTGAAGAGATGTATATTTGGGTGGGGCTATGGACTAATTAGAGTTATGTAAGAGAGAATTTAAGCTATGGTTTTAATCTCTCTTTAAAATAGAATATGTTTTAATCTTTCTTGAAAATAGTTGCAATACAGTTATCTATTTAGGTAACTTGAACTAATATTTAAACAAATTACCTTAGGAACTGATATGAACAAAACATAAACAGGATTTTTAAGTCCTTTTCAGGTCTATCAGCTAAAGTCATTATTTTTAATGCTGGATCAAAATAATCAATTTGTGCTCTTTTTAGCCAGGCATTTTTTCAAATAACTTAAATTTTTTTTTATAACTGTGCAATTTAATTCTAAAATTTACTAGCTTAAAATAATCCCACTTTAATTTTATATGAACCCTTTCTACAGAAAAGTAATGTGTACTTCCCCTTCAAGACATAAAATCAGGTACAGTGAACGAACATCAAGAGAAAAGTGATCTTTGAAGAAACTTTTTGTAAAAAGTAATTCATATGACACTAAATTCTTCAAATTTCCAAAACTGTGTTTCATTCCCAATCTAAGTACAATTGATCTGCGCTCTTATATATCAACCAAGCAAATGGTATGGATTCTTATTAAAACAAAAACAGACTTCTCTCAGGTAGGTGCAAGTGTGTTAAGCCCATACCTTAGAATAAATTGTATGCTCGCTTTATCTCATACTAGACCTGTCAATAAACTTATTTGGACATTCATTTACTACAGTCAGGTCAAATAAATATTATGATAGAAAACAAAGCAATAACATTTTATTACTATGATATACAGATTTCTAGTCACCTCCTGACCTTCCCAACATCTCAATCTCAGCTCACGTATTCCGATATTACTTAAGACATTAAAATATTACTTTAAATCTCTTAATGAAACACAGAAAGCGTCAATGATGATCAAACAGATCTAAGTAAACCTTGGTTTTAAAGTTCTCTTCTTGCTAATTTTAAGAAACGAAACACCCAAAAGCTTGGTGTTAACATTTCTGCTGATTGTGAAAATTGCAGCAATAAAAACTCCAATTGCTTGTCTTAAATTAAGACTTCTAGTACTCCATGTGAGATCCCTATGTTTATACTAGTTTTTATAACATTTGAAAGTTTTGTTGTCTGCTTTGAAGTTAGTCCATTAATACAGCAGAGAATCAAAAGGCTGGAAAAAATAAATTTATTGGAAATTCTCAAGTCAAAACCTAAAGTAATTGGTTTGTTCTACCCCACATGATTCAATTTTCTGATTTCCCCAACTACCTGCTCCCAGAGCTATCCGCATTCCTCAATTTGTTTTCTGTTGCCAACATATAGTAACCCACAGTGATTGAAAATGGCAGCTGAACTGCTTCTACAACACATTAATTTTTGTCTAAGTAGTCCAATTTTATCATCTAAATGTTGAAAATCTTCTTTTCACTGCAATTTACACCTTTAGAGATTTGCTGAATTCAGGATCACCACAAGGTAAAATGAAGAGCAGTGTTTTCAAGACAATTTTTAGACTATCACTCATAGCTCTGAAGAATAATGTGTTTTCTTTATAGCACTCTGCATTCAAAGCAAACTAGTTAACAGCAACTTAAGTGCAATAATAGCAATTACATCGATATGGGCTTTTTTTTTTTTACCTTGATAGTACTTTAGACAACTGAAGGGATCAGATAAATAAACTATCATAAAATGCTTTCAGGCTAATGATATACAATTTGAATGCCACTAAAAATATCTCAATCTGAAAAAAATTATCACTCTATTTAAGCTGAAGGCCCAAAATGTTAGGCAATTAATAATTTTTTCCTCCAAAATTGTTTATGAGTTAATATTCACTATTAAAATTAAAAAAGCATTCTGCACATTAGGGTTTTGTTTCTTTTTTTTTTTAACAAATCCCTCCTCAAATGAAGGGATATCATTGATTCACATTCAAAATCAACCATCAAAGATAAACTATAAAAAATATGAACTTACAAATCTCCAAAACCTTCTGAGATTCATTTTCATTTTCAAATGTTTTAGTAAATCTTAAGCTAATAAAAACAATACTTCTCCAAAAGCTGAAGATAGTTCTCCCTTGACCCATCTGCTCCATGAAATAACCCAAATGACCCAAATACTTGTTTCGTCACTCATTATACTCAGTTAAAAGAAATTCAAAGAATGAATCTCTCGCCTATGTAAAAAAGCACTAGCAAATATACTATAAATATTAAGAAAAATAAACCAACTTTAAGCTAAACTCTAGTTTAACTCTTTGATAAAATACAGAACTTCCGAGACACAATATTTGAACAGAATTACTTCTATTTAAATACAATTCACAAAAAAAATTGAGTGTCATTCAGAAACTTTAAACTTACACTGGCAATAGACGCTACGTTAACAAAGTTCATGTTACATTTTAATAATCAAAATCCTTCACTGATTTTTTCCTTACTGATTTAGTAAGCATATTAAAAATAACATTTTCTAGGTAAAAATGAATTTGCCTTTAGCACAAGATTTCTATTATTTGATCCACTCCTGAAAAGCCTTTCTTTCCCATTTTATTAATATAACAAAGTGTAGGCTCTGGAAAAGAACTAAGTTAGTAGGAAAAGCTTTCTCGCTCTCTTCTACTGAAGGAACCCAAAAGACAGGCAACAGTGACTATCATAAAATAAAAGGTCACCTTTTTTCTAGGAACAAACCATTTATCAATAGAAAATAATTGTCTTGCCATTTGCAAGGGCTCCACAGTAACAGACAATGTTTTTTGCTCACATAATTACAAAACAGTAAAAGTTCAGAAACACAGCCTAAATCCACCTCTCTATTTTTACCCTTTACAATTCTCATTGCCCTTTGGGCCTCCGCTTGGAAGCAAATGGAAGACAAGCTGAAGTTTTCTCAATTGAGCTAAAGCTAAGAAACCTTTGATATGCTAATAGTCCCCTTCAAACGGTAAGAATTCACACTTGCATTAATTCAAACAATTTGTGCAGAATGATGTGAAATGGCACCTCTTTTTAGAGGCAAGCAACAAAAGGAGAGAATTGGAATGTCTGAAGAAACTAAACAACAGAACATTTGTTCAGCAGTATTCTCTTCATCACGCATAAATTTATTGGAGGATGGCGGGAGGAAAAACAGAAAGTTCCAAAACACATCTAACAAAAGTAGATTTTCTTTAGAAAGTGTTTCTCAAATATTATAAGATACTAAATTTAAAGGTAAGAGTTACGATTTACCTAGGTCCGAGGAGTCCCATCACAACTTGGAATGTTGCCAAAGACATCACACAAACCAATCTATTTTTCTGCTATGGATGCATATTGCCTCCCTAGTGCCACCTTTTAAGGTTTGCCCGAGATCAAACCTGATTGAGACATCCCAACAGGCAATTATTTACCAAACGGATGTGACTTTTCTTCCTTGTGCAACTCGAGTTGAGCAAAGAACAAACTCGCTGGGGCCGTTCCAGACACAAATACTGACAGGAAAGTCAATGAACCAACCACGTCCGTTAAAGCTATACCTCTGGAAAAAGGAAGAGAGAAGTGCACGGACTGTAAAAACTCCAAAAAAAAAATTACGAAGCGGGGGTGGGGGCGGGGAAGAGTGCCTCAGAACCTGGCCTTTGTAACGGGAACCATATGGTTGGTGGTGGCGGCTCAGACGCTCCCAGTCTGCTTGGAGAAGCTGCTAAGCAGCCTGACACCTTTCAAGAAACAGGAGGAAAATATTTCCTCGGTCTGAATCCGAGACTACACAGTTTGCATCAGGAAGAACGGAATAGGGGGCCGCAGAAGGGGGGAAAGCGTGATAGGGGAGGAGCTCATGGAAGATGGGGAAAGACGGGCACCAGCGGACTTGTCCCTCCAACTACGCTTTTGGAGGGCAGAGCAAACGGAATATAAAAAAATACACTAAAGACATACGTTCCCTAGCCTCCGCTCAGCGACACTTTGGCCCCAAGTAAAGCTTCTAGAGATTTCCCCTACCCCAGGCCCCGTAGTGCGACGAAAGGAACAAACTTCCCAGATTCCGAGCGAAGGAGACTCGCAAGCGGGCTTCCCACCGCTGGGACGCTTCTGTCGCTTCGCTCGCCCTCGCCTCTTCAACAGAGTCCGGTTGCCCCAACCAATCAAGAAGCCCACGCCCGATTAGCCCAGGTCTCCCCTTTCCTGGCGCTCCTTCCACGCCTCTTTCTCCCCGCTGCTCCCCACCCGGCACCCCAAACTACTAACCAGGCTCCCCGCGGCTCCCAGACGCACAGCCACCCCAGGAGCACACACCCTGCGAGTTCTCCCGCGGGCCCAGCGCGGCCCGCTGCTGCCCTCTCACTGCGGGTCGGGGAGGCTCTCTGCCCTCCGCGGGGCGCGCCGGTGCCCGTCCCAGCCACCCTCCCGCCCAGCCGGGGCGCCCCTAATCGTTGCCAGCCTCAGCAACAGCCCGATCACATCTGGCTGCGCTTTGCTGTCATCCTCGCTTCTCTACACCACCTACCCACCGACAAGAAGAAACAACAACCCGCAACAACTCAGCCCGACCCTCCCCCACCGTCCACTTTCCTGAACTCGCTCCCCGCGCTCGGCCTCCCCGCTCCACTTGCAGCCCCGGACGGGTCTGCGGGCCGGCGGGCCGGCGGGGGACAGGGCCCCGCACCCCGAACACAACACAGGGCGAGCCGCGCATATCCGCCCACCCCAGACGCGCCGAGAGGACGAACGGCACCTTCCGACCCAAGCTGTCCTAAAATCAAAACAGGTACAACGCAAGCGTATTCCACTCTCAACCCAGCGCCCCCTGCAACTGAACTGGTGCATCGAGAACGGTACAGCAGCGCCCGGAGAAAGGCAGCAGCAGGCTGGACCGGGCTGGGAGTTCTGCGGATCGATTTCCGAGGAGGAGGAGGGAGGGGCCGAGGGAGGGGGCGAGCAGCGCCAGCGAGCGCGGGTCTTCCCCTCGGCCCAGCCGAACATAAACAAACAGCCGAGCCCCAACTCACCCGCGGCTCCCTCCACCCCCGGGCAGGAGGCGCAAAGCAAACAGGTCTCCGGACCCCGCCACAGAGGCACATTGTTCGCTCCTGCGGCTCTTACCTCGGTCTGCGAGCGCGCCCCGGGGGCGGGCGGTCTGGCGCGGGAGCCGCGCGGGCAGAGGCGCAGAGCGCAGCGGCGACCCCGGCCGGCGAGGGCCGAGGCCGGCCGCCGAGTCCGCGCGGGGGGCAGCGCCGCGGCTCGCCGGCCGGACACGGCGCCGCGGCTCGGCGCGTCCTCCTGCTCCGCGGCCGCCGCCGCCTCCTCCAGCCAAGCAGCCAGCGCCGGGCGGCTCCAGGGGTTAGGTCAACATTTTCCCGCAGTTTCCCACTCGCCGCTCCGCGAGACGAGTCTCGGGCACGCACGCACACCCCGCCCCCCCAGACCGCACGCTCCCTTGGAAAAATGAAAAATTCGGGCAGCAGAGCGAAGGGGGTGGAGCAGGCGACAGCCCCACAGAGGTGCGCAGACTTGGGAGTCCCCTCGGAGCGCCCGGCGGCGCGAGGCCAACTCAGTTTGTCGGGCGAAGCCCCTCAGCCCGCAGTCCGAACCGGCCCGACCGGCATCCCTGGCGCCGACCCTGCGGCCGGGGGCGGGAGAGAGCGCTGCCCCCTCCTCACAGTTCGGGTCTCCGCGCCGAGGCTCAGCGGTGGACGCTGCCCCGGGAAGGGCTGAAGGCGACGGCTCGGGGGAGCAGGGAGGTGCAGGGAAGAGCCACGCCACGCACAGCAACGGAGGGGAGAGGAACCCCCGACGATCCCAAGGAATTCTCCGGTAAGCTCCTCGATTTCGCTCCGGCACCTCTGCGTGTGTGTGTGCGTGTGTGTGTGTGTGTGTGTGTGTGTGTGCGCGCGCGCGCCGAGAGAGTGAGAGAGTGAGAGGGAGAGAGACGGGGGAGTGCGAAGTCCTGACACAGACTCCCGGCGAGGTCTGAACTGGAGTCACCTCCAGCCTCCTCCTCCTCCTCCCCCCCCCAAACCTCCACCTACCCCGTACCCCGCCGAATTTGGCTAATCATATAAATATATTATCGTGTCCAGTGGCAAAGGACACATCTCTCCGTCCTGATTTTTTCAGCCAAGGGGCTCAGGCAAACTCAAAAGAAGATTCCAGGCAGCTAAGTACAAAACGTGGAGCAGATCATCTATCTAACTCATTGCCGCCCAATGGCCGTTTTCCACTCCATTTGAGCAGCTGCGGCGGCTGGGCGCCCGAACAGGGGGAGGGGAGCGAAAGAGGAGACTTACGGGCTGGAGCGGTGCGGGTGGCGGTGGCCGGGCAGCCGCCCGAGGACAGGCCGGCCCCGGCTCCGCCGGCGGGGCAGCCGCAGGGCCGTCTGGGCAGCGGCGGCGAGGGACGCGCGCACACGGCCACAGAACGCGATCCGGAGGCTGCCAGCAGCGGCGGGCGCCCCTCCCCTTTGGCCTTAGCACCCCCCCATCCAGTCCCGGGGTTCCGCATCCAGCCTCCCCCGCTACGATCCCAACACACCCATTCCACCCCTCCCGCCACCCCTCAAACTCCACTCACTGCGCGCTCGGTCCTCCGCGCGCTCCGCTGGCGCGTGCTCTCCATCCTCGGCACGCACACGCACTTTAAAAACATTTATTTTGCTTCTGGAACGGGGTAAAGGGTCTTTAGGAGAGCGCGGCAGAGCCAGGCGCTCCAGCCTAGGAGGCGGGGCGCAGGGGGCCGGCCAGCGGCTCGCCCCCCCCCCCCCCGCCCAGGCCCGAGTGCTTTCTCCTTGCCTGCACTTGAAAGAGGCGCCCAGGATGCGTCTTTTACCCACCCCGTCTCCAGGTTTTCTTTTTTCTCCACGCTGCGAGCCGGAGGCCCCGAAACTTTTCGTTCCCGCAGCCCTCCTTTTGTGTGACTGCGGGGAGGAGAAAGGACGTCTGTTCGCCGCGGCAGCCTCCGTCCGGCTGCCGCGCGCGGGGGACGCTCCAGGGTTAATGTGTCTTTGATACCTGAGATTTCCGGCGCGCTCGTTAATGAAAGTTACATTTTTAAAAATTGCGATGACTTTTTTCTTTGTAGTCACAGAGGGCGAGCCAAACTTTGGCTTTATTGACTGCATTTCACAAGAGCGTTTTGTTTGTTTTTGATTAAACCCACCAGGATAAGCGGAGGAAGGAAAGGAGACTGCAAGGCTCTTTACTCGCAAGTGCGTTCCGTCGTGCTGTTAGGTCTGTTTCTCTCATTTCCTTACATTGAAACCGCTTTTGCTCTTGTCCTCTGATCACACTTCCTCGCACCTCTCCGTTGGTAGTGTCAACTAACAGCCAGGCAGTGCCAACGATGCACCCAACGCGAAGAGAACAGACCACGACGGGGCAAATCACACTTGAAAATGTTTAAAAGCCAGTTAAGTGTCCCCTTCATACTAAGAAAATCAAACCTGGATTTTTTTTTTTAATCATAAAAAATCTGAGCTGAAAGTGACGGAATTTTCAGATGCGGTTCTAAATCACTGATTGTACTAATGAATGCAGACATCAATTAAAGAAGCATTTTGCATTGGTTTTCAAAAAAAAAAAAAACTGATTCTCCAAGATTTAAAACCTCTAGAAAACAGGATGAAACTTGAGCTGCTTTGCTTTCAGAAACAATATGTACTTTTTGTTGCTGCCGGTATGTTGCAGTCATCATACTTCAGAAATCATTTCAAACAACAATGTTATTAAAATGTCAACAGCAGATCGTTCAAAAAACGTGAAGACTCAATACCTATCAGTATTTTGTTACAAAGTCAGATAGTTGCACTACTAAAGTAAGTCCAGCTACTGGCCAAGTTTATTCTTATAAAAAATCATAAAAACACATAAGTGCAAATAAATGAAACATGCTCTTTTGATTGATTTGTTATAATTCCCAAAACAAGAATCCTTGATAATCAAATTTCTTTCTACTTAATGTCTTGATGTTTTAATATTCTCACTATTCCAGAAGATAAGATGAGCCACTTAGAGCTTTTGTGCTATAAACTATATAAACACTTCCATGCGGAATGTCTTAGATAACATAATTGAAATATTATTAATGCAGGATATAAATTAGTCCGGTAGAAAACACACTTATGCAGTGCTGGTGAAACCTTATAATGTACCTGAGTTTTTGTGTCTATCAAAATGTATACATGTGATAGACCTACCTAGGAAAATTAAATCAGGCTACTTTAAAGTAGTTGAAAGAAGGCAGAATTATAGAATTCTCAAACCGCAGAGGTCATTTATATCATGGTCTCCTTTGGAATTTGAAATTATTTTATGCAACATCATAAACTAAAATATGTTAAACTAATAACAATTTGCATTTACTGAAAGATTTTAGCTCTTTCTTTTGTTTGTCTTTGAAGGTTTTTCATTCATCTAGGCATGATTCACAAGAAGCTCCAATGAGTGCATAGATCAGTCTAATCCTATTTTCTTTTGGGAGGCAAAACTTGGTCTGAAGTTTTTATTTAGTGAGCTTAGTAAGTAATCAATAGAAATTTTGCCTGAATTAAGCTAGCCATATGTTGGCTTATTTACTTATTTATTTAACTCAGAAAGAATCTTTGGAAGAACTCACTGCCTACATTTCATAGTTCTGACATTCTTTGATGCTCTGGACATGAGTGAGTCACTCTCCACTATGTTCCTAAAGAGACTAAATCACAAAAATAGGATGTATGGGAGAGGGAAGAAGTTGTCAGAAGTGGGTTAAAATGACAGGGGATGGAAAATACCTCATACAGATTTTTAATTTTAATTCAATAGGATGTCTATTTTACAGAGTTCAGAGGATGGAACACCTTTTTTCTGAGAATATAATAATTTTGCTGTGTTTTAAAACTTACATCTAAAGATATTCCTTCTCTAGAATAATGTTTTAAATATTAAAGAATTTTTTTAATTCTTTCCTTGCAGTTTACACATAATACTTCAACCTTCTTTGTATCCATAAAGAAGAATTGAAAGAGCTTTTAATTGCATTAATATATTCAAGATTAAGCTGTTAGCCACAAACCTGCCATTACAAAGGAATACTTAAATGCACACACATCCAAAAAACATAATTTGCCTGACACTTCATGACAATTCAAAACATAATTTATAACAATACAGGTGTTATAGTAGAAAAAAATGAAATGAGAAGCTTAATAATGTCTGCAGATGTTAGCAAGTTAAGGGGAGCTGGAGTATGGTATGCATTCCCTACAATCCAATCAGTTTAACTACTCAATCTATATTATTATTTAAGTAATGGCAAAATCATTGACTTATTCATAATACTTGCTAATTGTTTTTAAAAATAAATTCTGCAAAGGACAAAGGAAACACCCATTTCCATTTGTTTTATGTTAAATCAACATCTAACCACTCATGGTGATTTCATTCAAAGAAAACAGAAGGAACTCATTAGCTTATGTGGTTAGGGAGATTGATGGGCTTCAAACATTTTAACCATACATGTTTTTTCCAACTGCAGGAACTCATGTTTTTAATTTAAGTAACTTTAAGAAACTAAAGATTATTTTATTCAATGGGTTCACATATTTCTGATACAGAAATTATGCTGATTTTTAAAACTATATACCATCCAATCATCTTTGTTTAGAAGGAAGTAATGAAGTACTTGTCACAGTACATGTTTGAAGAACGATAGTTTCAGTACCAAATAAAAGACTCCGAAGAACTACGAAAATGGCATGGTTGCAAAGCATTGTGATGAGTATAAGTCAATAGAACATAGTAAGTAACTTCTTCACTGCCCCACTCTGGCAAACTTGTGTATAAATAACATTATTCTAAAAGGGGCTAAGGTGGGGTGGGGAGAAAATTGGGGTCTTGATAGTGGGCCAAAATTGTATGAAGTTTGAGCCACACAGCTGTAGAGAACTATTAATGAGGGTAGGTTGTGTTCATTATGGGAAGCATTTTTGCCTGTGATGAGAGCTCTCTGGAAGTTCTAAACTAAAACAAACAAAAAATGTGAAACTGGTCTAGTTTTTAATACAGAAAAAGAAGTAAAATGAGCTAGATTTTGTCCTAAACTGAATTAGTTCTCTATTCCTTGTTACTCTTAAATGATGCTTAGTGCTGAAACTAGTTTTCCCTGTGTTAGAAAATAAATATTGTAAAGCTCTAGAGAAGATCAAAGCAGTATGTGAATACCAAACTTAACTATAACTGGTTGAAAGTTGCTAGCTTTGTTTTTCATTTTAGCTTTGCCATGCATGTAGGCTGAAAAGAAATCAAAACTCATTTTCCATGAGAGCAGAAACATATGAAAGCACTTGGCAAAGCCAATAAGTTTTTAACTATTCTCCCAGCTCTCTCTAGGCTGACTAAATTGTTGTCCAAGAAGGCCAAACTCTATGTCAAGATGCAGTCTTCAAAAATAATACAGTTTTAAACTATAGTATAAAAATGATTATGGTGTCCTAAGTTTAATGATATTACTTAGAAGTATATAATCACGTACACATATTCTTAAGTACCTATCATTTTATAATTAATACTTTTTTAAAATATCCACCAATACAACTGGTAGCATAACTCTATGCACTAAGAATGTTTATATATGTATGTAAAGGATTATAACATTTTATACCATTATCATTATGATACTCTAAGCATATTTTTAAAAACCCCTCATAATCATTGCTCCTCTGAATCTTACAGAACTCAAAGTTCCTCTTTCTTGCCATACATTGTTCCTATAAAGCTTATTAATTTCTCCACCTTGAGAATATTCTATCATTGGGTCTTATAGATCTTCCATCGATGTTTCTTGTCAAGCCATGAAGTATAACTATAAGAGCATTTATATACATGCCATCTATAACTTCTTATAGTAATTATTTTGTTCATCATAAATACTCATAACCCAGTGTTTTTTAATTAAAGCATGTAGTTTAAAAATAGGCCTGCCTATCCCTTTTTAATATATGCAAACTTCTATCAACAGTAAAGGTGAAATTTCCTTAATTTTTTTTTTATTTATTGAAGTTAAACTAAAAGTAACCTAAGATTAAAACTCTGTTTTAAATATAAAACATTTAAATGGGCACTTCCTGGTAAAGCACCATGCATCACTTGGTTGAAAACAGATAACCAAATAGCAATTTCACAAAAGTCCAAATTGAATATTTAGTGCTTCTGAGAATATGACTTTGATTATTTGTGTCACAGTTCATTTTAGTAGAGCAAAACTTGTATAAGGCTTTTAAGAGTCAGGAAACAAACTCACAAATGCCCTCTTTGCATTTCAGAAAGTGAGTCAAAGTGTTACAATTATATAACACTTCTAATATTTTCATAGTACTGTAGTTTTCTTAATTGTATAGCGTGAAATAATAACTGTAATATATGATCTTAATATTTTTTAAACAAAAAACATTGTTTCAGTTTGAAAACATTTTATAGTATAAATTTGTGTAACAAGATTTTTCACCTTGACTTCGGTTCATTCTTCTGAGTGTATGTATTATCCCTTACTAACATTTTTCATTATTTTATTCCTTCATTAAAAAGATAGTTACTTTTTAATTCTACTTACATGCTTTATTTTAAAAAGGCCTTCATTTGTTGTATAAATTTTAGTAAAAATAGATTTGTCTGAGCATGTGGAAAATAGAACAGCAATTTGCAAGGATTTTTCTTCTAAACCTAGCTTTAATCATAGTTTCCTGATAAGATAATAGAATGTTACCATCTCTATTTTAAAAAATAATTTAAATCTTTATAGTTGAGTTTTCAACTTATTATAATTCTTTGCAATGCATTCTTAAGGTCACTATAAAATCAATCACTTAGGTCCTAGACCAAACAATGATGTAATAGTGATATGTTTTGTGATAAGAAAAAGTGCTTTAGAGAAGAATCCATTTTCTTTAAAATTAGCATTCAAATTTAGAGCTATACTAAAATAATAATTTGGTAATGATAAGGTTTTGTTGAGTGATATCTAATGAAAAAATTTTGCTTTAGGTTAAAAAATAAAAACACATAAATAACCTCTCCAACTATTCTACATTAAAAATAAGTTGCCAAACCGTCACCTCGATAATATATTCTTTGGATGATTTTGTTTCAGTGGTGGAAATCTGTTTCACTGAACCATCCACACTTTTACCCAACTGTCCTGGTTACCAAAATCACATATCTACAATATACCTACAGAGGATTATTAGTGTATTCAAAGAGTGCCCCCTTCATTATGGGAATGTAATTTATGACACCAATTTAATTAGTACTATGTCCTTACTACCTGAATTAATGACCCAAATTCAAACCACATATATATCTCATTGTTCAGACAGTGTAGAGTACACTGCAAGAAAAACTAATTTCCTGTTTATTATCTAATGATAATTGAAACACAGTTAGTCATTGTAATGCTAGGTTACTGCTGTATATGAAGTGACATGTCTCAAAGAAACACATCATGGAAATAACATGAAAAATATTTATAGTTTGTTAAAATAAAATTAGAAGAGTTAAGTAAGAACGTTAGCTATAAAATGTACATGTTCAAGAAATCCAAGCATATAAACTATTTTTAAATAATGTGGATCTTCCAGAAGACTATCATTTATCATTTAAAAATAAACTTATGGGTAATCAATTAAGGAATCTGAAAAATGTTTATAAAAATGAATTTTGACATTTTATATAATTATTCAATATTTACTTTCTCTCCAGTGCCCTATTGCAAAATTATTTTAAATATGACATATATAAATCAAAATATTTTATGTAGGTATAAGTTTGAGATGATAATACCAGTCTATTTGTTTATATTGAATATTTCTATCTGGGGAAATAATGGAATGTTAAACTAGATTACTTGGTTGAATATTTAAAAAAATATATCTTTAACTACTTAGGTAAATTTATAGCTTATCAAAAATTGGTTGTAAAATATTACACCTTATAACTGAGGAAAGTCTATCTTTGCCTCAATTTTCCAGTTAATGAAAGAAGTGTTTAAATACTCTGTAGTTAGATTATTAACTTCTACAAAACTGAAACAGATGTGTGTCTTAGTATGCCATTAAATTTATGATTTACATAGAACCCTTACATAGAGCTGAGCAGAGGCCAATGATTCTAATTTGCTCTAGATTTACAATAACCTGATCTGGTTTTTGTAAGTATTGAAACACTTTAAACAAAATTAGAAAGCAGTTGTGCTTTCTGTGATTAAAGATGCAATTCCCTTCGGAGTAATGAGAAAAGTTAGAACATGTTTCTTTCTTTATGGATATTTCTATTATAAACACAAGTGCTATACATTATATATTTTTGTTGCTATGATTTCCTTGTTTTTAATTATAAAATAAACCAATTGAATTTCACTAGAGTCTCAAATTGAAACTATGCCAAAATTTAGCTGAAGAATGTGCACTGAGCTCCATAAAAATCCTTAAATTTTTTCCCAGGGTCCTAAGGTCTTGTTATAAAAATACTAATTCACCATAATTTTCTAGAGCAAAACGTCTTTCTAATTAAGACCTACTCAGCAAAAAGACTTGAGTGCTAAATACATTTTAAACCCTAGAAAACGACATATATAAAATTGTCCAGGAGTAATTATACTGGATTCAAATAAATTACAAATAGAAAAAAGTTTATTTTATCTCATTACACAGATAATGTTTACAGCACTGTTATTTCAACCTCCTTTGCTTGGTGAATTATAACTCATCAACTCCTAAAAATCAAATCTATAAAAATATTCTAAACACTGAATACTGTTTCTTTAAAGGTCAGTCAGAAATGTTTATATAAATATTATTATAAGCATTTGTATGTATATATGTATTCAGAAAATGCATGCAAAAATGTTAATTCATTAAGTTTACCTCTCATAAAACCTTTATTAGCCCTTGAAATCTTTGCCACTTCATATAAAATGATTTATCTTTTGAATAACAAGGTTCCATTAATCTGTTTGACAAAGGACTTTTTAAATCATTTAAATAATTTATTTGAATGAATTATTTAAATTCTGTAAAATCTCTATATATGCACATGTATATGTGTATATCTGTGTCTATATATTTGTGTTCTGGTACAATATCACAGAAGAAATACAAAATAGAATTCAGAATACATTGTCCTTGATACCACCAGTGTAACTTGGTATTGCTGCTGATGTGTTCTTTGATCATCCACTGATTGCACAGGACCCCTGTTAGAGGACCATTTGTGCTACATTTGGCATAACTGATTTAATGTCAAAGGGACATGCACATTACTGTCTAAACTCATTTTTAATTTTGCATTTTTACTGAGATTGTAAGCTGAAATATTTTTTTCAAAATGTAAAGATAATAAAGCAATTATTTAACATTCATAGAAAACCTTTCCTCAATGCAGTGCTCTAAGTGCTACTGGAGAGTGGGAAACATATTCTCTCCCCAGAGAAATAAATCATCTCTGGAAACAAAGGGAAAATACACATGGAATATAAAAAAAAAGTACATGAAACTTTATGAGCAAATACATAAAACTAATTGGGACATAAGGATTTATATAATATGCTTAATATGCATGGCATTCAGGAATTTTGACTATATGTTATTTTTCACATACTATTTCTTCACAAAATTTTCTTGCAAATAGATCTTATTACTCTTTTTTCCCCTGAGGATTCATTTTTATTCTTAAAACAATGAATATGATTGAATAATTCCACAACTTTGTTGAGGTTCTAGAATAAATTATGATTATGGCAGGTTCTCATCAATTTTATGTTTAAACATGGGCTCTTTCTCTGTCTCTGTCTCTGTCTCTGTCAGTCTCTCACTGTCTCTCACTGTCTCTCTCTATCTTCCCCTCCTTATCTCTCCCTTTTTCCCACTCTCCCTCTCTCTACATATAAAGTTTTTATCTTCCAGTTACCTTTCTTATGGAAACTCTATCCAATTTTTCCTTCGGGATACTGTTTCCCTCTTCTTTATATTAGGCTTTAGCGGGTTCATTCAGGTTTTATTTTAGTTTGGCAACCTATCCTTTTAACAAATTCTTTTTAGCTTTAATTTACTAAGAAGGTCCTAATTTTATGCATATTAAAATCACAATCTGTGTTGTCGTATTTAGTGTAATTTGAAGCCTCTGTCTTCTCCAGTCCTACCCCCATTTATCCAACCATCCACAAACGCAACTGTAAGATTATACCATTTATTCCCATTACCCACAATACTCAAACTTTAGTAAGGAGCCATGAGGGGTCCCTAAGTAGTCTAATACAACCTTGAAAGGTCCCTGATATATCAAAGTAGCATCATGAAACCTTGGGAGACAATTGTCTTTAAAAGGTTTAAGATGCTTAAAACTCCTTTCTGGCACTTCTTCTCTAGAAATACCTCCTTCCCTTCCCACATTCTTGTATCTAGAAGTATAAATGGCCCCCAAAATACTTCCAAGTTGTATGATGCATGAGGTGATATTACACTATTCAGAATGGTATGCACCAATCAAAGTAATTTTGAAACACTTCATTTACTCTCAGAGTTGTAAAGAACAGAGACCTCTTTAATGTTTAGTAAAGGGCCTGAGCTATAATTGGTTATTATGAAGTATTTATGAAATAAATGATTTAGAATCTCATAATCATGAATACTATCATATTTAGTTCAATTATAAGACTACTTTTTACCCAAATATTGTAGCACTGCTTTGTTGGATATTACAAATCAAATAATCTAAAAATATACCAATTTACTTATCACAATTATATATATGAACACAAATTTACATTGTTTTCAAAAAACATATTTACGAGATATATTAGTTTAGAACTTTGCTATCTAAGAAAATCATACTAAACATTTTATCTTTCTTTGATGACATGGAATTTTTCAGTATTGAAAGACCATCAAAATCAACATTGATTACCATAATACTTATTACACATCCTTGTAGTTATTGATTTATTCCTCTCCTACTAGACAGTAAGCTTCTTAAAAATCTCCCTAAACTTTCTATACCTAGCTTTTAGCATAGGATACAATAGAGGTCACAAACAGCTGGCCTGTATAAAATGTAGCCAACATTTAATTGACTGGTCCCACAGATGCTGTCACAGTGTGTTGGGTTTATTATTTGTCAACTTTTAAAAATTAGGAGGTGTCAATCAAAATACGGATTTCTGGCTTCTGAAAAAAATGAAAAGACATAAAATAATTTGGCACACACTTTGTAAAAACATTAGCAGAAGAGAGCTTCTCTTTTAAACAAACCATACACTGCAAATCATCCACACTGGCGTTATGCTATAACAGTGGCATTAAAGGAAAGTGAAATGTGTCTACACCTATATCCCTAAAAAGTGGGAAGTAAAAAGAGGACTATGTAATTCACACAACTGCCCTTAGCTCATAAACTTTCTCTTTCTGGCTTCTATAAACATTTAAATTCTTGAGTTCCAGTGGTCAATAATTTATATGTGAATAAATGTGTGACTTATGCTGTCAATATACATTATAAGACATGAATTATAGTAATATTGCTTTGCTATGTTTGAAAGATTTGCATATATACTATCTCATTTGTGCACTTACTATATAGCTCAATGTTGAAGTTATAGTGCCCCCCATTCTTACTCATTGACTTAATTAATCTCTTCATTTATATTCACTTTTACTAGTTTTCTCTTTTCTCCCCACTTGATATTACTTTCCACCATTCTTCCTCTGAGGTTTACTCTTGCACTTTCTTTTCTTTCTATGACCTGTCGGTTTCCCTACATAAAAGATACATTGACACTAACAAATCACGATTTTGATTATTTTTGTATTACTTAATATCCTGTAAGCATAGTTCACCAAGGGAGAACAAATGTCAGGAATCAGTCTTTTCAACCTAATAAGCAAATGTAAACAAATATCCTTCTAAGGAATAATACACATAGTTTAAAAAGTATTAGCTAAACAAATAATTAAGACATGCTTGTATAGCAGAAACAGCTAAACACAGGGTTTTAAAACAAACAGGCTAAGCCTTTGCTAAAAATTACCAGAAGTAACTGATGAGCTCAGATATGTTCAAAAATATTCTTAATATTATAATTTTCAAGGGGAATATTTACATAGAATTGAGATTATCTACTGAACCTGAGTAACAAACTTTTTTTACTATTCCAAATTCTATGATAGGTTTTTTATTAATGAGTATTATTATCATTATTCCTAATTTGATTTTATATTTATATATATTCATATATAAAATTTTAATATGCTTATAGGTTGAAATATTTTGCCTTGAAAGATAATTCTATTTTACATAAGTATGCCAAATGGAAAATATGATTATAATTAATTACTCCACAGAATAACGATCACCTATATTTTAAACATGCTAGTTTTTAAAAATTTTTATAAATTATATTATTTGCATAACATCCTTTATGTCAGTTAAAAATTCTGAGTAGTACATAATTTCTGAAAAGACCCTTTGTGCTCATTGTAATAATCTTATTAAAATACTGTTTTCCTCTATTTACCAGTTTTGTAAAACTTTCAACTGTTCTTTTTTAAATTTTGTTTCAGACTACATAAACACCTGCCTACCATTTTTATTAAAGAATTATCTAAGCAGCTTCACCATTAAAACTTTATTAGAATAATTATATCTGTCAATTGATAGGATAGACTCCGTTAAAAAGAAAATCATCACAAATAATTTCTCACGTAACCTAGAAACAGATATTGACATATATGATTGGATTCCCTTCATATTAGATGTTTTCTTTTCTTTTTTTTTTTTAAGTAGGCAAGGCTCCTCTAAACAACAAAAATAAAATTGAGCTCCTAGTAGTCATATTAATTTTTCAAACACTTATCTTCTTTCCCTTTTCAATTTTCCTGCTAATTGTAAGATAAAAGATAAATTGAATTCATAAAAGTGGATAATTAATTTGGCCAATTAACAGTTTATGTCTAAATAAGAAATATGAAACATTTTTACTATTATTTTTGACTCTTCAAAGAACACATACATACATTGAGAAGTGAAATTTCTTGATGCTTATTCAGTATCCCATGAGGCTATATCTAGCTAAAATCATTTTTATTCACTTTTCACTGAAAATTCTGCAATTTGGTAGTCAAAAATTTGGTAAATACCATTTTAAATCACTTTGCTTTGCAAAAGTTTTTGAAACACCACCATTGAAGTGCTTGACATATTCTTTCAAAAAATCCGCAGATGTTACTTTAAAAATAAAAACTATATTCAAGATTAACCTTTTCTTTTCCCTTGCCTTGAGAAAGATCTGTTGAAAAAAAATCTGAAAAGGCCCTTATAAAATTTAAGTTCACTTAACTTTGGGTAATATTAATTTTAGGATTTTGTTTATTTGTTTGTTTGTTTGTTGTAGAAAAGCAACTTTATTTAGAATTTGGACCAGACCACCTGGGATCAGATCTGAACTCCACCATTTTAAGCTCTGTGTTCTTGAGCAGGTTATGAAAGTTCATCTTTAAATTAACTGCTTCTTTCCTCATTTATAAAGTGTGAATAACAATTACACGTATTTTAGAACGTTGTATAAATTAATACAGGTAGTACCTGGCACATAGTAAGTCCTCAAATGTTTGCTATTATTTTGATACCATTAATAGTATAAAACAGTTGACAACTCTTCAAAATGCTGCTTATATAAATGCCTAAAATTCTATGAAATAATGTGGAACAATTCTGAACATTTTTACATTTGCTAACACACTGGGTTGTATTATAACAAATAATTTTAGAAGTACATTTTGAAATACATAGCTTTATATTAACTACATAAAATTTATTATCATGTGCCATTGCTATTGCTGGTACTTTTGGTTGTTTTATTTTAAGTTAACAATTTGAAAAATCCACTCTTAGTTATATTCGTAGCTTTTGATTTTTATTGTTTTTTTAGTCAAAAGTGCTTAGTTTTTTCTTAAATCGTAACATTAAAGGAATATCTCATTAAATTTACTGGATTCTGAAAGCAGTAAACACAATTAAAGACAGTTACCCATTAGACAACCTAATTTTTATTTATTAATCTATAGGCCTTCATATTCCAAAGAGATTTACAAAGAAATGGAAATAAAAGGAATAAGAGTAATTGAGAATGGTGAAGCAAAGAGAAAATGAAGGTCACAAATTGAAGAGCAGGAAAAACTCTTTAGCCTTTAGTCTGCCTAAGAGGCACACAAAAAGAAGAGCTGTTAACAGGTTCCCATTGCCCTGTAAATGCATGACCTGATAGAACCCTGACTAAATGGTGAAGCTGGCCAATTACTCATCCGCCCAATCCTCTCTACTTGTGATCTGTCCTACCCTGTCTTCTCCTTTCTTCATCAGCATACTGTACTGAATTTGAAACAGTCTATTCTGGGCTCTGCTACAAAGATGTCCATCTTTCTTTTCTCTATTCCAACAACACAATCTCCCCAGAGCTAATTGAATGTTTTCCTAAACTAAGTTACGTAAGGAATGCTATACACATACTTCTAATGGCTCATTCTGGCAGATTCTTAACAGGAAGGAAGGTATCAAAATCCCTGGAAGGACCTGGGGGAGTGGGAAGAAAAACTCAGGTGATTTTGGGTGTTTCCCATTTCCCCTGCCAACCCCTGGGAAACATTGCCTTAAAGCAACAGATACAGTATACACAAATTTAATGAATTAACCTTTCCAATTAACCCGTCCTAGCAGGGAAAATGATAAACTCAAAGGAGAAACAATGGCCCCATTGGGTATAAATAAGATAAACTACTAGTTAGCTAACATCTGGGTTCTAACTCGGGGAATAGTTTACAATTATTATTTTTTTAAGCATATTCATTTTATTGTAGACCACAGAATGAATTTGGGTGTTAGAAATTGTTTCTTCATCAGCCTACTGTACTAGTGAAATAATAAGCTTGACTTCTCTGGCTATTTAATAATATGTCTTCTTGGATTTACCTTTGTTTGTTCTTACTAGATTTTGGTCAAGAGGAAAGGAGGAGCTGGATAGAGGATAAACATGAATGAAGCACCATCCATGTGTTAGATATCATAAGGACATGTTAATGTTACTTTATTTTAGGGTTGATATTCAGCTGACATGCACTGGTAAGGCTTGCAGATAGTTTATGACCAGTATCTGTTCTGATATATCGGTGCCTATAATGTTACTCCCACTATATTTAATCTTCAAAATAAACTTCCAGAAAGGTGAGAATACTGGAAGCTGGAGGCAGAGATACTATTCAGGGATATTGACTATGCCTGCTCCTCCCCATCCTGTTTAGAGGAGGTTTTCTCCCTTGTACTAATTTTGTTCTAGAACAAATGGAGCCCAATGTTTGTAAGCATTTGCTCACATGGAAGTGCCTAGGCCATGAGTATAAATTCTTTTAGAGTAGTGAGTTTGAGTTGTTGTTTCTTTGTTTTGTTTTGTTTTGTTTTTAATGTATTTTTCAACTGTGGCAGTAGTGTCCCTGGCAGCTGAGCTGTGTGGCCCATAGGGAACCAGAGGAAGAGAAAAACCAAGCCAAAGGTATGTTGTGTCTGCATGCACCTGCTAATGACACTAATGACCACCTGAATCCACGTGGAATCCACTTTGTTATTCTTGGCTAAATACATTAGGAAATGTCAGGTGTGCATGTAATATCTTCCTGCCCATCTATAACCAACCTGAAATCTAAAAGTCTTATGATAAATGAGGAAATCGTGACAAAAGTTAACTTGCTTAAGGTGCCTGATGGTAAAAGAACAATTTGAAGATGTGTCGCTGAGGCTCTAAAGCCTATATATCTTGTTTCAACTTTCTTTTAACTGAAAAATCTTTTTTCTCTGGAAACAATCTTATATAGCAACCCAATATATAATAAGAAACAAGTAGATCTGCTCTGATTAAAGCAAAATAAAGGCCACGAGTTCATGCTCAGCCACTGCCTCCTTACTACTTTTATCAGCCCCTAAAGTACCTCCACAAAATTCAGTGTTCTGTTCTTAAGAGTTGGAGAAACATTGACTTACAAAATGCTGCCACCCTCAGACCCATTCCATGTTTTTCACCTTGGTAAATAATTCATTCAACAAACATACTGTGTAGCTATTGAGTGTCAGACTCTAGGAACACAAAGATAAACAAGTAGTCTCTACCAACAAGAAGCTCATAGTCTTTGAGAGGATAAGAAATACAGAAAATAAATAAACAAAACCAAAACAACCACTGTTATTGAGCCATTCTGTATCAACTCGCACAACTGTAAGAGATAGGAATGTTTAGCCTTTTAACAAATAAGAAAACTAACATCCAAGAGGAGGCTATATTGTCATGCATCCCTTAAGTGATAGCATAAGGAAGGATTACCATCCTGGTCCAAGGGATGCCCAAACCCAAGCTTTTTTTTCTGTGGGATGCAGCCTGCAATTTGTTGTAAATCTTTGACAAAGTAAGCACATTTTACCACAGTTTTAAATTTTAAATGCAAATCACTTAAATAAGAAGGAAAAAAAAAAAAAAACAGGGAAACCTACAGATTAAATCGTTAAAATCATTATCATAATAATACCACTTTACGCAACCACTATTATTACATACCTATTATCTCCTTCCCTTCTCACAACAACTATGTGAGGCAGGAGAGGTAGATAATATTATTTGGATTTCACAGAAGGGGAAGTAAGTGTTTGGGCTAATCATGGAAGGGGTGAAATATACTGGCCAATGAAATAAATAAATAAATAAATAAATAAATAAATAAATAGCTAGCAATTTTTTGCTGTAACTATCCCTAACTAGCTATGAGACTGTGGGCTAGTCAATTCACCTTTTTAGGTCACAATTTGCTTGTCGGTGGAAGTTCCAAATCTTTCATCCATAAATTAAGGGCCCTTTGATCTGTGTTGTGATAACTCTGAGCTAGCATATGGTTCGGTCAGGAATAGAATTCACCTTCCATTCCACAGCTTTCTGAGATTTCATGCCACTTCTTAATTTTAAGCTGTAGGGAAACTTTCTGGTTTCCTGACTTAAAGTTTGGTCATATAAACAATTTAATTTTATATCCAATCTATTTAAAATTATAATTAGGCCACACTGATTGAAAGGTGGGTAGTAGTCCTTGCTGATTAGAAGCTATGAACCTACAAGTAAATTTAAGAACTTGTGGGTGAAAGAACACTGGAGAAAAATCTAGTATTCTAGATGTACATATATGGAGAGACACAGAGATGTGATAGTACTACATGACTGCATTAGAAAGTTTCTCACAGAAGGATGCTTTCTAGTGTGGCCTACAAAATTATCATGGCAGCAACATATCTTAGTGTTAGGGACTTTAGTTTTGAAGTATCTGCAGACACATCCATTACTCAAAAGCAAAACACTGACAATTTCTTTACTGGCCTTGCTGATAATTTCATTTCCCAGGAGGCAGAGTTAAGCAGTCAAGAGAACTCCTACCCCATACCCAGTTCTAATGGAAACCAGTAGGTAAAATGGAAATGATTGGAACCTTGGGGAAAAGCAACTACGCACTCTTAGTTTTATTTAAGCTGTGTTATGCCTATGCAAACACAAATGATTCTAATGAGCAAGAAAATGGGGAGGAAACTAAAAAAACCAGTGTGCTGCACAGGGACCTACCAACAGACTCTGAATTTAAAACAGCATGTGCAAAAGATGGTAAAAGGGGACACATAATCAAGCGCAAATATATGAAGGTAGCATGATTCTATAAAAACAAAATCAACAAGACTAAAGCACAAAATGACATTGGGCTTGTGAAAGATGCTGAAAAGAACCAAAAGTGATTTCCTTAGCATGAAATGAGGAAAAAGATCAGTAGAGGAATAGGCCTGTTATTTAAAGTTGACATAAAATTCATTCATGAAAAAGAGAAAGCAAAGCATCATTACTCCTTCATGTTTCTTCTCTGTTGCTTCATTCGAATTTCTGCTCACATGTCACCTCTTCAGAGAGGACCCTAGCCACCTTTTCTAATTCTTTCTGACACTCTCTAACCCTTAAACTTTTCATTTTTCCAATCCCTGCCTGCCATTATTTTACATAGCTAAGTGTTTTTCTGTCATATATTGGGATGTAAGCAATATGACTGTAGGGAATTTGATTTGTTTGGTACAGTATATATCAAGTACTAATCAATAAATATTTGTTGAATGAATAAACACTGACTAAAAATTGAAAGCCACAGTAGGTAAAGGGATTATAATATAGATAACATTTTTTGAGGACCTAGTATGTGCCATGCACTAAATATTTATATATATTCACTCATTTAGTCATTATAGCACCCATATAAAGAATGTACTTTTATCTGGTTGAATCATTTGTCCCTGATTACACAACTAGAGGAGTGTAGAGCTAGGATTGAGCCAACATAGTTAAGTCCAGTCTGAGCTCTTCACCTATATTCTATACTGAAAAAACCTTAGTGGCCTAGCTGCCAATATGTCTCCTGACTTCTGTGAATTAATACCATAGATTTTATCGATGAGATTATGAACGATTTAGCTGATTACTTTTGAGAAATGGAGGAGAGAGAATAGGAGAAGAATACTTTATGTTCAAAAAGTGACAATCTGCAAAATTCAGATTCATGAAACTGATGTTGCTTGGAGGGAAATAGCCTAAATTATATTTATAAAAGACTTTTTGCAAATATTTTTTAAAAGCAGTTATTAGGAAAAAGTATAAAATCAATAAGAATAACTATTCAGCTCAATCTCATAGGTTCTTTTCTATAAAGATTAACTTTACAGTATATCAAGGCAATAGATATGATATCTGGATTCTAGGAAGTCATTTAATAAGGTCTTTCTTTATATCTCTGTGGACCAGATGGAGAAGTTTAGGTTAGGGATAGTACTATTATACATTTTCATAACTGGCTGAATGATTGTACTCAATGACAATTTTAATGATTCTGTGTCAGCCTAGAGGAAGGTTTTTCAGGTGGTACACCACAGGCCTTTGTTCTTGTTCATGTGTGATGTGCACGCACATGTTTATCAATGGGTAAAATAAATATATAAGAATGCATGCCTAGCAAATATCAATGACATGCCCTAATTTAGATGAGTAAATGCATTGTATTGTAAGATCAGGGTTTAAAAGTTCTCAACAACGGAAAATAGATGAAATCTAACAATATATGATTTGGTTGGACTGATTGTGAGGTCTTGCCTTGAGACCAAAATACCAACTGCTTAAATTTGATTTGAGGGATATATGATTTAGCAACAGTACTTATTAGGGGGCAGGGGGAAAGAGAGAGTAGCTTTATTTGGAAGTGAATCAACAGTATAATATGGTTCCAAAAAGGAGAAGGAGGAGCAAGAAAGGAGAGAAAAGTGTGGGGAGGGGAAGAAGATGAGGCAGAGACAGGAGCAAGAGAAAGAGCAGGTGAAGAAAGAAGGAGTGGGAGGGAAAAGGTACAGGAGTGAGAGGTAGAGGGAGCAGAAAAAGGAGGGGGGAGAGAGAGAGAAGAAATAAAAATAATTTAGGCTGTAATAATAAATTTAGGATTGCATATAATAAGAGAGGACATAATATGACTATTTCGAGTTATTTCGATTACTGTGTTCGGTTATGATAGCAGTGATTTTTAAGATAGATATGAATGGAAAGATTATAAAACTTTCAATATTGTGCAGCCTTCATGGGAAAGGAACTTAAACCATCTCATGTGAGAAAAGTCCAAATGAATTGAGGAACTTTTAGCCTGAAACTTGTATTTGATAGCTATATTGGAAAAGTATAAATAATAATAATAATATAAATTATTATTATTATTATTATTCAGCACTTAGTATTTGCTAGCTAGGTGTTAAATATTTTATATTAATTAACGTTCAGCACAACTTCAAGAAGTGGGTTCTAGCTATAGATTATAAATCGAGGCTAAAAGAAAATAAGTAACATGTCCAATGCAGCAAAAGCTAGCAAGTAATAATGCTTGATTTTGAACTCAGATCTGTCTGTCTTCAGTCTGCCCTCAGATCCTCTACAGCAGATTTCCCCCATTAGAAGGAAACAAAATTATGAATGTGTGTATGTTTACATATGTAATGATAAGTTATATAAAATATCAGTGAATCAAAACTATTTACAGTAAAACATCTAGAAATAGATATATCAGAATTTTAAGTGTAATTGTCTTGGGTACTGGCAATATAGCTTTTTTTCTTCTTTTACTTACTTTCTAAAATTTTTCAAATCTCTTTACTAAGCCTATCGTAATTTCATAAAAGTCTCACCTATATGTTTTGAATTTAAAAATATGTGGGGTTCACTTTATTCCAAATGGCCCAAAGAAGCTAAATTAAAATGCAACAATGTATAATGAGGCATTTTTTAGTTTAAAAACAAAACTACTTACAGTCAGAATTTTTCAAAGACAATATCTTGATGGAAGAAATTGCTTCCTGTTCCTAGTGATTCTAACCAAGTTTGAAAAAAACTTTATTGTCCTATGCAATCAAAATTATAATCTGAAGGATCCACAATGTTAGAAATATGAGCCAGGAAGAAATAAGCCAAGGACTGGGTAGTTGGTTTGTATAGCACTTCATACTGAACCTTTTCAGTCCACTTAAGAGACCTTTTTTTTTATAAGTTCTTTTAATAAAATATTTGTGTAATGAATACATAAATGTATACATTTAGGACAGGAAAAGTAGACCAAGGATAATATTTAGTTTTTATAACAGCCTTTTTATAAAGTATTACAGATAGCAACGATTATACTGAAAGAAGTCATGCTCATTTGTTTACTCAAGTTTCAGAGTACTACTAGGTGTTGACATCTGAGCACAGAATAAGTGGTCCCTGCAGGAAGTGTCTTTTGGGCATGACCTCTACTCACACACTCTACCTCTTTACTTTCATTCCTGGCTTTTGTAAGCATCTCTCATTTGTTTTGTTTTGTTTTGTTTTGTTTTTAACTAGGACTTCTGTTAACTAAACTGAAGACTCCACAAAATCAGGAATCATGCCATGTTTTAATCTTCCTATATCCTGTAATGCTTGATATAATAGACATAAGACAAATATTTATTGAATCAATCAGTTTGGCAGATATATTCAGCAAGTTTTACTTTTGTTACCTAAGTATGGTCAGAAAGAGTGCCTTCAATTTCAAGCAGCATTTATTTCTAAGGGTTACCATTATTTGTTACCTTTTGCTAGGGTTATGTTTCCTACCTAGGAGTAGATACAAAGACTCACTGCTTCATCCTTGAAGCTATGTTTTTGATTTAAAGTGAGAAAAGGAGTATGATTTTTCTTTTCAGGGTATAAAGTTGTCCATTTTTGCCAAATGATAAGTGCATAAATTAACTTTATAATATGGTAGATTATAGTAGAATTTGACATGCTACTTCTTCCTTCTCCAAGGTGAATGCTAAACCCACTTTCACACTTGTGGCCCTACTATACAATTTGTGTAAATATGAATGGAGCTCAGACACAAAATAACTACAAGGGAAGTAAATGTTTCTGCCAATTTTTTCACATAGTTAGAGATAGTAGTGAACAAACTGGATAGGTTTCATTTATTTTTACTAATATACATATTAAAGTATCTATTTATGGCATTTTTGTAGCTTCTTAGAAGAAAGACGTATTGTAATTAATAATAGACATAGACCTTTAACAAAAAAATTCTTGAAATACATCGTTAACGTAAAAGAATCACCATTTTATTGCAAAAAAAGTGTAAATAGATTTATTATTTATAAAATACTATGATAATGAAAGACACAGTAAGAAGTAATGGACAAATGGCTGAAGTTAGTAGTTTTGGGTAAGCTGTCACATGACCAATAATAAATGATGGGCAAATGAAGTATTCATAAGATCAATTTAAGAACATGTTAAAAATATCAATTTCTAGGTCACATGCCTATAGATTTTGATTCAATAGATGTAGTCTGAGGCCTGAAACTCTGTAATTGAAAAAAATGCTACCCCAAATTTTGATGCACAGCCAGGTTTAGGAACCATAGACTATACACTTGGGAAAAGAATAGAGTACATGACAGACTGTCCTGAACAAATTCACATTTGTGTGGGTTTCCTAGCATGACTACAAATGCTTGATTTAGAATGATGAGAAGCTGATATTTATTGGAATACTTTAAGAAACACAAAGCCTGAACTAAAGTAGTAATAGTGGGAACAGAGAGAATAGCAGATATTTGAGAGACATTTATGGGTAGGTTTGGCAGACAAGGTGGTTTCCTCTAAGAACTCCCTCCCTGGCTTATAGATGGCCATCTTCTCCCTATGTCTTCAAGTGGTCTTCCTCTGTGTGTGTCTGTCCTAATCTCTTCTCATAAAGACACCAGTCATATTGGATTAGGGCTCATCCACAATGACCTCATTTAATCTTAATAACTTCTTTAAAGACTCTCTGCAATTATAGTCATATGCTGAGGTACTGGGGATTTGGACTTTTCCGCATATGAATTTTGCCCCTAACACTTAACTAGTAAATAAGTTAAAATGGACCAGCCAGGTCTTTAACATAGCATAAAATGCACCATTGTTGTTATGTTCTTTTAAATTTCAGTATCTTTCTCTTCTATTTAGGCTATCCAAATCTCAGGTAGAAAGTAACTGGAAAATAATATTACATCCAGGAAGGGCTTCTTGATAGTATTTCCTCTAAATGCCAGAAGTTTAATTGTCAAAATATTAGTGGTCCTAAACCTTGTCAAAAGGAATAAGCTTAGATAATCCTTCTCACTTTGACCAACCTCAAGAAGAAGTCAGAAGGAAGATCATGATGGGGCTTCATGAGAACCTGCTTAGGAAATCTGCATAAGTCTCTTCCTTTTAGCAGAAAAGATATTAAAGTTATTATTCATCTGTTGCTGTCTATAGCCATTAGCATGCAGGGAAATCATCTCAGAATTTAATTTTCTTTATAAAAATGTAGTTATCAGGACTGTTTGGGTTGCAAGTTACAGAAACAACGCAAATAAGCTTCAGCAAAAGCAGTTAACTGGTTCATGGACCCCTAGAAAATTAATAACTGGAATTAAGGCTCAGAATCAGCCTTCTTTGGGATCCATCAACCAATAAATTTTTACATTGCCTAAAAGTCTGTTCTGTAATTCCAGTTTAAAATTACTAGGACAGACTATGATACAAACTATGAGGAATTTTTATTTCACATTCACAAAATTGATTTAAAATTTTAAAGTATCTGACAATATGAAGTGCTAACAAGAATTCAATATTATTGGAACATTTATCTTTACACTTCTGGTAGGGGTGCAAATATGTTATCTGTTAGTAGCTCCAGCAATTTATTTTCAAGCATATATTCTAGAGCAATTTCTCAACCTTGCACTATTGGCATTTTAGTTCAGGTAATTCTTTGTTGTGGGGGCTATCCTGGGCCTTCTAGAATGTTTAGAGCATTCCTGGCTTCTACCTGCTAGGAGACAGTAGCATCCCCCAAGTTATGACAACTAAAAATATATCCACATATTGCCAAATATTCTCTGGGGGCAAAATCATTCTAGGTTAAGAACCACTTACCCTAGAGAAATTTTTGTGCATATTCACTTATGTGTTCATAAAATTCATAGCACAGTGTGTAACAGTAAAAAACAAAAACAAAATACTGGACGTGACCCAAATATCCATCAATGTTAAAAACAAGTTATGTCATAGAATGGAATACTATACAACATTGTAAGCTAATGAATTATATAGTTATGTTCTCCAAATAGTATTTATGATTTGTTATTTCTTATTATGTTTTCAAAATTTTATTTTTATCTACTAAATATAAAAAAGTAAAGAAAGCAAGTATTTTAACTTCATAAATTTTATAAAACAATTCAATAGCAGAAATATCTTTTTATTTATTTCATCATTTTGATTTGTGTATTTGAACTGATATAAATTGCAATAAATCATTTTAGAAATTAAATTTGGATATTGCTTAGGAAAGTTTGGAGGTTAAAACAAAATGGATTAATCACTCATCAGGAATGACAGCCTGCCTTCAAAGTAATGGCTACTAACAGATAACATATTCAACTAACTGCTTTAAAAGGAGGGCTTTTTTTTTTTTTTAAAGATAATCTAGTGGCAGTAATTCAGTGCACAGAGTGAACTCCCTCTTGTAAAAGCCCATCAATTGTTTTTTTTTGCTAATTAAGAGGAATATTATTCCTGTGAAATGAACCAAAAAGTTTGTTCGAAACCGGAAATCCCAAAAGAGATCTATAATGTACAAGAATAATTGCATGCAATTTTAATTGAAGGAAAGGAGAGGACTGTTTTTATCTTTGCCTTTTTTCAGAATTTTAGAAGTAATCAATCTGTCGACTAATTAATAATGCTTTAATATTACTATCATCTGACCTAAAAATTGTCATTTGATATATTGGAAAATATTGTGGAATTTTAAAAGATAAATGACAAAATTACTATTGGCTATAATTAACTTCTATATGGAATTTTTGTCATTAATGTAATAAGGAAATAATTTTTTATTAATGTTCTCAGAATAAAGTATATTATATTGTTGATTGAAGATTGGAAGACTATTCATAGAAATATGCATTTAATCTTTGTTCATTAAGTACAGTCAGAATTGGGAATGAGAAGGAAGATCTATTTTGATGAAATGCAGGTTAATTACACTGAGAAATTTGCTTTATTTAAATAGTTGGCATTTATCTCTAATCTATTTTAAAATTTTGATAATGCTGAAGGTTTATTCTCTTAAAGTTCAGTTTTAATAGCTACATGTCAACAAAATATATATCTTCATTTTAATTTAGTTCACCTAGTAATTCAGAGCTTTGGCTATTTTCTTAAATTTGCACACTTAAAAATCAGGAAAAAAAATAGTTTGAATGAGCAGATGTTTTATTTATCCAATAATTTTACACTGACCTTGCTCCTGGTTATGGACAGGAGGTTAATTTTGTTTATTTTTTTTCTAAAACATTACTATCTGTTAGTCATACTAAAAATGGTATAGAATGGATGCAAAAATAAAATTATGAATTAAAATTTTTGATTCTCCAATATCTCAGATTAGCATTTTCGCAGCATAAAACTATTAGAATTATACATTTCCATATACAAACAGGTGTGAATTGGTCCCCACTCTTTTGAAAAGGCTAATGCTGAATTTTCTAACACACTATATACATTGTTATTTCATTAAAAGCGAAGTGAGGAAAATTCAAATTAAATGCTTATGTACATTAAAAAATAATATGAAAATAATATTATCAAAATACATAATATATAATCCCTCATTTACACTATATAATTTGGATTAGACTCTCAATATAAGTGAATTTTGCAAATGAATGAAATTTCCTTTTTTGATTATTAAAACCTTTTCCATCCTAATAACTCCAAATCTCACAATAAACTGTGTAATAAGTTTAAGGATATTTAATTTTACTGCAAAATTTTAAAGCCAGAAAAGAATTTAGATTTTATCAAAAATCTTTTAACTCCCTAATTGAACAGATCAGGAATTTTAAACCCAAGTATATGAAATATCTTACTCAAAATCATACAACTAGTATTTGATCCCTCAATTCTTATTTCTGTTGAATAGGTGCAAAAAGCTTCTAACTATTCAGTGCATTCCTCTCTTGTCCCTCTAAGCTTTCATAATATTCTGGAAGGAGGATTTGGAGCACTAATGTGAACAGTATTAGATGATTGCTAGAGCACCTTTTTTTCCCCTACATTTTTTTCTAAAATTATCTGCTTATTTCTGAATAAAATTGCTGGACACATGAGTTATAAATATAACTGATACCTTTATGCTAAGTTTCACCCTATAGTAAATTACTCTTGAGAAGAAATTTTTAATCTCAAAAATATTCTATTAGGTGCACTATTTATATTTACTGTTAACTTTTTGTTTTATTAACATTATTTAATGATTGCAAACATATTTTAGGTTAAAAGCTATTCTTATGCTAACATTTCTTTATACTAGCATAGTTGTCTACTATCTTTTAAATTTTTTAAATCTTGGACCTTAAAATAATTCTGCATATTAAAGTTACAAAGTTGACAATTGGTTGTAGATGGGTAAATTATACAGTAGATTTTAAATCAGAGTTCTTTGTTATTATTGAGTAGTTTGATCATTTTACTAAAGTGAGTTTATTTTTAAAGTTTTGCCTTCATGTTTTAGCCTTTTCTAGCTAGCTCTTTTCTTCTGAAAAAAATGTTCATAAAATATCAAATATAAAAGCAAATGTAAAGTTTCAGATTTTTTCATTTTAGTTTTTAAATGTTTATTTTTTCAAACCTATGCCTGAATTCTAGCAGTACTTATATATTAGAGTAAAATTTATAAAAGTAATAGCTTTACTCTCATTTCAAATATTTTATTTCTTTATTTTTTATTGACCTTCATTTTATATTTTTAATTCCTTCCAGAATTAAGTGGAAGTTTCTCTTTTTATTGCATTAGATTATTTTGATTATGCAGTTGTCTAATGGGGTATTTCCTCTATTTTGTATATGCCCAATTCATAAATAAAAAATATTCTATTTTGTATAGCCTATTCCTCAAAAAATTCTTTTGATTATAAGAATAATCCATATTTATTATAGGAAATTCAGAAAGTGAAGAAGGAATAAAGACTATTAAAGTACTGTTTCGCATGCTTTTTGTAAATCTATTTTCTAAGCCTACAATATGATCCCAATTCTCTCTCCCCTTGATATACAAGCACACATGCTATAACATATAATGTCTGCATTTTGTGCCCTGCTTTTTCATTTAACATAGCACTTTTTGATGATTGGTTTATTTCAAAGTGATTTTTTTTTCCTACAGTGATAAATTCCTTATTTGTATATAGAATATTCAAGAACCACTGGGGGGGGGAGCTTCATAGAAGACAGTAATAATTTGCTGAGAAATATAATTTTATATTGACTTTTTTCATTCAATAAGATAATTTTCATTTGAATTATAAAGAGGTTATAATTAAAAACTAAAACTAAATATTATGCTTTTGTCATAAAAACATAAAGACAACAAAACTATATGTTTAAATAAAATCATGCAATAGCTAGCTAGCCTAGAAGTTATGATAAACGTTCTTAGAAAAACAAATATTTTTAAATTCACAGATGCTGCAAAGAAAGCCCTGGTCAAACATAAATTACAATTAGTTTTTATGTAACAGTAAAAATTCCAAAGAATATGTATCACAGATATGCTTTTTCTTTCTGCTCATAGAATGTAAACCACATTTATTTCTATATCTTTGTATATTTTTAAATAAATTATCCCAGAAAACAAAATGTTGAATACATTGTGTCAGTTGCAATCCACCAGAGAAAGCAAAACCTTATATTCCCTCTGAAAAGCCTCTAGCATCATTGGTGAGAATTTTGAAATACTTATGAATTTTGAATGCAACATCTATTTATTTCAAGAGTATAAGCTACCTTATAAATTATCAGATCATTCAACACATTTAACAAATAATACTCTATTTTTATTATAACTTTTTCTCATTTGTGTTCAGTACTGTCAAATATAGAAAGAGCTCTTTACTTACCATTCTGAGAAAGATGAAATTCATCATTGTGCCATAAATACCCTGGAAAGCAAAAGAAATATTATTAATTATATTTTTATCTACAGGGATCCTAACTGCCAAATGTAATGCATCAGCAGAAAAACAAAAAGTAAAGTAAACCTATTGCAGAAAACACAAATTCATGTTCTAAGAATTCTTGAACGTTTATTACATGCCTTTGGACAGAGCAACTTTAGGATTAAGTGATTGTTGTGATCAGTACTTTCAAAGTCAAGATTAAAACATTTATTGTCAGCAAAACAAATACAGAATTAAAAGGATATTGTCAATAGATTTTTTTCCCCATTCTCCTCTTTAGCTCTGTTGAATTTTACATTGATACAGATGAAACAACTATACAGTACCTAAAATTCTAAGGAAAAATTACAGGGCAGTTTTCTGAAGTAAACATTAATGATTATTATATTCATCTCTATGTAAATAAACTTTCTGTTTAGAATTTTGAACTAAAAATCCAATGTAGAACGTGAGAAACAAATTAGGAGTCCAAGCTTCTACTTTGCTACACTACATAAATGATAATAAAGAATCATCTATTTTCTTATTATTTTCTCTTGATTAAAAAAAAGGTTTTGATTGTATCACATGATAAAAACTATATTTTGAAATGGTATTGTTGACTTTTTAAAGATTAAAAATTATTTTTAATTGACATTTACTTTCACCTTTATAATTAGAATAAAATAAACTCAGTAGTTCAAATAAAGGAAGAAAATATACTTTCCTTATATCTGGATAATTAATGTTATTCAGTATTGGCCATTTTCTTTTTCTTTCTTTTTTTTCAAGAATCATAAACTTTATTTAGCGAAAAACACCCTGAATTCATCTCCCTCTGCCAAAATTAGATAATGGCAAAGGAAATTTTAATAAATAATGGATGATGACATTTTAGACCCTTCAATATTATTTTTAGTGAAATAATTTTGAATAAAAATTATAATGTATTAATATAATTTTAAATCATTATTTCTATAAATGGAAACTAGCTAAAATTTCAATTTACAAAAATTGATATTTACAAACTTACTGACTTTTCACTGCAGAATAAAATTAAGATTTGAAGTATATCCTACTTAGATTTCACACAGAAAATATTTTTTAGATATTTTACTCTTAAAGAAACATTTGAATAGTAAATTTGGAAGTCTGAAGTTCTCTAATGATTCAGGAATTTCCCCCTATATGTGGTTTCCTTTAAGGAAACATTTTTTATATTTAATCATAAATATTAATAATTTCAAAATTTTGTAATTTTTGATTTTTAATGAAAGATTTTGATGGAAAAATTTTTAACTTAGAAATATTGTATGTGGTTTTCATTCCTAAAGTATCATTAATACAAGTTTTGATATTACAACTCATATTTATAATTTTTGAATGGCAAAAAAGATTAAGTATTTTTAAGCACCAGCTCCTGAAGAGGGCAGCACGTTCTAGATATTATTGAATTCTAAGCTCAAATGTGACAGCTTTGGCTTTAGTATACTTTTTAAAAGAACTAGAGGAAAAAAACTGGATATTTTTTATAGATTTCTGCTCCCATGATACAATAAACTAGCAGAAATTACAGGCAGCTGCAGTCCAAGGTCAAAACTGTATTTTATTAAAAGAGAACATTCAAATTAGACACCTAAAGCAATGTAGTTAGAAAAGGTACAACAAAATACTAGTAAGAAGACTTTCCATGAGTAATGTGTTTTATCTTAATACTGTGGATAACTTTTCCTATTGGCAGTGCATTGACTGTCAAAACTATTAAAGGGGTTAGATTTAATTATCTCACTTCTTGCACAATTCATCTCAATTGCCATGGCAACATTCAGTTGCCTCAGCAGCAGTGCACTTAATCAGATATTTCCTCTTCATTTCTCTATGAGCCAAAACCATGTATTCAAATTTATAACCAAGTCTTGATGAATCTGATAACGCTTCTTACAATTTAATGGCAACTTGCCTCTACCCACACATAAATATTTTCAACGAGGCTTTTAACTATTGGACAAGTATGAGACTTGATATGAATATGGATTTGGACTTTTCTACTTAATTGATTTTTTTTTGCTTTTGCTTTTTCTGTCACCATTTTGTTATTAGAAGTTTTTTACTAATTCAAAACACATTCTAACAACTCATAGGTCACCTGACTTCAATAGGAGAGTGGATGAATAAAGGAAACAACCTCCAACGTTCAAGTATCAATCGTCAACAAGCCTGTTGAACTATTTATCTTTTATCTGAACATACTTTGGATTGGCACATCAAAGAAGCTTTTCTCTTTCTTGAGATCAGGTAAGAGGAAGAAGGATAATCATTGTAGACAGGGCAAAACCTGATACAGGAGGAATACCATGGAGTATTAAACTTAAATTGAGGGCCACGCATGAAGAAAATTTGGTCAAGCTCAGTAATACAATTTAATGAGCAAAAGCATGATGTATTAAATTGTTGATTATATTTTCATGTTTGAAATTTTGCAAATAGTAGTGACTTAAATTAGATACAGTGTAATATATTTTTAAATTGCAATTAAGGAACTAAGTGATCTAAGTTCATCTTAACAGTTCTATCTAAAGAAAAACTTAAAGCAATTATAAGTACTTAAACAATGGCACAGGTATGAAGTGGCAAGTTTCTTGTCTAGGTATATTCCATAAACTGTTTACTTATGAACTCTTTATTTTCTGTTGCTTGAATTCTGGGACAACATTACAGAGAATGTAGTAGAACCACTATACAAATTTAGATCTGGGAGTTAAGATGAGTCACTTCTTAAAGAATCTTTCAACTACCAGTACTTTATGTTGGTATGAAAACCTAGCAATGATCTCCAAACAGCATCTTCAGCAGCAAGTTTACAAATCTTACTCTAGAGAAATGGTCTAAATGAAAAAACCAACAGTTCTTAGTGAAGAGTTCTCTAAAACCCCAAGGAGATGTGTAGATCAGTCCTATCTGGCATTCTTTCAAGAACCTCAGTAGATGCCAGGGAGTAACTGGAGGTGAAGAATGAGTTCCCCTTTAAGTCTTGACGTGGCTCTTCTACCTCAAGCTGGGATGCTGCCAGACAACACATACGCCCCTGCCTATGTTAGACTTGTTCTCTGGATGAAAGGAAGATTGGGGTGCTATCCTCAGGCTCTATATTCACTTAAGAAATATTAATTGCTCAAGTAAGAGTCTAGAGGTTTTCTTCTATACCCAGAGAAATTAAACGTTGAAGAGAAAATTGCACATCAAGTGGGAATGTTCATCTTTGGCAAGATTACTGAGTAAGATAAAGGAAAGTTGTAATCTATTAGAAGACTATATATATGTAAATTGATGATTCTTGAGTCAAAGTAATGCATGCTTTTTGTGTAAAACCATATCCTGTAAATTTTCTATAGGTTATGTTAGCTGAAAATACTCTTTTTGCTTAGTTTGGTTTTGAAGTTTCCTTGTACCATTGGGATCCCAATCTCATAAGGAAACTGGAATCACATTGAAGGAACCAAGGGGCTCACAAAAGGTCTTACATAGTATCTAACCTTAATGTGTTCTAGTGCTGTTTGGAGCATAAGATCTTTTTAAGAATTGCTGTCTACCAGAAGCATCTATTTTTATCTAAAGAGCTGATGAGCGGTTTTGCAATAACAAGAAAGTTAACTTTTACTTTTACTCTCAAAGAATATGGGATGTTGCATACATCATTAAGTATTTTATCTCCCCTGCTCTTCCAGGCCTCTTTAAATCAAACCTTTACATTAACTTATGTTGTTTAAAATTCCACCTGCTGAGATTTTGCTGGCAAATGGTCTTGAGACTTATTTCCAAAATGCTCACCCACAAAAGCTTTTACTAGCCAATTCCATTTGGTTGGCTGTGCTCCAATACAGTCTCTGGTGAACACAAACATTAGCTTCAGAGAAACAGAAACTTCCATGGCACCCTGGAGAAACCTTTTGATCCAAAAGACACTACTAGTTAACTAAAGAGTCATTGCAAATTCATGAACATTTCCTTAAGTCATGGATAGCAGTAGGAAGAAAGGGCTGCATTTGTGCAGTGGTTGTTCCATGTGTCCCCAACTTGAGATCAAAGACTGTCTTCAATCAACAAGAATTTATTTAGTGCCTGCCATGTCTAAACTTAAGGAGTGAGAAAAGGACAAAGAAGAGCTATTTGAAAATTCTCTTTGTTGAATGAATGAAGAAAGACATATTGCTGGCCTATAAAAAAACTAACAATGGTTTATAGAATCATGAAACAATATGAAACAGTTAAAACACAATATCTCTTGTGGTTGTCTCAATCACCTGAAATGTTTAATCTCTTTTATGCCACAAAAAAATTGTAATATATTTCAACATTACTTTCTACATTTAAGTAGTTTTAACAATAAAAATAACACAAATTATGCAGCTTTATGCAATGCTGTCCTGTTCCCCTGCATCTACGCACTTGTACTCCTTGCCTGTGGAACTTAAGGTAACTTTACTGAACTATTATTGCTCTGATTGTGAGCTTAATGAAGGCAGGGAAAGTTGATTTTTGTTTGCATTCTGGCCAGTGCACCAGAGCCTGGTAAACAATTATAAGCATTCAGAAAATGATTGTTCAATGAATAATGAATGAATAATAAATAAGAAGAATGAAATGGTGTTGACCTAAATACAAGAAGTATTCAGCATGGTTAGTGTGGCTTTAAATGGTCTTAGTTTGATGGAAGAAAATGAGATTTTTCATAGGACCTTCAAGAATGGATGGGACTTACTAGGTAGGAAGGAATGAAGTATTTCTAGTGGAGTTAGGAACATAAGCAAAGGGGTTACTTTGGATGTAAAAATATTAATGAAAGGATTTAATTCTTCTTGATTGGACCATGGGTTATATTATGGGCTAGTGATTTTGTTTGGTTTAGATTAATGGGTATTGTAGAGCAACATTTCTCAAATTTCAATTTACATATCTGGGGATCTTATTAAACTGCTCAGCGTAATAGGTCTGGATTAAGTTGTGAGATTATCTATTTCTATAAATTCGCAGGTGATGTTGGTGCTGGTGCAAAACTCTGAACCGCAAGACTATAGAGGATCTTTAAAGCTAGACAGTCACTTGGGCTTGATACAGCAGGCATTTGAGAACAACTTTATCTTCTCTGGCAGTTACAAATGACGAAAATTGCATTTAGGAAGATTAGTGTGTCAATCTCATGAAAAGTACACTAAAGAAGAGAGAACGTGGATATAAGTAAACCATCTGGGAGACTGTATTACACTTTATCTGCGTATTTCAAAGATTTGGTGCTCAATTACTTGTTGAGTGATTAATTTGTATGGGCATGGTCAATTCAGAAACACTTTCTCAGTGGAATAATTGTGGGTCTACTGACTTTGGAAACAAGTCGAGTTTAGGTAAAATCCATGGAGAATCCATGAATGTTCTTCCCCTCTTTTCCATATGGAAAAACTGTATTCCTTCTATAAAATTATAATTATGCCCTCACATATAGCTCTCAAATTCTGATCTTATTATATCATAATGATAATAATAATAATAATTAGCAATAGTTGTACAACTAGTGTTTTTTGAGTGCTTATTAGTAGTGCTGGGCAAATTGCTAAGTTTTACAGTTAAATCCTTATAACAATGCAGTGAGGAATGCTGCTATTTTCATCTCCATTATGAGTATTTGCATGAGGTAATATGGTGTCAGCTGCATACAATAAATAAGTTTATTCAGAAAAGAATCAGTCAAAATGTGTTTTTAGAAATCACTGATTTTTCAGTGTAGCTCCTCTTTTTGCTTGATATGTTGGTCTTTGTTTCTTGATCTCCCGTAATTATAATAAGTCCATGAAGCTTTATTGTTGTTTATTGGCTTCTATCAGCACATCACAATGCCTGACCAGGAGGAACTAACTCCCTGTGGGCTGGCAGATGTTTAGACATGGGGCAAAATCTTTTCAATGAAAGGCCAGCAAATCTCAGCTAATCCAAGAATATATAAATAACACTTTCATTTTTATATAGTACATTTATTCATAGTATACAATAACATATAACATGCATATCGTTTTTCTAGTTCATTCATTTTTTTTTAGGCAAAGCAACCCTTGGTTGACCTCACAGATTGCAAAGGCCTTGTCAGCTTACAATCCTTATTTTTTTTTATACCTACAGCACTCTAGCTCATTTGTAAAGGCATTTAATAAAATATAGATGAAACAGTTTTTAAAATATTTGTTTTATTTATGCATTTTGCTTTCCTAATTTTTAGTATTCTGTACTATCAATTTTAATAAACGATTTATTTTTAATATGTACCAATTTAGGATACATATTATACACCTATTTGCAAAGGCACAATGTCCACTGGCAAGGATCTTCAATTGGCATTTAAGAAATCAAAATGAAAAACTTTCCACAAATAATCAGAATATATAAATTAACTCAACTTCCACTTTATTTGTTGCTGTGCATTATAATATTATATAATATGTTTTATTTTACTTTATTTGTATATAATCAAGGAGTACCTGACTCCATTAAATGATTTCCTCTGGCATATTAGTATGCTTTTATACTGCTCTCTGAATTATGAGCATAGGAATACGCATTCTCTTGGTCTCAAACCATTTTATAAGGTAAACAAAGTCACACAAGTATTTATTAAAATCTCAGCTACAAAACCAGCCAAATACTTTGTAGATGACAAATTTGGAAAGGAGGGAAAGGCAACTCGGAGAGCTGGCTGATAATATATACAAACACCGGTAGATTAGAAACCACAGGACAAAGGGTTATACTGCAGGTAATAAAGCTACATTTTCTCTCCTTATAAACCTATAAATACTAAGTTTTTCACATAAATTTCTATTCAAAAATGGAACCTTATTATATGTCACAGGGCTGATATGAAGATGAACTGAGATCACAAGTAACAATGGGTGCATATTAAAGCTGAGCCTGTTTTAAATTTATCCATCTATTCAGTCTTCTCAACAATAAGTATTAGGTTGAACCACATGAAATCGCCATTTCTATAAGTGAGAAACAGTTAAATACCAGCAAAATTATGTTTCAACCTAATACAATTGTTTCTCTCACAAATGAGGAAATTGAAGAACAGAGAGGTTAAGTAGCTTGCTTCAGGAGAATCATTGTTTTCCCCATAATACAACTGAGGAAACTGATGCTTAAGAATAAATGATTTTTCCAAGAATACCTACCATCAACTTCTCAGAGTGATGGAACAAGAGCAATACATGCTTACACACTTGGTAAATTTTATATCATTTAAAAAGTTAAACTATTTTTGCTGTTAAATTATGAAGGGTTCTCTTTCTAGCCTCATGTTCTCTCACTACCCAGTAATCAAGGATTACCAGGAAATGATGCCTCTAGTTATCAAGAAACAGACTTTCATATTGATTGTCTCCTGAGGTGCTTTTCTTCCATCCCTGGCTTTTTTCTGTTACCAACTCAATGATTAAGGTATGGTGTACAATGGTTTGTTCTCAAATCATTTCCTGTGATGTCCTTGGAACAAATGAGGTGCAAGGGCTACTGGGGATAACGTAAAAATTCATGAAACATTATCATCTCTCAAGTAGCACATGAAAATAATCTTCAAACATAATTTAATGAGATTTACTTTGAACTGAAACCACAGATATTTTTTAAAGTATACACAGCAGAAGAAAGAGGAACCTAAATAGGGACATCTGGTTATCTTGATTTGCTCTTCTGCTCTATTTGCACTAATGTCTCAGACATTCCTTTGTAATAAGCTAGGCACTTTGAGACATTACCGTTAAGTGGCTTTTGGTACACTGCAATAAGGCCAGGAGAGACCATCTTCAGCCCTGGAATAAGAACACTAAGATCTGTCTTAGCTCATCAGCATGGGCTACCTTTACAATAAAGTATTTAAATACTGTGGTTGGTTTCTTTGTAAAAATTTCAGTAACATTTTATCTTTATGTTTCTCCTGGACACAGATAGTATAGCGGTCACCAGTGCATGGCTCAGGAGTCAACCTGTGTTCAAAACTAGACTCAACCTGTATTTTAAATCTCTGTATTTGAAATCTGTGTGACTGGGCAAGCTGCTTAACATCTCTATCAGTTTCCCATAAAGTGGGGGGTTATACTGCACTTATTTTACACAATTTGGAAGTATTAAATGGGATAACATAAGTAGTATTTAGAATGTTGCCAAACATGTTCAGTATTTTAATGGATATTGATTTCTCATGAAATCTTGAGCATATCTTAATTTAAGATTTAGAAACACAAATGCTTTCATGTGTTCATAAAATGCTTAAACATCCATCAGGAACTTAGCCTAATTTTCTTAAGAATTAATTCATCACATTCCTTGCATTAATCTATTCCCACTGTATTTTCTAAGTATACCTTAACTCCCCACTTCCTAACATTTATGTACACTCTCGGTCTTCTCGAAATAAGTATATTTTATCACCAGTTACATCTATTCTGTCTTTACCTTTCTCTCAGTATTGTAATTATTTTATTGTTTTCCATATCATTTACTGATAACTGCTATATTACCAAAATAGACATTTGTTGCTTAAGAAAAAAAAAAAAAAAGCTATACTGGGTTTTTTTCAAAGTACAGAAAAAGTTTTCCCTAAATTAAAACGAATAAACTAGAAGCACATAGAAAAACAAATTAAGATCTATACTACTACACCTATGGGGTTATAACAACAAAAAATTGCACGTGGATATTACACATGGTAACAAGGAAATATGTGCTAAGAGGAAAAAGTGAAATGCGAAGTATAAGTCACAGTAAAGGTTAATGGAAGACTGTTAGCTCTGATTTTCACTTTTTTTTATGGAACCTTTTAATTACTGCATTTCTAATGCACTTACATTTGCCAGTAGTTCTCGTTTTTATTCTTCTAATAATAGTTCCTAAGATACATCCTATAAATTGCCCCTTTCCTTTTCCTCTCCGTCTTCTCTTTAAACAATTCTGAGAAAGAGAGGGGAAGAAAGCAAACTGTAATTTTAAGTAACTCCTTTGGATTAGTTCATGTGCTCTTAAAAAAAATCTCTAACTGTCATTAGCCCTGTTTTTTTCCTGCCCCCATTCTTATACATGCCATTTATCAGCGTAGGCTATTGCTGTGGGCTGCCTTTTTTCTATTAAGGCACCAACTCTAGACAAACAAGCCCTCTCCTTTCATACCCAACATTCTTTACTTCTTTAACTTGTTCTAATTCCAGGTTTCCTCTAAGGGCCCTCGGTTTCAAAACCCTTCATTAGGCTGGCCAAAAGTGCTTCAATCTTTCTGTTGCCATTTACTCTGTAAAAGGCTAGCTTTCTCCCCAAACTCATTTGTTCAGTATTGTCTCTTAACTTCCTTGCCTCTTACATTCACTGTTTTGGAAGGACATTGCCACATCCCCCAACTTTTTTAAGTTCTCTAATTCCCGTCCTTTTCTTTAAGGCACTTCTGGAAATCTGACCTCCAGATTAAGTAGAAGAGATGTGTTATTACTGAAGTTGCCAAACAATTTAAAATATGACTGTAGGTCCTATATTTGATAAAGTGGCAATAAATAACAATTCAGAAATCTTAGATAAAGCAATTCTTTGGGGACAGAGAAAAAATTTTGGTAGGAGCGACTCCATGGAAAATTATTAGATATAGGAAGAATATATATATATATATATATATATATATATATATATATATATTACTTTATATATATATATATATATACATATATATACACTTTATTTTTTTCATTGTAAGATACATTCATCTGTTCATTCATCTATATCATAAAATTTCCTGATCCTTCACTATGCTAAACACTGGAATGATAATAAAAATTTCAAAAGTAAAATAATTTTCTTTTGGGGAATGTTATTTATGAAATAATTTTTTTTGTTGCATTTTTTACTTCTATTCTTGATGCTATTCAAAGGCAAACTCTGAAAACAGACATCAAACACTTGATTTTAAGTGATGAATTCAATGCCTTCTTTCTCAAAATCCTCAACCAGAGTAGTTTATGATAATAAAGAAATGGACTTGTAAAGTAAAATGTTGACTTCTGGTGAAGATGGCAGTGTATAGAATATTGTATTTGCCTCCTTCCATGACCACATCATAATTACATCTAAATTACAGAACAGCCATTGAGAATCGCCCGAAGTCTAGCTGATCAGAAGTTCTACAACTAAGGACATAGAAAAGAAGTCACCCTGAGACTAGTAGGAGGGGCGGTGATAAAGAACAGACTGGTCCCAAACCTGTGTGGCAGTTAAAAATCTGGAGGGATATCTCAGCTGCAAAGATCCACCTGGAGAAGTGAGGGGTTGTAGCCCTGCATAAGACTCCCCAGTCCGGGGTTCCAGTGCCAAGAATAGAAATCCCCTAACGTCTGGCTGTGAAGACCAGTAATAATTATGTCTCAGTGAGATGGAAGGTATTCTGCTTAAAGAGCCTGCACATAGACTTGCCTGGTGAGAAACTCATTCACTCTGAGCTTCAATTGCTAGGGCAGCAGTTTGAAAGATGCCAGGGAGGAACTGAGTTGTCTGGCTTCAGGGAAAGGGCCGGAGGGACAGCTTTCTCCCAGACAGAAGTGGTGGCAGAAGCCCTGTTGAGCCCTCCCTACTGCCAGTGTGCAGAGCAGGCAGCTGCCATAGCTGAATCTCCACCAACCTGGCTAACACTGCTTACACCAATGTGGTGATTCTCTGAGACCTCACCCAACTTGCAGGTACACTCAAGCTATTTCTAGTGGCTTTTCCATACAATTGATCTGTCATGGCTCATGCTGTAGACTTTTCTAATATCTCTCTAACAAAACCCAAATAGTAGCATCTGGCTCTCTCTGAGTAGCCCTAAGTTCGGCAGTAGTGGAAGCCAGACTTGGTTTGAGGCTTGGCCTTTCAAGGCACCTGCAAGCCCAGCACAGGTGGCAGCCATCTGAAGAATGCTTAGTGTTTTATGCCAAGTAGCTCTTGTTGGGGCATAGGCTACAGCTGAACTTGGCCTGTGGTGGAACCACTCTCAGGAGGCCCTGGGGCTGACATACCTGGTGGCTGGCTTCAGACCAAGCTGGAGCACCACCTAGGACCACTTCTGAGGATGACGCACACAAAGGCAGACTGGGCAGGCACGAGAGCCCTGCTTAGTGAATCCTGCTCCATAGGGTCAACCTCTGCACAACTGTTCCTCTACTATAGTCATTGGTCAGTCCAAGGGACAGTCCCACCCATTGTTGTGTAAGCAGCAGCTAAGCTCAAGAACAACAGGAGGGCACATACGACCACACAAGGGACATACCTGGAACACCCAGTTCAGGTGACAAGGGAAGCAGCGCTACTGAGCTCCACAGGACACCTACTACATAAGTCTACTCTACTAAGACTGAAGACATAGCAGCCCTACCTAATACATAAAAACAAACTGAGGGAGGCAGTATAAATGGGAAACAAAGAAACATGTTCCAAATTAAAGAATGAAGCTCCAGAAAAAGAATTCAAATAAAATGGAGACAAGCAATCTGCCAGATGGAGTTCAAAGCACATGTTATAAAGATGCTCAATGATCTCAGTAAGAACTTCTACAAAAAGATAGGAAACATAAAAATGGAGACAGAAACCATGAAAAGAACCAGTCAGAAATGAAGAGTACATTGGAGGGAATCAACAGTCGATAAGAAAAAGCAGAGGATTGAATCAGCAATTTAGAAGATAAGGTAGCAGAAAGCACACAATCAAAACAGCAACAAAAAAAAAAGATGCCCCCCCAAAAGAAAAATGAGGCTAGTTTAAAGAGCCTCTGGGACAACATCAAGCATACTAACATTTGCCTCATAGGCATATCAGAAGAGAGAGAGCAAAGGATTGAAAACCTATTTGAAGAAATAATGATGGAAAACTTCCCCAACCCAGAGAAGGAAATAAACATTCAAACCTAGGTAGTGCAGAGAATCCCAAACAAAATGAACCCAAAGAGGCCCACACCAAGATACATCATAATTAAAATGCCAAAGGTTAAAGACAAAGAGAGAATTTTAAAAGCAGCAAGAGAAAGGCAATTACCTAGGAGCTCTCACAGGACTGTCAGCTGATTTCTCAATAAAAACTTTTCAGGTCAGAGGGATTGACAAGAAATATTCAAAGTGACAAAAAGCAAGGACCTACAACCAAGATTACTCTACTCAGGAAATCTATCATTTAGAATTGAAGGACAGATAAAGAGCTTCCCAGACAAGAAAAAGCTAAAGGAGTTCATCACCACCAAACCACTATTACAAGAAATGTTTAGAGGGACATCTTGAAGGAGAAAAGGAAGGGAAAGAGAAAGGGGGAAAAAATTACACACACACACACACACACACACATATATGTGTGTGTGTGTGTGTGTGTGTGTGTGTGTGTATATATATATATATATATATATATATATATATATATAATGGCAATACATATCTACCTACATTTACTATAAATATAAATGGAGTAAATACTTCAATGAAAAGGTAGAGTGGCTAAATTGATAAGAAAACAAGATCCTTACATATGTTGCCTACAAGAAATTTGCCTCACTTTGAAAGACAATCACAGACTAAAAATAAAGTGATGGAAAATATATTTCATGATAACAAAAACAAGCAAACAAAAAAGCTAGGGTAGCAATACTTATACCAGACAAAATAGAATTTAAATCAAAGGCTATAACAAGAAATAAAGAAGGACACAGTAATCCTACTTCTGGGTATTTATCTAAACAAACCCAAAACACTACTTTGAAGGGACATGTGAATCCATATGTTTATTGCAGCATTATTTATCATAGCCAAGGTATGGAGGCATTCTAGGTGTCCATCACTATATGAATGAACAAAGAAGAAATGGTACATATCTACAATGGAATATTACTTGGTCATGAAAAAAACAATGAAATTTTGCCATCTGCAACATGGCTGGATCTAGAGGCTATGTGCTGAAGGGAGTAAGACAGAGAAAGACAAATACCATGTTTTCACTTACATATAGGGAACATTATGATGGTTGCCAGATGGGAGGGGAGAAAAAAGGGGAAGGGATTAAGAAGTGTAAATTGGTAGTTTCAAAATAGTCATAGAGATGTAACGTAAGCATAAGGAATATGGACAATAATACTGTAATAACTGTTGTGTCAAATTGGTACTAGATTTATTAGGGTGATCACTTTGTAAGTAATATAAATGTCTAATTACTTTATTGTACACCTGAAACTAATATAATATTATATGCCAACTATAATTGAAAAATAAAAATATTAAAAAAAGAAATGAAAAATGAAATATTTTTATCTCCTTCTTCTTTCTTGCTTATTCTATTAGTAAAAGAAAAGTCAAAGGATTTGGCAATAAGAAGAAAAGAAAGCCACATGTTGGACAACAAACCTTCAGTGAGTGAAGTTATTTATGACTCCTAAAAAAACTGCATTAAATAACTAATTATTTCATATATTTTTACAGATTTGATTTAAAACAACCTCTTTTTTAATGCTCAAAAAACTAAGTAGGGAACACATTCCAAGTTTAAAAGAAAAGAAAACAAGTCACATAGCTAGTAGGTAAAAGGAGGACTGAGGCTAAAACATAGGTTTTTCATATTCCAGCCCATTTTTTTTCCATTATAATACACACTTTTGCTTTTTAAAAATGCATATGCTAATGTAAACCCACAGTAGTAAAACTTCAGTCTTTTTTCATACAAATAGTAAAATATACAACATATTCACAGTTAGCTATATTTTATATATTTCATAGATAATAAGATATTGAAAACAAATTTTTATCAAAATCTTTAGTGAAGTTTGTACTTTCCTTTTTTGTATCCAATTTTTTGATAAAATTTTAATATATATTTTATATTACAGTAGGAAAAAGCATGTGTACTTATATTTCAAAGTGAAGTGAATTTTGAAATTCTGAGGAATGGCTTTGACATCAAAGATATTCAAATAATCACAACACTGATAACATTAACTTGATTGAATATTGCAATATTCTTGGTTAGAAATATTTAAAAATTGTCTTCAGATGATTTCTTTTACTTTGAGAAATATAGCTTGTAAGGAGAATTCAGTCAGGGGCTATTAGTATGTTAGCTTTTAGAGAAAAAGTGGATAGATTTGTGTAATATTCACACATACCTTAAAATTTTAAGTGCAAAAAATTCAAACTTGTAAGTGAAGGTAATATTTGATAAAATTTAATTGAATGTATCTAATTATTATGTTCTGAGTTTAATCATTACTATGTGAAATTTGATGTTAGGGTGTGGATCTTGAAATGTAAAGACTACAACTTCCTGAACTAAGTTTCGGTATCTTAGTGGTTAGAACTCAAAATGCTAAAATATACTCCCCCAAAAGTTTGTCTTTCTACAAGTAAAATGACTCTAAATTCAAAGGAAAGCATAAAATTACTTTCCACATCCTTTTCTTTTTCTTATTATATACCTTTCTATATCACTGGTTTCTTTTTGCCATTTCCAGTATCTATTTTGACCTCAGTCTTCAACTTCATTTCACTCTAAATTTTCTTTACCCTTATTCTATAACCTGTCACTTTTCTTAGAATTCCCACGTCTCATCTTTACCTGAGTTTAGCCTCTAGCCTATAAACATGAAAGGGATATAAGACCATTCAGTGTTTTGAAACATAATACTCTAGGAGAGAGAGAGAGAGAGAGAGAGAGAGAGAGAGAGAGAGAGAGAGACAGAGTGTGTGTGTTGTGTGTGTGTGTGTGTGTGTGTGTGTAGTTTTTTTTTTTTATATGAAGCCTTTCTTTTTTTGGTAATGTTAACCAAGTCTCTCTTCATTCTGTTCTATAAACCATCACTCTGCTTTTTCACACTCAACTTGTAGGTTTTGACCCTCCTTGTCTACTACTCTCTTTGAGATCTGAACTTCTTTCATTTCTTTTGTTATATTGCATGCCTTTCTCCTCTCAAAATCACCCTTTCTTCTGTTCATAGCAACTGATCTTCTAGAATCTAAGGATGGGATGTAGAGAAGAAAGCCAACCAAATGGTTAAACTTTCAAATACTAAATGCTTATGTTGACTGGAGCCCTAAATGGCAAGTCTGTACTATAAAACAGCACTATGGGTCTCGAAACCTTTGAGTTGTGTCCCATTGTATATCTGGACTCCATAACTGTGTCTGAATAAACTTGCACTTGCCTCAACTTTGTTAAGATTCTTCCATGCAATTATTTAGGCCAAAAGGTATTGTAACAGAAATATTGCCAAGCCAAAGAGTTTGACTTAGCTTTACAAAAATAACAAAGTAAAAAATTGGTTTTAAGCTATACTGGGTTATGGATACTACTCAGAGCTCAAAAATAAGTTGCCACTTCAGACATGGCTACTAAATAAACTAAGAATCATATTCAAGAAAGCCAGGAACACAATGTGCTTAGTTCTCATTCAAGCAGAGCTGTTAAAGTGAATGTGCATCTAGTAGTGCTATGTACTCAGTAGGCATTTAATAAACCCATTTAATGGATGGAAATAGAATAATAAGAATTTTGTCAGAGAATCATTTGCAAGAAAAATACATGAAATATACTCTTTTCTTTAAAGTGACTTCACCCTAAGAGTTCACAGTAGCATTGTAGAGATTTGCTTGGCATGCTGGGTAGAGAGAATCTAAGCTTAATATTTGTGGGACCTCTGCTGAGGCGAGTTTCTCTTGCTTCGTGTATCTATTTTATTAGTTAATATGTATCAATAACCATTAACAAGTTAGGCTCACTTTCTACTTTCCTCTGCCTCCCACAGTGTGGGGCTGGATAGGAAAGATTAGACTTGATTATGTCATGATATAAATATTAAATAAGATCTTATTCTGGCTACTCACTGTTTTAGGCTGGGGCATTTTCTTGAGAGAGTTGATAGTTTTGTGTCTAAGGTAGAAGAGATGGGTTTGATGGACTCTATCACACCATTAATAATTTATTGGCACTTGTTATGTGCAAGCACTAGTTAGGATGCTTACAAGAATGATCTTATTTTCAGCTTCCTAACACATCTATCCCTTTTTCACAGATGAGGAAACTGAGATGTCATTCAGTTAAATAATTTGCCTTAGGTCATGCAGCAAGTGGTGGAGCTGGGGATGGAACCCTGCAGTTTGACTTGAGAGACCACTCTCCACAACTAAGGTTTCCCTAGTATAACTGAGTTAATTAATTCAATCCTTGTTGTATGAGGTTATGGTTTTGTTTTCTTTTGTTTTCTATCTGCCAGGATTGCTTTGCTGGATTGGTTCATACTAAATAGATTGCACTGTCTATAGTTGCCAGCACAAAAAAATCTTTTTGTGAAGCTCTTTCTCTTGGCCTGATTATTCCAACAGCAAGAGTAACAGCATTGTCAAGAATTCACTAGGCCACTGGTCCCTGGGGCAGTAGGTATAGAGAAGCACCTGCTGGAATGAGTGACAACAGAGGTAGACCCAGTCCTGCCAGCTGGAGCCCTATAACCAGGTTAATTGTTGTGAAAATAGGATCTAGAGAAATTATCACTCAGGTCACCAGGTTAAAGGTCCTAGATGAAAAGGACAAAGTTCAGGGCCTAAGGTGAGGCCAAGACAGCACAAAGAAAATGATCTCAGAAACACAGGTGTTAGACTGCATCTGGAAAACAAGGGTAGAAAAATCACACCACAGCTCAGCCTCACTATGTAAAATGGGGAAAAGTCAAATTTCCAGATGAATAACAAAAAGAAGAATTCCCCACTGTACTTGGTGGGAGGGTCTCTTCTGCTGCTCGCCCCAAGTGCCATGTCAACTCTTTTGTGCCTGGCCTATCTACTTTTCTATGAGGTCCTGATGGTGAACATCATGATAGAAACTTTCAGTTTCAGCTATAAGTTTCTAAATTGGTAGAGAAGTCTCTAGAAATTCGTGGAAATGTTTTATTTTTCACTCTGCTGTTTCACTGACCTTCCTTGTGTCGGGCTGTTCCTACTGTTAGAGAATCAAATTGAGACTGAAGAGCTTCAATAGTTGCTGAGTATAACACTACACATCACTGTAAAAAGATAAGGTCTAGCTAAGATAATCTGTCATTCTTTCAATCCTGAGAATTAGGACCCCAGGCAAGGGAGACATTTGTTGGTACATTGCTTATCAGTTAGCTCAGCATTCAATCTTGACCTAAATCCAGATCCTGCCAAATTGTTTGGGACCAAAAAGACATCCTTGGGCAATGTTGATACATTTCCTGCATTGCAGTCTACACAGAGTTTGTTTATTTTCTGACATTATTATTTATTTAAATTTAGATCAGAGGCTACTGTGATCTTTCTTGCCATATTGTTTCAAGTTTTGTATTCTAACGTGAGTTTCAGTTAGTTCTCTTTAGTTATAGCTGATATATCAAAGAGCTGTTTGATAATTTCAACAATAATATTTTATGAAGTAGATATATATTGGGTTGAGGAATTTGGCATCTTCTTGTTTTACAAATATAAATAGAAACTGATGCATTGCTTTAACTTTGAAGGGTAGACTTGAAAGTTTCTAATTGTCAAGATGACTCTAAAAGCTCCATGGCTAGTATCCTATTGGTTGTTTAGTCAACTTATATTCATGCACTCAGATAATGCTGACAGTGTTATAGGAGCCAGAACATAAATCTATTCCATGAACTTGAGGTATGTAAATATATGAAAATATATGAGCCACAGAAATATTTCATTTTTCATAGTTCAGATTTATAAGTTAGAAAAAACTAGGCTCCATCAGCATGACAAAAATTATCAGTTGGAGCCTTGGTGAGGGGTTGAGATTGAGGGAGTCTTCTTGAGCTATAAATGGAGCAGAGGAAAACCTTATAAATGGGTGATGCAAGAACATTCCCAAAAACTCTAGCTGCTATCTCTATAGTTATTCCTCTGATCTACTTGTCTTTAGTAACCACTCATAGTCTGTTCATGATATGCAGAGTTCAGAACAAAAAGAAGCAACCAGGAATCAAATTGAAGTTACTAAGCACAGAGATCTGGATCTAAAGGAAAACCAAGATTGTAAACTGAATGCCATCTTTAAGATCCATGTCAAGGAAGACTACATTCCCACCTAACCAGTGAGCTGTTGGTGAGATTGCATTTAGCAGAACCTTGAAGGAGGAGTAAATTGTAGGAATCACAATTGATACGGGATGTCTGCAAGGGAAGGGTGACCTCATTCCTCTGCCACAGTGATGGGATGATGGTTGGGTAAAGTATTCCCTACAATATCAAGAGCAGACACCTCTTCTGCCTGCCTCTTGCCCTTCTCTATAACTGCCACCATGAAACATGCCTAAACTCAATAAATTGAGCCTTTTAGCACAAAAGTTTTCATTCCTCATAGCCCCAAGGTACTCTTATCTGTCAGTTTGGTGCAGCATAGTGAAATGACCACAGCATGGAGTCCCCTGATATTAGTTTGAATCCTGGCTTTGACATTTACTATCTGTGCCTCCTAGGAAGTTTACTTATATCTCTTTAAACTTTAGTGTCTTCATTGTAAAATGAATAAAATGGAACCTATCTCATATAGATGAGAGGAGTTAACAGATAATATTTACCTAGTATAGTGCCTTGCTCATGGAAATCACCAGAACATGGTAGCTGTGTTTATTATTTCTCTATGCCAATACCTATATTAGTTTCTTACAGCTGTCACAACAACTTATCAGAACCTAAAGAAATGTATTCTTTCACAGTTCTGGAGGTGAGAAATCCATAATCAAGCTGTCAGCAGGATTGGTTTCTTCTAGAGACTCTGAGGGAGAATGTTTTTCATGCTTCTTGCCTAGTTTCTTTAGTTGCCAGTAATCGGTATTCCTTGATTCACGGGCACATCATTCCAATCTCTGCCTCTGTCTTCATATTGCCTTCCCTTCTGTGTCTCTGTGTGTCTTCTCCTTTTCTATTACTTTTAAGAACATACATTGTTGGACTTTGGGCCCACCCCAATTCAGGATGATCTCATCTGGAGATCTTTATCTTAATTACACTGGCAAAGACCTTATTCCAAATAAGGTCACATCCAGAGGTTCCAAGTGGACCTGTCTATGAAAGGAATGATATCTGATGCACTATAAGACATGTGATTAGCTGAATTATATTCCCCAAATTCATATGTTGAAGCCCTAACCCCCAATACCTCATAATGTGACTGTACTTAGATATAGGTTCTTTAAAGTATTAATTAAATTAAAAAGAGGCCATTATTATAAGCCCTAGTTTGACTTGTGTTTTTATAAAAAGAAGAAATGTGGACACAAAGTAAACACCAGGACTGGATACACTGTGTGAGGACACTGGAAAACTAGACATCTGTAAGCCAAGGAGAGAGGCCTCAGAAGAAATCAAACCTAATGGCACCTTGATCTTGGACTTGTAGCCTCCAGAACTGTAAGAAAATAAATTTCTTTTGTTTAAGCATGTGATATTTTGTTATGGCTACCCTAACAATTACAATGCATAAAATCAATGATTAGCCTGCTTTCTTCAGTTCCTTTAGGTGTTGAGCTGTTTACACGTGGAATCTAACTTCTTACAGTATGGTTATGAACCCTGTGTTTAAAGTGACGTTGCAAAGTGAGGGAAGCTCACCTTCCCTCCTGCTCAACTACTAATTAGTATACCAGACAGTGTCACTTCACTGAAATTCTATCTGATTTTGTAGCTGAATTATGTGAAATACAGTGAATATAAATACCTGATAACTGAAATTCTGTAGTGTTTCAGACCATCATAATGAATTTTATGGTTGTGAAATCTAGACAGTATATAGATTAAAGAGCACTAAATTTTAAAAAATTCTTATTATAAGCTTTTTCTTGTGGCCTGCCTTTTTCTTTTGCAATTTAAATGTCAAATAATCTGGTTAATTGACAATTTTGATTAATAAAGTAAAACAAAAGTCCTAAGACATATACATGGTATTCTATCCCATTTCAACTTGAGTCATTTTGTTTGTTAATCACCTATTCTACCATTTTCCATTAGCAAATTCTAAAATTTAGACTTCCTGAGCATAAACTTTGCATTTTTTAATTTATGGTCTTCAAAATACCCTAAACTCTTAAGTGTTTTCTTTTTAAACTAGCTTAGCATGGCTGTTATTTTAGATCATTGTTTTATCGCTTTTGTAAAGAGCTCTGGGATTTTTATGAAAGCACTAAATTTAGAGTTTATTCTTAATAACCATTTCACTTATCGTTATCTTTGTCATTAAAAACAGTACATCTGTAAGCCTATGTTGGCATTCAAATAACATACATAAGAATTAACAATAAATATTAATAATGATATTGATAACCTGTAAGACAGAAAGCAAAAACGATAGAGTTAAAGAAGCATATATAGTTCACTCAAGCTATTCTCTAGCAAGTATAATTTCCAATATATTTATTGCTGAGATGTTTCTCTGATGTAGTTCTTATGACTGGCATGTATAGAGATTTTAGTGCAATACATCAACCAGTACTCTGGGGGTGGATCTTACATTGTACTCTCCTAACAATAGTTGGCAGCAGGTAACATTCCTTTCCTCAGTGACCTGCTCCAAGGTCAAAATATTAAATGCGTGGTCCCCTATTTACTTCCCTTTGAAAATATATAACATTTCTTACATGTTAACAGAAATAAATAGTTTACTCAAAAAAGCAAGGGACACAGAGACTAGTTATATTCTAGTCTCTATGGCTAACATGTGAGTATTGAACAATACTTGATAGCATCATGATTCAAGTGCCTTGAACAGGTTGTCTTAGTCCAGATTGTAAGTGCTACAGGGGCCGAATCTCTCTCTTTTGCCATTGTATCTGAAGTGCTTAGCATAGTACCAGGCACCCAGGAGGTGATCAGTAATTTTCAATTGGTAAATTAATGAATGAGCAATAAAAGAAATTGAATGTCAATTCATTGAAAAATAAAAATAAAAGTAATGAATGAGCAAACTTCATAGTGTATCATTAGTCTTCATTGGAAAAATAAATTTGTTGCTTAGTCAAGAATGATAAATGATATTGACCCTCATCTGGTGAATTGAAGCAAAAAACTAAAATCACATAGGTCATGTTGCCTCAGGCTCAGGCAAAGAATTATCAAGATGCAGAGAAAATAGCAAACACACACACATTCATGAAATAGGAAGTAACAGCAATTATTATACATATATATATATATATATATATATATTACAAAGCATAAAGCAGTTCAAATAGAATATATAAGTATGCTGTACCAAAAAAATAAAAAGATGATAGAACATTTGAAATCTTAGGAAGTCTCTGGAGGAAATACAAAATCAAATGGAGTTTATTGTAAAAAATTCTTGGAGAAAATAAGTTTGAAACAGATTTTGAAGAAACCGAGAGTTCTCATTTGGTAAGAAGTACAAAATTGACAGATTAGGAAGTCACTGTAAGAAATTAAAGAGCCTAATGGAATTAAGGAATAAGATTATGTGGGTTAATTTTTTAATGAACGCATGCAACATAGAAACATTTAAACAGGAAAACGATATAATATATGTACAAATGTTTAAAGATTATATTAAACATAATATACTGATTTATTTCTATAAATAATATCTTTAGGTCCTAGCCAGAGGGAGGCTGGTTTAGATAATGGCTTTCTGAAGTCAAATTGTTATACTTGCCTACACAAGCCTAGTTAATAATCCTTCAAAAATTTAACCACCTGTGAGTGAGATGTTGAGGAAGTAGTAATAAATAAACTATTTTACTGCACCTCAGGGAAATACACTCATAATTTTGCCCTACTTGAATCATGGGAAGGTAATTGTGATACCTTTGAAAAGGTTTTTTATGAAATCATAGGCTTTGTCTGTATATATTAGGTGAAGTAGAGAATCAGATTGATCAATATGTTGAGTACAGAATAAAACGACAAAACAAAACCTTTCCCTCAATTACCTGAATCATTAAGGTAAGAGTGGGTTTTATAAAGAGTACATTTTCTAAGTTGAAAATCACATGATATCACTTATATGTGGAATATAAACTTAAATCAACAAATGAACAGGACAAACAAACAGAGACTCATGGACACAGACTATAGACTAGTGGTTACTAGAGGGTGAAGGGTGTGGGAGGAGGGGGAAGGTAGATGGAATAAAGTGGGGGTCAAATATAGGGGCATAGAGAAAGGGTGAAGTGGGTAAAGGGGATCAAAATGTGGTAACCGAAGAAAACTGGACTTTGGGTGGTAAACACACAATAGAGTATACAGATGTCAAATTATAATGTACATCTGAAAATTACATAATTGTATTAACCAATTTTATCGCAATTAAAAAAAGAGGGAAAAAAATTATGAGAAAGAAAAAAAGTATATTTTCTAGATCAGTGGTTCTCATTGTGTTTGAAGCAAAATAAGCAATATCTGTTGACTAGATAAATAGCATGTTTCTCACTAATTTCTTTGAATGTGTTGTGATAGTGAAACAAAATTTCATTTATGAATATTTCTGACCTCAAATATAGCATAATGAGCCACTTCTGTAGATGTGGAGAGCAGTTCTCAGAGAAGAGGGGCTGGTTAAGGCAGTGCAAAGCATCTCAAAAGATATTTGTTACAGTGTTCCTGGTTTTGGCCATTGTATGATTTTCAAACAAAACTGTAAGTGAAATTGTTCAACAGTGTTTTCTGGTAAAATATGATTCTTCTAACTGGAAAAGGTTAAGGACCACCGAGCTAGACAATTGCTTGGATCTGTGCTGACAGTTGTGATTTTCCAGGATCATGGGTAAAGAGCATCTCAACAGATTTGACATCTTTGGCTGTCTTTGTGATTGATGTTCATCACGGTGGCCAAGAACCATGATGATACCATCCCCATCAGTCATTAAGGAAGGCTGTCATTTCACACAGATTGCCACAATTTGAGAACATATCTGAAGAGTGGAAGCAATGGAATAGCTGCATAGCCAATCCCATAAATTTAGCAATTTATCATATATTATAAGATCTAGAGTATACAGGTAGGGTGCTGGATATTAACGATAGAGATGGCTTGATTTAAAAAGTTTATTGTTCATGCTGTAACTTAAGTGTAATTTATTTTCTTTTTCCTCAAAATAAACCCTAGTTAGTACTGGGAAGATTAACTGTCAGAAAGTACTCGAATAAGAAAGAAAATGATTTAGTTTATTCCATAATAGATTTAAATTACAACAGAATCGAAGGGGGAAATATGAAAATTATGGAATGTAAAGAAAATGAAAATATAGAAGAAATACACACATCATAAATCACTAGTTCAGATGAATCATTTTGCTTGGTAAAGGGAGCACAGTTAATGGATTATCTCCTAAAATATGTGAAGTGTGGCATTGCAAAAGATAGTTGTTTTCATTTATTTAATTTTTGCACAGTCAGAAAAAATAGTATTGCGGAAAGTACTAAATTGCTAGATACAACATCCCAGTTAAAAATAACTGCAAATAGAAATCTGTATATGGTAGAACAAAAAATGAACTTAAAAAAAATTGTTTCTGTGGAATCAAAGATCTCTGACAGGGACAAATGGCAAAACACAGGTTGAGAAATAAATATAGAGAAGCTTAGCCATAAAATGAAAGCTAAATAAAAAAGAAAAACCCTGACTACCATAAATGATTTTCAAATGATGAAGGTTGGAAGATTTTTAAAAAATTTATACTCAAGTGAATTATCACATAATAGAAGCCACTTTCTGCCTATATTTGTGTACCAACATGTGACATTTACCTTTTGGGATATTTGCCAGTTCTAACCCTCTTCTTTGAAAATTAGTTCGATTTAGCACTAGGTTCTGTACTACTAAGAGATCCTTCTCTATCATCATAGAAGACTGGACTGAGGACAAAGGGAGGAGAGATACCTGCCTCCATATGGGTGGATCTGCTCCTGTCTTTAGAAAACTTGGAACTGGAGCATAGTTTAGTTAAGTGTTGGCATAGGAAAGGGATGCAAAGCCAACACAGCATGTTGCATACACTGAAGCAGAGAAAGTCAGTTGAGAGAGAGGGAAGAGGGGTGGGGGGCAGAGAGAGAAAGAGAGAGAGAGAGAGGGAGAGTCAGAGAGAGGCACTAAGGGGCAAGAGCAAGAGAGGGGAGTAAGAGAAAAGCAGATGCTTATTGAGAGGCAGTGCCCACGAAGTGTTCTTTTTCTGTATGTCAGGGTTATGGTTCCACATGAGATTTAATGGGAATTTCCAACCTTGGTTTCTGTGAGTTTTCTCTATAGTTTTATAATAGACTTTTATTGTGCTTAAGTATTAGGCTGAGTTAAATATAGAGCTTGGAGGAAAGCTCAAGTTCTACAGACATTGAGGGGAGAGTTAAATATTAGGCAGAGTCATAACACCTCTCTTCTTTCAGGTTTCTTTATTTGGTGATTTATTAAAACACAATACCTACATTTATAGGTTCTATATATGATGAAATAATAAAGTGTGCTTAGTAACTTCTTTAAGTCATATGGTTTCTTAGTGGACTAGTATATGATTTCCAAATACATAATCTTCCTACTAGATTTTTCTTAGTCAAAATTTTAAGGTTTTGAAGCATTCAGCCAAATTAGGCTACAAGTTTCTTACTGTTTTTGCCTAAGTAAGCATGATTTGACACAATTTGTACTTTTAGTATATATAAAGTTAGAATAAAAACTGAAAAAAAAATCCCAGAGTTGATGAGGGTTTAGGGAAATGGGCCATCTCATACTTGAGCTATAGTAGGAAATATACCAATACTCATTCATTTAACTAATATATACTGAATGTATTCTAAATGTCAGACACTGTTCTAGGCACTGAAATTTAGCAGTGAACAGTCAAAAATCTCTGCACAGAACTTGTGATTTTCAAAATGTTTAAAAATATACACATCCTTTTAACTTAAGAGTTACATTTTTTAGATATATACATATATATTTTTTTCACACAATGCAAGAGTTAAAATGCAAGATTTTTAAAGAATATATTGTTAGGTTAAAAATTAGGTTAAAAGGATTAACTATACTAAGCTTTCATCCTTAGGAAAAATGAATAAGTACCCATATACATACATTTTTTTAAAGTCAACAGAAATGTATACTAACATATTAAAAGTAGTTCCCACTGTGTGATAGGGTAATAACTTTTTTCTCTTATTATGTCTTCATATCTCTAAATTTCGAATCATAAATCTATAATTTGCTATCTTTTGCCTCTAGTATAAGATACATGATTTTCACATATTTAAAATTAAGAATTATAAGCTCAATGTGGGCAGAAACCTGTCTGTCTTGGAAACTTAGTTGAATCAATGAATGTGTCAGTGTCAAAAAGAAAATTTCCATACTCAGGAAAAGGAGTACACTGTAGTATAATTGTCACTGCGCATGTTTGACATTAAGAATGCCTAGAAGCTAAACAATACTTTTGTCAGTTCACTTGAGTAATCTGGGTCAAAGATCCCACATAAATTATAACTTAAATTTAGATTCATATACGTTGTTTAAAATGTTTTTTGAAAAATTGAGCATAGTGTACATGAAAGCTAATTCAATTCATGGTAGTGGATCCCTAACAATAGCTTGAGATGGATTCTCATTTAAGCTATGTGTCCAAAGTTCCTATTGTATTCATTCTAATTAAGGGAACAAAATGAAACAATAGACAAACTATAGATGATATGATGCAAGCCATACAATGTCTGTCAGTCCAAAAGATGTTAGTAAAATATTAAGTTTTAGGGTATAGTATAGTGAATATTGTTTTCACTCCCTTGGCATCTGTATTTCCCATTTCTGGTTAAATAAGACTTCTCTTCAGGAAAATCTTTCCTTTTGGGATATACTCCTCAGCCCAAGAAAACGAAATAGCTTTGACCCACACACCAAACTCTAGAGCTTTGCCGTACAACACAGTAGTGGCTGTTTAATTTAAATCAAAATTACTTTTAAAAAAATTTAAATTTTGCTCCTTATTGCATGAGGCGCATTTCAAGTGATCAATAGCTACACACGATTGGTAGCTATTGAACTGGACAGTGCAGATTATAGAACATTTCCATCATCCCAGGAAGTTCTCTTGAATCATGCTTTGGGGCTTCAGTAACTTCATAAAACCACGTGAGTGGCCACAGCGATGAGTCCATGAAAGAACATGTGACCCAATCAGGTTAGTGACTTTGTAGGGGTCGAGGGAAAACAGCTCTCATGACTTGGGATAAAAGAGAGGCTATGAGATCAGAGCTACTGCAATTTCTACAAGGGACATCTGCTGAGTAAGTAGACTGCATGGAAGAATAACTGCCCACATATTGAGAGAAACCTGACCATGGTGATGTTTTTTGAGTTCGTGAGCCAACAGTGCCCTAAAGACTACTGCAGATTTTTAAGTTACAAAAGCCAATCATTATCCATTTTGCTCAAGATAATTGGAATCTGTTGTCATTTAGATGTATAACTGAAAGAGTATTGACTGAGATATATAAGTTAACTGAAAGCAGTGTGCTTGTCACTTTAATGCCAGCATAAAAGCACAAAAGTGACGTCAAGAATGTAAAAAAAGATTTTGAGTCAAACTTTGTAATTCAAAGATGAGAGTGATCTGCAATTATGTAGATAAATGTATGCTATTGTCATTTAGCAAAAAGAAATTCTGTGTGTAAATTTGACGTTTATTTTCTGGAAAGCCATTACCAAATCAGTCGGAGCGAGTTGCTATAATTGATAGCTTCTTAGAATCTATGAATATGATATATATTTATGTTAATATATAATATTTAGGGAGGATAATAAATTTTTTCATATGTTCATCAGCTAATATATTTTCCAGATTTAGTTTATTGATGCACAGGTGTCATATGATCTTTTCTCCTACTGCTTGAAGTGACTTGTGGTTGATTTTGGTATAGCCTGCTTCCAACTAATAACCAAATAGTCTTTTTACATTAAATAGTACTCTTTATGATGATATAGACAGATTTGTATAACTTATTATTAAATTTTGGCATATCATATTTAATTTTATATTTTCTTCTCTGGCTTCTCGCCCCTGATTTTGTACCTATTATCAACTGCTTTCAAGGTCAGAAAAAGTAGTTTAAAAGAACAATAATGAAAAAGTGAAGAAAATGTAAAGACCCAGATTTTTAACATTAAGTAAAAAATAATTTCAGTGCAGGTCTTTTCAAATATGTATATATACACATACACATACACACACATACATATACATACATATATATACACACACATATATATATATATAAACACACACATACATGTATATATAATATATATATTATTATATTATAGTGTGTGTGTGTATGTGTGTGTGTGTGTGTGTGTGTGTGTGTGTATATATATATATATATATTACAGCCAAGAGAATCATTCTGCCCTAAGTTGAGCTGAGTTCTCCACTTTCATTCTGATAGCCTTACCAACAATTTGTTTGCATATGCTTCTATTTCATTTTCATAATAAAACAGTTAACAAAAATAAAAATGCAAACAAAATAGATGTATTTCTAAAAATGGCAGGGGATAACGTGGGGTAACTGAACATGTTTTCACAAAATCATGTTTTCTCTTATACCACATTCCTTAAATAGACTAACCAGGAAGATAGCCTGATTAGAAGAAAATAGCCCATTTTCAGAAAGGCTCCCTCACATATCATCAGTGAGATATGTTCAGAAAACTCTCTGAGTCAACATACTGACAGTGTGCAGGAAAAAAAAAAAAAGACAAACTCCACTAGCATTTGGGCTGAATACAAAGAACCATCACATCCCAGACTTAGGGAATGATATATGATGCACCTGGAAAAGTGTAGTTGGTTTGGATAAATTCAATTCCAGAAATATGTGGAAGATTGGAGGGAGTTAAGAGAAAAAATAATAATGAAGTGACTAGGGAAGTGAGGTTGGGAGGGGACTTGGGAGGAAAGATTAGGGCAACTTACTAAGTAACTTTTAAGATTTGACATAAAAAGAGCCAACAGGTATTTAAAAATAGCAAATACTAAGAGACAGAGAATTTATTTAGAATGGTAAAACCACAGGAAAAGAAACTAAACTGAGAAAGTCCAAATTCTGACTATGTATAGAGGAAAGTGAAAAAAACAAAAAGTAGTAACCTTTGCAATATTCTCTTAAAGAGTTCATAGGAGCCTTTAACTCATGGCAAATTCACTACTTAAATGAAAAGAAAGCCCTGGGTGTTGGAAAAAGATGATTGTAAGGAATGGGTGGTAAACTATTTGACTAGAGACATGCTTTCCTACTTAGTATTTCTATGAATCTATTATCATATGAAAATCAAAATTTATGTTGAACGAGGACATATTCCTTGACATGCAGTAAGGTTTAAACTAAACTTTTAAAGAACCCATTATTACACAGTTTGCCCAGGGATCTCTGACTATCATAGCGGAAGAACTGTTTTTAATCTGCAGTTTTTCCAAAAACAATTCAATTAAAAATAATAAAAAATCTGAAAGCCTGCCCACAAGGGTTAATAACTACAGAGGTGTCCAACAGATATTCAATCATAAAAATTCAAATGCTCTTTTCATTAAGCCTCTAGTGTCTTTTTCCATGGCTGGACCTAGATAATTGTTTCGGGGCTAATTTCTGAGGCTGTTTAATAACACCTCCTGCTAGACTTCTGTAAACTCAGCAAGAAGAAGCATCCAGAGTAATAGAAAAATACTTGTGCTCATTTTGTAGCTCAAATTCATACTTTTCTTTACAAAAAGATCCTGCTGTTTTAGTTTGGCAACTGCCATACCAACTACTTTGGGGAAGATTGGATTAGGAGGCAAAACTGACTGCGTAGTAAAGTCCCCACTCTCTAGCAGGATTTTTATGTAAATTCCATTACAATGCATACTTTGGCAGATAATGAAACAGATACAAAACACTTCAAGGTTTCTAAGTCAGCAAAATAATGAACAGAATAGCCTGAAAATCACTTTAATACATCTTTGACATTTGGTCACTCATAAAAATGGGTTTTATATTTTTCTTTTACATAGGTTTTCTTTTTTAATGCTACATTCTAACAGCTCATAGCTCTACAGGTTATTGCTAATGTGTGAACATGAACTACAGAGTTCATCACACTTCAAATTTCAGTAAGTGGCAAATCTTGCATTTTGTTTCCTTAAGAAAATATGAGCTTTTTTTCCCTGCAAAAAATACTATTCTTTCAGATAGAAAAAAAAGAAGCACACACACACCTTATATAGTAAGGGCAATGCCAGAGGGATATGCTTTTGTAATTAACTACAAAATTGAAGTTATGTAGATTGAGCTATAATTATTCTTTTATGTAATTTGTGATGACATGTATGAGTAAAAGTATGTTTTCAAAAAACCAGCCTCTAGAGACAAAATGTTTTCAAATTTCCAAATGAATTTCTCTAAGCAATAGTCAATGACTATAACAGAAACAGTGAAAAAAATATTCTGTAGCACAATGTATGAAATGTATTCTTTACCTTCTGCTATTATCATTTTAGTTCCATATACTATCTTGTGCCTGAAGGTGGAATTCCCATTATAGTGTCAGTGGAGAATCCAGGCATGAGGTAAAGGAAACCCAAGACTTTGGCAACAATGACACAATTCTCTAAGTGAAGCAAGAATGTGAACAACGTATGGATTTCAAATAGAAAGTATTCTGGTGATCCATTATCTCATTAGTATAGTTGAACTTTTCAGGAAAGTATGCTCATCTTTATTCTGGATGACTAAACTACATGAAATATTCCCTTTGGTATATTCAATAACTTCAGTCAAAATAGGAAGCCTATTGACATTTCACCTCATTGCCAAACCAAACAAGATTACTCATATGAACCAAGTCTCACTGGTAGATGAATTTTAATGGTGAAATGTCAAATATGATGTATGACCTTTGACTTGTAGTTGATGTTTTGGGAGCCACAGGAGAGAAGCCCAGCCTTGGGTTCCTATGGACCCAAATGGAAAATCACATTTGACTAGCTAATTACTTACATACTTCACTCACAAGTGTTCAAGTGTTCTGGAAGCAAATACTCAAGGACTTTGTTTTGGGAAGTTCTGATGACTTAGAGAAATAGCTAGATGAAAAAAAATGGAGACACTGTGACCAACCAATGCTAAATAGAAGCAAAAGGCTCACATAATAACTATATTAAGTGCTTACTCAGGATTATACTGATTGCTTTACATGCATTATCCCATATAAACCTCACAACCAGCTTATGAAGTAAGTCTATTACTGTCCACATTTCACAGATGAGAAGACTGAGGATCAAAACTATTTAGCACTCTGTTTCTCTGAAGATAAAATGCCATGTAGTCGAGTTGAATTTGAACCTATGTTCGACATTCTTAATTGCTTTAAATATGTTCTTCCCTTTGATCTTCCCCATCATAATCACCATCACCATCAACAACAAAAAGTAATTTACCTTCTATTCATTGATATAAATCAATACGATATATACATTAATTTTTAATTGAGATATAATAGGCATATAACATTATGTCAGTTTTAAGTACACAACATAATATTCAATATTTGTATTTAATGTGAAATGATCAACCCAATAAATCTAGTTAACATCTGTCACCATACATAGCTATAACATGTTTATTCTTGTAATGAGAAGTTTTAAGATCTACTCTCTTAGCAACTTTCGAATATGCAATATGTATTAACTACAGTCACTTCAATGTACATTACATCCTCATAACATTTATTTTATAACTGGAAGTTTGTATGTTCTGACCCCCCTTACTCATTTAGCCTACCTCTTCAGGTTTCTACATTGATTTTTGTGGCTTAATCCTTTTATTGTTACTTTTGATGGCTTTTAACCTGGTTTAATCTAGGTCTACGATTTAATTTTATTGTTGGATGTGGCGTGCAACTTTTTGTATGACCTGGACAAATCACAGTTTCTTATCCTGCTTTAATATCCTTCTGAGAGATATTTCTTTTAAAAAATGCTGACCATTTACAGAAGAGAAAAGAGAGATTTCTTACTTTGTTGTGACTCAGTTTTTCATTCCTCAGATAGAGATTCTTATGTGATTCTGACCGTAACAAAATATAGTTTCTGGGAATATCATTATATTTATAAATGACAATAGTAATAGCCAAATGAGCACACACTAATGTCAGGCCCTTTTCTATATGAGAACTCATTTAGCACTCACAATGCTATGGAGGAAGTATTCTTGTAACCATTTTATAGATAATGAGGTGGAGCTCCAATACTCTAACAAGCTTTCTTAAGGTTTGCAAAGTCTAGAGCAGAACTGATCCAACACAGATCTTTCTGCCTCTAGGGACCTTGTTCTTCCCTTTACTATACTGCCTGCCATAGCCAGAGCTATGAACTATTCCAAGCTACTTTCTTTAAGGCTAGAAATAAACTTTAAAATCTGACTAACTTGTCTATGGTCATGCCACCCTGAACAAGCCCTAACCCATCTGATCTCGGAAGCTAAGCAGGGTCAGGCCTGGTTAGTACAGGCTGGTTAGTACAGCACCTAAAAAGACCAGGTGCTGTAGGCGTAAAAAATAAAAACTAAGGGATTATAAACTGACAAGGTCCTTGCAATCTGTGAGGTCAACCAAGAGTTGCCTCACCAGCGCCCCCCTCCCAAAAAAATCTGACTAACCTTTAGAGATGAAGAGTGAAGGTCATTAGTATTAGATGTAATCACATAAACATTTGCCTTTCCTTCTCATCACTTGTATCTTTCTTCTCTCTGCTCATACCCCATTTTTATATAAAATGATATATATTTCAGTACTGTGAGCAATTGTGATGCTGTGGGGCTTTGGATGTCTTGGCAGTGTTGGCCATAGGTAAAGAGAAGAAATAAAATGTCCTTAACTTTAGTGTTGCCATGCTTAAAGGTGCATGTGGGAACAGGATGCCTTGCTTTCCTTGATCTGTTTGGCTTCAAAAATTTAGCTATTAATGTAATACCAGATTCTACTAATGTGTACAGTGGAGCTAAGAACTGCTTCCTTTGACTTCTGTTCTTCATTATGTTCTGTGCTCTTGGTCACATAAAGAGACAATGAAAGAGAAAGCAGGGGGGATAAGAGATATTTTCCCCAGCACTTGGCAATTTGACATGTATGCAGATCTATATTTGTCTCTGTCTCATCCTTTTGAAGGTAAGCTTGTGGGGAGCACCACACACGTCATGTTGCATTAAGCACTCAGCACACTTTTACTCAATGCTTAACATAATAACTCTCATATTCATTCAAGGGAAAAGCCTTCTTTTCTTATGTCCAGCCAACTGAAAAGATTCATAAGGATGACTTTAAAAGGTTGAAAGCAACATTAAGCAAAAAATTTACAAGATGTACACACAGGGCAAAATCTCACAGTAGTAAAATACACTATATGAATTGTTGCTCTTTTTGTTTAGACCTAACGTCTGGATAAAATGTTTGTTCAAAGCTGGTACATATTGTATCACTCGAGAATATACGTATGTCTCTTTAGAAATAAAAAAAAGAAAAAAGAAAAACCCATCTGTTTGTGAACAAATTGTACTTTTGAGTGTCCTGCTCACTTAAAAGTTTATAGAACTTATTTTACAAAAAAAAAAAAAAACCTAAATTAGCTTTTTCTAGAAAATAAATCTGGATATGATCAGGAAGAGCCAAAGTAAGAAGCATAATATTCCAAAAATAATATTACAAACAGCTTAAGTCACTTAACTTTATATAAATCTACTGAAGAGAAAAAAAAATGAGAGCAGAAGGAAAAAAGACTAAACAAAGCAGTTTAAAAACTGGGAGGAGAGAACTCTTGCATCAAAGAAAAAGAAACAAAAGAAATTATAAGCTATCTTTTTACTGGAGAGAAATTAATAGGATTTACACCTATGATACATTGGAGTAGAAGCAACTATAAAAGAAAAAAAAAACATGCTCAAACCTGTACTTGGATCAAGGTGGAGTAGCTACCTGCTACAATTACATAAAACTGTCTCAAGTTATTGTTACAGGATTATTTCTGAAATAGGAAAATAATTAAATATGCAACATACTTCTCAGAATTTCTCCCCTCAATCAGTAAGTAATAACATTTCAGAACACAGCAAGCGCCACATTCATTAACTTTTAATACTGAATTAGAGTTTTCCAAATCTTATTTATTCCCTTAGAGTTTTATACCTGACTTCTGTTTCACTGTGTATAAAATATATCTCAGATAATGAATACTTTTCACCCTACTGTTATTTTTTAAATTGCTACGTAAAGAATATTTCTTAGATTTCAAATCTACACAAAGGTATTTCCTCTCTAAATTATAAAAAAATTGTTTAAGGCAAAATGATTGATAAATATTTTAAGACAAGTATCTAAGTGCATTTATTGTTAAGAAGTTTCATACCACAGAGCCTCTGTCTCTACTAATAATAAGTTAACCATTTATCCCTTCTTGTCTAAGGCAATACTAATTTATGTCTTTTGTTTTAGCACAATTATTAATAGCATCCCTTTTACTATTACAAGTATCCAAGTTTAGACAAAAAGTATATAGTTACTTCTAATATACAGGCAGCATAGCATGAGAAGATCTCAGCTTCTGAGATAAGTCTTCTCGGATCTGTTTATATTTCTATCATTTACTCTCGGTGTAACTGTGGACAATTACTTATCCACTGAGACCAATTTTGTCATCAGCAGTGTATGGATAATAATAGTTTTATAGACTTTTTGAGGTAACATGAATACAATAGAGTTATGTTTGGGTACATATACAAATAGAGATTATAAGATCACCTTATAAGATCATTGTACTTAAGATGATGAATTCATGCATGATCCTCAGCACATGGTAGATACACATACAATGTAGTTTTCATTACATTCATTCTCATGATCATAATTATCATTTGCTATTAGTGGCTGTTTGTAAATATTAGACTTAATATTAGAGTTAATTGCTTCTCTTCTAACCTCATTTTTTTCTGGTACTCACTAATGTCACATGCTTTAAGAATCTACCACCAGAAAAAAGAAAAAGAATCTACCACCAATACCACCAAGGTAAATTGGTGCTCCAGTGAGATGGGCAGTGTGTGCTCTGGTGCTTAGCTTCCTACTGATACAATTCGGCCTGCTCCCAGGTTACATACACTGCTCTAGTTTGAGAAAGAGCAGAGACCTCCCAGCTAGATACAGCTGGCTTAGAAGCAAGTTCTTCACTCTATGTACGTTGTGACTTTTGGCATATTACTTAATGTCTCTGAACCTCAGCCTTCTGGTCGTAAAAATGGCGATACTATAAATACCTATCAGACTGTTTGATAATTAAGAATTTGACCTATGTCAGTTATTTTATATTCTTTCTGTGATAATTAACATAGTTAGTAAAATCTAGCCAGGTCATATTGATGAAGACCTGTTTGAATTTATTTCTGTTGGGACACAGAGCCCCAAAGCACATCTGGTTTACCACAAAAAAAATGTCTGTGCAGTACAACACGGAATCTCATGCAACTATCCAGGTTCTGTCTTCCAGATTTGCATAGTAACTTAATCTTTATTGGGCATATGTGATTTTTGGAATACAGTTACCATATAGGAAACACACGGTTGAGATCTATTTAGCCTTTAGGAAAAGTGTCAGTAAAATTAGAACAGAAATAATATTCTGAAGCACAGGATTTAATCAGCCAAAGACTTCATTCTTCACTTGGTTGATACTTAGGTATAGTTTAGGATTCCACTCAGACATAACATCTGCTGGGAAATGTTCCTAAAAGACTTTCCTCTATCAGTTTACTTATTTACAAACCACAGAAAATTCATGTTTATTTATCTATCTTCTCCTGTAATTTTGAATCTCTAGAGTAGTTCTCAAAGTGAAATCAGCAGATCCTTTAGGGTCCCAGAGACCCTTTTGGGGATTTGCAAATCAAATCTATTCTCAAAATAATACTCAGACATTATTTGTCATTTTAACTATTGTCTGTTATTTGTTACTATTTCACTAAATGTCTGTTGACATTTGCACTGATGATGGAAAAGCATTGGTGTATGAAACTGCTATCACCTTGAGTGAAGGCAGTGGCACCAAACAGTATTGTAGTATTGTAGTCATTATATTCTTAATCACACTTGCACTAAAACAAATAAAAAAAAAAAAACACAAAACAAAGAACGAACAAAAGATAACAATCTAATTTCAATTAAGAATGCTCTCTAAAATACAAGGATAGTTAGTATTCCTTTTATAAAATCCAAATTCATGAATACATCTTTAATATTCTGTATGACAAAATGAGATGTAATTAAATAGCACTTCTGCTGTATATTGAAGTACGATTGTCTCAAAGAAAAGTACTTGTGATATAAAAGTTTTAGTTACAAGTTTAAATGGCTGCTCTTTTATGGAATACCATTTTTAGTTTAAAAAACAATTGACTGACAAAATGTGGTTATTCAGACTTGGTGATTTCACAGACATTTTTTAAAAAATGAATGAATGCAAGCAAGTCACTTCAATGAAATAAACTAATGGTATTTATTGACAATGGTAAAATTTAAACATTTAAGTGAAATTATGATCTAAAGAATAATTTGTATCTGCCACTGTGAACTCGATAACTTCCCAATACATAAAAACTTCTCTGATAAGCTTGGTGGAGATTTCAATGATGGTGATTTAAAAAAAAAATGTTTTATGAAACATGTCAACTTTTGAGAAATCTGCATAATTCATTGAAATGATATTTTTTAAATGACCTATACATTGTGTTACAAAACCATGGATTAATGCTTTGGTAAAATATCTATTCAAAGTGTGAGATAAACCAATATATTTCACTGCAACTGATTTAAAATTTTTTTTTGATATGGTTTTAGATTCCCCTTGGCAACTAACCATTAATAAACTTACTTGTTGAAGTTTGGTTTAGTATCAAAGAATAATATCACATTTATCTAAAAAAGCTATAAAAATAGTCTTTTTTTTCAATGAATGTGCTAGGCTAATTTTCTTCATAGACTTAAAACAAAATGTATTATAATAGATTGCTATAGAAGTAGGTATAAGAATTCAGCTGTCCTCTCTTAGTCTAGACTTTAAAGATGTTTGAAAAATATAAATAATGTCACTTTTCAAAAAATATAGTTATTTTCAAAAATATAGTTTTTAAAAATGTACTTTATGTTACTGTGCAATAAGTTTATTGTTACTTTAAATTCATTAACAAATAAATATTAAACATTTTTCAGTTTTAATTTTAATGTGATAAATACTGAGACCTAAAACCTACATAAACAAAAGTTTTTTGGATCCTCAATAATTCTTTAGAATGTAAAAGTGTCTTGAGACCAAGAAGTTTAAGAACCACTGCTATAGAGGGCAATGCCATTCATCTTTCTATCCAGAGTGCCTGGTATTCACTAGATGCTTCATACATCTTTATTTAATAGGGTGGATAATTAAGTATTGTATGTTATAATGCCAGAAGGATCTTGTACTAGAAGAAAATATCTTTATGTTAAATATGTAAGGACTCAATAAAATACAATTTAAAAAATTTTTACCCCTATCATTGTTTGTTGCCTCAAAATGCCTATTTCCAAAACTGAGATAAGGAAAGGAAAGATTCTTCGGTTACATACCACCACTTAATTAAATCACTCAAAAATATTTATTGGAAAAATACAATTTGCAAAATATGGTATTGATGGTGATGAGGGGGACAGGGAAATAGGTTATTTCCCTTAAAGTCCATTATCTGGTAGCCAAATCAAAGAAGTTACTTATTATCAATTTATACATTTTACAACAATTTGTTGGGATATGATAACACATTTTGAAGATTTTTAGAAGTTTTGGTTAAATGTTTTTTGCTTTATCATTGTTTTAAGGCATATTTAGTATTCACTTCTGTTCCAATTTTCTGTAATAAAAAATTGAAGGCCTGTTAGTGGCAGAGTGGAGTGGAGGGGGAATTTTGATGGGTAGAAAAACAGGAACCTGAGGTGACAGAGTGAGTAGGGAAACAGAGTTTCAGATTATTTTATGGCTTAAAGTCTCATAGAAACAAGAATCAGTTGGAACTTTAAAAAAATTCTAAACTCGAAAGTTTTTTATTTTTTCGTATTACTGTTTTGCCTCCTTTGAGACAAAGTGAATTCTGTTCTCACCAAAGGAGAAAACAAAATAGGATAAATATATGAGTTGATAGATGTGCTAATTAACTTGATGTATATGGATATAAAATCATCACAGTGTTATTTGTAAATTATACCTCAATAAAGCTAAAAAAAGAGAGTGACAAAGTTGACTCTTAAAAGAGAGAATATCTTTTGCTAACTTTGAATGAGAAATGTTAGACAGAGTTTGGAATGCACAGTACTTTTTTTTTTTGTCTTACCGAATGAAGGAAATAATAAATCTCTTTTCAGGAAAAGGGCACCTCTGTGTTGTGCCAATATAGTTAACATACTATCTCTAAATGCTAAAGCTCCCTAATTATTCCATATATGCTATCTTATCCATTGCAAGGTGCCTTTCATTTTAATATTTCTAGAATTGGGATAGGTTGTTCAATCAATGATATATGATAGTTTCATTGGCAGAGCTTCATATTTTCTTTGTAGATTACAAAATATTAGTGTATCTTACTATTGATAGCCTTTTAGAATCAATGAAATATAGTAGCCCAGAAAAAAAATGAAACTTGATTCTACAGTTATATGGTGACAGCATTTCAGGATTGTGGTCTCTAATGCCTTGACATGAATTGGCTCTATCTTCCTTTTCTGTCTTCTCGGAAAATAAAGGACTCATCTAATGAACAAATAAGCTGATTTGCTTCAAGGCAAAGTAAGCAAATTTAAGTGACACTATTTGATCCCTGAGAACTTCAGAGTTTGGTATAAAGCTTGCACAAGTCCAAAGGGGAAAAAATCCCAGATGTAGATAATGTACAGATAAGATGTGGTCACAAGACAGAGATTTCTATATAAAGAGCACATCCTAATTTTTATGCTTCAAATAGTAAATGTTTCCTCGGCTTACAATTGTGTGTGTGTGTGTGTGTGTGTGTGTGTGTGTGTGTGCACAAACAATAGAATATGTAATTTTCCTCTGTATTACCCCTCTCTTCTGCACTGCTAAGAAAAGTAAATGTGTGCAAAAATATTTACACCCACATCACTATCTATACATTGGTTAAACAATCAGAAGTACTCTGCAGATGCATGTATGAGAATTAAGAGCATTCTGACTTCTTCAGTCAAGATAGTCATGCTGTTCTGGTTGTACATATGCATAATGGAAACAAAATTGCTTTAAATAATCAAAATACACAAAGGCACATTTTTTTCAGAGTGGTGGGAAATAATTCTGACAAATGCTTGCATTTGGTAAATTATGAGCTCGCCAAGTTACGTTTGCATAAATATAATGAAAAACATTTTTTAAAAATTTAGTAAGCATATAAAGCAAGGTATTCTATTGGTAATGAATTTCTCTGACAGATAAATAACCATGCAGTGTAAGTTTATGAAGGTGCCTCCCTGAGCTCCTGAGGAATATATACACACATGTACATATCTATCTATCTATATATATATATATATATATATATATATATATAAATACACATATATACATATATACATGCATCTTTATGTATATAGAGACAAATAAAAATTCTGCAGAATTATATAAGAGGTGGAGATGAGTCTAGACATATCAAGTAGCTACTTATATTTTGAAAAAAGGAACACAAACTATGGGTATTTGAATGCTATGTTAATATGGCACACAAATAATTCACATTCCCCATATATAACTCTTTGATAACACAGAAATTACCTATTAGGTAAACACATAATTATATTCTTTTCCAATAATCTAGACACCATAGCACAGCTGCACACTTATACAAGAATCAGTACTTAGTTAGAGCAGATTTGTGGGTGGCTGGTAAAAAAAAGTATTTGAATAGGACAAAAAATAATTTTCTATTCCCAGGTAGTATGGCACTATTGGTTACCAGATTGCTTTGGGTAGGTCTGAGAACTGCATACCACAACATGTGGATACAACAAAGCAAAAGCCAAGAAAAATGTCCATTCATTTAGAATTTTCTAGAATAACTTGTTTCTTAAGCTAAATATAAGTTAGGGAAATAGACTTCACTGAATTTGCTGAATGAATAGGAAAGCTATTCTGAGAAATCTGTAGCCTTTAAAAATCACCAGTAGCTGAAGAACACACCTTTACACAAAGGGAGGTTATCAAGGCCTTTACAAATTGGGTTGCCACACAAGACAAGAAATTGGAATACACATTTATGAGGGTAAACTGTGTTCAAAAAGAGAAAAAGGGCCAGGCACAGTGGATGTAGTGAAGAGGCCTTTCTTAGGGGGAAATTCTTTTAATCTCAAAGCATGATTGTCTTTCATGGCCTTAGTCATCTTTGAACATCAACCTTTCCTTATTAACTGCCACCCACCTTCACTTGACATCAGGAAGTAAGGGCTTGAGAGAAACCAAAATTACAACAGGTGTCTGGTTGGGTAAAATGGTATAGCAGACTAAGTTATACTGGTGCCACTTGCCTCACTTGTTGAGGCAGTCTTTATTTCTCATCTTTTTCTTCCTTTAAAGGGAAACTCCTAAAAAGTTTAATGCTTAGCTTTAGTTTCAATATTCAAATATACTAGAAATATTTGTTCAGAACTTACCACCTAGCAATATAATTTCTCTTCCCATTATTTTAATGAAACCTCTCTCCTAATGGTCATTAATGACTAATTAATTGTAACATCCAATGTTATCATATTTCATCTTCCTTGTCTGTGTCTTTGTCACTTGTTCAGACTCTCCTTCCAGAAACTGTCTACTGTTCCTCTCTACAGACATTCTCAATTTTCTTTTTAATTATGTAACAGCAACTTTTGTCTTCTTCCTCTTCAAACTTCTTATGTATGTAATCTAAATATTTGTTCCTTGTCCTCTTCTCTCCTTCTATCTCTCCCTCTCATCTACTCTTTGGGCCTTGTCTGCAGATGACCCCCAAAACTCTATCTTTGGCCTTGTCATTTCCTCAGAGTGCTGGATACAGGTTTCTACCTGCATACTTCTCTACAAGAAGAAGCTCTGTGGCACCTCAAAAAACTCATTAAGTTTAAATTGAATTCAGTATCTTCTCTCTCTCATTTCCATCTCTACCTCATGTTTCCTATTCATTTTTTAAATGTTTTCACCAAGGATTGAAATTACAAAGTCAAATATGACAACTTTCCTATCTGTTTCTATAATAACTTTCAAAACCCTGTCAATACTTCCTCTGAGATATTTCAGCCATTTTGATCTTCTTTTTCATCCCCTCTATTTTATAGGCTGTCCGAGTAGTCTCCCAAATGATCATTAGACTCTTCTATAGCCAGACTACTTTGTATATCGCTGCCAGAAAAATCATAACAAAACAAAACACCATTTTGTTCATGTTTATGTACATTTTCATATCTAAATGCTCTAGCTTCATCCATTTACTTTGCCAATATGTTTCTTTTCCTACAGAGAAGAAATATTTCTCTTCTTGGTGCCTCTATGTCAGCAAGTATTCCCGTCTAATAGGTTTTGTCTTCCCATTTTGTGGTAAGCCCCATAACTAAAGGGCCTGATATATTGATCCTCACATCTTCTACATATATTGCAGTGAATGACATAAAGAAGACCCTCAGGAAATCTTTGACTTTGTGGTTGGGTGGAGTATTATTTCTTTGTTTAAAAACTTTCAATGTTCCCTATTTTTTACATGCTACAAATTAGTTTATTGGGTCCATAGGACCCAAAAGTTTGGGTTTGAGAAAGGTCAAGAAGAGAATAGCAGAAGGCAGGGGGAAAGGCCTAAACAACATGCAAGTTGAGGAAAGCAGCAAGTGGAATGTCGGAAGCTTTCTGAGACAATTTTTATCTTGACCTTTTGCCTACTGAGGGCTACCTGATTCTTGGGGGCCCAGATATCCATATGCCACAACCACCAATCTCTCCAGGAACCTCAGAATATGCAGTGTCTCTGATATACCACACCCAGGCCTGCCATTCCCAGGGGACTCTCTGTGTCCTTTGGCAGCTGCTAAATGACTTGAGCACCATGCTCCAGTCTTCTGGCAGGAAAACTGGAATAGCCAGCTGAGCCTATGAATACACCTGTCCTAAAATGCTAATGGTAACTCCAGACATAGCAAATGAAGAGTTAGACTTGTGGGGCCTTCTCTCTCTTGGGCAAGTGATACCTGGATACTGTATTTAACACTGGTTTTCAGGAGATGCTGCCCTGATTTTTGTGCCTAACCCGAAGAGTATGAGCCAGAGGAATCTGGGTTATGTAGAGGGAAAGTAGAACTTTAAGGGAAACCTAGGTAGCCACAAACAGCTTTCCTTTCTGTTGAATAAATACATTTACTATCACCAGTAAGGCCATAGATAAGCAGGTACAAGGTCCCCCTTGTACCCCAGAGAGATGGTAGATTCCCCCCCTCAAGACTAAGCTCTTTTTTGCATTAATTATCTCATTTATTTTATGTGTAGATATCTTCCCCTCAGTTCCTCCCTCAGTGTATAATATGAGAGTGCTAAACTGTAAACAATCGCTTTAGGTGTAGTGATATTGAAGAATATAAACTTATTGATTTTTTAGGTGTTGCAAGTCTATTCCTATCACTCACTTTACCTTGGCATGAGTGAATGTCCAAATGAACTTTTTACAATGGCCAGTTTCCATTTCACCATTGTTCCTCATTTTCTCACCTAATTCACTGCGAATTATTTTGTTCTACCTTTGTTTTTCTTCTTCAGTATAAAACTAAAGTCATTTTTATCTGTGTCATGTCCACTGTTTCCTGTGCCCTCCCAAAAGTTGATCTCACCAGTGTCTTCGCTATGATCAAAGGCATCTGACGCATACTCTCACAGCTTTGCTTATCTTTGCCTCAGATTTTCTGTCACCATTTCCTTTTCCTCTCTTGTCTCGGAGTAAGATTTTTAAAAAATCTCTTCGGCTAACATAGCTACCTGGACTTTTCCCAATTCCTGCCAATTAAGGATATACTTCCCCTTCCATCCCCAATTGCTTCTCTTCCATTAATTCTTTTTTCTCCTACAAATATGGTCAAATCTCCTCTTTTCTAAACTTTTATTCCCCCTCACTTTTTCTCTTTTACTTTCTGAATAGAGATTTCACACATTTGCTATTTCCCATCATTCTCATTTTTCACTCTCTTCATGCCTTGAAATATATATTCTGTATTCAGGAATCTGTGGATAAAGTTCTTGTAGACCTATTCAGTGCTGAATCATTAGCTACTGCCAACCCAACTATGGTTCTCACTCTGTAATAGTCAGTACAGTTGGCCACTCTGAATCATCCTGAGGTGTTGCACTTCTACACTGGGATATAATCTTTCTTTTTGTCTTTGGCTAGAGCTTCTTCAAATTTCCTGAACACTTTGTCTCTACAGAGTAAGTCATTTTCTTTCTGTTCTATATATCTGCTCTCTTTCCTTCCTACCTTGTAATTATTTTATGAAATTACTTACATCATTTGAGAATAGAGGTCCTTTCATATATCGCCACAAGCCCACATTAGAAGTCATTTCCTATTGATAAAATCCTCTGAGATATTTTTCTCTCCTTGGTAAAGATATCAACATATGGTCCAAGTCTATCAGGATTTCCCAATTCATAGTTAGCCCCAGAAAAAGACTGTTTCCAAAGCACCATATTATATACCATGGAGATGTTCTGGAGTTTTCATTATTCTGGATTTTCTCCTTTCTTGCATTTTTTTTTTTTTATGTGCAGGGCAAGAGGGTTATGACCACTCTGAAAGTTAAGTGGGATCTTTGGTGGTGTGTATAAATGTTTTTAACTGTTACATTCTTCCTTGTATGTACACACATCCAGTATGCAGAAGTCTTTGGCAGACTTTTTAGGAAGGAAGGGTCATGTTCTCTAGTTGGTGTTCCTCAGTGTGTCTTGTAATGAACTGATTGAGTAAATTTAGGGAGATTCCGCCTCTTTTGGTCAGACCAAATGATGTGAAGTGTCCTATATTCACCTACATGACATGTCCACTTTTCTCCTTGATAAATGACTATTCTTACAGATAAAGGCTTTCAGAGAAGGATATTGACAGTCTTCCTCTTCAGTCTATTCTTATAAAACTTTTGGGCTTGCCAGATAACCTGTTTCACGTATTCTTTACAGTTTCCACTTAACCCTGGGGGCAGAGGCAGCTCCTTTCACCTTAGGAATGGAGTTGAAGAAAAGTCATAGGGGGAATTAGTTCCTCAGAAAGGCCATGGAACTGTGTTCATGGAAGGCCATGGATTCCAGTGTCTGCAATGTGGTCTTCTCCAAGGTGATAACCACTAATACCATGTGTTTCTCAGGGAAATTGAGTTAGATTTTTTCAAAAATACTTGAGAGATGGCAAATGCTGGAACTGTGTCTCTCTCGCTTACTATAGTATATCCTCTGCTTTGCAGTATCTGACAGAAATAGGTGCTCTACAAATATTTGTAGAATTGAAATGCATTTGTAAGGAACTAAGATAGCATTGGTAGTAGTACCAGATTTTTGAGACTTGGTCAGATTCTTTATTTTCTTATACCATTTTCTAAAGAAAGTATGAGATATTCCTAGGGTTGTGATTTAGGAAGAGTTTTTTTCCAAGGACATTATTAAGAAGTTGGGAATTTGGTTGAAGCTGATGTCTTCTAAGAGATTCAGAGGTCAGAATGGAACATCTCACCTTAATCTCACATTCTAGGATTAGGTGTTCTCTTAAACAATGAATCCTTTCCAATGAATCCTTCCTCTGGACCTAGCTGATGCTAGACACAGGGTAGTAGATTTGATAGACAAGTAGGCAATTCAACTATGACCATTGCTTTATTCTTCACCAGATTTAGTTATAAATTTACCTTTTTCTGAATACAATTTCATCGATATGAAAAATGACCATTTTGGATAATTACATGAAATGTCAAATAGAAATATCCTATAACTGGTATAAATGTCACTGATGTCAAATAGTTATAAATCAGCATTATAGAAATGTTTTGTGTACCCTCGATAGTTTTTTAAAAACCCAAATCATTTTATTTTAATCAAGAAAAAACCAAGGTATGTCTCAGATGAAAATGACACATGTATTTTTGTGCTTATTATTTAAAGAAAGGAGAAACATCTGAAATCTGTTTGCTAACTACAGTAAAATACAAATTAGCCTGCAGGCACCGTGTGTGCTGTACCCTGTCTGCTTGCCAGCCCTGCTTAGTCCCAACGTATTAATGAGCAAGTGGAAGTATTTGAACAATCAGCATTTCCGCATTTGCATGCAAACTCTCATGCTGTGTAATTATACACAGAGCTGGCACTCAAATTAATTAAAGCTGATTTCTCTGTGACTGCAAACTGGTCATATACTCAGCTTTGCCTTCCTATGAAGTCATCACTCTACATTCAACGTGACACTTCTGTCCCTGGCATTCTTCATAATGCTAATGTTCGACAATTGTTAATCTGGCAATATTTTAGATTGCAGCTGACAATGGCTGGGTGTTCTTGTACTTTTCTTCCCCTCCTTTTTTTTTCCCCCCTTCTGGCATAAAGATAAAGAACAGCTTTTGAAAATCTTGCTTTGTAATTATCTCAAATAATAATGCAAACAAATTACATATATTGTCTCAGATGGTTCCCTCCCCTCTTTTATGACTCCGCCCACTTGATTAGTGCTTATAAACTTGAAAAAAAATTGTTTATTTGCTACCAGCAAACAATTAGTTTTGATGGTTTCAGTCTAAATTTTGAAAAGGCTTTAACAAATAGTGTTTTATTTTAATAGATAAAAATCTCATAATTTAGGATCAGGGAGATTAGGAGAGAAAGAAGCAGCATTGACTGCTAGATTTGATTAAGACTTTTTTGAATCCTCATCAAATGGAGCAGTATTGCAACAGAGACTATTATTTTCCAAAGAGATCCATAAACATTAACTTCTAAGACAGAAGGCTTTCCTCAGCTCTTCCACTATCAAGTTATCTCCCTTTGGTTTCTCAGTTCCTCAGAAGGAACTGCTTCTGTGACAATTCCTTTAAAAAGACATCCTTAAAGCAATTAAGATATCAGTACAATCCTCTTTTCATAAATGTAAACTTCTGAATACAGGTGGCTACTAAAAACATTGTCATGTAGGGCCCCAGGAGATGATCTGCTGTGACACATCTCTCTATAATCACTCCTTACCTCTCAACCACAGCTCATTATCATCCTCATTTCTCTGTATTCTATTAGCCAGAAACTACATGACAACGATTTCAGGGTCTGAATATCCCTTTTTAGAGTGAATGCCAAACAATTTTATCCGTTGGATTCAAGAGCTTGAAATAAACTGCCAGGAAGACTGCCTAGGTAATCTACCCTTAAAATAGAAGATCCAGTAGGGAATTTCTTTATCATCTATCTCTACTGATCAAACCAAGAGATGTAATTGTCCTTACCTTATCAGTAGTACTTCTGGGTCCACACTGAACATCAGTTAGTAAGCTCCCTTCAGATTCCAATTGGTATACAAGTGAGAAAGGAGTACTGAGCCTTTCCCTGAGAGACGTCTGGGGAATTCACAGTCACAATACTATTATAATGATCCAAAGCCTGCCCTTCTGTCCTGTCATAAATTTCCTATGCAGACAGGTGTCATATTGACATGAATTTTGTTGCCAAGTACATTTAAAGAGGTGGGCGTGGCTGTGATCATGTATCCAGTTCCACCTGTCTCTAAACTCTCATAACCTTCATTGCTTTCAATATTTCGCTCAGGTACCCAGTGACTTCATGAGATACCCACGCACAGGGCCCGACTAACAGAGGTGTGGGAACAGTATCGAGTTCAAGCAGCCCAGTCATTGTAGTACACAATGCGCATTGCTACTGGCAAATACCTAGTTGCTGAATCAGGATAGGGCTGCACTGAGCAGGACTGGGCAGTTCTACTGCTTTCTGTTTGTTTCCTTTTTAGAAACCGTCCTCTTCTAATTACCCATTGAGCAAAAATAGATTTTTTTTTTATGTTCGGTCTTTAAAAATATAGCTTTTTTAAGCATAAAGAATTACTATATTATAACCTTTCTTTTTTTTTTTAAGCAAGCACTTGCAAAATAAAAGGCAAAGAAAATTGGAGTTCCCCAGACAATTAAAATGAACATCACTGCATATGTTGCAAATTTTGTCCTTAAATTTTCTGAGAGCAAATCAAATACATTTGTTAGTTATGATTCTTTTGCTTCTTCTTAAAATGATAACAGGAGAAGCACTCTGTAAACTTCTTAAGAAAAGGGAATCATTTACTTAAGGAGTATTAGTAGGTAGCAGGCAGTCAGTGTTTTTAATTGATGGTAGTATTAAAATATCTGATTGGCTACGTATCTTTTTATAGGCATATGTATAAATGAAAGACAAGAATTTAGAAGCATGCCAAATTATATGTTTTATTCATCATTATGAGTATAACATGATCAGAACAAAGTCTAGAAAATATGGGCTCAATAGATGTAAATGGCATTTCTTTGATTTACAATTTCCACTCACTTTATCAATCTACTCTGGAAGTGGTAGGATATTAATTTTCTCAGACCTCTTAATTCCTCAATGACATTTAAATCAAGCAAACTGGTTTTGTTTTTGTTTTTGGATTGATTTAATCTCAAATAGCAAGTTCAGTAAAATTGCCCATCTAAAGCAGGAATTTCCTATGTAATATCGCTTTTTGTTCAAATTGCTCACCATCTGGCACAAAATTGACATGCAATGATACTCAATAAATTTTGCTAAGTAAATCTTTAGTGGTACATTTATAACTACATATGTGGACATTGTAAATGATATAAATCAACTAACCTTAAATCTCTTGAAGGCTTCCTTCCTGTACAAGGCTTATACATGGTTTGCACATAAATGTAAACAGTAATAATTTGCTAAATAAATTGAAATTAAATAACTTTTAAGAGAATATATTACTAAGTCTAAGATGATCCATTCTCATTTTAGATAGAGATCTTTCTCATTTTTGACCAATATCTTCCTGACTTTTGTATTCTTTGGTATGAATTTTTTCTGAAGCTTCATGAAGCTTTGAGGATAAATTTAATCCCTACTCTACATGAAAGTTATTCAACTATTTGAAAAATGGCTATTATTTTCCCCAAAGTCTACTCTTTTTTCAGACTGAACATTCCTTTAATCATTCTAATATGAGATGGCTTTTAAGGCCTCTTACAATATTGGATAGATTCCAGTTTGTCCATGTCTCTTCTAAATGTGGAATCAGAACTGAATGCATTACTTGCAATGTGGTCTAATTATGCAAAGTACATGGGTCCTGATACTTGCCTTGTTTTGGACTCTATTTTAATAATTTATAATTTTATGAAGGCAGGAAATGCATTTCATAAAATTGCAGGAGGGGTTGGCATCATTATTATATTCTCAGTTCTTGAACTTCTACAAAACTAAAATGTCTGGATGTTTTTTTTTAATACCAAATTCTGTCTAATAAAATTTCTTGTGACTTGTTACTATTGTAATAAATATTTTGGATAGAAATAATAGACTTTATATCTATCCATACTAGAGCTCATCTTTGGTACTTGGCCCATTGTTTTAATTTTTTGTGACATTTTTGAATTCTGATTTTGCTACCCAATATCTTGGTTATTGTATTTTATTTTGTGTCATTCTTTAAAAGACATCTGTGGCTGCTATGGGCCAGTCACTACATTAGGCTGTGATGATATCAACAACAAGAAGACATAGTCACTTTTCCAAGAGAGTTCACAGCATAGAAAGAGACTGCCAACAGAAGTATTATGCCTTCCATGACTTTTTTCAAATCACTGGCAAATAAAAGTGCCAGTACGCTTCTCAGAGATCTCTCTTAAGATTGACAACAATCAGACTTAGCTAATGAGAATAAAATATAAAAGCTATCATTTAAATTGAGCTCTTAAATTTAAGGATAGGTATAAAGCACTTAATACACATTATGTCATTGAAGAAGCATAACATCTTCATGAAAGATAGCTTTATTTTTTTATTATAGTTGAGGCAATTGAAGTTCAGGAAGTTTATGTAACTTTCTCAAATTTATATAGCTGATAACTTGTAGGGCTTAAATTTGAACCCCCAAGGTTCTGTGACTCCAAAGTTTATTCTTAATAACTCTTAAAAAAGGTGATTCTAACATTTTTAAAAATTTCCTAGCCATACTATAAACTAGCTCCAATTTATCTCCTAGGAATGTATATTTTGATTAAAAGACTTGGCAAAATTCTGTTATACTCTTTTTTTGAAGAGTAAACATAAACTAGAATACTTGAGGCTGCTTTGCTCTTAGTGAAATCATACTGATTATTAATGGTCACTGCCACTTTTTCAAAATGCTCACTTTTACTTTAGTAATCCTGTCTCAATTTTTCTAGAGACTGTTATCAAACTCATTGGTTTGCCATTCTCAGAATCTTTCCTTCCTAGCTAATCTTCAGTGTTCTGACTCTGCCCCATTCTCCACAATACCTCAAAAAAAATTGGCAGAGGTTCCATGGACACATCTGAAGTTCTTTCTTTCCTAAACATACTAGAACTTATCTATGGAGTTATCTGCTTCACCTTCTTGGGGCTCCCTTATCATCATGGGGGTTATTGAAAGTAAAGGGAAGATTGAATTGTTCTGCATAAAGTCTTCCACATACAACACAGTTTAAAAATATCTATTGAAAAAAAAAACTACATAGTGGAGATGGAAAACACATCCACCTTTATAAAAAGAAAAAAAGACCACTACTTTTTGACTTCTCAGAGGAACATTATATCTCACACACAAATGATTCTTTTGTTAAGGAAAATAACTAGACAAATCTGGATTGAGACACTTATATTGAGAAAGTCAAGGTCCTTCTGGGCATAACCTGATGGGCAGTGCTGGATAAAGCAAGGGCTAAATTTCTTTCTAATAAAGTATGAACAATTTGTCAGTCTGGGAAACAAGATTTGGACATGGGACGAGGGAAGAGATATGAAAAGTGTAGTGATGTGAGGTGTTGCTCAAGGGCATGGCAGAAAGCCCAGGCACAACAGAGGAATACAGCCAGGGAGAAATTCTGGTGCTGCTCACACTCAAATCTCAAAACATAGCTGCCTCAGCATTGGCTAACCCAAGAGACGACACAGAAATGACAATATAGGACAGGGTTCTTTTCTTCAAGATAGAAAATTAGATGATCCTAATTTTGTAAAATGGAAATTATCTTTAGAAGAGTCAATAGCTTCTGTTTGGTAACGTTTATGATTTCAGACCGAGTGGGTATGAGAAAATAATGGAACTATATCTTCTTATAATATTCTATTGATGTGACTTTTCCCTGATTGTATGTTTGTTATACTATATTTTAAGAACTGTATTATTTTATAGAATAGTTTATATATTTTTGACATAGAAAGACCTAAAATTATTTCTGATAGGTAAGCATAGAATGAAGGTATACTTTCAAGATAATGTAGAGTTCCCCAAATATGAAAGATTTTTTGAAATGTTATTCTGTTTAGAAAATACTAAAGCATCAATTTTATATGAATTTCATAGGAATAACCAAAGAATTAATAGGAAATAAAGGCATTTTGAGACAATTTTTTCCAAAAGAATGTTGATAGTATTTCCCTCAATATTATAAAATATTCTTAATAAAATAAACATTTATTGATAAATAATCAATTCTGATGGAGAGTATAAAATAATTTATATATTATATTATTAAAAGAGATATATGTACATATGTATGTTTATGTCTGTATATAACAGAAAACAAGATTCACAATTTTAATCAATGTTTGAAAGTAAAAATATATTGCTGAAAACAGTTCTCATGGGTAATATGAAGTATTGGAAGCATCAGCACAGTAGTATTATGTTACTGCATTATGGCTGGAAGAAGAACCTTACTAAAAAATTCAAGAAACTGAATTCTAAATAGTTAGTTTCAGAAGAGCAATTATAGGACCTGGTCTAGTTTCATTATCTGAGATGAGTGAGAGTAAAATGCAAAACTCAAACATAAATATTGCAAGGCATATTATGTTTTTTTGTTTGTTTGTTTTAATTATCTAAGTTTTCATTAATAAGTGCTTTGAAATGTATGGTCCTTTCTTCAATGTTGGCTAGTTCAGAGAAATTTTTGTATGGCTTATATGCATTATAATAATTCTAATAGCTAACTTTTTTATTACTATATGCCAGGTACTTTGCTAAGCATTTTACATATATTATCACATTTATTACTGCCATAAGTCCATAAAGTAGATAATATTGACAGGAAGAAACTGAGATATAGAGAAGTTAAGCAACTTGTTCACAGTCACACTGTTAGCAAATAATTGAGCCCGGATTAAAATTCAAGTAGAATCTGGAGACTGTATATTTTTATTAATTTGTTTTGCATCTACTGTGTGCTTTCTTTATGTGCCCACTATTTCTTGATTTTTTAAAAATTCAATTTATACCCTCATGAAGGAGAAATCCATCTTCATAATTTATTTTGTAATGCTAAGCACTCCTTAGTATCCCACTCAAAGTGAGCATAAAATATACTTGTATCTGTTAGGACTCAACATATGGATCAACTTACTTATGAAACTTTTGTTGACTTCAGTGGGCAGATCTGACCCCTGTCTCCTTTGTGTCTCCTGTACCCTGTACAGATGCCTATATAGGCCCATGATATACACTGTATCTATTTTTTTAGCATATCTATTTATCTCCAGGGCCTAGTTTGGTATTGGAACACAGTAGGTGTTAAAGAACATTTGTAGAATGAATCAATAACTAAGACTAGTCCTTATCTTTTCGACATCATTTTTTAACACATAATTTTCCCTGCCAGGCACCAATTTGTCTTCTGCTGGCTGAAAGCAGAGTATTGCCTTCTCTAGACTTTAAATTAATGCTTTTCTCTGTTTACAAAAGTGGCAAGGGACATTTTTGATAAATAAGGTAAAAATACTGAATGAACAAGCTTAGTGTTGGATGGACTATCTCAAAGAGACGTTTCCCAAAGTTTGCCCACATTTCCTGTGATAAATGTGGCTCAATGTTATTCTCTCCAAAATCTTTATTATTCAGTATTCTGACCCACCATTTATACAATGAAGGAAGCTATACTGTTTTAACCCCAAGATAGACTTGGGCAAAGAGTAGTCAAGTGTAGACTAATGTATTAGCATAATACTACTCTTCTTTCTTCATTCACTTACCTGGCATTTATTAAATAAATGAGAGACTGAATAAATTACAGCATGGGGAAGGGAGTGCAGCTGCAAGTGTGCTTAGAGGTGGCTGCGGAGAGTAGGGAAATGTTGAGTAGACCACTAGGATTAAGATTTAGTCAAGAGAGAGGAGACTGGCAGGCAGACAGTTTGAAAAGCAGAAGGAACAGCATCAACCATGTGGGGATATGAGAGCACATGACTTCTTGGGCAACTGTGAGAAGTTCAGAGGAGCAGAAGTTTCTTGGCAGAGAAGTGAGAAGGATGTGCTAGGAATAGTCCAGAATGATCATTTTATAATAAAATAAGGCAGCAGTAGAACTGTGCTTTAGGCCTACCTCTGTCATGACCTCGAGGCATGGCCTAATGAAAGTCTTTTTACCTCATGAATGCAAAAATCAAATTCTCAAAGAGGTCATGTAAGATAAATGAGTGAGGAGATAAGGCAATAGGAAGTAGTGGTACTTTGCTGTCATGGGGGCCACAGGCTCAGTGTTATCCAGGGGTATAAAAATTTTAAGCTTTTTTCAGTAAGTCAGGTATCTAGTTTTTTATGTGAAATATCCAACTTTTAAAGGATTGACACTAATTTAATGTTTTATTAAATATTATACTGGTAAAAAATTTGTTACCACTTTATTACCCCGATTTTAATTTTCTCTTCTGTAACCTGACTCAATAATATTTTCTCTATCTTCCTCAAAAGATCATTAGAAAGATCAGATCATCTTGTAGATAAATAGAAAATCACAATGTGCTACAACAATTGAAAAATTTATAGTATTATTAATATCACCAATTATCATTTTTTAAAATATGTTGCTTTGTGTCTTGCTTACTTTTTTCCATTTTTATTTTTATCTAACAATAATCTAAAAAAGAACATGGCATACCATAGACTGACATCATAGGAATATGTCCAACAATGCTACAATGTCAGTGAAGATTGGCTGATTGGCTAACAGCTCTGTTTCAAGATATATGAAAATCAGCTCTTTCCTTGGCAATAGGATCTGGATAAATGCTTTTAAAATACTTCATCTAATTTGATTATTATATACATATATACACATATACGTGTGTATGTGTGTGTGTATATATATACGTGTGTGTGCATGGGTGTGTTTATATATATGTATGTATGTATATATACATATATGAAAGCCATTTTGCCTCATCTACATAACTCTGGATAATCAAAAGTCTAACAAAGAAAACACAAAGTAGACATTACCCGAACAAATTGGTATGAGCTATCAAAATACTCTCTATTTTAAAATTATTTTTCTTTTTTACAAAGTAGACATTCTCATGTAGTTACAGAGTTTTTGGCCAAAGTTTTGTTTATCTTTACCCAATTTGTAGGCTAAAAAAAACAACCAGAGCTGATACCAATAAATACTAAAGACAGATCCCAGCACTAAAGATAATAATGAGATATTGGCAGAGCACCCCAGTTGAAGTTGCAGAATCTCTTTCTTTTACTTTAAGTCTTTAAACAGGGTTTATCTTATTTGTCTGAGATGATTTTAGTACAGTCCAGCCAAACAGTGACCTCTCAAATTTTCTGTGCCTGTCCTCATGCTGGTCGAGATGTCTGTACAATTTTCATAGAAAGCATTCAGATTCTCTGTGGATTGTGCGCTCCTTTAAGAAACAAGAAATCTCATAAGCAACCCATAAATTTTACCCTGCTGCTGACTGGAACTTCTTCAGAAGCAGCACCAGAACAAGCAGGTCTTCTTTAAGTGCTTCTGTAAAGACTTATTTCAACAGCTGTGGTGGAAGTGTCCACTGCAGGCAGTCCAATAAGGTTTAGATTAAAAATGAGAAATAAACCTCTTGAAGTAGAAATCTGAATGTACCTACCAGCAAGAGTGGAAATGAATCACATGTTTCCTGGAGGTGACATTTTACTCTATGACTTAAGGAATCTCAGCAGGAAAAATGTAGGTTTGACTAGGGAGCAGTGTAGGAAAAATTTACAAAGAAATGAAAAGCTTAGAAATGAGGGAAGCGGGTTGCCAATTCTGTGAATTTTTTAAACTAGGGATATTTAAAACCTACGCCTTTCGTATAGAGAACCAAAACAAACTTTTACATATTCCAGAAATAGGGCTGCAATTCCATTTCATCCTCTCCAAGATAATCCTGGATTTCATGATGAATAAAAGTTAGGTGCTTAATTTTACATTCTGAATGAGGCTAAAAGCAAACTGAATACTGGGAAGATCAGATATGTGGAGTCTTCTATTGGTAGTCTGGGGCACAGTAAGAGAAAATTGAAAACACTGTGTCCCTGCTCCATATCAACTTGTTTCTCTCTTTTTTTTTTTTCTTTGTCCTCCTATTCCTGTGAACAAGTTGGAGTGAAATAAAAAAAATGGGACAGAGTTAGAAGAGCCTCAGATTTTGGGGAAGGAAGAAACAGAACACATCCACAGATTGAGTCTTATCGGGAAAGTGAAAGGGCACTGTGTCTGTGAAAACTCCAGTGGGACTATCCTCAAGAGAGTTGCAAAACCACAATCTGATGGAGCTTTAGGGAATCTGTGAGATCAAATCAGTCAAAAGTACTTAGCCTAAGTCTCAAACAAACTGGTTCCTCCCAGCTTTTCGATGACCTTTTCTCTCAATCCACTCACTGGAGTTACTTTCAAAAGTTCCATCCCTCGGTTCTGTCACCCACATGGGTCCCTCTCGAGCCACATCTGCAGGTGGGTGGAATGGGATGGCAGAACAAACAGGTTTGGGTGTGGTAGCTTGTCATATTGTCAAAGGGTCACAATCATTTGTTTTTAACCTTTGCACTTATATCTCAAAATGAGGATGTGCAGTATGTTTTCTAAATCTGAGGCCTTACATAATAATGTCCCCTCTTACAAAAAGATTAGTTGAGTTACTTTTCCTAGTTGATGGTTGCTGCCATAGGTCTGAGAACTTCTTAAAGCCAGAAGTCCCTTAAATACAGTAAGTGCTTAACAAATTTGTGTTGGATAAAGAAACAATTTTTAAAAATTTAATATCTTCTTGGATGTTCATTTTAACATAGTTACAGGATAGAGATAAAGAATTGTGATATCCCAGGGAAAGTACCTACGTAGATTTACAGTATAAACTTAGTTCTAAGTCAGACTAAGATCACTATATGAGGACAAAGACAAATACTATATTTTAGCGATAATGATTAGCCAATGTAAACTACTATGTTTCTTTTACATTAAAGGCACTATTTGAAAACATTCTATATAAGGCAGCAGTTCTTAAACTTTTGGGGGTTATAAATCCTTTTAGGAATCCAAGAAAAGCTACAGACTCTTTACTGAGAAAAAAAATGAATATTTGCACCAACTCAAAAAACAAAACAAAACAAAAAGAAACTTTGTTCATGAATATTCTGAAGCACATTCATGGACAAACCTGTATCTCAGGTTAAGAACACTCAGGAAGGCAAAGCAAAGCTCTTGAATGGTGACCTTCAAGGTCCAGAAGAGGGCTTTCAAGAAAAGCTTTTTTTCAGGATTCAGAACAATAGACTTCCATACAGCATAATCACAAATTCCATCCATTCCAAGAGACTGAATTGAAAGCAACAAATATGCGTGTGAAGCTGCTCCCTCTCTGTGGAGGTAATGGAATTTTCATGCACACCCCACAGGGCAGAAGAATTCAAAGGCACTTGTTTAAACCAGATGACATGCAGCGATATTATGGCCATATCACACCGTCCTCACATCCAAAGAGACACACACAGTAGGTTCACTGTACCAAGTACCAAAACACTTAGACATAGTAAAGGGCTGGGGTTTGTGCCTAAAAGCTCAATGTAAAGCTTAAGATATTTCCTAAACAAATTAAAGAAGAAATTGCTGTCATTAATCTCTGATTCTCTAAAATGTTTTTTCTTTGAACCTAAAATTTAAGTCGATCACTAGTCATTCACTGAGATTCAAAGGCCAGGGAAGAACTTGGGAGAGAAAACAACCTGCATCTTAGTTGTTCTTTCTGACCCCACCCCTCCCCTTGTCCTAGCAACTGTTTCCTTCCCCTAATAGTTTCCTCCTTGCAAAGGCAGAAAAAAAAAAATATATTGAACTTTCTAACCCAACCAGCTTCAAATTGCCCAACTAGAAGCTAGAAGGTTGTTTTTTAAAATGCTTTTGTAGCCAAACAGATGTACTTCTAAATTTTACTTTACTTCTTTCACTGGCTTCCCTTCCACTATATTTAGGATTCGATGCTCATTTTCTTATCATTTTCCATTCCATTGCTTTTGTTTCACATTTGAGTAACTGTAGGTCAAATGTACTCCAGACTATTCTGTTAAAGACATGTGAAAATCAAATAGAAACTGTATGATTAACGATATGAATCATCTGTTTTTTAAAAACAGGAAGGTAAACAAGTGCTTGGCGAATCCCCACCTGCTTTGCTGCTGTTGTGGTGCTGTGCATATCATGAAGAAAACAATTCCCCCTTCTCAAAGCAGAACTAAAATTAGGCTCCACCTGCAAGATGTTAATGAAAACTTACACAGCTGCATTCCAGAAACAAGTTACCCAGATTGCTTTTGGAAAGATCTGTGTAAAAGCAAACTTGTTAGCTCTTTGCCTAATTCCCAAAATGTAGTATTAATTTTAATGGCAATTATTAGCACAATAACCAACTGATAAGTAATCTCAAAATAGATCTAATATTATCAAATAGGAAATATACTGTCATTTTATCCACACATCCTGCTGGGCTTAACCCCTTACCCACAAGTGCATGCTTCCTGCCTCTTTTGGCACTTGCATTCAAATGGAAGACTTGAGAACAAGTGAAGTCACTGGAGGAGGCTGCAAACAGTTCCACTTTGCACGGAGGAGTTCCTTTATCCACATGCTGCTCAATGGGAAGCACATGCTTCCTTTGCCCTTGATTTCTTTTGCAGATTTTTAAGTTTTCTTTGGAAGAGAAGGCTCAAATAGAAACCAAATCACATCAGACTCACAATCATCCTTTCCTGCAGATTTAAGATCCGCAGCTCCTATATTCTCATAAGAGAAGGTGATCTCTATTTTTATTTCCAGGTCAGATCTTCACAGCTTCATTCTATAGGCCAAAGGACTCAATTTTGATCTCCATTCTTTTCCAGATCATATTCTAGTGCTTATCTTCAGAGAGAAAGATGTGTTACAGTTTAATTATTTACTAAATTATGTATGTCAAAAAATTAAAGAAAGTGCCATTTGAGGATGAAGAATCTCTGCCTTTTAAAAATCCCAGCCTTGAAAAAATAATCCTCTTCATCATTTTCTTTACTTGCAATTTAGTCTTATCAAAGGAACAGGAAATGCCTACAGCTGCTCAGATTTGATCTGGGTTCCCGATGTTGTATGTGTTGTATAGATTCTTAATATTTTCACAATTACACCTTCTAAAAGGCTCTTTGGACCAATTTTTTTTAATGTTTCGAAGTCAAATAGGTGCAATTAGATTTTGAGCAGCAAATTCACTTTCTGTTAGAGATTTAAAAATGAAGAAAATAGCAATGCTGACAAGTAGACTGCCTTTCATTACCCTATCTGATTTCATTAGCCTAATTCACACTTATTAATTATCGGCCTGATGAGATCATCAATGTAAGTACGCCAGCCTCATGATGGTTGCGTTTAGGGAATATTCCATCTTTTTCAAGACTTCTACATGGCCTTCGGATAATATTCCCATTTCATTTCCATTTCGGGCTGCTGCCCTGCTCAATAAATGTATCTGAACCGCCTATGAAAGCAACACTGCCAGAATAAACATTTTGTTTATTACATAGCCCTGCTTGCAACTGTCAACAAAGAAATATAAAAGAAGATTTAAGTTTTCATTCCTAGATAGTGAACTCCTGTGTGTTTCTACAATGCAGGTCATTACAGACTCGGCTGCCCCCTGAGATTGAGCAATTCTCGTTCACGTTTTAACAAAGGGCTGCGGATCTGGCAGTGTGGGAGTGGACTGGGCCACTTAGATAAGTTTCATTCACTGTAGGAGCCCAAGGGAACAGTGCATCAAGGCAGCTGCTCTGCTTTCGGTTCATGCTGAACTTTACACTATTTTCTCTTTAAGTTGCTACTAATCCCTTGGGTTTACATGGTTTTGGGGGTTTGCATGAGAGACAAGCAGTGTGAAATTGCCTGAAAGCCTTCTTATAAATAAGACTTACGATATAGACCAGATCTGTTGATGAAAAGACTGAGAGAAAGGCCTGTGAGGGCCCCAAGAGCTGTTTTACAAGGCTCCCACTGTGATTTCTTTGGTCTCTATCTAATGGTTGCTAAAAAAAAAAATGTACTAACTAGGCTAAAATCACACTGGCCCCAATTTCAGTGGGAAACAGAGGCTTAGTATAGACATAAATCCTGTCTACATATTTACTAACCAATATTGCTTATTTAAATCTGATCTCTTTCTTATCTTACTCCTTTGATAAACAGAAGGAGAGAGCAAAAATCAGGGAAACTAGGACATGGGAGATTGGAACACCAGTCTAAGATTCCAGAGACTCTGAACTTGCTTTCTAAACTATGTTCAAGGCACCAGCATGGGCTATTTATGTGCTTCATCCACTTAGGTCAATTCTTTGAAGTATTATTGATCCATTTTGAAGGTGAGAACACTGAGGCTAGTAAACAGCAAAACCATTCATTTAGCATGGGAATGTTTTAGTTTAAAATTATCAAGATTTTTTTCTTATTGCTGATCAGAGAAGCTAGAGGAGGTGAAAAGAGGACATGAAAAGACAATAGAAAAACACTCGCCCCTATTTATTCCCTTGGGTTTTTCACTATCACCAGTGGCTCTCTCATGTTCACTCACGTTTCTGGAAATTGTCCGGAACTTCTACCCTGTTCCTTTCATGAAAACACTAACTCCTCTTACACCTCCCATTTCCCAGCACTCCATTCCATGCCCCTTTCAGTTTTCCTACTCTAAATCCTACAAACGGCCATTTGGAAACAATTTCAAAATCCACCTACTTTCCTGTGCATCTGTCTCTTGTAATTTAGAGAATATGGACTGTGTATTTTCTACTTGTCATGCTTATACCTTATTCTCTGTGAGTACCTAATAAATGCTGAATAATAGCAGCTTTATGACTGTGCAGAACCAGAAACACAGGTTCCTATATTTAGTATTTCATCACTAGCAAGGAAGACTTATTCACTGTTGGCACTATTCTAGGCACTAAATGAAGTTACTTATAAAAGGCGGTGTATTTTGTACACCAAAATATTTAACTTTTCTCTCTTATTTTCTTGAGAAAAAAAATATAAAAAAGAGGGGAGGTCGCCACTGAGTTTTCTCATTAAATCCACAGCAAACTGAAGATAGATGTTGGTGCTTTTTTGAGGAAGGAGGGAACAAGGTACAGAGTATGCTGAATGAAAACTTTTTGTAAATCAACAATGAAGCCACAAACTAAAGTCTATGGTTTCCTATATGCCCTGCTTTCCTTGTGCTTTGATGAAGAAGAAAAGAATGGGCTATATAAAATTTGTACTTTTTAAGAATAACAAAAATACCACTATGTTCATGCTGTGTCTAAACAAGCAGAGTAAATTGAAAGATTTAAATTTGATAATTTAGGCCAAAGATTCATTTGCTTGTAATATCAACATAATTGACTCAAAAGGTTTTTTTAAATATAGATTTCCCTAAATAATGAGCTCAATTTCATTTTTTTTCTCCCTTTTGTTGACAAAGGCTACAAATACACAGGAAAAATAAAAGACTGTTTGCAAATTTGGGACATATCAACTCATGAGCAGACCTACTTTAATATCATCAATTTGTTGTTGTTCTCAATCATTCAGTAAATATTTATCAGATACTACCTACCACATTCTTGGCTCTATGCTAAACAGTGGAATTCACAGTCCAGTGTAGAGACAGACATGTAAACAAGTAATTAATAAAATATGGTGTGGTGTAATGGAAATAAGTTTTACAGAAATGATAAATTCTTCCTATGTGCTCTGAGAAGGCAACATGTGGGAGGTGACATTTCAGCTGTGTTTTAAAGATGAATTGTTGTTCATTGTCAGAGAGTGAGAAATATATCATAGACTAAGGGAAAAGCAGGTATAAAGATAGAAGTTCAGGGAAAAGGAGAGTGCAGTGCATCTGTTACCTAGGTTATATGGTAAGAAATAGTAGGAGCTGACATTCAATTACCAAGTGATGAAGGCCTTTTTGGATCACTCTAAGGAGATCAATATATTTTATGGGCATCAGGAAGTCATGAAGAGTTTTAAGCAGAAGGATAATATGATTATGTATATTTGCTAGAAAGAGAATTCAGCATAAAGAATGTTTTGGCAGTAGTAAAGTTTGTGGGTAAGGGTGAATTACATGGCCATTATTTTAGTCAAGGCATAAGGAAATGAAGGGCTTTCCTTGGGAAGTGCAAGAGAAGCTGAAAAAATATGTAATCAAGAGATATTTAGGAGGTAGAACTAAGGGGACTTGAAAATTAATATTTTACTTGGAAGAAGGAGGTCAACTTGAATAACTGTCTAGATGGTGGTGCTTTCATAAAAAATACTAACATTTTTTTGCACTCCAAAAATTACAGGAACTGTAGTGAGTTATTTTCATATGGCAAATTATTTAAATCTCACAATAACAATGTCACATAAACAACAGGAAGTTTTATCCCTATTACACATGGAGTTCAGGAAGAAGGAGACTTGCTAGTTGCCCAGTGTCACAGCTAGAACTCAATGGAGTCAGGCTTGGAATCTGAGTCTTCTCAAAAGCCAATTTGTTCTTCAAATGTTTCACCATCTTTAGATATCATTGATGAAATTCTGTATTAAAACTGTTATGGATTTCAAATCAATGAGAGTTGTGACAATTTAAAACTTCCTTTTTGAGTTAAATCAATTTTTTTTTCCTAAAAATGTTTATCAGTTCTGGTTAAATGCCTGAACAAATACTTTTGCTGCTCAACAACAACAACAAAATAGAAAATAAGCTTAAACTTATGTTGACATCTTTTGTTAAAGACCAATTTTTGCCGTGGAATCTGCTAGAGATGAGGCCCAATACATGGCAGATTAGCATACTTTTTCAAATAACTAATCACTTGATTTTAATTCATTGGAGATTTGGCTTTCAATTTTTCAATATTACTGATTCAAAATACATAGGAAATATATTATTAAATAAAAATATTTCTAAAGTTAGCTGAGAAAACTTTCCTTTTTCCTAACCAGCACAGTGGGCTTTTATTACATAATGAGTTACTAGATGGAAAAAGAATAGGCTGTGCTTTTCCATGTTGAGGCCACTCATTTATTTATTTATTTTAATTTCTATTTCTCAGTTAGCTCATCTCATTTTATTATGGTGAATATTTTATTTCCTAGCATCTTCTTTTGCTTTGGTGGTGATTGGGGAAGGAATTTATTTGAATGAGCTACTCACACCTGGCCTGAAATCTATGAAAGAGGATTGAAAAAAAAAAAATGACATGGCCTTTAGCACTTTCTTTTTCTTTCATTTTTATTTTATTTTATTTTTAAATTCTTCAGACGAAACATTTTTTTGCATGGATCTTCTATATACAGTTGGAGGATGCTTTTGATATGTAGATCAAGCAAAATGGTAAATACATAGCTCTCTCTTTTCAAACATTCCCTTATTCTATAATGTGCCTGTTGTGTCACTTTTTTTATTTCCATGAGGCCTGCCCTTGGGTTTGCATTGTAACTTGATATCTTTCCATTGTCCCTTACCACAAAAATGCCTTTTAAGGAACTACATTTGGAATTTAAACCATCAAGCTTTAGCTCTTCTTTCTCCTCCCTCTTTCTGGAAAATTTGGGGCCTAAGTCTTTGCTTTGATTTTCTTTCTCTGACTTTGAGGGTTCTCACTTTCTCTTGTAATTGCTACAATCTGGTGTCTCCTTTTGCCTGGGAGTAAACAAAGACAGAAACAATCAGTGAAGAGACACGTGGGCTCATGAGCTCACATGTCTGATTTGTGTCTAATCTGATGGATGGGAAGGTCTGGCTCTTAGGAATGAAATTTTTTTACCATATCATGCAGCCTTAGGTTCAGGATGGCCTTTATGCCAGGCACAGCAGTAAGTGCTCTATGCATTAGAGTCTTCCAACCATCTATGAGGCAGGCCTTGGGACCATCTGCATTTATTTCAGTTGAAAGAATCAGATCCAAGAGATGAAGTATCATTATTCTCAGGATCATTCACCTAGTAAGGGATAGAAGTGGTGGGTAGACCCGTTTTCTGACTACAGTACCTGAATTTAAATGACTAATTTATATTTTATCATCTTAAAGCTTCCCACTTTCACTATAAAAGTTTCCTGGATTGGAGGTGTAGATTATCATTATATCATTTCTTGAGTTCTAGAGAGTATTATTTTCTCTGATGCCTGTGGACTTGTAACAATCTTCTAAAGAAAATAGAAAAGATTCCACGGTCACTCATTAAAAGAAAAAGGAAAGAAGAAAAGAAAATACATAAATCTATATATTTTATTGTAGAAAAACTTATATAAGTTAAATAAGCTGGAGGATAAGCATTGTTTAATGTTGACTGTGATTCTCAATTGGTCTGTCTTATTTAGTTTCTTATAATATTGAATAGTATACAGGAACAATGATTATGTGTGTTCTGTATCATGTGTTAGTTTGGCTAATACACTATTTTGTAAAAGACAAATACTAGTTTAAATAAAAATGGAGGTAATGAATAGACATACAGCAATACAAATCCTCTAAGCTATATTTAAGTACACATAATTTTTCTTTTCAAGGCAAGAGAGGTAAATGCTACATGAAATTTTAAAAATAAGAAAAATAATTAAATTAAAAAATTTTTCTGTATTAGAGATTTATTAGACACAAATCATTTTTAAAATGTGACTTTATTTTATCCAATTTGCATTCAAATGTTAAATTTTGAAATATTGCCAGGGCTCTAATAATTTATGGAAATCTTTAACCATGGGTCATTTCTTAAAAGGTCATTTTGATGTTTTGGTGAACTTAATAAATAAAATGGATCATCCCACAATGCATTTATTCACAATTATTGACAATTACAAAGATTCAATTTAAGCATTATACACTGTACCTCTATTATTAGAAAGCACTGGGTTATGCTCTTTTGGGGAAATAACAACAAAAATAAATTTAAATAAATATTAAATTTAAATAAATAGATTACATGAAAAATAAATAATAATGATTTCTGTTTTCCAGGAACTCACCTTCTAGTAGCAAACATATCTAGTTGCATCTCATAAAGGTTGTATATAAGACATATTGTTAGATACACATAAATTCTATTGTCAGAGTATAAAAGAGTGAATGATTCTAACTTGAAGAATAAAGGTTTCCTGGAAGAAAAGGGATTTTACTGGATTTGAAAAATAAATAGGATTTTTATAGGTAGGTATGACATCGAAAACCAATATTGGTTACTTTAAGATCAAGTTGAATTCCTCTAAGTATGTCTTTTTTTCTCATTAAAAAACAAAGAAGACCCATTTTTTGGAAAAGGTAGGTATTTGTGTCTTGAAATAAAAATTTTAAATGGTGGATATTCTTTGTTTAAATGCCAGAAGTGAGATCTTTTTCTTTCTCATTATGTGAAATAAATAAGGCTAAAAGCTGAAAAATTATAAAAGTCACTTGATTAAATGAGGCAAGCAAATAAATGCTTCCTAAAGGTCAGCTCAGTGTGTTCTTTCCCCAAGGCTAGTTGGAACTAGTCCACAGTTACAATTTCTCCATCATATGGGTGGCCAGTCAATTTGGTGCCAGCAATAAAATGTGTAATCAACTTTTGCATGTTTTTAGACATTCACAAATCACTTTGATCATGACTAACAAGAAAACTGCCATTTCAGTCAATAATCTATAAAATCTTGAGGAACATTTAGTCCAATACCTGGTAGAATATTTCACATTTTAAAATAACACAATCTAGATATATATTTATTTTTTTAAAAAGTCTATTTTCCATTATGTAATCTTGTTTCAATGTTAACATTTTAACTTGTTATTTCCCACAAGTCCAGGGACTTAGATAATTGAAATTAAGTTGCTTTTGAAAACATATATACTTTAGATTGCTTTTCATCAAGGTAAAATGGAAAGTGATAGCTTTTATAACAGCTCTCAAAATTACCTTTAGCAGTGCAACTTGTGGCATCCTTGTCTTTTTGTTCGATAAAAGTAAAAATAGTTATCATGGCAGAAAAAATACCAGAGTAAAATTTCTCTAAGCCAAGTGCTGTTTTAGCTGGTGAAGGTGTTCCTAAATATGCATCAGTTTCATGCCACAAGGTACAGTTAATGCGAGTAGTTAGAAGGGTACCAGTGGCAACATCCATCCAAGAAAGCAACATAGAAGAGCTTATTAAAAGCAGAAAATGATTTAGAGAGGAAAATTTCTGAGATGACAGCTGTTTAATCTAATCAAAACCTTTTTTCTACACCAGGAGACATTTAGTCTTCCATTGGCACTAATACATATCTAAAGCAACACTTGATAGCCCAATTCAAAGATAAGGCATGATGACATCACAGATAACAGATTAATATGGGGGAGGACTAGGTATGAAAGGATGATGTCTGGGACATCATCTGAGATGAGAATCTTAAATAGTGATAGATTTAAAAGCTGTGTCTCTTTAACTCATTCTGCCGTGTGATTTTTCTTTTTATACACGTTAGTAAAATTTTCCATCTCAGAATAACAGTGTGCACACACACAATCACACCCATACATAACTGAAACTGGCACTATTCACATAGACTTTGCTACTCAAAGTGTGGTCTACAGATAGGCACTGCATAGTAGTTTGCTGGAAACAAAGAATCCGGCACCCCACTCCAGACTCACTAATTCAGAATCTGCATTTCAGCAAGATACCTGAGTGATTCTCCTGCACATAAGTTTTGCAAGCACTGATTTAAAAACAAGCATTAAAAGTTGCATATCCCTCTCATTCTTAAAACTCACAAATCTTAAATTTCAAGCCATTACAAATTTCCCCATTGTCTAAGGCAGTATAGTTTAAGGAGTGGTAAGAGCAAGTGTTTCCGGAAATTCCCTGTCCAAACGGCCTGAAACCCACTTGGGCCTTTCCACTGGGCCAGCTCTGTTAAAGGGGTGTCTGTCTGGGGTGGGATACAGGCGAGAGATGGAAGCTTGGTAGGCTTCTTGTTCTGCAGAATGGAGCAGGGGGTGGGAAGTGGGTAGGGCTGGCCTCAAGTTTAGGCCTCCTTCCACCTCTCCTCTACTGCCCTGGTTGGTAGGCTAAAGAGTGCTAGTCCAGATGCCATGCCCTTCCTTTTCATCTATATTCTTTGCTTCCATTCACACTATTGCTAGGGTGGCACTGCTGAGAGCAATGTTTCCTTAGAGACTCACATCTACACTTGAGCTTCCAGGCTCTATGCCAGAGGAGTTTGACAGTGACACAGAGGGCAGTGTACTTTCCTAGATATACAAGCACAGCTCTGACTGCCATCAGTGGGAGTTCTACAGTAGGACTGAGAAAGGAGTACAGCCTAGAATTGGAAATTTGTCCTCAAGGTAAGGCAGCATAAATGGCCTGGTTACAGAAGAGTCACTCTCCACAATTAAATAGCAAATGCATGGAGAATTTAGAGAACAATTTGTTCCCCTGATTTCTAGGAGAAGCATGTGAAAATAAGTCGAACTACAGCCAATCATTAAAGGAATTTTTAAATCTCTTAAAAGAAATTATGTAGTAAGTTACTTGTTTATTAAGAAGTTTTTTAAATTAGTCATTTCACCTAGTTAGAAGATTCTAAAAATAAAGAAAAATTCTCTGAACACTAAATGCTTTCCTTATATACTGTTTGTCTATCTGCTCCCTTATTTCAACTCCTCATCCAGGTCTCAGTTTAAATGGGAAGCCTTCCTAGATTAATTTAGGTGCCCTCTTTTAAATGTGCTTAGAGCATTCTGCATTTCTTCTTCATAGCACCTATTCATTCTATTTAAATATTTGGATAATCATGTGTATATGTTTGTTTCTTCAGGTAGACTGGAAGCTTGATGAAGACAAGAGCCATGTCTGTCTATTTATGTGCCTGAAACACATTGGGCACTCAGTAAACACTTGTTCAATGAACTCACTTAGTAGCCTAAATACAAACTCCAAAAGTCACACAATGCAATATATACATATTTTGCTGTTATTATACACCTGAACCTACTGGATTTTGTTAACCAATGTCACCATAATAAAAATTAAAAGCAAACAAACAAACAAACAAAAACCTCCAAAAGTCTTGTAATAAAGCACATCCACCAAGAGGTGTAGTGATTTGCTGGATCTTCACCCAGACCTACTTACTATTTAGACACAATGATATAGATTTGTTTATTTGTTTTCCCAAATTACAACAAAGTCAAATAGTAAACTGGAAAGATAAGGGAGTTGGATAAAGGGGAATTTGAAAAAGGCCAATTTGATGGATAGTTTCACAGAGGAGAAGACTGAAGAGAAAAGAACTGAAAGACTATAATGATGTGGAGCCATAATTAGGAGCAAGATATTGCAGAAGGTACCTTTGTAAAATTTCAGAATTCTTCAATTAATGTTGATAATTATAAATCTCAATTTAAAAAACAGATAAATTATATGCCATATATATGCTGCTTAAGAAAGAAATTATATATATATATATATATATATATATTTTGGAAAATGTTTTTATAAATAAATTATCTAAAAGCAAGTTTGTAACATAATAAAAATACTATCCATTATAATGCATTCTAAAGTTTATAAATACTTTTCTATACTTTATCTTATTTGATTTCTATAAAGTACAAGAGAGGGCAATCTACAATTGTCAAGAAAATTTGCTTATGTGGAACACCTCATTCCAGGGTAAAAATGATGAATTAGGTGCTATGGCAATTTTCTCACTGAATATTATGAGTATTTAGATTAATTTTTTTTCAGAGAATTGTTGGAGATCTGATTATGATTTCAAAAAGTTTTAAAATCTAACTTTTTTTCAAAAACAATTTATTGAGAGTTAGACATTATCTTTAAATTAAGTTACCCAAATCTTACAACAGTGGTGCATAAATAATATAGAACAGATCTTATAAATATGCAGTAGATGCAAATTTTATTATTTATGATATTTTAAAAGTAGATGTGTCCTGGATATTAACTTATAATTTTACATTAATTATGCCCTTGTATTTTCAGTGTTCTTTACAGAATGCTGAATTAAAAAAACACACACACATGCATTCATATTGACCCTCAAAATTATGCTTACATTAAGAATACAAAAATGTATTTAAATCTTCAAATGTTGCTAGCATCCAGAATTCCATTTGAAATTGCAATTGTAAATGTAGAATTGCACCTAAAAAGTACAAAGTATGTCAGTGATGATAAGGGGTACTTGTTGACAGACAAAAAAAAATCTCAGAAAAGTTGCTAGTCAATAGCAGTTTATATTGCAAAGCAATATAAAACCATATTTACATGAAATGTTCATTTTATGGTTCCTTCTACAGGAGATCAGAAATTAAATATATTACAGAAACATAATTAGAGGATTACGGCCAAAGCCAATTCACAAAGGAAGAGATTTGCAAGACAAAAAAATAAAATGTGTTATAAGCAGTTTTTTAATGACTGCTTTAAAAACAAACCTGAATTATAACCACAATTGTTCTCTTGTTGTGTGGGAAAGGTCACATGAAATAATTCCTCTCTGATTTTATCCACTCAATACCATCTACCCAACCAGGGACAGCTTTTGTCTCTTTGATTTGACAGTGCAATGAGTACAGTACCACTTTTTCTTTTGTTATAGTTATGAACTTGTCTTGGTCTGAACAGGTAATCAAAGGCAAAAAATATCCAATCAGTTTCTTTGTAATGTCATAAAGAACGAAGTGGGTAACTGCATTTTGATTTTAGTGTGTGCATTATTAAATGTAAATGGTATGACCGCTTCTAGCTCTTTTGCTTTTAATTTTCACACTTCTTTTTCCAAATCTTACCTAGTCAACATTTACTTTAGTTGTCAAGGATACAGTATATATCTTCGAAAATCAGAGACTTGATTTCTGCCAGAATTAAAGGAGAGTTCAAATCCAGTCACTAGGATTAGGTCCTATTTAATAAGATAGTGTAGGGTGGTTGACCATAAGGCCATTTGTTAGCCTGGAAGCTTGAACCAAGAATGAAATTCCAGGCCTTTGGGATTAAGTCTGAAGAAGCTTTCCGAGAGCTTCCAAACACTGTCTTTGGTAGCAAACAGTGAACTGCTCAACTGCAACTGGGTTGTCATATGTTTTATTCATGGAACCTCACAGGAGCCACCATTTTTACATCTGGGTTCCTTGGAGATAGAAATTTCTTAATAGTTGAACTAGCAGGGTCCATCAATACAGAGATGCCTGTGGGGACCAGATAATAGATAGATAGATAGATGATAGATGATAGATAGATAGATGATAGATAGATAGATAGATAGATAGATAGATGATAGATAGATAGATAGATAGATAGATAGATAGATAGATAGATAGATTAGATAGATAGATAGATAGATAGATAGATAGATAGATAGATAGATAGATAGATAGATAGATAGATAGATAGATAGATGATAGATAGATAGATAGATAGATAGACAGATAAAAAGAGAAGACTAAAATTGAACACTGATGATGTACTTTAGCATTTACCAATCAGTATGTTTTTATTTCTTGCTGAAAAGGTTATATGAAGGTTTTATCTTTTTTGCAGCATTATTATGTATATATGTACATGTATGTATTTATCTATTACAGGGGTGAGGAGATGCAGAGGCGTGTGGAAATGAACAGAGTTCACAGAAACCACTTCATTAAAGATGACAAAACTTTACAAATGTCTATTTAAGATATTGCATCTTTTTAGCAATTTGGTCTTTGTCAGTAAGCTAAGAGCCACATGAAGTTTTCCTATTGTTTCTTCTGAAATAAATGCACTTTAGCAGATGTGACATGCAGAAGTATTTCCTTTCCTTAAGAGTCTAATTTCAAAGTTGATTTAAAAGGACAAGTTACATTCTGGCAGGGCAATAGGTTTACTAGGTTATGCTTGCTTATTTATTTGTTTCTTTAAGGATTTTCTACAACTTTGTCTTACTTAGTCCAGCCATTAAGCTTTAGGCAGGAAACTTTATTTTCTGGACTGAAGAGAAACACATGAACAACAGGTGAGATCATTATTCACAGGAATTCTTTTCTTTCAGTTCAGCTGACTGTGTTACGTGTCACAAGAAGAGTTACACTGAACTCTCAGAGTATCACAGGATATCCTGGAGGTTATTGTTGTAAACTAGATTCTCTGCAGGTTTATAAAGGAATTAGTCAGTCTTGTATCCTAGAAATGGAAGGTATCTTAAATGTCTGCATGTAAAGGACTGCCTGCATTGCTATTAATATTGCGGGTCTCTACACAAGGTTTCTCATTCAGATATTTGTGATTTATAACATCTACATGTTCTTATATAGAAGTAATATGGTGCTTACCTAAAATATTTCTCAAAAAGAATATCAACTTCCGTTTCCTAGACCCATAGAGGTGGAAGACTCAGTGTCATCTCCAGCTACTCCTTCCAATGACAAACATAATTGCATGAAAAATGGCATTTGAAACCGAAGTTGGGATTAGTAATGCCTTCATACAAATTTATTGCATACATTGCTGAATAAAAATAAAGTGCATCTAAGAGTAGATAATATATTTGAAGAGGATGGTCAGAAAGGATCAAATTTTTTATCATATACATAGAAAACATACATAAGATGTTAATTTTTAAAAGAAAGTGCTGCTTATATAATAAGACACTTTCTTGGTGATTTTGTGGTACTTATGGTCATCATATAATGTACCTTTGCATGTCCTCTACCTGGAATGATCTTTATGAGAACTATGTTTACTTGGCAAACTCTACTAATTTATAAAGATTCACTTTATTCATCAATTTCTGAAGTTTTAATTTTTTTCACTATCCATGCAGAGTTCATTATCAATCAGTTTTTTCTCTGTGTGTCATTGCTGTGCCTTGATCAACGCTTTCTTATTGTCTGAGCCACACAGTATTTATTTTATTGCTGTACATTCCTCCCCCTTCTGACTACAATATCCTTGTGGGAAGGGACAATGTCAGATTCATTTTTTATTGTCCTCTCAGCATCAAGTTCAGTACCTGGTACATCATAGTGAATCAATAAATATATATAAAATAAATGAATGTGACCTAAACACCACACATATTAAACCAGTTTCAGTCTAAAGTTCTACCCAGATAAATATAATAAATAAATTAAAGAGTTTCGGTACAGACATATATTTATGGGTCCTAAAACTGTATAGGAAAGGAGAGAAGGAAATGATAATGCAATACTTATTATTCATAGAATAAAACAAAGGCAGTTCTTTAAATTTTCTAAATTATCTGTGCCCTTAGAAATCTTTTTAAATTTTGGAGACTTAGTGTATGTTCTTTTTGATTCACTCTCTGGTAAGCAAGGCAATCAACTGAGAAATTTCTTGAATCTGTGCCTGGTTAGGGAAACTCATGAGAATAGAAAGAATTTGATTCACAAAAAGGTTTGGTACCATTCATGGAATGCATATTCTAATCACTACATGCTGTTTTTTTTTTTTTTTTAATGGCACTGATTATTTCAGAAGGAAGCACATCAACATTATTATAGTGAAACTAGAGTGGAATTATGGGTTTCTCTGCTTGGAAATTTTTTATTGCTTTTCTGAAAGGGGTGCACATTATGCATGCAAATTTTAACCTACTCTCAAATTATGAGAACATGAGAAAAATATTTTTATTATAAATCTGGGATATAGTTCAATCTACTATATTATATATTTTAGTAATCTGAGACATGTTAAGATATGAAGAATAGTCATTCTTTCATTTATTCACATGATAAATATTTCTTTGACTATTAAAAGGCATTGTGTTGGGCACTATAGAAAATATGAAGATTTTAAAACATGAACAACATAGAAATACAAATAAAAAATAAAATAGTAAAAAGAAAAAAAGACACAACATACAATGTTGTTGTTTGACAATTGGGGTATTTTATAACCTGTATTCATTCTAAGGACAGAAGGATAAACAGTTTACAATGATTACGATTCTTCTAATTTTGTGAATATAAATCAAAGATGGACATCCTTCCATCCCCCTTTGAAAATCAACACAACACTAAATCTTTATTTACCGTACTTATTTACCTTACTTGAAAAAAAGCTATAAATCATATACAAGAATTGCTATGAGAATAAGGAGTCAATTCTTTTTTTTAATTGAAATATAATAGGTATACAAGATTATATTAGTTTCAAGTATACAACATAATGATTCAATAAATGTATATATTGTAAATGATCACCAGTATAAGTCTAGTTAACATCCATCACTATACATAGTAATAAAATTTTTTTCTGATGTTGAGAACTTTTAGGATTTACTCTCCTAGCAACTTTGAAATATGCAGTGCAGTACTGTTAACTATAATCACCATGCTGTACATTACATCCCCTTGACTTATTTTATAACTGGAAGTTTGCACCTTTTGACTAGGGAGCCAATTCTTAACATATTCCCTTTTATTATTTATTATGTTTCTAAACTTGACTTTAACAATTAATTTGGCCAGCAAATGGACTCTACAATTGGAACATTTAACAGCAAGAGCAAATGGCCAAATGCTCACCACCTGCTCAAGCTGTCTTGCAATCAATCAGGCCTAACTTTAAGAAACAACCAAAACACAATGATTAGTTAAGAAGATGGGCCAGTACACTGTCACCAAATAACATGGAAGTAATTTTACCACCAATATTTGAAGAACATTTAAGCAGACTGTATTCCCTTTTTTCTTTCTGAAACTAGGGTGGAATTACAGGTTTCTCTGCTTGGAAATTCTAACACAATTAAATAATACCTACCAGAGAAGGTATGCAGTTGGGAATGAGGGTGGGCTAGGGAAGCAAGATCCTGTTGTTTTCATCCCATTTGACCAAAATATGGTGAATAACTAGGGCGACCATATGATTTATTGTTGAAACCCAGTGCTTTTCAAGGGAAAAGTGTGCTATTTTTAATTATGTCAAACAATTAGTATAAACTGGGACTTTTCCAAGCAAACTGAGATGCATGCCCAACCAATGAATAATGAGCCATAACTGGATAATTTTAAATGAGTTAAGACAGATCAGTGAAGTTAGTTGTTATATATAGGCTATGCAAGGTAAAAGTTTTTAAAGTTTGGACCACAGAGTTGATATTCTAATCTTTGAAAAGCATGTAATTGACTCAAAACAACTTGCTACACTGTATCTTCTATGGTAAATGACGTGTATTTACATACTTTTCCCCAAAGAATAAATAGTTCAGGATTCATCATCTTTATTTTTCTAAAAGCTTTTATCATCTAAAACTCTTATAGTAATACAATTTTCTGGGTAACCAAAACACTGTAGGGATTAGTAAGAAAGATTAATAAGGCTTGAAGCCAAACAGAGACCATTAGACTAGGAGTTAAGAAATCTGGAGTATTGTTTTAACTCTAATGCTTACTAAGTAGGACCTATGTTCTCTCTGAGTTAACTTTTTCATTGCTAAAAGTGTAATAGTAGCACTAGTGAATTTCCTAAGGATGGCTTAGGGAAATACTTTAAACATGCAAAATGTTTTAGTTTAAATATTTTATTGTCAAAATCTTTGTAGTGATAAAGAAGGTAAAGAAGTGTAAAGAGTCTGAGAACATAGAATTCAAATAGTTTAAATAGTATAAAAAGAATTACATTTAAATAAAATGGAAGAAAAATAGGTATTTCTGACTAGAAAGCTTTCAGTCCTTGTTGATTTGCTAACACTTTCAGGTGTTATTTCTCCCTGAACTCCCCTCTAACACTTAATTGTTATTGTTTATCTGCATTCCCTACTAGACTGTATGCCTTGTAAGATCCAATTACGTTTTATCTATCATTAAACTGCATTGTGTCTGACTTAAAGTAGATATACAATAAATATTTTTTTTACCAAATTTATTAATGTTGATAACAAATGGAAAAACAGAATAAGGCATCTCTATTTGAATATTAATAATCTCTGTTACGTCATTGCCAGATTCTGTTTTCTTTTGAATTTTATGTTGACCTTTTTCAAAGATCCCTTTTCTACTAAAACTTGGAAAAGAAAGCTTACAAGAATTACAAAAAGACCTATAAATTTTCAGCATAGGATACCTCTTCACTGTGACACAGGAAGAACTGTTTTGGAAATTGAATGTGAATGTGGCTCTGTGCAAATAATCTATTCACTTTTGGAGGTGTTAGCTCAGTTGGTGAGAGAACAGCATTAACAAGGGTAAGAGTGCAGATTTTATCAGCTTTACCCAGAGAAAAACTGCCCCAGAGTTACAGATTGTACCTTCAATCTCAGCAAGTTCTCTTGGGTCACAAAGAGAGTGCAGATTACTCAGTGCAATCTATTAACAATTTGGAAAACAAGCAGCTGATGGTAGATCTAATACACAAAAGACAGCACATTATTACTTTGCAGAGTGCTAAAACAGAGTGAACCCATCAAACAAGTATAAACTTCAAAAGTATTCTTTTGTCATCTGTCCCCTTTAGACCACAGATCTAAATTGGGCATACCTAGTGAAGGAAACTAAATCTAAATTCTTAGAATATATCTAAATCTTTAGTGGAATCTCTGCTTGGAAGGAAGAAAATGTGACCATGTGGTATTGATGATAGAATGCCAAAAGGGCAAAAATCAATCTGAAAATCATCAGTAGTGAACACATTAGGCACTTGAAGGGTGATAGATTCTGAAAATATTTGTGTATTGAAATAATGGTTTTCTTTGCAAAAATCTGCTTTCCCACATGCAAACAGCATTTCATTTTATGTGAAGCTCTGTTTTTCCAATAAACATTGATTTATGGCTCACTACCTAAATTAATGTCAGGAAAAGAACATAATTTAGAAATATTTTTGATACATTCTGTTAAATTCAGTTACGAGACACATCTGATTAGAAAGTGGTAAACCTGTCAGACGTACTAAAAGAAAATGTTCACTAAGAAAAGGTAACGGTAACATGTAATAGCCATCTACAAGTCATTCATCAGTCATGGAATGATACTTATTAAGAGCCCTTTCACACATGGCAATGTTCTAATGTCACAGATGTTGTATATCTTGTGGTCAATCCATTTTTTAAATGAATGTGTTCTCTGGGAAGGTTGATAAAAGGAACCAATTACTAATTTGACTGGGTTCTCAGATAAGAACAGAATCCAGATTTAGAAGAGGAAAACCTAGACAGGTTAAAAACAAACAAACAAACAAATGAACAAACAAACAAAAACTTTATACTGAACTCTTGTAGAATATTTCCTTTCTAGGTTCAAAGTTTACTTTTTTCATTTCCACTGACATGCTCTTTATAGAACAGGTGCAACAAATACCCTTCGCTACCTTCTCAAAAATGTAACTAATAGGCATTTAATAAGGCAAGTTGCATATTAGAAGCAAGTGCTTAAAAAGAGGTAACATTTATGTATACAAAAAAATAATAAGGCATAATTAAACATCAGTGAATGTACTATATAATATATAGTAAAACTGTAGGGCAGTGAGCCTCTTAATAACCTTCTATGTGCAGATAGGCCTTTAGACTTGCCATTCTTTCTATTTTTATGCTTTATAAATAACTTACCTGTCCTCAAAGAAGTAAAATGACGACACAAACACCACACACACACACACACACACACACCTCTCCATTGATTCTGCTCCTTCTGGCAAGAGAAGAGTTGGAGACCTCGATACTTAGCAGGCAGAAAGAGTGCTACTTCTCTTAGGATATTTTAACCATGAGGGAATTCCTTTAGCAGATCAGATTCACCAGATCTCATGCTGTGCTATAAAACAAAACTGGTTCATATTGGAGCCTTGAATTGGTGTCTCCCCCTGATTAAAACCACTTGGCTTGGAAGTGGTTCCATAGCGTAGTGACTGGCATGTCTGCTTTACCCACAGAAGGGCCTGGGTTTGTGCCCCAGTGGAGCTGCAGTCCATGGTCTACAACTATGCCACCCTGAACAAGCCTGATGTCTGAGCTTGGAAGCTAAACAGGGTTAGGCCTAGTTAGTACTTGGATGGGAGACCGACCACATAGGGAAACCAGGTGCTCTAAGCATAAAAATAACAACAACAACAACAACAACAACAACAACAACAACAACAAACTTCATGGCTCTTAGTACATTTTTAAATTATGTAGGATACATGGCAGAATGTCTCCAAATGCTGCTCCTTAGTACCTGTTGCTGAAGAAGATTCAGAGGTTAAGATATCCAGAGTTTTCTCAGAAAACGTTATGGTAGGTGGTAAAATGAAAATAACATTAGCCAATTTTAATTGAAAGGCAAACACCTGGCACACAGAATCTAATCTCAGGAACTGTGTTTAGAGATTCAGGAAGCTTAAATACCTTGCCAAGATCATAGAGCTAGTTAGAGATAGAGAGGGATTTGATTCTTAGTCCATCCAAAGTAAGAATCTCTGCCAGACAGATCCAGGTTTGAACTCCCTTTCCATCACTCACTAGCTGTGTAAACTTGGGCAGGTTTCTTAATTTTGATGAGGTAGGCCTCTATTTTCATGTCTTTAAAATGAAAATAATGCTTACCTCATAGGGTATCTCTCTGTGAACTTGCTTTGAATTAGCAGTAAGGCTGTCAAGGCCCTGAGCTAGTTGCTGCTAGGGACACAATCCCCATAAGACTCTTTCCTCCCACAAAGTGTTGGGAGACAGAAGTGTACTGGGAGACAGAAGACAATAACTTATTATAGGGTACATGTAGACATTTACCCCAATATGTGAAACATAAAAAAGGGATACCCTGTTTGAAGCGGTGTGGGTGTGTGTAAGGAGGACGCAAGTCCACCCACTCCGTCTTTCCCAGTCACCTCTGGCAGTTTGGATTGGCTCCTTTGAACCCTAGGGCTCTGAAAGCATCATTAGGCAACATAACCTCTAGGAGACTTTCAAACATAAAATCTGGTTTCTACTGTAGGTGCACAAAAATCTGTAATAAAAGGCACAAATATGATAACATACACATCCATTCAGACAGAGAGAGATCACAGTTGTCTGTTTCATGGAAGAGGGAAGAAGAGGGTCAATGATACACTACAAAGAAGATGGCCAGGAATGGGTAGGATTTGAAAAAGCCAAGATCACCACTGAAGAGGAAGGAGAGGAATGAAATGCATTTAACAGAATTATATTAGGAGGAAAAGCAGACTATGAAAAGAAAGAAAAGAAAAGGAAAAAAGAACAAAGCATCTTGGAGATGTGTGAGCAACTTGACTTAACTGCAACTTCTAGTACACATATACAGGAGGTAAGAGAGGTGGATCTAGAAACCAGGGGCAATAAAGGACTATGTTAAGAGCATGGGTTTTCGAGTCAGACAGTTGTGGGTTTGAGTTCTTGTTCTGACAGTAGTTATGGGAACAGGGGCAGTTGACTAACTTCTATGAGCCTCAGTGTCATCTTCTGGAAAATGTAAATAATAATAATAATAGAGCATTATAACATTTTTTTTAGTGCTCATTTTATGCCAACATGGTTCTAAGCATTTACAGGTGTTAACTCAGTCCAAATGTATCAACAACAACCTTGTGATACAATTATTACCACAAGTTTTCAGATAAAGAGACTGAGACAAGTTAACAAACCTGTCTATTAAGTCACCTAGCCTATCATGCCACACAGTTGATAAGACAGTGACTGGAATCTAGGCATTCTCATTCAGGAATCTCCCTTATTAGCTCAATCATGTACGTCATAGAGAATGATGAGAACTAAATGAGATAACACCTATAATATGCCTAGTGATAAGGTTCAGCACATGCTATCCTTAAAATATGGCAGCTTGGTATATTGAATATTTTGAGCCTAAAGAGTTTGGGGAAATGGCAGAAGCAGGAAGGTCAGAGTCCTTCCCTCCCACACCTCTTTCTTTACCCTGACACAGATTATAAAACCTTCATGTGACAAGTACGCTCTCTATGGTCAGAGGAAAGGAGCATCCTTGTCTCAGAAGACAAAGAGATGCCAGGAACCCTAAACATAGGCTTTGCTATGGTCTCCACCTCCTTTATTACACTTTCTTCATTCTTCCTAACCTATCATTTTTCTATAAAACTGCTTACCTTTTATCAAATCTAACATAAATATACTCAGGTCTACTGTTTCTTCAGGTTTTCATTTCCTTATGATGTCCCTCATGTCCTATACAATTTGCATTACATAAATGTGTATGCTTTCTTCCATTAAACTGCCTTTTTTAGCTTAATATCAGACCCAACCAGTGACCCTAAGAAGGTCCAGAAAAATATTTTTCCTCCCCTGTACTAGCCAAGTGTCAGGCATAGAGTAAGGATTCAACTGAATAAGGCCTCACATAAAAAAGAGAGGAAGGCAGGGCAGAGAAAGGGGTTGAAGCCAACCAAGTCATACAAAGGCTCTAGAATACCATACTTGGGGGCAATTTTGACATTTTCCAGCTGGCAATTTTAATTACATGTGGGATTGCAACAGGCTTGTGCTGTGATTTAGAAAGATTCATTTTTCAAGATATATCAGTTTAAAAAGAGAGATGAGTAGAGACCAATTAGACTTTTATTGTAATAGTCATTATATAGGCTGAGAAAAAGGTGGTGGCTGTGGAGATGGAAAAGAGGAAACATGTAAAAGCTATTGCAGAGACAAAGATGAAAGGTGAAGCAAACAAAAGATGACTCAAGGTTTCGAGGCTGGGTGACAGGAATAATGTTGCTGATGCCATTAATAGAAATCAGGGAGAGAAGCTGGGCCTTGAGGGAAAAAAAATGATGAGTACATATTTTTTACAGACTGAGTCTGAGGTGATGACAAATCGTTTAGGTGGAGATACACAGTAGGCAATCAGCTTTGCAGGAACTCAGCACCATAGTAAAAATATACAGCAATATCTAAACCTTTTTTCTCAGAACACTTTGGATTAAATATTTTGAGAACAAAACACATATATAAAATGCACACATACATAATGTTTCTGTATATAAAAAATGTACGTAGAAAATAATAAACTGAAATATATTTTTTTTCCTGTTTCTGTCCTTCAGCAGCCTCTGGGAGTCTGGGAGGCATGTGCTTTCTTGTGGAGACCACTGCAATATTTTAAAACCCTTTCTAGGGTTAGGAAGTAGCCTAAATGCATTGTACTAAGCAAAATGACTTTCTACTGCTTCTTCTCCTGAGAATAAACATCTTCCTTTTCTTGACAATGCACATAGGAAAAAAAAAAGACTAAAGACTTCATTGTCCTACAAACTCTTACTTGTGTATACAAATGTCTGTATATAAAGATATTGGATGTAGAATTACTGACAAAGGTGAAACTAACTTAAAGGTCCATCAGGAGGGGGAAGATAATACCAATCACAACACATCAGTCTACAGAATAAAGAATTAAGGCAAACCTACATGTACTGCAAGAGGGAAGACTCTCCATGACATATTTTTAAGTAAAAAATAATTTGCAAAAGAGACATCTTGATGAGATATACTCCATGATCTATGAAGTATTTTGAATATGAATAAATTTGTGTGTGTGTGTGTGTGTGTGTGTGTGTTTGGCATAACACTGCATTTGAGTAAGTCTCTAGATCAACTACCAACCTATAGAAATTACAGAGAATGAAGGAATATGTTAGATAACACCAAGGGAATGCAATCAATAAAATCCAAACTGATGGGATCTCTTTAAGACAAATCATCAAATGAATTAGTTTATTTTAAAAAAATTGCAATAATAAGAAAACATGAGAAAGAGCCAGAAGGGAAATATAATTTAAAAGACTTAAAAATTTAAAAAGGGACAAAATTATAGTATTTTAAAGATGATCACTTAAGTAATGAATTACTCCCTCTGTATTGTTTGTTCTTTTTACAGTAATGTGTTCATGCGCTATTTGTATAATTAAACATAACGTTTAAAAAATACAGAAACATAGTAGATATAAGGTGATTTGGTGGAATGGAAGTTCTAGGTAGATGTTACAGTGAGAACCTTACTTAACAACAAAGCCGAAGATGAATTTACATTTATAAGGATATTGTATTCGGAGATATATAATTACAAAAAACTTCATTTAGGAAACCATAGTAATGTAGTTTATTGAAGAACAAGTGAAATGTAGGTTTTAAGTTTGTTTTCTCTGAGATTTGTTAACATTCTTGCCTTCTTTCTGTTGGATTCCCAAATAGCACAGCCAAATATGTAAAATTTGCTGTCTTTAATCCTTGGGGCTAGATCCTAAGATAATATAACCAAATAGGCATTAGCCATGTACAGGAAAGGTATTAATGACTGAGATGAATATCTCCTGGTTGATGACAGGAGTGTTCTGTTAGTCAAACTGATGCCAAAACATGACAGACTAACTTCAAAATAAAAAGAACATCCAGTTCGAAAGGATAATTGAGCTCAAGAGTGGTGGAATCTTACAGTTACTGAGAAAGCTAATGTTGTTTTGGTATTGTTTATTCTCCACATCATGTCTGGTAGTTTTTCCAGGATCGCATCTTTATTTGGTTGCTTTGTGTAAGACTGCAGAAAATTTTGCTTCCTGAAACACCGTTATAAACAAGTGCCATTGTTTAAAGCTTATCAGCCAGATGAGTATTTGGTTTGCTGCTAAGAATTTGTTAATCTGTTAGCAGGCTCTGGCTCAATCCATTTTTAGAAGCTCTTTTCAACATATTCTGAGTTTGATATTTAGATGCTAATAGAGATGATAAAAATGGAGCACTTTGATTTTTTCCCCCTAATTCTTGTAACTAGTAGAGAACTCTAAACTGAAATAAAGAAAGAAAAAAACTCAGTGTTCATCTTTCCTTTTCCACGACCAACAATTTCAAGCTATTTTGCAAATATAGGACAGCTGCTTTATTGAGCTAAAAAAAAAAAAACTACAAAATGTAATGATAGTACTTTGGACTCTATTCTGATCTCCCTTAAACTCTACACAGCTTGGATTTTTCTGTAATTTTAATGAAAATGTAGCATGGCACATCTCTCTCATTTAAATTATGCACTGTCAGTATTTTCCTTCTTAGCAACTGAAGCACTTCTTGGGAAACATGCCAGGTATGAGAGGGAGGGTGAAAGCCAAAAATGGAAAATGGAGGTGGGGGTGGGGAAAGGAACTGGACTAAACAAACACACTCTCCACTCAGCCAGCTTTTTAAAGACTTGCAAATCACTGGGAAATGGGGTACAGAAGTTCAAGTAGGATTAAGGTAGCTTAGCAAGTCTAAATGCCGCTAAACAGAGGTCAAAATAGACCTGGAATCAAACCTTAAAAACACTGCTGATTTGTTAAAAACTAACACAATTTCATTAATTTTAATATGATATCAGAGTATATCTTATTATTACTTAGCTACTCAGGACTTGATAATCATGTGTAAAAGTCAGTAGTGTTTCTTGGTACCGGTATCAATTTCTCAATTAACAAAGCCTTCTTCCTTCACCTGTCATGCTCCTCTTTTGTTTTCTAAGCAAAGATCAATCATTCATTTACTTAACAAGTATTCATTAAGGGCCTGCGTTGAAGAACAAAACAGAGAATTTTCAGTTTATTATCACCTAAGTTATAAGCCTATATTTTGGAGAAGTTACATATACACAAAAATAAAATTCCCTTGAGAAGAGAGGTGGTAAATAAAAGGGGGGGCACCATATTTATAGCAGTGAGAAATAGCCAAATAAATTTGGTTCTATTTTATAAATCATTTTTCACATTAATTCTCACTTTAGCCTGGCATTCTAAGCAGTGTTTTCAACCTATTTTACTAATTCGGAGGGAGTTTTAGAAAGGTTAAGGAAATTGGTGATCATCATTGCTTAGTAGCAGAGTTATGACATAAACTCGGGTCTTCTGACTAGAATCAGTGCTTTTCTCACTATGGTGCAGTGGTTGAGAACATGTGTTCTGGAGTCCAGAGGATTTTAGTTTGACTACTGATCTGCTCCTTACCAAGATCTTCTGCAAGTTGCTTAACCCTTTTAATCCTGGTTTTTCTAAAATGGAGATCATGATAGAGTCTCCCCCAGAGGACTGTGGAAAGGAGTAACATAAGACTTGTGCTTAGCACAGAGTCCAGACCCAGAGAGGATTACCTAGGATAGATTAACCCAACTTTCAAGCAGGATCAAGAATTCCCTGTTAGCTACTTATAGAGCTCTTTAAACATAAAGAAATTCCAGTTGGGTGGAACAGAAGGAACAAGATGTCTGGCATTAACTATTAGTCAGGACTAGTATTGAGAGTAGGGTGTGCCCAAGGAAAACTCAGGCTTCAGCCTGAAGAAACCTTTTCCACATACTAAGAGATTGCTTTGAGATATTAGTCATCAGATACTTTAAAATGCAAATATTTGGGGGTAGGAAGAACAAAATGATAACATTATCAACGATTACCCTATTATAAATTCTTTCAGTTAAATGCTATCATATTTGTGATCTCTTGCACAGTAAGAAGGAAAGGGATTCTATCTCTCTAAGAGAGAGAGTCAGGTAGAAGGTGGAATTTCTTTGGCTGGAAAGGTGGAGGCCTGAGGGCACTATGTGCTTTGGTGAGGAGAGGCAGGACATTCCAAGAGAGGGAAGAAGAGTCTGGAAAATGTGGAAGAGCTCCAAAATAAATTTTCTTTATTTTGTGATTTAGGTTGAGAATGTTAGCCGCTTTGCGTCAATAAAAACCCTCTCTTGGTTTGCCTTCTGGCATCACTGGCAGGGGGTTGACACCTGAGCTGGGTGGGATACTTGGTCAGGGCAAACCCTGCAGTATAGCAGAATACTCTGGTTCCAAGAGTCCAGGGGATTGTGCAGGCAGACACTTGTCCAGTTGGATGACTCAGAATCCCTGGGAATACAGAGCTTGTTTTCCCCCTGAAACCTGCTTGCAAATTTTATTATTTAAATTATACCTTTAAATGTCTTCTCTGAAATATTTCAAGCTGGGAAGTCCAGGAATACCTCTTCCTCATTTCTACTCAAAGGATTGGTTAGAATGAAACCTGGGGCTTATGGAAATGTCACTATGTAACATGTATCCTAAGAGCTGTGAAAAGCCTCCAGGTAAGCCATCTTTCAACTAGGATCAGAAGTCTGGGTCTCTTTGGAGCCTGTTAACTCTTCAATGCCCTCTCCCAACCAACTACAATCCATTCTTGTGGTGTCACATTTTAACTACAGTGAACCATGGCATCTGAACAAGATCTGTGCCCAACATTTTTTTGTTTTTCCTCAGTAAATAGAAAGGATCTATAAAGGATCAGGCTCCATCATGTAGATGCACTCAGAGGTGAGCAGCTACAGCTGAAGGAGGTGGGTGGTCAAAGGTGGTACTCTGGGTCAGAAGTCCCAGAACTCAGCCCAGAGTTCTGAGTTTGAATCGCAGCTGTGTGCCCTGTCTGGACTGCAGTTTCCCGACCTATAAAATGAAGAAGTCAAATTGGCTGGTTTGTGGTTCTAATCCTCTGAATTGGTGAGATCCTGTCCTTGATATAAAGGTGGTTTTTAGTTTAGATCTAAATTAGCAGCCACCAGCCCCTTGGTACTGATTTCTCGCTGGCTCTGGGATATAAGAACCCTTTGCTTTGAAATCCACCCTTTCAGCCTCTATTTAGAAGTAGAAATCCCCAAATACTAGTTTATCAACACCTCCCATCTTCCCCACATTTGGTTTCCTTTGCATTTTGCCACCCAGTGACCCACGTCTAAATAGGTGGAGGTTGCATGAAAAGAAAAAAGGCAGAAAGTTAAGTTAGAGCTGAACTATAGATCAGTGGCTGCAATTTTACCCCAAAACAGGGCTGTGCTTCTGGAAGAACTAAGATTTATTGGTTTCAACACATGAAGATGTAAAATGTGCTGTTATCGCATCTCCCCAGAATGTGTACTGGCACCAGCCTGGGGAAATTGCCTGGAATACCAAATTCCTAGTTGCTTCATCAGTCCTACTGTCCATTTTTTGTGTCCAAAATTTCAGCACATTACCCACAGACAGATGCTGTCTTATTGGGATGGAACTTTAACTATTATGCATTATGAGTAACATCGATACGATGGATATTATAGCTTAGATACTTACATATTTAAATGCAGAGAAATATGGTATTCAGAATTCTGCACTTAAACACAATGTAAACTTTTACTTACGTATTCACTTAAGATATAGTTATTAAATACTAGTGGGTGTAGTATACTGTAAAATAATGAAGATTATTTGGTGGAAAAAATCTGGATGTTAGACACAGAAATAATTTGTGTGAATTTTGTTGCTGGTGCTAAATTTACCTTGAGCATGATATTCAATTTTTCTGAGCTTCCACTTTCTCTTGGGAACAACAATATTCTCACAAGATCTTTGTGAGTATAAATGTGAATCTCAGACATATGTAGGAATTTTAGAATATTGTTTTATTAGTTTATTTACTTAATAATAATTACAGCCTCCATTTTAGAGTTGATGAAAGCATTTTCACATATAGCATAGCATTTTAATACCATCTTGTGAGGCTGGTAAGGCATGTTAGCTTCATTTAAGAGATAAGAAAATAAAGGTCCAGAATGGTTGGAATACATTTCTTCAAACTGAATCCTTGACTCAAAGGCCTTCCTCCGAGGCAGCGTAAGCTTGGAGGACGATATTTCTCATCAAACAACCATGCCTTGCCATATAAATAAATTTTGTTGCAGAATTCTATTATCTCATCTTCCCTGAACAGCCATACACATTGCCTTTCAGAAGGGAGTTTAACACATTTGCTACTTGAAGAATTCTCTGATATTGTGATGAGTAGCAATCAGCATAAGCAAGTATTCTCTAACCAGGACATCGTGATTTTCCACATGTCAGTAAGTCATTCCTAGTGAATCATGACCACAGCCTTTAGTAGGGTGATTTCTGGAACGATGAAAGGCCCCTACTCTAAGAAATCATTCTTTCTTATATAACTTTAAATTGCCCTAAAGACCTTTATTCTGCTTATATTTGTACTGAGGCAAGTGATACCAGATGCCTTCCTGAGGAAAGATTTTTTGCAAGGAAGGACAATATTCAAATGCCTGTAGGGTTGTTGGGAGGGGTAGAGACCAGAAACTATGATAAGAAGGTCTATTGAAAAAAAAGAATGATTGAAATCAAGGATGACGTAACATTTTTACTCCTTAGATTGACTTAAGTGGTTTGATAACATCGAGTATTGCCTAAGGTATGGAGATCTCCCTTACTCTGTTGGTGCAAAGAGTGAATTTGTATGGTGACTTTGGAGGATGAATTGGCAGTATATTAAAATTAAATTTCACCTCAGTATCTAACCAAAGGAACGTCATACATATGACCAAAGAGACACATGCTGGGAAGTCCAATGCATCATTTTCTTATCATAGTAAAAGAGAGAAAAGAATAGTCTAAATTTACCTAGCAGAGGAAGAGTAATTTAATAATTTCACTGGACAGAGTACATTCATATCACAGTAGTAGTTGTAGCAAATAAAAGCAGTTAATATATATCGATAGTAAAATGTAAAAAATATATACATATATGGGACCATTTTAAAATGCAGTTGGATCTGCCATCTACATCTACCAGAGGTATTGCCTTGCATTTCTTACTCCTTGAAACTTTGGAATGTTAAAACTAGACAAAATAACCTTTGAACTGTGCCTAAAGTAGCATTATATTCCAAATGATTGTTTGGTATGACTAGTGAACTAAAATGAAAGACATTCCAACAGCCTCATTTTACATCTAAGAATACCTGAGAGGCTGAGAGGTAAAATAACTTGCCTCAATTCACTCAGTAAGAGAGACCCAGATCTCCACAGTTTCTCTCAGTTGCTTTGTTTTTCATAAAGTTCAGTGATGGTTTCTTTTGAAAGAAAAATTCAGGCACTCTTTCCTTCCCTAAAAGATGTCAGAAAACAACCATCTGTGGAACGGGCCCTCAGTGAGTGAGAGGATTATGTTGTTTACACCAACAATATACTGTCAACATGTCAACCATTTATTAAGTCATCAAATTGACCTATTGCTGTTAATACCGGTGGGAGCTGGGAGTATACTTACTTCAAAGTCTAGTGGTGCAAAATTATCGGTGGAAGAAGAACAGTCAAGGACTTGGAAATGGAACCTTGGGCTGGTTAAAGGATGTCACTTAGCTTATACTACCATCAGAAAACTGTTACTTATCTTTAAAAAATATATTTATTTTCCAATTAGTTTTCCTCTATAGAATTACCAGATGTTCAGTAACCAAAAGTATACGATCCTGTTTTTTTCCTGTCTGATAAAATGAAAAAAAAAATGAAAAGAGAGCATGTGAAGTTTAAAAAATTATTTAAATTTAAAAAAACGAATTAAAAAGATATATATAACATCAAAATTTATGACAGAAACCTTAGCCAAGAAAGGAATCAGGAGGGCCTGTGGGAGGAGCTCTCACACCCACCCCTGTTGCTTAAGCTCTATAGGTAGAACTACTCTGTTTTCAACAGAGTTGATGGTTATAACAGCCCCTCCTTTCCCCTTCTGTAAAAGGAGTTTCCTGCAGCTTCTTGTACTGTGTGTGTGCGCACGCGTGCATGCTCATGTTAGGAGGCCTGTACCTATGGAATAAGAATCCTTTTTTTTCCTGTATAAATCCTTTTTGATGATGGAATATCTAGTTAACTTTTGTTTATGTTTGGCAATGATAGTAACATTGTTACATAACAAATGTGTTACCTTTTACATGTTCTTAGGCCAAAGATGTTCCCTAGGTACACTGTATGCTAAGTTTTAAGTTAGTATTTTCATAATTACTTAAGAAACCTGCATATTTCCCCTTTTAAAAGCTTTCACAGAAAATAATCAGTTTTAGATATTAACCATGTGTGGACCAATTATCAAAATGAATTCAAACTAAAATTTTGCATTTTCTTCAGAATTCCATGCAATTATTTAAAAAGAGTTACTTCTAGAAAGAATATAAAATAAATTAATATTTTACAAAGAATAAATACAAAATAGCAGCTGAAATAAGAAATAATTTAGAAATATTAAATCTTTATTCCCCATCCTTCTTTGCCAAGTCTCTTATTTTTGAGGAGGACATCTGGAAATACTATTCTTTAGCTTCAGGAGAAGCTCCTTCCAGTCTTTCTTCAGCTGTGCTAAGTAGAAAAAAGCCCCTTGGAATGAGACGAACAATGTTTCAAGTTTTTTCTTCATCACTTACTAACTGTAGAACCAGGGTCATTATTTTACTTTTCAATTTTCTCTTCAGAAATTGGAAATTATAATTCTCACCTTAACGTTTTTTTGAGAATCAGAGGAAACGATGGCTCCTTTACCTTACAGGTATTCACCTTCTTATGAAAAGCACATAGCATGGTGCTTGACTGAAAAAGCACCCAGGATTTGGGGCACCAGCCTCTTCTTCTTAGGTCAGCACATAGCTCCTCAACCTGTTTTCAGAAAGCTCCATAAAAGGACTTCAGGGTCAAATAAATTGGGGGGAAGGCTGCATACTCAGTCCCCCTCTTTGGTATAAGAAAATGCACAATAACATATTAATGGTTCTAAGGAGGCTTAATCTGGTGTTTTCTAATTTTATTGGAACATAGATTTTCTTTAATCTCTAGAGAACACAAATTAATGGTCTGGGGAACTCAATATGGGGAAAACTGGGCCAGAAAATTGGGTAAGTATGAGTAATGGCTTTAAGGCTCCTGAGAACAGGAGAAAAGCTTGGAAAAAAAAATTAGGGACAGCTTGTGTAGTCGTCCATTCCCATTAGAGTTTCCTCCCTTTTTCCAATTAGAGTCTGGGTCCCTTAGAGGAAGGCTTTTAGACTTTCCTATCTAAGAATCCTTAATGTGAGGGACACTGAACACTTATTTTATCATGAAAGCCCATGAGAACCTCCCGTGTCACTCCATAAAATATATTTGTTTAAATATAAAAAACAAAAATTTTAATTATTGAAAAGTAAATAATTAGCCTTAAGTCAGCCAATCAACAAATATTGAATGCTCCATCTAGTCTGAGTACTGTTTCAGGACCTGAGCAAGGAGGCAGAGAGAATTTATAAGAATTTCCTTAAGGAACTCTTACACTCTTGCATCCCATGAATGAGTGTGGAACTTGCATGCTGAATGTGAGGAGGGAAAAAGCAAGACAACTAATAAACTCATGTAGTGATAAATAAGATAACTTTTATCATGGATTAATACTATGAAGAAGATACTACAGTGAGAGAGTGACTGGTGGATGCTACTTGAACTAGAAGGTCAGGGAGATTCTTTGAGGATGAAACATTCAGTTAGAAGCCTGCTAATAAGAAAGATGCCATTGAAAAGTTTGTTTGAAGAACTTTCTAAATTGAAGGTAAAGCATCTACTAAAGCTCAAAGATAGGAAATGGCTTGGCATGTGTTTTAGTTTGGGTTTCTCATAATATATCCAGAGTTCAGGACTAAGTATATGTAGTTTATTTGAGATGTCACTCCATGAAGCATCAGAGAAGAAATCAAGAAAGTGAACAAGGAGAGAATAAAAAACAATAAAGAATATATTATAAAAGGTTTACTGCTATTGCTAATGGGGGCTTATTTCCACTGAAGTGGGGCCCCTTGGAGCTCAAATCAGAATCTTCCTACTGGAGGGCTAGGAGGCTGGGCCATATACTTGTCTTCTCCATATTCCACTAGCTGAGTATTATTCTTGGGGTGTTAACCGCACTTTTAGGTTGTACCTGTGGAAGTCGAGCAAACTCCTGACCTCAGGAAAATAAAGACACAGCTACTGAAGATAAGAAACTGTCGCATGCTGAGAATTCTAAAATTGCAGGCAAGGTGGTGGTGGGGTATCAACAGTGTCAGGCTTCCACATAACATAACTCAAAGCTAACTTGGTTGGAGTATAGTAGGAAGAAAGTGGAGGGAAATGAGTGCAGGAAGATAGGCAGAAGCCAAATGATGTGCCTATAACATTGCCTGTTTTCAGTGCATTTATAATAAGTAGCTATTGGAGGGTTTAAAAATAGGGAAATAATCAAATATGCTCAAGCTTTAGAATGATGGCTATGTTATTTTTTTGTTGTTTGGTTTTTGGTGGGAGATGGCATTAAAAGAGGCAAGAAAAGAAACACGATGATGGATTAGGAGACTATTGCCATATTCTAAGCAAGAGATCATAGTTGGGTTCAGTGTAGATTACTTGTCTTCGTTTTACTTAATCTATAAGCAGTATTTGACACAATTGTTCACTTTTTCCTTTAGAAACATTTTGCCTTGGCTTTCAGAAATACCACTTAGTCTTGATTCTCCTACTGACTCTCTGGGACTCTCATCCAGTCTCCTATCTTGGAGTGCTCCAGGGATCAGTTCTAAAATTTTTTTCCCTCTATCTTTGCACACTCTGTAGGTGATCTCATGTAGTCTTATGTCTTTAAGTACTGTTGGCACCCATGCCTCTTTCAAACAAATATATCTCTACCCTAGTCTTTTTTCATTGAATTCCAGAGTCCTTTATGTCAATATCAACTTAATCATCATTTGAGTGTCTGACTGACCTCTCAAAACTAACACGACAGAACCTGAACTCTTGGCCCCCTATTCCCCTACAAATTGTGGTAGGAATTAAGTTTATAGCAGTGGAGATGGTAAAATCAGTTGGTTCATTAAATATTTTAGAGGTAGAGCCAACAAGACTTAATGAGGAACTGGAGGAATCAAAGATAGCAACTCTAGTTGCCCTGAACAACTAGATAGGTGGTGGTGCTCTTTACCAAAATGGAGAGGAGTAGGTTTGGCAGAGAAAAATCAATGGCTCTGTTTTGACTATATTAAGTTTGAGACACATGTCAGACACCCAAATAGGATGTGTGAAGTATTTAAGTACTTCATCTAAAGGAGAGATTCTCTCACCTATATATATATTTAAAAAGCCAAAAGAATGTTTTATAAAGATGTGGCCTAAATAAAACTCTCTATGTGTCTCTGCAAATTGGAACTACAGAGTTGAAAAACATATCTAGCCATTAAACACTTGAGAAAGAGTTGAGGATGATATGGACTGATAAATACTCCTCTGCAGTAAATTTTGTATTCACAGGCAAGTTAGCAACTGAAAAGGTTAAGCAATCAAGGTCAAATAGTTTTGATACAAAAAGTCTATTATGGACAAGTCAATCTTGTCTATAACCCCCTGTTCAAATTCCTCCAAGACTTCCCATTTCACCTGGAATAAAAGTCCTGACTGTGTTCGATCTGGTTGTTTCTAATTCTGGCTTCTACCCACGTATTCTCCTCTTTTCCTAATACAACGCTTTGTTCACACAGGTCTATCCACAATGGCCTTTTATTCTACCTTAAATACTCTACACTACCTACTGAGAGCCTTTGCCCTTGTTTCTCTCCTCTTTCTGGAAACTTCTTCTCCCCGAATACATGTATAGCCTTTTTCCTAGCCTCCCTCTGGTCATGCTCAAATTTTCTACACAAAAGACCCTTTTTAGACCATTCTATGTGAAATATCAGACTCCGTCATTGTTTATTCCTTTACTCTGTTAATTCTTCTTTGTAATTTTATCACTACTTGACGTTAGCTTATGTATGTATTTGCTTATTATCTGTTTCTCTAATTAGCAAGTAAACATCAATAGATCAGGGCTTTACTTCATCTGTTTTGTTTAATGCTGTATTTCCAGATCCTAGAAATAGGATCATTGTCTGACACATAAGAGGTGCTTAATAAGAATTGAATTGGATAAATGAAGAAACCATTCTTTTAACATTTAAGTAATCAAATATTTCTAATGAGGCTATAGAATAGACTGCCACATAAGAAATATTTGATGGGCAGGAGAAACTTACTGTGATCTCATTGTTTACATTCAAAGAGTTAGGCAGGTAGGTATCAGGAGATCTCTCAAAATTTAGTGGGGCCCCCACCAGCCATTTAGGGAGCAATTCAGAGCTTCAGAGTCTGATTCAAGGGTAAAGGTTGGGGAAGGAAGAAGTTAGGAGGCAGCAATCATACTGTGTAAACTATTGAGACTAAATCTCAGGCAAAATAGAACAATTAAGGACCTAATGATCACAGCTGAGGTATATATTTGACCAGTGTTTCTCAAACTTTGTTGTACATTAGAACCAACTAGGGAGCTTTTAACACTCTCTATGATGAGGTTTTATCCCATACCAATAAAGTCAAAATATCTGGGGATGGAGCCCAGGTGTCAGTGAGTTATTGTAAAATGAACACAAGTTGTGGTATTAAAAGTACAGACCCCAGACTGGCAGCCATAGCATTAGTAGAACTTGTTGGAAATGAAGAATTATCGTCTCCAACCCTACCTACAGAAGCAGAATCTGCATTTTAACAAGATGTGTGTGATTTGTATGCACATTGCAATTTGAGAGGTGCTAATAAAGACTACAAAGTCCCACCTAGGCAGGAAAATAGGTCATTAATCCTCAATTCCCTGAAGTGAATTAGAGGGACATAAATCCACTAGGTTCACTATGCTTTCTGATTTAGATCAGAGTTAGATCCAGAGTTTGAGAGTGGGTGTGGGTGTAGTAGGCACACAAATGGAGAACAAAGGGCCTTAACCCTGGGATGAGGTCAGCTAATAGAACAGGAAGCCAGGAAGGATTTAAATCCAGTGTGTAGTTACTGGCAGGAGATAGGAATGGAATGATAGGTTAGTTCCAGACTATTAATGTACCATAGATGATGATGGTGTTTGAACAGGTGAGTGACATTATCAAATATGTATTTTGGGCTGAAATTGACCAGGTAGAAATTCTCAATGCACTCCTGAAAAAAATAAAAAACAAAAAACAAAAACAACAGTAATTAGGTGAGGATAGTGCAAGAACAAGTGGGAATTTTTTTCACTATTCTTTAATATTAATGTATGTCCACAAGACTTATAAGATTAGATTGTGTAGCTTATTATTTTAATCATTCAAATATTAAAAACCAACTAAAATTAGGAGACCATGAAGAAGCCAACAGTAGATTAAAATTGTTTTGCTTGGTTAACTTTGTTAAGATTCTGCTAAATTCTTTTCTTCAGAAATATAATTTTTTTCCCACATCAAGTAGCACAATTGACATTATTTTTTTGCCGTTTCATATAACTATTCTTACAACTGCAAACTTTAAAGCTGTAAGACATTTACATATTTTAAGAAAGTATTGGCATGTTCAAAAATTCCTTGAGGCTACTAATCAAGCTCAATATATACCTTCACATTCATGTCACCTCATTTTAAATGCATGTATTGGTTTCATTATAAAGAGTAAGGAAAATGTAGAAAAACTAAGTGAAAGAAACTTGAGGATGACCCGAAGAATCTGATATGTGATGGAAAAAGCCCTGTTTCCTATTACAAAGTATTCTGTCATATGTATTCTACGTTTTTTTAAAGTTGAAATTGGTCTTTGACCTTACTTAAACCGTAATCTTTCTGAAGTAGGTTCAGATTCGAGGGCTTAATGTCTTTCTTGCCATGGACTAGGTTCCCAATAAATATTTGTTGAATACATGAATAAATCATTATCAGATTAGAGTGTGGAAGGAGTCTGGCATGTCACCACCTCCTTCTCTAGAGGGGGACTGTCCTTCACTGATGGAAGCTGCCTTTCCTTGGAAGTTTACTTCTGAAACCACAGCTTTGCCTTGCTTTCTTTCTCCACTGCCTTATTTTGCTTATTCCTCTCCATAGGTGTCTCCTGAAACATTCTTAATATATCACTTGCATTAGAATTCTTATCTCAGACTCTGCTTCTAGGAAAACTAACCTAAGACATTATGTATGCATGTGTGATTATTATATACATATATGTGTGATTATTATATATATGCATGCATGTGAGTGCGCATGCACACAAAACTACCCACATTTTTATCTTGTTCTATGTTAAGAAGTACATTTTACATTTTGATCTAGTATAATAGATTAATAAATATATGTGTATACACACATTTATTCATTTAACAACAAATGTTTATGTATTGCCTATTATGTGCCAAGCATATCTGTCTTATTTGTTGAGGAAACAGCATGAATATGGAGCTTACATTTATAATACAAAACTTTACCATATGTCACAAAGGCTGATACACTGTATTCTATTTTAATATTTTCTTTTGTAATCTATTGTATTCTATTCCTTTAAAAAATGTTGTTCATGACTACTAAATTGATTTAACGATGTGCTTGAGAATTGTAACAATCAATATGAAAATATTACCATAGTGTCATATCTGATTTTATAAGATATAAAGATGTTTTTGTTAATATCTCAGGCACTCAAGTATGATATAATCTTTAATACCAAAGAAAAATATATGTAACTGGCACATGCATGATATTATTATCTTCTTCCTTGAAGGCTCATATGATTCAACCTTTATTTTTATTAGTGTTTCTTTTCAAAATACCCTTTTCATCTTCTTCAACTAGAAGTCAATAAATGAAGCTTTTGCCCTATGTCTAAACTGTCAAGGTCTCTAAGAGAAAATTTGCTTTAAAGAAGTAGGAGTTAATGGTCACCCTTGCACTATAAATTCTTTTGGCAGATACTCTACTAGCTGGTAGATATAAAGATGACTTTCTCCTTGAAAACTCTAATGGGACTTGGGAATAATATACAATCTGTGATTCAGGTACTATCCTCCAAATGTAAGAGCTTTTAGGTTATCTTAAAACCTTACCTAAAATAAATTACATTATTTCTTGTTATTTCTTAGAGAAGTAAAGATATCTAATATAGACAACATATATATAAAAGAACTTTAGTTTTGAGCTTAAAAAAATCATTTTCTTCCTGCAAAGAGGTTGTGACAAATATATGCTATATGATTGACTTAAAAGTGAGGAAGTAGTATGTTTTCTACAAATATGCTTACAGAGGGGCTTAGAAAAGCCAGGGATAAAAAAGTTGTGAATGGTGGAAAACAAGCATTCTCCTAAGCATGACCTTAATTTAAATAGTAATTCTACTAAAGAAATAGGTGGCATAGGGCTTGCTTATGAATTTCAGTTTTCCTGTCTGAATAATTTCAATTTCACAAGGCCATCATGAGAAAAAAAAATGACAGTCTATTGAATGATTGGCTCATTGCCACTCAGTAGACAGTAGTTGTTCATTTCTATCAATCAAGACTCATCAAGAAGGGACATTTAGCTAGCCTGGTGAGAGAAGTTATAGAAATCATAAAAAGTTCTCTGATTGTTTAAACACACATTGGACTTATACATCCAAATGGTAGCTCTGAGAAGCATCATATAGAGTCTAGTGAAGATGTCTTCACTCCAAAAAATTTTTTAAACTCTTCTTTAGGAGTTTCTGTTGAAATAAATCTTACTTTATAGTCACATATCATGGTTGATATTATTCAGATTTATCCAGCTGGATTCTTCATATTTCTCATCAGGCTTAGGTCTCAATGACTTTGTGTGATTCTCAAAGTCTAATTCTACCTTAAAAAGTTAAGTTATAAAAAAAACAATATGATTCAGGACCTGAAGGCAGCATCAAAAGAGGAACTCCAAAGTGCTGTGATTCACTGCAACTAATGTGATTTTTAGACTATCAGCTTGACTTGTAAGGAAGCCAAGAAGATACAAACTACTGATGGTGATCATCATCGGCTTAGCCAAGGATGTGCTGAGGTACAAAACTTGGAGTTTGAGGCTTGGGAGCCTGTGAAAATTTGGAGCTCCAGGGCATCTCTCAGAACTCCAAGTTTGGAATCTGTTTTAGCTGAGATATCTGGACATATACAGTTTAAGCTGTCTTGCTGTTTTAAAAACACCCTTGCTACTCAGAGTCTGCTTTCACTCAGAATGAGGCAGTTCCATGATGATCACAGGAAAAGTTATTTAACCTTTTTAAGCCTCAGACTTCTCATATGGAAAATTGAGGCAATAATAGTATATTCCAGGAGGGTTGTTGTGAAATTACATAAGATAATGAAATAAAGTGCTTAATGGAGCATCTGACACATAGCAAACTCTCAATAAATTATAGCTATTACTATTATTTATAGCAGCTGAATACAGCCCAATCTACCTCTGTGCCCAGCTCAATGCCTAGAAAACCAGCACAATTAGAGGCCTGTCCCTCTTGGATTTACACAAAAGGGGATACTAGACAACAATTACTGGGGTAGGGAACTTTTATAGAATATCTGGAGTTCAGATTATGGGAGAAGAGAAAGCCATTAAAGGCACAAAGCTAGTTGGATAAACTGAATATATGTATTTAAGTATTTTTTTAAATGGTCATATGCTTTTATATCACATTTGCTATGGAAATATGGATTCAATTTTCATGACTTTTGAACCCATTATCCATTTCTAGAATAATAACAATAGTACTAGGAATACAAATACATTTACTGATAATTACTTAGGGTGCTACAAAAACCCTTTGAATGAGATGTATATCAGGTTTGGCATCCCTGTAATAAATAAAATGTCAACACAAAGAGATTAGAGCAATCATCCACCATATCTCTAACTCAGCTCTCCTCACCTATGCCCTTCAGCATTCAGTGTTCACCAGGTTGTAAGGAATCGTTAAACTGTATAACTGCCAATTTCCTCTTCCCAAAGGTAAAGTATAGGTACTCATGCATTCATTTGCACATCAGCAAATATTTATTAAATGCCTGTTCTGAGGCATTGGTCAAAGACTGAAGTAGAGCATTCCTTCATGGATCATTTAGTCCAGAGACCTTAGAATGTCTCAGGGGTCCACTCGCCTGGCCACTTCACTGTGTTACAGTGAAGAATCTTTTCAACGAAGTTGTCCATGTGTCAGGTTTACATGTTTTAAATGGTGACAACACTTTTCTTATTTTATAGCTTTTATGACAGGTAGCAGGTCATTAAAGCAATAGTTCACTAGCAGCAACACTGCTACCTTGCTCCTTGGTGATGCTGGTTGTTTTTTGGTATTTACCAGCCAATAGGTGAAAAGAACTGAGCACTTTTAGGGAAGTAAAACTAGGAAACCAAGCTAGAAAACCATCCATCACTGATGAGGCCTTGTAGCAGAACATTTAAGCTTCTGTGTTTTGGGTCTCAAGTTCCTGCAGCCTAACCCAATTTCCAATCATTCAGAGGGTGTGTCACTTGGGATTGTTATTGTGTCATATTGAAAAAAATATAGCTGAGATCGCTGCAGGCTATTCACTCTTCAAAGGCAAATGAAAGGAAGAAATTCCTCTCCAACAACTTTTTAAACAAAGAAATTTTAACTGTATAGAGTCCACAATTTCACTTGTGCGGGGCATGCTATTATTTCTACGTATGATGGTTACTGCCAATAGGAAGTTATGGTTGCTCGTGGAGTGTAAGTTTTAATATGAACTGTTTGATGTTGGTTGTTATTGTCTTTCAACTCTTTAGTTAAACCACTCTAAGGAATGTAACTATAACATATAAAAAGGGTAAAATTGTTTTAATACCTGTTGAAGCACATTGGGAATGCCTTTTTCAAAGGGGTAAGAGCTTAAGAATTGACTTTCTCCTAAGAACACAGTGAGGCTCAACTCTCATGACAGACATCTGGCAGCTCTGTTGTTTCTTTCCATTAGTAAAATATGTTGATAACTGCTCCAGTCCTTAAAGCCTAGAGAAAACTGACAGCCTTACAGAAATGATGGAGTATCTAATGTAACTGCTCCTTTTTTATTAACCCTAAGAAGAAAAACACTTGAAATAGCCAGGAAGAAAGATATCTATTTTCCTGATTATCCAACATGTCAATTATTTATTTTTTTGAGTGTCAAATATTCTGGAACCAAAATCTATTTTTACAAATAGGGGCAAGGTAATTTAGAGGAGAGAGAGAAGGAGGGAGGAGGAGAGGGAGGAATGAGAAAAGGAGGAAGGAAGGGAGGGAGAGTGCAAGAGTGCGATGTGTCTCCCACCAGTATTTCTACGCTCTTTATGTTCTCATTAGTTTTTCTCCTGATAAGCATTCTGCTTCATTCAGTCATTGTATTACACTAAAGAATCTTTTTCATTTAACTTTCCTGTGTTTCGGGTTTTTTATTTTTTAAATGATGATAATGCTTGCTCTGTTTCATAGTAAAGGTGTTAAGATTACTAGTATATTATAGATAAAAATATTTTCAACTCCCTAGAAAGACACAATACAAAGTATTCCTATTGTCATCATTTTCACTAAAGATACTCTGTACTTTATTGCTTCTTAGCTTCCCAGCATCTGGCCAAATAGTAGCTTAATGATAGATATAAAATAATAGAGCTGCAAAAGAACTAAGAGATTGTCAAATTCAGCCTTTCTTTTTATTCAGTATTGTGTAGTGGGGTTTAGAGACATTAAATGACTTATTTGGGGTTACCATACTTGCCTGCTCAGCTTCCTCAACTATTAATGATTTTCAAAATTATGCTGTCAATTCTTCTCTATATATGCTTATTTTCTTAGTGGCATGAATTATTTAAATTTGAACTACAGTCTCTATTCTAAAGTTTCTAAAACTGACACTACTACCTCTGACAGATGTGTTCTTCAATCTCATACTTCTATTTGTTTTCACAACTTTAACAATTAGATAATTGTATTAGTTTCCCAGAGTTGCTATGACAAATATGACCCCTCATTTAGTTCAGAGCAAAATTGTGCCCATTTAATATTTCCCAATGCCTCACTTGTCAGAAAATTTAAAGTCCCTTCAAATTCTATCTCTATCCTGATTGATTAAATAAATTAAATTAAATACATAAAATGAGATAGCATATAAGAAACATAAAACTAACAATGATGTTAAAGATCATTAAATAACTTGGTAAAACATGCATGGTATGTTGTTAATTCAAAACTTCTAAAGGATACATGGTACCATATTTTGAATGGATATGGATATAAAAAGACTGGTAAAATATTGGACAATATTAACAGTGGACATTTTCATGCTGTTGTTTTACATGACTCCTATTATATTATGGCTTACTTCCTGAAATTAACACATATTAGTTCTATAATGAGGAATAAAGAAATTATGAAAAATCTTATATATGTAAATTTATGTGCTTCTACTTTTTAAAATTTGTTTGCATATCAGAACTAGGATGAAATTTAACATTGTACTTTGAAAGAGAGAGGCTTTTGACCTATGGTAGAGCCACTCATTCTTGCAAGTCACCAGGGGAAAATGTAAATGCTGAAGACTACGACTAGTTACAGAAGAGGAAGTGAGCAAGTCAAGCTGTGTCTTTGATCCAGACAACAGTGTGATTTTCCCTCCATTTTTTAAGGCTATAAAGTGAGATGATTAATTTTCTGTGGGTGCATAACAAATTGTGGCAAATTTTGAGGCTTAAAATAGCACAGACAGCTATTATCTCACATGTCTATAAATTATTTGTAGATTTAAGAGTTCAGGCATGGTTTATTGGGGTACTCTTCTTAAGGTCTCATGAGGCTATGATCTTGGTGTTGGCTAGGCTACATTCTTATCTGGAGGCCCAACTAAAGAAACATCTACTTCTAAGATCATTGGGTTGTTAGAAAAATTCATTTCTTTGCAGCTCTACGAGAGAGGGCTCTGGCTTCTCACTAGCTGTCAGTTGGATGCCCTTAGGTGCCACCTGCAGTTCCCCTCCACATGGCTCTCTCCATATGGAGTTCATTCCGTGGCTGTTTACTTCTTCAAGGCTAATCGGAGAATCCGGTCTGCTAAGACAGAATCTTAGGTAATAGTGATATGCCATCAAGTTACATATTTATGAGCTAGAAGCAAATCAGAGTTTTCAGAGTTTTCTGCCTACATTTAACAGCAGTGATAGATTATAATACCTCGTCATGGAGATTATGAGACTATCTTGGAATTCTGCCTACCACACAAACCAAAGCACTTTGAGAAATATCCAAGAAACAATCAGAGAAAGCAAGAAAGAAGAACTTCCCCCCAAAGCCTAGTCACTTCCCTCCTCAGGCCTTTTCAGGTACAGGCTGCTCTCCTAGGTAGCCAAATAGAGGAAAGCTCTTGAACTTTCAGAAAGCAGAAATAACCAGAAAAAGATACAGCTTTATATGCCACAAAATCACCAGTGTATAAGGAAAAAAAGATTCATAGCCCTTGCCCCCTCCTTTGGTGATTCTGATGTAAAAGTCTGGAGTATGACCTTGGTATTTCTTCTTTTTCAGCTTTATAGTTGATTCTGATGAACCTTTTCATGCTTCCTAATGTATGCAAGGCTTTCTTTTTCCATTCACATATTTAAAGCATATACAAGCCCAGCCTGCTTCCTTGTTCACACGAAGCTTTTTCTGATTACTCCAGCAGTTGTCAATATTTCCATCCCCTGAACTTATATATTTGAATACTTACTTATAAACATTACCACATAGGCTAGTGAGTTTTTGAGTTCTCTTTCATATATAAATTTATTGGATTTTTGTTCTTCTTCTAGAATAGAGTTCTTATATCATATTTATACAAAGCTGATTTGAGTATACCACAGATGTATACTTTCTTTCATTAACTGGTTAAATTCAGAAAATAGAGATGGAACATAGGTACTTTATTCCCATAGAGGTCGTTAACATATTCAGAAAACCACTGTTTTAGAGGAGAATAGTCTAGGGAGGCAGTATGGTACAGTGGAGTGTTCCCAAACTCAACATATTTATGTACAAACTACTTAGTTTTTGGTCATATTTGCATTTTTCTTGTACTACAATTTACATAATATTTTTCTGTAGATTAAATCTCACTTGACCTAAATAATACTGCAACAAAATCACATCCTCATATAAAAGTTACACATTTTTCAATTTTACCTGAAAAAATATAAATTGAAATAAAGTATTATCTATGTGCCACTTACATTATTTTTCTGTACCACCCATAGTGGTTATACAGTTTTCTGGAAATTACTTACATAGTGCAAAACATTTCTAGTCTCAGAATCTGGGTCTAACTCTTTTAGATCTTGGCCCTCTGATTTCTAAAATATAGAATAAGGACAATAATAGTAAAGATTAATGTTTATTAAGTACTCTGTTTCTAGTAAGGTTCTAAGTATTTTATATGTATTCTTTTATTATATCTTTCAAACAATCCTTTGTTATTATCCCCCACCTCCTTTTTTTTTTCTTTTTCCTTTCCTTAAAGGAAAATTAAGGCATGGAGAAATTAGGTAATGTGCTGAAGGTCATACACCTAGTAAGCAAGAACCAGAGATTTGAATGCAGTCTGACTCTAGAGTTTGTTTCCGTAACCACTTTATACACTGCTTCCCTGGTTTAATCTGGTATTATGAAGATTAAATGCAAACCAAAATGCATTGGTGCAGGCGCGCGCGCACACACACACACACACACACACACACACACACACACGCCTATCTCACATAGTGCCAGACCTAATTTAAAGAATGAATTCAATACAATTTAATGATCTTTCTAGAAGATATATCGGTATATTTTATTTCTTCCTCTCATAGGGATCACAAAATGGCGTTATATCAGTCTTTAAGTCACAGACTGGATAAGTCTGATACCTTCTCACTGAGGCAAACAAAAAAAACTTCAGACAACTTTCTGGTGGGGTTAGAGAACAGAAGTGCATCTGATTTGAGAAATTTTATATTGATCCCTGACACAACAAAGGTGGCTTAAATTGACCTTCCTGAAAGTTTGCAGGTCATGAAGCCCAATTAGTTGCTATGGTGTCAATAAGTGCAAATTGCTTTAGATTGTTGGTGAATAGGGAAATCTCCACTGGGTCAGTGCCCAGGGCAATGAGGTACTTACTAGAGGCACTGCAGGTGGTTTTAAGGCAGACATTAAAAAAATTCACCACTCTCTTAGACTTTGGCAGTCCACTCAGAAATGGTGATGTGTTCAGGCCTCTTCTTCAGCCAGTAGATAAAAATCAAGGTGCTGATCTCATCCTATACATCATTGTGTAGTCTAGATTAATTTTATTTTAGAGATTATATTCTCTTTAGACATGGTACAGCAATTGAGATTAGACCGAACTGCTTATTTTGCAAAACTTTTAATCATAAATCTGCAAAACATCAACATATGACTAATTAATGATCCTTCTCACCAGGTAGTCTTCATTTTAAAGAACTTCATTTACTGTTAACAGTAAAGAAAATATATGAATAAATGTCTGAGTTGAAATGTGGAAAGCTAATGTTCAACCTTTTTAAAGAAACAATTCAGAACTCAACCTACACATGCCATTATGTTACAGTAACAGTTAAAAAACCCCTTCAAATTAACGATGCATACACTGTCACAACAAACAGAGTTAACAGGAATAATTAAAAGTATTTTTATTCAGTTAATGAGATAAAGTGTCACCATTGAGAATGATTACTGTGAACTTCTGTAGATAGCATAGAGCAGAACACCTTGTCTTTGTAAAAACATAACTATATCTAACAATTGCAATATGTTTTATTCATATGGTGTTTACGTCTGAATGTGTCCAAGCTATTTGCTAGGTGAACAGTCACACTTGATAGATCCAGGAGGGAATTTCTTGGTACAATGAACAAAAAGAGCTATTTTGTTCTTGTGCTCCAACCTCAGACCAAGGAAAAAAAAACTGTCATAAAAATATGGTCACCTTTCTGCCTTTAAAACTAAGCTGGTGCCTGGGGAAGAATTTTCAGAATAAAAAAAAAAAAAAACTGGTGACATTACATGGGAAACTTTCTGTTCTTCCCCTTGTAATAGTCAATCTTGTTTAGACAGTAGCCTCTGAGTAGCCTGGGAACAGTGCATTATGAGTGATGGCAAGGGATTCAGGGACAAGGGATCTACAAAACTATTATACAATGACCAAGAACTGACGTTTCTTTTAAAACTTTACTATTTAAGCTTTGTTTCTTGATGCTTTGATATAGTGAAATGTTTATGTCCAATACCATATTCCAAATAATATATGATAAAAATAAATTGCTTAATATACCAATTTAATGCTCTTTTATTTTCCTCACTTTTCCTATGCTACAAAGACAAAAGTATACTCCTTATAATTAGAAGGGAAACCGGCCACATGGCCTTTAACAATAATGCTTTTTGTTATGTAGCTGTAAAAATTCAATAATTGAAAATAAAAAAGGCTATAACCAAGAGGAAGGTCCATAACCAACTAAGGTTATGCCCTGGGGTGTTGCTCCTTGCACATGTCAAGAGTAACATTAGGTCACCAGCAGAGATTAGACTGGGCGGAATTTTTTGGTTGTTCATTTTAGTCCCAATGACCCTGGCAAAGGACTGCTTACTGAACTGTGTTAGTTTGTGGAGGTAACTCTAAGGGGAATATTTTAGATTATGCTACAAAAATGGCGTTTGCAATGAAAAATACCATTTAAAAAAAAAACAAAAAACATTGGCATAGTAACTGAGATCTGCTACATTCCTAGTACAACTAAGAAGCCAAGTTTATTCTTGAAAAGGAAAAGGTCCCTGGTGTCAATCGTGTGCCCTTTGTCACTGACATACTTGTAAATCCATAGTTGTTCACATCCCAGATGAAGATCTGGTACTCAAAAGCAAAACAGGAAATGAAAAACTAAGTCTATTACCAAAAGCCAGGAAAGAAAGCTATTCTGCTGGAGATCTGGGACATTTGCAATAGATAACCCTAGTGATAAATTCCTGTGAATGGTTTTGTCTATTATATTTTCAACAGCTGTATGGACTGATATTCAATGAACTTGCCCATGGAAGTGAGTGCTGGACCGCACTGAAAACTAGCATCAGATACTAATGAGTTGACAATCTTAGATGGAAAGGGAAAGGATTCACAGCACCTAAGACTTGGAATTAGGTGCCTCATAATATAGAGAACATTAAGCAAATTGGTTTTAAGGAATGAACAACTAAAACAGTACAATTTCTCCGGGAATTCCTCTACCCTCACTGAGGTGAATGTAAAGGCACAGGACCTAAAAAGAGAAATTAAGCCCAAATAGGTAATATATGACCAAAAAATTCCAGATGTGGCAAGATTCCAAATATAGTAGATGAACTCAGATGATTAGACCTATCTCTTGTCTAAGGCAACTGAGGTAGCTTCCCTGGGTCCTGCACTTGTCTGATGGAAGGAATTGGAATGGGAGGAGGTATCATGGCTTATTTCTCTTTTCCGAACTTCATGAAAACTCAGTTCCAAAGTTTCTGTCAGAGATCTTGTAGTTGTCAGCAGTGTGGCTTCCTTCTATATTTGATGATTTTGGGTAGACCCTGCGCTGTTGAGATGCTCAGGAATGGCTCTGTAGGTGACTACGGCATAAGCGAATAAGACTGACTCTGTTTTAGGCTTTGACATTGGGCGGAAGCAGGGAAGTATGAGGGACAAGTATGCAGTGAGATAAGGCATGGGTCTGATGGAATGATTGATACATGCAATCTGAAGCTGTCTGCTTTGAAACTCCCAACTTAATCAGCTGAAAACCTGTCTATAATAGAACCACTGGCTAAGATGTCATTTTGGATATGAAAAAAAATTAAAGTGCAAGAAAACAAGCTGTAGATTATTTCTCACTAGTTATTCCTCTCAACTAGAGTTTAGCTTCCTGGAAATAGAGGACAACTATTCTTCATTTAGTTAGATTCTTAAAAAGTATTTATCAAAGAGATGAATGGAAAGGCAAAACTAGGCACCAAGATAAAAACAGTCTCCAACATTTTGGGTTTATGTTTGCAGCTTTTTAATATACTGATATCTGTACCTAGAGTTTACTGATTGCAGCGGGGACTGCTTTCTCCCTTTCCTTATGCATGCTATTTCAGATGCCCATGAACTCTTGTTTGACTTTCTGAAGAATTGGAATCTATGTGTACAACTGGCTGTGGAGTTGAGAGATAGAGAGGCAGAGGTGACCTGACTACTTAAGAAGTCCCCATGACTGGCGTCTCCGTAAAAAAGAGATTGTGATGCCATGAAATCTGGCTTTAGAACCCCATCCCCCAGTGCACACAGACACGCACACTCACACGCACGCACACACACACAATATACACTCCCAGTCACTGTACTGTGGAATGAAGAGATTGATTTGATCTATCCATTAGAACATTTGTACTGAAGAGCTCATTGAATAAGAACCCATTGATTTACGGGTGCCTTATCAGGTCACATCTTTTTTTGGAATCCATATACGTGCTCTTTTGGAGGATTAAACCAAGATGGCCAAGGCTCACAGGACCAAGCTAGAGAGCCCTGGTCTTGCCTAGTTAAAGAGAATTTTTGGTTTATCTTGTTCACAGAAATGGACTAGAGTGTATCAAGGAAGTTTCAAGGAGTTTAGAGGTATTATGCCAATAACAATCAGCATATTGAACTAGGTGACAGTGTTCAGGTGGGGAAGTGCCAGAGGCAGTGATGAGTCTGGTTTTATTTAGCGCATTTAATAATGATCTGGAAGAAGGAGAAAACACATTAAAATCACAGATTATACTAAATTGTCAGGTGGTGTAAACACAAATGAGGGCAAACAAAAGGATAAAGAGAATTTGGAACAGAAATGAGATTCTGTCAGAAAAAAATGTGCTTTCACATCTGTGCAAAGTCTCTTAAATCAGCTATGGAAATTGTTTTAAAAGTCATTTAGCTCAGAAAATGTTCATAGGCATTGCTCACATTTTTAAGTGCTAACTTCTTCCCATCTAGTTGTTTTTATTTCATTAGATTAGAGTGTTTATATTTATTTTTTAAAAATATAAATCTGGTCTTGCCACTCGTCTGCTTAAAATCTTTTAAAGGTTCTAGAGTTTTTCTACAGGATGGGGTCCCACCTCCTTATCCCCATGAAGACACTTTTTTTTTTTACTATTTGTGTTCATCTTCTCAGCCTCTTTCACATTTCTGTCTGCTTTGTACTCCTCATTGCATCCAGGCTGAATTATTTGTAGCTCCCTGATTGCATCCCACCTTATTACTAACTTACTAACTGCACCATCTGCTCTATACTCCACTCCTTCCTCTTCCCTGAGTCTTCTAAATATGACCTTTAAGATTCAGTTTTGGCCTCACTTTTTTCACAGGCTTTTATACACAGAAAGCATCCCTGGCCCTGAGTTTGGTTGGGCGCCTTCCTTGGTACTGCCATCACACCCACTGCCCACTTCTAACATAACATGTTGACAGTGATAATGGCTATGTTTATTGAGCACTTAATTATGTTCTCGCCTCTGTGCTATGTGTTTTTATGCATTGTCTTTGTAATCATCACAACAACCTTAGGAGGCAAGTATAGTGACCTTAGTTCTATACATAAGAAAATTTCATGTTAGGTTAAGTAACTTGCCCAGGATTGCACAACCAGTAAGTGGCAGAGCTGGAATTCCAACTGCTTCCAGAATTCACTCTTTTAAAATTATACTATTACAGTAATTTGTTTCCTTGTCTGTCTTCCCTACTTGTGTAAATTTCTTGAGGAAAGGCATCATGTCATGATTATCTAGTATCTTCAATGTCTTGCATGCTATACACAGCTTAATAATAACAATAACAAAGAATTAATACTTAATGAGTGCTAATTATGTGCTAGGAAATCTAGATGTATTCTTGTGTGCATTACTCACAAAACATTGCAGAGTGGAAAAAATCATTTTTCATTTATACTGGAAAACCTGAGGCTTAGAGGGTTGAGAAATATTTTCAAGATCATATAGATATGTCCCTAAAGCCCTCACTTTTTCTGAAATATCATTCTCATCTAACACAACATAGGCATAAAGTATCTGTAGGATTCCACAACAAGTAATTGCCAATGAACCTCAACTTGAATAAATGGAGAGACCCAGTATATGGATAAATATAGGCTCTCTGTTTAACATTTGTTAGGCCCGTTGATCTTCTTTACTGGAGCCCATTCCAAATCTCTTTAAGCTTAGGTCTCATGGGTACTTGCTTATTTTTGTGGTTAAATTGAACATAGGTCCACACACTATTTTTGACAGCAAAGTATCTTGGCTCTTACTATTGTTACCTCTCAAGGTTTTCTTATTTACAAGGATCAGCAAGGATGGTGCTGGTGAGATACAGTGGAAGGCATGTTGGTCTAGATTGGAAAGAAGGCTCTTAATCCATTTGTGCTACTGGGTCAGTTCTTTTTTCCTCCGCTTTTCAGTTTTCTCTTAGAAACCAGATTCCCAGGTATTAAACTGTGGGGCAGCCACATCAACATCACCAGGGGAGTATTTGGTAAATATTGATTTTTGGATCCATTCACAGAGATTGAGATTCAGCAGGTTTAAGGCAAATGTTTTTGAAAGCTCCTCAAGTGATTTCATTGCAGTGAATTTTTGTATACCACGGGCCTTTTTTTTTTTTTTAATTTAGCTAAGGTATAATGTTATTTATTATCCAGGCTCACTTCTAGAAGGGCTCAAGAGAATGTATATTTGTTAAAATTAGTAATTTGTACATATACCCACGGCTTTTAAAATGAGGGCCTTGCATGTAGTAGGCTCAATGCGTGGGTTTCACATTTATTACATTCACAAATGAGGCCTGTGTTATTTGGCATTTAAAAAAATACAGTAATAAACATAATGGCTAACATTATATAGCAGTTAAAATTTTTTCACATACATTACTTTATTCTGTGTTCACTTCATAGATTATTTCCCTTTTACAAATGAGAAAGCCAAGACTTTCAGACTTGTCTAAAGTCATAGTGCAAATCAGGAGCATAGCCAGAATTTGATCCTGTATCTTCTGAATCTGAATGCCATGATGTATTAAATTCCTCAGTAACTACCTTACAGTAGGGCTTCTAGTCTTTATATGAACAGGAACTACATTTTATTTTCACAAAGCTTTTAGATTCTTAAGATAAGAAGAATAAGGTTTTTGATTGTAAAACTGCCGAAAGGAATGGATGGCATAATGCTGCTGAAGGCTTTAGTATGCCTCTAGCAATTTCCACAGTTTTTTAAAAAATGTGCTAGGCTTGGTGGAAGAAACTGGCTTGAAAATCACAGGTTTAGAATTTGTGGATTTACGGATAAATCCTGATCTATATATTGAAGATCTCATTCTATGATATTGATTCCGCTCCCCACCCACTCCCCAGAAGACATGGTTTCTCCCTCAGTCTTCCCCCATTTTAATAAATGGTACAACATACAACCTAGTTGCACAAGCCAAAACTAAGGTTTTGATTTCTTTTATCTTCACTCTGTTTCTTAATTCCTATTTAGCTGTAAGTCCAATTGACTCTGTGTAAAGGTACCTGAACAATGTCCATTTCTCTCCACCTTCCTCTCACCATCTTCTCTGATACCACCTTAAATTAGACCACCATAATCTCTTTTATGAATTGCAATAGCCTCCTAGATCATCTCCAGATCCTCTTACCCCTCTGCAATCTATTCTACTCACTCAGCAGAAAGACCTCTTTTGAAATGTAAAATAGCATGTCCCTCCCTACTTAAAACTACCTAGTGAATTTCCATTTCATTTGGAATAAAATTCAAACTTCTTAACATGGCCTTTGGTGATTGAATTTCTCTTCATCGCTCTGACCTCATCTCTCATTCTGAATAGTGTCTCATGGCGCTAGTCACACTAGGCTTATGTTGGCACCTTGAACACATTTAGCTTTCTTTTGTATCAGAACCTTTGCACTTTCTTTTACCTATGTCTGGAAAGCAATTCCCCAAGATGTTCTTAAGTCTAGCTGCTCTGTTCACTCAGATATTAGTTTGAATATCTTTAGGTATCACCTGTCCTGGTCTTAGAGACCTTCTCCAATACATCCCAAATCACTAACCTGTTTTGTTTTCTTTACAGTACTTAGAGAGGTCACTCTATAATTTACATAAAATGTATTAGAATAGATCTTGTGATCTAAGGATGAGTTAGTTGAAGTTACACCCAGGTGTAAATAGCATTCTAATCAGAAGTTCTCTCCTCCTTGGGGGTGGGATGTGGAATGGGAAGCTGTTTGCTAACACTGGATATAGAAGGACCATACTCCAGTGCAGGCTACTAAGAGCATTTCAGCACTTTAGCTATCTTGGTCTTTGAAAAAGTTATGCTAATTAGCATAGCGAATGACAGAGTGGATTTTTATTGGTAAAATGCCTAATGAAATTAAAAAAATTAAAGGTGGATGTGTAAAAAAGAATTCAGTTATATCCCCCAGTGTGACATGAATAAGGTATAAAAAAAATTGAACACTTTCTTCTTAGGACTAGAATACAAAGTCTGTTGTCCATATCTTCCATCTCTCGCTACTGGTTTAAAGGACTTTTGCCCAATGCTGACTGACTGAGAGGGTAGCAGAATTCTGCTTCTGGAATACTGTCACATCTATCTGGAAGACAAAAAGGGATTCTATGGAAAGTAACCTCAGGGTGATATAATCATAAATTCCCAATGTGATAGTTTCTGTAGTCATACGCCAGGCATATAACTTTGTTGCCTTAAATAAGCCCTGTCTACTATTTCTTTGCATCTAGGTTAATACACATTTGAAATACCTCTTTTCAGACCCCTCCTTCTAAAGCTAGACCACCCTCAAGATAGCATGTAATTTTGTTAAGTATTCTACAATTCAATACCCGCCTTGCTGTCTCCCAACTTCATGTAATCTTTCTTACATTCCCTCCTAAATTCCAAATGCATAAAAGAAGCTATACACTGACATTTCTTGGAAACATTTATCTCAGTCTGTTGAGATCTTGCTTCCAGGTATGTCCTCTATTTGGCTCAAATACATTTTTATAAATATTCTCTAGAGATTTGGACATTCTTACATCAACAATCTTAAAGGAACCTTTCTTGCAAGATGGTGGGAATACCTAAAGGGACAGAGAGGTAACACTCCTTCAAGGCAAAAAGCAATTTTTATTTGCTGTGTCATGCCTGTTTGCTAATACCTTTTATTTAATAAAGTCCCTATGTGTGGCAGAATTTGGTGTGAGTCTTGTTTTCATCTATAACATAGTAGCTATAGGTCACCCTCATCCATTTTAAATTTGTGACAGCACGCATTATCTACTAAAAAGAACCCAAGACTTGTGCATAACAACAGGGCTTTGGTTTACCAAAATTGTATGATAAATTCACTCACATATTTATTTGTTTACTTGTTTAGTATCTCTCTACCCCAGCTCCCCAGTGTAAATCTCCCAAGACCAAGGGTCATAAGTGACTTCTTCCCAGTGCCATGACCAGAGCCTGGAACCTAGGAAGCACTATTTCTGTTACTCAATAGTTATTTTAAATTTCTAAAAGAAAATGAAAAGACGAGTGAGAAAAAAAGGTAAGAATGATGGAACGAAGAAACAGGGTAAGAATGAAGAATAGGTGCATGGAGAGGAAATCAACAAACAGAAGAGTCCTTAGTCTTTAATAAGCAATGAAGAAAAGTTGTATTTATGCTTTCTAAAGTATGTTTCTTGGAATACTGGTCATATAAGATGCTATTAAATAAAAACATATTTAGTGTTAAATAAGATTAGTAGGAAATACGTAGACCTTTCCCTCAGACTTCCACATCATACATAAGCATATTAAAATCTCTGAGAGGCATTTTAAGGAACACACACACAGAAAACCACTTTGTTAACTTTGTTTTTACCCAGTATTTCCCAAACTTATTTGAGCACAGGATTCTTTTTTTCTCTGTAACATTTATTAACAAACTCCTAAAAACATTCTAGAAAAGTATAAGGGCTGTATATAGGAAACTGACATAGAAAATATCAGTGATTTCATTATCCTGTGGACCTAGTTCAGGGGTAAGGGTCTAACATTCCCTTCCCATGCACCTCATGCATGGAAAGCATTTACATCTGAGTTTTGAAGTAGCCACGTAAACAACTCTCAGTCTTCTACCTTCTAACTCACCTTTCACACAGAGAAAGGAAGATAGACTAAACGACTGAACCTTCCCAAAGCAGGAATACTGAGAGATAACTGGAGCAATCATGCACTGAAAATCTAATATGAACGTGCTATCCAATGTAGCAGAAAAAAATGAACCCATGAGAGCTGGCAGTACAGTGAAACCCACTTACTACATCCTTTTAAAGATCAGCCTAATGCTCACACATTCTCAATGCTTTCTTTCTGTGGCCCTGGGAGGAACATTATGAAGGTGTTTCACTTTAGTGAGGTTCATGAGTTTATGGCCTTGAGAATGCCCTTGAGAATAAACTCTAGGGACTGAGAGAGAGGAAAAGAAAAGATACCATTAATGAATGTTGTCTTTGTCTCCTTTCCATAATATTGCAACCAAAATGTCTGAATTATATTTTTCTAAATTTGCTGTTTTCCTTCTTTTATTATCTTACATTAACTAAAAATCAAATCATGTCAGAGAGTTAAGCAAGTGAATTTAGGGAGAAATTCCTAAAGTACAAATACTCCAAAATACAGACAATTTTATTGCTAAATGTTGAATAACACAAGACACATTTGAATGCATGCAAAGGTAAAAAAAATACCAAACAGAAAAACTGTTCTTTTCTACCTCTTGAACTTCATATATGTTTTCCTTCAGCTTGGAACTTTTTGGACTCATCTTTGCCTCACTAATTGCCATTTATTCTTCAGTCCTCAGTTTAGATGACATTTACTTTGGCAAGTGTTTCCTGACCCACCCACCTAGTCTAGAATAAACTGGTCAGGTGCCCACATTGTAACTTCCCTTATCGCACTTGGTTGTGTATTTAATTGCTCATTTACTATTATAAACTCCAGGGTGGCAGGGACCACATATGTATCATTCATTGGTTAGTCCTTAGAGCCCAACAAATTGTCTGGCAGGAAATTGATGCTTAATAAATTGGTTGGTTAAAATAGTTTTGGTTTAACCAGAATGTAATCTACGTTTTGATATCCAAAGTTGTATTTGGGGAAACTTACATCAGCATAAATACTAATTCCATGTTCATATGTATACTAACAGTCATAGTCCCTCAGAGAAAAGCATGTTCCTGGGATTGGCTCCAGGGTATTTAACCAGAATTCAAAGAAAAGCTTAGTTTAAGAATTTAAAAATTAGAAATTAAAGACTTAAGAGATGAAGTTTCTGAATTAATCTTGAGTTTTGCAAGTTCATAGTAATGATTCACTTCATGAAAGCATTGCTTTTGGTTACAAAGTCAAAGTTAGATGGTTAAGAGGCATTTCATTGCTTAAGATGTACAAGAATTTGCTCTGCTGTTTTCTGGTCACATGATTCTTCTAGTCACAAGTACTTATGTGAAAGCCACAGAATAAATAAGCAAATAGATGAAAGACCTGTGTTACATACACATATACAAGTTGTTTTTCTAGAGACATTCATTTGCATGTGTGTTTGTTTGGCCATATTAGTATGTTATGTGTATGTGAGGGAGGGATGAAACAAAAGAGAAAGGAAGACATAAATAAAGAAAAAGCAAAGAAGAACATAAGCAGAGAGAAAAGAAACTTAGTTCATAGTCAAATTTTTCAGTTCCTGTTATAAATAAATTAACCAAACAAAATCAAACAGATATTTGATTGATATAAGTTAAACTGAAGCGTGTGTGTGTGTGTGAGTATGTGTGTATGTATGTGTGCGCGCGCACACGCGCGGACTCATGCTTATGTAGGGGTCATTTCTTGGTAGTCTACTGTGTTCATAGACTTATACAGCAGTTACATCAGGTGTCTGTAATCTTCAATAAAATTCTCTTCTATGTAAATAAATAGTAAAGCAATTTGCTAATGACAAAATTCAGTCACACACTGCAGGAAAAAATCAGTGAAATAAAATAATTTGGAATTTTTAGTATAATTGGTAGCTATGTGGCAAGCAAATCTTTCTCAGCCAATTAAGATTATACAGAATGGTTTTAAAATAACAAAAACAAAACTAAGGATACACAGGGCAGGAATGAAAGAAACAGTAAGCTCACACGGAATATGAATGATTCTGGGACAAGAAGGAAAATGAACTATATTGTGTGAGAGAATAGAAACAAGAGAAGAAGGGAGAATACACATTTTTTAAAAGTCACCTCTCAGAATGTTCTGTTTGAGCTCAGGACAAACTAGCTTTACTTTATTCTAAAAAAAGCTGCTTGAACATTTGGAGAGGTACAAACACAGAACAGAAAGACAGAGGTGCTCACGATGAGCAATAAACCTCAATGCTTAAATTGAGTGGGGGGAGTTGAGACAGTATGTACAGTGCAGAACTTGTTAATAAAAAGTGACAAATAGTGTTTCCATTTGTGAAAGTCATTTACAACCGGCCTTTAATAACGAGGTTGGGATGGGGGAACCTCTTCCAAAAGTTTTAAAATTTCAGCCATCAGATTTAACCCATTTGATTCAATTCCATTTTACAGCTTAGAGTTGATTTTATTCAAATATGTATAAAGGTCTCAAATGGAAAACTTTTTGGTAATTTGCATGGCTATCTTCAAGACTGCAAAATCTAATCATTACAGACAATAACCAGACTGTCAACAATGGAAACTGGACAAAAATGACTGATGTAAATTAACCCTTTGAGAAGTTGTGATTCTCCCAAGATAACCCAAATAAGTGCAATGTCTTGCTCCCAAGCCAATGTTCACAAAAGTAGTTGATGACATTCCCAGAGCTACTGCTATGGTCTACTCAGGATGCACTCTTCCTGTGGTGCTGCCTTGTACCACGAGGAAATAATCATTTTCATCTTAATGAAGGCTCTCAACTTGTTTTATTACTTGGGGCTTAGTATAAATTCCTTTTCCTTTACTGTCTTTTGGGTGACTCTTAGATTCCTTGTTCACTTGATATCATGGAGATCCACTGGGTCCTGTAACTATTATAATTGTGGTCCATAATTGCCTTTTTGGGGGGCCCATTAAGAATTCAGCCTTGTAATTAAGCAGGGCCCAATATCCACAGGCAAGTTTGATACAAAAGAATTTGCAGCCTTGGGGAAGGGCTCTTTGTGTTGATCTCTGATGACAGGAATTACAGCATTCCCGGGAATTGCTGGCTCTATGTTGTCCTCATCTGTAACCCTAGATCATATTCCCAGGTAATGTAGTTAGTGTGCAGGGCACCAATTTTGGAGTGAAAAGATATGAGGCTCTTTTATTTGTAATATTGCCTATCTCAGAGGTTAAAATGAGATTATGTACAAGTACTTTGTTACATACTCTAAGGAATAACCAATTGGTGATAAAAAATGAATACACATATTGTCTTTCTCAAAGTGTGTGGGTATGATTTCATATACCTTTCCTCTGTGTTGTAGTTTGTATCAGATAGTTTTTCATTTTTCCCCCTCTTTCTCCTGGAGATCTCCAATGTTGACTTCACATGGCTTAGCTGAATCCAATGTGCCATGTTCTCTAAGTGAAGATGTCGCTTCTGCTACTCTCTTGGAATCAAAAGACATGATTCGACTTGTCACTTGGACTCCCATAGAGGATCCCTTGGGTAGAGCGACCAAGTGTCTTAATTTGCCAAGAATTTTGACTGTCCCAATTTTAGCAATGAAAAATTTCATCTCTAACCCCCTCAGGCCTGAGCTTGGTAGCTTCTCAGTTCTTAGTACTTGCTCACGAAAACTCAACAATGTGAGGTGGTTGCTTGTAGTTGGCGCTGTTGTTGCCTGATGCTCTGACAGTTTGCTTTGACCTTAACTATTTATCTGATTTTGCTGGAAGGCATTTGTTCTTACCTTTGTGCTGTCTTCCAACCCAAGAGTTTTCAAGCTGTATCTCACCAACTGCATTAGTCCATAGAGATCTCTACACAGGAAATTGAAGCCAGGGAGTTCAAGCTCTTCTCTCACCATTTAAAACAAAATAGCTCCTCTACATTCTGTTTAAGACATTGGGTTCAAAGTAAAACTGAATAGTAAAAAGATGGCTTTTTTTTGTAAACAAAGTTCAACCATTGCCCTAATCAAGTTACTAACTTTATTTAGATTTTAATAAATAAGCCAGACTGCATTTCAGAAAAGGGGGGAAGTAGGACTAACCTTTGATAAAGTAGCCTTTGCTTTTTCCCTCTTTTGGTTGAGGGTAAAAAAATTTCTGTACTAGTAGTCATATGTTGATAATTGTCAAATATTGTTCCCAATTGTCTTTAATTTTGGAGCTTTTCCATGCTCTCTGATAGCATGCACTATCATGTACTAGTCCACATATGAATATTCCTCAGAATGTTGGGTGTTGATTAATAGTTTGGGCTGTGAAATACAAGAAAACAACATTAAAAGCTTGCAGTTTCAAAATATTTCTTAGTATGTCAGAGACGTATAGTATCTTGTGGGTCAGCCTTAGCATTGGTATATAGGCATGGTGTTATTATAGGTTAATTTAGTAATCAAAAGTATATATTACATAGACATGGATCTATATTTTCTGGAAAACAGTAATTTTGTTCTGTAATGAACATATTACATACAGAAACACACACACACACACACACACACACACACACACACACACACACACACCAGGCTTGGAAAAAACCAAACCTTGAGCTAGAACTTGGAAGGGGAGCATGATAAAATATCAAGGAAGCAGATCAAATGAATAACTGAGTTTGGTGACATTGGTGAGAATTTCTTGGGTTTGGTCATAAGAGAAAGACCTAAAAATTCAAGTTAAATTTGGAGATAGGGACTAAATATTTCAGGCCAAAGGAACAATGTTCTAATGAACATTCAAAGAAATTGGAAAAGCCATTAGAAACATGAAAGAGAAAGAGAGAGACTTAGCTTTAAGTTATTGATTCTATTCAGCTTTCCAGTCATTCACTAACCTTTTAACGTCATGTGATAAGATAGTACACCAGCCTTCCTTACTCTTCTTCCAATGATTCCTGCACGTTTCCATTTTGGTGGTTTCCCCTATGTTAGTCACTTCATTTTTAATCTCTCAAATTTACTACATAAAAGATTTTTAATAAAAAAAATTCCAAAAGATATTGGTTTGAAACACAAAAAGAGGTAGGTGGTCTTTATTTATATGTGTGGCTCCTAGAGTAAAGTTAACATTTGAAAACGGTGCCTTATTGATGCTTACAGCTTCTTCAGTCCTATCATCCAGACACTATCTTTTCTCAGTATCATCACTTGAACCATTTTCTCTTCCCTTTTTCTCATTCTATTTCTTTTTTTTTCCTCCTTGTATATGTTTGTGTGTGTGTGGGTGGGTGGGAGTGTGTGTGTTGATGCTCACTGATGTGATATGTGGCTCTTTCCTTCCAGAGTGAAAACATAGGTAGGACAATCAGGAATTCTTTCTGAAATATGAGAGGGTCACTATTGTTACGTATTTGTGGAGTGATGAGAAAACATCTCAGGGAATTTGTGAAGAACATTATTAACTAGGAATAGATCAGTCACATTCCCAAATGAATCTAGAATATTTCAGTGGCTTTCCTGGTATTGTATTCTGTTAGGGTTAGGTTTTAAATGTTTTTATCTATCTATCTATCATCTATCTATCTATCTATCTATCTATCTATCTATCTATCTATCTATATCTATCTATCTATCTATCATCTTTTATCTCTATCTATCTATCATCTATCATCTATCTATCTATCATCTATCTAATCTATCTATCATCTATCTATCTATCATCTATCTCTATTATCTATCTATCTATCATCTATCTATCTATCTATCATCTATCTATCTATCTATCTATCTATCTATCTATCTATCTATCTATCATCTATTCATCCATCCATCCATCCATCCATCCAGCATCTATCCATCCTACCTTAGCAAACCAGATAGGCTGGTGTATTATCTTATCACATGGGGAATAGTCATGGGCAAAATAAAATGAATATTGTCACATTATGCTTCTACAAGGACATGGGGGAAAAGGGTTTTATGTGAATGTGCTAATATGATTCTAAGTGCTTTTAAACTCTTGGGTTTAATTTTCTTGGTGGCATGTAATTCCTAAGGGACATGCACCAAATTGATAAGCTCGGTGCTGAAGTGAACTGTCTCATGTAGTCCCTAGGAGTCTCTGACTGGTGTCAAAATACAATTATGCACCAATGGTATTGCTTTCTTGTAGAAGAAACACTTCAGCACACTATTGACATCACAAGTGAATTAAAAGACTCACCATAGTTAATATTCTCACATTATAACAACATCTCCTATAAATTATTAAAGCCCACACAATTTATTATCCATGTTAGAGAGGGAAAAAAAGCAAGTTGAATCATGAGCTGTGCTACTTAATGATTTATTTTTTTGGTCTTCAGTGCGTTGAGGTTTATAAATCATCCTGCTCAACTCTACATTGCACCAAGAAAAAAGCAGTTGCTAGTCATGCCCTTCTCTCACCAATGATCACCTATGCACAGGGTAGAAACATACTCATTATTTTAGCATCTATCAGCAGCCTCTGTGTTTCAGACTGGCTGTGCCTTTTTATTACTATAACACTTAAGCATGACATTGAATGAATATGATTTAAGGCTTTAAATGACAGATCTAAGCTTTTTCAGAAATAAATATTAACCTCATTATTTAGGCAAGGATGCTGAACTGACTTGTAATTTGTCTCAGGGCTTCTAAGTAAATCAAGATACACTTAGAAATCTTGTGCTCTCAAATCTGCTCCACTAGCCTGACTACTATCTTGATCATGTTTTATGTGTTTAAACAAATAAATACATTTCATTCTGAGTGGTACATTTTATCTCTAACTTTGCTATTGACTTGGGCAAGTCACTTAAGTTCTCAATTTATTTCCTAATCTATCTAATAAGTTTATTTGTATTAAATAATCTCAAAATTCTCTTCTAGATTTAAAATTCTGATAGTGATTGCATATAAATGCAGATTGAACAGTGATTTCCCTTGCTGGTGGAATTCCTGGCCATCCTATGAATATTTGCCCCGAGTATCTCTTTGATTTTGCCCAAAAATAGTTCTAAGAGGACTGGGGTCTTTGCTGGGCTGGCCTGCCCCTTCTTATTTGTGTTGGCCACAGAGCAGGAGAAATTACAAGAGGAAATGGGAAAGACTTGAAAAGAACAAGAAGTTATAAATGGGTTAGAACCACTGAGCTTCTTCTAGAAATGAACAAATGTAAAAACTCTAAATAGATTTTTTGTGTTTAAAATTTAAAGTCTTTGGTGACCGTTTAGTCTGACTTCTTGTTTTCACATGAACCCTTAATGAAGAGCCTCTAGTCTTGGTACATTCCCATCCCAGGCTGGAGCTCCCTGGTATATAAACACTGATTTGTGCTCTGGAACAGTCATTAGCATGTTCGATTTTGAAAATAGTGTCACATTATATCATTGTTCTAAAGTTAGGGTAAAATAAACACTCAAGTGTAAACTAAAAAGGCATGTAAATACAAGTTGTTTTAATACAGTTACTCTTGTAAAGGCAATTTGATACACATACTTCTTGGAATTAAAATAATAGACATCAATAATGCATGGACTACACAGTTAATTTGTGTCACAGAAGTAAACAAACATGCCTTCACTTTTTACATGGAGTCTAAAATCTTAGGAAGCAGAGTGTGAACTTTAAAAATGTGTTATTTTAGTTTACATTTGATAAATTTGCATCAGTATCCTCATCTCTGATGCGACCTGAATAGAATTCTGGTTTTCCTTTCACTTAAATATACAACTTTGGGGACATCGCTTAAGCTTAATTACTCAGTTTTGTCATCTAAAATATGGAGACTGTAATCTTTAGTCATTTCATAGGGCTGATGTGTAACTAAGAAGAGATCATGTATTTATGAAAGTACTTTGTAAACAATAAATGTGTCTAGAAAGAAAAAAATTATTGTTTTAATTTTAATTAATAGGAATGATTAAATATAATGAAATTCTCCATTTCTAATCCAAGTAGAAAGGTGGAATTTCACTCATTTAGTATGAATGCATTACTCAGATGACTATCCTTTTTTAGTTTGAAGAGATTGTGGGATGGATGGGTGGGGTGAAGGAAGGAACTCACTTTTATCTCCCATCTCCTAGAAACTGTATCATGTTACAGAAACCTTAGAACACAGTGTCCAAGGCTAATAGTTTTGTAACTTGTTTGTTGATTAAATTCAGTAAGCATTTATTGATTTCCCTCTATGTGGTAGGCCCCTGTTCACAATCAGATGGAAGAGTGTAGGAAAGATTTAATAGATATAGAAAAATTATTTTCCTGTGTAGGTATCTTTTTCACAAATGATTAAGTGCTAGGATGTGGTAAAGATGGATATATTTGGAAAAGTTAAATTCAGGCATTGGTTGCCTAAGGTCTTTGTACAGTCAATCATTGGAGTTATTGTGGAAGTTGAAGGATAATTGCCCCATTGCAGAACAAAGGCTTAAGCAGCCTTTGCTAAAATATAAGGTCTACTCTGCTCATTAGATAGAATCATTGAACCTTATGCTACCCTATATATACAGTGAAATCTATAAGCACCCCCCTAAGAAGAGAAGCATTTAGATGAGATCTTTAAGACTTATGTATTGTGTATAATGGATGAACATTAAAGGCTGGTTGGCATAAATAGCCATTCATCCTGTCAACGACATTAATTGAAAATTCAGGGTGCATAAAGCCCAATTCTCATTTATTGTGTAAGGCACAGAATTTCTTCAAATCTGTATGCAAATATTTCTCAACTGTGAAAACTCACTACTACTTGTGAGTAACCGATGCTGATATGAAGAGGCTGTCAAGTGGTGACACATACAAAGTGGCTGTGACTTTTCCACATGTTTGCCTAAACACCACTTGTTTGTCATACTTTTCTGCAATGTACATGTCCTTTAAATGTATTACGGCATTTGTAAATACTAACATTTCTTCTGGGATCCTTGACAAAATTCCTCCAATTGGACTGAAAATCTTGGCAACATATTTTGACAGGGTATTCATATGCTTACTGTGTAAAGAACTATGTATTAATATTTATTTGCATTCTGTAAAAGCCATAGGTTTTGAATAATTTCATTAGATAGAATGAATAAACCTTCAATTACTGTAATGACTTTTCAAAGAATGTTTTTCATTTTAATATATTGTATTTTCTCTCTTCTCCCTCTAAATCTATACTTTGCACACAAAGAATGCTCTCTACTTTACTCTATCAGAGGACACCAAACAGTCAAGGGCCTAGTTCTCTTTCTGGCCTTGCCTATACTACCTGTGTGACTTGGATTGGTAAATCATCTAACCCTACTGAAATTGGTTAGCTGACTCTGTCCTGACCCACCCATAGTTCCTCAGCGTTTACCTCTGCCCCTAAAAACTGTGAACACCTGTGAGTCTGGGATTGAAGATTTCTGATTTTGAGAATATGCTCAGTTTGTAAAAAAGGAAACCTGAAGTATCCTAGAGTTGTTATCTCTAGAGGCCAACTTAAACCAAAAAGGGATAGAGTTGCTGGTAGAAAAATATGCCAGCTTCTTTGTCCCTTGGTTGGGCTAACTGAAGTTGGTTTCACACCGTTCTTTAAAGTTCCCCAACAGGACTGAGCTCTAGTTACCAAATTAGAAAACGCCTTGCAAATACACTTTTGATTGGCTTTCTTCCATTCCCTCATTCCTCACTCCCTGTCAGTGTTTCCTGGGATCTGCTCTCATATAAATTACGTGCAGTTGAATCCTGTGTTAGAGTAAGCTTCTGGGGAAATCTAATCAAAGTAGTTAAGTTTCTCTTGTGTAAAATTAAAACAATAATACCTGTCCACATGGGTATTGTGAAAATCAAATGAGATAATATATATACAAAGTGCTTTGAAACTTGTGAAATACTAAATAAATTTACATGTTAATCATCATTTCACATTATTTAATTGTTGCTATTGTGTTTTTCACACTTTAATTCAAGAATATCAAATATTTGCAAAGGTAATTCTTTAGCTGTGAGCTAAAGAGAAATATCTGAAAGTATAACATAAGCTAGGAAGTTACTGACAAAGTGTAGAAGATTCACACCATGGGATAAAGTGAACCTTTCAACTACTACTGTAATACAACCCAACATCCCCATAACCTTCTCTTCAAAACGACAAATGTCAAAGACAAAGGATTAGAAAAGAGACAACTGTTTTTTTCCTATTGTCACTTACTTTTCTAGGGAAGGATATCTTTCCATCTTTTCTTTTTTTTTAGAAGGTGTCCTCTTATTTTATTATAAATTTACAAGGCAAGGATTGTATTTTTTTCTCAGAAACTATATTTAAATCTTTGTTTTGTAGAATGCTTTGAAAAGTTAATCATGTTGTTCAAATATTCAGAAAGATAAGGCAAAATCATCTTACTGATCAAAACCAGATAAGTCGGAGACAGAAGTGAGAGTTTAAGCAGCAGCAGTTTTATGTGGTAGTATCCACTCATTACCCAAAAGGCATGTCAAATATTAAGGCTGTGAATTAAAGACAATTTAGCTCCAAGTGTTATCTCCCAAATAAAAGCAAATGTGTGGGAAATTTTTCAGGGAGAAAAATTTTCAAGCCAGAGGGGTTTTTTTTGCTTGATACACTTCAACAACCTCACTCAGAAACCTGTCTAGAAAAAAAAAATCTATGCATTTTGGATGCAAAATGAGGGAGGAGATGATAACTCAGATAAAGAACTGTGGTTGGTAATATATTTAATAGCCTAAAGAGATGTGAAAGCTAATGCCAAAGCAATGTATTCATGTTGCAGGTTCATGTAATTATATCTTGCTGACTAAATGAGTTTCATTAACTGAATGAAGAGCTGAGCACTACTCTTCAGTTTTATCACAATGTAATTTTTTTTTAGATATTAATCGATGGTGACCACATTTGCCCCAGAACTAAACACACCACAGTGCAAATTTAGTTTTAGCATGCAGTTGACTGCCGTACTGAAATAATGATCTTTTGTAATTGTTAATGATTTTAGTAAAATTTAGCACATTCACAGCAGATACAAGAATATTAATAGGTCTGTCTGTCATTAGAGTCACAACTTGGATTCCGTCAAAACATTCTTGAGATGTTAAAACAGGCACATTGCTCACAATCTTGTGGCTCTCTAAATATTTTTACTCTTGTTTTTTCCTGGGAAGTTACAGTTAAGAAATTCCTCTATACTTGTTCTCACAAAGTCTTTTGTTAATCTTAATTCATATACTGACTTTGTAATTCTTGGGTCTTAAAAAATTCTTATTGCACCACTCATTTTTAAACCACATTTGGGCAGTCACATTTTTTTTTTTCCTGCTCCCATAACTCTTAGCTGATGCTGCTAGTACAGCACTTGTCATAATGGGTTATAGGTAGTTGCTGAAGTGGCTGTTTGCCAGCATTAGACTGTGAGTTCCCTGAAGGCAGTAACCATTATTTCATTTTTGAATTCTTAGCACCTGTCATAGTTCCTGGCCTCTAGTCAGTGCTCATTGAGTGTTTGGTGATTAAATCAAATAGACACAATGCAGTGTGTTGATATTTAATGTGTTTGCTGATTCACATGAAACAAGTTGTTCCTTATATTATACTTGAGTCTTCATTTAAAGCATGAAGCATTTTTTTGAAGAATGAGTTTTTAAACCAGAAAAGCATAATCACATTTGGGTTGAAAATAACTTAGTTCTCCACTTTAATTATCTTTCAAAAGCTGTTTGCTGTCCAATGGCTTATAGATTTTAAACATTTTCTTTCTGAAGAATGGGATTTTAAAAGATTTCTAATTCTTTTTTAACAGATGTTTACATTGCCAGGAAAAGACGTAATAAGTGAGACCCATCTTTCACCTGATAAGTGTGAAAATTCCTACATCATTTGTTCAATTTGAGCCACTGATTTTAAATAGAAAAAGAAATTGAATAAATGTTTTTAAAAAGCCTAACTGTTGAAAAGTTCTGTAATATAATCCAAAATAAATACACTAACTTGACTTTCCCTTATAAAAAGAAAACTGGTAGGTTTAAAAAACATCTGCAGAATAAATATTTATGGAGCAGAATGACAACTTGACTTATCCCAAGCATTGGCATACATTTTCTTTGTCTTTGATAAAGTACTTCCACTTACAATTCTTCAATGAACTGAAAGAAGAATTTCATTAACTATTTTTGAAAGATAATGAGGCCATGATCCCTTTCCAGATATTTCACTTGTCAAATAATTCTAATCTTCCTTCCAAACTTCTCTGGTTGCTTGGTTCCTATTTCTTTGTTTATTGAGCAGTGATTTATAAAGATAAAGAGAAGTGGTGATGTGTACAGGTGAAGAGAAGTAGAAATACTAGACAGACATTGGGGATCAGTTATATGTCAGGTGGGCCCAAAGTACAGAATCTTCTGTTCTGCACATTATTATAAATTCAAAAGTAATTTTATTAATTGAGAAGTTGGTAACGTATAATCTCTTGAAGCACTGTATATAAATATACAATAAGCAACATTCTTTATGTGTTTCTATATACATAGTCACAAATGTATGTAAGGAAATACATAGAATATTTTCTGTTTCTGAAGCTTCTCGTTTATAGTCAGCCAGGCCAAAACCTTCACAAAATTAAGCCATAATCTTACTTTACCAAAAATTGTAGGTTCTTAAAGTGTTATTACTAAAGGATAATTATTACCTCAGATGTGGATAGAGAAAAAAATTTTCTTGATTCTTGCTTAGAAGCATAGGATACTTTCAACTTTTTCTCAATAGAAAAGACTCAAGATTACGACTCTGCAGAATTTTTCATGGAGTCTAGGAAGAAGAGTTGGATTTTTGCTTAACAGCAGACTACTATAATTCTATTTTCTAGTATCCTGAAGTAGGACTAAGAGGAAATAGAGCCCATAACACAGTGCCATTAAGGGTCCATGGTAAAAGGAACATTTATATATAACAATAAAAATGTCAAATCACTATACTGTACACCTGAAATGAACATAACTAACGTATCTCAACTATATTTAAAATCAATAAATAAAATAAATGAATACAAATTTTCTTGGTAAAAATAAATATAACAATATATGTTAATGACTACAATAAATGTTATACCAGTAATAATAATAATAACAATAAATAATAAATAATAGTAAAACTAACATTTACTAAGTGTGTGGTATGTACCAAGTACTATTGTAAACACTTCCAGTGACCTTCTGAGGTTGGTTCTAGTATTAGCTTCACTTTACGGGAAACTGAGACACAAAATTTTAGGTAACTTGCTCAAGTTCCTACAGTTAGTATGGGATAGAATAGGATAGAAACTGAAGCATTTGGGCCCCTGGTGATTGCCATTATACTATGTAATAGTGAGCACTAGATGATATGAGAGCTTTGATCTATTTGCTTTGCATCTTGGTACTGCCTATGCTTCTCTTAATTGCTCCTCAAACTGTCATTCAATTCTATCTGCTTTGACTATGTTAGCTCTAGTTATGACAAATGGGCTAAGCAAAATGATAATCAGCAACACCTGTAAAGTGTATCAAAAAAACCAACAGACATTATTTTCCATGGTTTTTTAATATTGTTTGTATTTCAACCACCCCATTTCCATCCCTTAAAAAATCGTGAAAATGTTCCCAGGCTATTAAAAAAAGTTTAATTGGGGTAAAAGGATTGCCCCAGGGGAGGAATAGGGAAGTACCCATACTCCAGTTGCTGTGAGTGTTGGTTACTAACAGCTGACCTCATCCTTTGAGAAGTGAAACTGTCTTGTTTGGAATGTTCTCCCACTGGGGCAGTCAGCAGCCAATGATTAACTGATATAAAGAGTATAAAAGGTCACCCTTCCAGGCTTCCCCTCATTGCTGCAAGGGTAGATTAAATTCTGTCACTTCAGAGTTTCCTGTGGAACGAGGCTCCCACAGTTTTTAGCTGAGCACACATCGTTGCTTAGCTCCTTCTCTTGCCCCCTTCTACTTTCTTCTTTCCACTTTTCCTAAGAGCACTCCCTCAATAAATTATTTTCATAAGAATCTTTTTTTTAAAGTTCTGCTTTTAGGGAACTCAAGCCAAGATGGATGGTACTGGAAGCAGAGTCTAAGGTAGGATTCTGGAGGAGGATGGCAATGAGGCCCCTGGTGGTAGGTATAGTATGGTTAGTCGCTGACATTCCCTAGTAGTGTGATTGTTAAGATTAGAAGTCAGCAAACTATGGCTTGTGGGACAAATTCAGCTCACTGTTTTTTGTAAATAAAGTTTTATTTGAACACATTCATTTATGTATTGTCATACAGAGCTGAGTATTTGAGACAGATACCGAATGGCTTGCAAAGCCTAAAGTATTTACTATCCGATCCTTTACAATAAATGTTTGCCAACAGCAGGCTAAAATGTTTACCCATGGTGGTAAACTGGGTTGAGATGTGGAAAGAAAGTGACACTTTAGCTAGTGCAATGTCTCTAGTTTTGGGAGTTGAAGGAAACTAGAACTATAATGACGGTGGATTTGGGTGATTAAAACTAAGTATCATTGATATATAGAAGAGAGAAAACGACATGCATTATTAATACTGACATTATAAATTATCACAAACTTAGCAGATAAAAACACATATACTTACTATATCCCTGTTTCTAGGGGTCAGGAGTCTGGGATGGCAAAACTGGGTCCTCTGATGTACAGTCTTTTAAGGGCTACAACTTGAGTGTCACCAGGACTGGACTCTCATTATAAGGCTTGACTGAGAAAGTGTCCACTTTCAAGATCATGTGATCATTGACAAGATTCAGTTCCTTGTGAGTGGTTGCCAAATGGCAACCCTCAGTTCCTTGCCACAAGGTCTTCTCTCAAAAATGACAGATAAAGACCTCAAATCTGACTAAAGATAGGATGTGGTTCCATAGTGTAGTGGTTAGCATGCCTGCTTTACATGGAGAAGGTCCTGGGTTTATGTCCCAGTGGAGCCACAGTCCATGGTCTATGGCCATGCCACCCTGAATAAGGCTGATGTCTGATCTCGGAAGCTAAGCAGGGTCAGGCCTGGTTAATACTTGGATGGGAGACCACCTAGGAACACCGGGTGCTGTAGGCATAAATAATAATTAAAAAAAATAAATAACTGACAAGAGATGGATTATACTAGCAAGAAGGAAGTGACAATCTTATGTAGCCTAATGATGAAAGTTACATCTCATCTCCTTTGTCATGTTCTATTGCTTAAAAGCAAGTCTCAAGGTTAGCCCATACTCAAGGCAATGGATTAGCCATTGGTGTGACTGCTGGGGGGCAGGGTTCACTGAGAGCCATCTTGGTGTCTGTTTGCTACAGAGGCACAAATCTATTATTTAGAATTTAAAGCAAACTGTAAGAGTAAGAAAGACTTATTAGAAGCATTTAAAGAGAAACTCATTTCTTTTAGCTAGAGGGAAGACAGATTTAAAGAAATGGTTACTGTCATAACTGTAAAAATGGCGGAACTTTAAAGAAGGCTATACTCTCAGCCTACACAAGTATAAATTCAGGGCCATGGAATAAAAAAGAGTGGATGCTGAGGTTTGGAATGGATGTCTGGGTAGTTCAGAACCTTAAGTCTGCATATTTCCCTAAACACTTCTGGCGTGCAGCAGTGGCTAGGAGGTCCTTTTCTCTTTTTGGAGAAGAGAGCTACTTTTCTCGAAGACTATACAGATGTCTTAGATGTGGCAGGTTACTTACAAGACAATCCTCAGGACTTGTCTATACTTTTCCTCATGAGAGTCAGATTGATCATCTGGGACATATCTCAGCACATCCCAACTAACAAAGTAATGGCCTTCAAAAGGGAGGAGATAGGTTTTACATCAAGAGAGTTCCAGGAGTTAGGTGACATATAGGCCCAGAGAGTAACCTGAGAGTGAATCGGAAGGACCTACATCAAGGTGGGCAGAATATCAAGCTATATGGCAGTTTGCTGTTGTGAGTTACTCTTTTGTGGCACAGAATTTACCACCTTACCAAGACCCAGGATGATAGGTCTAATATAAGACTGAGATAGCTCTTACTTCCTTGAAAGTGTGATGGCCCACATGAAATGAAGTAGAGATCTCACTGCTTTAGTAATAGATGGTGGAGGAAAGAGGAAACAAATTTTTTTTTTTTTTAAAAAAGGTCATGCAAAAATAGGCTCATCACATAAGGCTAAAAATTCACATTTGACTAGGTTCCCCAGGAGGAGGGCTTAGAGATATTCTGTTTATTAACAGAATCTGCTGATGAAGGTGATTTAAGAGTGGAGCAGTTCAGTCCTTCTCAGACCAGGGATATCAGGCAATGCTGGGGTTCACAGAGACAACGGAGAGTGTAGGGTTACAGATTAGTAGAGGCTATGGGGCTGCATGTTAAGTGTCAGAAGCAAAGTTGATGCAATCACCACAAAGAGAAGTAAGGTTGCAATTGTCTATTTATATTTGTAATCAAGTAAGACTTAAAAAATAGATGAGCAAAGGGCTGAGGTCAGGTAAAACAATGGAAGTTCTTAGGCTCTTACTGTGTCTTCAGACATGATCCAGTTCTCAGATCTAGAACCCACTGACTGAAGGAGATGCTAAGTCCCCATGAGAAAGGAACTGCAAGTGTGTGATGCCCAGTCCTCCCCAAAAGGATAACAACTATTTGCTCAGAAAATGTACACTGGGGAAAAGAGGTTACTCAGATCTTTCTGGGACCAATAGATATAAGATAGCATCATCATAGGCCTATTGTTAAAGTGAATGAAGTCCTGACCTAGATTTATTTCATGCTGTGTCTACTTCCTCTACATACTTATCCTGTTGTCATTTACCTAGTCCTTGAATGTATAATTGGAATGGACTTATTAGGAACTGGTAGAATTCTACCATTGCTTTCTTGATTATTTATTGTATTAGCAAAGCCAAATGAAAGTCCTTGAAACTATCTCCTCTGCCAAGTAAGTAAATCAAAATCAATGATCACATCCTAAGGGAAATTATACAACTTTTACCATTCTCAGAGATTTAAGAATAAGAATGAGTAAGAATACCCATCATACTCCCATATAATTCATCAGTCTAGGCGATATACAAACTAGATGGATCATGGTGAATGATAGCAGACTACTGCCAACTTATTCAAGGTATAATGGCAATAGCAGCTACTATGCCATATGTGATATATGCACCAGGGCAAGTTAACTGGATACAAGGGTATGTGGTTATTATTCTGGCAAATGCCTTATTTTCAGTACCCACCAGGAAAGCGGATCAAGAAATAGCTTACATTGATAGGGATAAGCTACAGCGGTCAGGTCTTGTCTCAGTGCTATGTTAATTCTCCAGCTCAGTCAAAATATAGTCTGAAGAAATTGGAACTATCTGGAGATTCTGCAGATCATTGTATTTGTGCACTATATGTGTAACATCATGTTAAATGGACAAAGGAACTCACTTTATGAAAAAGGAGGTATGGCCGTGGGCATATAACCATAGTGTTCACTGGTGCTACCATACTCTGGCATAACTAAGGCTCCAACTTGGAGATGACACCCTGTAAGGTTGGGTACCATCTTTCAGGGTACAGTATATACTTTAAACCAATGGATATTATATAGTACTCTGTTCCCAACAGGTAGAATACATGAGTTCAGGAACCAAAGGGTATACATAACATGGACTCCACTCACCATTACTTCTAGTGACTCATTCCTATGACTTTAGGTTTTGTGAGTCTAGAGGTCCTATGTCTCAATGGGAGGGAACTTCGCCTAGGGGATATTACAACAGTCTCAGTAAACTTAAAGCTATGACCACTACCAGATTACTTTGGGCTTCTCGTGTCAGTAGACTAGCTGTACCCCAAAAGTTATGATATTAGCAGGAAAACTGACCTGATTATTGTGAGGAAGCAGCAATACTGCCCCATATCAAGCACACAGCAATGTATTTATCAATCAGGTAATTCATTGGGGCATATTCTCATGCCTTGTTTAATTGTAATGAACAAGTAGAGCAACCATGATCTGATTAGGGCATGGTAATCAGGTGCTCAGATGCCTTAGAAATGATCATGTGGTTTACCGCTCTAGGCAATATACCTAGACCTGCAGAAGTACTGGCCTCTGAGGAGAAGCATCTAAAAGGGGGATAAAGGAGAAAGAAGATGCCCATGTTATGGCCTTGAGGCAAACTGCAGCAGGAGAAGTTGTAGTTCATTCTGCTAACTTTTACATATTACCCCAGAAAACGTGACTGACCAGAATCCTGGAAAAGTCGTGCCTTGATGGAATAAACTTAATGTAAAAAGTAAACGGGTTTGAGCAGTGCAAGGGATGGGCAGTGGTGGTTATTGTTGGCACTTTTCCCATTCCCCAGCTGCTGAGAGTGTTTGGCTGCTAACAGCTCATGGCTGCACCCTTGCCAAAGATTTATCCTTAGCTGAACAGTGCCAACTCATCTGAAAATTACCCTCTCTGGGCATAAGAGGGGCTATCCCTGTGGTGTAATTCATGTTCCAGAGCTCTCTAAAGGACCAGGCTAAGCTAAAGCCACTTTTCAACTGAGACCACATACTTCCTGGCTATCTTCTTTGGCCTATTGTGCTTTTCTTCCTCCCCTTCTCCAGGGAGTACTCTGAATTAATAAACCATTTTCAGAAAAATTTAGTCTTGGGCCCAGTTTTAGTAATTCTGACTTAAGACACCATCTCCTACTATTAACTATATTGGAAAAATCTTTTTTCCATCTATATCACTCTGACCTAAATCTAATAGTATGAAAACTTGTATAGATTGAGGTTGCTAATCAAAAAGAATTTTTTTTATCCTCTAAAATCTCTCTTTAATTTTATTACTATAACCAAGGCTCTCATTTTCAATTCTCAGCTTCACTATAACTGATGACCATTTTTCTATTCTTGTTATTTTCAAAGCCTTCTGGCCTACTGATGCCAACTATCTTTTAAAACACGATTGTGATCATGTTACTTAAACATTTTGGTGACTTACCACTATATCCTGGGTGAAGTCTCAACTCTTTAACATAATATATAAGGCTTTGTTTATTGGCCTGCAATTATAGTAGACTCTTTACCATAGAGCCTGTACACCATGTACTGCAGTCAGACTCAACAACTTATTTCCTGAATAAAACATACTCTGGTTTGGATTCATGCTATTCTTTCTGCCTGGGATGGCCTCTCCTCCCTCTTCTGCTTGTGAATACCTGCTTATCTTTTAAGACACAGTTTAGTTATTAACTTTTCTGTGAAGCTATCATTAACCAACCCAGCACTTCCTTCCAAACTCCAGGAAGAATTAATAACATCCTTCTCTGTGCTCTTATAGCGCTAAGTATACACCTATGTTATGATGCTTGTCATATATATTTTTTTGTAATTGTTTATTAACACATCTTTCTTCCCATATGACTTTGGTTGTTTCAAGAACCATGTGATTTATCTTTGCATCTGTAATAATTATCATATGGTTTAGCGTAGTATTCGCAAGTTCTTCACACAGACACACATATAAATTGAATGAAAAACTTGGCTTATTCTCAGATAGCTTCTCTGCCTGACAAGTTGTTAGTTTTATTCTAATTCTTACCTTCAGTCATTTTTCTCTTATTGGAAATTTGGAAACTGAAGAGAGCCTTTGCACAACTGTTCGTTCATTTATGTCAAATGGCTGGCCATACCTTCAGTCCCTCATTGTACAAGTTTGCATAACTTTAAATCCTACTCATTCACACACATTCATGCTCTCTGTGATTTGTAATAAGCAGGGGCTGACAAACTTCCAAGCGGCAGTAGTGAGCCTGAAATTTAGCAAGGTGACATAAATAAAAGCCTGTATTGTACCTCTTTTTGAAGGTGGTAAGTAAGCATGGGAAAACAGAGAAAACATTTTACAAAGAGTAAACCCTACTTACTTTATGGCTTTTTTGCATTGTAGTCACTTTGGAGGCCAGTTTAATTGGCCAGTGTTTTTACCATCTAGACTTATAGATAAGCAAAAAATGATGCTTTTTAAATTTTCAACTTTTTCTTTAAATTATTTCTTTATATTTTTGAAGGGCCAGATCATGGATTTAGCCTTAGGAAGGTTAAATAAATATACTTAAGAAAAATCTCCAGTACATTATTAAAAGTTACACTAGTGATCTTGGAATAAACCAGAAAGCAAAAACAATAATAAAGGCTCTGCTTTATAGAAACTCAATGGTTAATGTGGCATAAAACCTGGTTATGAGAATCTGACCTGCTAATCATATTCATTATTTTTCTCCAGCCTCATACTCAGCCTTGGCTCCTCTAGCTTCCTCTGACTTCAAAGGAAACTCTGCATGAAGAGAGAGGGCACACAATAGAAGAATTGGTCTGATTATCCCTCTCTGTTTGGAAATGGGTAAAGATTATAAATATGTGTTCTTCTTTCTGTGCTTTGGACTATATAATGTCAATTACCTCAAGCAAAACCCCTTACCTAGGCTAATGCACAGATTTAAATCATACCAAAATTGTAAAAAATTAGAAGCAAGATATTAACAATAATTTATAATGGTATAACATAATGTAATACATGCTTATTTTCATTGGCTTTAGCTGGTACAATAAAAAAGTAAATTAGTTTAGAGATTTGAGTTTTATATTTATTATATCCTGACCTGGTTTTCTCTTCCTTTGCCACTTTATATTATGAATGAGGTAATTAAAGAGTTTACTTCTTCCCTTTTCTACTATAGCATGTGTTTGCCTCTTTAAACGTGGTTTGTGTCTTGTGAATGTGTGTGTATGAACATTGGTTATTTTAACCAATGTTTGAAAATGAAGTTATAATGCTAAAGGCCAAAGGAATGAATTAACCTGACCTGGTAATTAAAAGACCATATATAAGTAATAACCAGGAACCACTGCTGGACTTTCCATTTTCAACCCAAAATGAAAAGGCAAACATAATAATCCCAGATCAAGATTTACACCAAGCTAAACAAAATAATGAAGAATCAGGGATTCTGGAAGGACCAAAGTTTGAAGAGGAGACCGTTAGCTCTTCTGCCTGCAGTGCATAATAATACTTCCTGTTTTTTTCATAGATGCTTACGATTCTGTGAAAACAAAAACATTTATAACTTCTGTGTGAGTGACTAAGTGCTCTGGTCCAACTCTTCCAGTTCAGGATTATTTCTCACAGAAGTGAATCAATACAATATAAACTACCAAATAAAAATAACAACACAATCCCCAAGGAATTCTTTATTAAAGACTTAAAGCTGTGTCCTATTAAGCTTCTGGAATATTTGGGATTGTCCAAACTACAAAAATTATATATAAACTATGAATAAATTTCTTCAAGGTTGGCTTGCTGTTTAAATTTCTTTAATAAAGAATCCATTTCCCTTATGAGAGTCTAGATGGCCCATAAGTTTCTATATTAGCCAAACAAGTCTTATAACAATAACAATAACTGAAGATTTGATCTCAAAAAGATTTAGTTTGAGCTATTTCTGCTCACAAATGTACTAGATTGTACCTAAGTAACATGAGGTATTTTTTTCATTACTAAAAAGTTTAGAAATGTATAAAATATAAATGAGTTTTTTATGAACTGAATGATTTAGTAAGCCCGAGCTTTAGTGGTTTGTCATTTTTTAGCCAGCTTTTAGGCTTGACTTACCAGTGCCCCAAGAAAATAGAGTAAAAAAACTTGAACGCAAGCCTTTCAACCAGGTAACTCTTTGGTTTATAAGTGGCAATGAATGACATTTCCTCACGAAAACCTTGGAAATTACCAATGTTGCACATTTTATTAATCCATGTTTAACCTGAAGCCTAGAAACTAACTCCCCTTCTTCCTGTCCTTAAAATTTCTATTACCAACTGTACTATGTTGAAGTTTATATGACAGGCCATTTCAACACTTTTGTTTAGTTAAATGGAAGTGCATCACTTTTAAAGAAAAGTTCTATTGCCAAAAAATATAAACAGCCCTTACTTTGATTAATATAAATATTTAAAAACCAGAACATACTGTTACATCTTACAAAAACAATTCTGATGTAGCTGATGGGAAAGAAAAAGTGCTTTCATACATTAGATGAATCCAACAAAATACAGCTGTAGAACAAAATTTTGAGTAAATATGAATTGTTTGTCTTTTTACGGAACTCTGGTATTTACTTAAATGGAGTTATTTTAGAATACTTATGTTTCATTAGTAACAACTAAATTTTTTTTACAGTTTTAGTTCTGAAGCATTTGATTTAAATTTCAAAGTCCTCTAATTAAAAAATACCATTAAAATTATTCCTCCTGCCCAGTTTAGGATTTTGCTAATAAGCCATTGGACAAGAGTTGTATAAAATGAATAGATGAAGAAAAACTTTGACAGCAAAAGCGAGGTCTGGAGGATGAAGTTAGTTTATTAGGCCCCATTTGTCACGAATAGCCCTGCTGCACATATAAAAGCAAATCCCTCTACCTTAGAAGATTAATTCTGAAGGAGGCACTCTTGGGTCAAAGTATACATAAGCGTGTGCCTAATCTCAGAGAAATCAGGCTATTTTCTCACAGCAATTAAGCAGAGGTCTGGGGTTTCACCCACAGTATATTTAAACACAGGATACAATTAAACCCCAAAGTATTAATATCTTTGCTCTGCAAAATTGCCCAGGAAATAGATTTTGCCCTCTTCCAAATGAAAAGCAAGGCAAATTAAGAGAATCACTTGATTCTTAGCTAAGTTGCTTGCAATAAGTGTTGTATTTTCTCCTAATTGCAAATGTCTTATGTACATAAAGATAGTTCTTACTTTACAATGGGGTAAGAGTTATAAACTTTTTAGTCCCTTTAATCTAAACAAACAACGATCCTTAGAGGTTTGCATAAAAATGTACTGTCGTTAAATTTCTTATTCAGCATATGTTAAAAATCAACTCCTTATAAAAATCTGAGAACTCACTTTTTTACCACTACCAAAATGTCACAACTGGAGTAAAAAAGTAAATGGAAATCTTAAGCAATCAAGTGTTCAGAAGGATTGCTTTGTGTAGAGGTTTTTCTTGAAGTCATTTTATTAATATACTCATCTCAAGTCAAGAGCTTATTTTATAAAGAAAATTATTGCCAATTTAAAAGTGCTTCAAAAATTTTAAATATTAAAAAAGAACACAAAATGACCTTTATTTATTGGGCATTAGTTTCCTAGGGGCAAAATTTTAATAGTACTAAAGTTATATTAAATAAACCACCTTTGTACAGATTTGGGGGAAAAAAAACCTGATATTAAAAACATTTTTCTTCATATTACCATTACTGTTACTTTTTTTGTCTACACATCAGATTAATATTCCATTTTATTGCCAAACCAAATTATCTTTGAATTTTTTAGAGAAAAGTAGTAGAGAGAAGATGGTCTTGGAATTGTAAAAGAGAAATAGATTTTAATTTATATTGTTGAATCAATATTTTTTAATTTATATAAGAGTTTCTAACAAAATAGTTGGTATACGATCAAGTGAGAAAATATAGTCCATGACACATAGGCATGTTCTTAGAAATTCAGAAACTGAAAGAATAAATCAAAATAGAATTAATTAGATGTAGAATGGCATGTATATATGTGTGTGCGCTAACATACTTTTCTACTTATTTCTATTGTTGACCTTAAGTACTTAAAGTCAAGTGTACTAGGCAATGTCTCCTTGAAACCACACTATAAACAGTTTAGGCACTTTCTGATGTGTGCTGAAATATGTGAGAAGACATGCAAACTGAATTTTACGAAGGATTGTTTTAATAGGACCAATAATTCTAATAGTACTTTTTGCTGACATCACTGGTAAATTGGTCTACTTTAACCTTTAAAAGTGCAGCATATCCCAAAATGAGTTACTTATTAAACAAAAGTTCCTTTTTTGAGTGCAACTGACCTTTAAATGATTATTTCTCAGCACTTGCAACAAAGAGAATCTCACCTATCACCTTTACACTTTTGATGCTATAGGGAGTAGAACCACAACCTTTTCACAACCCTTAACGTGCAGTACAACATGGAATTACAAATGCTAATGAGCACTTTTTCTTTTAAGGGGGGAAGTCCTACTACTTCATTAAATTGTTGTTTTGCAGTACACAGAGCTATGGAAAAGTATAAAAATAAATTATTTATTTTGATCAACTTGCAACTATTTTAGAAAATATAACCCCAAGGCATCAAGAGGTTATTTACTGCTAATGACAGTTTCTACTGAAATTTTCTTCCCTCAACTTCCAAGGGGTGTGTGTGGGGGGGGGGGGTGATTTAAAGAGTTGAATTTGATTAGAAAAATATTATCTTTAGGTTAGGATATTTTTACAATATTTGTAGGCAATTTAAGCTACTCCTATATGGAACCAGCATGGTACCCCTTTTCATTAACTGGGAGGAAAAGCTTTTGAAACTCCAGAAGTATTGGTGGAATACATATCCTGTAATGTTAGTGATTTTAAGATTTAAACATCTTTCCTTGTAAAGATGTAATGGGTATAATCAAGTCATGATTTTCCTTAATTAAGTGGAGATGGTAATTATAAACTTTATTCTCAGGAATCAAATCCAGCACATATTAGGAAGAACTAATGTTTTCTGGGGTCACTTTACTAATATAAGGAGATCCACATTATTTCAAGTCCCAGTAGTCTTTTCCTGAGCAGATAACCTAGTTTACACTTTAGTAGAGCTGCTGAATTTAAAAAAGGTTTTGTTAGCCTAAATATTTTCCCTTTTAAAAAAAGTATTTTAATTTCGAAAAATTTCAAGAAAAAGTTTCTTGATCTGAAGGATTTAAATATTGTTAATGAGCTAGTATGTCCATTATTTTACATACATTTTACTATAACATTAAGGTATAAGTAAATGTTTATGTTTCAGAGTAAATTTTTTTTTGCAAAGCTGATCTTATTTATAAAATACTGTTTTAGAAAGATGTTGGATTCTAAAAAATTTTTAAATATCAACTGTCCACAATAAAAAGCCATGTGTATTCTTTCTCCCTTCTTTTCCCACATCTCTTAGAAAATGAATATATTGGAATGAATTACTGAGATATTTGAAAATTTTCTCCTAAACAATGAAAAATAACTGTTTAAAAATAATGTTCACTTACAATTCTGTTTTTGGCTCTGACTTGGTAACGTTTTGTAAAGCATGAGGGGCAGCCACATGCCTTCATTAGAGAAATAAAACTTAATGTCCTTTGGAAACATTGGGCTCTAAAAGAAAAAAAAAATAGCAGAGAGATGACTCATTTGACTCCCTTTAGTTTAATTCACAAAAAGGCAAATCGGTTATTTTATTGGCATGTAATCACAAAGAATAATTCACAGACTTAAGACTAAACAGACTCATTGTCAAGACTTCCTGGGTCTTATTTATTAATTATCATGGCTGCCGACAAACAGATGAAAATCAACAATGCTGGATAAAATAATCATCAAGGGCTTCTACGTCTGTAAACTATTTAAATTCTTGAAATTGAATATTTATGATGAGTGATGCTCCTTTAATGTATACCATATTTTCACCAGTTCTTAGCCACAACTGCATTCAGAACCCCCAGGTGCTCCTGTCGTTTTTTCTACATCCACCTTTTCTTTGGAGTCATCATGGCCCTCTCTGCTAACATCACGCCTGATAGAAAACTGAACACCCAGTGTCTCTTCGAGCCTCTCAAGTGCCTGCTCATTCCTTGATACCCTGCTCCATCCTTAACAGTAGTTCAGTTTCACTGCCCTTTCAAAGGAAGCCCCCGTGAAACAGCTGTGAAGTTTATTTTGTGCTTATCAGTACAATGTAAACCAGTGTGGGCTTACCTCCTTAAGGTTAGGGAACCCACATTGTCTGTGAGCACAGACAGCACTTTTTGGCCACAGATGTGACTGGTTAACTGTACAAGCAAGAAGGATAAATCCACGTAACAATACTTCATTCACCAAGGAAATCTGCAGTGGATTACAGCTTCTCTATGGTTAAGTCTGGTCTTAATTTAGTGCTTTTATTCAGTTTTCAACCACAAACGAGCCCCTTATGAGGCATTCACTATGCAGAATTGACAACTCTTTTTATCTACTTGAAAAATATTTTTGGATAATAATTTATGGTTACAAAATATTTTAAGAAGTTTGAATAGTTATATTCTTTCAATGCTTAATAATGCAAGATCCCCTGTAAAAATGGAATGCCAGGCAACCTGGTAATTTTGCATACAGTATCATAACAACAGAGCCATTTGGCCTTAGAGAAACACAAATTAAAAAAAAAAAAAACTACATACTTCATAGAAAGTCTTATAAAGACTTTTAAAAGTTCTTAAACTGTACCTCGGGAAAAAATCAGAATTCAGAACAGTGTCTAAAGGCCCTATGTATATGGGTAAAAAAATAATTTTGGCAAGCGCTGTATTTTATTTATAGATTATTATGTTTAAAATAGCATATTTTGAACACCCTTCAGAAGGAAAAAAAGCTGCAGGTCTCTCTGAGGACACAAGGGAGAGTTCATATGCTACTTATATTTTATACGTGAAACCAAAATGTGTGGGTAGGTTTGTACTTTTTCACCATCAAATATATTTTCTTAATTTATATTCTAAATTAATGTCATCTTTTAAAAAAATCTATCTGAAGGTGCTAATTATCATTGGGCAAATAGTCATTTTCAAGGTCTGATTGCCAGTAACTGCAACTACTCTGAAAACCTCAAACAGGCTGGAAAACATCATATACCTTTAATAAGTGGAAGTGCCAGTAACAGAGTTTGTCATTTTAGATGCACATCTTCTAGTATTGCCAATCAGTGACCCTGAAACTGGAAAAGGGACCCATGTAAATAAGATGGAACGTATTTCATCAACAGAGACAATGAAAATAGTGTGGTTGATGTTCTTTGATATAAGAGTTTCTTTGCGTTGCTTTAGATTAATTTAAACCGTGGTTACACAAAGCTTTATAACTTTCCTCTTTGCAGAACTTGAGTACTTTCAGATTCATTGATACAAGAGATTCTTCCCATTACAGACTGAACTCCCTGCAGCTTAACAAAGGAACACATTCAACTGAGGTACTTGCTGTGTTTTCCTCATTAGTGGCTATACTGTCTTGAGCAGGGGATGAGTGTTTGAGGAAGAGCATCCTTGGCATTAACAAGAAGGGACATTGCTTTTACAAGGAAGAACTCTTTGTGATTTTCTAAAACATCTCTTCTCAAGTGACATATGTAAATCATACTTAAAAAAAAACAAATTATGTTTGTGCTTCAGGGGAGAAAACTACATAAATGCGTAATAGAAAAATAATGAACTGTATCACTTTGGTTAGTTAAGCAATTATTGCTTTTTTATGGACTCAAATGTTGTTTGGGTTTCATCATAAAAACAGGTGGGTTTGCTTTTTTAATTGTTGGTTTGTAATTTTGCTCTAAAGAATTATGCTATCGTTCTTTTAGAAACTGTCTTGTTCTGCGTTTAATTTGGTAGCTGGGTTTCATCACCTTCATAGATGTTCTAACAAAGGTGTAAAAGAAAAGTTTAGAAAGGTGATAAATTAGATGCAGAAGCACCGGATTCAAATGCCACTTACTTTAATTTCTAAATCATTTCTATTAGAATTAATTTCATTAATAATATCATAGCTACTTTCTGTTTTTTATCTCAAACATATTAACGTATAGATAAGAGCAACTTCTGTAACAGAATACAGGGGTTTGGAATTATGACAACAGCAATGAACTAGTTTAGATAACAAAAGCAAAAATAGTTTCTAATCACCAGGCATGGGTCAGTGAACACGATTCTGAGGAACATTCCATCTGATCTGTGTGGTACACAGATCCATTATGTTCCCACATCATTAACATTACACCTTGTGTACCTGGATGCTAATCTTATTTCTCTTTCATCTTCCTGCCAAGTACTATATGTTAAATTAGAGTGGGAGGGTCATTTGACAATGAATGCCCCCTTGTATAACCATTAAGCAGCTATCCAGGCTAAATAACTTGTTGTTTTTTAAATCACTATACAATTTTAAGATTTTAATGGTCCTTAAAATATAATACCCTGTGTCATTTATCTCCTGAAGTGGAAGCTAGTGCCAGCCTTTGGAATTCATGTAAAACAAGTGGTTCAATATGGTTTGAAGACGGAATGAAAACTTGATAAGCAATCTACCTTGAATGCTTTCCTAATGATTTGCACCTTTTCCTACTGATCTTAAAAAAAATTCAGATTTATTCAGAAGAAAATCAAATAAAACATATATCCAAATATTTTTACAGTGCATTTGTTAGTGTGAAAACCACACAGTGGGGCAGGAAAGATTGAATCTTTAAATGATTTAAAAATAAAGGTGTTTCTGGTTGAACAGTAACAACTTGAATTTTTTCCCCTGTGCCTTGAAGCTATGGGAGAAGGAAAAGGTTTGAAACAGGAAACTAGATAAATGAGCATAAAGAAGGGGTTAATTTCCTAACAGGATAATCCTATGAATGACACCTAGTTGGGGGAAATTTGTCATAAACTGACTGCTGATTTGTAGAGGCCCGGCCTTAAAAGTTAGGGCAGGCCAGAGACATTATTGAGACTCAAGACTCAGAAGCAAAACAGAGCTGACTCTGACTGATGTGTGTAATACAGCCAGTGTATTACCGAGGAGCCTGGAGAGAACATAGACAAGTCTTGCCAGTAAAGATATATAGTCTGAGAGACACCATATGGGCAGAAGAGACTCTTCTTGAGGACCATGTGTACATGCAGACTGAAGACTTGGGAGCCCAAGAGCAGAAGGGAATGCACCTCAGTGGTTAGTGAGGTCATGAGAACTAGAGCCTGGCATAAATTCGTGGAGGGTGTCTATAGTCGAGGGCTATGGCTGAAAAGTTCATGACTTTTCTTACTAATTGAAATGGCTAATTCAAAGATATACAATTCAGTGAAAAACTGAAGGGTTATCAGAGCACAATGAACAGGGCAGTAACAAAGTTAGAGAGCTTGCCTTGAGTAAATGTCGAAGTCATCTCAGGGGCTTTTGCAGGCTCGAATACTTCAAGAGATATTCCTTGTAGGAAAATGATAACCATACCTGAAAGGACAAGCATGTGATCCAACAAGGTGATATGTATGTCTAAGACAGGGACTGAGACTGAGATCATAATACCCTATTTCTTAGTGAGGAAGTACTGGAGGTTTTGTATAAGTATGATAATTGCACATATTAATATACACACATATATGCATATACCTAAATTCATTGTCAAGTTAATCAAGAATAAGAACACTGGTTGCCTAAGTCCCAAGGCATAGAACATTTATTCAGGTGCCAAGTAGAAACACCTGAAATGTGGGTGTGCCGAACTAAGCATTCCATCATATTTTTGGCACTTAGCGAAGACTGGCCTCCACAGAATCTGCCACATACTGTAACCTGGTGAGCACTACATGCCTATCATCTGAATGGGGTTAGTCTCTGACTGGACTATTGCCAAGTAACCCAGTTTTAAAATAGCACAAATTTTAATTATATGTTTCATTTAACTGACACCTGTCCTTGGAGGCTCTCATCAAAATCTAACAAGCTATGATGTGAGAACTATTATTATCTATGATTATAGAAAGGCAAAATAAATAAGGAGATAAATAAAGAAAGAATGAGAGGTTTATGGCATGGTAGAATTGGAAGACTAGAGATTCCACTGATGAAAAAGAGGATCACATCAATTACCTAGAAAAGGTATAGAAAATGAAAACCCAGACAATTGAATTTCTGGTGTTTGAGTTATGATTTTACTAAATAGCCATCTCATTCATAATTTCATGTTGTAGATATAAGACCATTCTTTCTCTGGGTAAACTGGGGAAAATGCCTCCTAAGTAACATGCTTGAAGCTGAGAATGTGTCCTTTGTAAATATAAGTTCTACCAATTTAAAAATCCTATACTATGTGTCTTCTGCACAAGACAATGTGATGTGGCAAAAAAGTGTGATGAGGGAAAAGGATGGGGTGTCAATGAAACAAGATAGATAATGCACTGATAATCATTGAATTTTGATATTGGGTATGAGGGTTTGTTAAATTATTCTGTTCACTTTTGTGTAATTTTGGAATTTTCCAAAATAAAAAGTTAAAAAAAATTCAATTTAGAAAAACATGTAGATACTTGTACAATTTCATTTGGGCAAGTTAATTTATTTTATACTGCAAAAGATAGCCATACACAGGACAGATAATCTTATATTAATTATATTATATTACGATGCTTATGTTAATGATCTCACTGTATACCAAGTCCTCCTAAAAATGAAAACCAAATAATATGTGTGTATATATATATATATATATATATATATATACACACACACATATATATGTATATATATATATATATATTAGTTTCTGCATTAATAAGCAGTCTTTTTTTATAACAGCCTTGGGTTCCTGACTGAATGCCAAATATGCTTCCTGTTCAGATCAAATTTAGCTTTAAAATGATTAGCCCTTCGTCCTAATTCTAATAGAAATGTAAGACTTAACTATTCAGTGATAGTAGTACCTTTAGATACAGCTGCTAATAGTGATCTATATGAAATAATTAACAGACTTTGTTATAGATATATGCAAAATTTCTCCTAAACCAAAGGCAAAAACAATAATAGAAACTATTGCCTTTTAACCTTTCCATGAATTTAAATTAAAAAATGTGTACTGAACTGTACGTTAATAAGGCCTGTTAAGCTTGGAAGAATATTTTACGTTCATCTGTAGTTCATCAGACAGGTTCATGACCTCAGCAGAATTGCTCTAGCTCCTGCAGTTTTTAAACTGGCGTGGGGGAGGATGTGAAATATTATTTTACGATTAAAAAATTTTACTAGAATCGACAGAAACAAAGAAACACATTCTGGTATTGAGTATATGCTCTGAAATTAGTACATATAAAACTAAAGATATTGAATGGATTGACTTTTATTCCTCCAGGAACCTTAAAAAGAAGCAACTAAAGAGAGCTAAATATAATACTAGAGTTTTTTTCTTAATGTAGGATATTTAAGGTTCAGCTTCTGCTTTGTGTCTGGAGGTACACACAAAGGAAAACCACAGCCTTATTTCACAATTTTCTAGGTTATAAGATAAAACCAAAAATATATAACGTTTCTTACTTAAAAAATTTTTTTCTCACTAAATGGTATCTATTTTGAAAGTGTCCTAGTGTTCGTTTTTATCCTGCCTTCTCCCATATTTCCTGTTGAATGACATTGTGTGAAAGCCATTACTATTCAGAGTATTGCTGCTAGCAGAGGTCCCACTAAAACAGTGAAGTAAGTCCAGTTGCATCTCCATCACTTAGCCTGAGAAAATTTCATCCGCAGAGCTGATTCATGCTACTTCTTTGGATCTGCCACTGGCAGCACAATAAGGGATGAATGAAATAAGCACTCAGCAGCTGAATGCCCTTAAAGACCACTTGGGAACTTTATTTGGTGCCAAATAAAGTGACCTGCCAGTGTCAGCTGCAGGAAGCATATTGTATTGGGCTCTGCAGTATGTCCCAGTTGCCTATTCATTTCTGAGGAAATTTTCAGGTATTGAATTTTAATCCATGATGCCTAATTATAATTTGAGACCCTTTTACATTAGAGACTGGGCTTCACCCCATTTGGTAATTAAGTCTGAACTGCCTAATACATAATTTTAATTTCCAAAAAGCAGGTGCTTCCCTTGGTCAGTCACCAATCTCTGATTTTCCTTCCTTCTTTAGCTTTAACCATTTCCATTTTCATACCCTCCACCCTACCCCTGGCTGCCTTCTATAAGTATTTACTGCATAGATGATTTTCCTGCTTAAGCCTGTAGGTATTTCCATAAGCTTTTTAAAAAAGTGCTTATAAATTAAAAAAAAAAAAATCATTATGTAGATATCCATTTGATCTCCACTTTATAATAACTTACTACATTGTTTTTTAAAGTAATTTGAATAAAGGCTTGTTTACGACATTATCTAACACTTGCAATTATGAAGCAAGACTCTCCAGAAATAATTGCATTAATTTCTTTGTCTTCTATTTTTACCAATTCAATTAAAGACCTCTAACAATTCAAAAACTATTGTGTTTGGTTGAATTTTGTTAAGGCTCTGTGCTTTCTACCAACAGGACTTTTTTTGTTTAAAATAAGTATTTGAGAGACCACATAAGTCAGATACTATCAAAAAAGAAATTGCCCTCTACACACATGCACTAAGATGGTGCAGTCTTATCTTCCAAAACTACTTTGTGCAAGATTGAGCCAGTATCAATAGAGCCAGCAGAGAAGAGATTGTGAAACCAGATGTCAGTTTGTGCCAATAATAACAGCTTCTTTATCCATTCCATTGCTATGAATGAGCTGCCCATTTCACTCATTTCATTCCCACACATAAATTATAAAATACTGTTGAAATATTGTTCCTATGATGGCCATTGGTAGGGTTAAATTTAAACTTTGGTGGACACAGACAGACATAAGTCATTGGCAAGGGAGGTAAGTAAAAGGGACGGAAAGCAAAAACACAGAGTATTAAATGGGGAAAAAAGAGTTATGAAGGAATAAGGAGCAGAGAGAAGTTGGAAGAAGGGAAAGAAAAAGGGATGATTAAATTGGGAACACAATTAAGTGCTGACATAAGTTAGCTTAATCTGCTCCTCCTTTGGTGGTCTTCTGCTGGCTGAGACCAAAAATGCCCTGTTACCTGGCTGTACTCCCCTGAACGCTGTCACATAATTAGTTAAGGATTAAAATACCTGAAAGTCTTAATGGGACAATGGGCCAATACTATTTTTAAAGAGCAAAGCAGCCAATTCTTGGTTTGAAAGATGCAAAATTAGAGCTTTGCAAAAACACTCTGTTACCTAACAGAAAAATGTATTTAGTATTTCACTTAAAGAATTAGCTCTCCTAGAATATAATAAATATGGTTTGATTAAACATATGTGAAATTGTGATTATGCTTCTAAAACAATGTTCTGAGAGATGTCCATGTCCTGCTAGATATCAACTAATGTTGCCCTCAGATACATTTCAACATAATAACCATATTTGCCTTCTAGGTAAGTCACCATGTTTATTACCATATTATAGACACTGAAAAGTCTTGCAGTAAAAAACAAAACAAAACAAAGCAAAACAAAACCATTTATGTTGAACCCAGCATTTAAAAATAAATTTGGCTATGAAAATTTTTTTCCTTAAAGGGCTATTAATAATTTGCATTTTCTGGGACATGGTTATAAAGGAATGTATTTCAGCATTAGTATTTATGATTTTGTTGTTGTTGCTTTTGTTTCGAAAAGTAGAAGGTAGGTAGTACAAGGTAGGTATTGTCTTTGGAACCAGAATACTAAAGTTTAATATATCTGTTTAATGGGTAGTTCGTTAAGTTGGATATAAATCTTATACCTCATGACATTGTTTATTTTGTCATGCCTGTTTACTTTTTGTATTCCTATCAGCCTCTAAATACATTAAGTGCCCAATCCATGTTTTGTTTTCCCTTGTCTCCCTGAGAACTTGCACTATACTTGGCACTTTATCATCACTCAATATATTTGTTTGAATGAATGAATGAAAGAACATTGCAGTAGACATCTGTTTAATCTATAGATAAAATTACATCAGAATGTGGATTTCAAAAGAAAACAACTCTTAGCCTCAAAATAAAAAAAAACAGAAGTGAAGGTTAAGAATGACTAAATTGAACTGGTCTTTTGTAGCTTTATCAGAGGCTAATAAATTCCTCACCAATTACTCTATGGTCTGATGATTCATTGCTCCTATTAGCTGGTCTATTTGAAGTTAATGTTCATTCTATTCTATAATTTCCCAATTTGTTTGTGTCTTTATATCTTTAATTATTTTCCAATAGCTATTTCTTACTTGCCCTTTACTTTTTGTTGAATGGCTTCTTAAAAGCAAAACTAACAGTGAATTTCATATGCTCTAACAAAATTATTGAAGAGACAAAAAAAAGCAGCAAAGGTCTAGGGTTGAGGAGTGTGTGGTATAGAAGAGGTAAAAGAAGTAAGATGTTTAATTCATTCAACAAGTATTTATTGAGTCCTATTCTATGCTGGACACAGTGCAGAAAATCTAGACTATTCAAGGTCAGCCAAAATGACAAAATATTCATCAGACAAATATCGACAGAATTAAAAATTATCAACATTTCATCCTTCCCAAATCAATTTGTACTCTAGAATGACGTAATATTTTTAGAGCAATGATTGATGTGTAAATTTTTTGTCTTATCTGTTACACTCTGTTTTTACAGAGGTTCATCTTTTCTTATCTTTACAATGCTCTCAATTTTCCTAAAATTATGCAGTATTTTATGGGCCGGGACAAAACTACTTAATATTATTGTGTTGGGTAAAATATAAAGTAATTTTAGTTACTTTAAGTCAAAGTAATAAGTATTCAAAAGTCCACCTAAAAATTGGTTTTAATCAAGAGTTGTCAAACTGTGCCCAGTCTATGGTCCAAATCTGACCTACCATGTGTTTGTATAAATAAAGTTTTATTAGAACACAGCTATGCTTATTCACTTACATATTTTCTATGTTTGCTTTCCTGCATTTACAGCAAAGTTGAATATTTGCAGCAGGGACTATGTGGCCTGCAAAGCTGAAAATATTTATTATCTGGTCCTTCAGGGAAGTAGCATAGACAACCTTTAGCAATTTGGATTAGAGCAAAATGATAATTTGGGTAATTACAAAATGATAGGTCACTTAAAATCATTCAAGATCTCTCTTTGGATATAATTGTGTTCCTGTATTTGAATATAATGTGAACATTATTTTGGAAATTCTTATCTAATAAAAATAACATCTTCATTTAAGATCTAAATCGGTAGCAATTGGAATTTTATTTTGGTGCTGTTCTCTTGTTCAATACCTGTAAGTATAGAGATATAAAAAACGAGAATGTCTAGGTTTTATAGTAATACTGGGAATGTAGAGCTTGTTTCAAGAAGCAGTATACTTTAGTGGATATTATAGACAGACTAGAAGATTGTTTATTTCCTAATATCATTTTCTTGTGTAGTCTCATTCTACACAAAATGGGGCTGACTTGTGTAATCAATAGGATATTGTAGAGATTATGGAGTATGACTTCTGAATCTAGGTCCTAAAAGATATTGTGATTTTGTCTTATTTTGAAAGAACTAGCTACTATGTCAAGAGGATACTCAAGTAACACTTTGGAAAAGTCATTGTGGGCAAGAACTGAGCCATCTGCTAACAATTGAAGAGGAACTGAGGCATCCATCTAACAACTAAGAGTGAAAAATCTTGGAAGCATATCTTTGAGCCCCAGTCAAGCTTTTAGGAGATGATTGTAGCTCCTGCTGACATCTGATGACAACCTCCTAAGAGTCATGGTTTTCCTAAGTGAACCACCCAGTTAAGTCACTCCTGAATTTCTGGCCTTCGGAGTCTACGAGATAATAAATGTTTACTGTTTTAAGCCACTAATTTTTATGGTAATTTGTTACACAGCAATAGATAACTAATTCAGTGTATGAGAGTGTGGGCTCTGGTGTCATATAATTTATGTTTGAACTCCTGGTCTACCACTTAATAGATGTGTGAACTTGGGCCAATTACTTAACTATGTTTTATAGTTTTCCCATCTGCAAAAGCCAAGATTTAATTGTCCATATCATATAGAATTGTTGTGAGGAATTCAATGAGATAATATATGAAAAAACTGCCTGATATGTAATAATTGTTAAACATTAACAATTATTGTTTTTAATTATTGCTAGAACTGACTCCAAATATCCACCTAAGAATATTTCGAAACTTTTTTTTGGCAGTAAAGTGAATACATAGCAGAATTTTAAAAGACATATTCTACATCCAAGAATTTATACAACTTGGAGCATCTAAAGTGAATGTGGTAGGTCGGTAAAATAAGTCAAGAGGCTGTTGTCAATACACCTGAAAACAGGATACATATTACTACTCTGTAATATTACATATGAACAATAGAGGATAAAGACTAAGCTGCTACTGAAGAACATAGATAAAACTACGTAGTCTAACTCCAGCCAAAAATTTAAAAGAAACAAAATGACAAATGTAAGTTTTGGTTTAATTTTCTAAAGTCTCAACCACACATATTGGTTTTGTGAGTGTGTGTGTGTGTGTGTGTGTGTGTGTGTGTGTGTGTGTAAAAATAAAAGATAAATTGCAAAATAATACGATTCTTTGCAGATTGTTTGAGTTATCTAACCCTTCTTTAATCCAAGGGATTATTGAACAAAACCAATGTTCATTCAGAAACACTTATGAAATCTGTTGTGGATTACAAATATCATCAGTTAAACCTGTTTCAAATTTATTGCTTTCATTCAGGTTAAATAATAAAAGGGTCCATTTGTCCCTCTACATGTATATACACGAATTTAGCTTTCATCATTCTCTACAAGTTTAATCCAATGATTTATGATTTTTAATGTATATTCAGGAAATCTGTTGAAGAAACCCATCCAGACAGACAGAAGAGCTAGATAGGATTAAAAGGATGTGTGGAGGATTTAAAGCTGGTTAATTCAGTTCAGAGTAAGTTGAAAGGAGAAAAAGAATTTAATGCTGTAATCTTCCTTGAGGTTCTAATCATTTTAATGACTTCAGCAATAAAGAACAGGCTAAGATCGAGAAAGTCCAGAGAGAATGATTCTTGTTTCTAGAAATACATTACATGGAAGAAAAGACACTGAAGTGTGTTTTAACAGTGGAAAACACCATTATATTTTTTCTTAGAGAAAATATGCCTTCTATTTAAATCATTATATTAATGATTAAATTTGAGGTTTCGGAAATTGATTTTTCTTGGTGAAGCCATTGTATTTCACTTAACAGCACAACCAGCAGCAAAAACTTCCTCCCTCCCCCCTCCCTCCCTCCCTCCCTTCCTTCCTTCTTTCCTTCCTTCCTTTTTTTTTCTTCTTTAAATATTTTCTAGTAAGACAATATATTACCTTGAAATCCTTAGATAGCGAGTTCTCAGATACAAAAAAAAAAAAAAACACATTCAGTTTAAGTCTTGCAAGAACTAAATATTGAAATATGAAAAGAAAAAACTTTTTTTTTTTGGTGATGTGCATTTCACTCTATCAGGTATCTTGTTTTAATGACCTTCTAATCTTTACTTACCTTAAAAATTTCTTTTTGTAATATTTTATTGAGCATAAGAAATATTTTGAAATATATATTCTTTTCTATTACCTTCTTTCCAAACACAAAGGACAAATAGAGAGTTGAAAAATATATCATATTTTACTGCTTCACTGAACTCAATATGCAATTTTAAGTATCTGTACCCCTCATTTTGTTAACTGCTATTGTTTAATGGGACACCTTGAGCCATAAAGTATTTTGCGTTCATTAACTTATAGAGAGGAAGAGAAATGCTATTCAATTATCAGCATTTGGGACAGCATGTCAAGTGCTGTACATATTTTCTTGATTCTACCCATGACATAGAATGCATAGGGACATGGCATGAGAGAAAGAATCCATTGCTTTCAATAGAAGTTTGTATAATGATGGAAATATACTAGTCCTATGTTGATCAAAACTGTAGTCACCAGCTACATGTGGCTATTAAATTTTTGAAATATGGTTAGTGTAGCTGAGAAACTGAATTTTTAACTTTACTTATTTTAATTTGTTTAAATTTAAATTTCACATGTTGCTAGTGGCTACCATATTGAACACTGTAGGACTAGATCATTTATGACGAGATTTTTGAAAAGACCAACTAATTCCACAATAGTTGATTATCTTAATATCCAGCTCCTACCACTCTTATTTCTACATTGATAAAGTCTAAAATGATTAATCTTTAGGTTGTTTTTAAATGCTACAGACATAAATTTGCTAGAGAAGGACTATTCTTTGAAATGTTTCGTATATACAGGCATTATAAGATTTAACTATGTTTTGCAAAAAGTTGAGCTGCTTAGATGTTTAGTTTAAATTTAGCTGTTTCAAATTTATGATTTATTAATATAACTGAATTCCTTTTTATTTCAATGCCATATAATTAGTTTGGAATTTCTTTAAACAAGTATCAAGAATATGTTAAGAATAAATAAAATGCTATCAGATTATTTCTTATATGAAAAAGTAATATATTTGTCTCAACATTGTCTGAGAAAAAATACGACTGGAGATATCTAACATGATATTATTTTAAATGTTGCTTACATGATGACTTGAGTTCAAGAAAATTTGTTGTGTGAAAGGGTATAACGAATGCAAATTTTTCAATAGATTTCTGCATTTTCCTAATTGACTGGGGTTTGACTTATTATATTAGTATATGGTTTATCTTTATTATTTCAGTTGTGAAATTATTAAATCATTATTTTATCATTTGGGGGTCTCTACCATTCATGATCTATTACAAGATTATAGGGAAGCCACTTAGATTTAGTTTTTTTATTTTTTTATTTGTTTGATTTCAGTTAAATGAGTAATGACATCATTTTCTGCTGGTTAAGTTATTTTTTAAAATTATGCAATTAACTTAAACTAATTAGGTATAATTTAAAGGCAACCAATACACATTTATGAGGGATAGAAATATTTTCAAAGTTCATAGAAATACCTTGGAATTTCCTTCCTCCTATAACTCTCTGTATACAAAATTTTTGTTTTTTTCATTCATACTTGTCACCAAAACCACAGAGTATGCAGTATTTCAGTATTTTAAATTCATTATTTTTCTTTCTCAATTTTTGTTCTCCACAGATTAACTCTATCCATGTACGTCATAAAGAGCTACAATAAAACTATTCTAGTGCTCAATCTGTTCTGCATTGCTTGTCAATCACATCACCTTCCAAGGTACTTCACAGCACACAAATCATGTTTGAATAAAGTCTACTTCGAATCAATAGATCCTTATAGATTGTTTTAGTATACCTAAATCACTTCCCGGAAAATATCTCACTATCTCATTTCTAATGGGAAAACATTAGATGAGATTTCAATCTGGGCCACTAAAGAAGAAAAGATAATGTACTCTTCAGGTCCATCAGGGGCCTAAACTCCATGTAGTTCTTACATGAAATGGGAAAATGTTTTCTCTCAAGTCACATACAACAGGAACATTTTAACGAGGGGCAGTGTGGAATGAAGGAAAACGGCTGAAGGAAGTGCATTTTGTCGGATTGCTTGAATACTGTTGAGAGCTTTTGCTTTGCCTTGAAACCTTTGCAGAATGTGGTCAAAGCAAGCAAGTTCTAAGAAAACAAATGCCTCTTTGAAACGAACTGCCTAGAACTCTTTTTTCTCTCTCTTTTGCAAATCAACAGCAAATGTGGCTACTAGTAGTACTTTGGGGTAAAAACACGGTCCATTTATTATCTATATTCCTAATATATTTGTTGCTCTAATAAGATAGTTAAACAATAGTATGCAAAGCAGCTGTTCTTAACAATCTTTAGCTAAGGGGAACAGTGATAAATTTGACATGTTGCACTTTCCAGTTAACAAAATACTTTCATATAGGTAATCTTATTCAATCTTCATAGTAGCAGCATGAATGAGCCTTTGCTAGGTAAGGAAGTTGCCTGTGTTCTAATAGCTGCCATCTTTGAGACATCTTTAAACATGGTCAGAAAATTCCAGAAGCTGCCTTCTTTTCACTATATTATACACAAGTGGGTTACCTACAATTATCATTTTACTTTTCTAACATGTTAGATGAAAATTTAGTTCTGAAAAGAAATTAATTTTGGTCTAGGTGACTTATGGGCAGACAGATTTACACTATTTCACAGGCCATGCTGGAAGCTGGCATGCTGCACTCTGAATAATGTTAAACTCTGACTGAATTAGGATGAAGTGAACGACATTCACTCAGAGATTTAGCTTGAGTCTAATGTAGATCAGAATCAACTGAGCTTTTAGTCCTCAATATCCTCTGAGAACACTTTCTTGACCATGGTGGGCAGCTCCTAAGATAGCTCTTCTCCTTGTATTCATGTAAAATCCCCTCCCCTGACCATGGGCTAAGCTTAGTGACTTCCTTCTTATGAATAAAATATGACAAAAGAGATGGTGTGTCATTTCTGAGATTGAGTTACAAAAAGACTTTGGCTTCTGTTTTTCCCACTTCCTGTTGCTTGCTCTCTTGCTTGCTCATCCTGATGGAAGGTGGCTGCCATTCTCTGGGCTGCCCTATGGAGAAACCACGTGGCAAGGAACTGAGGGAGGCTCCAGCCATCAGCTAGTGAGAAACTGAGGCTTTTAGTCCAACAACCCACAAGGAACTGGATCTTGTTGACAACCATTTAAGTGAGTTGAGAAGTGGATCCTCTTTCAGTCTAACCTCGAGGTGACTGCAGCTCTGGCACTTACCTTGACTGCAGTCTCGTGGAGGACCTGATCCAGAGAACCTAGTTAAGCAGTGCCCAAAGTCTTGACCTAAAGAAACTGCGAAATAAAATATTTGTTGCCTTTAACTGCTGTTTTGGGAATAGTTTGTTACACAGTAATATGTAACTAACACACTGACTTAACAGAATTTCCTTTTTCTATCCTTTATGTAGACAATGCCACTTCCTCTATCCAGACTTACTTTTGGAAAAAGATTTGATGTCAGTAACTATGAAAACTGCATAGTGGGTAAGATCATTGCTTTGGGATTAGAAACATCTGGGCTGTGTCTGGATTTCCCATTTGCAAGCTCTTAGATCCTGGGAAAGTTATTTAATACCTTCTATCCTCCCTTTCCTCATCTGTAAAAGAATATATCTACACTACCTACCTCATAGTTTTTATTTTTATGTGAGATTATGAAAAAATAAAACAAAACAAAATGTTTAGCATCTAGTAGGCACTCAGAAAGTGTTTGCTATTTTTATACAATTATTTCTTAATTTGAATTTAAATCTATTAACTACATCTATCCAACTTTAGTTTTTTTTTTTTTTATTACTCTTATTCCTATGGAAAGAATTGATAATCAATGGCATTTTGCAAATATCAATGGACAGACATAAGCTATTCCTTTAGATAGCAGGAAACAAGGGAACACAAAAAGTAGGGGAATGACTTCTCTTATTTTTCTATTGCTTATTGATGAGAGATATGGTCAAGTTAGTAGTGATGATAAACTATATTATTTCCCATACCTTAAACTCTGCTTTATTTATTACAACTATGAGTATGTAAGTGTAAATGCAATTTTTTTTGCACATGCAAATGCATTGAACATAAAAAAGAAATTTGCTATTTATATGATGTTGTGTTTTGAGATTAAGCTTCTCATAGGCAGGATAAAGATTTGCTAGGAAAAATAGAAAAAATGCTAGCATTAGAGTTAGGAGAGTGAAATTTTATTTTTTCTTTAGGTCTTGTTTTCCTCATTGGATAAAAAAGGAAGTTTTTAATTGTGAAATTCTGTAATTCTGTCTACATTGTGAGACACTTAAGTATGTATAAAATGCCATCTACATCATGTATGTCATTAAAAAGACAAACAAAACAAGCTAATTGTATATTCACCATTCCATTCCTTGAGCGTCTCTCTTCCTTATCTCTTATCTTTCTTTCTCTTTTAGGTAATACTTTCCAAAGCAAGAGGTTGGTAATTAAACTCAAATAATACTGTCCTACTCCCTAAGTAATCAAAGAACTCCCATTAAAAAAGGAAATATAGTGATCCGAATATCAGGAGGAGGAAAAGTAATAAAAACTATTCTGAAATATTTTGCAAGACACAGAAATAATCTAAGTGCATGATAACAATCAGTATGTACTGTCTTAAAATAGAAGCCAAGTTACAATGATTTTCATTAGATGCTTCTCAGATCCTATGGGTGACATGAGCCCATTTCCTCTTTCACATTTCTGAAGAGATAATTGCAGGTAATATTGTAAACACTTTAACATTTACAGGTCACATTGAGAAATGTTTATAGATATTGACAACTAAATACAGTGTATCACAGCACCAGGCACAATGTGGCATCCACCTAACAATGAGCCCCTGAAAATCAAAGTTAAAAAGTCAAACTTTGCTTTGGGTCTAAAGAAATACAGAAATATTTGTTGATAGGGTAAATGAATGAATGAATAAATGAGTGAGTGAATGAATGAATAAATTCATTTGAAAATTATAGAAATATTATAGAAATAATATTTATAATAATTAATTTTGCTTTCATAATTTTAAAGTTTCTAGCATTAATCCCTTGGATTTAGAAATTAAACAATTAACCCAAAATAAGAAAAATTATTCTGTAAATACTTTGTTAGAAAGATAGTAAATATGAAAAACATTTCTTAATATTCACAGAATGTTGGTATTGAATATTTTTTAAAAGACTAAAAAATTGATATTGTTTACAAAGAAATTAAATTCACTAAAATCTTAATAGAATTATCTACTAGGAAGGAACAGCAAATTATCAGTTTATGTATAAATTAAATTTTATAGCTGAAAATGTATAATTTTATGTTGGGGATAAGTGAAAACGAATAAAATTTATTTTCATTTATTAGGCATAAGATATATTTAAATGTAGATATAGAGAAAAGTTTGCATTAGAAAAAACAGTTGATTTCTTAATCTTTGTTAGTTATTAAGAACATTAAACATATACAGTCTGGGTGTAATTATTTTCTAGTCTTTAAATAAAAATATGTGTGAGTGAAGCAGACATATTTGCGCATATTTGAGAATTTATATACAGAACAAAGTTACTGGTGTTTCCAATTAAATTGCCCTTTTTACTTGCTTAAGAGCCTCAAAAAATTTTAAAGTACTGTATATTTTATCAATGCACTTTCCTTCTAAAGGTCCTATTTTATTTTTTACGCAATTTTGTTTCCCCCCTACTCATATTTTTTCTATTTTATATTCAATATTTATTAAATTATGCTTTTCTTTATAAGCAAAAATACATATTAGTGATAGTGAATATTGCTTAGGTTCTTTGGAAAGCCATTTATGCACTTGTTCTTGTACTTGTTTCTATATAGATGATTTTTTTTTTTTAATGTTTGTGATTTGCTCAGAAAGGCATAAAGTTTTGGCTGAGCATAATAAAACAAAACAAAGCAAATCTTGTGCTTCTGAGGTCTGTATGGTCTTTGCTCATATTAGCACTAGAATGGGATAGAGAATGTTAATTATGTCATAAAAATCTTATAACAAATGTAATATCAGTGTAAAAGGCAAAAATTTATTAAATAGAAAGAAAAAATAATGGTAACAGAAAAAAATGAGAACTCTTACAACTAAGATTTATTTAGCATCTATTATGGGTCAGATACTTTTCTAGGTCCTTGGGTTATATCAGTGAATAAAATCCACAAAAACTCCACCCTCTTGAGGCTTATAGTTTAGATGGGGGAGAGATACTTGGGTGACAGAAGAAAGTAAATAGCAAACATAATAAATGAACTATATAATATGTTGGAAGGTGACATGTGACAAAGATAAAAGAAAAAGTAGAAAAGAGTAGGGAAAATTGAGAGTGTGTATGGAGGTAGGGTGAGGGTATGGCTGACATAGGTGGTATGTATAGGGGGGCAATTATAGTGATATTTCAGCAAGGTCTTGAAGAAAGTAAGGAAATTATCTCAACAAGTATCTGGGGGAGAGGGGGAAGCATTTGAGGCAAGGGGAATAACTTTAACAAAATCCCTATGGTGGGAGTGTGTCCAGCACCTTCAAGGAACAGCAAGAAGATAAATGTGGCTAAAACAGCATCAGCAAAGGGAGAGTGAAGGAAGATAGGTTGGTGGATATCATGCCTGGGGATGGAGTGGTAGTACAGATCATTTAGGGACTTTTAAACCATTGTGACGACTTTGACTTTGACTCCTGACTGACCAATGTTTTATTCTTACCTCTTTCTCCTCTTCTACCTCTTCCTTCTCTATTTTACTCTTCCTCCTTCTTCACCTTTGTCACCTTGTTGGCATTTATTGAATACTTATCTTGATATGATTCTAAAGTTAAAAGCATTTTCATAATTTCTTATTCGTATCATTTTTATTCAATACAAAAACACGTGCTGAATTTCTAATATGTGCAAAACTATATTAGGCACATTCAAAAAATAGTGACTATAGTCTATTGGACACCTACTCTTGAATATAATTTTCTAGGTTGTTTTTGAACAGGACACAATACTAAGTATTTCATGTGTATTAACTGACTTAGTCTTCCCAGCAACACTGTAAAATGGAAACTATTATTTTTTTTTTCATTTTAAAGATGAAGAAAATGAAGCAAAGTTAAATAACTCATGCAAAGTACACAGAGAGTAAACCATAGAACTAAAACCTAAACCCAAGTATGATTGACTCCAGAGTCTGTGTTCCTAGCCATTCACAATACTGCCTCCCATTGTTACAATGCCTCACAATATCCATACTCTGAAATGTTTTATTTATTCATTTGTTCATTCACCAAATATTTATTAACAACCTACTGTCTTCTCAACACTGTTAGGGACTGTGAAGATAGGATAGCTATAAGCCTCTATGGCGTCTTTGTTTAAATCAGTAAATGGTGTCTCTTCTTTGTGGCACTTTGCTTTTTCTGTCTGAAAATTACTGTAATATTCTGATATTTTAAGAACAAGATATTTAACCATCATTATTGAAAAATTGCCATAATAAATATATAAATTTATTTGCTAGTTCGAAGGTACAGTAAATGTGAAAGCCAGAATGTTAAAGATGTTTATAATGTACATAATGTCTTTTAGGTGTGATGTCCTTGTGAAGTGTATAAGCTGACGTGCTATACCTGACACCATTATGTACACTAAATAAAAGAAAAAAGATTGTTCCCTAGAGCTAGGAAATAACATACTCATAGTAAGTCAGAAAACTCATTTATTTTCTAGAAGACCTTTTGTTGTATTATTGATAGACTGTTTCAAAATCTCACCATAGGAATTCAGATAACTCAGCAATGTTGAAAATTATTATTTAATAGTAATAAGACACTAAAGTTTTAAGAGCATATTTCTGCCATTCTTTTGAGATTGTCTCTTATTCTTGTCAATTCTATTTAGTTAAAAAAAATACCTGTTGAATTCTGAACAAGTGCAAAACTATAAGCATTTTTTAAAAACATGGACCATAGACCATGGGCACACATCATATATCGTGGTGCACTAGAGTGCTGTCAAACTGTACATGATACTAGTTCTTCATAGTATTTGTATCTTTCAAAACCAACAATAATCATTTGCCTGCTTAGAAGAGGTTTTTCTCTCATCAAGATCAGAGCATACCTATGCCATTACTTTGATGTTAATTAGCACTTAAACTTAAGAGATTTTAAAGTATGACTGGTTACTAATTCCATCTTCACAAATGAAGAAAAGAAGGTTCGAAGAGGCTAATGGTGCAGCCAGGTTTCAAACTCAGGAATTTCTGATCCTCAAATTTTCCAAGCCAGGTTGCGTCTGAGCATACAGTGGCAGGATGATCAACCTCCAACCACCTTTGCTGATTGATAGAAAAATTGGAAGTGAAGATTGTGAAAGGAAGAGAGAGCACATGGCCAGAATGATGGACTAGTAAAGATCCTACTTGTGCCAGATTCCATCTTGCTTGCACCTACCCAGACCAGGCACAACTCCTTTTGTTTAGCAGTCAATTCAAATAATTTCAAATCCATGAAATAGTCTCAGAATTTGCTTCATGTTTCATTATTGCACTTTCCTTCCTCATCTGTACTTATTTTTAGGTATAGATACAATGCTTTTGAAAGGGTAATTTAAAGATACCATGGAGGTATGAAATAATAATAACAAACTCATATTAAAAATTAACTAGGAGCCAGGTACTATTATAAGCACTTTATTATATTAATTAACTCACTTAAGAAGTGAGAATCAGGCCTTTTGTTTTCTTTTTCTTTTTCTTTTCCCCAAGACCAAATTTTAAGAGCTTAAGCCAAACTTAGAAATATATCTAGAGCTGAAAGAGTGGGTAAAGGAATAAATATAAAGGAGTCTTTGCACCTCAAACTCTCCCAGGTAGCAACATGACCCTGAAGGCACTGTCACCAACCAGTGGGTGAGACATTTCAGTCACAGGAATAAGTGAAAACACGCTTATGAAAAGTGTTATTACTTCATATAGTTCCTTCACTCAAATGGTTACTCATGTTTTACTTATTCATGTAATCTATAAATGACTAATTTGAGAAATAATCTTGGAGTATCATCACAAAGAAAATAAGACTTTCTTATAGCTGATGAAAATTATTTTTATGATTTTTTTCTCATTTCCTTTCTTCTGTAAAAAATCTGTTCTCTCTACACTATTAAAAATATCTCAAGAACAGAAGCTAAATTTCATATTCTTTTAGATTTTTAGTGTTTACCCTCTACTTACACGTGAAAGACTTCATTCATTTATTCGTTAATGTTATTTTGTGCACCTACTATGTGTCAGACCCTGGGTTGAGTGATGAAATACAATGACAAGTAAGATACAGTCCTTACTAAAATTTTCATTGTTATAGAAACCAGGCAATGAATAGTCAATTTCATTAAGGATATACATATTGTAGGGTAGTATAGTGGTGCTTGGCAGAATGGAGGGGTAGTGAACTCCATCTAAGGTGATCAGGGAAGACTTCTCAGACAAGGTGAGAAATATTCTACGATCATGAAGAAAGTAATCGTTAAGAGAGGAAAGGGCAGGACAGGTGGAGAGAACGACAGGAGCCAACACCTTACATTCACCAGCAAATGCTGCCTGTTCTGGGAACTTTAAATATTTTATTATAGTTAAAAGAATAGTGAGATCTTGCCTAATGAGACTAGAGAGGCAAGCCGAAGACAGCTCACAAAGGGAACTCCACCAATGTTTGTTTTTGATGCTCCTGAGGCCCTTGGTAGATGACACAATTACAGCTGGAATCTCTATAGGTGTGGCTGAAAGGTGTCTACACAGACCAGTCATTATGACAGACACCAAGTGTCTCTCACAAAAGAGAAAACAAAGGCATTGGGGTGTTCTCAGAACAAATTAATCCAGGGATCAGTGTAAAGTGGGTGAAGAATTCAGGTGTCATCTGTTTTTTAACCTCTATGCCGTAATTTAGAGTACTAGAAGGAAGGTGAATCTGGTCAATAGACCAATACTTTACCTGTTTTCCAAACTGTTTGGTATCATCTGTGTGACCTCTAGATAAACATAACCTGCATCTTATAAATTATCTACCTATTCATAAGCAAAATAAATTTTGTTTTATTTGCATTGTGCAAATTAAGCATCATCCGAAGGGGTATCCCATTTCAAGCAGTTTTTGCTTCTCTCAACTTTTCCTGGCCCTAAAAGCATTCTTCCAGTTCGAGCTAGATACTAAACTTTAAAGAAGAGTCCACTGTAATAACAGTAAAGTTTAACGATGCATAAATTTGAAAGACTGAGAAATTTCCAGCCAAAGTATTGATTCTTAAGGATTTATGGAGCACATGCTGTATTCTGTGTCATTATGGTTCATTTTTGGCTGGAAGAATCATGTAAAATAGATTTTTAAATGAGCGGTAATAGCCAGACATAAAGAAGGTATTGATGTGTGTCATGAAGGGTGAAATAGCATGCCAGATTAAAGCATATAACTAATCAAAAACAACAGTACCCTCTACTACTACAAACATAAATTTGCCTTTCCTTTTAATCACCCCTTTTATTTACCACTTTACACATTTACAATTTTCTTTCTTCTACTTCTTTTGAAGAGCATTAAAAATATGTAAAATTTTTGCATGGCTGCATATACTGCTTTGGGGGATACTAAATGTTCAAAAACTTGCTTAAATTTGGCAGTTGCTCTTATATGTAAATAATTTCTTTTGTAAATATTGCTAAAAGCTTACACTCTAATCTTTATTATGTAAATATAAATAGCAGATTTAGTGGATCAATATTTAAACATTTTTATGAATTCAACAATTTTAAAGTAATACTAGAGATTTTTGCTTGTATTTTTGGAGGCATAAAAATTTATTCTTCTTTTATAACTTCTGGCTAAGCTCTTTTCTGTTCTCAAATGATCTCATGAAAGATGTCCTTACACCTAAGTTTTAAGAAAGAATAGAATTTATTCCTTTGGACCATTGCTGTCTGTTTTTGTCTTGATCATCTTAATGCCTGTTATGAATTAGTTTCTCAAGAAACAATTGAAATGTAAGCCTTTCTTTTTTTCTCCCAATCAACATTTTGTTTTGGCACACAGGAAGAAGTGGCTTTAAAAATAGTAATTTAAAGTTTGATTTTACATTTCACTTTGGAATACATGTTTATTATTAAATGTGTCTCTCACCCACAGAATAATCAATACAGATTGTATAGTACATTATGAAAAAACCATATCTGAGATTATTAGAAAAATTAAATGCTTTTAGTTTTGCTTACATGAGTAATACGTAAAAACTCAACAGTTTAAACCCTTTCAAGTATCTGACCAGACAGCTTTAGTCAGAACTCATGGTGTTGTGACTAGGCTCTTTTTTTCTTTTTTCTTTTCATTTCTTCCTTCCCTTCCCTTCCCTTCCTTTTCCTTCCCTTCCCTTCCCTTTCCTTCCCTTCCCTTCCCTTCCCTTCCTTTTTCTTATTTTTTTCTCTTTTTTTCTTTCTTTTCCTTTTTTTATTTTTTTTTCCTTTTCTTTTTCCCTTTTTCTTTCTTTTTTCTTTTCTTTCCTCTTCTTTCCTTCCCTTCCCTTCTCTCCCCCCTCCCCTTTTTCCTTCTCTTAGTAAAGCACCATTTACCTCATCTGATTAGCATTCACCTTGAGAACATCAAATTACCTGAAATCCTAATTTGAAAGACTAACATTAATAGAAAGATATCCACATTGGGATGTGAGACAGGAGAGAAAAGGAAATTGAGTAGCTTTGGTTTTCTCTGAAAAGCAGTGCTGTGTTTCTATCACATTCCAGAAACCTTTTTAGAGCTAGAAAGAGAGGTCACCAGGTCTAACTATGCTAGGGACCAAGGATCTCAGGCACATGTATGCCTCCCCCAAACCCACAAACCCCATAAGAATAAGTTAAGTCTGTTTTTGAACAGCTGCTTTTCAACAATTCAGAAGTTTATCAGCCTCATAAAAAAAGTAACTTGGCAGGAAGAAAAAGGCTGAGACTTTCAATAGACTCTTCTCAGGCCCAGTGAAGCCTGAAGAACTCTTCAAGGTCTTCATCAACAGCCAGTGGAGGAGTGTGAACTAGTACACTCATCTACACCACAAACAAGCTCCTGGGAGACCGGAGAGAGGTTGATCTTTACTTAGGCATTTTTTTCCCCAGGACAAATGCAGGCAAATTTAAACAAAAGACCAACTCCTAGGTGGAAAATTAGAACAAAAGCTCAGAACAGGAAAGTGAATTTTTATCTCCAAAACAGCATCTCATGAGCAGTGCCCATTTGTTTATACACTACAGTTTATCTGGGGGCATTCCAATTCATGCTGTCTATTTCCATGTTTTTCAACAGAAGGTTTCTTTTTAAGAATAATTTTTAGTTTTATTTTTGTGTTAGAAGAACTAAATTAAAAAAAAATTTTAAGTATAAATTTTAGAGAATGTTTTTAAATGTGTAGCCACACTCAAACATATTTAAAATGCAGATGCTGTTATTCATAGTTGGACCTTAATTTCCTGTTTTTTATTTTTTTATTTTTCAAATCAGACCAGCATGAGTTAGATGTTATGGACAGACTATACAGATATGATGTGTACATAAATGTACATAATTGTAGCATTGGTTGTGCCAAAATAGTTTTACTAAAATGGAAGATTTAACAGATGAAATAGGAAATATGTTAATGTAATAGCATATTAAATTTTGCAAATGAGCTATTCCTAAGGCAACACAAATTGCTTTGCTTTTATATTCCCACAATTGTTTGTTCATTTGACAACTAACATTCAGAATCCATCTTTGATCTTGAAAGATTCGTACAAATCAAAGTATAATAAATACTTAACACTTTGGAACCTAAACTAACACTCAGACAAAAAATGTCATCTCACAGAATCTTTGTCCTGTTGGATATGCAGACCCAATATGAGGGCTAGATTTGTCTTCAGGATTTTCAACATTGCTTTGTCCCACATTTCCCAGCAAGCATCAGAGACCCCAAAATTCTAGTTATCTTTTATTAAGGATTTGTTATGTACTATACATTTATATGTAGTATTTCTGATCCTTACATCGACTTGCAGGATCAGTATTTTATTCCCATTTCACAGAGATGAAAATAAGGCTCAATGAGTCTTAAATACTTCTAAGGGGCAGAGCTGGGTTTTAACCCCAGGATGGACTTCAAAGCCCCTCCTCAAGCTCATGACATAATTCATTATGTATCATCATGACACCTGAGGCTTCCCTGTTGAGTTCACACCCAAACTTGTTCTTCCTGTTTTGACTACAGATTCCCTTTGGCTTTGAGGCTTTGGAATACAGGCAGGAATAAATAGTGTTTATTTTATTTCTTTTTTCTTTTTCTTTCTTTTTTTTTTTTTTGTGTGTGTGTGTGTGTTGGGGGAGATGGGGAGATGGAAGACATACATAGTTCTACTTCTATTACTTCTATTTGATTTTTATTTTACTATTTTATTTAATTTTTATTACTAGAATTCTATTTACTTTCTGACAGGGACTTTTTGGAAAAGATGCTTTTACTCAGAGGAGTTTTAACAGGATTGATTCAAGCAGTATGGCATATTGCTGATCAGGTAGACAACATGACTGCCAAATTTAGCATACTGTTAAGATTAGCCATTTGTGTTGGCTCAACTTTGTTGTGAAAACTCCCGATAGCTTCTTAGAACAACAAAACATCTGATGAGAAATTTTCCTTATTTTGCTTCAGCCACTTGATTCTCTTTAAAATATAAACTGACATCTCTTGAGCTTGTCATAGAAAATTTCCATTGTGAATAAATCCCCCAAAACACACTTGGTTGGTAGAGTAGCCCAATGATCTGTTAAAAATCACTAGAAATCAATATTTTCATTAAAGACATTTCTCTGAAATTTGCTGCGTGACTTAGGGCAAGCCCCGTAACTTCCCTAAACCTTTAAATATAAAATGGTGATCATGGGGATCAAGAGAGATAAGATCTATACAAAAGGGCTTTACAAGTTGCTAAGTATTATACAAATGTAAGGGCATTTCTGGGCATCATTCTTAATCGGATTCATTCCGTTTTGAGATTTCCTGCAATATAAGGCATTGACTTGAGCCTTCCATTTGTGATATCCTTTTGACCCTCCCCTATAAAGGAAGAACTAAGACTCCTAGAATTCTCTCTGTAATTTACCTCTGCTCTGCCAATAATCAATATGTCATGAGCTCTGAACTTTTCTCTTTGGATTTTCTAATCTTGACTAAATGGCAAATCCTGAAGTTATTAGGTAGCAAGGGCTCATTTATCAAATCTTTAGAAAGAAGCTTCCCTTTTTGGAATTTTTTCCCCCTCTCCTATCAGTTAGTAGTTTATCTTTTCTAATCACTGATTGCTGTCTAGGCTGTCTACTTGAGATAGAAGGCAGGGAGTAACAGAACCATATGAGGAATGATAAATGAAGATATCTCTCTATTCCTTCTTTTCCACTTTCTCTTTACATTTGGGGTAACAGGTACCTCTAATGGCCATAAATCTGCTTCTTTCTCTAAAAGTACCTTAGTGCCCCCTGCAGGCTATAGGAATTTCTCCTCCCATAATCTTGTTTACCCACCCCCCCTTTTTTTTAACCCTATCCTAACACCACTAGATTCTTTTCGATTACGCTGGAATTCAAGAAGACTGTTTATTTATAGTATTCTCCCGAGTGTGATATTTAATGACGGTGTTGAGGAAAATGATCTTAAAATTTCCATCTTATGTGCAATTTAAGGGTTGATCCCAATTATGTGGCATTAAATTAGTAACTATGAGACCATTTATAGGTGATAAGCTTAGAGGACATTAACAGGTGAGAAATCTGAAGTCTAAAAAGGCCAAGTAACTTTCGAAACTATCTTGCAATGATTGTAGGAGTATAACTTGGGTCTCCTGGCATATATTCAAGCACTCTTCCCTTTATTGTATTTTGAGTAATTTCTTTTCCATATTTTTAAAAGTGTCTGTTTTGTCCCCTACTGTGTATCTCAGAAACCTAACCCTAAAAGCTGCTAATGTCATCCATTTGGCTTCAGTAGGCAACTGATGAATTAGGGCTTCCAACATGCCAAAAGGATCTACTTGGCAATACTAATCCGATTTGTAGCCACATCCTGGTGCTATTGCAAATGTCTCAGAGGTCAATGGTATAATTTAGTGAGAACTAGAAAGTGTAATAAACATGGGAGAGGGCTCATTTCTTGATTTACTTGAAAGTTGCCTAAAGCAAAGTACTCCAACATACAACCTTGTAACTAATCCTCAGGCTGAAAGGTAGAAATTTGTTTTTTGGTTTTTGTTTTGTTTTGTTTTTATGCTCTTGAAATTCTTAAACATTTTCTGAACCACCTATGTCCTGAAATGTCATTCATCCCAAAATTATTAATTAGCATTATCGATCCTAAATTTATCTTGCTTATTCTAAGTGCAGAATGTCCATTGACTCAAATCCTTTGTGATCCAAAAATTTATAGTTCACAAAAGACTTTCTTTTTTGAAACTAGGTATTTGGAATATAATACCTAAAGAAACCAATTCTGCATTTTCATCTAAATCCTTGGGGGAAAAAATCCTGATATATAATTAAATCCTGCAGATCAAAATTAAGGGTAAACATTTCTAGATATAAACTCTGAGAGACCAAATTAAAAAAGACTGTGAAAATGGCAAGTTTTAAACCATAAATGTATGTTTGCTCAGCTTCTGGATTTCCACTTGCTAAGTAGTTTTAAAGCTACTTAGCAGTATCTAATTGACATTTTACTCACTATTTTACTTGCTTCGAGTCTTTCATACTAAAGCTCTTTCAATTATAGCTTGTACATAAAAAATTGCCTTAGCCTGATTTTCAAATGGCTAAATAGTTTGATGTAATTTCTATTAGAATTTGGTGATATTGATACTGCAGGTGTTGGAGCAGTGTTTTTCAACTGCCAATTATGACCCTTTAGTAGGCTGTGAAATCAATTTAGTTGATGGTGATCAGCAGTAAAAAAATAATAGAAAGAAATAGAATTGCATGGGATATAAAATAGTGTTTATTGTTATGTGAAATTCTTTCTTCAGTTATGTGTGTTTCTGGATTGTGACATAAGTTATATTTCTTATGTAAATTGTAGTCAAACTGAGAAACACTATTCTAGACTACAGTGGATAAGGGTAAGAGCTGCTTACCAACTGTGTGAATCATTCTGCGTTATGGTTTCCTTCTCTGAAAATATGTGTAATAAAACTTTCATAATTGGGTGGTTGTAAGACAAGTAAAGAATAATGTTGATATACAATATACATAGTAAGAACTTAATATTATTGTTATTTTAGTGGAAGTTATAATGAGAATTATTATAAATTATTATAATGAGAATTATTAATTGAAATCATAATTGAAATAACATTTGAATCATTTGAAATAATAAATCAAAGTACTTACACTTCTCCCTTAAATAAAGTTTCCTTGCAAACTTTTACTTCTTGAGCATATAGCCCCAAGGGAAGAAGCTGGGTATTCCCAGGTTTCAACAAAGAAGCCATTGATCGGTTTTGGATCTCATAAACTGACTCTTTTGAGACAATACAGTAGTCATGGGATTGGGGTTGTAAGAAAGAAAATGATTTTCTAAATTCATTTCTTCTTCAACATATTGAGAAACTGGCCAGACAAACAATAGTAGAGAAGGGCAGGACAGGTTAGGAAGAAGGAGAGAGAGAAACGCTTGGCTTCTCAGTTCCCATTGGATTCTAGGTAGAAGAAGAAGGCAGAGAGGTAGGTGAGCATTACCGCAGTTTCCTTTCTTCAAAAATTCCTGGAGGTGAGGGTTCAGTGGGAGAGAAGTGTATAGAGGTTCTAGATAGGCTGAGGGGAATGCTGAGGAGAAAGTGGCTTCTGCCTTCCAAAAGGATATTGGAAACTATTGCTTTTCTGGTTTCTCTTTAAACATGAGAACTGTTACATTAAATTAAATTTAGTACCTTAAGATGGTTTGGTACAAAAAGGTTGGAGTTTAAGATCCTCAGAGTCTCCCTCAGCTCCTACATGGTGTGGTAGCTATTGAGAAGTTCCTGAGTGTCCTGTGGAATGAACCAGAAAGATCTGGTTGAAAGTAGTTGAAGACATAACCTGGTGACTTTGCCAAAGGAGGTTGCCTAAGGGGAATGAAGCCATCCACCAAAGACCAAGGTTCAATTGAGAGTCAGAGCCATGTGTCCAGGAATTTCTGTGAATACATTATCAGTGAAAGTGAAGATGGGGGCCAGTTAGTGAGGGAAAATGGTGCTTCAGAGCATTGTCAAAGTTGAGTGAGCAAAACGTGAATGATCATCACTAAAGGCAATTTCTAGCAATGGCAGTAGCAGGATGCCCAGGGTATGGACAAGTCGCTGCAGATATGTCACAATTTCTGGACATAGAACAAGCCAGGAGAACCTAGAGAACACTCTTGCACTCCAGGATTCCACCACCCCTAAGACGACATATACCTCACTTATCCCATATATACCTAGGTGGAGTCGGCAGAACTCTAAGTGTTTCCCTGATGCATTTAAGCAGATGCTCAGTTAAATAAAGAAATAGGTAGAATTACCAAATAAGACTAAATCAACAATTTAACTGAAATAACTTTTCTAAACTATTTGGTGGGTGTGAGATTGTGAAGAAAATCTGAACAGTTGAAAAGAAAGAAAAAAAATTTTTTAGCACATATGGGCACAATGTAAATACATTTATGATGCTTGCAAATTGTCATTATTATTGTGTCATATCATGGGAATTAAAATTTCCTGTCTTTATTTGTTTCAGTCTTTGTATCATGGAGGTAATAACTCCTTTGATACAAAGGAAAACTATCTAATTTTTATACCTCTTCCAAAAACCTTATAGAACCAACCCCAGATGACTATTAAACAATGAAAAGAGAGAAAAGCCAGTCCCTGGTTTCCCACAGTGCTGGGCAGGAAAACAATGGTAAAATTTTAAAGTTTAGAAAAACTTTTTTACTTTGATAGCCAGTTGAAATTCAATTATAATTTTCATATCTTAACTTTTAGAATTTGTCCCTTACCCGCAATTGTAAGGGAAGGTGGTGGTGGTGATATAAAATGTTAAAATAAAACAGGAAAAGATATGACAAACACGACCTTTTATTTTCAGGGCATTGATCTGTTCAGAGATATTCCTTCTGTCCCACAAACACTGGCAGGATAAATGGCTGTTGTAGGCATGGAGAGTAGAAGATTCACTGATAATCGAGATCAACAGACCATCTTATAGCAACAGTCAGTGCCAGGCCAATGTGTGTCCTTATGGCTCTTGCTTTCTGTACAATAAGAGGCAAGATGATATAGTGGAAAGTACTGGAGTATATTGATAATATGGGAGTTGGAACTTCTCGTTCCACTTAAACAAAATGGACTTTTGTTTTAGAATCACCATTTCCTAGGTGCATGAATTCAAATTACTTAATCTTCCAAACTTTAGTTTCCTATTGTGTAAAATGGGAATAATAATTAAAGCTTCCCATGAGGCTGTTGGAATTTAAATGAGACAATTCATGTGAAGCATCCATCTCCCAGTCTAGCCAATCTTATTATTATATTTTTTCGGGTGGCTTTCAATTTGAACCTCACCACCTATGTGAAACACAGTAAAATATATAAGTGTTTTGAACTGAGATTCCTTTAGAAAATTTTTAAATGGCATTAACTTGTATTATATGAGAGTGTTTAGAGAATATGATAAGAAATATATGTTAAGCTTGTCTTTTTTTCCCCCTTAACTTCCTTTTGCCTTTCTTCTGGTCAGTGCCAGAGAGATGTCAAGGAGATGGAAAAAGGGTATCTTTGAGCTCATGTCTTTGTTGCATATCCAACCTGTCATGGAGAATTAGCAGGCCTGAGATCTTAGTAAGTGACCAAAAGGAAAGCTGATGAGAAACTGATGGCAAGAGCATCACACGGAGGGAAGTCAAGAGGAAGTGCAGAATTAGAAATGAGAATCATGCTGACCTCCAGGCCATTTGATACATAACTGTCAGAGATATCTTTCTAAAAATTCTGGTCTTGCTTAAAACAATACCGTGGCTCACTATTGCTTCCCACAGAAAGTCTAAATGAATTGAAGGCCACCTATGATAAAGTTCTGGCCTCCTCTCCAGGATTATTTCCAGCTATGCCCCTCCATGTGCCCTTCCTAATGAGGAAGGAAGGAAGGAAGGAAATTAATGAGGAAGTTATTATTGAAGTAGAGTTGGCAGAGCTGGGCAAAAAAAATTAAATTTAGATGGAGAAATGGTAGTGATGAAATTAGAGAAAGAGAAGTCATCAATGACTTTATGCTTTTTCTTTTCTACTAGATATTAAATTAATTCTGGAGCAGTGGGTTCAAAAATGCAAGTGCCCCTGATATATATTTTCTAGATTCTAAGACATAACTGAGTGTGACATACATCATAAATTTTATAATATGAAAAAGGGAAACATAAAGTATATGATACATGTTGAGTTTAAAAACATATGAAAAACATTCTCTCTTTTATTCATTCAACAAATATTTATTGAAAACCTAATATATTCTAAGCCCTGTTCTAGGAACTAAGGATTTATCAAGAAAAAATAAAAGTAAAAATTTCTGCCTTTCTGAAGTTTACTTTCTAGTGGTAGGAATCAGAAAATAAACACAATAAATTACTTAATTATGTAGATAATAAAAGCAATGGATAAAAGGTAAAGCTTGATAAGGGGAGTTATGATTAATTGCCAAATGGGTAAGGATAGAGGTTGGCATTTTAAACAGGTTAATGTGAATAAGTCCTACTGAGAAAGTGCCATTTGAGCAAGTGACTTCAAGGAATTGAGAATGAGCCCCTTGGCTCTCAAGGAGAGAAACTTCCAAACAGAGAGTTACCAGTGTAAATATATATCATTTATGGTAATATGGATTCCAGGGTTCTATAGTCACACAAATTGAGGAAATATAGTCCTACATACTATATTCCTTTTCTTAGAAATCAAAATAAGCATTAGCATATTGTTGTCACTGTGAAAACAAAATAAAATGTTTTCAACTTAATTCAACTCAGCATATTCCATTCTTGTAAGATAACATAAACTATTGATAATGGACATTTGTTAAGATTTCCAAGGATACCAATTTTCCATGGAACAGGGGAAGACATGTTGAATTAGGGAAATGTGGTTTCTTTAGCATTCTTTGTTGAGAAATATTACTGTAAAATCTGAACAATACATTGCTGAATTATGAGTATCCTTTATATTTCTTTTGAGCATTGGAGTATTGTGGTATGGTTTTTAAGTAGACATTCAGTAGCAGTAATGCCATGATGCTATTTATTGAATTTGATAATCAAAATAATAGGCCATTGTATTCTTGGATTTTATGCCTCTCTCATATATTAAATGTTATATGAGTGCTATTGATCTTACTATTCTGAAAATGCCTTGGAAATCAGAGCCTAAATGTTTAAATTACACCTTTACTCTTGTGCAGGTTTGAAAAGTTGGTTCTAGATGAGAATACCCGTTTATTCATTGCTGAAGCAATGCATGTCGTCTGTAACTACTGCCTCCCCTAACAGCAAAAGAATGCTGGGAAGCAAGTCCCGCTGATTGAAATTATAGGGAACATTTTTAAATAGGTAAACAGTGCTATCACTCAGCTTAACATGTGTCCAGGATATCAGAATCACTATTGCTTACTCCAGCAAAAGGTGCTCTGAGAATGAAAATGACCAAAAGCGTCAGGTCTTTAGCTTCTTTTTTATTTTCTTTATTCTAGTTCTTTACATACTCAGGACTATCCACATTATCATTCACAAGATCTGGGCTTACTGCTATGAATGTGGAAGTCTGGTAGTTTCTGAACCTGGGGTTCAGAGTGAAAACCCTATGCCACTGACATGAGGCTATCACAAGAAGTTGTCCAATGTTTGCAATTTTTGAAACTTGCCTCAAAGACTAATTTAAGTAGCAAAAGTATGGTATCTTTCACCGAGGGCTTTTAGAGAAAGGCAAGTTTCTTTCAGAGTATTCTAAGATATTGCTTTCAAAAGATATTTTTAATACAATGTACTTAGTATTTTAAATGAGACCATTTGCTCCATTTGATCTTCTTTTCTTCTTTTAAATAAAATCAGTTTTTAAAAAAATTTCTAGAAAGCGAATAGCGTATGTTGGCCATCTGTGAGTTTCTTTCTAATTTAGGCAGAAATGTTTGCAAAAAGGGCTAGAGTTCAAGATCTCTGTAGGCAGGTGTGAGAGCCTGAAATATTCTGGCAAACTCTGCATTGAGTGTCCTTTTAATCTTCACACTACCTGCTGTAATCTGGTACCTATCCCATGTCCAAGACCCGAGCTAAATAAGGAAAAATGTGATATATGGAAAATAATAAAGTACCTGACCCAGGAAAACCAGCCTGTTAATATAATAAGCAGCAGCAGCGATACAAAAATATCTTTAAATTTCTGTTCATTTCCCTATTAACTTGACCATTTATAAGGTGTTAGGGTAGGCTCTATGAGATTATTGGTATGGTTTCCTACAAGTTAGTTGTCCCTCCTAATAAATTGTAAATTCCCATAATGCAGGGACCATACATCATGCATCTTTACACTCCCAAACTGGACGTATGGTAAGGTCTAAAAATGTGATTGCTCTTTGGTTGATTGTATATAGTATTAGGTATAATTAAACGTTTTAAAATATACTTTGTAAGATGTTTTTTGTCCTTCTGTCTTAACTGCTACCATTTCTCCCTGGATTACTAGTTTTTCTGTTTTCTCTTTTATTTCCTTTCACCAAAGCAAAAGTAATGTTAAACTAAAAATTGATTTACATAATTACCTTATTTGAATTGCTTTAATGTCTTAACCTTTCGCTAAAAATAAACTAGAAAACATCCAAATTTCTTACCAGAGCTTATCAATACCTGTATGTTCTGGTCCCTATTTATTTTTCCATTCTCTTCTTGGTCACTTTTTCTCTCCCTCACTCCTCAATATCATCTAGCTTTAATAGTCCTTCTTTCCATCTACCACCACCCCATCCCATCTTATAACCTTTCTTCAGTCTATCTACTCTGTGTGGAATGCTCTCTCTATCCCCACAATCCCACAATTTTCTCTTGTAAAGCTCTCTGCTCCTTTGTGATCTCTTTATCTTAAGCTGGTCACCACTGTTAGTCTCTTATTTAGACATTTATATATTTATTTCACACACTTGCTATAAGAAGCAATTATTTTCTATTTTCTGCATATGGAAAGAAATTGTGCCAATATTGCTCACCATTATATCTCTAATTCAGTGTCTGGCATGTGGTCGGTGTTCAATATGTATTTGTTTAAAACAATTATGTCAAAAACATAAAATAAAATTTTCATTAAATTCTATGTTCTTACCATCAATAAACCCATGCATATATGGTCAATTAATTTATCACAAAGGAAAGAAAAATATACAATGGGGGAAAGGACAGACTCTTCAATAAATAGTGTTGAGGAAACTAGACAGCCACATGCCAAAGAATAAAACTGGACCACTATCTTACATCATATGCAAAAATCAACTAAAAATGTATTAGAGCCTAGAACATAAGACCTATAACAATAAAAGTTCTAGAAGAAAATATTAGTGGTAAGCTACTTGACAGTGGTCTTGACATTAAAATTTTTAAATCTGACACCAAAAGCAAAAGCAATTAAACAAGTGAGACTACATCAAACTTAAAAGCTTCTCACAGCAAAGGAAACCATCAACAAAATGGAAAGACAACCCACTGAATAGGAGAAAATATTTGCAAATCATATATCTGATAAAGGGTTAATATCTAAAATATATAAAGAACTCATACAATGAAATAGCAAATAAAACAAAGCAAAGCAAAACTAAACTAAACAATCCCATTTAAAAAGTGGGCAGAAGATCTGAATATTTTTCCAAAGAAGACACACAAATTGCCAACAGGTACAAGAAAAAATGACCAACATCATTAATGATCAGGGAAATGAAAATTAAAACCACAATAAGATATCACCTCATACTTGCTGCAGGGGCTATTATCCAAAAGATAAGAAATATTAAAGTGTTGGTGAGGATGTGGAGAATAGGGAACTTGGGCATTGTTAGTGGAAATATAGATTGGTGCAGCCACTTTCTATTTCTGTATCTCCAAATGGAAAACAGTATGGAGGGTCCTCGAGAAATTAAAAATAAAACTACCATGTGATATACTTCTGGGCACTTATCCAAAAAAAACAAAAACACTAACTTGAGAAGATATATGCGCCCCCACTTACTGCAGCATTATTTACGATAACCCAGATATGGAAACAACATGTGTCCATTGATAGACAAGTGAATAAAGAAATTGTGGCATACACACACATTAACTGCAACATTATTCAGATATAAAAAAATAAAATATTGCCATTTGTGACAACATGGATTGACCTCAAGGCATTTTGCTCAGTAAAATAAGTCAGACAGAGAAAGACAAGTACTGTAAATGTATTTTATATGTAACATATAAAACCCTAAATATCTAAGCTCATGGATACAGAGAAAAATTTGATGGTTGACACAGGTGGGAAATGGCGGTTGGGAGAAATGGGTGAAGGGGGTTAACAACAACAACAACAAAATTAAAAGATCACATGGCTACTCTGTAGAGTGTGAATTAGGGAGGGCAAAGAGTAGTAGCAAGAAACCAAATAAGAGGTTGATGTGGCAGTACAGGAAATAGACAGTGGTTATTTCAATTAGGATAAAAGTTGAGGAGAGAAGTGACTGAGTTTAAGAACAGGTAAATACAAATAAATAAATGAACAAATAACAAACAGCCAGCCCCCTATTGGAAACATATAACAATAATATGATATAAAGCTGTGATGACATGAAAGTGTATTTAGTAACTATTCTAGAATAACATTGATCAATGAAGATGAACTTGGGCAGTGGCCATAAAAAAAAATATCTGTGTTCCTAAGGACTTCTGAAAATCATCAATTACTTACAATAAACAGACTGAAAGATTTTTAGGGGAAAAGGTTTTAACATTGAGTCTTGTCACATGATGTCTTAAGCATTATAATGCCCTGGATTTCAAAAACTTGAAATGACCTATTAAATTCCCTTTTTCTCAATTTTCAGATAGAGAAACAGAATCATAGAAATTAAATGACCTGACTAGGATTTTGAAGCTAGTTAGCAGCATGGCCAGAATTAGAATTTCTATCTAGTTTGGAGTTTATTTCATTATGGCTCCTGTTTGGTAGATAGATATCTACTAAATCTGTAGTTTTAGCATCCCCAAAATAAAAACACTAATTTCTGGAGAAAGTGATGCAAGGAAAAGTTGTCTGTGTAGAATTTGTTATTCGCCTTTTAAGGGAAAGATATTGCCTTTTTCTTTTATCCTTTTTTCCTTTCCACTGCTGGAATACAGATGTAATGGTTTGAGCTAGAGCAGCCATGTTGAATCCATGAAATGAAAACCATATATGTTAAAAATGGCAGGGCAAAAAAAGAGAATCAAGCAGGATCACCAAATTTTCAGTCTGTCATATCAGTCCTGGAATTCTTAGGAAAACTTTTACCCCCAAAACAAAAATCTGTTCAGTTTAGAGTCCCTTTATATAGCAGCCTATTCTCATAACAAGTATAATTTTCTACCTGTAAGTGGTGTATTTTCTGAGAAGAGCCGTGAATGTGTGACATTGGGTGATGGGTGGCAATACTATAGATATTAATGGTTAGAAATCTGATGATCTTTCATTAGACTATTGCAAAATTGGTAAAATTCTTATCTGTGATATGTTGGAAGTTAAACAAGGTGTCAACTTACCTTGCAGCTCTAGAGCTATCTGTTTGAGCTGTACTATCTCTGGAGATATTTTGGAAACTTGTGGAGTTGTTTTTGGTTGTTACAATAATTAGAGGAGGACATTTTGTGATCAGGAATAGATATTAGTAAATGTCCTTCAAAGTAGAATAAAATCTCACACAACAAAAATTGTCTACATCCCTCATAATTTTCAAACACTCTGTTAGACATTTCTACAAATGAAAAATCTGTTTGTAATTATCCAAGCCTAGAACCTAATTTTGTTTTACATCCAACATGCTGATTTTTTCATTAATGCAAAGACTATATAAATTGAGAGAGGTTTTAATGCTGTCTTATTCCAAAGAGTTGTATACTACTTCAGAAAATCACCCACAATAATGTTTACTTAACATAATAAAGTATCTTAATATGAAACTGCATTTGTTGCGATTATATTCAGAGATTCTGTGGGTAGATATAAGAATCTCACTGTTTCATTGTTTTCTAGTGTAAATGTACCTGAACAGCTACTATAAATGTTTTCAGAAGTTATGTATAACAGTTTCAAATTTTACTCCGAAAAGAAAAAATCATGCATTCTTCTACCCCTTTCTCTTTTCTTGCTGGCTAAAGGTAAATATGATGGCTGGAGCTGGAGCAGCCATAATGAATCAGGAGACAGAAACCACAGTTGAGGATGGCCTAACAATTAGACAGAGAGAGCCTGTGTCCCTGACACCGCACAACCACCATACACTAAGAGTCCTGACCATCTAAACTGTTATGTGAGAGGGAATAAACTTTTATATTGTTTGAGCCTCTATGTTTCTTTGTTATAAGCACTTAGATTTATATTTAGATGTGAAGAGCAAAATACAAATAAAATTTAACACAAGTCACAGAATTTCCTGTTAAATATTCAATTCTAAAAACATTTTCAATGATAAATGAAGAAAAACAACATGAATGTAAAACCAACAATTTGAAAATAATGTCATTTATTTATTTTATCTTTCACGGTAACCAAGAATACAGCACAAGCATTAAAAAACTTTGGGACAGAAAAAAGTAGCATGTTCATTTCTGATAAGGATAAAGTAATATTAATTAGAAATAGTGTTCCTCTGAGTTGTAATTTATTATTAAAAAAAACACTGATATATGTGTTTCTGGCATAAGCATGATGCTATTTTTCTATTTATATACATATGTAAATATACAAATAAGTATATCAAGTTTCCAAATGTATATTCTACCTTCCCAAATCTATACAATCACACAAATGTAAAAACAGTAATTTGAAAACAGAATAAAAACAGGGTAAAATATTTGAAACTATTTATGTGTTTAACGAGTGTTTTTCAAAAAAACTGAAGGTGTTCTTTGTATATAAAGTGCACAGTGATCTTTTTTGAAGAATTATCCTTAATTTGTACATTACTGGCACATTGGGAAGTTTATATTTTCCCATAATGACAGTTTCATAATTATATTGTGATTAAAGGACCAAATACAGTGATGCAGTGCCTAGTTTCTGCCTTGCACACAGTAGGCTCTCACTAAAGATTTAGCTACTTGAATGCCGAATGATTATATTCTTAAGTAGTGTATAATTGCACTGGCTCTCATTTTATCAACATATTACATTTATAGACCAGACCAATTAAAATATCTCCACAAAGTAACTCAAAAAATTATTTCTATAAGTCTGACAGTGTTCATTAAAAAAAAACAAAATGATCAAAGAAGATAAACAAGGAAACGAACAAACAAACAAACAAATTTGGATCATAGTAATTAAGTGAATCTCTAAGAGAGCAAATTCTATAGACAGAGATGAGAATAGAAGTCATGGCTGCTGATTCCTCCATTTCAGTGCTTTGTTTTAGCTGACCATACTTCCTCCCTCCTTAGAGAAAATCAATGCAGAATGAAATTATCTCTACTTATCTTTGGTAAATAAATAGCAGAAATCTTTCCTGTTGCAAGACACCAGAGTGAGACAATTGTTCACATGAAGAATTTGGTTTATTTTTTTTAACAGCTCTTCAACTTTCCATGTTGCTAATTTAAAAAAAAAAAACATTTACATAAAATAAGCAAACAGCAACTACAGAGATTAAATGCAATATTAAAAATTATTTAGAGGGTATTTCACTCAAATATATATTGATGCACATTATTTATAAACAACGAATACTTTCATGTTTATTCAAAAATGTAATTTAAAAAGGAATTTGCAAGGAATTAAAAATTTAAAGGAGATGAGCAATAAAAACAGCAATTTTTAGGTGGATGCCTATATTTAATAGCTAAACAAATCACCCTTAAACTGCACATCTGAGATCCATGTGCTTACATCTGTGCACATATGACATCTGTGTAAAATGACTCTATTTACAACATTTGTATGTGGAGTTAAGGAATTTTACAACTTATGTCTGAAGGTACACTTGGGGTGTCCATGATGACATTTTTACATGTGCAGAATGTTAGGCTTTTCTCTGGGTGTTTCATACTCTGTTTCTCTAATTTGTATTTAGATTTCAAACCTACTTTGCAGGAACTGTATCTAATTCAGTAATTCAGTGCTCTTTGCACCATCAGTTATACTACTTGTACTAAATAACTGTATATCATCGAGTTCCTTAAAGTAAACACAACACAATTTCATCTGCCAAAATCCTGCTATGCATTTATATGTTGCTTTTAGAAACACATAACCCCAAGTAAATCACTTAAACATGGTCTGCTGTTTTTTCTCCCTTATTATTTTTTCTGTTACTTTTATTTCCATGTCCTCTCCATCTTTATTTCTAGATCAAATCATTTTTATTACAAATTCAATTCTTTAAAAAAATAAGACGTTCTCGCTTGGTCTCTGACAGCCTTTATCATTCAGAGAAAAGGCTGAAAGAAAGAAAAAGAACAGAGAAAGAAGAAAATACATTCTCCCTCTCTCTCTCTCTCTCTCTCTCTCTCTCTCTCTCTCACCCCAACCCCCCACACACAATAAAGTAGGGTCGTATCATTACAGAACAACATTCCAAAGATAGAGACATTTAAATGTGGAATGGTTAACAACAGAACTTTAATTTGAAAAAGATTGAAAAGCCAAAGAGATATTTAAAATATTTTTAAATCACTCTCACATCTTCCTTTGTTGCTTCTTTTCAGCTCTTTCAAAGAAACTTGACAGCTCTAAAAAAACAAAACCCTTCAACAGTTCTCGAAGCTTAGAAGCTCAGTCCTCAGAAAAGAACTCTTTCTGTGCTATACGCACTTAGACCAGACTTGGACTAAAGTACTAAACAACAGCTCAGTAGCAGATATTTCAAATCACTAAGATTCATCCACAGATGCCAAAAGCTTAGAACCAGTAAGCCCTAATTTGCGTTAAAAAAAAAAAAAAAGAGGGGTAGAGAGAAAAGCTTCTCAAATGAATGCTCTTGTCATCAAAAAACAAACAAAAAAATAGAAAACACAATTCTCACCCAATATCTGAATTAATAAGTAACCTTTTAAAATAGCTTGCATTTGATTCTGTAACATTTGAAAAAACTTTAAAGAATAATGGTATTTTTCTGTCCTTATCAGACACTACATTTTCTCAGGCACAAACCATATAAAGTTTCTCTAATATGGGACATGATTCTTAGAGTCTTTTATTTATAGAAGTTGGGCCATAGGGTATAGTCAGAAAGTCAGGAGTTCAAAAATCAGAAGACTTTGCTAGGCATTTGCCTCAAACACTAATTAATCGAATTTGGACAAGCTATTTAATCTCTAAGTCTCAGTTTCCTTATCTAAAAGGGGGAATCGTATTATTTGTCTTGTTTTAGCTCAAAGTTATTGCATAGATCAAATTAGATACTATATGTGAAAGTTCTTTGATGCTGGTAAAGCATGCTGTAGATAAATGGTATTAACTTCTAATACAACTCTCGTCAGCAGACAAGGTAAATGAAACCCATTGTGGTTAGGTGACACCCACATCTTAATGGATGGCAGGACCAGAAAGTGGTCATGAGTTTCCCTTCTTTTCTGAAGTCATGTGATGTTTTTTTCTCAGCTTAGGGATTTAGACTCATAGAATGAGCAGTCATTCTGCCTAGATTCTGAAGTGCCTAAAACAGCGGTTTCCCCTTGATGTTCCTGAGACTACTAGAGTGAAGTAGGGTGCAAGGAGGTATTGTATATGGAGTTATTTCCAGGAGAATGTACACCAACTTCTACAACAGAATATATGTATAGTTTATGCACATTTATATTGCTGCTATTAAGATTATTCAGATAAAATTCATCTGAAATCATTATTAAATTTAAGGTACTTTGTATTTTTTTTTAATTAAAAGATACTTAAAGTACATATAATCACTAAAAAAAAGACCCCCAGAACCTTAAAATATTGGGAAATTTGACCTAATACATTTCTTCCTATGCTGGAAAGTAAGTTGGGAAAACTTCAGAGGGACATATTTAAGGGCAAAAGTATGTGTGTGCATCCCCCACCCAAATGTATGAGTCTACTTTTCTTTAAAAGATGATTATGCAAATAATAAAATTTTAATCACTGTTTAGTTGGTAATTGTTAGAATATAAATTATGCTATTTTATTAGTTGAGTTTCACAGCTATTTTAGGTTTCCAGATGGTAAGAATGACTACTAAATTATTTCCTAAATTTAGTTTTTTGTCCAGCTTGAAAAATTCCTTAGAGTAACTTGGTAAGATGGTAATCTCTTTAAAAGTTTATTCTTCATAAAAGTTTAGTGCTTAAGTTTAGACTCATACTAAATATATGTTAAAGTTGTGAAAAATTTTAAAAGAGAAAATGTGTACTCTGAATTGGTACCTAACTCTTATGAATCAACATGCCCAGGAATTCTCCTAGCAAGATACTTGAAAAATAAAGGGAAAGTTATAATAATCTCATTTAATGGGCTTCTGAGGATTTATAACAAAATGTCAATTACATATAAACTTTTAAATGTAAAATGGGAAAAATGTGGATAAGAATTACTGCACTAATTAATAATAGCAATATAGCTATAATTTATTGAACTCTTATGCATGTTTAAGCTTTATAATAACTCTGACAGGTAGTTTATTGGTATTCCCATTTGGAGGATGAGGAAATTAGAAACATCAGACCAAAGTCATGGAGCATATAAATGGCAAACTGAAAATTCAGACTTATTTTTAACTCAATTCAAAATCTGAATGTACACTTCTGTTATCTGGTATGATTAAATGGCAACAGGTAAATTTAAATTGTTGTTTGCACCAGCTGGACCTAATGTATGGTTAGAAGTTAAGAGGTAGGTCTAGGCTTTGTGGTGTCTAAAGCATATAAAATTTTAAGGAATTTAAAATAAATTATATAGGGGCCCATGCAAGTGAGTGGTCCATTGCCCTTCCTGATAAATTTTTATTGGAGCCAATACCTAACCCAGGGCCTTCATTTTAGACCTGATTCTACACTTACTTTAAATGAGGAATTACACTAGTCATTTCAGGTAGGCATTAGAGTAGAAACTTTGTTCTCTACCTTTTCCTGCTCTAACTTATTAAAGGAGGTAACAAAATCTCTTCCATAACAGTGTTTAAGACATGGATTCTTAGCAGTTAATGCCATTGTTCTTATTTGAGGTTCACAGCTTCAGGATGTGAACGTTTGGTTTTCTTCTTAAAACTAGTACATTATTTACTCAACACCCTAATTATTTATTGTCTGTCCACTACATATTAAGTGTGTTGCTAGTTTCTAGATTACAATGGAGACCCAGAGAGATAATTCCTACCCTGACAAAACTTCTAATTTTCAAAATCTCTGTTAATTCTATCACTTCTCAAATATAGTTTCAAAAACTAGGCCTTTTTCCCCCTTCCTCACATACACAATCTATTATTTTGATTTTTTTTCTCTATGAAATGTCTTTTGATTCATTCCTAATTCTACTTTTCTACTAGCAATAGTCCTCTCCTCAGAGTTAGATTATTAGAATACCTTCTTTAAAGTTTCTTTCTTCTTTCAAATATATTTATTCCATACCAGGTATGCATTCAATATAGTGCCAGATACTTATCCTTTTAAAATATGCTTCTTTTCCTCATCAGTCCAAGCTCTATACTAAATGTATTATACTTCTCATGTCACACAGCCTCTGGAGGTTTTGTTCCAGTGTAATAAGAAGCTGAATGTGATGAAAATGATCACAGGAATGATTTTGAGTTCACAACATGCCAAGAAAGGAGCCACTTGAATTGATTTGAAATGAGATACATGCCTGCATGGACTACACCCTGGGCCTGTACTACTGATATGAAGAAAAAGCTGAAGCCTGGAAAATGTGAGAGGAGGGTCCCTTCACCCTGAACTCCTGGGCCTGCTCTACTGGAAAAATGATCGGTGAGGTAGCTATTAATTGAGTCCAATGTGTACTGAGTCACAACTCTGCTCCAAGGCATTCAGCCCTGTAGCCATAATCTGGCCCAAATTTACATCTTCAACATTCTTCCCTTTGTTAGTCACCCTTATGCAACTGTCAGGCCGATCTCTCTAACTCCCTGGGCACATTATATTTATTCCTCCCTGTGTAGTTCCTTCTGAGACTTCTTTCATAAGCCCCATCTTTCTCCTTTCTGCCCTAAAACAAAATTCATGATATCACAAGTGTTATTCCTCAATGATATTTAGTTTTTAGTTATCCACTGATGACTTCCATACATGCCAGCCATGTAGGGTGTAGTGGTGAAACAGTGGGCTTTGAGCTCAGGCAGCTGGGATTTAATTCCAGAATCTACCATTTACTAACTTTGTTGCATTGGGCAAAGTGATTGGTCACTGTAAGACTCATTTTTGGGTAAGTAAATTGAGGATAAACTGTAGCACTTGCCTCATAAAATTGTTGTGAAGATTAAATAAGACACTGTTTAATGTAGCTGGCATATACTAAAAACTCAGTATACATTGTTCTTAGTAGTAGTCTCAATATTTTTTTTTAATCAGCATTTCGAAGTTATCTATGTTCTTCTATATTCTCCAGAGCACCTAGTACAGACTGGACAAAGATTAAGCGTTCGGTAAATAACTTAGTTGTGCTCAATATATGTCAGACAGTTTGTTGTAACTAATAACATAATTTTTCTCAGAAGAATGCCACAAGACCCATCTGAAACGTGCTGTTTAGTCTTGCTATGGTCTATTATTAGCACCAACTTTATCCTATTTTCCTGTCCTCTTGTCATGTTTCATATTAAAAGTCATTAAATGCTCTGGATTCTTACTTTAGCATTTCTCCCAGATCCGTACCTCCCCGTTGTTTCCACTCACTGCCCTTCACCTCTACACCAGCTGTTTGCTGCATCCACCTTCCCTTGTGGCGCTGCAGCTCAAACTTCCTTCCTTGGATTCTATTCCCCCACCACTGCCAGGTTAACTCCCCAAAACAGCATTTTTCATCATGTCTTTCCTCCACTGCTCATTTACTTACCTAATAAAGTCCACACTCCTCCACTGGTTTTTAAGGCTCTTCATAAATCTTTTTTCACCTTTCCTAGCAACATTTAGATTTGGCTCCATGTACCCTTAGTTCTAGTCTGGAAATCTTATTCATTCTCCTCTTCACACACTTTTTTTATTTCCTCTCCAGAGTTTGGCTTCTGCTATTTTTCCCACTTGGAATACCTTTTCCCCCCACCCCATCCTCCTCATCAGTACAAAGCCTGCCTATCTTTCAAGATGGAGTTAAAATTCTATTTTATCCATAAGGTTTTCTTTCTATATCAATCAATGAATAGCCAATCTCTCTAATCCGGCAACACATAGTTATGAAGTGCTCTCTCTATGCTTGGTGTTCAGATTACCACTATGAATAAGACTAAGGATCTCTTTCTATTTTAAAGACTCTCAGTTGCCCCCTTTCTAGTTTCTCTATTTGAACACTAATTTGGGTACCAAACGCATATTGCTAGTTTAATCCCACTAACACAACTTGAAGATGAGGAGACTGAAGTTTAGGGAGGCTGTATGACTTGCTCACATTCACAAAGCTGAGAAATGATCTGCATTGTTTTTGAGGTTCCTGAACAGCAGGTCCATGTTCACTTGTTTTTGTTTGTTTGTATGTCTGTTTTTGTTTTGTGATGCTAACAGTACCTAACAGAATAAGTGCTCAATCTGAATTTATTGAATATAAACATTTTGATTTTAATACATCAATTTTACTTTTTGCTTTTGCAATGTTTGCAGCTAGAATGATTTAAAGACCATTGCTTTTGATTTTTAATACCCCCAAATATATCCATTAACCTGATAGCCAGAGAAATGCTGGAGCCTGAGATGTCTCAAAATGGTCAATACAATTCCATCAAATCAAGTAAATATGTGCATTACAGCAGTATAAGTAGGTGTGCTTGTGTTAGCTTTGCCCTTGGGCAAACTTACTCTAGAATTTCAATAACAGGCAAAACTCCCTAATTCCATTTTTATTTCTTAAATATGGAGAGTCTATATATTTCAAATAGACTGCCCTTTGGTAATGGCAAGGTAGGTTTATTTACATAAGCAAGAGCTGTTTTTGAAGCAGGAAAAACATAAACACTCCCTGCAAATGAAATCTCCCTCTTGAAGTTATATTTACTTCAGAGAAAAATCTCAATAGAAGGGACTCCTAAGATGGGCCTCATAAAAGTTTAAAGCAGAATGCTGTTAAACATTACATTCCTTTTTTTTTTTTTTACACATTCAAAGTAATTTTCCTTTGAAAATGCATGACATCCTGGGTTCTTTCATCATATTTAGTTAAAAAGGTTAACTTTATTTTATCAGCAGATACTGATTTTAAGTAGTTTGCTACTATCAAGCTATTACAGCTAGATGAATTTGTTGTACAAATTTCATGCGAAGGGGAAACTCTTGTAGGGAAAATATATACATTACATAGTTAAAGTGCCAAATAGCTGGCCATTGTTTTTATTATCATAGCTCATATCATTTCTGGACCACTGTCACTAGGCATTAATTCTCATAAGATAGAAGTTAATTTGTATGCCTATGTTTTGCAAAATTGCTTTCGATGACTAATAAAACAAGCAAATATGAAGTGACATGCACTCAATAATACAAAGAAATAATACAAAGAAATAATAACCTTGCAAATCTGCTTAACTTTATTTCTGTAGCTTTTATGTAATTGTCTAAAAATGAGACAGAAAATTTTCTGTATGCTTAACTAGGAAGATACAGTGAGTGGCATCTTCATGTTCATTCTTCTCAATAAGTACCACTTGCTGTGCCTCAAGATGAGAATATATTTTTAATTATTAGGACTTCACTCACGTTATGCTTATCACCCCTTAGTATGCATGTCCTATTAGCTTCACTGTCAAGTAAATATCAACCCATGCATTAGGAAAGAATGTCAAGCAATTTGAAAGTCTCAGGGAAAACCATGGCAAAAGTTAGAACATTGATCTCGTACTGTGCTGGGAAATGTCTAACCACTGACTCTCTTCCTCTCTGACTCTAATAAAACCCTGATTTGTAGTGTTTGCTGATTTCCTTGGGGTAAATGCTCTCACCAGAGTTGATTTCAAGCTACCAACACAATGTCATTGATCATAGAATTGGGAAGACATTTTATGAATTATGTCAGGAAGTGTACTTAAGATGTTCATTTTGACATTTTTACATGTGTAAAATGTTAGGCTCTTTCTGGGTTGCTTTTTTTTTCACCCTGCCTCTCTAAATTGTATTTAAATTTCAAGCTTACTTATTTGAAGGGAGCTGGCTCCAACATTTCACTAAGACATTCTCCCTTTTCTTAGAAAATAAATGCCTGATACCAGTCATACTTACCAGTATTACTCTTAATCATAAACTCATGTTTAAACTTTGTTACATTTACTATTTTTTAAATATTAATACTCTCAAAAGATTCTAATCCAAAAGATAAAAAGTGTGAGAAGTCTCTCTACCTCCTGTATCTTAGCCACCAAGTTTCCTTTTCTGGAGATGAATAATGTCAGTTTCTTGTGTCTCTATACAAAAATATTCTATGCAAACGTGTAAACTCCATCCCTTCATTTTAAAAACATAAGTGGTGGCATACTATACATACTGTTTTACATCTTTGTTGTTCTTAATACATATTGACAAATGTTCTATATTTAGATATGAAGAGCTTCCTCATTTTCTTTTACACCTGCATCAATATTACATTATATGGTTGTTCCATTATATCTTCAAACTCTCTCCCATTTATGTGGATCTATTTAGGTTACTTCCTGTCTTTCGCTTTTACACACACACACACACACACACACACACACACACACACACTTCTAACTTCTAACTATGGCATTCTATATGTGTAGTTTTGCATAAGTATGTGTATAGCTCTAAATACATTGTCAAATTAATTCCTTTAAGTGTAATTTCAATTTCATAGGGTTCCTATGTTTGTATGATTTATTTTATTTTATTATTACTTTTTTTTTTATATTTGCCAAATTGCTTTTCATAGAGGTGGAGAAGAAGCAGTTTTGCCATACCTTTGCCAAAATAAATTAGCAAACTATTTGGTTTTGCCAATCTTATACATTAAAGAAAAAAAAACCTTTTAAAGATTTTGATTAGTATTTCCCAAATTATGAATAAGATTGGCCATCTTTTTTTTTATTTAAAAATATTTGCTATTCTATGAGATTTCTGTCCATTTCCTTTTCAATGTTTTTGGGTAATTTCTTTTAGTTTCATATATGATATAAATAGATTATGGATTTAAATTATTTTCCCACATGACTACCCTACTTTTTCAATATTCTTCATTAACTAATTAATTTTTTTCATTAATATGCCATCTTTACATATTGAATTCTCCTACGATTTTGTATTTTTCTGGACTTTTTAAACTGTTTTATGTTTGTATATGTTCGTGTGTGTGTGCATGTGTGTACACATGTGCATGCCAATATATTATTTTAATTATTGAAGTGTTATAAGATGTCTAGTTTCTCTTTATGACTTTTTTTAAAAAGATTTTTCATAGATTTGTTTGTTTATTTTTTTATATAAACTTCGGCACCAGTTTATCACATTCCAAAAATACTTGGATTGATGTTTTATAATAGAATCACACAATATTTAGGATAATGGATATCTTTATGATGCATGTCTTCTTATCCAAGAACATTGTATGCCTCTCTATCTATTCAAGTCACTTCTGTCTTTCAGCTTTTAAAGTTTTATCATATAATATTTGCTCTTTTTTTTCTTTTGGTTAAATTTAATCTCAGATATTTTGTTTTTGATGTTGCTATTGAGAAGCCAAATTTTTATTGTACTTCAATTTATAGTTCTTTAATGACATAGACAGGAAATTGAAAACTAGGACGTATTTCCTAGAACATATTTGGAGATTAAATTTCTACCTAATATCTGAATGTAAATAAATTATTAGAAATGAATTATAGACTTCTTATTGAATAAGAATAAGGTTTCTACACTCAATTTATTGGACTGGAAAATGGAAACAAATCAAATAAGGGTTACCTTTACAATTTTATTTCTTATCATAATTATATGTTAGTTCACTAGTTTAAATCATTTTAAATGTCAACTCTTTTGTTCCTTTTTCCCTTAAAAGGTCAGCAAATAAACAAATATAAAAGCAGCAAAAGTACAGTTTAAACTATATGCAACCTTTACTCAACTCGTAATTTCTCAGTTGATACTTCACTTACATTACAGGAGAATTCTGGGATTCTATTCCTCCCTGATGTGGGCTACTGGCCACTCTTATTTATTACCACTTAACCAATGCATATATGTGTACTCACTAAACAGAGACAATCTCTTGAACTAACATGTTATGTTCATAATATTCCCCCAATAATGTTTTTTCTGACTCCTATCTCAATATATTCCATAATCACAATGAACCAGCAATTCTTTCCTCCCTTTTCTCAAGTTCCTTGGTCCTTACCGTTCCACCAATCCTTAGTATTGATTTTATTAAATCAGTACATAGTTTGTGAACCAAAAAAAGGTTATATCTCATTTGGATGCCAATGATAACATCTCCTCAACACTGACCACAGCAGACAGAGGTTAATATACACAGATGACACTAAATCATACTGCGTATTTTGTATACTCAGCCAAAAGAAAGGAAGAATTTAATTCCTCCACATCATCTTTTCCCATGTCTCAGTAGCCTGACACCTTCTTCAATCACCTAACTAATGTGCGGAAAGAATAAAAACTCTTTGAGAATTCAGTGACCCAGAAAGTTACAAACCAAAAATTATGAAGCATCAAATGACATGCTATTTATCATTTTTCTCCTTCATAAAATCCACTACTTAGAGACTCTGCTAGGTAGCTATATATAAAAAGGTTCTCTGACTGTGTGGTTTATATGACTTTAAAATGGTATGTATACATAAGTGTAAGATGTTTTCATTATAAAAAATTACTTGCTTACTAAAGAAGCTTTAAAAATAGAGAAATGTAGGAATAATCCCCAATTCATTTGTTTCTAAATTCAAAGACAAACTATCTTTTAAATCTTTTAAAAGCATATTTACCTGTATGTTTTATAAATAACTTATCATACATATTAAAACTATTTTATAATGTATTTCAATTATGAAATAGTTTAAAAATAAGGTATATAAAATATTATAACAGATTTCTCCTATCATTATGTAGCTTAATTATCTTTGAGACTAGAATATAGCAGTAAGTTCAAGGCTTTGGAATCAGACAAATGTGGCTTCATCATCTGTATGTCTCCCTCTATATGTTCTTCATTTTTTTCCTACTGACTGAACCATTGAGTTTTAGCTGAGTATATGAATCTCCCAAAATGAAGATGACATCTCCTTGCTTCCTTGCAAGTTCTGTCTACTATAATATGAATGAAACGGTGTATGAAACTTCCTGGCTTTATTTTAGAGTGAGGAGCCATGCTGTCCCTTAGTTCCTCTTCCTTTCTACTAGCTGGAATGCATGCATGAGTTTAAGTGGCCACCTTGATCCCAATAGCAAAATCACTCTCCTGGAATGGAGCAAGGGAAAACTGGAAAATCTTGGGTCCCTGGGATTTTGCTAACTACTATATTTGTCCCAGACTGTCTATCATGGACTTTTAGGAAGGAGACTTTATAAGTTTATTCTGTAGGTTGGAGTTCTAAGTCACTCATAGCTTTATCTAAATTCTAACCAGTTCAATTGCTTTCAGTACCAAATAATAGATAAACAGTGAATTTAAACCAAAAGAATATGTATTTTTTTTCTATAAACAAACAAACAACAACAATGACTAAGCCTCAAAGGCAGGCAGTCCCAGGTGACTTGGCAGCTCACTATAATTTTCAGGGGCCTAGATTATTTTTCTTATTCATTTCATTATTCTGATCATTTTGTTCTGATTCTTTCATGATCCTCAAATGGCTACTTCAGCCCTCAGCTTCAAAGGCAAAAAGAAAGGGAACAGGAAAAAAAGTTTGGAGGAAGCTATTTTCAAGGAGCCCCCGGCAAGCTTATTCTTAACTTTTATTGACCAGAATTATGTCGCATGCCCATCCTTAGATTTTCTACTTGCAAGGGAGATTGAGACTACTCTAAACAGCTTAGATTGTTCTTGATTTATCTCGTGGGGAGGTTCACCTATTTCTCAAACAAAATCAGGGCTCCATCAGCAATAAAAAAAAAAATAGCTAAAGGAGAAGTCTTTAGCTACATCTGTCTCACTAGCCATATGATCTTCTTGGCTTTATGTCATTATTTATGTAATGGCATGAAAATAATGCCCCGCTCAAAGGAAATCAAAAGAGTTAATATTTAAAAGGAGCTAGTAAAACGCATTGCTTATACTAGATGCTTAATAAATACATGGTAGTTATTATGACTATCATTATTTCTTTGAATTGATGTTCTTAGTTTACTTAACTAATTCTATAACAAAGATATTTAGATTATTTTTTTTGCTTTTTTGGCTACTATAGATAATTCTAAAATTAATAGCCTTCTTATACAATATTTTTTCTCTCTGTTTAGGATTATTTTCTTGGAGTACTCTTAGAAGTATAATTACTGGGCCATCCAATATTAGGAGAATAAATTGTGGGCCTTGCAGAATAGTATAAACATTACATAGAAATCAAGAATTCAAACAGTCCTTATGTCTTTCTAGGCAAGTATTCCAGGCTACACTTGTATACTTTTATACTTGTATACAAGTATACTTGCTTTTGGGAATCATGAATACATGCAAACAGAATTAATTTTGAGATGTTCAGTTTGCCATGGTTTTGAACCTTTTTGTTCCAACAGACATCAATGCAGCATAACAGAAAGTTCACTGAAATTGTCTTCAAATTTCTGGGTTGAAATTTCTACATTGTCACTATCTGTGACCTGAGGCATGAGCATATTCTTTCTGTCTGCATTCACTCACCTGTAAAACTGGGATAATAAAAATGGCCTGCCTACTTAAAATGAGTAATTACTCAGGGATATTTTGGAAATCATTAAAGACTCTAGACCTATATATGGTTATTAGTATCTAAGAAAAAAATTGAGATAGAAAAAAAGAAATGCTTGTAATTTAAGAACTTAAATATTTCTGTGTTCCAGACATAGTTCTTAGTACTTGAATTATATTACCTTTTATAGTTTAAGAAAGTGAGCTGCAGAGAAGTTAAACCACAGGCATTGTAGATTTGAACCTAGGCAATTTAGTTCCAGAAAGCCTAGGCTGAATGACAATACTACACTTTCTGTCTTGTTTAAAAAAAAAAAAAAATATATATATATATATATATATATATATATATATATATATATATATATAGAGAGAGAGAGAGAGAGAGAGAGAGAGAGAGAAGTATCAATATTTCCTCCTAATATATTCTTTAACATCAAATGAGAAAATTTTCACCTGAGTAGCAAGCCTGTGTAACCAACACTTCCCATTCTTCTGCTTAGTGGGTCCTGAGTGTGGCTGCATTGGGCTTCACATAATGTGGAACTTAAAGTGGGATTTGGCATGGTATCAGACATAAGTTGAGCAAATTTTCTTTTTTTTGTGGTTTGGTGTACTGATATGTCTATCTAAAGTTCTCTGTGTGATTGAATGTATTCACAAGTATTAGGGACTAACAAGACAAGAGCAATCAAGCTATTTCTAGAATAAATTGTGAAGAGGGTGCCATTTGTTATTGATGTGCTTATCTAATATTTTATAACAGCCTCTACTCCTTCTCTGTGTCACCATGGTACCTTTCTTGCTCTTTGTCTCCTCTCACCCATTCTTTGACTGCCTTGCTAGTGCCTGTTGCTCAGAACTGAGCTCTCTATCTTTCCCAGCTAAAAACCTTGTTTCATCTAATTTCCTCTTTAGGGATCTAATCAAAAAATATATTGGTTATCTAAGGTGTTAACAGAAATGAAGCAATGTGCTAACTTTCCAGAGATAAAGTCATTTTAATGTATAAGGGGTGGTAACTTAATTTGCTGATGAGAAAATTTTAGGCATTAATGGAAATTGGTGGGTGAGGAAGAATTATTGAGTGGGATTTGAAATCCCCTTCAAATTATGCCAACTGAGCTGACTCTGTCTCAGATAGGAAGTAAGTAAGAGAAAGAGGTATAAGAGATAAAAAGCATCTTTGGCAGGCAGATATCATGCTGGTTTTCTTTAAGAAAGCAAGTGCCAGCTCTCCAAACCTCTCTCATAGTGAGGAATGACAATGACCAATAACATATGCAGGGTCTGCTTTTTTCTCTCTTGGTCACTTTTTTCTTCTTCTTTCCTGAAATGAGGGCATGGGTCTAAATCCACAGCAGAAGCCATATGTTGATTACTGAGGTAAAAGTTTAAATTAGTCCCAAGCAGCTTGGTTCTGACGTCCTTAAGCCACTAATCAACATCAACAAGGGCTACCTCTGGGTATAGAATTATGTGGAAAAAAATTAAGTCCCTAATTTGTTTAAGTTACTCTTTTTCTGTTACTTGTAGCACAACATAATTCTTAATCAATGTGACCTCTAGGTAAAATGGGCTAAAGACATTTAAAATGAATAATGTGCATCTTCCCTGTCTAAACGTATCTAAAGTATAGACTATTTATTAAGCACCATGGTACACAAGATGCTTTGCCAGCACCTAACTTCTTATATGATGGCAACAACATGAAATTGTTAGAGTTTGACAAGAGGATGCTGAAGCCTAGACAACGTGGGCTTTTGCTTAAAATCACCCAGTGAGTAAATAGAGCATCGTGTAAAAATGCTGGGTCTTTTTCTGAAGAGTATATATATTTTCACTTAATTCACCTGTCTTCTCCCCTAAACAGGGATAGAGTAACTGAATTCTCTGATCCCTTCATTCTTATTCACTCACAGTGATGTCACAGAGGATGATGACTCCAATGGAATTTGGTCAATGCTGGACTTAGAATTGTCATGGATATTGAAAACATTTCTTACAATTAAATATTCTATCAGACAATCAGCTTTCACTATAAAAATGGCCTATAGTCATAGAAAACAAATGGAGCTCATATAGAGTTTTACATAGACCCTAAAGATCAGGTCATAATTTGGAGTAGTGAAAAGAGTCTTGAGTAAGATGCAGCAAAATAATAACGCAGAAAGATGCAGGAAGGAATCACAGGAATCTAAACATTAAGATGAAATCTTGGAACAACACATACATTTTAGCTTCTTTGGACTCTCAGTCTACTTTTCTTTCATGGCCACCCACAACATGGTCTCCAACCTTCTGGCCTTCTTGGAAAAGTGGGCAAGTGGTCCTCTCAAGAATCAGATGAAGACATGGAGACAGGGCCATACCTTCATCATCATTTTGAAAGAAAAAAAATGTGAAATGATTCTATTTTTATAAATATACTTTAAATGCCTTAATGTTTTGACTAACCATTTCAGCTTTGGATATTAGCCTAAATAAACAATTATTGACATGGTTGAGGATTTAAACTAAAGACGATATTTATAGCATTTTTTATATAACCAATATATTAGAACAACCTAAACATTAAAATTCTGAGTCCTTAAATTTGAATAATTATATTTGAATATTTGGATTATTGAATAGTCCATTACAACAATGAAATACCGTTTAGCTATTTAAATGGTGGGGTAATCTTCTATTGTTCTGTAGTGCCAGTGAATAAGGGAGTATGTACTGTATAATCTTATTTTTGTAAAAAATATAATGCATGCATGTTTATGTATAGAAAGTACAATGGAGGGCCATGTATATATGACAAGTGTAAATGACACCTTTAGGAAGAGAGGTTTCAGGAATTTTTAATTTTCTTCTGATTTCATACATTTTAATTTTTGTACAATAAATGTTCTATATATATATAATTTTTGTTCTAAGAGAAGAAACATTCAAAGTGAAAAAATAGTAAAAACTATAAAAGAAGTTGCATATGCAAATCAAGTAACACAGTGAATGGCCCACTCCTACCCTGTTTGTAGACACTGCCATAAAAATGCCAGAAGATTTTTATTTTGTTCTAACGGAAAACTTTTTTTTTCCCGGAGGTGCTTGCTCCTTAGAAACATAATGCTGCTCTCTGAACAGATTCTGGTTAGGAGGCACCAATTGTCATATTCTAAGCAGAGGCAGAAGCGCATTATTAACCTGAAGTAATCATTTTAGACCCTTTAAAATAGCATTAACAGCAACAAATGCAATTCTTTTATACTACCTTCCCTAAGACACTAATACTGCGGTTTAAATTATTTATTTTCACCGTTGCCTATCCTCCTCCCAGTGTTATCTGTCTGCATAGTGATGGGTAGAGACACCACTGAGCAGAAAATATGTCATCTCCTGCACACTGGCTGAGACTGGAATGTAGATTGTTGAAAGATGAAAGAAAATTAGATATAGATTGCCACTGCAAATTTCTTTTGCATTAAATTATAAAAAGTATACTGCAAATATTTCAGGCAGGAAGGAGTACCAGAAAAAAAAAAAAAAACAGAACAAAACATTTGACACTGTTTTTGTCTCACTTTCTCTCTACCATGTCAATATCAAAACTATATCTATGTGCTCCATATTGCCAGGAATATATGCATATCTGCAAATATACAGCACTATAGCAATGATAAGACAAATGCTTGATTAAATTTTATGCCTGATGCAAAATTTTAAGTTTGTTATCTTCAACCCAAATTTAATATTTTGGGGTTTTGGTACATATAAGCTTGACAAATCAACTTTCTGTTCTTGAGTTAAAGGCAAATCAAAAGCATTCAGAAAACTTCATGAACATCAAATGTCAATTGCAACACAAGATTTTGATAGAACTCTAACTAATCTAAAACATATGGATTGACTTTTTCTTGCAATATTCTAGTGTTTGGAAGAAAAATCTGTGCAAAAATGTGTTGTGGGCTTTCTGAAACTCCCGAAGTTGAAAAAACATTTTGATTTATTTAGATTTAGAAATGGGATAACAATTTTGCACCCTGGGAAACTTAATTAAGTACCAAATTTAGTTTAACACCGCATGGCATAAGGGCCTGAATGAGTGAATTCTCTTTTTCAGTTGTATTAAACTTTTTTTAATATACTTGAAATATGGAATCTAATCAGTGGAAAAGCCAAGAGGTTCTTTTCTGGGTATCTAACCATTCCATATAATTTCCATCAGCCTCCCTTCAAGCCATCTCCAATAAACATACAATAAATAAATAATAAACACATAATATGCAAACCCAAACAACCATACCACCTAGGTAAAAACTGTGAGTTTGTAATACAAACTAAAACTCCAGAAAGTTTCTCCATTCTACAGAAATTCTTGTGTCTCCACTGAGTTAAGTACATAGAAACACTGATGGACCTCCCTGATTGCTTTATGTTGGATCTTATTTCACACCTCTGTATTTTAGCTTAATTTGACTGAACTACTTCGCAACTCTCAGTAAAGTTCCATCAGGGAAACCCATGACCTAGCAGTTCACACCTGCCTTTTACTCTGCTGGGTTGTAGGAATTCAGAAAAGATCACAGGCAGGAGGAGAAATGGGCTAGAATAAACTTTAGAGGAAAATTGATTTGCTATGAACCAGTCTACTCATACTAGACTGTGGTTGCCCGTGTATTGGGTTGTCCTTTAAATTTACAGCTGCATTTTAGAAATGTCTCCTTTTCCAGCTTATGAGTCTTTTCCAAATTAGAAATTCAGTAAATAGAATTTATTTAGAGATTCCTTTTCTTGTTTTTCTAAAAATGTAAAATCATTACACATGAACCCAAAGTAGAAAAGCTTAAGCTCTTGATTCAGGCCATCTTTGGATTATGTTTTTGTTACGAGATATATAAACTGGAGTAAGTACTTAAATTCTGAAAATCATTTTCCTCCTCTGTAAATATGGAGATACCAGTATTTCCCTTACTGAGCCATTCCAAGATTTGATGAAACAGAATAAATATTTTACCTGGTAACTTTTTTTTTTTTGCATATAGTAAAAACCCAACATTATTTTCTCCTTGTCATTTCTTCTAATATCTTAATGGCTACATTTTAAAAATATATTTTGGTTCAAATTATTAAACAAATTATCAAAAACAAAATTAAAATTAAACAAATTATCAGAAACAATACCCATTATCTGTTACAAAATTCTCTAATTTTTGAAGCCCAGGAATACACAAATATTACAGAATATCCACTCCACAACCATGACCAGTTGTCTAAATTTGTCATTAGCAAATTGAGAAACTGTCATGGAATAATTGGAAAATGAAAAATCTCTCTCTTACTAAAACTAGTAGGCATTGAAAAGAGACAAAAAAGAATAAATAACCCAATTACAAAATTTTAAGGAAGATAGGAAGATAGACATCTTACTTCTTCATACACTATATATATATATGTATGTATATATATACATATATATGTGTATATATATATATATATATATATTTACAAGACTACAAGAACATTACAAAATGTAGAGATTCATGTTTATTTTTCTTCTTTTAGTTATCAAATACAGCTTAAAAGATATTTGCTATTAGTGGGCATTGGGGAATAGGTTAAAAAAAAAAATTAGCCAGAGAAGGCAGTGATTCTGATTAAGTAAATTCCATTGAACTCTTTCTAGTAAGCATTATTCAGGTCATGAATGCTAATTTGTCCTGCAGGGGGCTGTGGGTAATTGCCCAGAAAAACTATCAGCTTTATTGAGTTGCTACAAAACAGTATTACTGAATGGTACACTGTAAAGGAAGGCAACCTTGATATGTACTCAAAGATGAAGGTATTTTTTTCCCCTACTGGAAGATTTTATAGACTAGATAGACATGATAATTAATGGCATTTTGCTTAGAAAAATAAAGGCACATCAGTACCACCTTCTGTATAATAGTCAAAAAGAATTCCTGATGTGCATAGACATGTATCGAAGAAGTGCCACCAAAACACTCGGACAATTTTATCTTTCTGTCTATTTAAAATTATGTAAAATCAGAACCTTCCTAAAGAATGAAGCAAATATGGCACACTGGTCGCATTCCAGCAACTACACATAACTGCTGACATTACTAAAATCTAGATAATTTAGTCCCATATGGGAATCCCTACCACAATTATAGTGTCCTGCTCTGACACAGCCCTGATTTTGCGCTTCTTTAACTCTGGCTTTTTATAATCCTAATTCCTTTCACCAATAAAACAATTTGCATTCACATAGTCTTTCTGGCTAAGAAAGAAGAAATCTGTTACATGACCTTGGTATCTTCACAGTTGATTACAAGGAAACAAACTCTTTGACTAACCTACTCTCTCATCTTTTTTTTTACTGATACACTTATAACCTGTTGAAAACTACACACAGCAGGCTGGAGGCCCACATATTAAAATGAGGATGCATTTAAAATCACTTTGCACATTTAGCACAATGAGGTAAAATACTCGGTTCAGGTAGACATACATCATGAAAAACACCTAGATATTAAAGAAGTATCATTCTCCTCTGAAAAAAAATGGAAAAAGCTATTACAAAATGTAGAGATTTAAAAAGTTGTTTTTACATCTCTCCATCTTTTACTGAAATAGTTTGAAAAACGTGCTTACTTGATTCACTAACACTTATCCTGACAATTCATAAGTTGAACAAAACAATAACCATTTCCAGAACACTGTTTTCACTATAATTTAGTTCATATAGTGTCAAAGTCAAATATTCACATGAAATATGTTTTGTTTTGTTTTGTTTTGACTCACCTTGGCTCTCTTAAAAGAAAAACAACACAGGAGAAACGTGAAAAATATAATCATATCAAACAATTAAACTTTGATAAAAAAAAGTGAGATTACTAATTAAAAAAAAATCTTTTGGCCACCTCCTTTCCCATACACAAAGAAAATAAAGGTATAAGTTTTCTATAATTATTAACAGCATTACTTTTAGAGAGCTGAAATATTAAAGAAGCAGTCCTAAAGCTCCCTTAGCATTGGCATATTGAAAAGTCTGTGGTTTTCTTTAGTTGTGTTTTTAGTCAAAAGGAACAAAACACAAGCCTTTTAATGTATTAGTAGCATTTTAGTTTTTATGATTATCGACTTTAGGATTTTATTCCATGCTCAAAATGGTCAAGTGACAGTCTTTGGCAGTAGCTAACTGAGATATTTCATATTGTTTTAGATACAATACAAATTTTACTTTGAGAATTAGGGATAGATTTTATTTGTTAAAGAAAAAAAAAACTTTATCCAGGATCAAGAAATCTCTCCATATATATAGTGTTTGTTTACCATTCACATTTAGCACTAAGATATAGTTAAAATTTGAAGCTTTGATTATATTCCGAGTTAATGTGATTAAGCTTGCAGGGCCTGCTCTTCATTTATTTTCTTGTGAAACTTGTGTGAACTTGTATATACTCACATATCAAACCAAGAAAGCTATTTTTTCCCTGTCAAATAGTTTTGAAAAGGAGCCTGAAAAAGGCACTGACTATGAAAAAAGACAACCCAATAATGGAGAGTTCAAATTGTTCATGTGTACTAATAATGAAATACACCAAAGTATTTTTCATTCTTTCTACACCTTGACAATGACAAAAAGGAGGTAACATCGCTTCTCCCCTGCAGGGGATTAAAAGCAGCTCTCAGTTTTCACTCACTGTAACTATAACCTATGTCTAATAACAGCCTTTCAGTAGATTTTTTTTTAAATCAGTATTATCACCAATGCTTATCTTCTCTGGTTCTAGCCTTGAGAATATAAAATTGGTTTTTATCATGGCTCGTTTTAAGGGAAAATGAGTACCATATGTATTTCATATATAGTGTTAAAGAGTTTGAATGAGTGTGTTTGTCAGGTTAACACTTCTGGTTCTAATAAGGAATTTTATTTTTCAGACCTCTTTTCATTATTCACGTAGGTCTTAGTCTACCATCCTCATTCTGAAAAAATTCCCTCCAGTCCTCAAAATTGGGGTGCTAGGGTACTTACTTTTTCCTGTCAAATTTGCTTTAAATGGGAGGATATGCACCTGAGAAATATTATATTCAGCTGTCACATTATCATTATCACTTCTAACACAGCTAGTTCTGTAAGCAATAATTATTAACATGAATGCTAGTTCAGACTAATTTAGTTCATCAGCACCGTAACTCCTTTGATTTCTAAAGAGGCATCATGACAATCAGGGGGTAGTACTAGCCTGTTTAGTACCATCATTCATTTAATTTTTTCTCCTACCAGTGGTGTTTGTTGGGCAAGCAGAAACTGAATATGTAACAAAACTCTACAAACTTTGTTTCTGGACTTGACTGTATGCCATGAGAGATCAGAGGCTTCCTTCATCAGTCACCTTGGAATTCTTTCTGTTGGGCAAGGATTAAGAGAGCTGTCCTGAGCATGTATTTCACTAAATCCTCACATACCATTCAGAGTAGCTGCTGCCTGAACAAGTTCTTCCTGCTTTCACACAAGATGTTTCTGTTGCAAACAACTCAATAGAGAGCCGGCCTGGCACAGTGAGTCAGGGTGTCAGTTCAGCTCATGCCAGTTGTTAATACATTTGCTTTGCATAAAATATTGAAAATGGTGCTTTTTTATTTGAACTAGTTCTTTGGGGTCTGTGTAAGGGGGTCTTTTTTTCATTCATGTTTTTAAAACAGTTTCTAATATCACAATGCTTCTCATTAGGAATCTACCACAATACAGGCAGGCACTAGGTTTACAGTAGATTCATAGGATCTATATGTCAAAATGTTGTCTATTCCACCTTAGTTACAAAGCATATACCTGAATAAGGCAAAAGGTCGAAACAGGGCAAGATGGCAGAGACAGTGGTAAATGGGACGTGCCAAGAAGCAGCTTTATGTTTCTGTACTGTTATGAGCAGCATCTTTTTTGCCATGTCACTTATATGTTTTTTTTTTCCAAGTGAGTTACCAAGAAAGAAAGACAATACACCTTGAGAGGAATGAGGGCTCTGTTGCCCCAAAGAGAAGAAGCAATGGCCACCAGACTGTAAGATGCACTTAATGTGATGTCAGAATTACTAGCAGGCTTGTCAGCTTTGTATGTTTTCGTGCATTGATTTCCAATTCATTTTGGCAGTTGGGGTACTCCATTACTCTAAATTTTAATCATTCTGAAAGACAAGGATTTGATGCACCACAAGAAATGTGGCAGTGGTTGAAAGAAAGCAGGAAGCAGTGGGTGAATTAAATCGAAATGTGATTTTAACATAAGAAGAAGAAGGAAAGAGAAGCTATGGTACTGCATACATTAAAAGATGGATGAACCACTCCATTAGCGGATCAAAAGTTTCCTGAATCGAACCTAAAGAAAAAGCACATGTGGGCTGGGAGCTTTTTGAGCTTAGTTGTTAAAACTAAGCCCTGAAGGTATTTTCAAACTAATATTTAATATATATTCTTGGTGAATATTTCATCTTCTAAAGGTTATGTCAGAGGTAACGTGAAAAATAAATGAAGAAACGGCATTTGTAACATTCCTTGTGAGATGACAAAACCCTCATTTGTGGTTCCTATATTGCCTGTTGGTGTGCTCTGTATAAAGTCGGCAGGGCCGGCTTCATAGTCATACAGCCTGGGCGCAGGGCCTCAGGTCAGCAGGGAACTGTGCTTGCTTTCATGCTCTGCTGTCACAATTTTGAAAGTCTTCTCTTTTTTTCTTTTTTTTTTTTTCTTTCTTTCTTTCTTTCTTTCTTTCTTTCTTTCTTTCTTTCTTTCTTTCTTTCTTTCTTTTTATCATAGGGCATGCTTTATTTTGCATGGTATAATCAGGTTGATATAAGATGGCATCAGCTAGTGAGCATCATGTTTTGAAAAAACTTGTAGAAATAGATTTTTATCCTTTCTTTAATCCTAATTTGATGTTGTTAACCAATTCAGTTATTTAAATTGACTATTAAGATTGGAATCAATTTGATTTATCAGAACGTATTTCCTATTAATAGGGCTTTCTTTTTATCCTCCTTCTGTAACCTTCATTTTTTTCCAGGTTTATTGACATATAATTGACATAGAACATTGTTTTAGATGTATGATGTGATATAAAACATATGTATTTTACAAAATGATTATCAAAATAAGGTTATTTAACATATCTATTACCTCATATAATTACAGCTTTGTGTGTGTGTGTATGTATGTGTGTAGTGAAAACATTTAAGAGCTAGTCTCTTAGCAACTTTCAAGTATCTAATGCAATATCATTAGCTGTAGTCACCAAGTTGAATAATATATCCCTAGAACTTAATCATATTATAAGTGAAAGGTTATACCCTTGACGAGCATTTCCCATTTCCTTCAACTCCCAGACCGACAGCAACCATTCTTCTCTCTGTTATAGTGAGTTTGGCTTTTTCTTTCTCTTTCTCTTTTTTTTTAGATTCCACATATAAGTGAGATCATACAGTATTTGTTTTTCTCCACTTGATTTATTTCACTTAGCATAACGCCCTCAATGTTCATCCATTTTATTACAAATGGCAAGATTTAATTCTTTTTAAATGGCTGAATAATATTCTATTATATACATAATATTCCAATATATATAATGTTATATACATATAATATTCTATATATAAATCACATTTTCTTTATTCATGGACATTTAGATTGCTTCCATGTCTTGACTATTATAAATAATGTTGTAATGAATAAAGGAGTGCAAAAATCTCTTTGAGGTAGTGATTTGATTTCCTTTCAATATTATCCAGAAGTGGAATTACTAGATTATATGGTGCCTCTATTTTTAATTTTTTGAGGAACTTTCATAGTTTTTTCTATAATGGAAATGCCAATTTACATTTCCATTAACAGTGCACAAGGGTATCATTTTCCTCACATTCTTACTAGCACTTGTTATCTCTTGTCTTTTTGATAATAGCCATTCTAACAGTTGTGGGAAGATATCTCATCGTGGTTTTAATTTGTATTTCCTTGATCATTAGCGAAGTGGAGCACCTTTTCTTATACCCATTGGGCATTTGTATGTCTTCTTTGGAAAAAGGTCTAATAAGGTCTACCTATTTTTTAATCAGATTATTATTATTATTGCTATAAAGTTGTATGAGTTCCTTATGTGTTTTGGATATTAACCCCTTATGTGATATATGGTTTGTAAATATTTTCTCCCATTTTGTAGTTTGCCTCTTCATGCTGTGATTTTTTTCTTTTGCTACGCAGAAGCTTTTTAGTTTGATGTGCGAAATTCTTAATAATTTTATCTTTGAACTTCTATTGTAAAGTGAAGTCTGATGAGACAATGGAGCATGCACATGAACAGAGGAGATACATGCAATATATATGTTTATCATCTTCTGCCTGCCCATTCACATAGAACATTTGTGAAGCCTCACAAACACAAAATTCTGGTGGATTCATTATGTGTGAGAGTTTAGTGAGTCTCAAAAGTGAGTACAAAGGAAGTGTGTTACAAAGGATGATGACATAGAAGGAAATTAAAATCCCAGGCAATATGTAGCCCTTTTTCCTTTAAATGCTTTCTTACTTGTCATTAAAACGGAGAGTACAATGTGCATACATCAAAGAATAAAATAAAACAGTTTATAGTTAGATTTGAATAGTGTATTCAACTGTTCTGGTAAGAATAAAATGCTTATACATAACCAAGTTATAAAATATGAATTGTGTAATTTCAGCAAATCTACGTTACTTAAATGCTCTTATATTTTCATTTAAAATGGGCATTGCATAATATAAAATTGAATGGTAAAATTTATGTTAATAATTTACAATATTCCTTATTTAGAATAAAACTTTACAGCAAATAAACACGAACAGAAATCAAGAGAAAGAGACTGTGGAGGAAAGGAAATCTCTACATTTTATGATCGTTAACACCATTTTCCTCTTGCTTTTTGAACAATAGTCCCCTCATTTTAAATTTGCATTGAACCCCATAAACAATGTAACTGGCTTTGGAAGTAGGAAATATTTATCTCAGAAAATAGAAAATGTTGTGTGTCCCCAAGTAGCATAAGGTAAACTTCCCACTATTTAAACTATTTTATATTTGAAGGAGCATCTTTTGATCTTGATTACAATAGTAAGTGGAGTAATTATGGTATTGAGGATCCACCCAGGCAGGAAACATGTCAATCTCTCACCATTGCTCCACTCAACACAGCTCAGAAACTCAAAGGCTACCTTTTTGGTTAAGACAAATGATGTATGGCCAGTTGCTCCCACATGCTACCTCTCTCCCTGCGAGCAAGATAAACGGCTGCCATATAATGGGATATGAAGAATTTGAGTAACATTTCCAAATCATGCGGCCACCAAGGAGAATGTCATTAATTAGAAGCCAAGGAGCAAATAATTTGTAAATGAATTAGTAAATGAACATTACACTAGGGGTTCCAAAGACTTAATTTGCTTTTAGAAGATGAGCAATTTATGTATCCACACTGGTAAAATTGATCTATTAGAACTGCTTATTGCTAGCATCCCCATCTAGAACTTTCCTATCAATATCGTCTCCTTCTGTTGGGAAGAAGGTGCTGAGGGGGGTTTCTCTCAAAGGGAGTATTCGCTCTCATATTTCTCTGGGGTCTCCATTGGTTCCCCAGTGATTGATCAAATCAGTACATCTCACCTGTGCCTCAAGTATCATCTTATCACTGACCACCTTATCTAAAATTGCAACTCTTTCCCCTCGCTATTGTTTTAAATTTTTTTTCTGCCAAGGCAGTCCTTGTTTTTTTTTTCACTGTTTTATCCCTATGGCCTAAAACAATGCTTGGCCTAGAGTAGGTTCTCCATAGACACTTATTAGATCAATAAATGTGTGTGTGAGCTGTGTGTGTGTGTGGGGGGGAGGTTATGGGAGGGACCGGAGGTAAACAAGTTTAAGAAAGCCTGGATTAAATAAAAACTATCAACTATCTTCTTTATTGACGTACTTTACAGAGCCTTTGATATAGCTCAACGTTCATTGTCAGCCTTCAGTGGAGATCTAGTATACAAGCCAATTGGAATATAGGACTCAATTTTTCCCATTTAGAACAAATATTCTTTGAAACCCATTTTAGGAAATGTCATCTTAAGTGGTAATTTATTGACCTCACAGAATTTTAAATGAAGATTTTACTGAAGTAAATCCACACCTTCCTTTCAGGTTCTTAATATTTTATGAGGCAGCCTTTCATGGGCTGATTAGAAAGGTACTACCATCGACGGAGGTCCTGCACCTTCCAGTCTCATCATATTCTTATATTTCACACAAAAATAAGCTTACTTTTGACCTGTATTTGATGCAAATGCCACAGTTTTTTTTACTCTGCCTTTTTGTTCTCTGCATTTTTTATAGTTTTGGATGCTCACCAGTCTCTTTCTTCTCTTTCACAAGAGGAACAGAAATTCCCCCAAGAGGAACAAAAGGACTTGATCTACATGTAATGGTCTTTGCACAATATTTAGCCCCACCTTGTGCATAATGTGGTGTTTTCTAAATAATTTTAATGAAATGGTGTAATAATATTGATCCCATTTTAAAGGACAAAAACCAAGGTAGATGTAAGAAGGTAAAAATAAAACAAAATAAAAACTCAGATTTTCTTAATTCCAGGTTTTAGAACTCTGCTCTCATAATTAATGTTAATGAAGAAACAATGAGAAGCTCTGTACTTTGATCTGTAAGTCAAAATACAAACAATATAAGGCATACAGTAGTACACTTTCAGAACAGAGTGTGAACTGTCAACAGAACAGCATTGCAAGTTACAGCAACCTTAAGTAGAAATAACGTTTACTGCACTCTCAACACAAACAGGAGCTGAACCAGAGAGCTAGTAAAATCACATAGCAGAAATACTGCAGAACAGTATACCTATAAGTTATTAAGAGGTACTTCTAGACAAATTTTCAGATGTCATTGGTAAAACCCATAAAAATGTACTCATAGTTTAAGGGCTAAAATGAAACACTGTGTAGAGAAATGAATGAATTTTATAAAGAAAAATACATTCACGCTTGCATATCTCTAATAAGGGCATCGCACCTGTCTTCAAACAATAGGCATTACAGCAGCAGGGAACCTTGCTCCTGAAATTGTAATAAGGAAATCTAATGAGGAATCCAACACGTGGGAATTTCCAACCTATCTTTAATAAAGTGCCATCAATTTGACATTCACAACTTTGAGATTTGACCCTAAAATTACTAAAGTTATGTTAGTTCCCTTTTGATAGAGCTAAATGATTAGTTTTTATATCGGATAATTTTTTTTGGGGGGGTGCAGAGAGGTCCTATTTTTCTTTAAGAAACTTGCTTTTTTATTTGATAAAATATATGTAAAGTAAAATTTACCATTTTTGCTATTTTTAAGTGTACGGTTTAGTGACATTACTTACATTCACATTGTTTTGAAACTCTTACCACTAATCATCTCCAGAACTTTTTCATCATCCTAAACTAATCCCTTATTTCCACTTCTCCCAGTTCCCTGATAACTGAATTCTGCTTTCTGTCTCTGTGAATCATACAATATTTTCCCTTTGTACCTGTGTTATTTCACTTAGCATAATGTCTTCAAGGTTTGTCCATACTATAGCATGTGTACGAATTTTCTTGTTGAAGGCTGAATAATACTCCAATATATATGTATACATATTACATTTCCATTACCCATCTATCTATAGATGGTTAGGATTGTTTTCACCTTTTTAGCTACTGTGAATAATGCTACTATAAACATTGGTGTACAAATATATGTTCAAGTGTCTACTTTCAATTTTGTTGAGTATAAACTTGGAAGTGAAATTGTTGGATCATACGATAATTTTATGCTTGATATTTTGAGGACCACCATACTGTTTTCACAGTGGCTACACCATTTTACATTTCTACTAACAATGTGCAAGAGTTCTAATTTCTCCACATCCTTATTACCACCTGTTTTTTCTGTTTCTTTCTTTCTTTTTTCTTTTTTTTTTTTGATAACAGTCATCCTAGAGGGAAAACTTACTTTATTTTTTATGTTTCATAAATATTTTCCTGATAATTTTGTGTAAAATTTTAGTTATGTGAGTTCTAAGTGATTGACACTAGTTGTGATTTTATCAGTCCAAGAATATATTACCTCTTTTTTCTTATCAGATCTGTTCATTTTTTTAGGAGAGCATAGTAATACCATATGTGTTTGTAATTGAAGATTTTGTGTATATGTGTATCTATCTATATCTATATCCTATCTCTATCTCTATCTACCTATATTTTTCTATACCTACCTATATTGCTATCTAATATCTATTTATCTATATCTAATCTATTACCATAATTCTATTTGTTTTTGGTATATTATCAATATCTACTGGCATAAGAATAATGGAAGTGAGTATAAAACTACTATTAGAAGTATAAAACAGGTAGGCCAGATCCTTTCTTCTGACACCTCATTTTGTATGTATTTCTAGAAGTGGTGGGCTTTTGTTTTGAGGCTTGACAGTGATAGAATTATATCTCTTTTTAACTTTTTGCATTCAGGTTTGCATCACACTGTCTCACACAGCGTGATAAATACAGATACTTCCTGCCTGTGAGGTTCTACAAGGGTATAGATTCTAGGTTCCAATGATGTATCATTACCTTTGTTAGAACCAACACCAGTAAGATGCTCCTATTAAATAAGACAAACAGGTGGCTCAATATTTTGCGATATTTTTTTACAATCGGTTTCAAGTCCCATTCCCTCTTCTAAATTAAGTGCAAGGAGATCCATCATCTCAACCAGTAACTTTCATGTCAGGTTGTGCAGACCTCATCATATAGGCTCCTGTGATCATGTGTGTGAATCATAGCATTTATGCTGCCTAAGGCACCGCATATGAAAGCACAGCCTAGACCTAGCTGATTAAGTTGTAGCATAAAACAACACTTCAGTAGTCAGGAGCATGACAGCCCACTATGGTTTATTGGACCAAGGAGTATAACATCGTAATTTACTTCTCTAATACATGTCATGTTCTCTCTTATTGTTTCCCCTTATAGAGTGAAATATGTAGGTTAGAGATTGCTGTACAAGCTTCATGTGTTATGCCCCTCCAAAATTAGAGGGTAACAAACTGTCTTTATTAACCTGTGCCTTTGGTATGCTGACACAAATCACAGAAACCACTGCAGGTGAGCATCTACCGGTTTAAAAAGTCAAGGCAAACTAAAAGACTTCATGTCTCTGCCTGAAGCTATTTTTAAACTACAGTACATCTAGACACAATTATTATACTTCCTGGGCCTTACTTTTATTGTATGTTCTTAACCATTTTTTTCTTGCTTATTGACAGGAAACCAGGATTTATAAAGTCTGGCTCAATGAAAATATTTAAAGACAATGTTTTTCCCTCCTCCAAAACAACAATATAAGTTGAATAGTGTTTTGGTGAGTTTATTTTTCTTTTTAAAATGGAATTCATGGCTGTTCTCCAGCTCAAAATGGCACTAGTCACAGATAATTTAAAGAGAATAGCTTGCTTGTTTGTCAAGCAAACATGTGTAATCTGATGAAATTATTAATGTCATAGTGTTAACTCTCTTCTCATAAATACAGTTAACAGTGCTGACACCGCAATTATACTCAAATGTTCCGGCTCTTTACTTATTCGTTCAATCTGTCAGTCCAGTACGGGATAGACAAATTGTGGTGGGCACTTGACAATGCACAAAAGAGATATAAACCTCTTCTGATTAAACCTTGATGAAAGATTAAATGGTTTTGAATGCTTGCCAGATTCTTATGATATGACATTTTTAACCAGTGGTAATAAAAAGTTCTATTCAATAGAGGTTGTTAAGAAAAAGATTGTAAAGTTGACATAAATATGTACATATGCATATGTTAGAGTAAGAAAGATCACAGTCACTTCTTATCTTGAATTTAAATCTTATAAGCAAGATAATATTAGTCATGATACTAGCTGGAATTTTGTAGTCTTTTTTTCCTAACCGAAAAAAACAAACCCACATACTTGAACATTACCGATATTATTGTCCTCTCTTGTCTTCAGTCTCCCAATGGAATAGTTGCTCATGGTATCCCATTCATAATGAGTGGTCACTGCTTTCATTTTGTAAAATTCTGATAACAGATTTTTTTTTTTACTGCACCTATCCTGTTAGCAGTCAGGAATGCGTAAAGATTTAGAGTATGCATCAATCTTTTTATTGTTAAACTTAGTTCACATCTTTTCATTTTTGGCTTTAAATCAAATAAAAATAGACCAGTTTATAACAATGGCTAACAATTGCATAGCACTAACTATGTCCCAGTAGTGTCTAGGCACTACTTTAAATCATTTAATCCTTGTATGAATGACTAATAGTATTTTTTGTCTTTTGGAGATGAGGAAACAGGAACAGAAAGGTTAAATAACTTGCTTAAAGTAATAGAGCTAGTAAGAAGGGTGCTCAGATTCATTTCTAGATATGTTATCACAAAAAGTTGTAATAAACCTGTAGAATCAGAACTTATCATTATTCTTATCTTCTTAGATTTACAGATGATTATAAAGTCTTTTTGCTCTATAGATGAACTTTATCCTCTCAAATTTCCCACCCTGCATTAAGAAATCTTTAAAGAACATCAAAAAATAATTATAGTATAGATTTTTAAAACCTATCACATCATAGGCTGGTAATTATTAGTGTTTATATTAAGAACTACACTGAAGATTTCTTTAAATAAGAACAACAACAAAAAACCTCTTGCATTTCAGTACTGTTAGCACCAGGAGCAAAAGCATCCATTAAATGTAAAAAGAAATGAGGAACCCTGATGAGGTGAACCTAGCTACCTAGACCTTTCTGTTGGCTTACTTGAAGCAGATAAATTGAAATAATAAAGAAAACTGGCAGCTTTCTACACAGCGTTATTGCTGAAACGTTGCAAATTCAGAAAAAAACCTATAAAAGTCATTTCTGGCCCTTTTTTTCTCTATATATTTGGTTACAGAAATTGTGTAGTCGTGTTCTTTCTTTTTTACTATTCACAACATACTGCAAAACTTGAGTGAGGAAAGATCATTTTAAGAGGTGAAGAGGGTTTAAAAATAGTTAATAGAGGAGAAAAAATTATCTGGTAGAAAGGTGAGAACAAAGCAAATTCACCAAAGGGGGGAAAATTGTTTACTTTTTCAATTGTGTTTAACAGTTGTTTCCCACTCTGAAAGTTCATTATATTTATTTGTCATCAGGGTAATTGATCTACACTTGTTACCAAGCCTGTTGCTTGCTTTTTGAGAAATGAATTCATTAAGTTCATTTCCAATCTCTGTCTTCTAAATTCAATAAGCACTATAAAATTTCTTTCCTTGTATGGGAATTTGGAGGTCTCTTTCCCCCCCCTCAACAGCTTGAATTCCTGTATTCTGATTAAGATAGATGAAGTATTTGCATTCTATCCATATTCATAATCTTCTTTCAGACTAAACCTAAAATACCACATTTGTTGCCCAGGCAGACACAGGCAATGTGTTCAGATTCTTCTGTGGTTTTTGTTTAGATGGATAAGGACCTATTCCTTTTCAAATTCAACAGAAGAGGTGGTCACTACGTGAATTCAGGCTGTTAAAAAATCGGAACAATCATCTTGTCTTTTGTATGTGACAGAAACTGTAATTAATGATTTCCCCCTTTTTTTTAGCTAAAGAAAAAAAGAGAGATGTGCAGTTGACAGACATTTTATTAATAGTTTCTGCCAACTTGCCATGCATAAAAGGTTTTATTGGTTGCAATACCAGTGTAAGAAAAAGTTCTTTTTGATGAAGTGTTCAAGATGGTTGTTTTATGGATGAAAAATGAAGGCAATCTGTCTACCACTACTGAAAGTTTGGGTTTCAATAAGATTAAAACTATTGTGACATTTCCTATTGTGTTATTTAGCCATCTGCCTCCTACTGGTCCAAACAATGGTGACATTACCTAGGTCCTCTCTATTTAACAGAAGACCTGGCAATATTGTGTTTCATGGTTAATTTACAAGGGAGATTTATTATTGATAAAGGGTTTGCATATTGGTGATTGCTGTTCTTCCTATAAAGGGGAAATTCTTTTTTTCATGTTTAGGATTAAATATTCAGCTTGACAAATAACCGTGAATGTTTGTATCCTCTAGAAATCTAGAAATTGCAAGGAAGCAATGAGAAATGTAAAATGACAAACTTCCATCAGATGTGTCGTGCATACACACAACTTTATGTAAGCATCTATAGGAATTTAAGAAAGCATCTATTATTTTCTTTGCTCAGCATTTAATTAAAAGCACATCTTCCAAAATGTTTTCTCAATATTGGCATGTTAAATTCACCTGAATTAGAACTTTTCCCCTTTTAAAATTGTTTCATGCAAGTTTTTCTTTAGAGTAGAAGTATTGTTTCAATGATTTCTGCTCGCCAATTAAGAGGGGAGAAACACATTTTACCACATGGATTCACCATAAACCAGTGAAGGTACTTTGCTATATGTTGCTTAGTCCTTTATTACAAAGGGGTGAGAAGAAAAAGGATCCTCAATATTCTAAAAAATCTTTGGACTTTGTGGCAACCCAAATACAATTTAATTAAGAAATGTAAAACATAAGGTACTAAAGCATTATAATCATTGACCAACTTGTAAACATACCTGCTTTATTTTGCTTAGAATCATCATCGTGATTAATTTAAACAACCCTCAGTATTGGCCCATATCTTTTACAAACTTCAATTTTTAAAAGTCTCAAATAGCTCATATTTTGGGAGACTATAGGCAGCTGGAAATGTGCTTTTTGCACATTGATCTTCCAGCAGTCGTTCATTTCTCTGGGAATTTTTATGTAAGCTCTCTTATTGGGAATATGCTAATGACACCCACCATGATTGCTGATTTTCTTTAAATCGTTATTCCTCTGTGGGCAAAGCAATCAGAAAAGGAGAACAGGAGATTTCCTTCTTGCTTGTGTGCCTTCTTCAGCCATCTGCTCTATCCTGATTCATTTGAATAAGATCTGCAGTTCTCAGATTCTTTACTCTGACATTCTAAGGTATTCAAAAGCTTCAATGGAGTTAACAGTTATTTATCTGTGTCATGATATGGTTCTTTGGTGAGTTCTAAGGGTAAAACTTATCCAGAGTTTACATGGGCAGATTAGTTTTAAGAAATAAAACGGTAATGTAGGTTAGCAGCTTCATTATTTGGAATGGGTCAGTTCTGAACACTTTTGCTATTAATGGCTTTGAGCACAGACATTGCAGAAAAGAAGAAAAAATTTAACTGATGTAGTAAAACAAAATATTTCAAGGAAATGATTGTTGTTTTGAAATCTCCCAAGGTAAAGAAAAGTAAAACTGACGAATTTCAAAGAGAGAGAGAGAGAAGAATATTTGTGAAAGACAAATGTTAATGTATATATATTTTTTTAAATAACACTTTTAGGCATTCCGACAAGAATATGCTAGACTAGTAATGAAGGCTTTGGGGAGCCGGTCGATAACCTGCCAACAAAGTGCTGTGTACACTTAGGAAAGTTACTCAAGTTCTCTGAGTTTCTGTTTGCTCTGTGGTGACACGAAATCAATGTTCTAGGTAATATTAAAGGTTTCTCCACAGGTAAAATTGTGTGACTGTTATTTATTTCCATGAAACACATTGCAGATAATGGAAAGTAACTCTATGATTTGGCTTTAGCATGAGCATTCGATCTTGCCCAGGGAAAAGCCATTTCAAAATATATGAACCACCTTCAGAAGATAGATTCAGAGCTGTTGGATTACACTTTTAAAATTGATGAGAATAGACTACATTTTAAAAACAGGACACCATATCTTGCTTCAGTTTATGTGGAATGGATAAATTGCTAAGAATGTTGCTGATTGATGGAAGAACGTCTTCTGCTTCAGTCAGTAAAAATCAGCAAGATTCTGACACTCTTAGCAAGACAGAACTAACTTAATATGCAGAATTGGCATTTAGGCAAGAGAGTTTGCAAAACGTGGTACTATTAAGTCTGAACATTGTCAAAACATGAAGGAGATGTAAGTTTGTGAATGTTGACACTCTTTGGGTATTCAGCTCATTTAAAAGCAAAGAGAGCTATTAATGTAAAATTGTTTTGGAAAGTGCCTTGATCTTGTCCTACTCACCCAAGAATTCCTCTTATTTTCTCTGCATCAAGAATCAGACTGAAGACAGTTATGAAATTTTTGAACAGGTACATAGTATCTAGTGACCTAAACTTCTGATGAATCTGCTTGCTTGTGCTATGAATGACCACTGACCACTCTGCCCAACCTTATAAAGGTAATTCTTTTGGTGCTTTCTCTGGCAACCACTACTGATCTGTGTCCTGTTTTCTGTTTGATAGTTCTGGCTTATTACAAACTCAGTGGCAAAAGCCAAGACAAATAGAAATTACTTTACTGTTGTGTTTCAGCTGACCAGAGATAAACTTGTGCCCCAAATAATCTCCACTACCTTCCTTCTACATATCCCCAACAAAGGGAAGAAATGTACAACCACTCTGTCTTCTTTTCAATGTAGTATACAAATAGAACACTTTTGAGAAACAGAACTAAACATAAGAGAGCACAAGCATATCTTAATATTTCATGATATAAAATTCCAAGGGCCTGAAATTAAAGATAGGCAGGTAGCCAGTGACATATGGAGAGAGATATCTATTGCAGCCAGTGATTTGATGGACAGAACACATCTTTCTCTAAGACTTTAGCTTTTGGCTACTGTAATGCATTGTCTTGTAATTAGATGGACAGGGCAACCTGATATTGCATCTGCTCAGCTATCATCTTATTGCATTTAATTTTTTAGAATCTTGCTTTTTTATTTGTTCCTGAACTATATTTCATGGATCTCCCCAATATTGAATAACTTTGTCTCTTTCAATGGTTAGAATTGCATGGCATTTAGATGTGGGTATTTGTCACTAGTACAAGAATTATAATTTTTAAAAAAATTGTTCTACTTTTGCAGTCCTTTTTAACTATCACTTAGATATACTTCTATATTTGTTTCTAGATTTAAACAAAAACATTACATATTTGATGTCAGAAGAGGTCATAATCCAGTTCATTTTATACTAATCATAAACTTCTGTTCTCCAAATAAATGAACTTTCTGTTCTGCTTCTGGATGAGGAAGAAATCTAGAAAGGAAGTACATTCATCAGTCTCTATGTCAGCAAATTTCTGATCGACGTCAGTAGTATAATCTGCATCAGCACATCAGAACAGTATCTGGATGGCAATACTAAATGTCTTGGTGCTTGAAACAGCTTTTAAAACCCAGAATATTGAACATTATATCCAATTTTGAGGATAATTTTATTCACATGAAATTAGTTTTTCCAAGTTTAGAAATGAAGCATTCTTAGTTTAAGTTTAAATATTGCTCAGTGATTTTCAATGATTAGAAACACATTTGTACTATAACACATCTAGACCCAAGTAGTTCTCATTTAGAACTCATTTTTTTTATAGCAATAATCTAAGTATTTCTGTTTTATTACATTTCTCATTCCCATGTGATCTTGGTCAATAGACTGTCATTATCAGAATAAAGTTCTTTACATTTAACTGAATTTTGAAGTTATGAAACACACAAATCTACTTGAAAACTGATATTAAAGAAGTGAATAGAATTTAAAGTGTTCTTCAATTCTTTGGTTGTTTTATAAAAATATTTATGTAAAAGTGTCTTCTCCTATGTATTCGCCTCTTTCTTTTCTTCTTTTGTTAATTCAAACCACATATGAAGAGTAACAAGAGTTTTCAACATATTAGGTAAAATAATCAAAATGTTAGATTGGAAAAAAGTGAAAGGAATATCACTGGAGACTGGCAATTTTATTTCCTACTAGCAACAAACAAAAGGTTATAATTAATGGACATACTCTTTACTAAACTATTTCACTGACAACTAAATATACTAGTATGTGTAATTAAGAAACCAGCAGTTTCTAAATATTTGTGAGGACAATGTGCTTTAGACTGATGTGTATATACATTTTTCTACATCCCCTCTTCAATTTGCCTATTTTTCAAACTCTAGAGTATAACCTTGAATGGGTCATATGAGTTGATAGTGTTATTGAATATACAATTTCAGTTCCTCAACAATATCTCTCATTTTCTAATATATCTTGATATATACTGGTTTATATTGCTTAAACTTCACGCGGGATTAGGCCTCTTTCTTTCCTTGTTTTAAATTTATACAACAATTAGCCTGCCCATTATCTCCACCTGGTAGTCTTATCACTTCCTGCTACATTTCTCAAGTCTTAGATACTTTCAAACAGGTGTACATTTTGTTGAAGGTGCTTTTCCCCTGCTGAATCAACATTCATAAACTAAAATTAGAAATAAAAGTACTTAGTCTTTTGGAAATCAGCCAAATATCAGAAAGGTTTTTCAACTCATATATCCAAAGCATGAGAAATGGGTATCCATGTGCTATCTGAATGTACAAAGGACATGGGGGTAATTTCTATAACTCTGGGAGTGAGAGATAAATTCGGAATCTACATGTTGTACTCTGAAAGAACAGAAATAATGATGTATAATTTGATATCCATTTTAAATAATTCCCATATGACTATTAGCACTAAACGTTTTATTGAAGCTTCATCAACTTATAGTTGATATTGTGCATTGATCTATAAATCAATGGATTTAGCTCTTAAAATTTCAGATATATATATTTTTTCTCTCAGATATGTAACATTTATTACACAGATTTTGATGTTTTACAATTATCTTTAGTTTGCTTTCAGAGATGACTTATGAACCAAACAGAAACATCAGCTCTTTTCAACCAATGGGGAAGATGCTAGGAATTGGAATAGAAATATAACAATAGCCTGGTTCCTGTCCTTGAGTTGCTCGTAGTGGGAAGAACAGCTTTATACACATGATGTCAATTAAGTACAGTAAAAGCCAGATAGAAGGATGTGCACACATGGGTTTTGACCATACCTGCCTTTTCAAGCTTGTTTAGTCATCTGATTTACTAAACAAGGCTACAAATAACTGTTGCCTGTTTTCGAAACCACTCCTCTCAGATATTACAATCTCCTCCAGATGTTACAATCTTCTCCAGAAGATTCATGTACATTTTCACAAGAAAGCTAGCACAATGGCTTATCTACAAAAGCATTAAAAAAAAAAACTGTAGAAACTGTATATGAGGAAAGTGTTATATATAAGGCAGAGGTGCTGGCTTGGTGGATGTTTAGTCATGTGGAGGTTAACCCTAAATCTTTACTTTTACATGCGGATGGCTTTTGATCTGCAGTTCTTCATTTCATTTATCATTTATGCATGATTCATTGATAGGTGAACCAAGTGGAACTGCTAATCAATGTTTGCTTGAGTAGATCTGGTTTTCTCTACCCCAAATGTTTGTTTATTCATTATGGAGGCTAGGGTAGTATTCCTCAGCAAACTTTCTAATGCAGAAAAGTCACAAGGCTGAGGTACCTGTTGAACCTGTGTATACTTTACAATACTGCTAAGAAATTATTATTTCCATGGGAGACATGTTCATTGCTTTTAAGGCATCTTAGAAAATAATTAAAAAAATATATATATTGCATTTAAACTAAGTCATAGAAATACCATTTAGACTACATAAAAAAAAAACCATTTGACGTTCCTCTTTTTGTTTCAATATCAAATACACTTCAAAGTATACCATTTTAATATGTGACAAAAAGTTTTTGTCATAATAAACATTTTCCTGAAATTACTTGAAATCTTAAAACAGAGCAACATGACTCCAGGCTTTTTATTTGAGTTAATTATACTTTTGCAGGTAACTTCCTCTTATAGCCTTTTACATCTTTCCCTCTGAATTCTGATCTTGAAAATCTCCTTATAATTTTAATTTCTTTTTCCAGTTTCTAATTGTTTTTTTTTTCTTTAAGCACTATTTTTTTTTTTTTTTGCATTTCAATTTCTTGCTTCTCTTCTCTGGACTCTACTTCCCCGTCTAAGCTGAACTAATATTGTTCTATTGAGGGACATCTGAATATCATAGTTTGTCATAGCATTCAAGACATAGTGTATATTTATATTCCTATGAAACTTTTAGTTTTTCTTCTGAAGTTTTCCTCTGAATATGGTTTTTGGCTTAATTACTAAAACAAAACATTAAAGAAGCAAAACAAAAATAAAACTAGATTTTCCAGACATTTAATGGATAGAATGCATCATTTGCTTATACTAACTTCACTTAGATTTCCTTTATGGGAAGGGTATCTGAGATATGTAAACTTTCTAATTTTAAAGACTAACAAACAAGTTATATTTGGGAATTTCAAAATTGTTTTCTTAGCACAATGCATGAAAAGATAAAAAAAATTATTGTAACAGTACATTTCTACCTTCAAGATGGCTATTATTTCTTTTTAAGAGGTGACACTTTGTGTCAAGTTTTCCTGTTCATAAAACAAAGAACTAAACTTATATCCTTTAAAAATGTATATTCTTTAAAAATGATTGTGTACAAGATAACCTATTTACACAGATCGCAATCGAAATAAAATTGAACTGCATCATAGTTTAGGGAAGAAAACTAAAAGTGGCTCTCCCTGCTACTGTTTTACTCAGTACTAAAGGAAAATCCTTGCAAGTGTTGTTTACACAGTGCAAAACCCTTGTAAAGTCATAGTGGAACAATTCTGCTATCTGACCCAGCCTTTAGGGCTCCTTAAACACCTGCAGATTTATGGACTTCAGATGTCTACAAAGGTCTGTGTAGAAGTTCATTCAGAAACCTGGAGCCCAGCTAAAATGATCTGTTGACATGGGTAAGCTGTTTTGTTTCTCTGTAGTCAAATCAGCTTTCGAACTAGAAAAGAGATTAAGATTTAAGAATGTACTCTTTAAAAAAATGTAGGTGTTTTTTTTTAATCTACTTGTGTGATTTTGATCCATTAATCTTTGAATTTTGTTCTTAAATTTAGATAAATAAAAGCCAAATCACCAGAGACTTCTTTTCCCATATTATGTGCGCAAAAGTTGTCCCCAGCAGATACACACATACATCTGGTTAGTGGAGCTGGCCTTTTTATATTGAAGACTTATGCAATTTAAAACATGAAAACCTATACCCTTTAGAAACTTATATCCTTTAAAAGTGATCAAGTATAGCCACAGAGTTGTCTTAATTAACTCCACAATTGCTTTCTTTTGGGGATTTGATTGAGTCTTTTGAAAATCAGAGACACCATGATTTAGAGAATGTTCAATCTTATTTTAGAGTTTCAAATGAGCTTATCTTACAGTTGTTAAACATGTGTCTTCCATTTTCATCTTAAAAGTTTTATGAAAGGAGATATGCTTGAAAACACCTTGTTTAAGCTAAAACATCAAGCCACGTCCAATGTAAAAAGTAAGCTGGTCAATATCTCTCCTATTTTTATTCTCTGATCATTCTGTGACTGATAGCATGTGTAGAAATGTGAGTAAGACCTCATTATGTCTGGCTTGTTGATTCTGTTTACACACTGGTTAGTCTTTTTTTTTTTAATCTTCTTTTAAAAAATATATATTCTTATGCAGTTTTGGGTTGTGGTAGCATTATAATTTACCTTGAAATAAATATTACTGTTTAGCAGATAATCATTGTCTCATATGTGTACTGCTCTGTTCCCTTTTATTTTTATTTACTCCAAGAATACTATGTTATTTGTCAGAAAACTTCTATGCTTCTAAATGCACAAAGATGATTGAGCTTTCAACCTGGTGGCTTCATATTCTTCTTTACTGATTCATCTATTTTATCTTGTTAGGATGCAATGATCACAAATCTTTTTTAAATGGGTTAAGTAAGGTGCAGTATTAAAGGCACTTATCATTCTTAACTTGAACTTAAAGGTCTAAAGAGTGTCTCATCAAAGCTATACAAGACATAGTTTTAGAAACAATCCTATAACATATGCATTAAGTTTGAGTTCAGGTTTCATAAGTCTCCTGATGGATACTTATTTTATTAGTGAGTCCAGTTCCTCAGGATGACAGTTTGTTTACCCTTGTGGTGTCACAGGGTAGTCAACTTTCTACAGTAAGTTTGGAGAGAAACCAAATAAGAAAAATAACTCCAAAACTTGGTAAATTTGTACATAAATATATTGGTGAGACCAAGAGTCAATGAGGAGACAGTGATGAATTTAAATAAAAATAGAGTGGTGTATAATATGTCTCTATGTGCTTACTATAAAATGTAAGAATGTGTATTATACAACTGTAAGCCTTAACATGATAATCTACAAAAAGGAATTATTTATATCACATCCACAAACAGAATGCTAGCTAATGTCTACTGTGTTCATAAATATGAAGTAATGATGTATTCATGCTGCAATATATTTTAACGGTTTTATAATTACTAATTTTCTACTCGCATAAAGCACTGATAGTGATAAAGTTAAAATAATGAAAAAATACTCAGTTAATTCTTATAATGTGAAGTAGAAATTTATGGCAACTAGTATATATGGCTAATCTGGGCATTCTGGTTTCAGCTTCAGAATCACAAAGACAAAATAAGGTATAAATGGCTATTTGCCTCATTTCTTTATAACAATTTACATATGTTAATTCAGGACAAGAAAAAAATAGTGATTATATATTTTTTGAATTAAAAAATTACTTGGGCAGTAAAATTATAATATATATTTTTAAGGAAGTACTGAAATGAATCCTCCATTAGCACTTTCCAAGGGGAAGAAAATGAAGGACATAAAAAACTTTATTTAAATTTTTTTTTGGCTAGAACTATATTCTGTTCTTTATGCCAGAAATAATCAGTATTGGTTTTTCCTAAAGTCCAAATAATTGATTAATGCAGACATAGCGGTGCTAAACTATTGAACAGTTTGATATTTTAAAGTAACATAAGCAGTTGACGGGCTGGATTTTTACTTTTCAAGGTGATGTTTAATCTTGTGTAGATACAGTCTTTTCCAACTGAAACAGGAATTAGTAAAGTCTATAGGGAACAAAGAGCTATAGAAAATAGGAGTTGTGAACACAATGTCTCTGGAAACATCAATGGAAATGTAGACATGGGTGGAAAGGTCTAAGGATTTGCTGATTATTGGCTTGAAAAGATGGAAAGTGGATCTGGGTGAGATGGAGGGGAAGAAACAGAACTAAATATTAAGAGAGGGTGGAGTTAAGAAGTAGGAAAACAAAGAATCTATATAGGTGTAGCTACATTGTAGTGGGATGTATCTGAGTTTTCAGTGTTTTCTCACCCTCTGGGAAAACCAGCCCATACTGTAAATGGGGCCAGAAGTGGGTTACAGAACATTGTAACCTCATTTCACCTTATTTAGCTATGTGCCAGAGATCTCAGCAGGTAGTTCAATTAACTCCTACTAGTTAAATGAGAAGAGAATGAGGTTACCCAGATTAACAAAACAGAAATTTTTGTTCTCCTCCAAATCAAGGGAAGGAAGGCTGCTGGCTGCCCATAGCTGGTCCAGCCCAGGCAATCGCCCATTTGCCCAAGAGCTTCTGAGCTAAGGTCCATAGCTCCTCCCTAAAGCCTTACCAAAGACACTGGAAACAACCACAAAACAATGACTAAAAGAAAGCATTAAAAGTGAAATTGAATATTGCATTCTTCCAATTTATTTCTCTCTCCTTATGGAGTGAATATATAACCCCAGTGGAAGAAATATTTCTCATGTGTTTTTATATCTGAGACAATTTGAACAGGAAAGTTTTAATTAGTTCCTCTGCCATTCTCATAAATAATTATCTAATATCTGTAGTTATGTTTAGTATGTTTAAACTAATTGTGACTAGATACTGATAGAAATAACTAGAAAACGTTTAATAAACAAATATTTTAGTTTTACCTAAAGTTCAAATTAAATTTCTTTAATTTGTATCTATTTTCAATTTTAATGAGTAGTTTTATTGATAATGACTTATTTTAACAAGTAAAGAAATGAAAAAGACTGAAATATGCATATGTTATAATCTGGAAATGCAAAAGTTTAGTGCATCTCTTCATTAGTGTAATACACATGTCGATAAAATTATTTTTACAAGTAGCAGTTAATTTTTTAAAGTAGTCGTTAATTTATAAGTAGTTGTTATTTTTACAAGTAGCTGTCAATTTATTTTAAGGCATTATATTTTGATGGTTGAATGTAGGCGCTATCATTAAATTGACTTGTGGGTTTCTCTTCTGGCTCATCTTGCTTTGTTGCAACTCAGTATCTTCATCTGCAAAATAGGTTTAATAAAAGCTATATATATATATATCAGCTAATTTTGCTATGGGGACAAAGTACATTTAAAAAAAACAGTTGAATAATGAATGTTGGCCATTACTATTGGTCTATTATTAATATTATAAATCAAGTAAAGTTAATAAAAATGTGTATTTCTTTCCCAATATGCTCTATACCTTCTGCTATTTAAAAAAATATTTCCCATATGTTTTATACAGAAGAAGGGTATGTTTATACTATAAGTTCTTAAAAAATATATTTGAAATATAACTCTGCTTCAGGACAAGTTGTCCAGATAAACATCATACAGTTCTTTCCAACTGAGAATATTTCAGTTTCACCTGGTAATACTTGACTAGATATTTACGATATTTTTATAAGAAACAAATGTAACTAACATCTATTGTGCTAAATACTTGACATTATCTAGTCTCTGTAATAGTTTTGTGAGTTTGATATGATTTTATTTTACAAATGACAAAACTAAACTCTAAGAAGTTCAATTATTAAGCCAAAGTTACATGGTTAATGAAGTTTGAGACACTTAATAAGGCCTAACACCTCCTAGTTGCCCTTGTCGGTTGTTTACAAAGCAAGAGATTCTGTTCCAAGGTAGGTAGTTCAGTATAGAGCAGTTAGCACGTTTCCAGCCTTGTGCTGTATGACAGGGACTGCCAACTGTGTCAGGAGCTGGGCGATCCCAGCCCATGACTTAACTTATCTGAATTTCAGTTTCCTTACCTATAAAATTCAGAATTGTAATGAGAACCAAATTAGACAATATCTAGAAAACACTTTGTATACAACCTTGGTGTGATGACTTATAATGATAATTTTTTAAAAAGTGATCTCAAAGTTGAGCTAACAAATGACGACGTCTGGTAGGTTGCTTAGAATACTATATGAAAATGAAGTAATTTCAATGAACTACTTAATCCCCTATCTTCATTTCTTAGGTACTTGATGTCTTTTAGAGTATACGAAGGGTTTAAGAAGAGATCAAAGAAAAGCCAAATATTTTAATCAACCAAGAGATGTACAAATTAATCATTAAATAAATAAAAATGTTACCACATAATACCTTTCATGCACGACATACGTCAATATAATTTATAAAGAAATGAGTTAAATACTGGCATACAATAATGGTATAGAAAAGGAGAAGACATTATGTTCTCACATGTAGCTCACTGCAGGCTTGGATATTAGTGCCCTTGTTATTGAAGAACTTCAGTAAACAGAATGCATTTAATAAACATCATATTTTTGTCTCATTAAAACAAGAATGAAACCTCAAATAAACGTATGCAGATGCTGGTATTTTTCTCATAACTTCGACGGATCAACAAGCACCACTAAAAATGCTAGAAGCAATCAACACAAACTTTGAAACGCAGAGAAGCAGAGAAACAATGATGCCTGGTAGAGACTTCCTTGGGGTACATCATTAAGGGGAATCTGAATGCTGCTACTATTAATAAGACTACAAATTGTAACCGATCAAACCAGAAGGAGCCTTGAATGTATTTGCTGGGAACTGCTTAAGGCTTAAACACCAGGGACTTGAAACAAACTGTTCTTATCACCTTTTTCCAAACAGAGATTTAAATTTACAATGAAAGTGCCAGCACCAGCTGTACTTAAAGAAAGCACCACATGTCTCAATGAGATCCAAGAAAGTGGAATGGAGCCCAGTTCAAGCTAGAGGTGTCATCTTACTCTATCCAGCTGGGCGACACCAAGCTGAAAGTGATGAGGTGCTAATTAAAGTGGATGAACAGAGCCTCATTGTAGGTACCTGCCAGTGGCCTGTGCAGGATCAGCTAGAACCCTGGGCATATTGCCCAGCCTGGCTGCAGGAACTAAGTGTGAATTCCGGCATCTCTTATCTGGTACCTCACCTTTAAGATTTTTCCCATTATAGTTTTAGTTGGAGATGATGACTCCTTTTGCCCCCTGCACCTATTTGCCAGCGTTCCCGAGGAGTAATTACACATGATGTAACATTTTGAGCACAGACCCTTTCTGAAAGCAGGGATTAAAACAACAGCAACAGCAACAACAACAACAACAAAACAAACTAAAATCTATGTTTAAATGAAAATCCAAGCTGCATAAAACACAGATGTACTATACTTATGGGGAAAAAGCAAAAAAAAACCCTCGAAATATATGAAATGTTCTCCTCAGTTTTGCAACAGTGTCAGATTTGTTCCACTCATACTTATTAACCCTTTTTCTATTGAAACTACACAAGATAGCCAAAACTACATTACATAATGATGGATCACTTAGAAATGTTTGCAGTAGCCATAGTAGCTGCTTTTCAAAACAAAACATGACAAAATCTGAAGCAGCCGATCCCCTAAAATAAATGACTCAGACACAGACAGTAATTTAGTGGTTACCAGAGGGAAGGGTTGGGGGTCAGGTAGATAAAGATAAAGGGGATCATATATATGGAGACAGAAGACTTGACATTGGGCTGTGAACACAAAATGCAATATGTAGATGATATATTATAGACTAGTACACTTGAAACCTATATCATTTTATTAATCAATATCACCCATGTCACCCCAATAAAATTTAACTAAAAAATAAATGAAAAACACTTTTTACCTATTTAAAATGATAACTTGAGATCACCAAATGATAATTTTAGGTTACCAAACTTTTCATGACTTCAGACAGTACATTAATTATCCAATATGCCATATATTTATTAAATGTGTATGTGCATCTGTTAATTTTGCATATGATTTGTAAACAAACCACTGAACCTATTATCCACAAGATAATATGACAGTGCCAGGGAATACCATTCTGTTGTGAAATTGAGGAGTTTGTGTAAGCTAAATTTCTTCTCCATTCAAGAGACTTGTCCACAATAGCCCTGAGTCTGAAGCCATTACTTTTCTAGGAAACTTGTTTCTTTGCTCTATGATGTCATTTTTTAAGAAGTGCCTTGATAAATTGGCTGAAATCTATATTTATATAATTTCTGTTCTAGTTCTGCTCTCTGTAGGAATAGAATAAACCCACCTCTCCTTATACATATTTCCTTCAGGTTGTTATGAAAATGTTATTGCCTCTAAAGTAGTCAGATGTCAGTAGAAATGCTGGCTCCACAACTTATTAGCCTATTAGCCTAGTGTCTTTGGGGGCAATTACTTAACTCATTTAGTGTCTCCATTTTTTCATTTGTGAAATGGACATCATAATCCATCTCAGAGAGTTGTTATGCATATTAAAATACATGGTGGGTACAGAGTATTGGTTCAAGAGTAGGCTGCCAGCAATGGGCAGCCAATCTGGAGAACAGAAGGAAAAGTCTGTTTAGATAGGAAGAGTCTGTAAAGAGAAAATTAATTTTATTTTGCACAAGTTGAACTGAGATATATGTAGGAACACAAGGTCAGGATTTAGGATGCCTGGTCTGTGCAGGTAGACATGGGCATCAGAGATATAAAAATAGTTTAATCTGTGGTAGTCACCACCATTTTCGGGGTCAAACGTTTGGAATGAGAAACCTAAGGACAGACTCTAAGAGAATACTTAGAGGAAGAAGGTACAGACCAGGAGCTTGAGATAGGTGTAGGATGACTACAGAAAAAGCATAGGGCCTTGTACATTAAAATAACACAATGGCACCTGAAAGAAGGTGTAAAAATAGATTGTTTAATGATGCACCACAAACTGGACATTTAGATAGGAAATTTGTGAGATTCCAGTGGAATGAAATGGCATCTATTGTAAGGAGATAAGAGAGCCATGGGAGAAGAAAAATGGAAGGTAACTAGCCACATCATTCTTTCAATAACTCTGTCTAGTAAGAGGAGGAAAGATCTTGGCATAAAGAGGAGAATAGGTGGAGGTTTTCACTTTGAAATGGAGAAAAGTCCTTGTTTCCATGGTAAATACAATTCATCTTTGTTACTTCTTTTTGAGCACTGGGAGAATATTTGCCTTATACCTAAATTTCTAGCACTTTTTGTACTTTTCATGATTCCTGTAATTTTACTTGGAGTGGCCCACCAATGAGTAATTTTAGGTATAACAATGGAGACCTCAGAGATGTGAACTATCCTGAAATAACCAAATGGTTGTATTCTTTTTTTTCTCCATTTGGTTTATGTTCTTTCTAAACCATATATTGTTTTAAATTTAAATGTCTAATGTGAAGAGTTTTCTTCTCAGTGGAAAAAAAAAATCCAGAACTAGTTTCTCAACCTTAACCCAGCTAGGATTCTCTGACATTGATGGCAACTCTGGTTCCTTTGAACACTCACTGGGTTTCTTGTTGTGGTAGAGAACTTTACATGCTAGAATAGAAATAGAAATACATGGCTTTTGTGACCCTACTCTCCCTTCCTGCATTGTGATTATAACACTTTTCCTATATGAATTATAATAGCCTTAATTTTTTTCTAAATAACTTACTCCAGGAAAGTCACTATAATACAAGTTGACACTTGAGTTGACAACAATTTGATCTTTGGACTGTTCCTTTTCCCCTTGATTTATTTATCCCTGTCTTTATCTTTTACTGCTCTCCTGTCTTTTGTACTTCTCTGCCCATCCACTCTCATAGAATACTCTTACTAGTATGACAGTTCATTGATGTTTTTATCCTTAAGAAAGATTAAATTATTTAAAGAATTATTATACATCATGATATTCTTTTTCCAAGCATCTATGAAATAATAGCAATTAGCCTAAAATTGTCCAGATATTCATTTCAAGGAATATAAAAATAGAGATTTCTATTTCCGTTTCATATAATTTTCTAAAATATGTATAAATGGTCTTAAAATCTTTTGCTAAAGAACTCACCTATATAGCTTAAAGGCTAGTTGGTTCCTTTGAACTAAGATGTCAGGCAGTGAAGAAAGAAAAAGAGTTGTTGGTACATGGACCAAAGTAATGATAACTGTGATGGTTAACCTGTTCTTGGGGCATGAACGTTTTATGCACACATCCCTTTAGCTAAGTTCACATACCCAGATAAAATAGTCATCATCATCTTATACTTTGAAATACAATTATAATGAATAATATAATGAATATGTCACGAATATATTTTTTTAAAATGTTCAGGCCCAAACTTTTTTTAACTAGAAATTTAACATTTTGTCATATCCTCATTGACAATGAAGTACAAAACTGATGTCAGTGAGGTATAGAAACCTAAAGAAATAGAACACTAAAGCCTTAGAAGCCTAGAGAATTAATCATGCTGACTCTGAATGCTTTTAGGCCCTGCGTCCTCACTGCAGCAATCACATACCACCTAACAAGGTATTTTGTTAGAAAAGGTTAGAAACTATACAGGTGGCAGCATATATCTTTGTCAAAGTTATGATCTTTCTCATTGTTGCTTGAATCTACATAAAATAATGATGAAAACTGTTCATCATACTCAAAACTCAATCTCAAACAAAATGGCCAGTAATTGAAAAAACAAAGGTAATTGGCCATGAATGATGGAAGAAATTTCAGTAAGAATCTTACTGATTGAAAGCAGTTCAATAACTCTAAAACACTGGAAATATTTTAAGCACCACAAGCCTTAATATCAGACTATTGTCAAGAAAAATTTAAAAGAGTTCTTGATAGTATAACATCATGCAGTGATTTGACTATGCTCTATAATTTCTAAAATGGACTGCATTTGCTGAACTCACCAGAAATCCCTCCTTTTATCTACCAGTCACTTCATACTCATTATATGATATAAGCATTGCTTTTCTGAACACAAGTTTTGAGTTTACCGAACGTGTTAGCCTCTATAAGTAGAAAAGGAAGTAGTTTTCCTCCAATTACTGACTTCAAACATATTATATCAGAATAATTTATTCATCCATTCAACCTATATTTATTGCATACCTACTATGTGGGAGAGATAACAAAACAAAACAGATAAAATAATCGGCCTTTCTGGAGCTTAAATTCTAATGGGGAGACAGACAATAAACATAATAGATCATTTCCTGCCTCTGAGTTCAAGCATATTCTATTGGTTTTCTGGTCTTTCTAGAAGTGTCACTTCCAGTTATTAAATTGTCTAGTTTTATCCAAACAAAATTGTTTATTTCACATCCAATTCAAAGCTCATTTCTCTTCCCCACTTCAGCCTGCCCACATTTGGCACCTCCAGTAGGGAGAAGAGAAGTGGTATCCTCTTATTCCTTGCTCTCTCTTCTTTCCTCTTCACTAACTCCTGCTTCTGACTCCCTCCAACTGCAAAAAGGCCAAGCCAAATTTTCTAAGGGCTCTCTTACTACCTTCCGTTCCATGTATGAGGTACAGAAAGAGTCTCCTGAGAGTTTCCGCAACCCTACAGATATCTATATAGTATAGTGTCATTCCCCCTTTTGGATATAAATCTCGATCTGAACAAATGGTTCTCTTTAAAAGTTCCTCTTTGCTCAGCTTGAAGCGGGAAGAAAGCACATCCCAAAAGGAAGATGTCACAGTATTACCCTTGAGAGGCCTATATTTCTTTTTTACAAAGTATTCTTCACTCTCTAATTAGTCTTACAATATTAAGCTGGGTGCTAGGATAAGCATCACAAAGCCATTTTTACTATCTGTTATCAAGGCCCTCATGGATGGTGTAGTACAATCCTGCCCAATAGAAATATAATGCAAGCCACACATGTGATTTAAAATCTTCTGGTAAGCATGCTTAAAAAGTCAAAAGAAAAAGTTAAATTGATTTTGATAATAATTTTATTTATCCAAATTAATCCAAAATTCATGATTGAAATGCAGACTCAATATAAAAATGTTTATGTTTTCTCATGTCACATCTTTGAAAATTGATATGTATTTAAAACAGCATATTTCAGTTCAACTAGCTATGTTCCAGGTGCTCAGTAGGCTCATGTACCTAGTACTCACTGGGTTGGACAGTGCAGAGCTAGTCCCTCCCTTGAAAGCGGTGTAACATTCATTTTTTATTCTCACATCTTAACCTCAACTGAAACTCTGAGACAACTGGAAAGTCAATTCAACATTGCGAACCTACACAAATCTTTCTTGCCTACCACACCACACCCTCTGTCATTCCCACCCACTTCCATCATCATCCTCTCCTCCCCCACTTCTCTCCCCATGCCTGATTTGTTTACATTGATTCATGTAGCTCACATAACAGACACTGGAGTCCTAATTGTGAAGAGAATTTCCATAAAGTGGTTGGAAAATTAATAAATGGGTCCTCAAATAGACCTCTTTGCTCTTAGTTTCCTTCCCCCTTGTACCCCCTTCTATTTTTACTCTCTCTTTCTTCCTAAAGGATTTAATTTAATATGTTAAATGATAATCTTATGTAAACTACTGGCAACTTGCAGTGTGGATTGGGAAAGGTTGGCAAAGAATAAAAGAAACTTCCTAATATAGTACTAAAATTTTATTTCTTGTCCCAAAATTTCATTATAACGCTACTCATTTAGGATCAGGGGTTAGAAACATAGGATACTACTAGGACACATAACAAGCTATATTTAGACTAAAGATTTCTTTTAGTCTATTGGATTTTTCAAGTTCTCTTCTTAATATTTTGGCTGAAATGAGCAGACAGGTTATATGACACAGATTCAGAGGGAAAAAATGCAAAGTTGCATTGGGGGGAGAAAAACATGTGATAATTTCATCAGATAAAAATAACATGGATCTTTTTCTTTGTTTATCTGACTTTTATTTGTTTGTGTATTCTGAGGTTCTTTTCCCTATGTTTTACATGTAAGTCATGACACTCTAATGTCAAAGGAAAGAAGATTTGAATTATGTTTTCCTACATCAGTATTGCAGGACTAGAGTAACTCCATTTTGTTATGTAGACTCCAGATTAAATAAAGAAAAATTCACTGAAAAACAATTAGGGACAAGACCCTGCCATCTGGTCAAGACGACCAAATCAGTAAGCCCATAAGGCACCCACACCCTGTTGCCCTTCCTGCACACAGCCCTCTCTGCACCCAGCCCTTTTTGCACACTGTCCTGCTGCACACGGCACTCTATGCACACAACCCTCTTGCACACAGTTTTACCCTTTAAATTCAGTCCCAACCCCTCAGTCGGGGCTCCTCTCACCCACTGCTGCGTCAGTGAACGAGTGGGGTCCAAACTCGAGTTGGTCAATAAACTCCCTCTTGTGCTTGCATCGGTGTCAGTCTCCTTCTTGGCTCGTGGAGTTCCAAACCAGGGCATTACAGTATGGGGTTTCGAAAAAATAATAAAGTTATTGAGTATTTCAGGGAAAGGTTATTGATTATAATTTGAGGGTAAAAGACTGAAGAGTAAATACTCAGGTTTTCTAAAGCTGACTTTTGACAGGAATTTAAATCAGCTTTAACCAAATCATTAATAAAATCACCAATATCTTGAAGGAAATAATAGAGATACTTTAGTTTATTTGTTCTCTCAGAATTATTATCATGACCATGAAAAGGTAAGATGATACCTTCAAAATAAAATATAAAATGTAGGTCTTATTCAGCTGTAATAAAGATCTTATGTTTCTACTACTAAAATACCTAGAAAAAAATCCAATTAGGGCAACTATATTCTGTCTTTATACATTTTTCTCAGCAATTTAAATTTAATTCGGGCTTAAAACTCTGTTTCTATTCAACAACCTTTTGTGCCTAGATGAGATGAAGCATTTTAGTTGTTTATGGTATGAAATCCATAAATATTATAGCAAAATGTATTAAAACCCTTCAATATTAAAATGCCTTGCAAAGGAATTACATTATCTAATCATTAAATAGGATATTAATGAGTCTTTATTAAACCTTCTAGATAAACATTGTATTGACATCTAGTGGCTACAGAGGCTGATAACAGATATACTACCTTGAAAACATATGGAGTATTTAAATATGTTTTCCATTGAAAATTCTCTTCAATGAAAAATGGGCAAAGTATATGTAATACTGAGTAATGCTAAAGTATTGATAAGAAAGTATAAAATATCTTTGTATTGATATGTTAAATGCCAGGGATAGATTTGGGGTAGTCTGAAAAAAGAATCATATCAGAGCTGTTCAAGACACATAGGCCAATACCTAGATGTTTTACTAAGTTTATTAAGGTATGTCAAGAGCAATAGTGTCCGCTCTCATTTACAGAGTTTCTCCTATGTCACAGCCCTGCAATGTGCCTAACAGATCTTGTCTCATTTAGACCTAGAAAATATCTTCCCTATAAGATGTTATTGGCACCTGCATGTTACCCGTGAAGAAACAGACCACAAAAGGTTAAATTCCTTGCTGAGGGGTTACACAATGAACAAAACAGCGGTCAGGTTTTGAAACAAATCTGTCAATTTCCTAGTCCAAACTCAGAGAAACCACATTTTATAAATATATAAGTAACTCTACATGTTAATGACATCATTTAAAATTTCCAAATTAAAATAATCGTATCAGTCATTTTAATTCACTTTTGAAAAACTCACTTTGTGACATTTTAACTAACTTTGTGACAACCGAATCTTGCTTTTAGATTATTGAGCAGTTATTCTCCTTGCAAGTTTCTTTGAGCTTTGTTCTACTTCCAGGACTTGAAATAGATAATTGTGTGACACATATGTATTACATAGTTTAAAAAGACAAAACATTCAGAAAGAAGATAGGATTCTCTCACTGGTGTATATTGTTTTGACTTAAAAAATGTTTGTTTTTTCTCCTTTGAAAGACTTAATTGAAAAGCTATCATAGAAAAGTATCATAGCAAGAAATAAATTTACAAGTGAGAGTTGAGGAAATTCAAGGTGGTGACCTGGCAATTGAAAATATAGAACTTAGAAAGAGTTAATGGTGACAAGAAAGGAAAGAGGGAAGGCAGGGAGCAGTTGGATGTAGAACTCGATGAGCAGGGAAAAGGTGGATGAGAGCATGGGAAACAGAAACAGGGATAATTATGGATTTACAAAGCTCAGTTGATATGGAAATAGGCCCTTGAGGTGGGAGGCACAAGGCCATCCATTTTCAAATAATTTTCCCAATGAATGTATAATTTGACAAAGACTAGAACACAGACATAGATGCATATAACTATTAGTTCTATGTCTTCCTTCTTGGTCCTTTGAATGATCCTGGCTCAGTGTTAGCTGTATGAATCTGAAAAAAAAAAATGAGTTAAAGAAGGGAAGAAGAGCAAGGCTAAGGAATAAATGCATTTCTAAGGCCTATAGTAATTCCAGAAAAAATCTAGAAAGGCTCTGGGTTATCTATGTTGTTCAACAACCCTCTGCATGTACCTCCTCGGTGCATAAGCATTTGTTAAGTATTGCTATCAATTCCCAAGACAGACTCTCATCCAGACCTATGATTCTGAGGTTAGTTTAGGATTGAAAGAGCCTCTGGGAAAAGAGGATAGAGAGATGAATTGGATAGGATGTGCTTAAGAAACACACTGGTGAGGTGTTCATAACGAGCGAGGGAAATGACAAGGTGTCTGACAGTAGCATTTTATACAGGAAAGCAATGAGCCTGAAAAATTAGTCTGAAACAGAGAAGTCCACTCTAATGAGATACAAAACCTCTAAGGGTCTTAACTTAGCTCTTGCATGAAGCCTGAAGAAATGAATAGAGTCTGTCTGTGGGTTTTGGATAAAGGGAAAGAAATAGGTAACATTGAAAAGGAACCCTTTTCGTGCTTGAACTGGCAGTAAGATACCAAAAGATAGCTAAAGATAGGAAATTGAATGAGAGCTGAACACTCAGAGGGATAACAGTTGATCTGTAGTAATTGAGGGGATGAGAGTATAAAAAGGAAAATAAGAATGAAGCTCAGAGAGGATGAGAGGCTGCAAGCAAGTTCGGCAGAAGCACTGAGTACTGTGATGTGACCCTTCCCACAAAAGACAGCAGCTTGAGGGTCTGCGTGCCTGAAATCAACTGGAAGATGGAGAAGCGTTTCTTTTAATGATGTATAGGAGAGAACATTGGTGTCTTTCCAGACCAATTTAGAGAAAACTGAGGCAGAAAGCATAAATAGCCATGTTTCCCATATTTCCCAAATTTTGCTGCATGTTAAAATCTTCCAGGAAACTTAGAAAAATCTCTGTTGCACCCCACACCAAGAAATCAGAATGTGTGGGGTGAAAGCCAAGTCTCTAAAAAAATACAATAATAATAAAAAAAATTAATCCCCCAGGTGATTTCAATTTGCTGCAAAGTGTGAGAACTATTTCTAAGTCATGCCTTGAAATTTGGAGGGAAATCAAAGGGCAGTTGGTGGATGGATTAATCAAAAAAGGACAGAAATCATCTCTTGATATGGGACTGTGGGTTATTAATGATCCGCACAGACGCTAACACTACTACTTACTGGGCTGTATTTGTTCCTCTGACTTTCACTGAGGCTCCCTGACAGTTTATTTTTGTTATTGTGATGCACTGGATTTTCTCTTACTATCTCAGTATATTAACTTACTGAGCACACAAATTTCAGAACTTTGTATGTCAATTGAAAAATGAAAAATGCTAGGTTGATGAAAACTTGGCATAAATTAGTCACAACATATTAAAAAATGCAGCTTGAATGCTCAGCTACACACAGAATATGCATAAATATCTGACGCAGTGATCATTTCATCCACAGGGTACTGTATTTATTCTATCATTCTTACATATTAACAACTTACAAGGTATTGGCAATGCTTGCATTCCAATTTGTGAGGTGACTTCCAGTCACACATTTTGCTCTGCTTTGGTTTAGCCTTTTTAAAAAACACAGTTTGTGTGCATTGTTGTCACAGAAAACATCCCAGAAGAAGTCAGTTCTTATCAAAACATCCTGAAAAATGGTGGTGTGCATTTTATTTTTCTTCTTTGATTAGCCTTGTTTAATTCTGTATCATCTGCCTTTACTTTGATGCCAAACGAGATTAAATTTTCAAATACGGTATGCTAAATTTATAATGTGAATTTAAAATAAAATTACTTGTAAGAAACCAACATCAGCACCTAGGGACAAGACTGAGTTATTAGCATAATTGATACCAGGAAAGATATTTTACCCTAATTATTTGTGGTTAGTTATCAATTTCTGGTCAATGCCAATATCATTCGCTGTAATTACTCCCCTATAGAATATTTCCTGAATATAATGGAGAACTTCATATTGTTTTTCTTAGCAAAACAATACTTATTTTTTCTCTACAAGACTTTTAATCTATAAGAAAACCAATCTACACCATTACCACTGAAGATTTCTTTAGGAGTTTAAATCTTCAGGTCTTAAAGATCTAAAGCAAAGAGCTGAATGCATCTGGAGTCGACAAAAAATTTCTAGAAAAAACCCCTAATTGTGCTGCTTCATCTTGTTATTTTTAATTAATTTCAATTCTGAAAAAGATTTTCTGAAATCAAAAAAATTAATTTATACTTCATAAGCTAACAATTTAAACATGAATTCCTTTCTCTTACGTATATACTTCCTTTTTATTAAAATCAGTTGCAACGCCTGCAAACATTAACCTTTTACATTTGAATTCCTAATGACTCCTCCCATTGTCTCATTTCTGTTTGAACCTGTCAATCAATGGTGAAAAGTGCTAATCACTCCCAGAAACCCCCATCCTGCTCACAAAAGTACCAGTCACCGAAAAAATAATACCGATTGGTCATGGATGGGCAGGAAATCTCACTGGGGATCTAACCGCACAATGGAGTTTATTAAGTCCATTTTGCTCAAGTCCAGCTCTCCCTGCATGCCAGCGTTTGGAACTTTAATTTCAAAGTCAGCTAAAACCAGCTAAGGTAACTTATATTCATTAGCCCAGCTCTGACTGAAGCGCTGTGAAACCTCTTGGTTAGTGCTTTTGGTTCTTGATAATAACAGCTGCATTTATTTTTACTTTTTACTTTTCTCCTTTTTTTTGTAAGAGAAGGAAGAGATTTCGTTGGATGGTACTTGTTTTACATTCTTAATTGGTCCATGTTCTTTTTCAGCTGCTTATTATTTTTTGAACTACATTCTTTAACTGACTAAACATCCACAAGAAAGATATTTCTCATTAATTCCCCCTACGCAGCAGTGCCTCCTCTCAAAGCCATGGCTGTATTTATTACTAAAAAGCAGTTATGATGTGTATGTAGATAAAGTTCTGTAGACTCGGGTCACACAAAGGGATAAAGTTCAGCTGTCTTATTGTACCTATTATGCAGAACATCAACTTTCTTCTCGTCTTTTTTTTTCTTTTTAACTGCAGTTTATTTGCTTTCTGTGAGGTGGCAGCTACAGGGGGCTGGTGTAAAGGAAGACGAGAAAGACGGTACTATCATTAAAGAATAAACAGTAATTACCTTGTAGAATTCTCTAGAGTGATCGATTACCTCTCCAGCTTATAAAAACAGGTCTGGGAATATACAATAATTGATTTCTATTACTTATGTGTGTTTTCCTTTTAACTTCACAAATAAGCAACGTAGTATAATTGACTTTAATTTCAGATTATGTATTTTTATGACTTCTGGAGTTGACTAGGAATTAGAATGAACAGACTTGCTAGTCCCATGAGCCATATTATCAATCGAAAGTAGGAAGATATGGTGTGTGCGTGTGTGTGTGTGTGTGTGTGTGTGTGTGTGTGCGTGCACACGTGTATGTGTGTAAGTGATAAATTATATGTCATCAACTATCTTGCAGTTATACCGGATTGCTTTTGTTTTTCAACATAGATAGTTGTTAGGTTCAGATTGGTTTAGAGGAATTTCAGGGTTTATCAAAATTCAAGTGTGAACAGTGATTTTTAGCAAAGTCTGGCATAGGCACAATGGGAATAAAACCTCTTCAAGGCAAGCCTGACAGATATGTGTGGGACAGTCCCTTAGAAGGGTTAAGCCAGGCACCATCAGACATCAAAATGTGCTGTCCTTGCTGTTGTGCCATGGGTCCTGTTAAATTCCTGTGAAATTTAACAGGGAACTGAATTTACTTAACCTATATCTTTAATTTACGTTTTGACGTCATAAAAATCAGACATGTTTGGGAATACTTGGAGGGTTTAGCTGGCTGGGAAATTGAGGCATAGATTGTTACATAATGCATCCAGGAGAAAAGGAATCAAATTTTAACCAGACTCTTGTACTTGATAAGACTAAGAGTGGCCTGGGCTTCATAATGTTTTGTTTTGTTTTTCTATTAGACAAAGTAGAGAGGATGGTATTCTCTGAAGCATCACATCTCCTGGCTTCCTGCAAATAACTTCTGAAATGCTTTTCTGATACTTACCAAAATTTTGTACACTATATATTTCTACACACACACACACACACACACACACACACACACACACACACAAATGGTCCTCCACTTACGATGATTTGACTTATGATTTTTTGACTTTATGATGGTATGAAATCGATACTCATTTAGTGAGAAAAGTACTTCAAATTTTGAGTTTTGATTTTTTTTTCTCAGGCTAGCAATAGATATGATGCTCTCTTGAGATGCTGCGGCTTGCAGACAGCCTAGTGATAACGAGGGTAAACAATCTGTATGCTAAAGTGTACTTTGTTGCCAGCATTTTTTGAATATTGTGTTGTGAGCATGTTTTAAGCTGTTATCATATTTGTTAGGTTAGGTGTATGAAGTTCATTTTCAACTTAATATTTTCAACTTACAATGGGTTTATCTGGACATAACACCCATCATAAGTCTGGGAACTTCTGTGGTATCTTTTCACATCAAGTTATAAATATTGGTTAATTGACTTTCTCTCACTTTTAGAAAATGGTATTCCCTTTTCAAATTTTTATTTCCATTGCTTAGCCCAGTGTCTGGCACATTTTAAGTGACTGAAAATGTATTTCGAGTCTATAACAACTGATCCCTGAGGGATTGATTATATCATTCAGGCAGATGTTGAGATGTCCTGTGATTAGGATACTGTTTATTCCTCGGTACTACTAATAAAGCTATGTTACAAAATAACAAAAGATAGTAAAACTAAACAATGCCTATAACACTTGTCTAATTTCAGTGCTACAAAGAACTCCAGATGTCAATAGAGATCTAAAACTTCCTGGTGCACCAATATTTGGTGCACCAATATTTGGGGGACTTAGAGAATTTTTAAAAAATTTCTTAATATATTGTGAACCAAGACTGCATTAATGAAAAAAGCCTACTGGATTAGCAAGACTCATGTTATTAGCAGCTGCTGCTTACAAGAAATTAGGGTTTATCTGAAAAAAACTCCCCCTCTTCTTCTAAACATAAAGCAAAATTAGTTTAATGAAACATATATATAAAATATGAGTAAATTTCTATTATAATGTAAACATATCTGTTTATATGTTGCCTATAGAAATAAAGTCATGTGCCGAATATCCAGAATACTAATTAATTTCTGATATCTAATTTATACATTGCCCTAAAAATAATATAGAAAGATTTTCAAATTCAAATCTAAAGATCCCAGCTCAGTAAATTCTCAATGACTTGACACTGTTGATTAGCTTTCTGTTGAAGGAACTATTGCTTTTACATTTTGTAAATAATTTCTAACTCTAGGAAATCAGATTGTAGTGTCTGAAGCTGTCACCTTAATAGTGAATGATTTCACACACAATATAGTGGATCTAAACAATGTAGCTGAAATATGTGACCACAGACACAAGGGTATCACTTGGACAATGCCATCAATAGCATGACTGACACTTGATGGTGGAACAGTGGGTGACTGGTACTTAGTGGTCTCGCACTTTGTCAAGTATTCCTTTTTCTTTTCTTTTCTTTTCTGTCCCTGGTGGCTATTTGTCATTCTTGGAAGCCTCCAGACTTCCCTTCCCCTGGACCTTTTTGAACTCTGCTGTCTTTGAACATCATTGATATTGCAAAAGAAACTATTTACTAGGCGGTAATTATATGCTACCCCTCATGTAAAGGTAAATGATAATGAGGTATGTGTGAAGAATAGCAGCCCTGTCAAAGGGAAAAAGAGGGGCTTTTAAAACTCAGAGCCATACAAAATGCCTTACAGACTTGTTCTGGAGTAACTGTATCAATTAACCACGCTAAAAGCTCTGACTCAGATGGGCACTGCACACAGCATGTCTACTAGTGTTTTATTATCAAGTCCATTATGATGAGTTCTTGTCCTAGACAAAGGGAGAACAGAAAAAGAATTCAGGCTGACAAATTAGACTTGAAATCAGTTTCATTTACATAACGACTAGAAGTTCATTAATAACAGAGTTTTAATTATTCATGCTCTTGTTTCACTAGATACAGCAGTTTTCCCCCTGCTGTGTGGGATGTCTGGATTAGCTAAAATAAACCTTAGCAAACTGATAGGCTGCCCAGACACTCAGATGCTTTTCTATTTTCACACCACTAGAGAAGGGGATGGGGGTGGGGAGGATGGAGTGTGTATACAAATTGGGACTGGGTAATGAGGAGAGGCAGGGAGACAAGAGGAAGCCACTGAATAGAGGAAAAGCCAGCTAGGAGGATTCTTTTGGGTTTACATTACATGTTTGGGGGTGGGGGGAGAGAAGGAAAAAATGCAACTGTTCTAAATTGTTCTTGATGGGAGGCTCTACCTGATATATTAACACTTTAAATATCAATTGCTTCATGATTTCCTGATGAAGCATACTAGTAATGTAATTGTGGGTGTGTATAACTCTCTTCCTTTAGATTTAGGAACACTAATAGACTTTTATTTTGGTTGCTTGCATTTAGAGAGAGAGGGAGGGAGGGAGAGAAAGGAAATAAGAAAAAAAACTTTTTTTAAGACAGTTTTCTTTAATGAGAGCAGTGATATTATCTTTTATTCTTACTGGTAATAGATAATGACCAAAGGATATTTCTCCACAAAGAACTGAAACTGTTCCACACACATCCATCTCTTGATACAGCCTCAGCAGAACCTCATGAAGTAAGTAGTTCAGGGCTGAGGGGGAAGGGGATTATTGCATTTCTGGTCCATTTGCTCTCTGTGTATTTCACTGACTAATTTAGATAACTGTCTCACAAAAAGAGAATCCACGACAAATAAAAGCAAGTCTCAATTGTTCCTAACACCTTCATAGTTCAGTGAGATGGGGAAAGAGGCCAGAGGAGAACCTTTCCTCATTTTGAAATCAGACAACAGCTGCAGGTCTGGGTCTCCAGGGCTGTTGTAGAAACAGCTTTGTAACAAAAGTTTTGGTTTGGGGAATTATCGTTTAAAATAAACAGTAGGAATATTTTGAAGAAAAAATATTTTAGTAAAGAGAAACGACATTTAACAAAAGCTGACCGAGTACCAAATGTTTTGTCTATTCTTTATTCTCTTGCTTGATTTAAACTTCATGAAAATTATTATATCCATTTTACCAGGGAGGAAATTGAGTTTCAGAGAGACCAAAGGTATAGCTAGTAAAGGAGGGGGTTAGGATTTGATCCATGTCTGTCTGACACCAACCAGCCCCCTAGTACATGCACGTTTGAAGAGAATGATTACTCATAGTTTTTATAGAAATTTTATATAACTTGTTTTATATTTCTATGTTAATTTTCTTTTCTCTTACTGATAAGTGATTTTCTACAAAATAAACACATGGCCTATTTTTTTGTTTGTTTGTTTGTTTGTTTTCAGAGTATAGAAAGCTTTCTTAGCTATTGACTAACTAAAAACTCATAAAAGTCAAATATTTAAACAGTTAATAATATAGGTGGAGCAAGGTGCTCTTTCCCTGTCCAGTCCAGAAACAAATTCTACTTCAAGTAACAGAATAATTGAGCAAGAATTAGACTATGCCATCTGCTAACTTTGTCAAAGGTCATATTTACAGATTACATAAGAAAAAAATTAATCATCAGAAGCTACCATCTCTTGGTCATCTTAAGTTTGCTTCTAAGTGGCATTTTTGTCCATGTACAGAAGACAATTGTACATAATAAAGCTACTTCTTTCCTTCCCTTCCCGTCCCCTCCCCTCCTCTCCCCTCCCCCCCTCTTTCTTCTTTCTTTTTCTCCTCTCTCCCCTCAGCCCCTCTTCTTTCTTCCTCCTCTTTTTTTTTTTTTTTTGGTTGGGCTATCAGCTATTTATTTCTGCTTTGAAGAGTTCATGTATACTAGCTAGTTTTAAGTTTTATTTTATTTTTTCATCCCTTCATTTCTTACCAGGTCCTTCTCCAACCCTGTTTTAGCCTGTTTAATAAAGCAATTTTTATAGGGGAGATTTTGAATGATTAATTACTGCTTCAGAAAGATCAGAAGCTCTCAAAAATTTACAATATTTTATCTTTTTTATCTCTCTAAAGTAGATAGATGATAGATAGATGATAGATAGATAGATAGATAGATAGATAGATAGATAGATAGATAGATGATAGATAAAAATACAAAAAAGTTACATGACATGCCTGAGGGGTGAAAAGTGTTTGAAAAGATCAAATAGGTTGTTTTACTAATGAGCTACCTCAAGCAACACACTTGATTTCCGTGTAATACGCAATAAAAAGACAGCTATCACAATGTGAAAGTCAGAATCGATGCAGGCGCCTGGGATATTACTGACACTCTGTGACATGTGAGATGGCACTTTTTCAAAAACTGCCTTAGCCGATTTGGAAATTAAACTATGATGGACCGACCCTCTTCTCCTAAATCTTCGACCAAAGATTCCTATGAAAATCTGATACGTCTTTGAGAAAGAAAATGAAAACAAAACCTCTTGAAAGACTAAAATAAACTAACTTTTCAAAAGAGCTTTAAGTGCTCAATGGGTGATGTGCTTGTTCTACTTTAAAAACATATTCAGTTCTATTTTCTAGGCTCTTTTACTCCTTTAAAAACTGAGAAATATTGCCAGAGGACAAAGAAAACAGCAGAAGGTTGTACCGGACCAAGAAGGAGAGGGAGGAGACATCTGGATTGTGTTTGATCTGGCAGCTCTTTCCCAGGTGGATGTTGCCTTGTGCAAGTAGGAGGGGTCTCACTGTGCTGATATTTGATTTCCAGGTGCAAGTATTCACTCATCTAAAGCCTGACCATATGCCTCCATACATCTGTATACATTCTGCTATTTCTTATGCTGGGTAGAAAATGTACACCTGACTGAAGTATGTAAGATAGATGGCCCTGAAGTACAAAGTTTCCAGCAATTTTGCAGGGAAGACTTAGGGTGCAGGAGTATTTCTTATAGTCTGTGTCCTGACATGTCTTTTACCTGGTTAGAAGTGGCATGCAGGGGCCAGAAGATTAACAGTTTCTAGTCCTGTTTCTGATTATTTCGTTCATTGTTTATAAAGTACAAAATTTAACAAAAAGGAAAAATTAAACATACATTTTTGTTAGTGGCATTTTAGTATATTCCACTTCTTTGCTTATTGGTCAATAATCTAATATTGTTAATAGTATTATTGTATTAATAAGTAAAAACTTAATTTTCTGACATTCGTGAAGAGTAGATAATATTATTTTAAAAAAAGGAAAAAATATTTTCAGAAACAATAAGCTGGTTAGCATTGAATGTCTAACTTTTTTCCTAGTGTATTAAGAACAAAGATCTATATTTCTGTAGTATTTTGAAGTTTTTGAAAATAGAAAATGAAAAATTAATGTTAATATTTCATACTTACTGTTGAGCAAAATTATTCTTTTCTATATTGAGGACTATAGGGAACTTTAATACTTTCTGTTATACTGGGGAATAAAAAAGTTAAAGGTTAAAAAAGAAGGAAATTTCTCAGCACTTGGAGAATGATTCTTGTAACATCTGCATTTGGTAGAATTTTTGTTTCCTTTCATGTCATAATACTTTCTTGTAACAAATGGAAAATGAATTAATAAGCATCATACTGGGTGACTCCTTGGATTGTTATTTAAAATATTCAAAAGATAAATCACATTTGAATCAAACTCACAATTCTGTGCATTGGGTTTCAGTACATGTAATAACATGAGAAGAGAAAGAGGAAAGGAGGAAAGAAGAGGCAGGGAAGTAAAGTGGAGAAAAATCAGTAGAAACTTAGAAAAGGAGCCAAAGACAGCCAAGAAGTAAAAGGAGGAAAAACAAAGGAGGAAGAAAATAAAAAGCGAAAGGTAGGGAAGCAGGGTGACAAATTCTTTGAGAAACTGTAAAATCAGATAATATTTTGTGGGATGGCAGCTCCAAAGGTAGATACACAATGATGAAGTAAAAACATCTATAATGAAATTGCTTGAAAATGTTTTGCTCTCCTAGGTTGAAAGCTGTAGCCTGTTTAGGAAATAGGATGCAATAAAAGGATAAATTGAATCTCATCAACAAATGAGTATTTATAGAACAGATATGTGACTAAATTCTGTGAAGCAATAACTATGCACCAGGGATAATTGTTTCAATAGAAAAATAATCTGTACAATACAAGCTTTTGCCATTTCTTTAAATATCATAAACTAAGTAAATTACTTGAAACTCACACTTATATTATTAATACTCCAAAGATAATCTTAGCAACAAATTCTAACAGTACATTGATACTTTAATTGTGTAGATGCTTACATATTCATTATTTTGTTCATGAGATCATTATAACTCATTTTAAAATAAGAAGCTTTGGAATTTGCAACCATAATTTCTAGCAATTTAAAAATTATTTTAATCTCAATATTCAACTACCTAAATGCTAAACATCGAGAACTCACCGTGGCCTTTATAATATCTCACTATGACTTCCATCCTAGGTTTATCCCTTCATCTTTACAGTCTCTCACTCTAATTCCAAATGTCTTAAAAATTTCAAATTCTTTTCAGTGTCTCATACTACAGCTATAACTCTGAACTAGCATATATGTGTAGCTCTTTGTTGTAAATTTTTTCCCCAAAAATCATAACATATACTTTCTAAAAAGTGCTTCTTCTTTTCCACCTTCTCTTAAAAGACTTCTTCAACTTCTAAAGGGAGGAAAAATACACACACACAGTTTCCTCCTTTATTGTCTTCTAATAGGTAACATTCCTTTGGGATGCATGGATAATGTGTGCAACACTCAGCACTGCACGCATTGCAACATTTTATCATGAGGAAATTTTTAAATGTCACCATTATTCAGGGAGGCAGCAGTCTACTAAGTACCACACAGCATAATGTTGGCGGTGGAACAGAATTCAGGTTTGGCCAATTAACTCAAAAATAAAAAGGCCTTTCAAAGTGATAGGCAAAAAAAAATTTTTATTTGAGATCAATAAAAATAGCTATCTGGGAATCATGAATTTAGGCAGAAGTCCCCAAAATGTTCCAGTTAAGAGACAAAAGCAATACGTATTTATGAAAAGAAGAAGTGGAAAATTACATCAATAGAAAGAAGGCATTTCTATTGGTACAGATAATGTAATATAGTAACGTTAATTCTAAACAATGTTTTTAAATTTTCAGTTCTGCTTTCTTGTTATTTCACAGTTTTGGGGGGATACAAGGTTGCCTTAGTCCCAATTCAACAGTTATTTTGCCGTTTTAACTCCAAAGATTTGAGGTATAACACATGCAAGGCAGTTCCTCTAGCATAGCAGCTCTGGCTTCATTTATATTGTTTACAGGCCAATTTCAAAGCCCACATCCCTGTACTTCTTGCCTTCTGATTAGTTATTAAAAATGTCCCAATCGTCTTTCCACTTTCCACTCATAGGTGTCTGAAATAAGGTTCTCTAGGCCTGGTGTCAGGCTATATTCATGTGCATTTTGATATAGTGATTGGCACAGAGAAAGTTCACCAACAAATTTTGGAAAGAATTCAGTAAGTCCAGGTTCCAACTTCATAATCAAGTTACTCAAGCTTTGTAGAAAGTACCTGCTTCTCCCCTGTGGTTAGGTTTCTGATGACTTGAATATGAAGCAGATCTAAATATAATATAAATGAGGTGCTAGAAGGAAATTATAGGAGAATATACCTGGTCATACACAGGGTCTCTGGACTTGCTGGCCTTCCACCAGAAATCCTAAATTTGTTGTTTAAAGACATTTACACAAACAGGATGCTCCCTTTGAGTTTCTGCAGAGGAATCCCTTCTATTGTTAAATTGGAAAATTATCTCAAGGTGGCACATACTTTAGAAATATGGGTTTTTTTCTTTCACAGCTTTAGTTTCAAAACACATAACCAAACCTGGCTTGGTGGAGCCAAAGGATAGAAAAAGAAAACAAGGAGAATTCCAGGATGGAGGCCCCAGATTAAAAGTCTGCTCTTAAATTTCTGAATGTTTGCTAATTTGTTAAATGACATTTTCAAGTTTGTAGTCCACGTATTGTTATGTCCTTGCATCCTCTCACCAGGTGTTTTTCAATGAAGCACTAATCTTTCCCTGGTCTACTCCAAGAGGAAAACTTCAGATAGGTTTAATGCAGAAGATTAAGACTGCATTAAGATTAAGTTTGAAATGTTCTGCTACCAATTAGCCCTCTAGTATTTCTGTAAGCCTTGAATTTTTGATGCGATCAATGACACCAGTGGAGCCATCTTCTGTGGAGTGGTTATTAAAGATATAAAAATCAATACAAAGATGATACTTGGAAATCTATATCACAAGATAATGAATCACCATGAGAGCCGACTAAGAAGAATGTCAGCAAGCAAAACAGAAGGTTTGTGCATAACAAAGTATTTCATGCCAGTAGAATGAAGCTAAATTTTGCATGAGACAAGTCTTCAGGCTACACTTATAATACATTTGCATGATAAGGTTTTAATAAGGTGGAGACACAAGCCCAACCAGGCGAAGGGCTCCTACTGCATGTGGGAAAAAAAAAAAAAAAGAAAAAAAAAGGGAAGCGAGGATTGAGATGTTCATGACTGAGCCAATAATGGCATGATTTAACTTTAACTAACGACAAAATAGCATCAGAACTTTCTCTGTCAGTAATCCTCATTCAATTTCTTTTAAATGAAACATTATTTGCCTGCACGTTAAGTCCGCAAGTACTGATTGTTATTGGAACTGTGTATTGAAGCTTCACAGAGTAGTCAAAATTTAATTTGAACTGGGGATTGATTTCGTTTCCTTCAAAGGAAGATTTTTTTTCCTTCCAAAATTGAGCTGGTGCATGACTTTGCAAGTTCATTTTGGTTTTCTACTTGACACAATTGTAAGTGACAAGAGAACATTTATGTGTTTTGTCCTTAAGGGATCACAACATTGTTAATGATGCCACAAATGACTGGGAAGCTATTCTTTGGTTTTAGAGATATGAATTCCCTATGATTTTGTGTCATTCTCTGCCAGAAAAAGCAAAAATGAGCAGGCCTGCCACAGTCACCAGTTCATTGAAATACTGTATATTTAATAGATATAGAGTTTTATGCCTGCGATTTCCCAATTTACAACCACATAAATAAAGTTTTATAGACAGGGATTAGGTGAGGGTGTGTTTTTGTGTATGTTGGGTGGTTCAAAAGTCATAAATGTCTCTATTTCTGTCCTTCTCTAGGCACATATATGGTCCCTCCTTGGAACTCTTAAGTGACAGCCTTTATGGAGGGACATGCTCAAAATCACTGCACATCAACTTCTTAACATCAAAGTCTGGCTCTTCATTAATCAGTAAAATTACTGATTTACAGTGAGAAGTCTGTTCTTGGAGTTTTTTTTTTTTTTTTTTTTTTAATCTACTTCTCATCCTGGTGCAAACACAATTTCCAGAAAATGAAACAATGACTAGTTAATGCTACTGCATATTAAGTTTGGGTTTGTCTGTGTTTTCCCTGCAAATTTCAAAGGTTGACTTAATCAGCTATGAGTTGTTATGGAGTCAGTCAGGGTGGAATTCCCACAGATATTTTTTTCTCCCAAGGTATCATATAACAATAAGAGAGCTAGACACACCTTTCTTAGTTTTAACAAGTCTTCGCAGTTTTGACTTAATTTTTCTCCGCCTTCACTCCTTTAGTTTCCCAGAGCAAATGAACCATTCAGTAGCATAAAACAAGGGGAATTAGTTTAGACTTCAATAAAACACAGACCTCTTGTTGGCAGTATCTACCCTGATTCAGACAGAATGTCTGCAGTTTAAAATATTACGGTGTCTTGATTGTCCTGACACCTCACAGTTGTCCTCTTGAACCCCATTGCCTGGGGAACCTCAGCACTCACAGCTGTTTGGTTATCAGGCTCATCGTCAATGTTGCTAATACTTTAGCTCCTTTATCTTTATTTGTAAAATCTACACTACATATGCATGGATATACTTAGCAGTTTTCCAATAGTTTCAGACCCAGGGCTTAACTTGGATAGTCTCTGACAGCTCATTTAGGTAGCAAGTATGGGGTAAAAAGAAAAAGAAGGTATGGGAAACACTAGTCTCATAGACCAAGCTTCATGGGTAGCATTTAAGGAGACATATTTTTGTGAAAGGAAAGGTTTTTACATCTCTTCCAAGCTTTTAGAAATCTTTGATCCTCATAAGTCACTCATCCTGTTTGCTTGAGGATGGGTTTTGATGCCTTGAGGAATATTGTTAATTCATTTACGAATATCTAATCATGATATGCTATTCTTTGGGTGCTGAGGATATACTTTGTCTCAGGGGAATTGTGACAAAGGTGTTCAATAAGACTGTAAAGCTCTTTCTGCTATGAGTTTACATTTTAATGCTTTTTTTTTTTTTTTGGTGAATAATTGGTTAGTATCTTTAAAAGTGTGGTTAGTAAACAAATCCAAACTAGATAAATATCTAAACTTGACTGAGATAATCAGATATTTTCTAATAGGAGAAAGAAATGAGATGCATAGCGACTGTAGAGATAGAGACATAGAGATGCAATGCAAAGTCCTTCTTAATAGGCTAAATGTCGAAACCTTGAACCCTAAAATTGGTCAGGTAAGTCACACAGAGAAAGTTAACCTTTCATACAATGTATGTTCATCAGGTAAAAACTAATGAGTCCTTGATCAAATGAGCTTGAGGGACAAAATTGCTAGATATCTAAAAGACGCAAGTTGAACAAGGAAATTTCAGCTGTCGTACAGTTAAGATAGGCCCACCAAACAGGGGAGAAAACCAACAGAAGGCATTTATAACATTATGTGAACATCGCATCTTTTTTTTTTTTAAGATCTATAATTTAATTTAGAAATCAAGAACAGAGATGTATTGTTACATAATGCCATGTCTTATCTAATATTAATATTTTTTTCTAGGTCCTATGAAATAAAAGAGAGGTTTTAATTTATAGGAAATTATGGAGGCAAAGAGAAGAATTACCCAGGAGTTGCACACAGATCATATAAAAGATAAATCTCTGTAAACAAGCCCAGAAATAAAAATAATTCTAGACTCCTATGAGTCAGTGCTTCGCCAGGCCTCTTAATGGTCAACCCTCCTCTTGACTGCTTGGCTCATATGAATACAGAAAACCAGATGAATCTAAATCTTGGAGGGTCTAATTTTAGAAAAAAACAAAGCAAAATAAAAATATATTAAGATATAATTTAAGTTAAAACACAATCACATGTATTTAAAAAATATTAGAAAGAAATATAACAAAATGTTAACAGTGTTTTTCTTAAGGTGTAGGTATAAACAATGGCTTTCATTTTCTTTTTTTCTTTGTTTTGATATTTATAAAATTTCTACGATAGCATTTCTACTTTAACCAGAAAAAAATCAATAGAGAGTTCATTCAAATGTTGAAATTACTGTTATATACAAAATGAATACATTTTACCACTGGTAATGCCTTTGGCTAGAGAGGAAAGATGATTTCCATAGAAAGATTACAATGTTTTATATTTAATTAATTGAGAAAGCTTTGGGTAAAATCAGAACAACAGATTCTGGAAGCTGAATATGGTGAAGATTTGATAGACACAAGGAAGAAAAGGTAAGATCAATGGAACATCTTCCAGTCAGTGAGAACAGTCTGTTAGAAAGTGTGTAAGAACATAAAGAATGTGAAAACAAGGCAAAGTGAACTTTATATGAAAGTGAATAATAAATGAGAAGAGATTAGGAAGTAAACTGGCCTTGAATCTAAAAGTAAAAAGCCATGACAGGATTCTGTATTTTGAATGTCAAAATTAAGAAACTCCATTGAGAAATAAATTTACAAAAAGAGCAGCATCACCCTTAGAGTCAGGTTGATTTCTACTTTGGGCAGGGGGCAGGTGGGAATGGTGGTACTATAAGTCATTAGCATTGGGTTTGTTTTATTAATACTATAACTTTCCCCTTACTTCCAAGAAAAAGCACATATAATGCTTTTACTCTTCATAATTCACTTGCTTAGTCAAATATCCATTGATTTTTCTGAATCTGTAGCCCATCTCCTTGCAAAACATTCATTGACTTCACAGGACTAAATAATAAGTATTGGTTGATGCTAATGTACATATATGCAATAAAACTGTCAACTCAGTCATCTTTCTGGTATACCTGACTATAAGAAAAGCATCATTTGTTGCCTCACTGTCTGAAAGGTAGTGCACATAGTGGGAAAAAAGCATGGCTTTTGGTCTTAGGAAAACACAGATTCAAATCCTGGCTCTGCCACTTGCTACTTTATTAAAATGGATCAAACTAAATATTTAAGCCTCTTTTATTTATCTTCAAACTAGAACAATGCCTTCTTCCTAATATAAATTTTGTGAGGATTAAATGAAATATACTTAAGTTAAAGCATATACTAGAATGTGAGGCATACGATGAACTCTCAATAAATAGGAGCTATAATTACCATTGTCATCAGCATACTCACAATCTACTTTCATGACACAATGGAACTTAGAGTTTCAAGGACATTATCTAATTTTAGTTTTCTTTAGGTGAGTCAAGTTTTAGATTATTAATATAAAAATGATCTTACTTTTTCCTCAGGTGGTGATGGTTAATTCATATAATTAGGTATAAAATGAACTCACCTGGTTCTCAAATCTTTCTCTGTCAAGCTCATGAACTCATCTGGTTCTCAAATCTTTCTCTGTCAGGCTCAATAACACCAGTTTTCTCAAGTGGTTCAGTTTGGGGCTGGTCAGAAACCAAAGAAAGTAGCTGATGGACCAGCAGGGAGAGTTAAGGAAATTGAGTCCTCAGGGAAAGAATGCTTGTGATTGATGAGCCTCTGAGACTTAGGGTTTCTATTTCAGATATATGGGGTTACCCAGTGAGCTGTATTCCTAAGACCAACATTCAGGTCTTAACTTGGCTGTAATCGCTGTAATTCTCCCTGAAGGAAATGGATTCTTTTCACCAATCTTGGAATATTTACCGTTGCAGTCTGAGAAAGGAACCTCATACTCAAATTGAGTTTGCAATTTTGATGGGCTATCTATTAGCACTTTCACTGAGCTTAGGAAAGTGAAAGACATGTTTGCTGGAATTTATCTAACTTCAATGGTGAAATAACCAATCCCTTCAACTACTCCTTCGTTGTGCTCTTACTGGTCAAACAGCTCATTACGTAGACCCTAGATAATATACAGGACCACTGGTTATTTAGCCCAATCCTACCTCTTCTATCAGAACTACTAGAAAATTTATAATTTATAATATTGAGATGAGCACATGCACATATGTTAATATTTATTTTCTACATGTTGATTTTACCTCTATAAACTGCAGAGAGCAGGGGCCACACTTTACATTCCTTTTAATCTGCTTTGTCTTTGTTGTGGAAGAGTTTTAAGCGTATAGATCCTCAATAAAATTAGTTAAGTGGCTTAAAAAAAAAAGTTTTCAAACATCTAGTTGGTGAGACCTAAAAGTAAATTTAACTGGCATATATATATATATATATATATGATATATATATATATATATATATATATATATATAGTCATTTTAAAGTTTCCAGTGGCTATGAAGGGGATCCATTTAAAACTAATTCTTTTTTTCTTGAAATGATGGGATCAGTGGGGCAAGACAGGTGTCAGGAAAGATTGACAGCAGAATGTGGATTTAGTGCATGCTAGAATCTACTAAACATTTTTTAAAACATTTTTGTTGCTTGAAATTTTTTCCTAAAGATCCGTCTTTATTTTTGAGGCTCCCTTATTCCTTCAGATGGATGCTAATTTCACAAAATCACTCAGAAAGTTCTGATGCAAATTTGGGACTAGAATGCAAAAATGCTATCTCAGCCATGCATTTTTAACAATGACACTTCCCTAAAATGCTGGTTACAGGGAATGGACATTATCCATTCATATTTCTGACATTATCACAGCAATTGAAGTTTCTTTATAGCATAAAGTCACCAAAAAATTATGCTAAAATATTTTAACACAAAACAGTTAAAAATTTCTGCAGTATTACACTAAAACATTGTCTTAGTAACTAACGCCCCTTCCACCATATCTATTATGTGTCTTGCTTTCAATATTATAGCGGTGTGATAGTCAAGATTATATTAAGACAATAATATTGGTGTGAAAATCATTCAAGATTACATTAAGATCTATATTTATCAGATTATAATTTTAAGAGAAAAATGAAAGAATTTTCACACTGAAATTTGAGTTAGAGGCATGATGGAAAATTATATCTATTATTTCATTAAAAAATTATCTTCCAATAAATAACCTATTATTAATACCTATTCTTTCAAAGATACATCATTATTTCAACTTTTCCAAATTTTGCCTTTGTAAATGTTTTTAAGGCTAAGAACCACTGTTGTGTAAATATTATAACAGTATGGTTAATTAAAATATATTCCAACTCAGATCCTCATCTCTACATGCGTTAAAAGATCAATTTCACATATTTTATTTTTTAAATTATCTTTGGAAATAGGATAATGACAAATTACATTTTGAAGATGAGAAAACTAAGTCAGAGAGCATTTAGTGACCCCTTTTGGATTGAACCCAGGTGTTCAAGGGTTCTATAAACCCTATACTAATATTTTATTTCTCTGATCTGTTACCTTCATTCCTGAAAGAAAACAGTAGGATGGTAGATTTGAGAAATATGCTTTTGCTAATGAAAGGAGGAGAAATCCAGTGACTTGTTCTGACCAACTAGCACCGTGGTTATGGCATACAATTATTAGCAAGCAGGAAATAAATGATGACTGTGATTCAGAGAAATAGGAATATGAAGCTATTCTCTATAAATCCTTTTATCCCATACCTCTTCATCTGATATCACCTGCAACAGAAGTAGCTTCTGTGGCATGTTTTGTATCTTTTCCTACTTCTACAAAAAAGAGAAGGATAGATGCAAGGGGAAACATGGTCTTTTGGCAAATCTACTGGAGAGATGACATCATTTACCATCTATAAGCTGATTATGTTCTAATGGTGATCATAATTACCCGTTTGTGATTGGGAAGCATGGTGCCTCCATCCCCTTGAAAGGCTTTTTGTTTCATAGGTTCCTTTTTATTCTGCTTCCTGAAACTCTATACCAATTGATATTTGCATGTTTCCGAAATGACGATGGAGCCTCCTAATTGGTTTTCTCACTACACTATGCTCTGAGCTTGCAGGCGCTGGCTTCCAGGTCACTTTACACGTCACACCACCTAGGGCTAGCCAGGAGCCCATTCAAAGGGCAATGAGATGCCAATTATTTTCCTTCCTGGCATTTAACATGAAAGGTATAATATATCTCCTTTAGGAGGGAGGCAGCTAAAAGGGAATTGGGAATTTGGTTCCTTTAACAATTCCCACAACCACAGTCTCTGGATTTAAGAAAAATTAAAAACTGAAACAATTAAGTGAGGAGATAGACTATACAAGCTCTTTAGTTAATCAGTAAATTTAGTGTTTACCAGATGCCAGACAATATTTTTAATGCTTTACATCCACTCATTTTTTTCTATGATACCACAGCTCTTAGAAGTGTGCTACTGCTATTTCTCCAATTTTGAAAGAAAAAAATTGAAGCCCACAGTGTCACAGCTAGTAAATGACAGAACTTCTATTAGAATTTATGTTGGCTCTGAACCTCGTTTACTAATAATTTTGCTATTGGTGATATTAAAGATCCCGTACCAGTCCACCTTAATATAGAATCAATAGCTTCTAGGACTATGTGATTATTTAACAAGCAGAAAAGCAAATGATGACCATGATTCAGAGAAATAGAAATATGAGGCCATTCTCTATAAATCCTTTTATCCCATGCCTCCTCATCTGTTATCACCTGCAGTAGAAGTAGCTTCTGTGGCATGTTTTGTACCTCTTCTTACTTCTACAAAGAAATACATCATAACCATTTCGGACTTCATTTATAAAAATGACAGATTTAACGGCTCCCTACTTCACTATGTGATTTGCAGTATCAGGCCTGCTGAAGCAGGAGATCACAAGAATACTTTTTAAGAAATCTATGTAGTCAACCTTAAGCAATATACAACTTAACTTGGAAGGAAAGACCCCAGACATATAATTTGTTCTTCTCAGCACTACCCAGGGTCATGATTCTACTCTTCACTAGAAGATTACCCAGTATCATAACTTAGAAAATCACCAATAGATAAATACAGGACAGCACATTTACACAATGCTGGAGCTCATTCTGTAAATGGATTCACTATGCCCCCCCACTTTGAAATTGATCATTTACCTTAGGATCTATGTAGGCTCCATTATTCTTCAGAACTAGTTGTGATGTTCAGTGTTAGTGGTCTGCAACCTAGAAAGAAGACAAACAAACCCATAGTTCAACTTCAACATAAAAAGGAAATCAATAGCACTGAAGATTCATTCACATGTGTGTTAAATATTGTTTTGAGTCCGATTCAAATTATAAGGGCATTTACCAGTTTGTAGGTTCAGACAGGAGAATTTAGATGAGACGGAATATGGGTGTTTGTGCCACTGTGCTTTAAGTATCAGCTCAGACAAAAAAAAAAAAAAAAAAGTGAATGGGTCTAAATGATTCCTGGAACTGAACAATGTAACTGAACCCAGGAGGGAGGAGCAGGCTGCCACCCACCTGGGGAAACGGGTTAATGAAAAGATCAATTGCACTCTTATCTCGCATTAGTCATTAAACTGCCCATTGATGCCACCTGCTTACTTTAAATGTAAAAGTACAGGCCAGCCATTGGAAAGCTACCACCATCTCTTCAGAACCCCCTTTCTTTCTGCTCTTATATGAGGGAAAATGCCAGACTCAGACCCTAGAAGCTGAGCATCTGCTCCTCTGGTAAATGCAGATGGAAGGACAGATCAGAAAGCAAGTTTCTACCCCAGGTGCATAGTTTTCTCTTCGATGAATATACCAGAACATGAAGATTTTATAAAGTTAATGTTAATGTGAGCTCCAGAAACATTTTAAATGTGAAAAATAAAATGGCTCAGAGGATTTTCTTTCTTCTTAGATAATTATCTTCCTCAGTGGGAAGTGGCCATATATTAAATATACACAGATTATTACAAACATTTTGTTTGCATTAATGGTCTTTGAGAACCACTCTTTTTCAGTTGTCAATTTTTCTTTCCCAAAAGCATAAGTAAAGATTTACCTGTCTTAGTTTAGGATCAGTTGCCAATGATTAAAGATTCCAAAGAAACATTATATATTTTCTAAAGCAGAGGTAGAAACTTTTTTTTTATTGGTAATAGAATCTTTTTCCTCAGCTGCTAGTATCTACTTCTCTCAGTTTCTACAAACTCCAGCTGTAAATGGGCCTCCTGACTTTTTTCTCACTACACTTAAAGAGCCATGAGATGTATGATGGGTGGACTCCAGACAATTCCACTATTGTAGCTGTTAAATTTTCATTTCTCCTTTAATAAAATGAGTATATTTTATTTACTTTGTTTATTTTGGATGGCATGCATATTAGTTATTTATTGATTATTACTATTCCATTAGTATTTATTTGACTACCAGGCAATAACTTTCTATGTTGAACATTACTATTCCAGTCAAAGACATTTTATAACCAGTAAAATGCTAATTTAGGAGAGGAATGGTTGAGATGTAGCAGATTGTTAAAATTTCTCAAAGCAGTGAGTTGGTGAAGCTAATTCGTGGCTTGTTAACTAATTACTGCTTTCTCTCCTCCTCATTTTAGTCTCTAAAAGTCAAAGTATTTTGTGTAAGTTGTGAATACTTAAAATGCATTCCTAATTAAGCAATAAGTAGATAGATTTTTCATCAAGTGAGTCTTATACCTATAAGAGAAAATCAAGCACTTTCCCTAATCTAGAAGGAACATAAAGTTCAACATGAAAGCTGACCTAAAAAAAATGGCTGCTATTAAAAAATTATTACTTAGTGAATTTTTAAATAATCAAATTCCAAGATGACAATTTTGCCATTTTGGAACATTTATACATTTTTGAGGCTTAGATTAGATATTGTTTCTTGAATTTAAATATCACTTCTTTTTTTTTTAATCACAAATAGGTTTTTTTTTGTCACCATGACAAGTCTGAATTTTAAACAGATTCTTAAACTGAGGGCTCATATAATCAGCTTGTTCAACTTTAGCACCTGTCTCGTTACCTTCACCATGAAGCTCCATAAATTTTCCCAATTCAAACTTGTGCTTCTTTAGTATTTTGACTTTTCTAACCAAGACATGAGTGGAAAGATTGGCAAGTTTTTTCTATTTCTTTTCCAATGCTATCTGGAATCAAATTATTGATCACTTCTTTCAAGTCATTTGTCTGCACTTTTCGGGTCATGATTTCCATCTTCTTCTGGATTTGATGGCCTGCCGATGCTGAACATAAAAGGTCTTCTGAATCTGACTATTGTGTTTTTTAGTAAAACCAACACAGAACAGATGAAGTAAGTAACCATTGATAGTCTTAACATCAACATAAGCTTTAGTTATGATCTACTATTTTTTGACTGTGAAGCATATTTTGTCACAGGTAAGTTCCATGCCATGGAAATTAGTCAGGTAGTTTTTGCCTTGAACATCCTCAGCAATTAGCTTGAATTTTCTAATGCAACTTTATCATCCTTCAGATCAGCGAGGTGACTTCTAATATACGACTCTTGAGACAATCAGATGTGACTTTGGTTTCTTGAGTTCTCATGACTAATGTTTTCCTAATATTTCTTATATTGAACATAGCTAGTTCTTTCACATCATACCAATCTTTCTTAGAAAATAGGTCAACCACTTTCTTCTTAGCTCCTTTTTTGCCACCTTTTGTAAGGTGCTTGTTCTTGCCAACAGCCATAGTGCTGCTCAGTTGAATGTTTTTGATTGAGGTATGTTGTGATACCATCGTCTTACACTTTTACATGTGTAAATTACTAGTGAGAGAGCAAGAGACTAAATTTTTGGAGACCAATAATTTTTAGTTTTTTTAATATAGTATAAGTCTGACATGGAATGAAGAAAGATAAAAAAATGTACTTCATTAATACAAAGGCTATGATCAAATTGCTGGGTGAAGCTGCAAAACTTGACCTTAAAATGGTAGGTAAGGAATGGATATACGTCCTTTTAGCATGTGACCTTGCATCAAAATGACAGTCCTTGGATGCAGTCCAAGCAAATCTAATACTTAATTTTGTTCCCTGGCATGGCATTTTATGAGAGAGTCTAACATAGCTGTAAGGGTTTTATGATTAGTAAAAAAAAAAAAAAAAATTGCTGCATAGGCTCATCTCAGGCTTCACAATATCCTTGGTTAAGTATTGTTACGAATGGGCATAATACCTTAGACTAAAGTTGAAAATACTAAAGGAATAAAGTAGCACTTCGTCTATGACCATCCCACCCTGAACAAGCCTGATCCTGTCTAATCTTGGAAGCTAAGTAGGGTTGGCTTTGTTTAGTACTTTGATAGGAGACCACCTAGGAAGACCAGGTGCTGTAGGTGTAAAAAATAAAATGTAAGGGATTGTAAACTGACAAGATCCTTGCAATCTGTGAGGTCAACAAAGGGTTGTCTTGCCTAAAAAAATAAATAAATAAAATAAAGTAGCACAAAGATTTTTCTTCTCAATTTCTTCATTTCATAATTAGGTAATAGACATGAGATTATCATAGAAATGATGGATATTTGATTGCATAATTTTGTAAAGAAGGAATATTTTCATCTGTAAGTAAAAGCTTATTTATATAGGATGAATTAACATTGGTTATCAATCTATGTCATTTTTATGAGGACAAAAGTAATTGAGTAATTCTTCACATTTTTAAAAAGGAATATAGCTTTTAAACTAATAGCCAGAAATCTAATTTTTATTGGCATTTATATTTGCAATTCAGAATCAAGGAACTTTCAATATTTATTTAAGAGTATAGGAACATAGTAAAAGATTCAATGAATACTATATTAGATAATTTAAATGTAGCAGAAATAGAATTAATTTCTGCATGTGTCTTTTACAAACAGAATGTACATATTTTAGCTCCCCCCTTGTCTGAAGGAGCTACATTCCAAGATGCCCAGTGGATGCCTGAAATTGCAGATAATACCGAATCTTATAAATATTACGTTTTTTCCTATACAAACATACCTATGATAAAGTTTAATTCATCAACTGGGTACAGTAAGAGGTTAATAATAATAACTAATAATAAAATAGAACAACTAATTATAACAATATATTGTAATAAAAGTTATGTGAATGTGGTCTCTCTCAAAATATCTTATTGTGCTGTACAGCATGGATAAGCTGGTCAAAGAGATGATTAACATTCGATTTGGGGTGCAGTGGAGCAGGATAACATGACATTTCACTACACTACTCAGACGGTGCAAAATTTAGTAGTTATGAATTGTTTATTTCTAAAATTATTTATTTAATATCTTTGAACCACAGTTGACCATAGGGAACAAACTTCAAAAAGCAAAAATGCTGATAAAGGAAGACTATTATATCAATTTTGTTAGGAAACCTAACAAGGGAAACATTAACCAAGTCAAATATGGAAAAGATGCTACTTTTGCTAAAGTTTGAAATGCTTTGTTTATCAGAATGTATCTTGCTAGTCTCCTTTGAATACTATTCTTATTTACAGTTGTTGAATAAAAACTATTTTGAAGAGAATCACTCTTTCCATAATTTCTTCAAATTTTGAAGTCAGCTTCAACAGAAAAAAATTTTTAAGTTCAAAACACTAGCATTTTATTAAACAAGTCAGATATTTGAATAACTTATTCTTCATGTAGTGGTAGTGTCAGTATTAAAAAATACAAGCTCAGGTCTTAAAAAACAATTTAAAAATATTTTTTTTGTAATTGAAGTATAACTAAATTACAATATTACATTAGTTTCAGGTGTACAACATAGTGATTTAATATTTATATACATTAAGAAGTAATCACCATGCTAAGTCTAGTTATTTCTGTCATCTTATAAAATTATTACTATACCATTCTATTCTTTATGCCTTCGGACTTATTTATTTCATAGCTGAAAGTTTGTATCCCTTAATCTCCTTCACCCATTTGACTCATTCCCCCACCCCCATCTTTCCAGCAGACACCAGTTTGTTCTCAGTATCTATAATAATGTTTGTTAGTTTTTATTCGTTTTGTTTTTTAGATTCTTCACCTAAGTGAAATCATATGGTATTTGTCTTTCTCTGATTTATTTCACTTAGCTAATATTCTCCTTGTTGATGCATGTTGTCACAAATGGAAATATTTTATTCTTTTTTTAAATGACTAATACTCCATTGTGTGTATATATGTATATGTGTATTTATGTGTGTATATATGTGTGTGTGCTATATATATATATATATATATATATATATATATACACACACTATATATATGCTATATATATGCTATATATATATGCTATATATCTATATATCTATAAAATATAAGGACGTAGGTTTTTTCCACATCTTGGTTATTGTAAATAATGCTGCAACAAATGTAGGAGTACTTATGTCTTTCTGAATTAGTATTTTTGTTTTCTTCAGATAAATACTGAACAATAAAATTGTTGGGTCATATGGCAGTTCTATTTTTAATTTTTTGAGGAATCTCATAACTGCTTTCCACAGTGGCTGCATCAGCTTACATTACTACTAACAGTGTACAGTGCTCATTTCCTTCACGTTCTTGTCAACACTTGCTGTTTTTTTTGTCTTTTTGACAATGACCATTCCGACAGGTGTGAGATAGTATCTCCTGTGGTTTTGATTTGCATTTTCCTAATGATGTTTAACATCTTTTCATCTGCCTGTTGGAGTATTCTCTAAACTGTAATTCAGGGAGGAAAAATCTATAATATTAAAAAAAGTTTTAAGTAATATAAAAACATTTTAACCATTAAGATACAAAAGAAGAAAGTATAATTATGAGTATATACTGAGGAAAGAATACATAATTCAATTTGAAAAAAGCCCAAGAATAAAAAAAAAAAAATCTGTTAAGAGAAAAAGTAGGTCCAGTGACTTCTCATTTAGAGAAAAGTGAAGTAAAATAAATTGAAGTAAAATAGAGGAACATTCTGGTATCACCTTATATTATATTTACCTACAAGAGAGCTCTCATAAGACTATCAGCTGATTTCTCAACAGAAACTTTGCGGTCCAGAAGGAATTGAGATGAAGAGCAAGGACCTAACTCTACTAAGCAAAGCCATCATTTGGAATTGAAGGACAAATAAAGAGCTTCCCAGACAAGAAAAAGCTAAAGGAGTTCATCAACATCAAACCAGTGTTATAAGAAATGTTAAAGTGACTTCTTTAAAAGAAGAAAAACAATAAAAAACATGAGTAATAAAATGGCAATAACTACATATCTATCAACAATTAACTTTAACTATAGATGAATTAAATGTTCCAATGAAAAGATAGTGTGGCAGAATGAATAAGAAAACAAAACTCTTAAATTTGCTTCTTACAAGAGACTCACTCAGATCAAAAGTCACACAAAGACTGAAAGTAAAGGGATGGAAAAAGATATTTCATAAAAATGGAAACAAAGAAAGAAACAAAATGCTGGGTAGCAATACTATATCAGACAAAATAGACTTTAAAACAAGATGATAACAAGAGACAAAGAAAAATTCAGTAATCCTACTTCTGGGTATTTATCTGAATAAACCTAAAACACTACTTCAAGAAAACATGTAATCCATATGTTTAGTTCAACAGTATTTACAATAGTCCAGATATGAGGGCAACGTGGGTGTTCATTGATAGATGAATAAAGAAGAAGTGGTACATATACACAGCGGAATATTACTCAGCCATAAAAAAGAATGAAATCTTGTCATCTGCAACAACATAGATAGACTTATAGAGTATTGTGCTGAGTGGAGTAAGTCAAAGAAAGACAAATGCCATATGATTTCACTTATATGTGGAATCTGAAGAGCAGAATAAACAAACAAACCAAACAGAAATCAGCTTAGAGATACAGAGAATATTTTGATGGTCATTAGATGGGAGGAGGGGTTAAGGGGTAGGTGGAAAAGGGGAAAGGATTAAGAAGTCCAAAAAAATTGGTAGCTACAAAGTAGTTATGAGGATGTAAAGTATAGCATAAGTAATATAGTCAATAATATTGTAATAACTATATGTGGTGTCAGATGGATACTAGATTTATCAGGGTGATCACTTTGTAAGTTAGATAAATGTCTAATCACTACATTGTACACCTGAAACTAATATAATATGTATGCCAAATGTAATTTAAAAATTAAAAAATTAAAAATTAATAACAAATAATTTTAGCAAAACAATATTAATAGTACTACTTTTAAATACTATACTAATACTATGTTAGCATAATAGTACTAAATTTAACAGTAAATAGTCTTTTGTAGTTCTATTAGGTGGTAAGGATACAGAGGTAAACTAGTTGGTCAAAGTTTCCACTTTCACAAACAGAAGACAGACATAAAACATCACACACATAATAGAAAAAGAGAGGGAAGGAGAAACATGTTATGAGAGTGTCCAATTCTAGAAGAATATTTCTTGTTATGTTAAGCTGAATCTAAAGCTATGAAGATTGGCTATTGTTATAGTCCAGACAAGAAAGAGATTAATGAGAACCTAGATCCTGGGAGCAGTGGGAATTAAAAGGAAGAAAAATGCAAGAGGTAATTCAGAGGCAATCAATAGAAATCGGCAACTCTGAGATATGCAGTAAGGGAGAGGGAAAAAAAAACAGAGTTGCAGCCTCGTTGAAGAAACTGGGATGCTATTAACAGAAATACAGATGTCAAAAACATAGTTTGATGGAGTAATGATGAATTCAGGTGTGGGACATTGTGTTTGATATGTCAAAAAAATTTCATGAAGATGACAGTAAGTAGCTGGAACTGTAGATTATAAATTAGGAGAGAAATTAGAGCTGGAGATTCAAGTGTCCTGATGGACATGATAGTTAAAATGGTGGGATTGTCTATAATTATTAAAGGTAAGGGAGAATGAGAGTCTTTATAGAACTGGGTGTGGTGAGAAATAAAATAATTAGGGGAAATCACAACTAGAGTTAAGGCAAGTAGGTATCATACCAAACAGATACTGGTTTCTATGTGATCAATACTCCTCTAAAGATTTTACAGAGGTTAACTTACTTTATTTTCACAACAACTCCTAGCAAGTAGATTTTGTTATTAACCCTACTTTATAAATTAAGAAATGGAGGCACAGAGAGATGGCTACAGCCACATAGTTCATAAGCAGTAGAGTCAAGATTCAAACCTAGAGAGTTTAGTCTCAGCCTCTGTCCTTAACCACTATGCTATGGTATCTCTTGGCAGAGTTAGTGATATTGAAAAGCGGTTGCTCTTATTTAAAACAAATCCTACAGATTAAATTTAAGTGGATAGGTTAGCAAAGCAGACATCCAAGGGCATAAGGCCAAACTTAAGAGTGACAGCAACATGCATAAGAAACATAGGTGAAAGAGGGGGTTTTGATATTAAGCAAATGATAACTTGCAAAATCATTTTCTCATACTTTGACAAGTGTAATGAAGGAGATTTCATAATTCTATGGGAGTCTATATTAAGGGGTCCAAACGATTACATAAGGAGGTATAGGGGGTTGCTCTCAGGGAAGTCTACCTTGAGAAAGTAACATTTCAACAGAGACCTAAATCAGAGATAGGAGTTAGCAGGAAAAAGAAGTGAAAAAGGGCACTCTCGATTTGAGAGCCCTTAGACAAGAGGAACTTGCAAGATTCAAGTAAAGAAATCTGGGGCAAAGATAAGGGGAAAAAGCCTAAAGATTTTGGATTTTATCCTAAAAGTAATAGGAAGATATTGAAGGGATTAAGCAGAAGAGTGACAAATTAAGGCTCAGAGAATTTAAGTAAACTGCCTAGAATCATACAGCTAATAATTCACTGAACCAAAAGGAAACTTAGGTCATCCTAGCTCTGAGGTCTTTCTCACAAAACTATATTACTGTCCAGGGCTGGGCTGCAAATGTTTAACAACCAGCTCGTTGGGGAGAAAGCAATGATGTGTAGCTTTTTCTATCTGTGGTGTAAATACCATTGCTGATTTCTGTCTACTAATATGAAGTTACCAAATGCAGAGTCGGGAAGAGACGTCACACCATTATGTGGTATTTCTAACGTTCAGATATAATAGATGAAAATACACTCAGAAAAATAGAAAATAATATGATGTGCAGCAATAATGAGGAAGATAAGTTCTGTGTATTTATTACTTTTATTTTTAATATAATGTATTAAATTAAAACATTTTGATAGCGGCTCTCTGGAGAAACAAACAGCTTGCCACATCGGTGAAAATTTAATAGGATCTCCTGAGCAGGTACAGGTGCCCACACAGCCCCATTGCCACCTCAAAGAACCGTGTCATGGGGCACATTTTTATTTTTCTGTTTTAGTTTGGGAAGATGGTTCCTGAAATCTTAGATAAAAGCTCAGTCATTTCTCTGCACTTATCTAATTGTGTGGATCATCAGAGCATATTCTGTGAGAAGAATGCGGTTTTCTTCCCAAACAAGCCAAGAGAGTGAGGGGGGACTCCTGTGTCAGGGCCTCCATGAAGTAACCAGGTGACTAATAGCAAACATTTCTGACTGACCCCTCACTTTTGCTTTTAGACAGTTAGGGCAGCAAGTTTCTGGTTTCAAATACAAATATATAACTGTTGGATTGAATCTAAGCTTACATTTTCTGTATTTGTCATCATTCAGTCCTATTATTGTCATGCAACCTCCTCCTTAGGGAAACCATTGGATCCTAAAATAAGATGTTCAAAAACATGCAAATGAAAATAGCTTAAGCTCCTAAACTTTGGCAGTGTTACTTGAATTGCTGTGGCCTCAGAAGGGACAATCATAATATTTTTCTGGCTGTCTTGTCTTGATTTATAATTTGAATCTCCATAAATGATAATAGAGAGGGCAATTATCAAAGAAATGGAAAGGGCAATTATCATTAAACTGAAAACACATCACACATCCAACAGGATGAATGACTGAGCTAAAAACGGATTTTGTGCATCTTGCAACTGTTCCAAAAGATCTTAATGGAAGCAACTTTATCTCCCCACTTTCTCCAATTAACCAGATGACTTTGGATATATTTTCCTTTCCTTACATGTTAACACAAACCTCGTTAATCTAATCTGCTTGAATACTGACACTACTTTAGATATGTAATTTTATAAGACTAAACCAGTTGTTGTTTGCCTGGTATTAAAAAAAACAGAAAAAGAGAAAAATTAGTTATCTTGTTTGTACATTTGTTATTCCAGGAGAATGTAGACACCCGTCTAATTTGTTTTTAACCCTTGCAATGAATCTTTTTAAGTGAGAGAACATGGTGTTTTTGTTCATGAGGTTAAATACTAGACTGGACATTGAAAGTCCCCTAAAGGGCTTTTGTCTTGGTTAGATAAATTGAACAGATTCTAATCCAAACTCTAGGCATTAGTTATCATTACCACACATATAGAAGTAACAGATAAATATTTATAAATGCCTTTTGTGAGGAATTATTAACATTCGGATTTACTATTTTAAAGAGTAGAATTATAGACATTCTCTGGAAGGGATAAGGTACAAAAGGAGAAAAAAATTATTTTTACATCTGTATAGTAAAACTAGCAGTAGCGTGAATGTCAGTATCTATTTATATAAAATCTTATATAATCTGATTCAATAGATCCTGATAAGAAATAATAAGGGTTTCCCCCTTTCATGTTAAGTGGGGTTCACAGAGAGATAAGCTCTCACATGCTTATCTATGTAACATATGGATCGTGAAGAAACTAAATATGGAATGGTGGAGATGCTCAGATGGATTTAATTTACATGTATTTCATCTGCGCCTCTGCTTTTTCCATTCTGCTCCTTGACAAAGCCAATCACCTGCCACTGGTTAATGTTTATCCAGGTTAGGTTTGTTTGCCTGAGAACAAAGAATTGTAGGGTTATCTTAGAACACTATTAGTTATAAAGCTCAAATATTATGGACCAAAAAGTGAGAAAAAGTAATTTGAAAGAAAGAAAACTAATATTTATGAATCACCTATTATTTGTCAGGTACATTAAATACACGTAATTTTAATGCTGCCATTTTCTTGTATCAAACCTGTTAGTGAGTCCTGTATTTGTGAGTCCTCCCCCACGCAAACTAAATCTGTTAAATTTTACTATGTTATGCTGTTATTTCTGCAAGGACATTTATCTTCCTATTGGATGCCTGTGCTGAGCCTGCCATGTGCCTGTTCTGGTGTGTTGTCGTTTGGAGAAAAGAATACATACTGTATCATCTAGCTGCCAACAATACTCAACATTACTGAATATTTTCCTTTTAAAGACATGATTCTCTTTTGCATCATCTTTTTTTTCTAGCTTCTAACTGCCACATGTTCTAGAGAAGTCTTTCAACATGAGAAATATTTGACAGCTTCGTCAAAAATTTCTGTCAATTTACTTCTATGAATTTATATAAATATCTATGTATATACCTATTGATGGTTCATCTCAAATCGATTATATATACATATACAAATAGAAAGGGAAAGTCAATTGTTAGATTTACTAGTTTAACATGGCTAGTGAACTTATTTAGAAATATTAAACGCTCTAAAAAACAAGAAGTGGTTTTCCTTTAAAAATTTCCCAAAGCTCTGAGTACTTTGACTTTGTTGAACTCTCAACAACCACCATCTGTTAAGTAATTTTCTTTTGAACATCCTCACTAAGGCGACAGGGGTGGGGGAATTCCTCTTGAATTCCAGGAAGTTACTCTTTGGATATGATGTTCACTTCCTTTGATGTCACAATTTCTCTTGATAAATTTAAACATTTATTTTTAACATGGCTGTTAAAACTTATTCAACACTCTGTTTCAATTTCTGGTGGAGTAGAAAGATCAATTTATGGATCAATATACTCATAGATTGAATGTCGAGTTAGTGAAAAGGGAACTTACTGTTGTTTTAATACTTTTTACTGTGTTTAGAAACATGAGAAAAATTTTTTGAAAAATAAAAATTAAAAGTCCATCTACTCTAGCATAAAGTATAAGTGCAATAAAATTCATGTCAATAAAGTTCCCTTATCATTAATATTTTGGGGGGATTGGTATCTTTTTATCAGTTGCCCAGCATACTTTAGTTAAAACTCTTTGTTAGCTGTATTTAATGCTTACAAGAATTCCATGAGGTATAATCTGTCTGATTTTATAGATTTTACAAGTAAGACAAGTTAAAAAAACAAAAACAAAAACAACCACTTCGTTTCAAAGACCAAAGAAACAGTAGAGCCAGAGCAAGACTTAAACCTGGAGCTGTCTGATTCTAAGGCCTGTGGATGTCAAAATGCAGTTTTCTAATTATCCCAAATGTGGTCTGCTATCCTGGAGGCAAAGCAGGTATTGTTCATATATTTTGTGCTTCGTAGAACAGTTTTAGTTAAAAACTCTTTCAGATAAAAGATGACATCGATCCTAATGTTTACTACATTTATATAAACCTGAATGTTAACTTCTCTGCTCATAATCCTTCTCAATCTCAAACTGCACTCTCATTTTCTGCAACCAAAAATCCAAAATATTGTTTCTTCCAGTTCTGTATTCAATAGGGGTTTATTTACTTATTCACTCATTAATTCCACAAATATTTATGGCACTCACATTACATTGCAGACATTTTTTTAGGCCTTGGAAAAACATGAAGCCCCTTTGTGAAGTTTATATTTAGATGAGAGGGAGAGAAATTAACCATATACATAGATATAATACAAACATAATTAAAAAGAATATCAAATAGTGATAAAGAAAATAAAAAATAAATAAAATGGAGTAAGGACCTAGAAAATACTAATAACTGTTATTGAAAATATATTACAAGTGCCAGACACTGTTCTAAGTATATTAATGGATTAATTCATTTAATGCTCACAAAACTCTATGTGGTAAATATTGCATTTTGGTGGACTGAGAATAGTAGTAAATTGCTAACCCCTCCTCAGAATTGAGAGTCAGAGTTTAATTCCTCTCTTTTTGAATTTGAGTGTGCTTTAGAGATTTGCTTGTGAATAGAATGAGGTAGAAGAAAAAATAGACTAGCTCCAGGCCTAGCCTTTAAGTTCACTGGCAGCTTCTGCCTTGTTCTTTTGGAGCCTTGAGCTGCCATGTAAGAAGTCAGACTGAGGTTTCAATGCTGTGAGAAAGCCCAAGCCACATGGAGAGGGCAGGTGTACATGGGGCCCGAAACGAGCTCCCAGCTTACAATCCGCGTATGAAGGAACCTTGTTGTATGGTCAGCCCCCTCAAGCCTTCCAATGACCAACTCCTGCTGCTGTCTGAACCAGAATGCAAACTCCAAGTGAGAACCATCCAACTGTATCTAGTGAAGGAGTTCAGAATGAGTCTCCCCAAAACGTGCCACTTTAGCATATAGATTACTTTGACTGAAGTTCAAGTTCATCAAGACTCAGTAGACCCAGAGAATACTTTTTCCTCCTCCCTAACTACCTAATAGAAGGACTGGTCCAGGAAAGGAATTATCATCAGAGATAACTATAAAGGGTTTAGACTGAGGGAAGTCCGGCAGAGCCTGTTTGTTCCAAGTCCATTCTGTGTTCCTTTGTCTCCGCATGGCATGACAAATCTTCCTGGGAATTGTTTTCCTTTTCTTTGGATCTCCAGACCCTTAACCCCTTCTCCTTAGCTTAGAATGACATATAAGCCTAGCTACCAGACTGTCAGGGGCCTCTCATGTCTTTGTGGGGGTCTCATATGTACATAATTTTTTTCTCATGTTAATCTTTCTTAAGTCAATTTATTTATAAACCAGCCAAAAGAACCTAGTAGGGAAATGAATTTTTCGCCTCCCCTACACTAGTTAATTTACAGGAAAGTGAGAGACAATAATAAATACTTGTTTTAAACTGCTAAGTTTTGGGGTGTTTGGTTACTCAGCACTGAATAATTGGAACAATTATAATCTTCCTTTTATAGATAAAAAAAAAAAAAAACAAGTGAAAGAGGGATTAAGTAATTTGCTCTCCAAATGGTAGAATCTGGATTCAAACCCAGGGAGACTGACTTCTCAACCACTATTTAAAATTCTAGCCTTCACAACTTTACCCCTATAGTGAGATCAGCATTCTCAGGGTGCCCCTGTCTAAACTTGGCAGTTACTGACTAGTTTATGTTTTATTTTCTTCATCAAATCACAGTGGTTAAAACTGAGGACACAGTGCCATTGAAATACGATTGCTTAGCCTGGGCACTTTTGAAAAGGGACCTTGTCTTGTCCTTGGCCAAGAAGTATTATGTTGTCAATGACCTTTCGTGAATTGGAATCTTAAGAAAAATAAGAAAGATGTGGAGAAGAGTGACCTGTGATAATATATAATCCTTTCATTATGTGTAAAATTATAAGAATTATTCAAGTGAAATAGGAAATTGCATGGCATTTTGATTAAAGGAAAGGAGAAAGAAGTAATTTTGTTAAGTTAAAGGGCCAATAATTGTCATCAAATCAAACTTCTTGGCATACAAATATGTCCCATCTCATGTCTAACATGCAGAACTGATATTCAGATGGGAAAGGAGAAACGGGATGTCTATAGCATGGTAGCTTTAACTTGCAAGTATTGAGCAAGATGCTCCTTCCCCAGTAAGGAAGGACAGATAAAAGTACAACGTGCCTACCAGGCAAGTCCCACAGTACATGTTTCCAAAGACATCTTTTCCGTAGGATATATATAGTTTATTTTAGCTATTTCCATGATGAAGACTTTCTGTACACACAATAGAACAGCTCATGATAACTCAAAGGAAAGCACTTTGTAGCTGCTACACATTTCCACCCCCAGCCCCACCCCGGCGCCCCTAGTCTTCCAGGGGAAACTCTGGAACTCTTGAAACTTTCCTGTCAGACTATTAGACAACCCAGTGTCTTTTCCAAGCAGGAAATATGATGTTCCAAAGACAACTTGACCTCTTGTTTGAAAATGGGGGTGGTAAGGTGAAGTGGGGGAGACAAAACAGGCAATGTCTAAGTATATTTAATTCATAGACTCACTCAGAAACACAAACAAGTTAATTTTGTTAAGAACGCACGATAACATTTCACTTAAGACAAAATCCCAATCATTTATTCTTCTCTGGAGTACTTCTTATGCATCCTCGAGTTTTTAAAAGTTCAAGTGTTGCATAAAAAATCAATATAATTACAGAAAGCAGCCCTTAAATAAGAATATCCTGTTTTGTTTCCTGCATACTCACTGGGGTGGCTCATCTGAATCCTTGACAACATTGAACTCCAAGGAGAAAACATCAGGACTGCTTGCTGATCTTGGTTTTTACATACAGCTCCTCAGCAGTAGGGCTGTTGGCTCCAATGTGTAAGCTGACAATCACCTTATTGTTTACTTTCCAATCAGAAAAGCGATGCTGCTTTTCTTCACTGTATATGGTCTCCATAATCCTAACAGTCATGTTCACTCAGTAGTAAACCCAAATATATGTTTCCCAGAGGAGTTTCAAATACGTGAGGTAGATTAACATCTCTGTGGCTTGATGCAATCTATGACAGATTCAACAGTAATAAACATTTTAAAATGTAGTCAGTATTAAATTATTTGCTAAAGAATAATTTTGTTTCTGAGATAGAAAAAAATCAGCAGTAACTTTTGGGTTGTAAATATAGTGGTTGAAGGATAATGCAACACCCAGAACCTCTCGCCTTCTTGGCATTTTATTCTGTGTAAAGGGTGAAAAAAATAGCCCAATTGTGTGCTGATGAATTAGAAAACTTCATGAACATTCAAGAAATACACATGCCACTACAAATTAACCATTAGCAAGGCAAGGTATTCATCCTTTCTGTCAGATTCTGTGGGAAATATGCCTTATTTGCATTGAAGCCCGAAGAAGTAATATTATCCAACAAAAAAAGAACAGGCAATCTCAGTTCTGGAAAAATCAATAGCTGGTTCTTCCCGTCTGCATTTCAATCCTAAAATTGAAAATCACCAAATGAAATCCTATTTCCTCTAGGCTTCCAGTTTGACTCTGTGTTTACAATGGAATGCGGTTTTGCATTTTAAATCAGTTCCATCATACCCCTGGAAGTGATCACAGGGCTGCTAATTCTCTGTCTCCATTTTCCATTCCTCCCCCACTTTACAATTTTGAATTTGAATGGGACCAGAAGATTCTCTGGGGGCCACATTTGTGGCCCTTGCTGCAAAGCAACCTCTCTACTGCTTTCAGCTGGTTTCCTGGAATGTTTCATGGGGATTTGTGGTGAGTGGCAGCTCTGGAATCACTTTTCATTCTGTCAGGTTGTGGTTAGGCTTAGTGGGGTTTCTTTGTTATACTGGCCACTACTAGTCAATTCCCTTGAAAATATCTGGTTTTCTCCTTTTCTCTTAAAGAAAGAAAGAAAGGAAAAAAAAAAAAAAAAAAGCAGCTCCAGACTACTCACCTTACCTCCAAAACACAAACACAAAACAAACCCGGATATCCCTTGGAAATTATGTGGGGAGACAGAGAAGAGAGAGTGGTCCAGATGCTCTCAATATCCCAATTTAATTTTGATGTCAGACTACAAAAGATCTTAGGAAGGCCCCATTTCCCAAATCTATTCTGCTAACATACTGTTTTATGAAAGAATCAGGGATACATTTTATTACCCCGTTTTTTATGTTAAAACAAAATAAAATAAGCCAAATATATAAAATGTGAATTTGGGGGGCACAGTGATTCTTCCCCTTTTAGAATAAACCAGGAAAATGAGAAGAAAGTACCAAAATTAGTAAAACAAAACCAACAGGAGTGGGTTAAAAGGGAATTTTCCATGGACACAAAAGGAGATTTGGCACTTACAGCACATGTCCTCTTAAGCCAGTGCTTAACAGAGTTTTGCGTTTCATGAATTAGTTTAGGGGGAAAAAGAGAATAATGTAAGGTTGCCAACATTTTATATTGCCAAGTTAGGCTATTACAAAAACACAACTAACATTGAATTCTTACATCATTTCTTAAAAGAAAGAACATGTTAACATCAGTGGGGCCTGGGAGGGTGGAAGAAAGCCATAATCTCAGAATCCAGGACAGCTTTCAGAAGAATGAAGGGTTGGCAACTTTCACACCAAGATGCCACAAAGGCCTTCAGAAACAGCCAGTTCCTGCAACATGCCAGACCCCTTCACACCTTATTACCTTTGCAACTGTCATTCTCCTGACTGGAAATCTATTCCCTGGGACAAATCTAACCACTAGAGACAAGGCTTCACTAACCACACTGTTTAAAGCCCCTCTCTCCAGACCCCATGTGAACAAACCCTGCCCTTTCTCACTTCTGTTCCCCTCTATTCTCGTTCCTCTCCATTTCCTTACTTTGCTTTATTTTTCCTCGAGTGCTTGTTACAACTTGGCTAGATATTATTTGTTTGCTTGCTATCTATCTCCCCAATTTGAATATAAAGTTCATCAGGTCATCTCTTTTTCTCTACTCTCCAAAACATTGCCTAGCATAGGTGAGGTACTCAATACATATTTGTTCCATTTACACATGTGTATAATTTCATAGTCCCTGTTTTTAAATTTTATTTTATTGTGCATAAGAAAAAAATGTATGCAGAGACTACCCTGTTTGGTATCTGGAAACGGCTGTTTTAAGAAAGAGATTAAAGAATCCTTAGTGGAATAGATTAGGGCACAACTGAAGGAAGCAGATATGTATTTGGAGCATGCATTCTTTACTGCCACTGATTTTGAATAGCAGAGATGAGAGTCATGTTTCTTAGATCCGATAGTAGGTTTAAATTGTGCTGGACTACTAATTTAAAGATAATACATGTTCCTAAAAAAAGAGTGAGTCTGTATTTATACCCTGTTCCTTCCTCCCCACATTACTGACTTACGTAAATTAAACATGGCTTCTTAGCCTTCCTGGCTCTTTACACCTCTTAAATTGTGAATGCAATATTTTTCAAACCCAAGAATGTTTACCAACTATTAGAGTGCAAATATCTATTGGATAAAAAAATAAATAACAGTGGCTGTCAAGTGACAGCCCTGTTAACTATTATCTCTTACAATTATAGATAGCTACCTTTGGAAATTGTGGCATCTAGATGTCAAGCCTTACTACCAAGAAGAGTGAGTCTTTGTAGAAAAATCTCTTTTGTCATGCATTATGAATAGTTCACAAATACAGTCCGTAGGTTCCAAAAGAATATATTTTAAATATTTGGGCCATTTGGGACCCTGGTGCACACTTTTTTCCAGAAAAATATCCCTTCTGGGCCCATTTAGGAACATTCTTGCCCCTCTCCTCTCCCCAACACCTGACCCCTGAAAAGTAGAGAATGAGCACAAGTGTTATTAATGTTAAGTTTTGTACAGATTTTTTTTTATTTGTTTTTAAATTTGAGTACAATATCTGCTCCTGCTGCCATACTTCTGAGTAGCAGTAACAGATAATATCAAGACGGTACACAAATAAGTGAGAACTGGCAATTGGTGAAGAAAATAAGAGTTTAGAGTACATATGAAACCGAGGGTCCTTATGACTTTAATTAAATTTAATTTTAAATCCTAGCTCTAGAAATCATCTCTAGTTAGATAGATGATAGATACATAGATAGATAGATATAGATAGATGATAGATAGATAGATAGATAGATAGATAGATAGATAGATAGATAGATATAGATAGATAGATAGATATCTACCTATATCTATCTATATCCCACAGAGACCTAGATTTACTATTAAATAATCACTAATCCTTGAGGCAAAAGGAGACAGTAGCCGGAACCTGACTACTGATCACGCAATTTGTACCTCTGACCGACTAAAGATAACATCTTGCTCCTAGACCCTAAAGTGGACGGACCCCGTGGCTATTTTCCCATGTAAATGGACAGAGGGACACCAGAAAGGACCTCAGAATAGCCTGCAAGAAGAAATAATTTATCACCCTTACCTTACTTCTGACCAATTAGTTCCCAGCACAAACTCAAACCCAAAATGTCTTGTGATTTTGCCCTATATAATCTGTAACCTATATGCCATCAGGGAATCAATTTTTTTAGACCATACATGCCCTGTTTTCAAATTGGCCAACTCAATATTAAACTATTTTTTTTTCTATTCTGTAAAATCCTGCTCGTGCATTTCTTTGGGCCAGTACATGCAGGCAGAATCAAGGAAAAACATTGGTGTTCCGATAGCATACATGCATATGTGCATGTGTGCGTGTCTGCATGCACACACATGCATGTGTTTGTGTTGTGTGTATATATGATAGGGTCAACATATATTGTTTTATTAATGATGATGAAATTAATGGAAAGGGTGAATGTGTAGACCTTTTGAAGTTTTATTTCCTCTTTCTCTCTCTCTCTTTCTCTCTCTCTCTCTCTCTCTCTCTACTCCTCTCCTTTTATTCTACAGAATGAAATAGAGCTGGGGAATTTAGAAAGCCTCTGTTGATTAATCCATCACATTCTGACAACTGAATTCCCAGAAACAGAGTATTATACTTTTGCACAAAGTGACGTTTTGACTGGAAACTTTCAAGTCTAAGACACAGAGTATTGAGGGAAGGACTGCCCCATATTGCAACCTCAAATAATGGTGGCTTCTAGTGTTGTTATTAATTGCCTGAAGTAAGAAAACAAGGATTTTTAATATCTGACCGGCCAATTCCACCATCTCAATACCATCTTAACTGCTATGTCAGAGAATGTTTTGTGAGAAATAAAGACTGATGGAAGTCTGGCAGGGCAGACTTTAACACTAATGGGTAAGAATAAAAATATTTAGTGGTTTTTTAAAAATCAGGAAAATGAGATTTGGAGTCATCACCCAGCCGACAAACTTGTCTTATTTTATAATTTTATATCACAAAGATTAAAGATAAAGCTTAACTTCTTTGATATTTAAAAACTGTTCATTCACTTTTCAAAACTGGCCTGGTACAATAATAGAGGTAGTTAGTTATGTTTGGTAAAAGTGGATTGTGAACAAAGGGTGGTGAAAATGCTCTTAAGTATTTATGTAGGACAAAAACCTTCCTGGCACTAAGAAGTCTCGGTTGGTTTTTCAGCTGTGCTGTGGTTTATTGTGTGCTTTAAATCAGCTCTAAGACTGAACTACATACCATTGTGTCTGTTAGAAAATCATTATGGTGCAATTAAAAGCAATGTTGTTCCACAGACAAACATGGAATTTTCCTCTGCGTCTGATGGCTGCGCACTTCTTTTGTGCCTCTCGTCATTATCTACACACTTGCGATGGTCAAGAGATACAGCTGTCAGGAAAACACTCAACAGATGGCAATTGTGGGGTGATGCTTCAACCTTTTTTTGGATGTTCTCTGACACCTGAGCTTGGGACTTTCATAAATGCTGGTATGCAACTAATTTTTTTCAAGAAACATGGGCCTGGAGTGTTCAGTGACAAAATTCATCTTCCTCCAGCTATAAAGAAAAATTGAAGTGTCTTTATGAAATTAAATGTGCAATATAATACTGAAATGTATTGGCCTTGGAAACTTTTTGACTACTGTCTTATAGATAAGAAGGTCTAACTATAAAAAGAGTCTGATATATTGGTAGATAGATCACTTTTTCTTCAGGAGGAGAGTGAGGAAAGATCAATCAGTCTTTCCAGTTTTATAAAGCTCTTTAAAGATTGGCTTTATATTTTTCTAAAAAGAGCAATTTAACCTTGGCTTCAATACTGACATGAATTGTTGAATGACATAATCCATGATGAAATTAGTCTAAGTGGTTTAAGAATTAATTAAGTGCTTTCTTTAACATTTCAGGTAGCTTTTTTTTTCTTTAACATTTAAGGTAGCATTTTAACACGAAACACTTAGGCTTCCATCTTCACTATTTATTCAGTACATATATGTGTACAATATTATTATAGCAATAAAAAAATAAGAGGAAGTTGATTGACAAAGATACAAAACAATGCCCCAACAGTACTTGTAATCATGCCAAATTTTCCAGCTTTCAAAATTGGAACTACAGATTCCATATGGCTGATTTGTGTTTGTTTCTCTCAAGTTACACAAACCTTTTCAGGTTCCAGAGACTCAGTTTTGTCCAGCAAACATTCTGGGCTCTCTGAATATATGCATTTCAACACAATGACAAGACAGAATTGAATAATGGGTATGTGTCTTGCTTCTGTGTTCTAGACAGTGTCCCAAGCCTACCTGACAGCCAGCTCAATCTCCCCTCCAATGAGACTAAATAATATTTGGCTGTCTTTAGTTTGACCTGAAGATAAGTATAGGCCTATGAAATCTTAAAAGCAGCTAACACGGGGACAAACATGTCCCATAAGGTTAAGTTTAATTTTGTTGAAACTGTTGTCTTCACTTGTTTGTGTTAGCAAAATTATGTCCAGCAGTTCACAAAGATGTGTCTTTCTTTTAAAACATGACACTCTGACATTCTCTGTTTGTCTATTCATGTCCCAGAAGAGGTAGCCACATGCTATATAAATTTTCTGATAATATATTCACAAACTGGTCTCACTGGTTGATCTTTAAAAGATTTTCAGTGGATGAAACAAATGGAATGAGAAGCTGTTAAAAAAAAAGGCATTTGTTTTGTTTTGTTTTGTTTTTTTATTTTGTTTTTGTTTTTTGGTTAAATGTGTAGCAGGGCAGAGGCTATGAGAAGCATGATATGCTACATAGTAACATTTTGAAGCACATTATGTAGAACAAGATCACATTTTGGGACAAAAACAACCTTCACTTATTCTAAGAGCTTAATATGTGCCTGATATTATGATAAGTACCTTACATACTTTATTTTATTCTCACATGTATGTAATATTGGTATTATTATTCCCATTAGACTAATGTTCACAGAGCTGATAAATAATTTGCTTAAGGTCACACAATAAGAGGGTCTTTCAGATCCTTATAATTTCTTGAGAGTGTATAATTGTTTCTTCCCTGAATAATAGTACGACTATGCACATGTAAGATGTTCCATATTCCCATTAGATATAGGTGCTAATTAAGAAAGCAATGATAAACTAGATTTGTTTTTATAATGAAATGCATCTTTATAGCTTTTAAAATAATAGAATTTCTAGAAAAAAAGAAGTTGGATGGATGTAAAAATATGTTTTTTTTAAGGATTCAGGTATTTTGTAATAAGTAGAGTGTTAGTAAATGATTTTTTCTCAATACTTCATTTTTTTATGATTGATATAAAGATAATTTTATGAATTTTTAATAAAAATGAAAATTTTTCCTTTCATCTACTGAGTGAAATGAGACTGTAAGTAAAACTAAGAAAATTTTAGAGACCCTCTTTCTCTTTTCTATACAAGGTAATATGTTCACAATTGAGACAATGTAAGAATGAGATGACAGGATACATTTTCAAAAAGAGCATACCATAAAAATTGTTGGTAGAACATATTTGATGCAATTAAAATTTATTTTTTCCTCCCCAAATTTTGAAAGTACCAACTCCTGAAGTCTGTCTTACACCGAAAGAGAGAACTAGTTGGAGACTTAAAAGTGAATCCTAAATTTTCATTTTTTTTTTAAATTTCAGAACTATGTATTCAAGAGAGGTAAAAAGAATATGTAACTGAGATGCTCAATGTTTATCACCGGTATCTTGTCATGGTACTGGTATCTAGTGTGACATCATAATGACAGCTCAAACACGTATATGGACAAGAAAAACCCATAGTAGAGCAAAGCACCATGGAAGCACATTCAGCATGAAGATAAAAAAGGACTGTTTTCTATGGTAACTGTTTGCAGTTGTGAGTATACTACGATAAATCTAAGCCAGGCAGGAAGTGGGATATTACAGCTATAATTGCCATTTGAAATGATTCTGCTGCTCAATTCAAGTAGATGAGAAGGGTCTAATTTTTGTAACAGTCGTGGAGCCTTACTTTGTGGTATTCATTATTGTACAATTTAAGTTTTGAATCAGTATGAGCTTTACCTCTAGTTATGAGGTTCACATCCTCATAAGTAAGAGGAGGATCAATAGTAAGAGGAAATCAGCAAATTGTAGGCTTTGCAATAAATCTAAGGTATTAGATGGGCATAATTTAAACAGTTATTTTTCTTTTCCTGAAGAATAAACACATAATAGAGGAAAAAATGAGGCTCTAAAGGGATTATGCATTCCTAAATATTTTATAGCTGTGTTAAATGCAATGCCGTGCTTTAGTTCCACCGCTGAATATTTGCTGATGATCATTTACTCACCAACTAAAAACCCAAAAGATGCTATTTGAGGTCTTTTGTGTGGTTTCAGCCTTGGCCCTTCTGTCAGTGTTTCTCTGCGTGATTGTAAAGAGCAACTCTTTGCATGTGAGAAGACAGATGTTGATGATTTAAGCAGGGAAATGCACCACAGTGCTTTTACTCAGCTCATATTTAATGATTTACAATTTAATGTAGTTCATCTTTCACAACCCTGAGTTCAAACAGAAGCAGCTGCTATTAGGAATGCAATAATACTGAACTTCCCACCAGTGACCTAGGAGAGCGTCTTTTTGTAGTTTTAGCTACTGGACCCATCTGGCCTTTCCCCTTAGCACAACAACTGAAGGAGAGAAACGGTTTACTTCCCGTCAGTGGAGTTCTGGATAGAATGTATAATTATGCCAGATAAAGACTTTCAAATCAAAACTCCATGTGTCATCATCACTCTGCAATGTTGGAGGACAAAATAATGCACTTTATCTCATTATCAAGAGACTACTGAGAAAATTCAGAAAACATATGGACAATCATGCTGAGATGAAGTCAGTTAAAAGGTTAGAAGTGCCCCTGGTTTCAGCCTAAAAGGTAAACTTATTTTCTTATCATTTCTATTTGCTTTTATTAGTGTGGAAGCTTTTAGGTAAGGTATTTTAAAGGGCTTCTTTCCTCTAATTTTAGGAAATAACTAAATAGATTTAAATATAAATATTTAGATAGATGGATAGATTATTAGAAAGATAGAAAGACTGACAAAAACAAACAAAAAATGCTTTTCAAAAAACTAAAGCATAAGAGATGAGATTTTAATGAGATTGATGTTTTTTGAGGAAGAATGATATCCAATATGCTGATGAGAAAGAATTATGGTATTAATGTTATCAAATAGAATGCTTTAAATACATTTTTCTATCTGAAGCATTACATAATTTAATAATCTGTTTTCACTTTGGCTTTATTGGTAAGCAATTGAAAAGTAGATTATAGTCTAGGTTGCTCCTCTTTTTTTCTGTTTTCCTTTCCTTGTTTGGGTAAAATTCTAACATCTGTAAATTAGGATTTAAAAGGAAAGAAGAGGATTATAGAATTTCATTACAATTACAGGCCTATCAGGCAACAACCGTTGCCTCATTATGACTATATCGAATCTCTTGACTGCTTACAGTAGAGAAAGAATATTTTTCTTTTCCAACAATATATTTCTAAAAGAACATAAAGGCAGTTAGACCTTCATTGTGCAATGTTTTCACTGTGAGAAACATACTGTAGTATTATCTCCTCTGATAAGATTAGATGGTCTAAAACTACTGTGTAGGTACCCTCTACCCTACTGCAATAATTTTTGTTCATAAAGCCAGAGTCAGCCCTTTCCTCAAGGGATTTAAAGATTTTATTTATTTATTTATTTTTTTGAAGCTTTGCTCATGGTTCAAAGGCATTTGTATTTACCACTGTGCATCATTTGGAAATATTATCTTAGAGATATTTATACATTTTTCAAAGTTTGATGATATTTAGTATTTTAGATTTGTCATTTGGCAAGTAAACAGGTAATTTGCATAACACTTATAATTATTCAATTATGATGTTTAAAAATATAATAAAGACTTTTGTGCAAGTTTGCTGCAAAGGAAAGAATCAATAGTGTAAATATGATCTACCTTACACTTTACCATTGTAAAGTTGTTGATAGAAAGGTCTTTTGTCCACTTTTGAGGCTGAGTTCCACTGCCTGGTCTGGATGCATGCAGTGCATAGGAATCCTGGATCTTCAGCCTCATCATCATGTGTGGAGAAAATGTTTCTAACGTTTATTTGTAGCATCTAACAGAACACTATGTAAGAAAATTAATACAGCAAGTGTGGAATTGGACCAAAATTATCATAATTTCACTTAAAAAGGAATGATCAAAGTACACTTTCTGTTTTAATTTAGAACTGTTTGTATAATTTGCTATAAATTGGAAAGCAGGTATAAATGTATCAACCACAACAAGTTAGAATGTTTTGTTTGGAAAACTGTCCAAATCATTCTTTCAGCCTGAATAAAGACAGGTATTTTATGAGATATTTATTTGCCTATTTGCTCAATTCCACGATTTATGGGAGTTCTAATTTGAACCATGGCAGAAATGCCACCACAGAAACAGTGGAAGTTTTCTCCACAAAAGTTTATTATAATTGTTTCCAGGTCTCGGAACATATTATTATGTGAAAGTATATATTTTAAAGTTTTTAAAAAAATTTATTTAGCTTTTTAAATTTTCTAAATAAAAATCTATTTCTGTTTTTTTGTTTGTTTGTTTGTTTGTTTGTTTTTGTAGAAGGGGAGATATTCGGGTTCATTATAATTTGATTAACCCCAGCATATTTATCGGGTAGCTATTGTTGGACACTATTTTTTCACAAATATCCAGAATAGATTTCATTCTTTAATAGGTTGGACTGTTCAGGTGATTTTGGTTAGAGTACTCAATGAAATCAAACATTATCTAACTAAGCCTCTTAATACAAGTTTCTTAAAAAAGGAAAGAAAAAAATTAAAGTAAATCTGATGTAATGAAGAGAAAGTGTATAAATGGTACCACATTAGACTGGAGGTGGCTTTGAAGGTTACTATCAACTGGAATCTACGCAGCTTGGAGACAGTCGACATGTATGTAAAAAATATTCAAATTAGAAAGGTTAGAAATATGTTAGATCTTCTTAAAGAAATGACCTATCAACTTTAGAAGTAAGAAAACCATGTCTGGAACACAGATTATGAAACACTTATGTGGGAGAATGGTAGACCCAAATACAAGTATAAACTCGTCACAGATTTTCTGTCTACTCTGACATTAAATAATGTCACTGTATTCACATCTCATGACATGATGCCATATTACTGAAGGACTTGTAGAAATAATCCATTCACAGTGATATTGACATAGGGAGGAAAGCAGATCTCACTGCTTTTATTCTCTTCTAAAGTCATAGGAAAAACTTGTATTGGGACCTAATAAAATATTTTAAGGAAAAATTTCAAAATAAAGCATTAAAGAAAAGCACTTAGTGGAAACTTTTGAAAATTATTTTGTAAAATGAAAGTCAAAGTTAATGCTCCCCCAAAATTCATAATTCTCATTATAATGAATTACTCATTTAGAATCAAATGATGGCAAAGTATTTTTCTTATCATCAAAATATGAGTTTTTAAAAAATCACATTGAGTATTCCTCATTTATTCCCAACCCTTTTAGAAGGACAAAAAGCATCCTACAGTATTCATCATGGTTCACAACAGATTCTTTTGTAATTATAATATACAAATTGTATTTGAGAGAAAATATAATAAGATATTAATAGAAGATGTTTGTTATGTTCAAAATAAAGAATGGCTTGAAAAGAAAAATCTCTTTAATTTTAATGGCAGTGATTCTTAATGCATGTTGAGGACAACTTGCCTGAGAATTACCTGAGAAACTTGTTAGAAATGCTGTCGATTCCTGGGCTCTATGCCAGATCTACCGAGCCTGATTCCAGGGGAATGAAGTTTGGAAACCGCTTTACTACACACAGTCACAAATGCTTCCTACGTATGAACAACTTTCAGAATCACTCTTTTAAAAGTAAAAGTTTAGCCTAAATTAAAAATACACCAGGGGGATTAGGTTAACTCTGAAACACGTGGAATAAAGAGAAGTTGAATATTTTTCTTTTGCATCCTTGCATTTGGTAGATTATCTTGCACCTGGTAGGCAGTCAACCAATACACATTAAATACATGAAAAAATGGAATTTTATTTATAACACAAAGACAGATATCATTTGGATACAAAATATAGACATTAGAATAGAAAATTGCAATTAGAAAATTTCAACTTACATAGGAAGACAAGGGTCCAGGTTAAGAATTATCATAAACTCTTTGGCAACTCCCCCATGTTAGTATAAGAGATAGGTTGAATTCGCTAGCCATTACAATTTTTTTTACTTTAATATTTCTAAGCAGCAAGGTTGTTTGGGGGGTAATTACAGATAAAAAAAATAAAGAAAATAAATGTTCTTACCCTTCTATATATTTGCTAAAAGCAAGATTACTTCTGTTTTGGCAATGAGAAAAATGAGAAACCTGTTTTTACATGTTTATTCATTTATTTGTTCATTCAGCAAATATGTATCGAATGCCTACTTTGTTAATATTTAAATAAGATATGGTCCTTGGCCATGAAAATCTCATAGTTTAAAATACTGAAAGGCTAATTTACATTATAAAGGGATGAGGGCAAATATAGGTCTCTAAACATGTTGTATTGTATTTTATGGATGATCAGTAGTGTATTAGGAACTGCACTTTTCTTTCTTAAACCTCTGTCATGACTTTGCTTGGAGACCACATAATTTAATAGATAAACACGTACTTCAAGGTGAAGGTCAAGGACTAGCTGCAGGAATGCTGCCTCCATTGGTATTTCAGTGCTAGCCCAGAAGGAAACATTCTCCTCTTTATCACAGATGGTTACCCACTAAAGTCAGATGCTCTGATTTGGGTCATACTCATTGGGAGTATTTGTAAGCAAAAGGCATTAGCATTTACATCTAATTCTTTCTTTATTGAAGCGAGCTGTCATAGCTTTAATAAATATGTACTCAAGTGTTTACAGACAGTCATTAAAGCAGTAGTAATATTTTCCTTTCCTCTTAGTGTATCTTTGTTAGGGACAAATCCTTCCCCGCTATTGTTAAACTGGGTGTGTCTACATTCTGATTCTTTTTTAATAATCTGTTTAACCTCTTTAATAGTTTTGTAATTAATGGAGTAGCCCTTAACTACTGAGACCACTATTGCACAATTTTAATGAAGAGATTACATAAACACAGACACTGGTATCTCTTAATTAAGAATGTGACAGGTAGATGAAGGTATTTGGCAATAATTGAAATCAGCAAGTCATTAAAAATTCTTCCGTATTCTACTAATTTGTTTGTAATAGCTTTCTAATTGCCGCATTACAAACAAAGACAAGTGTGGGTTGGACTACAAGTAAAAAGTATCAGTCTTATCTTTTCTGGTTAAAACAATTGCAAAATTTCTACTTCTTGGTACAGTTGAAATAAGGATAGAAAACTAAATACTGCGCTTTGGCTGACAAGCTTCTAATGTTCAGTTGACTTTCTGAAAGATGGTCTTCCTTTATAAAATGTTTGTTTATAGTTGGTAGCATTGTGTAGTCTAGGAGAAATGACAGAGATGCAGGTGTCTTATGAATAACCAGATGGGAAATGGAAGATGATCAAACTTCCTCCCAGACCCAATGAGTCAAATAGTAATGACAAAAGATTTTCCTTTGAAATAATGAAGGGAATGAAACTGAATTTAAAAATGTTTTGTATAGGAGACAAATGACAAAAACGCCTTACATAACCCTTTCTTAAAGACACAAAACCTGTTTTCTAGAGCTTTTCCTCTCACCAAAATACAGTCAGTCTGTGATTAGATCAGCAGCTGTTTAACAGTGCCAGAAACACAAACTTCCAAAAACACTCTGCATTCATTCACCATTGGCCTAGAGGAAATAGTGCCACCTATTGAATCATTGCCTCAATGTTCGAAGCACCTGATCTGTCCTTCCTAGGCTCACTTCTACCCACCCACAAACTAGCACATCCTGAGTCTCTCAGAGAGACAGATATAATGAAGTTTTGAGGTAGTCTGAAGTTTGCATGTGAGTGTGCTCATATCATGTTCTATAATTTGAGGAAAACACATGAATTTAAATCAGTTTTTAAAACAACCAGGCCTCTCTTCTCATTTACCAGAATGAAAAAAATTCACTTTTATTACCTTAAAGATGCCAAACGGTGCCATTTTATTACTGTGGGAAGCTGGAAGTCATTTCCGAACTCATTTGGCAAGGGTGCTATGTAGAGCATCCAATTCAGTCCTTTAAGTGTCTTCTGAGAACCACCACACAAACTGTGATTTACTGTCTCTAGGAGTTGAAGGGACCCTTTCTATCCTGAAACTGAAGAAAGAAAGGTGAAGTGTGTTTAAGAAGTATCCCATGAGACTTGCAAGAGTAAGAGTTGGCACAGAGTGAGCCAGACGTAAAGAATGTTTTGGTAACCCACAAACATTTTCCAACTTGTAATTTTTAGTTTGGTTTAAAAGATTATGTTGATAGCCTTTAAAAGTTGTAATGATTTTTGTATATTAATTGATTGGTCTTGAGGTCACTTTTACAAACTTCTTACATGTTGTGGCTATGTAGCTCTGTTTTTTCCCCCTTGCTGTTTGCATTTTAAATAGATATTGGCACACTTCCACAGCAAAGACAGTGTCATAGTTAAATATATATGTGTATATATGTATATATTAATATATATTAATACATATTAATACATATAATACACATATTAATAGATATATTTACATACACACATATATATATACACATACGTGCACACATACACTAACATCCACACACACTCATATATTGTGACAATACTAAATTACACAAGCATATATTTGACCAATTAAGCAAAATTAAAACAAAAATCAAATGGAAATTTTGCATATTTACTAATTTGCTCAACCAGAAGATGGCAAGTCTCCAGTCACCATTCTTGTCATTGAATAGCAACCAACAACAACTTAAATTTATGTGTTCTTTAGCTGACTCAAAATTCTAGTAGTTTTATATTATGGAAGCTGGGGAATACTATTGCTATCAATTAAAATAAACACACACACATATCTTATGCTCTCAGTGTTATTCTGCTTGGAGATTCTGACTGGCAAGTTTCTATAGTCATAAGCACTAGGTCATTGGAGGCAAAAACAAAGCGAGAGAAACAAGATATTTAACCACTAGTCAGAAAATATGTGATACTGTGGAGTCTCATAAATGGTGGACTCTATCAGTTATCTGAGGAAATAATGAAGGGATAAATTATACTGCCATGGAAAATAATTAGTCCATCACATCAAAAATGAGAATAGTATAAAAGAAAATCCAGTAAACTCTTTTTCTTGACAAAAATCATTGAACTTCTGACTTCAGGTAAAAGGCCAATCTTTACTCGAATTTATGTTTTTAAGCTTTGACTAGTAATTGTACAATGTAACTCTCAAAGCAGTGGATAATTTTTATCTGGTTTTAAACAATCTCTCAAATCTTCTAAGAAGAAATGTGTCTCCAGTAATTATATTCTCAGCAGAGTTTTGTATTCAGAAATGATATCATAAAGGCATCCATGATGGTAGCTTGCAATTTCCATGTCCTTTTTTTTAAAAAAAAATTAATGTTTATTTTTTCACAATGTTGTGGTTATTAATAAAGAAAAAAGTATTATTTTTTCTTGTTCTGTCAAGTACATAAATATACTTTGATACTTGGAATGGCATAATATTAAAATATTGGAAAGAATATGTGGTCTGTTCCTTGTTATGACCAGGATGACATATCTGTTCTGAAGTATAAGAGTCACATTTGATGTTAGGTTTAGGATTTCATGTTGCTTCATGGCTAAATCTGGTAGGGGTAACAGAGACCAAATTTTCAAGTAGCACCTGTCAGACAAATGATGGAGGAAAGTGGTAGGCTTCAGTTAGAGAGCCAGGGAGTACAATACAGCTCCTCCATCCAAAAGGTATCTAGGATGTCTGACTTAAGAGGAGTGAAATCACATGCGAAAGTTTTGACACGTACATAACAAAAACAGTAAATTCCTAAAAGCAAAATTGTTACTGACATGCTAAGTCATCGTTAATGGCTATTAAAAGGAAACAATAGAAAAAGAAATGGTATTTAAAGAGAAAGTATAAAAATGAGTCAGTTAAAAAATGTTTTGTTTTTTTTTTTTTGAGAAATATGTCCAAGAAACTTTGTTCATTTAAAGCCGGGACATATGTTGGACTGACTTACACATTTCCTACTGTATATGTCACTTATCCTTTTACATTTTATATCTTTCATCCAATCATCTACCTCTCTCAACAAACTATTCAGACATTTTATTTATAGTATTTATACATCTACACATTTTAATCTTTCATCCATTCATAAACCCAACCTGTTTTGAGTGCCTGCTGCATGACAAACACTATTGTTAGTGACACAAAGACATAGAAGATGGAGTTCCTTTCCTCAAGAAGCCTGGAGTCCAGTTGGAGAGAAAGTTAAGTATATTAGTACTACACAGTGTGTTAGATGCTGTGATACTATGACCTTGTGAAGATAGAACAGCTTTTAAATCAGACCAGTGGATCTGGAAAGGCTAACACTAAAGCTGAATTTTAAAAAGAAAAATAAGAAGAATTAAATAGATGGTGAAAAGGAAAGGTAATTCTAGACAAAGGCATGACGTATGCAAAACATGTCCTTAATAATTGGTATTCATTTATATTCGCAACATAATCATTAAGCAAAACTCCATTTCTTTACATATAACAGGATATAGTGATTTAATTAACTGGCCTGGTGAAGCAGTAGAGATGAATGGTTACATGTACTGACTGGCTCTAGAACCAGACCTCCTGGATCCAAATCCTAGCTTTTCTCCTTTCTAGCTGATAACTTGGGGGAAATAACTTGATATCTCTCTGAGTCAATTCCTCTCTTTTCTACTGGAGATAATAATATTATATCCCTAGAGCAAGCATTAAATTAACGTACACTTACATATGTATATCTGGCATGAAATAATCTCTTAATATATGTTAGCTAGGATAATATCTTTTGTTTGTTAAATTTAACATAATTATATAATAATATTAATAATAATAATGACAATAATAGTCTGAAGAGATGTCTGAGAGGTATCACAGCTGAGAGTTACTACATTTAGAAGCTGTAGAGATTTTGCCTTTTCTAAAATTTAAAACCAATTTCAGAAGTTGAGGAAATCACTAGAACTTCATTTATATTCTCTGAGTTCAAATTTTGTCTCTGCTACCTTCCACCTCCGAGACCTTGGCCAAAATGCTTAAATACTTGTGTCTCAGTTTCTTATCCATGCATGAGTGCGCTAGTGATTGCCGATGTCTCCTTTCTGGAGTTTCTGGGAAGATTAAATGGGCCGACATATGTAAATATGACTAGCATCCTAGCATCACTCCAAAATTTGTTTCATCATCAAAAAAAAAAAACATTTAAAATGCTTAGGAAATACATAATGGCTAATCTAAGGAATGTGAAAAATATCTTCCCCAAAATACTTTCTATAGTTGAGAGATCACATATAAATGTTCTCATCTGTATTCACTAACTCTGGAAAACACTCTTGAATGTTATTGCTGACTTTGATAGGCTGCCTTTGTGTCTTTGCCAGAACTTGCTCTGGTTGGAGCTATTCATAGAATGCCCTTGAATAATATGATAGGTTGAATTTGAAATATTCCTCCAATCATTTTAGAAGCAGTAATAATGGAAACTAAAATGGTCATCTAGAGAATGAACTAAGCATGGACACTTTCTAATAAAATTCATCTCTTTGGTCCTTAGAATAACCCAAAAGAAGCTAATAAATGCGATTTGAATAAATAAACATTAAACATGCTAACGTAAAATGAACTTCCTGTAGTTAGAGATAATATATGCTTTAAAAAAACACTAATTTTGGATAGAATACAAATATAAACAGCTTTTTTTTAAAAAAAAAAAAAACTAAATTATAGGAAAATAGTTCTTTCCTGGAATTATTTTTAATTGCAAATATATATCAATAAGTTAAATATATATGTGTATATATTTAAGGATGAGAACCCAGCCAACCCAAGTAGCGTATACTGACTTGCTTAGAATAAATTTAGCATATAATCATGTTGCTAATACTGTTAAAATCTTTGGTCTCTCAAACATCTTTTCTGTTTTTCCCCCACATACCCATTATTTAATACTGTTACACCTAAGGTCAGGGATCCTTAGTCTGCCTGAAGGGGTTTGGAAGTTCCAGGCTGGCATAGCTCCTATTCTATTAAAATTTTTTTTTCTTGCCTGCAACCTGATATCTTATGGGTCTGACCTAATTTCTTTGATGCCGAAGGCTCGAAGGCCTGGGCTAATATGCATCATGGATGTGTGGAGGAAAAGTGAGATGATTAGAAGAATGGCATCAGGGTGAGGGTGTTCTTCAAAATCAAAACAAGCATTAAGAAAGCAGGACATTCTTGCTCTATCCCATCCTTTAAAGAGGAACCTAAATTCAATGCATGGCCTCAAATACAAATTAACCCTCTCTCTAATTCTTTTTTTTTTTTTAAGCTGGTTTTAAAATATTTTATGGCTAGCACAAACAAGGCAATGGCAGAATGCTAATTGTTAGCATCATACAATGAATTCCAATGTAAAAATTAAATACCTGTTTCTGAAAAAGAAGTCATGTTCTAGAAGTCAATGAAAGAAAATGTGCTGACTTTGATGTAGAGATCGTGTAATAACTTAAGCTTTTTTACTAAGCTTTGGAACGTGCTGATATTCAGAGCATTTTAGACTTGTTCACTAACTTATTGTTCCTCTGGGTCTTTTCCCAGTTTCTTTTCCCCTTTGGGAAGCAGTTCTTCTTACTGCTCAAATATGCATTCAACATCTTGTCAGCATTAATATACCAAAGGCAGGGGTAAAGGGACATAATTTCAGTGTCTTTGCTTACTTGATTTTGGACTACAGTGAATCCTGGAGAGACAGAAAGGTAAAACTTATGCCTCTTTGGTAACAAATCACAGATTTTTTTTCTATGAGATGTTAAGATATGATTTTGTTTGCATGAATTTACCAAAAAAAAAGGGGGAGTGGGTGTCCATTTGTGATTTAATTAATGACGATGTGCAAAGCCATCAGTACACCTTCTTCTATAAGAAGAGATGTATTTTATGAAAGCAAGAAAATGATCAGTAACAATAATTGTTTTTAACACAGTAGCATGCCTTCGTTCAGGGATATTTTCATTTCACAGATGTTTAAAGTCACTTGGCTCTCAGCCTTCAAACTTGTTATTCTTTTGGCATCCAAATTCCTGTTTCATAGCCATGTGGACTATTAAATGTGCCATAAATAGAAACACTCTTCTGAATTTCAGAGCTGGACCCTGGACTTACCCTAGTTACCTAAGCCATGTAGGTTTTGTGTTTCATGATATACTTGCTGATTGAAAATATTTATTGTCAGTTGTTTAAAACCATTTATTTATCAAATATTTAGAGCTGCTAATCAATATAAATTTGCGTGCTTTTTTGTGTTCTCTTCAGGATGGTGGGTGTCTTTTTTTATATTCTTCTTTGTAATCATATTTTAGCAGTGGGTACACTAGTGAGAAGGAAAATGACCCAACAGACATCTAAAGGAGAAAAGAATAATTACAGGAGTTTGGAATCCAGATAACCCATAACCTAGAACACTAACATAACCTTAGTCAAAACAACTAGAATATTAGAGAATATTAATTTAAGCCATTAGGAATGACCACTTCGTGTGTGCACGCACGCGCACTATACTGCTATATTTTAACACAAGCCTGCGGGATCAAGATTTTGTACACCGATGAAAAATTTTTGCAGTTCAGTCTGAACCTTGTTCCTATCAGAGCTGGAAGTGACATTTCATAACATCAAAAGCATCCATATCATGTCCTATTTGATTCATAGAAAGTCATATACTGGTATAAGTTGGTGCTACTTTATTTCATTGCCCTCTTCCACATAAACTAAAAAACATCTAAGAGTAGAAAATCCAGCTCTAATTCAAGACTCTGAATCATGCATTATAGTCTTTCTTTGGCAGAACTATCTAAAACAACCTCGTAGTTAGTTCATATTGTTCGATTTTGAAATACATTATAGTTTGAGCATTGGGCAGGTAAGATATTAATTTGCCTTTGTAAAATTGCACAGCTTTGGGGACAGTTGTGTTTCATGCACAGATGAACAAGAAATTTTTAGCAGCCCGTCTATGACACTGACATTTTTAATGCCTTCTACTTTTTTTAAAAAAAGCACAAGTCTAAGCACATGTACAGCAGATTCCCAGTTTTAAAATGCCGAACTCATATTTTGATATAATTTGTGTGAGTCATAAACCTATATTAGCTGTAAATTGTATATATATATGCACATATGTGTGTATGTATGTATACACACATATATATGCTTTCCTCAGACAAATTTTTATCAAGTATAGTAAAAGAATAATTTATTTCTACTTCAGTTAATACATATGACCTATTTCATGAGGAATGCTACATATTATTCTGAAATAAGAAGAAAAATGGGCATTGTCATACAGTGCATCTAGGAGAGACTGCCTATTTTCTTTCTCGATTTTTGCAAAAATAAAAAATTATGATGAATATTGATTAGACTGAGTATAAGGTTTACTCTCTCAAAATTCATTTGCATACAATTTCATTTTTACAAAATTCTGATGAGCAATGTATGGTGCGGAATTCCTCAAGGAGGCTATACCGAATGCTTATAATAATGATCACAGCAATTACAAACACAATAGACGTACATCAGCCCCAAATGAAATCTGAACTGATGAAAGGAAGACTGGGCCTCTGCCTTTTTCCTGTGTGTGTCTTGTCTGACAGCCTCCTTGTCTATAACTAATAGATAAAAATGCAAAGAGGTGATTTTGTGATACAGTATACAGTGAAACAGAAACCAAATTGCCTGCGTTTTACTTGCTATGCTAACTCTGTTCTCAGACGATCTTGGCAGCTTTGTCTTTCTCTAATTTTGCTAATATCTCACAGATATAAAACTGTGCACCCCCAGCCCTCTGGCTCCGTCCCCTCCCTTTTCTTCCTGCTGTTTCATTACATTTTCTTATGTGCATACCATCAAGTCCTCTTGGACACATAATAAGATTTGTGCCAGACTATGTTTCTTGGCTTTAATGGTTAGTTAGCTTTCCAGGATACACATGCTGCTTTATACATGCTTTTATTACTGACATCATGAGAATGCATCTTTCCCGTGTTTACAATTGGGTGTTCACCCTTAAATAAAAGCAATGAGATCAGGTTGTTTAAGAGAATCTTTGAAAAGCAGAATAAAAACAGCTGTTATCTGCTTGAACCATTTCATTTTCTTTCATGATCTGAATGATAATGATGTGCAGCAGTGGGCAGTCTCCAGCTCTCATTATACAGCACACATCAGAGCCTCTTTCAGGTTGGAATTGGGTCTCTGTCCCGGAGTTCCAACAGGATCGTTTCAACCTCACTTCTAACAGGTGTTGGTGTTTGCAAGAAGGAGTTAGGGGAGGATAAAACACCTTTGCTTGCTCCCCACTAACCTCCCAGGATTCAGGAGGCTGGTTTTCATTGGCAACGTGGGTTTGAAAGTCAAACCAGGTCCTTGCTGAAATCTCTCACACCAGGAACAGATTACAAATATTTCCACATGTCAAACAAATGAACAATAGGGTGGTCCTTATTAATCAAAGCTCTCTTAAGCCAAGTACAGATGGTAGCAATGAACTTCTCTTCCATGAAGATTTCTTGAAACAGGAGGAAATATGTCTCACAGAAAAGCACATTTCTTCAAGTGACAGCAGACAAAGAATAAGGAGCTTAAATGAAATGTAACAGTAACAAAACACAACAAAACAATAATAACTGAATAAAAATTTTTAAATCTCAGGATTTTCAATGACCCAAATAGCAAAGTTGATTGAGCTTACATCCATTCAACGCTCCCTCATCACAAGCTGTTTCTGTAGATTCTGTGGCATTTGCCTAGAGACTGACAAGCTTAAAATTGGTTTTAACCTCCAGAGCTCCTTTTCATATGGTAGATATTGCTGATTGGGGAGCATAATTTTACCTTCCCCAAAGTCAGTGATTTTCAGGCTCTGGTGGCATCTACCACAGAGAGCATAAGTCCTCTCAGATAACAATGTCATTTGTTATTTTTAATTAACAGAAAAATATCAATAGGAATGGTAGAAATTGCATTGTAGTCAAAACTTGAGAGTGAGGAGAGTCAGAGAAGTAATTCTATTTAAAGAACAGCTCAGAGGCTGGAACCATGGCTGCTTTTTGTTTCTCAGACCCAAGATGTATTACCTAAGCTTCTTGGGCAGCAGAAAACTGGTTGGGAAATCTCCTGGGAACAGACTCCTTGGGACTTTCTATATGACCAGGTGTTACTATTTACAAAGAGTGTATTTCAGATGTTTTAGCAAAATTGGTTTCACTTCTTCACTCAAGATTGGTGCCATTATATGGTCCTTTAAGTTGAGGGATCAAAAGACTCTAAGATGTCACTCAGTTCATGCCTTATCTCAAAACAATGTTAAACTAAAATTGTATTTGAAAGGTGAAAATTCTATTGTGAAGCCCTTAACACAGAGGGTCTGTGATGTCCACTGCTTAAAAAAAAAAATTATAATCTAAAAACTACCAGAAGCCATTTTTTTTCTTTAGCCTAAATCTTTTATATTGCAGCTAAGAGTATACTTCCTCTTGGTTAGTTCTCAGTAAAAGAGAGCAATATTCAAAATTGTTTAATGTATGGACAAAGATTTTTAAAACTCTCATCTCCAACTTTTTAAAAGATAATTACAGTAGAGATGGGCATTTTTCTACTAATAGATTAAATATGTGCCTGAAACCTCAGATTAATTATAATCTTTTTCAAGAGGACTAAAATTTTATAACTTTTCATGAGGAGATAACATTTTATTGGATTTTAAAAGGAAATGAAATAAAAGTATTATATGTAAGAACAATTCTCTTACATGCCAGTCATGATCCACTGACTTTTTTTGCGGTGAGGGGAGGAGATTATGCAACTGATTTTTTAACATTGGAAGGTTGCAAAAATTTTATGAAAACAGCCTCTATTATTATTTTGAGAATGTGAGATATTTAAAGCATAAAGTAGTATAATTCAGTATCAAAAATAGTTTCCTAGGTTTGTGGAAGTAGATTAGAATTTAGGTCTTGTTTTATTTCAAATAGATCATACAACTCTAATCAACACAGATCATTGCCAAATGCCAAAAAATGACTAGATTCTTTTTTTTCTTTTTTATAGTTTTGAGTAATTGATAATATCTCAGTGAAATTTAATTTTGAGCATGTTGTCCCTCATAGATTGGGCATTCCTTATAAAATTCTTGCATACATTTTAGACTTGTTATTGAAACATCATAAAATTTGGGGTCATTTCTGTACTCTGTGGCATAAACTAACATAGTGATCTCTACATTGAGAAGACAATGATTGATTAGAACAAGTACCGAAATCCAAACAGCACTGAGGAATGACTGAAAATTTTCTTAGAATCTTCGCTAAAAGCCATTTTTATATTCAGTTCAGACTTTCCACAAGTCTATGAGTATTTTATAGTATTTATGTTTTTCCTACTAGTCTATTACAATAAAATTAAAAGTAATGTGATGTATATCCGTTCATTTGAGCAAATTATTAAGAGTGCACAGAAGAGAGGGAAGAGAGAAAAAAAATTATAATTAGATGAACGAGTAAGAGGAAGAAATAAAGGGAAAGGAAGAAGAGATTTCATTCTCCCCCTAGAATATAGAATTAGTCTGGGGAGTGTTAGAATGATTGTTCATCAGAACGTAGATATATAGATAGTCAGACAGAATAGTAATTAACATTTTTAAATGCCTACAATATTTTAGGAATTTTGTCTAGTGCTTTATGTGTATTCAGAGACTCTGAGCGAAGTGGCTAAGAGTCTAAGGTTTGGGTTAGAATCTGAACCATGCCTCTTAACTAGTTTTATGACATTGGTCAAGTCACATATAAAATACAATAACAAGTCATAAGAGAACCTTCTTTATAGATTTGTTGTGAGGATTAATTGAGTGCATATTGGGAAAATTTATGGAACAATTTCTAGGATGCACTATGTACTAAATAAATTTTTATCAACTCACATTCTTATTTAATTCTCACAATAACTCTTTATGATTAAAAAAACATTATTTTTATTTTAAAGCAAAGGTAGCTGGGGTCCCAAAAGTTGATCTAATTTGTCTTAAGATCATACATCTATTAGGTGGCGGCCATGAGGTTGGTTTTCTGTACATCTGATTCCAGGGGACACCACCTTCTCTGTACTAATAGTGAGCTAATAGGGAATGAGGTCTACCCATGAAATTAAACTACTAAACAAAATACTATAATCAGAACAGATAAAAACCAAAGATGTTGACTTCTCAATCTATGATCTCTGTCATTTTAGGAAGGAATGGTAGATGACAAAAATATAGGAACACATAAACTGCTGATAACATAAATGTATTTTTTAAATGACAACTCTTATTTTTAAATTCATTTTCCCCCAAGAATACCTGCATATTAAATATTTTGACAATATTCCTCTTGATATGGGAACCTAGATGTATTATTATTAAAGAAAAGTGTCATACAAATTCCAGTAGATACTCTATTTTGTACTGTTTCTATTCTGGAATTAATAGTTTGTTACCAGGTTTATATCAACAAGATATCTTTCCAGATTCCTCTGAATAGATCAAACTTGTTAGTTACATATCTCAGGTGAATAAGATTTTTTATGTTATACCTGTCACAATTTTATTATACACTTTTAAAAAAGATTGTTTGAAATCTTGAAGTTTATTATTTTTCTCAAAAATCAGACACTCCATAAATACTCTCAAAATGAAGACAATGGTATTAGCGTTGTGATTGTTTGAAATCACTGAAAGCTTCAGAATGTATGTATTATTTCTGGTTTGCTCATTCTTTTATTTCTGGCACCTAAAATGCTATATAGCCTAAAGTGAGATAACTGCTCGGTAAATGTTTCCAAAATGAATAAATGAGTCATTGGTCTCCGACAAGACTGTTTGGGGGATGTTGATGGTGAGTAGTTCAAATAAAGACTGTTGCATACTGGCGACATGTTGGGAGCACATGAATAAGAATGCTCTGTGGACAATGCCATTTCATTGTTGCTTCAAGTAGTAAACATGAAAAAATAATACTAAGAGAACTAGAAAAAGAAATAGAAAAAAGATACACTTAAAAAGAAAAAAAAATATCATTTGTCATTTTATTTCAGAAGAAGATAGGACATTTTAAAGTTTTTCACTGTATTTTTTATAGTTTTGAGTCAAATCCCTTTCTGTAATCTTATTAAAACAAGCTGGCTGTGATTAGAACCTGTAGGTTAGAACAATGTACACCAAGAGGGTTGATGGCAGCAATAATATCACCTTTATATGGTGGATTCTTTTCTATGTACCAAGGAATCACCACCTGGTGACCCCTGGGTTCAGGAACCTGTATGTAATTAATCAATGAAGCACTTTCTTTGTTGAACTCTGGAGCAAAATTTCGGTACCCAGCAGGTGAAATAACATACTAGGGAGCCTGGCAGGCAGGGTGGCATATTCCCTTCTGACCTCAATTTCCCAAAGACACTGTGTCATCTGTTTGTGGATGACACACTCAATGCGAAAAGCACCAGGCTAAGAAAACAGCAAGGATCCTATTATAACCCCATGGAATAGGGAGATAGTTATCTTTTCATTGAGTCAAGTAAAGAGGCTAGGTTTTATTGATATTTGAGAAAAAATGACTAATTTGGTTACCTGTTTTGAAAGAAAGGGTACCATCTTCTAAGTCTTTTCTTGCTGGTTCATATCTATTTAGTTACTACTCTTGGAATAGCAAAAAAAAAAAAAAAAAATATATATATATATATATATATATATATATATATATATATATATATATATATGCTTTTAATCCTTTGGAGAGAAAGAGTGGTTATCATGTTATTTCATTTTTATGGTGGAACCAGTGATTATCTTCAAGGGGAGGATGTTTCTAAAGATTTAAGCATAACATACATTTGGGTTGATTCTATTTTAAGTTTAAAAGTTAAAAATGGGATATGATTATGTGAATTTTATTCCCCTAAATAGACAATCTACTAATGCACAGTGAATTTGAAAAGGTAGCTGAAAATGGTGAAAATGATATTACTTAATTATGTCATAGACAACTAAGACATTTTCTGAAGTTTATTATTTTTCTCAAAAATCAGACACTCCATAAATACTCTCAAAATGAAGACAGTGGTATTAGTGTAATAAGTGTTCAATTATTAACTGAGTGATTGATGTATACCTATTATATAGGGTATATTCCCTGTTTATTATACTTATGCATCTATTTATATAGAGTTATTCAATATTAAATTTGGCTAGGTGATTGTATAAGAATCTTACATGATGGAGGTGGGTAATAGCATCTTCTTACCTCTTGAATCACATAGACTTCTCATTGGTATTTCTCACTGCTAAATTAAAACAGACAATAATCCTCTAATAAATCAAAGAGAGGAGCAGGTTGTAGAATCTTCTTTTATTACTAAATGTTAAATTGGCATAGATTTCATTTAGAGAGCAATAAAAACCAGAACTGTTTAGCTGTTGAGGCCTTACCTATGAAATAATTAGTGCTTATTTTATAAATGTTCTTGAACTTCAAAAGAATGCCTTTCATTAAATTCTACATATGTATAATAATTTTTCTGGGTCATGTAGTTGTTGTGTTTTATCTTAACTTTCTTCATAACTATGTCCCTACCCCAAAATGATAAGACAACTGGGAATGTTTAAATATTGCTTGCTGTGAATTTCTGATTTGTTAAAATACCATTGCTTATAGAATCTTACCATACAATGTATCTCCTCTGTAATGAGATACTAGGAAACCCGTTATATATTTTTTTCTCCCTCTTTTTCTTTGTAATGTTATACAAAGAGCTGTATCTTATAACTATTTGGAAACATCAACAATGTTGAAATTTACACTCCCATGTGCAGATGTTATCAGACGATCAAAAAATGCGTACAAACAGTGAAAGAGGAAAGCAATTTTATCGAAGTGTGACTAGGTTGGATGGGGCACAAAAAGTCACACTTGTCTATTTTCAGAAAAACATTGTGAATCAAGAAGATGAGATGGATTATATTAGAGCAAGAAGATGAGATGGATTATATTAGAGCAAGATTTTGTAAAAGATTTTCTAACTCAGTGATAGGTATGGTCTCTACTAGGTGACTGACTTTAAGAAACATGAATGGATTTGCCCCACCATGTTATGAAAGCAAGAGAGGCTGAACTTATAAAAAAAGAACTGCGCTAGTTGGCACTCTTTCCCACTGGATTTCAAGATTGTAGTCAAACACGTATCTCCCTAATAGTATTGGGCATGGTCTCTCAATAATGTGCTTCCAGCAGAAAGATTGGGCCAAGTCTTCCGTTGCTAATTTATATCCTGCTTATCTCAAAGACATTGGTTAATCGAAATATGGCATTTTGGGATGTGGAATTAGACTAATAAATATATTTTTTTGCTTCCTTAGGGCTTTATCTGTCAAGCTAGCATTTTTGTTGGCATTAGCTTGTTCCTCCAGTATAATTTAGTAGAAACTGGTAAAAATAGATAGATTTTAGTGTCCATTAACCTAAGGCTGCAAAGTTACATGGGAAAATAGGTATAAAACTTAAATATCTCAAATATATTGAAAATCTTCCTTCTACAATAAACTTTATTTTACTCCTTTTATCCAGGCAGCAAGTTTCTTCCTAAGTCGAGAAAATGTTGTTTTCTGTGCGTGGCAGGGGTTGGGGTCAAGGGGAAAGGGAACTATCTAGATTTGAAAATAATCTTTAATTATGGAGGTATTGTGTGGTGGTTGAAATATGCACAATGGATTAGACAGACCTGTATTTAAATCTTGGCTCTATAGTTTACAGATTGTATGACTTTGTGAGTTATATTCTCCCATGCCTCATGCTTGTCATGAGTAAACTGGTGATAATGGGAGGAGTAGAGAGGAGGGTCCCCTATGTCCCAAGGGACTCTAAGGAAAGCTGAAGCCTAGAGACAATTCTCTAGCTCTCAAGGTTGGGGTGAGGACTTGAGACTCACTACAGGTTGTCCAGTCACCTTGGGTCCTGCCACAGTCACTACAGATGTCACCAGAGAGGTGACTAGGTTCTTGTCAATGTCATGAGAAAGAATTCATGGAAAGACAGTGAAGGCAATGAAGCAAAGGCTCAAGTATATTGGAAAGAAACTAGACTCCTAAGAGCAAAAGTACACTCTCAGACTAGAGAGCAAGCAAGCTCAGAGGGAGCTACCCTGCCTTGTTGTGGATTTTATCTCTTGATCTAACTAAGGGGAAGAATATTCATGATATTGGGAGGGCACTACATAGAAAGAAGGTGGGTTTTCTTGAAATCAGGGAGACACCCCTTTATTTGTTAGTTTGGGCCTTTCAGAACTGTCATGACATCAGATGCATGAGAGGTACATCCTTAACTGCAAAGCTAATAGATTGTAATAGCTGTATAATAGGAAAGAAATAGGCCAAAGATGAACAGGGCCTGATCAGTGCATGCATGCATCTTTGTAGAAAGACCACCTGTATCTCTGGATCAGGATGCTGTGAGCTTTGAGCTCCTCCAAAGGCCTATCAGGGCTCATGGTGACTGCATCTGTACCCTTGTGCCCTCTGTTCATATCTGTCTTTCTGCCTTCTCTAACAATAACAATTGCTGTGGAAATTAAATAAGATAATACGTGCAAAGTGCTTAGTACAGCGTTTATCACAGTGGTAAGGATTTAATATGTGGAAGCTATTATTATTATTTATTATTATTTTGTTATTTTAGATGCATTTCAAAGCTTCGTTGGCCACAGTAAAATACTTGTTTCTAGGTAGTCTCTATCTTTTCTTTCCGGAAAAGGAATCCAAATAAGTGTATTCTGATCAAAGAAAAAACACTAAATAACATACATAGCATAAATTTAGATAGAAAATGAGGTATAAGTGGGTAAATTGTTAAGTGTTAGTCTGAATTTACCATAGACAGACTTTTGCAAAGATAAATCTTTGCTGCTTTCAAATGGCAAAATAAATAAATTAATTAATTAAAAAGAGCAAAGGACTTGCTACACAGGTAAGAGTAGAAAAATAAGTTCTTCCTTTATTTTAGAGGAAAAACTTAAGGCACAGATAGGAAATAATTGTAAAGTATGTAAAAACTGAAACTTGTATGCAAAATTCTGTTTTCTTTTTTCCTTCTGCAAAAAACATTGAACAGTTACTGAAAACTCCTGAAGAATGACTGCCTATCTAATAACATTGGGGGAGACAGCAGCAGCTCTAGTTCATCCTTTACAGTGTTTGTATTAAAATAGCAAAATTGCAGGGCAGGTCTTTCATGTAGCATTGTATTGCAATTTTTGTTAACATTACTGTCTTCCACAACTGCTACAAGCAAAGGGTTATTTTATTTTATTTTTTTATCACCAATCCTGAGCACAGAATAAGTGCTCAAAAAATGAGTTTGCTGCATCAATGAATCAATTTCAGTGAGTCCCAGATAAGGGCATTCACTTATCTCATTTGTTAACAAACTAGATTGCTTGTTACACTTCAAAACAGCATATGCTAAACTAAAGCTTAAAATGAATTTCTAACTCAGTAGTTACCAAATGATTTTAGTAGGAGGATTTCCTTTAAGTGTAAAAAATTGCCATGAGTATTTGTACTTGAATTACCTCTTGATTGAGAAAAATACTCAACATAGCGGCTGTCAAAGAGGCTCCCACATCTATTCAAAACTGGTAATCTAAAGGGCATTTGTGGAGCATCTTTGTAATAGTAAAACAAGTAAAGATAGGTCATGAAAATGTAGTAAGTGTCCCACCATAGTAAATTGGTTAAATAAATTAAGCTATGTTCATATAATGAAATATTTCACAGTACTAAAAAAAGATGGCAGATCAATATGTATAGATATAAAAAAAGTCCAACCTGTGTTTCAAGAGAACATCAAATTGCAACATGAAACATGGTAGAATTCCCTCTGTATGTGAAAAACTACATAGCTCTGCTGTGAAGAGTGTGGAAAAATGATGGAAGAATGAACATACAATAAATTGAAATGAGTGTGATATAAAGGGGGAATGTAGTTTTCATATTATGGTCTATTATATACTGTTTAAACTTTCCCTTTATAAGCATAAATTATTTGTATTTTAAAAATTAAAATAGCATATCTACTTATGTATTATCTCTTTCTCTATTGTGTGTGTGTGTGTGTGTGTGTGTGTGTGTATTTCCTCGTCCCCTTCTTTGCTTAAGACTGAGATATTCTGCCAGTGGCTAATGTTTAGTACATGTCTCTATGTGAAAATCTTTTGCAGTAATTCTGCAGCTCTTCCATAGTTTTTCATCACCAGAATTAAAACCAGTTTTACACAGTTGTATCTCTTTTACCTTTTCAACAAACAAATAAACAAATGAATCAGCAAGTTTCTAAATGTTTGTTAGTTGCACCATTCTTTGTTCATGCTCAGGAAATGTTACAAAAAGGCCCAATATTAAAATTAATAAAAACAGAACACTTATGATAGCAGAATGACACTTCAGAACTCCCCTCCTACCTTGTTCTGGTGCAGCCCAAAGTGGGGGTAAGGGGTAGAAGGGTAGAAGGAGAAATACACAGAACACTTAATATTCCAGGAAACTCAGTGTGAGAAACACCACCTCAATCTACACCATCAGGTCATTTGGTTGACCCAAGGTCAAACACACTACAGTGTTGAGATTAGAATTCAGATTAGCTTATATTGAAATATATACATAGAGTTTCTTTTTAGGCTTGTATGAGCTCTGTACTAGAGGAAGTATAGGAACCATGCTTTGTTCATCTTCACATTTACTTTTTCTGAACACTCCCACCCAGTGCCAAGCAGGTGATTTGCATTTGTAGATAACCAAAAACTAGGCAGTTAATTAGTGACTGAGTTAAATTAAATAGATTAGATGACTTTCCTAACATCGTTCAACAGGTAAAGGACATAAGGCAGCAATAAAACCTAAAACATCATTCCCAATACAGACCTCTCATTCTTATACCCTAAATCATACTTTGCCTAAATTATGTGTCACATGGCATTTAATTTACCTTTAACTTCTAGGTTATTATTTATTTATCAATTTCCTTTAAATTTAAGAAAAATAGTAAGCTACTAGGCAATATCTCTCTGCTTTGCAGCCTTCCCTTAATATCTATCTCAGCCCAGCCTTTATTTTCTTCATAGTTCTAATTATAACTCACAATCACTTTGTCTTGTTTTACTCCTTTTTGGTATGATTCTCTAACTAGAATGCAATCTCTATTAAGAAAAAGACTTTGTCTCTGTTATTTATAGGTCTTTTTTTTTTTCCAGTAATGGCTGGATTATTGGATGTGGAATGGTTCAATAAAGGTTACATTTTTTTTCAGAGAAATCTTCTTGTCATAAACGAGAAAAAAAATCTTTAAAAGGTTTAAAAAAAAAAAAACATTCAAAAGGTGACAAAATCGTAAGGTCCGCAGGACAAAACTGAAGAAAAAGTGGAGATCTAGAGAAGCAAGTAGAGCCCAGAGTATATCAGTGCCTTTGCTCCAAGGGTAATTTTGTATTCTATCAAAGTAGAGCTATATTTTGACAGACACTTTGAGGGTCTTTAGTTAAGGGAGTGTAAAAGGACATCCTACTTATATTGAGTTGGGGCCCCCAAAGGCCCGAATGTCAAAAGATGAGGAAACTAGCAGTAACCATGTCACTCCCCTTCCATCCTCTGCTCCTAGGGAATGCAGTGAGGGCCAATGTGGCAGGCACATCATGAAGCAGGCGAGAAAAGGAAAGAGAAAAATGACCTGTCCTAGAGAAGTTGTTGCCACTTTTTTTTTTTAAATGGATTTGCAGCCTATGACATGCATTGTTTTGGTGATCCAGTTTTCTTTAACCTATAAACATGATTTAAGATGATTCCAGACAATTTGTGCCTCTAGGTATCTGACAGAAATCCACATATACTTTTCTGGAGGAAAGAACCTCCATGCTAGACCTCAAAGAATACTAATAACTAAATACAAGAAGAAACAAGGCACTGTGAGTGTGTGCCAGGAGAAACATCAGTTGCAAGGGACAGGTCTACAGACTTCAGATATTGGAATTATCAGTAGAGAGACTGAAAGTACTATTGCTACAATTAAAGAATTAAAGAAAGTCTGAAAATAGCTGCCAGGAAACAGGAGCCATAAAAAGTGACAGAAGATTTTAAAAAGTTTCACTTTAAAATTTTTTAGAAAAGAAAACTTCAATAACCAAGATTAAAATCTAATGGACAAATTTAACAGGACATAAAACACTGATGATGTAGATCAGAAAAATCATTCAGAACAAAGCACGGAGAAATAAAAACATGGAAAATATAGAGGAAAAGGTAAAAACATATAGCACAGAATGAAAGATTCTAGTGTACATTAGAGTCCCAGAAGAGAGTTAAGAGAGGACGAAACAGGTATTATTTGGAAAGAAAAGGGCTGAATTTTTTTCTCATTTGAAGAAAGATAAAATCCACAAACTCAAAAGATACCCCGTATTCTCAGGCAGGATAAATAGAAAGAAAGGCATAATACCTACATCATCGTGAAACTGCAGGCTGCAAAAAACACAGTGTCCAGAATATAGCTGTAGGTTAACAAATAACTTTGAATAAATGAATTAATTTGTGCTTAAGACTGAAGGCTTTGAGGTTAGACTGCCTTGTTCAGTCATATGACATAGGCCAATTTATCTCTTTAGGAATTTTTAGATTCCTTTTCCCTAAGAGGATAATGATAGCATTTACTTTATATAATTGTAGAAAGAATTAAAGAAGTATTTAAACCATGTGAAATAGTGCCTTACATGGGAAAAAAAATAAATGCAAACTACCTTTGTTGTTATAATATAAAATATAAAATGACTATTTGCATAATTTAGCATTTATAAAAAAATTCTTAATTAATTTTCATTTTCTAGAAGTTTATCTGCAACAAGCACACTTTGCTGGTTTCACCTGCTTGTCTGTGATTTTAACTTATTTTAGAAAAACGTACTGAATAAAATATTCTACAAGGTTTGGCATAGACTCTAAAAGCAATAATGATAATAATTAATATTGGTATATTGTTTTACAAGTTCAAAGTGCTTTAACATACCTCATTCCATGACTGACTTCACCAGCACTACCAGCTTCTGGAGAATATGTAACTGTCTGTAGAGTCTTAAATCATGAGCAATATTAGCTGAAGTTAATTCTGAAGAGATCAACTTCCATTTAAGTTAGAACTGTATTAAAATCAATTTTAAAAAATCCGTGATTGTCTAATATTGTGACATATTGGCTAAGCACTTCTCAAAGTAATGGCAAAACACTGGTCTCAGCTGTCTTCATGCAATATAGATTAAATATTGAGAGACAATAGAGTAGAAAAAGACAGTATCAGGAACAGTAGGAGTGATGGAATATTTAACATGGTACAATTTGAAAATGTGCTTCTACTCATGGGAATGGTAGCAATAGCCATATTTCCTAATGACCATTGATTTAATGAACATTCATTTAGCACCAGCTGTTTCTGCTGAATTTGTAAAAGATCTTTTAAACTTAATATACACATATCACATTATTTTTTTAAATGTTTTTTTATTAGTCTAATATATATCCATTGTAAATCATGGTTCCCCAAAACGAAGAGTACCAGCACAAAGAGAATGTATGCTTCTAGGTTATTTTCCTGACTCCAGAGAAAATAATAGTAAGTAGAAAGAGATATATATCCATTTGGTCTTAGCTGAGGGTCTGTTATCAAAGGATTATCAAATAGGAGAGGAGAAAAAAGAAAATACCTTGAGGATGTTTTTGGTGCACAATACAAAAATACTGTGAGAGAAGGCTTTATGGAGGCTAGCAAACAAAACCAGTTCGATTATCACCTAACCACACACCAAGAACTGTTGGTCACCTTTGAAACCAAGGCCAAATCAACTAAGCTAAATGAAATGGTTTCCTGATTACTAGGTTAATTCTATTATGTCCTTAGTAAAAAAGCTGGCGTCGGTTTTATTTCATTTAGATAGAAGAATAGTCAGTCAGTCATGGCATTAGATTACCTTTGAATCTGACCTTGTACTTGTCATTTTTATGGTAAAATATAAGACTTTTTCTCAGGAAAAAGAAATAAAATTCTTTCAAGTTAGAGACATTGAAACCTAATAGATTGTGCTATTTAAACAGAAAACAAATTAAGATTGCTCTGGAGCTATTTTTTTTTTTTTTTTGTAATTAGCCAGAAGTTCCTAAAGGACATTAGACAATTATAGAAACATATTGAGCAGTGTGGTATAAGCCTTCAATTTAACACTTGTTTTTCTGGTTTCCAAAGACCTCTAATTTTCTTTAGCAATTATTTCAGGGACCATTCTCTTTGCTTCTGAGCAAATTTTTATATTTACTTAGCAGCAACTCTAGATTAGAAAAGTAGAATTGTCTCCTAAGTTTTTATCTAGGGAACCATCTTGATATAAATATTGCAGATCCTCTTTAGTTTTTATTTATGGATTAAATATAGCACATGTTTTATTATTAACACTTTGTTAACTCTTTTTCCAATTACCACAACTTTTTGTAATTTTAGGGCAGGCATTCAGTTTCACTGAGTATCTAAGAATTATTTTCTCGCAACTCTCTCCAAAACACTATCTCCAAAACAGTGTTTAATAGTCTTACATATAAGGAAACATTTCTATATCTTTTATCTAAATCACTCGTGTTTATTCTCTCGTTGATATAACACTTCATTTGCCTTTCTCCTTTGATTTAATTTACTTGACATAATCAGTTATTATAAAGAGATCAAATTTCCACATTTTACAAATGCAGTAACATGACATCTTTCTAACTCTCACTTCATGCAGGCTTTGAAATATATTTGGGCTCAGGAAAATAAAGGCAATTTAAAAAATATATTTTTATGCTAGGCTTATATTCACATGACTTTATGATTTTCCAGTACCCATCCATGCTTCAATAGCTCTATCTCACTAAAAAAATAGTGGGTTTTAAATAAATTTATAGGACCATTACTTTTATATGGTCATGTAATAAAAGAATAAATGGAAATAGTATTGGTAAAATTTAAGTATTCTCTTCAGGTATAGCAGAAGAACAAAGGAATAGAATACTATGTCCTCTTTTTAAATATTTATTAAAGATTATCTGACATCAGGCAACATGTATAGAATTGACCACAACTTGCTACTTGTTGCATAACTGTGGAAATTATGGTAACAATTGAGTTACGGTGTTCAAAGTAAATAGAAGATTAAGTCATTTTTATAAGCATTAATAACTGGTAGAGAATATAATTAATCATCTTTCATCTATCTATCTATCATCTACCATCTATCTAGAAATATTTTTAAAACCTTTTGCATTTAGTATGTAGATAAAAATTGTCCATCTCTATTACATTTCTATGAACAAGGATATTGTGAAAAAGCCTTTCTAAGCCACATTTTCAAGCATATTAGTTATCTTTGACACATTGTCACTTAAAGTGCTTTAAATGTTCAGAAGGTATGTAGACTGAATTATAGCCTTTCCCACCCTACTTCATATGTTGAAACCCTAATCATCGATGTTTCTGTATTTGAAGAGAGAAACTTTAAGGAGATAATTAAAGTTAAATGAGGTCATGATGGTTGGGCCCTAATTAAATAGGACTAGTTTTCTTATAAGAAGAAGAGACACCAAGAGATCTCTCTCTTTCTGACACAGAGAAGAAAGCTCCTGTGAGCACACAGTGGAAACGCAGGCATCTGCAAGCCACGAAGAAAAGTCTCACCAGAAACTAACCCTCCTGGTACCCTGATCTTAGAATTCTGTCTTCCAGAACTGTGAGAAAATAGCCGTCTGTTGTTTAAGCCACCCAGTCTGTGGTATATTGTTATGACAGCACGAGTAGTTTAATACAGAAGATACTCAAATGTTTGCAATCACATATCAGTAAAATTTTGTAAGAAACACATAATGTATAGAGGCAGAAGCAGTACATTCTGATTTCACATCTATTATAAACTTGTTATTTTATACAACTGAAAAAGGAAATGAATGATTCATCATTCAAAGATAAATTTAAAATGTTAAAAAAAAGTTCAACAATTAAAAGAGGCACAAATTGAAAAGTGAAAGTGTCCTTCCTACCTCCTCAGACCTGCCTACCTTCTCTAACCAGGTAATCAGTTTTAAGATTTTCTTAAATACCTTGTTGGTAATTTTCTAGTCATTCACACCTACAAATACATAAGTGCACACACATACACACCCATTTATTTCTAGGCAAATGAGATTGTACGATATTTCAGCAACCTATTTAAAAATCACTTTTAAAAGCATATTTCCAAATATATAGTATGTACAGACCTTTCTCATTTTGTAAGGGCTCCATAATACGTCTTGGTATAAGTGTACCCTAATTTATCCAAACAGTTGCCACCTATAGGCATTTAGGTTGTTTCTATGATAAATGAGCCTCAATGTACCCTGTTGCATAAAATTTTCACATTTATGTGACAATTTTTGTAGAAAATAATTCATAGAAATAAAAATACTGAATAAAAGGGTTTAGGCGCTTTTAGTTTATTTTTAGTTTTGATTGCCATTGTTAAATTTCTTTTCAAATGTTGTATCAAGTTGTTTTCTGTCAAGATTCCACAAAGTGTCTGCTTTCCTAAGACCTAGTCAAGACTGAGTATTATAAAGCCTTTAAATTTTTAAAAAGTGTGTCTTATGGTTGTTTTAACTTCTATTTCTTTAATAATTAGAGAAGTTGAGCATGTTTGACAAACCCTTTTCTGGAAGACTTTTTGTTGTTGAATGATGAAGAACATATGGTTATTCATGATGGCTCAAGTAACCTCTCTCTCTTTCTCTATATCTCTCACCTTCTGTATTGGGACACTCAAAACCAAAAGCCTTTTTTTTAGGTATTAAATCTTTAAAGTGAGATGTTTCAATGGGACAGGATTGTAGATCATTTTGATAGACAACTAAAATCAATTTAAAAGAAATATTAAAAGAGCCAAGCTTTCAATTTAAAATAACTCTAGAGGAGGGTTCCGGCCAAGATGGTGGGGTAAGTAAATGCTATGTTTGCTTCCTCCCATGGCTGCATTAAAATTGCAATGAAATTATAAAACAGTCAATCTGGAGAGCGATCTGAAGACTAGCTGAACAGAACTCCTATAACTGGGGATAGAAAGAGGTGACTACATGGAGACAAGTAGAAGGGGTGGAGACATGAAACCGCTGATGCCACACCCATGTGTGGTAGTTAAGCATTGGGAGGAATATCTCAGCTTTGAAGGTTCCCCTGGAGGAGTGACTGGCCCCAGCCCTACACCAGGGCTCCAGGGTTCCAGTGCTTGGAAGAGGAGTCCCCACAAAATCTGGCTGTGAAAATCAATGGGGATTCTGGCCATCTGTGTGAGATAGAAGGAACCTGAAAATTCAGACATCCTCTTAAAGGGCCTGCTCAGAGACTCACTAACTCACTCATTCACTCATGAGCACTCACCCTCAGCTCCCGTGGAGGGATAAAAAAGAGGTAGTACATATATACAATGGAATATTACTCAACCGTGAAAAGTAAAGTCTTACCATTTGCAATAATATAGATACACTTAGAGCATATTATTCTAAGTGAAATTAGTCAGACAATGACAAATACTACATGATTTCACTTATATGTGGAATCTAAGGAACAAAATAAATGAACAAACAAAACAAAAACTAATGGATACAAAGAAAAAACTTGTGATTGCCAGATGTGAGGAGGAATTGGGTGAGAAGGGTGAAAAAAATGAAGAGATTAAGGAGTACAAATTGGTAGTTATGAAATAGTCATGAGGATGTCAAGTATGGCATAGAGAATATAGTCAATAATATTGTAATAACTATGTATAGTGTCAGGTGGGTACTAGACTGAGGGAATCACTTCATAAATTATATAAATGTCTAACTATTATGCTGTACACCTGAAACTAATACAAGATAATATCCAATGTCAACTAAATTTGAAAAAATAAAAAATAAATAATTAAAATAAAATAGAGAAATAAGCTTTTTCTATTTACCTAAGAGTTCCTCCAATATGGTTCAATGGAGATTGATGAGTGGAAAGAGCAGATGATGTGTGAACAAGAACAACCTTGGAAGCTTAATGACTTCTCGCGAGTGCGTGCTCAAAGCCTAGGACAGTGCCTGGCTTCTATGTGCTCGAGGCAGGTGGGCTGAATAAATGCATGGAGAGCTATAAATGCTAAACATGTAAGTAAAGTCATCATAAAGTTATATTGGAGGAAGAATCCTAGAAATTTTCTTTGAATAGAAACACCCCAGAATATATGTTAGCTGGGATCCCCATGGAATCATTGAAGATTTGTAGTCACCAAACTAATGAAATGGGGTCTCTCAACACACTTAATAAAAATATTTTATATTTCCTATTACTCTCAATAATCCTGGGATCTTAAGATAAAAACAGCTATGTCAATCTAAGTTTTTGATTCTTCAGTGTTTACTTTTGGCAGATTTTTAGTTTGGACAATGGATCCAGGGTCTTTAAATACAGTTTATTTTTTATCAAATTAATTTTCTAGTTTACATTCTTATTTGCCTTTTTTTCCCCCAGTGCTTCATAATTATCTCAATTTTAAAGTAAGTGTTAAAGTTGTTTTTTAAAAAGTAAATAATTTAGACAATGACATGCAATTACAAATAGCTCATTTTTATCTCAGGCATGTGTGGGTCACCAAGCACACAACATGCCTAACAAGTAGCTTCCAAGAGCTACCCCTAATGTGTATTAATCCTTAATGGACATCCAGTTTGTTATTATTTTAAACTCTAATAACAATAGTAATCTCGATAATAATGAGATATTGAAAAATCCCTTATGTTGAATCTGGATGATTTTTAAGTTTTAATCAGACAAAGGGAAATAAAACCAGCTCAATAGCTTTGAATATTTATGTGATTTGGTGTGAGAGCAGAGAAATTGCTAACTGTTGGTGAACAACAGAGTAATTCCCCTAGGAAAATCCTCTATGATAATGGATTATGGTGCACTCTATATCATGGTGCACTCTATGCTGAGACTTTTTTAGAACCTGAAAGCACAGAAGGGCTCACTTAGGCCAATATTTAGAAAGAATATCTACAACATTCTTTGACATCAATAATCAGTGAAAAATAGAAACCAATATTAAGGGAGAAAAACTAAACCACTGCTGAACAAAAGAATCATTTCTAATAAAGGGCATGACCTCCCTCAGCACAAATCAGACCAGATGAGCTTAATTTTTTTTTTATAGGATTACCAAATTGGTGGATAAAGAAAGGCAAATGAGGTTATAAGATCAGGACTTTAGGGAAATGTTTGATACAACAATTATTATTTATTTAAATTCTTGGGTTATAAGTCCATCATTGGAGTGTCATGAAAAACAATTTACTACAACCACATGAGGTTTAATCCTAAGAGAACAAGCATGATTTAGTATTATAAAATCTATTCATAGAGAATAGCAAGTTAATATATTAAAAAGAAATGATAATTTATGTCAAAGAGTACTAAAAAGGAGACTAAAAGTGTCTACAGGCCTTCTTCATGAAAATGCTAAAAGCAATAGGATACTATTTCTTGAACATGATAAAGAGAAAATATTTTAAACCAACAGCCAGTATTTAAAGGTGAAACCTAGAGATATGTAATAAGCATTCTCAGTATCATCATTAATTTATATTACTATTTGGAGATTTCTGATTGACCAATGTAACACAAAATTAAATATGAAGTATAAATCCTGAGCATTTATAAATCACAAAGATCTGAAATAAAATATTATGAACATGACTTAAAATACAGTTGTGTTTAATATAATGCTAGAACTATAATTAAAAGAAGTAAATAATTAGAATTTTGGATAGAAGATTATTAATTTACAGGTGATTACATAGTAATTATAAAGAAAAAAGTCTAATACAGTTTATGTTATAAATGTAAAATCCTTATTTCATAAAGAATATCCCACTCTATATTTGATAAAGAGTTAATAACTTTGCAATTAAAAGAAAAACTTTCATACGAATTTATAAAATGTATAAGCACTGGATAGAAGACATGAACAGACAATTCACAGAAGAGGAAATACAACTAGTAAATGAACATATGGGAAAATGTTCATCTCATTAGTAGTCAAAGAAATGCAAATTAAATTTAGATTAGACAAAATAAGTTACAGATTTTGTAGCTCGGTCTTCTGAGAAGGGGAAGAGAAGCAGTTTGAGTCTTGGGATTTCTGTGTGTTAGGGAAAGTTTGAGATGTGGACTAAAAGGAGAAAGCCATACCACAGTAACATATTTCCTATAGTTCTCTCCTGAAGTTGTTCTGGGCCCAGGTGGCTGGGTGGTTGGGGAAGCGGTAAAGGAAGAAAACTTGGACAGAGAAGAAATCCGGCTAGCATGACATTATTTCCTTTACTTAAGTTGAAGTAAGAATTTCAATAAAAAGCTAAGGGTGATATTAACCAATATTAAATATGACATCATCTTCCAATGATCACCTTAGAAAAAAACTGAAAGAAAAGAAAATATTTATTGATGGGAAAGGTGGTGTGATGCAACAATTATTATTTATTTAAATTATTTGGTTATAAGTCCGTCATTGGAGTGTTGTGAAAAATAATTTGTTACAACCACATGAGGTTTAATTCTAAGAGAAAAAGTGTAATTCAGTATTATAAATCTGAATTATGGAATTTTGCTACCTATAATATAATTTACAATATTTCATTATAATTAAATACCAGTTAGAGAGGGTTAAAAGATTAGGGACTCAACCATAAAAATACATGTTTATCGAGTACTATGTTCTGGGCATTTTAGGAAGCACTTTACATGGATTTTCTAATTTAGTTCTCATGATGAGGTATATGTTGTTATTGTTGTTATTATTATCTCATTTTTATAAAAGGAGAAATTGAGTTTCAGGGAAGTTAAGGGACTTGCAAATATTACATTTCTAATAGACAACAAAGCTACAATTTGAACCTGGATATTCTGATGACAAAAACTATGGTACGATATCATATGTACATTGTTATTATGACTCCAAAAAGTACATAAAAATTCAAAATGAGATAAATAAAAAATGCTGAGAGGTGTAATATTAAGGTGGTGGGATAAATAATACATTATTGCCTCTTTTTGAAGTTTTTAAAAATTAAAATATAACACTTTAAAGTAAGATATTTTCTAAATGAGTAACAACAGTCAGGCAATTAAAAATATTCAAACATATTGTCTCATTATAAACTTATCACACCAATAGGAAACCTAATGATTAACCTTGGGTTGGGCTGATGATGAGAGTTACATTGTCCCTTTCAGGAACATTTATTGAGGCTTATCCTACCTCTGAGGGTTTTGAAATCTAAACAGCTTCTTGAATAATACCTTTTCAACATATTTTTTTAAATTTAGTTTCAAGTATACAATACATTGGTTAGACATCTATATAATTTATAAAACAATTCCCCCAATTGCACCCTCCCTCCCCTGACCCTCTACCTAGCCAATGTATTAATGCTAACTGCATTCCCTATGCCGTGCTCCCCATCTCCATGACCATCCATCAGCTACTAATTTGCACTTTAGCCCTTCATCCCATTCTCCCAGCACCCCAAACCCCTTCCCCTCTGTCCAACCAACTTGTCCACTATATTTGTGAGTCTATTTTTGATTAGTTTGTTCTTTTTATTCCTTAGCTTCCTCATCTAAGCAAAATTATATAGTGTTTATCTTTTTCTGACTTAAATACATTCTGGGTCCATCAAAGCAATACCTTTTTTCATCTCCATCTTTTTTATATGTAGGGTCTTGTTTTCTTATCCTTTCAGGCACTCTATCTTTTGGTTAGAGCACTTAATTCTTTTCCATTTAAGGTACTATTGATAGAAATATAGTTGTTACCATTCTTTATTCCTGTTTTTGATTATATATATATATATATATATATATATATATATACATACACATACATACATACACACACACATATACACACACACACACATACATACATATATACATATATATGCATATATATGTATATATATTTTTTAAAGGCCCTTCAACATTTTCTGTAATACTGGCTTAGTGGTGATAAATTTCTTTAGCATATTTTTGTCTGGGAAGCTTTTCATTCGCCCAACTCTAAATGATAGCTTTGCTGGATAAAGTATTCTTGGTCATAGGTCCTGGGTTTGCATCCTGTTGAATATTTTGTGCCAAGCCCTTCAATCTTGTATAGTTTCTGAGAAATCAGCTGACAAGCCTATGTGAGTTCCTAGGTAACTGCTTTTCTTTTGCTGCTTTTAATATTCTTTCTTTGTATTTAACCTTTGGCATTTTAATTATGATATGTCTTGATGTAGGCCTCTTTGGATCCCTGATTTTTGGAATTCTCTGAGCTTTCTGGGGTTTTATGTCCATTTTCTTCACCAGGTAAGGGAAGTTTTTCATCATTATTTCTTCAAACAGCTGTTTCACATCTTAATTTTCTTAAGTTACACTGATCAGATGAATACTTGGAGCCTTAATAGTGTCCCATAGCCTTCTTAAATTATTTTTATAGTCTTGGCATCTTTTTTCTTGGCATTCTAATTGAGTATTCTTGGCTTTCTTGTCCTCTAGACAGGGCATTTGATCCTCCTTTTTTATTCACTTTGTTTATTCTATTTAATATACATCTCATCTCAGATAATGTGTTCTTTATCTCAGACTGGTTCCTTTTATAATTTCCATTTCCATTCTTATGGGGTTTTAAAAAATCTTTTTGTTGGAGTTCTCTACACTTTCCAAAAGTTCACTGAGTATCTTTATAACCAGTGCTCTGTTAAATAATCTACCTCTGCATCTCTTAGATTATTTAACTCCATTATATCTGGATCTCTGTTCTGTTCTCTCATATGATTTCCGCTTCTTTGTCTTCCCACAATGGTTGCCTTTCCATGTATGTTTCTATGTACTAAGCAAAGCTCCTAAGTCTCATGGTTTTATTCATGTGGATTTGTGAAGTATGTGTTCAGTGGCATTGTTGTGAGAGTGGCTCAGCTGCAGTTTAAACTTAGCCCGAGCTTCTACCCTCTGGGGCCACCTGTTAAGATTCAGAATGTACTCTGCAGATGCTGTGCTTACAGTTGCCTCAAAAGGCCACACCAGAAACTGAGGCCAGCTGCCTCCAGTGAGTCTAAATGCTGCTCAGCAAGGAGCATCTGACTGGCTGAGGATACATTTAAATGTTACTTAGGTGGGGCCGTGAGTTGGGGGAGGCGGGGTTTTAGGGAATTCTCTGGGTGGAGCGACCTCTGTTATCCAGTTTGATGATGCTGCGCTATGGCAGGGCTGTTATGACCACTGGGGAGGGTGGGGTGGGGGGAGGGAGGAGAGCCCGAAAGGAAACAATGAATACCTCCCGCGCTTCTGTACACAGCGAATCTCGCCTGAGCCCTCACTCTGACAAAGTCTCCCTGTAAGTCCATGGTGGCCCCTGTGCGCAGCTTAATCGGCACTGGTGCTCAGAGCGAGCAGGTCCATGGTCGTGAAAATCTGCTGTGGATGTGGCCCCTTTAAGAGGCATTTGCTGCTGCGGGCCTCTCCGTGTCCTCGCCCCGTCCTACCTTCTGCCGTTTCAGGATGATTTCCTGGACTTTTCCCTACTTGTGTGGCTTGTTCATCAAGATCTCAGGGGGGTTTTCTCCTTGCTGCGGCTCCTTGTTTCCTTCACAACTTTGACTTGGTTACCAGAGGGATGAACAGAGCCTCTAACATCGATGCCATTTGTTTCTCTTTGGATAAATACCTTTTTCACTGTCTTAGTGTGAGCAGATTGCAAGCAACACCCAGCCAAAACCTGGAATGATTTTACCAAAACTGGCCCTAATTTAAGGTTTTGCCAATTTTGTATTGACAATAACTAAAAGATGAAGAAGGCAATGTTGATGATAATACCATTAACTGAACATTTTATTAAATGGCAGACAACATACAATACTTTCCTTGCATTTTTTGTGCATCCAATTCTCAGAGTAACCTCACAATATTATTGTTGCCTTACTTCGCATATTTGCTGATGACTGATTTCCCCCCCTGAAAATACTATTTACTTCTGTACTCTGGTTTTGTTGTTTCTAATAAATATAAAAAGTCATGCATTTATCTACCTGACCAAGCACTGTGTTATTAGTGTTTTCAATCTCTGTGTGAATGCATTGTATCTCTAATAGTCACAGCGCATTTTCAGTCTGCTTGGGTCTCAATGAAGATGCAGCCAATTACTCAGGTACTCATCTTCTGTCATACACAAATAAAGTGAACCTCAATTCAAATTGCAAAATATTGAAGGGAGAGAATGAGGGGAGGAGAAGGGACAGGTAGAGAGGAAGGGAAGAGAGAAGTAGAAGGGAAAAGGAGAAAGGGAGGAAGAAATAAAGGGGAAGAGAGGGAAGAAGGAAGGAAGGAAGGAAGGAAAGAAGGAAGGAAGGAAGGAAGGAAGGAAGGAAGGAAGGAAGGAAGGAAGGAAGGAAGAAAGGAAGGAAGGAAGGAAGGGATGAGACTCTTTATTGACAAGGTTATAATGTACAATTTTGTGAAACCCTATAAGCTTAGCAAACCCAGTCAGGCATTCTGGGAACACTATGGTGATTGACCTGCCTGCACAAAGCAGGGTGGACAAACTTTCAGATTATGAAGGCACTAGGCAATGTTTTCTTGGTTGCCTGTATTCTGCTGTTCCCTCTTCAGTGCTGGAAAGGTGTAAAAAGTAAAAGTCATTCCCAAAGGCAGCTGGGTAAATGCCTAATGGTTCTCTGGAATAGGTTAGCAATAAACGAGTATGCCTAACCTTGGACTTCACACTTTTGAACTGAGCAGTTTGTAAATTGACTTGTGAAGAAAGGCTAAGTATATTTATATTATTCAGCCTATTATAAGGAAGAATGAATAGGGCCAATTTTGAAGGAGTGGCATAAGCCAATCTACCAGCGAGTGGAGGCTAGTACTTATTGCTTCTTGGTAACGATGTTATTGTTGTAGAATTTTTAAAAAATTGAATTTATTTATTTTATTGATCGTGGTAAGCATAGAACCAAATATGGGTCACTTTGTTCTAAATAACAGAATATCAAAGGATGTATTCTTGCTTTAAAAATAGCATCAATGATAGCATTTTGAAAAAAAAAATTAAGTCTAAGTGATGAAACAGAGATTAATTTATCCCTGAGGCCAACATTATATTATATAGCATGAATCTAGTACACAGAAGGGGGTCCAGAATTTTCATTACCAAGGAACAGTTTTATACATAGTCAAGAGTCATCTAAGATAAGATGCTAAATGATTATTCTATGTATGACATCCTTGAAATTTTTCACTTTAAAATTCCCTAATCCTAGAACCAGTAGTAGAATGTTAGAAGTCCTTAAGGATGGTCACCTTTCCAATACGTTTGTAAGTATTAACATTCTTTCCATTTGTATAAATTTTTCTGAAAACATAAATGTTCAACTGATACTTGTAACAGTTGGTTCATTAATAGCTTCTTGATAGGATTTCTCTTCTTGTTTATACCCACATATTATAGACAGTTAGCAGTTTTCCTGCTGTGTAATATCTTAAATAATTTGAATAAAAATTCAAGGCCCTTCATAATCTGATCCTACTTAACTGCCTAGTTTCTTCTTCTAGCCTTTCAATGGCAAAATCTGGTCATTTATCATATAGCAAACACCTAGACATCCTTTCATTTTCAGCTTCAGCGATACCTTCTACATGAAGACTTCCTTGATTCCCCAATCCTGACTTAAATGGTCAATGTTGCTGCCATTGAACTTTGTGTGTATGCTTGTAAAGATGTATATAAAACTAAATGTGCTCTCAGTTACTCACATCTCATTTGACTACAAGCCTCCTGAGGACAGAGATAAAATCTTGTTGTCTCTGGGCTGGGAAGTTAGTACATTATCTGAAATAAAACCTCATGATAACTGGCTTCCCAAAGATGTCCTGAAGCCAGAGAGAACAAGAATGATGCTGGGCATGGTCTTCCACCCACACCTGCTCTCACATCAGGGCTGACTGAAAAAAGGAGGAATATTCTCCACTCAGGGAGGTGGAGGATGAATTATTATGTCTACAATTCTGTCTCATCTCATCTTCATGCCTGGGGACAAATGAAATGGTGCCAACTAATCAGAAAATGCTTGAGTAACTGTCACTGTGGTGAATTCTCAACAAATTCCAGGATCCTAAATGGGTATGTTAGCCAGGGTGCACCCAGAGTGGTTATATAAATTAGGATGGGCTACTACAGCTGGGTCCTGCACATATTTAAAGTGTGTGCCAGGACCTCCAGAAATGCAAGTAGATTTGTTGGCCAGGTTTGCCCTAGTCATTAGTCCCCTAGCAAGACAATTTTAAATTTTATGGAACTAAACATTTTTATCCAACTCTGTGTTATGATGGAGCTTTGTTGTTTGTCTTAATAATTATTTTTGAATAGCTGAATAAAAGAATAGAATTAAGTATTCTGATTAGTCTGATTAATTTTAATACTTTAAAGAATAGACCTATTGCCCTACACGTTCTGATACTACAGTTTCTCTATATCTATGTATGTCTGTGTGTTTGTAGAGGTCTACTTATGTGTAAGACTATATATGTTTATGTGTATATTCACATTTATATATATTTAAAGGTGGTCATAACAGATAACACATGATTGACTCCTGTTAAATCTATTGCTAATTATCAGCTGTTTTTCATGCATGATATTGTTAAAACTAAGGTCCATGTGATTGATCTTTGGATCTACTGTAGCTTCAAATTTATTAAATGTAATCTTTGCTTCATTTTATTGCTTCAGATTGTCTGGGTAGAGCTAGAATCACATTCTGTCTCCTAAATCACTTGCTTGCTTTTTTCTCCCTAGCTTTGAATCATCTTTGATTCTGATGGCCCACCCTCTATGTCATTATCTAAATTCTTGAAAACAAATATTGAAGTTAAATAATGAGATGCCACATCTATGTCATACCACTGGAAATCACCATCCAGGCTGACACCTAGGTCTTTATTAATTAATCTATTTTTTTTTCTTGGATAATCTAACATCTATTTCCATGTTGTACATGAAAAGCAAGGCCTTTTTTTTTGTCATCCTAGGTACCTTATGCCTATTGTGTTTCCCTGATGTGCTCTATATGTAACATTGCTAAGGAAAAATACTTCTAGTTAGCCTTTGTTCTGAATGAACCCATTTAAGTCTCTTGATTGCAGCTTCTGTTTCTATGTTTTCACAATCCATCCCTGTAGTAATATATTTTGAATCTTGTCAAGGATTTATATGGAGCTCATTTGTCTATCATTAAGCAAATTGAAGATTAAAATGTTGTTTGAGATTTCCACTTGTAGGTTTTTAACTTTCCCTATGGTCATGCCCCCAGACTTATTCTACTTAGGATTTTTCGAAGGACAACATTTTGAGAAGTGGTATTAAGAGCTAATCATTCTTTCATCCTTGGAGAACTAAACCAGGTACAATTAATTATTCATTCATTTATCGAGCACTTTCTAAAAGGTTCTGTACAGAATAAACTTGGTTACTACCATTTAGGTATTTACCAGGATAAACAGTGCTTCTAAGAGTATGATTCCCAAATTAGCAACATCAGCAACACATGGAAATTGCTAGAAAGGTAAATTTCAGACATACTGAATTAGAAACTCTTGAGAGCTATGTTTTTAACAAGCCCTGACCTCTTGAGTAATTATAACAATGGATATTAAAGTTTGAGAACTATTGGAACAAGTCACATATATAAAGGAATAATTATAGTATTACACTACCGTTGTTGTCAATATGTTTCTGGAGAACAGAGGAGGACTGAGCGAAAATTTTTTGGGAGTGCATCATAACCTGTGCCCTATTATACATATATGTGGACAAAGTTTTTTAGGAGCTTCAAAGATTCCTTTTTGGAAAGAAAACATCTTTCCATCTGCCTGTTGATGTACATTATTTTAATGGGCAAAGTTTGGTATTAAATTATCAGAAAATTAGTCACCTCAAAAACATTTTTGGAATAAGATGAGGTAACAAACAACAAGTTTATCAACTAATTAATCAAACAACCATAAGCAGAGGAAGCCCAAATCTGATGAGGTAACATGCTGGAACTTACTCATACTAGATCAACCAGTCCAGCAACAGATAAGCTTTTCAGGTTGTACAGGTTTTAGCAAATGGATGCAAGTAGGGTACAAATGAGAAAAGCAAACTTGGCTGCACTGATATTTCTCCCTTGTAATTACCCTTTTTGACCTCCTTCCATAAAGTGAGTCTTTGGCCTTGCCCAATATCTTTATATTTCAGTGGGACATAGTTCCTGAGCTCCATGCTGCACTAACATTCTTTGAATAATTTATGAAGACTTGTTCACTTTTTATTTCTAAACAGAGTTTAACTTTATTTATCTTCATTCTCAGATGATTCATTAATTGAAGTGTTGCTGTAATAGTTTTCCAGTTTTTTAATTGATTCATGCAGAGTATATAAGTTCTTACTGACATTGCAGATTTAAGAATGACCTTCCATTTCATGTGAACAATAGACCACACACATTTGTGTGTGGTAGCTAAGATCTTTATGTATGGCTTTCTACTAGAGGGAGGCAGAGACCTCTAGGTTCTGGTCCTCCTGTGTTGACTCTCTCACATGACTGCCTTTGGCTATACCTACACCAGACCTTCATTTCAAAAAATTAGTTCTTTTTTGTTATCGTTTATCTGTTTATGTATCTGTTGCCTCTATTGGAATTTGAGTGCACTGGGTTTTCTGTCCATTTTTATGTGCCCAGCAATTAATACAATGTTTTAGAGATTATTTGTTCTGTAAGTATTTATTAAATAAATGAATAAATGGTTTTGTAATAAAGCATGTAACTTATTCAAAATTATAGCATACTCTTTAAAAATAGCCTCTATATTTCCTTGTTACAATAGAAACTATCACAGAGATTTAAGGGTATACCTTTATGCAATACTTCAGGTTACTTCTTGCATATGATAGAACATTTCATTTATAAATAACAAAAGTGATTAATTATGGAATACATATATTGAGTTGGATGCTTTACACTTATCTCACTTTATATTCAAAATAAGCAAATGTTTACAAGTGAGAATATTAGCAAATGTGTTTAATATTTTTAATGAAAACAGTTTTAGAAATCTAGGTTTAGTTCCAAAAACATCATTTTTATTTATATTTATATTTTTCTTTCATTATTATTTTACTCTCCATCTTTTAATCATTTTTCTGCAGCTCTAGTTCATTTCTCTGCCATATGTTGAAACAACTTGGTATACAAAAATAGAATTTGAGCAAATAGCTACCACAACTTATGCAGAACACTAAGGTTTTATCTCTATGGCTATTGCCCAAAAAGGAATAAAAAGGAGAGGTGGTTGGTTCTAGTGTCCTTCGTTCATTTAATGGTTCTGTGAGTGGTAAAGATCATAAATATACTGCCTCCCACTCAAGGCCAATATTAGTGAACTACGAGAACTTACTCTACTTTTCAGTAACATCCGCTGCACTTGGATACACATAGTCCGAAAGATAGATTTTTAAAAGCATTTTATTAGCATACTGAAAATCCTCATTAAACACTAAACTAGAAAACTCACTAGTCACATAATATTTGAAAAACTGTCCTTCATGAGACATCAAAGAATAGGTCTAATATTTTTTTTAATCTCTAATGTCAATGATTCTATTATACTTTGTGTAACTTAATTCTTTTATTTTCAAATGAAGATTTATTAAATAAAATGAAGTTTTTAAAAGCACAAGGGGGTAAAATCATATTTAATGAGGAATGAGATGATTTCAAGTGCTATAGTGTGTTCCTAAAAGAATCGAATCATTAAAAATTCTGAAGTACTCTGCCTTAAGCATTCTGATGGTAAGGTAAGTTTTAATTGTCTTCAGAACTTAATATCTAATTTTTTTCCCCTTTGGAAAGAGCTGTCTGAGAATAAAACACGCAGGTATCTTTAGGATGCCTATATTTAGTTGTATAAATAATGAGTATAATAATTTTCATGTAGAAAGAATAGCAATTATTTAAGTTTCTTTGAGACAACATAAGCTTTCAATAAATCACCTTGTTTTGAATTTTCTCAGATAAAGCATTACCTTAGATAAATTTAGGATATTTTTGTTGTTGTTAACACACATTGTATTGTTTTGTGAAAGGCAAACAAAATGAAAAAGAAAAATCCCAAAAACCTCCAACAATGATTTAATAGTTTTGGATTTCATAAAGTTTTGTATCTTTTTTTTTAAATCCTGAGTCAATGCCAAAGTTCAATTTCTACTATACCAGTAAGGTTCCATAAAAAAGGTAAAAATCAATTAAAGTTACATATTCTAGAAAAGCATCTAAATGTATAGAAACATTATTAAGTTAAAGCCTTTTTTTTTGTTTGTTTATTCTGGCAGTTCTCCTCCAAAATGTGTCCAAACCACTTTGTTTAACTGTAGAATAAAGGAAGCTCTGTATTTTCTTTTCTTGGCAGGTGGAGGCAGAACTAATTTAAAGAGGAACTTCTTTGGTAGTGTGTGGGGTGTTACGGAAACTGTCTAACTGATGACATCACCAGCAAAGAAGAAACTCTCAAGGCTATTTCACTGGCTGTGGAAATCAGTACAAGCTGCTGTCTGGTTTGCAGTACTGCAGTATCAAAGCTTAATGATATTACAAAAATTAATAAATAAAAAACCTAATCCCAATACTAAAGGTAGTCTAGTGTTTCCTGTAAGATTGCAAGTACTTCATGCAAATTAATGCTCAAGTTCAACGATATCTGGTTTTATGTGACTTGTTTTTATGCCATAGCTTTTCTGAATCAAAGTTATTTTTTTCAAGTTCATAGGAAATATGAATTGATTTAGTCTAGCTTTCCTTTGCTTATGGAAAAAAAAAAAGTATACATGGCCTTTCAAGTGAGCCAATCACTTCAGAATAAGGTCATCCATTCAGCTGAAGCAAGATTGCATTTAGAAGCAGAACAATAAGCCCTGTATAGGGAGGCATACATTTTGCCAGAAGTAGACTATATTTAAATGCTTTTTGAAAAATTTTTTAACCCTAACTCAAACAAAAAACAGCCCTGGAAATGTTGCATTGTGCCAAGTTGCTGGCTACCAGTCTCAACAACTAAAGTATTTGTATATTTATATATATGTGCATGTATTTATTTATATATATATATATTTATATATAAATGTGTATTATTTATATATAAATAAGTGTGTATGTGTATATATATTCATATATATTTTTATATATATATATAAATGTATACGTATAGGTATATGTACATATGTATACATACACAAGCATATATTATTTTTTAATCCCTGATATAGCTAATTCAATGAAAGAAAAAAATACCTTTTTATCACCATATATTAGGGGTCATTTGTCAAAAATATATGCAGTTAAACATATTGTAGCATTTGTTTGAAGGGGAAAATGCATTTTTTAAAAAAAGAACTATCAAGTAAACAAAACAAAAACTACAGCTAAGCTATTGTACATAAATTAATATCTTTATATTACTGTAAACTATAAAATTTTAGAGTTTTTTTCTTTGGTAAATCCTTAGCAAATATTGTTTCAAGGGGCAATAATGGCCCAAAATGCAAATATTTTAATGATAATTTTATTTTTGTTGCCAACTAGTATATTTATTGAATCCCCAAGTATATACTTGTGCGTTTTCTCCATCTTTCTGTCCTCATTTCTTTTGTTCTATGTATCATTTCCCTCTATCTCTGTCTGTCACAAACACACACATACACACACAAACCTACAAAAATTCATTTTCTTTATTCTTTTTTGCTTTATTTAAAGCAAGCACCAGTCATTCATCATTTATCATTTTTTCTTACATCAAATATATATATTTGATGTAAGAAAAAATGATAAATGATGAATATGTTATATATATATGTTATATATGTATAGCATATGTTATATATGTATAGCATATATATACATATGCACACACACACACACACATATATATATATATGTTATATATGTATAGCATATATATACATATGCACACACACACACACACACACACATATATATGTAATCATGGGCATGTATAGAGAATTCACATTTTTCTGGGGAGGGGAGATTGTGTTGCAAGATTTTTTATGGCGATAGAGAAGGTTTTGTAAGGGAGTTAGTTATGCCAAAAAGGGGGTAGAATAATAAGAATGAGCACCCCAAGTGAATGAGCATGTGGGAATGTCAGTAAGCACATTTTATACATCAGTATAGTACGTAAAATGGGCTGGAGAAATACAAAACAGTGGTGTGGTGGGAATGTGGGAGCATAGAAGTAGTGGGACAGACTGGTAGCAGTGCAGGAATATAAAGTGTGAAGAAGAGATTTTAAGAACATGTTGAAGTCATTAGGGATCAGATGGTAAAGATCCTTGTATGCCATTATTGTAGTTTTGACTTTATCTTACATGTGGCAGAGAGTCATTAAAAATTTTTAAACAATGGATTGACACATACAGATGTACATTTAGATCACTCTTTCCAGCAGATGTGTAGTGAATAGAGAGGAATGGGACAAGGGAAAATATAGAGGCCTTAATTAAGAAATGGTCAGTGGAGGTTGAGATAGCTAACTTTTTTGTAAGATAGTAAGAAGAAAAAATTGATAAGATTTGATAGATGATTAGATAAAAATAAAGAAAAAACAAATTAAAAATATTGCCTGGTTACAGGCTTACTCAAGAGTGTGGAAATTGGTGACAATTACTAAGAAAAGAGACATTTGGGGAAGAACAGGATTGGCAAGAAAGTTGCTAGACATTTTGAATTGTATTACTGTAAGATAATCAGTTGGCTCTATGGGTCTGAAATTTTAGAGAAAGTTAATAGTGGGAGATTTTATAAATCATAGGTATTCAGAGGATGATTAAGATCATCTCAGGAAAATATATAGTATAACAAATAGAATTTATGATAAACCACTGGAGATATGATATTTAAGAATAGATTGAAGAGAAGTAGAAATAATCAAAGAAACAGAAGAATGAAAAGAGCCTATGTCAGAGAATCCAATGTATAGGTGGCTTCCAAGATCATAGATTTGAAAAGAAATAACTAAAATTTATTAGAGATTTTAAAAAGATACATAAGGCTAAACTTTAAATATAGAGGCACTGCCATGAGTACTCCCATGTTCTTTGCAACATTATTTCAATAGTCAAGATATAGAATACTTGAGTGTCCATCAGTGGATGAATAGGTAAAGAAGATGTGGCATGTATGTACAATGGAATATTATTCAGCCACAAAAATGAATGAAATCTCGCCATTTATGATAACATAGATGGATCTTGAAGATGTTATACTAAGTGAAATAAGTCAGACAGAGAAAAGCAAATATCCTATGATCTCACAAGTGCAATTTGAAACAAAACAAAACAAACTCATAGATACAGAGAACATATTGGTGCTTGCCAGAGGCAGGAGTTGAAGGATACACAAAATGAGTGAAGGGATTCATAAAAGGTACAAACTTCCAGTTATAAAATAAATAAATCATGGAGATATGAAGTACTATGTGATGACTATAGTTAATATTGTATTGCATATTTGAAAGTCGCTAAGAGAGCAGATACTGAAATTCTCACTAAAAAAATAAATAGAGCATATGTGATCCTGGGCAGTGAAAAGCACAAAGAGCAACAGTAAAGTAGAAAACTAGTTAGAAAATCTAGAATCTGTATAAAATAAGTTCTGCATTTAATTTTACAATTCTTTGTTCTACTACTCTCTGATGACAGTGGTTTTGTAGGTTTTCTGGTATGCTACTATAAATATTTTACACTAAACTTGCTTCTTTGAATAACTGTAATTTTGAAAAGAACACTTCTTACCAAATTAAATTTACTACTTCTTTTTCTGGAGCCATTTGTGTATATCCAGGTGAATTCCCTAATACAGACTTCGTGAAGATGATAGAGATGCATGAGTTTTCTTCTACCTACATGACTTACTCTTAAATGTTACTGTAGTAACCAGTTTACTTGTTATTCAAAAGCTGGGAAACACAAGAAATTCATGATGACTAAAAGAGTGTCTTTAAAGATTTTCATAGATCTTTACAAGAGGAAGATGTGAGAATACCCATTGAGAATCAGCTTACGATCCCTAATGTCTCCTTTCCTCAGCAGAAAAGAAGGAAATTTATCAGCAGTAGCAGAGAATACAAAGAAACTACTATTCTTTTAGAACATACAGAGACTCACAACCTTTGTTAATAGTGTCCATATACATTAATAGACACATTCAGTCTTTAAAACAGTTCTTTCAGATATTTTACCCTATTTGCCAATGAAGAAAGCAAACCTTAGAAAAATCAAATAATATGTAGAAGAATATTAGACAGGCTAGTCAGTGTTACCAGTGCCATTCAAAGTCAAATGGCTAAATGTCAATGGTATTGTTTAAAATTCAACAAATTTCAACTAAGTGTGAACAAACACAAAAGTTGAATCAAAGTAGCAAATTGTAGATGTCATTCTAATTGTGCTTTGTGGTCATCATTTGAACTCCATTATTATTATGAAGATATTACTAGATAATTCAGCATCATGAAGATATCACAAAGAAGTCTCACTTTTTGTGATTCAAGAAAGAAAAAACCTTTTTTTTTTTTTTTAGTATTGATAGAAATAAACATAACATGTCGAGATAATCATGATGTAAAGAGGGAGGGTGATGTATATAACCAACCAGCAATTACATCCAATTTGAAGCAGTGTGAGTTATTTAGATATATGAGTAGAAGTACAAACAAAAGATGTGTCTATAAATGTTATTTATTACTTTCCCTATACTTTGACAACTTTATACATCGTGTCCACTTTCTATGCCTTCATTCTTCATTTTGATTTCTGCGTTGATCAATGTGACTTATTGTCTAAACCACCTGTCTCCCTTCTGTTTTGACCCTGTTTGGCTGACATCATACAAACAGACTTTTTGTTAAAATTTCATGCCATTTTAGGTAGAATGTTCCAATGGGAAGCCCAGCTAGTCTTGGTCCAGTATACCTCTACTTGAGCTCCAGACTTAAGTGGATTAGCTGTCAGATAGGATGGAGAAGTAAATAAAAACAAATATATGCTGAGAACAACCAGTTATTTCAATCCAAGTCTCAGATGAGTTACAGATTTAAAATATTCATTACCAGTATACTATTGTTTTTGAACCCTCAAAGATACTACTGGTTGTGAAAAATTCTGGTGATAGATTACTGCTTAGTAAGTGAATTGCTTAAAATTGTGGAATCTAACCAATTGTTTCCCTCCTCTCTCTCTCTTTTTAAATAGTAATATAGATACTAAAAAGTATAGCTGTAATCTTTTGAGTACACAATCATCTTACCATATTTCTTGTTAAAAATGGTTGAGTTTGGACAGTAGCATTAAATTTTCATATCTACAAATTTAATTGTTTTATATTTGGGTTCATCACATTTAAAATGATCAATATTTACTCTTTTTTGTATCTTTATTCTTTATGTCTTTACTCATGGAGTGAATACATAAGTTAAATTTTTGGTTGCAGAGAAGAACCATGAAGAACTGTATATACTTTAGAAGTGGGTCAAAATACAAATAGTGGGCTTTCATTCCAGTTTAAATAATAAAAAAAAAAATGTGATTCTTAAAAAGGCAAAAATCATATAAAAATAAAAATAGAAAATTTCAGGGCTCATTCTTTTTTTGTCCTAGTCAAAAATTTATCTCATGTTTTTTCTCAGTCTGGCTTTCTGTTGATTAAGAGATGGTTTAAAGCAAAAACTCAGCAGAGATAAGCACTAAAGAATGACTTAAATCTTTACAGATACAAAATGTAAAAATGATTCACCTTCACAAAAAACAAGTCTGTCGACAAAACTGACTCTTAGAAAAGTCATTTCAATTGGGTTTACTTAAGAGTTTTTTCATTTTGTAATAGAAATAGAAGTGTATTAATCGAGTAGATATGTAAAGAGGGTCCTGAAGAAAATATCATGGTATTTATAGGGTTTCATTATTAGGCTATTGTTTCCTCAGCACAATATAAAGAGACAATTTATCTCTCAATGTGTATTTCAGAAAATCTTTTAACTTGATAAATAAAAATTTTGCCTCTCTCAATTGGGAAAAAATAAAATAAAACATAGCTCATTTACATTATTGCTACACAGAGATAACATTTAAATGAGCTGATTGGTCAGCAGCATACTGAATAACTTTTGTTATTTATTTAACGAAATTAATCAATCATTTAAGTCTAGGGTAAGCAAAGCTTTAAGCTCTCTGGTAACTACTCTCATGTGAGAGTTCTACCCAGTTGATAGTCCTGCAGTCACTCAAAGGGAGGGTAATTCTGTATTAGAACAGTTTTTTTTAATTGTCAAAATTTATGGAAAATTTGTTATGTATAGACATCTCTAGAGAAAAAATTATTCAGTTGGATTACCGTAGGATTGACTCATTAACAGCCTAATTTGAATAATGACTATGTTACCCTTTAGCATGCTTTGACTGTAGCAAGGGGATTATTGTAATATCACAGGAAGCCTCTTTTTCCAATATTAAATCAAAGTTCCCTATTCTTGATCTTGATGACTGTTAGGAATACTACACATTACTAAATTTTGTCTTCTTATTGTAATGCAGTTTTTATGTCAATAATTACATCCAAATATATAAATGGCTTAAATATTCATTTTGCTTAACAAATATCTACTGGTATATAAATACATGTAGTAACTATAAAAGTGCTGATAAACAAAAAGAATAATCCATTTTGTGAATATAACACAGTGATATTTATGTGTGTCTGGAATAATCTAACAGAAAAAGTGGTAGGAGGTCCTATCGACTGATAATCTCAAAACGTAACATGTTTACATTGATTAAAAAACAGAAAGCAACCTGCAAAATTAAGACATTAAGGTAGGTTAAATAAATTAGGTATTCCACCTAATAATAATGGAATATTACTTGATTATTTGATAAGTTTTTAATAAAATGAGAAAAATCTTTATATCTTAAAAAATTATTAGAAAATGTAACAAAATGTTAGCAATATGTGATCATTTGAGTGATCAAAAGATGGACATTCTCAATTATTTTAGTCAAAAGAATATTAAGAAAAAAATACAAGGAATATAAATTCTATGAGGACAGGTGCTTTTTGATCTGTACTGATCACTTACTCTATTTCTTGCAAAAATGGAAAATATATCTTATATTTTTTGAAATTAGCTTTCATTTTTAAAATTTGCATATAAATTTGAAAGCCCCTGTTTTTTTATCTCTTGCAAAGAAGTTAGCAAAATGGTAGGAGGAAAATGTAATTCCATTAATGACTAAAGTTTGTTTATGTTTCCAACTCGAAGCTTTCTGATAGTATAAAAAAAAAAAATGAAAAATCAAAAGTTAGCTACCAAAGTTATAAGATTAACCTTGAATGTGATGAAAAGAATTCTTTGGAATAAGCAAGGATTTATCCAGCTCTTAGTTTTGAAAATCTTTTCATGTGACACTTCATAGGCAGAGGAGATACAGAGTGATATAATGAAAAAAAATCATGCTTAATAAACTTTCTTATGTTAAATGTCAAGGTGAGATTCCTACAGTGTCTTACTATAGGAATGCCTAATAAAAGCCTGGAACATCATGCCAAAATATCTGAGAAAAAGCAATCCTACAGAGGACCAAAAGAGTGCCATTTAGTGTTTAGCCTTCAGACGTGGTGTCTATTAAAGCTTGAAGAAAGAATAAGCTTTATACCCTTAATTAAACATAAATCAGGGGGACCCAGGGCTTTCCAGTAACGAAGAGCAGTAGTAACAGAAGATTTGTTTTTGAAAAAAAAAGAAAATATTGCGTACTCTACTAGAGCAGAGATTTATCTTAGAAGAGGCAAGAAAAAATTTGGTTAATAAATATTTGTTGTATAAAAAATAAGAAAAAAATATTTACACTTTTTGGACTTTTAAAAGAAGTTTCTATTTCATTCTTGGGTGCCTGAGATGGAAAATCAGATTAACAGGACAAATTGCTCATTTTCTTACTAATAAAGTAGAAATTAATATTGATTTATTTATTCATTTATTTCTTTATTCAACAAAAATTTATGGAGTGCCCCTAATGGACCAGTCTCCTTTGTGATAGTGATTTACAACAGAGTCCTTGTCTTTGGGAGCACTTATCCATGGACTTCTTCAAGGCTTTGGGCCACCCTGTGTAGAATCAACGAACTCCTGGGAAAGAACTGTGATATGATTTGTCAAATTTATAGTGCTGAAATTAAAGCACAAGAGCCATCAGAGCCATCTTTTCTCAGTAAGAATGCAGCCCAAACTCCAATCAGGGTAAGTTTGAGTATTACTGAGAGACTAATTTTCTAAAAACCTCATTGGAGTATCCCAAATGATTCTTATAATATTTGCACTCAGCAGTCTCCAAAATGGCAAATTAGAGATTTTGAAATCAATGGAGCTCTGCTCAAAGGGAATTAAGACACACGGTGAGAATGTAGCCCAGGGTATCATCTAAAGAGATACCCAACAAAATAAACATTTATTTGAGCTGTCATTGCTGTTTGTTGTCTCTTCTTCTTCTTTTTCTTTTAAATAAAATGAAAAGAGAAACAAGATAATGCAACTAACAATTGCTTAACAGTGCAAAATTAGGGCTTGCTTTTTTTCTTTCTCTTGTCATTTGCATTCCTTTTTAATCCACAGATTTACGGCTCAATTTTTCCAAATAGATAAACTTTCTCCTCAGAGTGCACTAAAATGTTTTTGGAATGCTTTGGGCAAAATATCTTTTTCTTTATATTATACCTAGATTGAAGAGTAACTATGAAAGATAAGAAATGCCAATTTGTGTTTATTGGATACATTAGATTTTTATTTCCTTTTTTTCATTCCTTTGTTTCTTTGTTCCTTCTTTTGTCCTTCTTTTTTTCTCCTTCTTTCTTTCTTTTAATAAATACTTATAGATCATGTTGTAAGGTATTGGAAATACAAACATATAAAAGATAGATTTGATTCTTATTTCCACGAAATTTATGTTTTACTTGGAATAGACAGAATATAAACACATCTACAAAAAGATAGTAAGAACAATGCAAAAAAATAAAAATGAATAAAATTATAGGAAATAATTTGGATGTATAAGATACTATGTCATATTTGTGGTTGAGAAAGTTCCCTTTAATGAAGTAATATTAGAACTGAGAACTCAATGACACACAAGAAGAAAATAATCAAGCAAAGATCTGGGGACAGAGAGTTCCAAGCAAAGGAAATAGCAAGGTCACAGGCCCTGTTTGATTTATTTAAGAAAAGAAAAATAGCTAGTGTGAGTGAAGCTTATAGAAAAAAAAAAAAAAAAGAAAACATGGTATGAAATGAAGTAGGAGAATGAGGCAAAGACCAGATCATAAAACACAATTTGATCATTTTTATAAAATGATCACCCTGGCTGCTGTGTAGATTAGGAGGATTATTACCTCCTATTATGGTGACAGAACAAAAAAGGAGAGTTTTCAATATGTATATATATATTTTTGAACTGAGAGTCAGACCAAATTTTTTTTGCCACAAAAATCTAGGACACCATCAGCTTCAAGAAAATTTAGATTCACTGCTTGTTCTTTATTTTACCCTGAGCGCACAGGGCATGCAATGGCATTTTCGACCTAGTCATCAAGGCACATTCATTTCAAGAGAGGTGAAATCACTACTTTCTTTCACTGCACCTTATTCACATGATGTGGGAAAAATATTGTCATACCTTCTTATAAAATATCTGTCTTTTCCCATGTTGCCTTGGGAATTCACCTTCTATCACACAATTTTAAAAGTGCACAATTTACCATTTTCATAAATTAGCTTTTGTGATTATTATTTTTTTTAATTATGTTGACAAGGGAATTAGAGGTCTAGTTCCACACTTAACGGCCTTATTCTTCTGAGTAAAAAAGTGAGTATTAATAAGTGCCTTTTAGTTTAATAGGTGTAATAATATCTAAGAAAATGATTGTTATTCACCATTTACTAATTTACTTTATTAATACCCCATATTTTTATAATATTCTACTGTTTATTAAGCACTTTTTTTTATTTGATTTTCACAAGAGTATTTTGAGCCACATAGAAGTTAATATTCTCATTTTATAAATGAATGAAGGCCTAAGGAGTTTAAACAACTTCAGTGGCACAGTTTAGTGCACATTAGGCATTCACCTTAGAGTCAAGAGAGCTGCATTTGTATATGGATTTTATTAGTTACTGGAAATAGGACCTAAGACAACTTACTCATTAACCTCCTTACCCTTCATCTCCACCCAATCTCCACTCTTCCAAGCTTCATTTATTTTATCTGTAAAATAGTGGTATTATTATTTACCTTATATCTTTGTTTTAAGGTTAAATAACAAGACATGTCTGAATCAAGAACAAAAATATTCAAAATGGTACTAAGAAATTTTACCAAGTCCGCTATTTTTTTTCTATAATGTTATGCTACATAACAATAAATAAAGGGGTAAAAAATTTAGTAAATCTCAACAAAATTCTGAAAGCTTTGAAAGAAATATCTAGTACAAGAGTAAAAGTAGATGATTTTAGTAGATTTAGGGCTTAGGAAAATAATCAACTGAATGTAAAGGAGCCTGGAATGAGAACTTAAGTGTTGGGGAATGAAGATGCAAACATTAAACAATACCCAAAGACTGTGGCATTTTTTCTTCAGAGTTTGTACCTTATGGCTGAAGAGCGGAGCCAATCCAGGAAGGCAATTCTTGCTATGTTTGCGCTCTTTCTTATAAAGTCTTTGGATATGAGTAGCCATTATCTAGCCACCTCTTCATCTGTTGCACAAATGAGCTGTAAGTACTTAGTACCTTAGATGAAAGGAGATCTGTGACTCTCAATGGAATTAAAAAACAAAACAAAACAAAACAAATACCTCTTTAATGCTCCCCTAAAGACAGACAGAAGCATCCCATTTAGAAGCTGTTAAGAAGGCTTCTGTCAAAAGAGAATCCAGTGCACATCATTCCATAATGCTGAGAAAATAACCAGGGATTCCTTCACAGACTTGGATGTGACCCTCTCACTTCTTTCTCCTTATTCTTTCTTTTTTTATTTAAAAAAGAAAATTTTTTTGAGTCCTCTCTTCAAGAAAAATTAGTTTTAAGCTTAGTAATATGCCCAGGGTCATACAGTAAGCAGAGGAGATGGAAGTTGAATCCACACTTGGCAAAAATTTCATCTTGTTTTCATTAATTCATACTCTTTTTTGATGTAATTTGAGATTTTGTTCCCCTCTGAAAAGGGCTAGCATTTTGCAAGTTATAACCTAACCTTCAGCAAAATTTTAGCTTGAATTTAGCATGTTTAATTTTTTTTTTTTTTTTAATATTCCTGTTAGGGATGACACCATTTCCCTTACTTCATTTTGAATCTAATTGAGAACAATTGTATAAATATTAGGGGTGGAAGTGAGGGAAGAATTTGAGCATTGTCCTGTAGTACTATCTCAGGTCCTTTTATTTCAACCGACTGGCAAATCATTATCCAATAGAACAATTTGATGTCAATTGGTAAATATTTGGTAAGGTTTCTTAAAGCAAACAATAATCATATCCTACCCATGATAAAAAGAATAATATCAGGAGGAAAAATATGTAATGATGGTAATAAAAAAACATTTTTCTTAATTTTGCACAAGATGAAGCTCTTAACCAGTGATCAATGTTATCTGTATAAATGCAGAGCAATGGTCTAATCCAGGGGTTACAGACGGTAACAAGGTTAAGCCAAGAGGGAGTATGTCACAATTCATCAGACAAAGGAAGATAAAAGGCAGTCCTTATTGGTCACAAAACACCTGTGAGAATTCAGAAACTGCTATGTATGTGAGAGCAGGCAAAGCAGTGGGCCCAGAGTGATCCTGTTTTTAATCACTTCTTGTCTTCCCATGAAAGTTTCTGCATGTTGTTGTCTGCAGAACACTTTCTGGAACTGTGATGCTTTCTTTCCCAAATGCAAGCAGACATTATGTTCCCTTTACGGACAATTACACTCCTTCGCTTTTATCTTATCCAACTGGCACCTGAAATACTTGGTAATTTACTTTTTGTGTCATATATTGAAACAAGTTTATAGATTAAGAGACTATATATGTGAAAATATTTGAAACTCTGAAAATTATATGCCAAGTTTCAACTGAAAATAACTTGAAAAGGATAAGACATAAAAACTATGAAAATTGGGATTTATTAAAGCATAGAAAAAACTCATTTGCTGTAATGGTACGTAGCAAAAAACATTACAGAAACTAACTGTAAGTGTCTAGCACAAAATTTCCTCCTATGCGGCTGCTTTCCTTAAAATCTATATTTTATATCCTTTAAATCTTTCTGAAAAAGATGAAGGGAAATTGTGATATTTGTTATACAGCCATGGGATAAGTGGCATATTAATATTCTGATTTTAACCAGATAAATTAATCAGCAAACAATTACTAAGATCTGTCTTGTAAAAGGCAGGAGTTAGTTAACCTGAGAAACACAGAAGTACACAAATGTCCTTGCAAAACTTGCAGCCTGCTTTTGAAGCAAGATATAAGAATACACAAAGGGAATTGATTATACAAGACAAGATAGAATAAATTCTAGGTAAGTGGCACAGACAAATGTATTGAATGTGGGATAAGGAAGCCTGTCTTTGGATGGGGCGAACAGGGAAGGCTTTAAGATGTAAATATGAGACTAGTGATGGATTGATTTTAAATAGGGTTAGTGGGAAGGCATTCTGGGAGGGGACAAGATGATGAGAGGAGAGAAGGTTATACTTCAATTCTTGTTCTTTCATTCAATCAATGTTTATTGAGAACCTACTTTATATAGGGGGTTAGGTGCAAGGAAATACAAGATACACATATTCATCAAGATATACATGTCCTTACATTTGAAGTATGAATTTACAGAGTTAGTATAGCATGTGTTTAGTTTAGGCTCTAAGGAAAAAAGTAAAACTCTACCTTTGACATTAATTAAAGTGACATTGAATAAATTCCTAACATCTAAAATTTATTTCCCTTGTCATTGAGATGAGACTGGTAATTGTAGTTCGATTGTAGGCTTATTTGGGAGGATTAAATGAAATAATACATATAAAGTACTAACATAGTACCTAGCTTATAGAAATTACCCAATAAATTTGAATCCAGGTCTGTTAGACTCCAAAGTCCATGCTTTTTACAATTATGTTATCTCACTCTCAAAATCTCATTACAATAGTTCTTCCATGTTATTTCATTCCCTTTTCAACCCTGAAACTTTCCCAATACTCCTCAAATTTCTCATTTGATTCTCACCCATTGAATATTACACTTGCCAGGGATTCATGCTTGGCATTCTTCTCCTACTTCACATGTTTTAGTCCAAGACACACTCTCCTTTTTATGTAATCGCAGCTACTGTCAGTTCACTGTTGGTTACCAACTGCTAATCTGTAACTTTATCCCAGGCTTTACTTGTGAGACCCACAGCCACACCATCCTTGATGTGCCCACACTGTCATCTCAAAGCTACCTGAAATGTGTGGCATTCACCCTCTTTTCCCTCATGGGTTTTGTAATTTTTTGAAGACAGCTCTTCAATGAACTTCCAGACACCAACCTTGGAGTTAACCTAGACCTTTTATTGTCGTCATCATTTTTCAACCTCCAATCAGTCATCATGGTCTGTAAAATCTTCTTTACATATTTCTTGATTTGGATAACAAGCAAATCTAATTGTGACATTCATCTGCTCAAAAATATTCAAAGGCTTTCTAATATCTTCAGAATTTATTGTACTGTCTCAGGACCCAATCTGATCTGTCCATCATGCCATGCAAGACTCTTGGTATTTTCATTCTTCCCTGCTTGTCCTGTCTCATTTATTGCTGCTGGCAGTATGGATGCCACGTAAGTACAAAGATCAGGCAGGGAGATTGCCTGCATGCAAATCCTGGCAAGTAATAACAGCCAGCTATTAGGTTCTTGAGATGACTAACTTACTAATATATACAAAAATACAGAATATTGCCCACTATGTAGTCAGCAGTCATTACACCTTAGCTATCATTACTTCTAGCCCTCCTTGCAGCCCCCGAAACTCAATCTATCTTCCTCCATTATCACTGCCTCTGAATATTTTTTAGAATATTAGTTTTTTAGTTCAACTCCCTAACCTGATATTTTTGCCTGACTAAATCTTTCCATTTATTAAAAACTAATTTAAATGTCACCTCATTTTTAAAGTCTTTTTTGATTCAGCCAGTCATATTTTAACGCTCTTTTTTATTTACTTCCATTGTTACTGCTTTAATTCTACCAATTTGTTTATATATATTTCTTCTTTTCACAACAAAAGTCTCCAGATGACTCAAAGGAATGACTATGAACTAGACAGGTGCATAAGTTTCACCAAAGAAGCTTTAAAAAATACCGTTGTTCTTTCTCACATGGCACATCTTAAAGTGGGAGGAAGGACGTAACATATTAACTAACATACAGCATTATTTAACCTCTACTGGCTTTAAGTATTTAAGGTAGAACTTTGAGGTACAACAGAATTTCTCAAGTTTTCCAAGATTATCTTTTTTACCCAACCTCCACTGAGGGTTCTATTATTCTCTAAAACCCCCAGAACTAGCACATTGCCTAACCTATGGCCCAGTGGTCCCCAACATTTTTGGCACCAGAGACCAGTGCTCCTATGAGAATCCAATGCCTGATTATCCGAGGTGGAGCCGAGGCGGTGATGGTTGTACTGGGAAGCATCTGCAAATACAGAAGAGGCTTTGCTTGCTCGCCCACTCATCGCTCACTTCCTGCTGTGCAGCCCAGTTCTTAACAAGCCACTGACCACCACCAGTCCGTGGCCTGGGGGTTAGGGACCCCTGACTTAAACTATTCTTTACATCATTTCGGTTTGTTTAAATTCAACTTTTTGCAGTTTAAGCCTGTTGTTCAGTTATATTTCAACTACATTGGATGGGGAAAAAAAAATCAAGATTTCAGAAACTAACACTCAGGTATGGTCTATCAGAATGTCTACTGGTATCTGGACACTTTGTCCATGTGATATTTTGGAGGATGTAAATTTTGCTCCATTGCCAGAAACTTTGCTTTGGCATCAAGGCTCCAGAGCTCAGCTAAAAAATGGCAATTAGCACAGGTGCATTGGGAGGAGCCAAAACCCTGAACACAGGCATCTACCTAGTGCAGATCTTTGCTGTGACTCTTTTGTCTACGCAACCTATTGAGGCTGTGCTTTTGAGGTTAGAAGCAGCACAAACCTTTGGAAAATATGTGTGTGTACCTGTATGACATCTGTGCTGCTATTCTCTGGCTTCTGTGCTTTGGCTACCTGCCACCAAAATTAATGGCTTTCAAATTCCTTGAAAAGTGAAATGGCACTTTTATATAATTTTAGAACAAGGGAGCCACTCTTAGTCTTTTTAAACTGACTTAGACACTTGTCAGTTATTTAAAGGGGTTTATAAGTTTGTCACCTATGTAGTCAGTCGGGTTCTTAAAATGTAAGTACAATCGGTAATAGGAATACTTTTTATTGGCTGCAAATGAAAGCACCTAAAACTATTTAACTTGAACTTGATTCTGAGCATTTAACATCTTTCTTCTATGATTCAAACCTTCTTCCACCTACTAGCAGAATTTACATGCTGAGTAAAGGACATTAAGGACTTTTCCACAATAAATCTGAAATTACTCTTTTTTTGGACATTGTCAAATACCTTGACTATTGAACAGGATTTCTTCATTTGGTTTAAATATCTCCAGATTGCTATTTCTCATTAGTATTTAAAATTTATTTTTCATTGTTTTTGTCATAATACATATAAATGATTCTGGAATTGAGTAGACATTTTCATGATGGAGTGTGGATAGACTCCCTACATATTGTTATATTTTTAAATAAAAATATTTATACTCTGGTACAGAAAAATAAAAAGCTTAAAGTTTTAGTTTTTGTGTACTTTGGAAGTTACCAGTAGTTTTAGAAACACTAGTGGAACAGAAAAGAAAGGGTAAAAAACAAATCTCACACAAATAAATAAAAAACATCTGGTCTGACAACTTGTATAAGTTCCAGATTCCTGCAACTTTAAACTGCCAAGCGTTAAACCTCTGAAAGTCAAAATTTGTAATGGAAATGCTAAGTGACCCTTAAAAGGCTTAAAAAGACATTGTCAAATAATTTAGGGTCAAATTTTGACCAAGTTTTAAATTGTCATAATCTGGTGGGAAATATGTTCCAGATTTTAAATATTTTTATTTTTGTAACTTTGCATTTATTCATAAAAATCAGTGAAAAATAACCAATATTGCCTATTTAGATTCAACCCTTTGAGTTGTATAAGTCAATAAAAATGAGCATAATGTTTCTTTCTATGATCAGAGATATGCTGATAGAAAATCCACATTATTGCTACAAAATCAACATTTAAGTCATGTTGTCTAATGCTGCATGACAGTCAAGTTATACATGTGCATGTGTAAGCAGATGCTTACATGAAAAAAACTAAAAATGTAAAATTGCAATAGAAAACACTAAAATTGTTAAATATCCTAACTCTACTGTCATTAAATTTTGCCACTGAAAGAACTTTCTTTGATAAGCTAAGCTTCTGTGCTTTCTTTATACTTCCATGCAATCTGCCTCAAAAATTAGGGTGATAGAGTCCAAACTATTCTATAGTAATGAAAGAAACTCTATATTTTCAACCAGGTTCCCTTTAGTTTTTCTCGTTATTACATTAGCTTCTTCACTAATTATTCTTGAGATTCACATCTTGTCAACTCTTTTCAAATTGCCTCCAAAAGAATTTTGGGTACTTTTTCCTGAAATTCTTGAAGATTCATTTTAATCTTGTTTTAAAGGACAAATGTATTGCAAATATTTACTTGAATCAATCTCAGACTTCTGCATATATTGTTCTGTGCAAATTTTTGATAGTGATAAGCACATGTACTATTGTTAGAACATTTTCTGGTAGGTTGGATCATTGTATCACTCAATAAAATACATCCTATGAGAAAGTGGTATGTGGCATAGTTAGAGCTATGCACCAATAAAATAAAAGTTATTTATCATCTCACGTTTTTGTTTTCTTTAAAAATTTATTTCTAAATTCACAATGAACTTTTCAACAGTGGCAAATCCCAAAATAATAGAAATGAAAGAAAGGTGCATAATAAATTTTAAGGTTGCCAAAATATTTCACAAAATATTCAAATGACATTTGCAGTCATTATTTTAAGTTCAGTATGAGATAGGAAGGTGCAAGGGGGGAAAAACACAAAAGAGCAGGAGAACAGAGGACTGTAAAGTGCTATCTAAAACACGTGTGAAAAAAATATATTTTTTGTTTGATCCTGCCCCTCCCCCATTCTATGAAGCATTAGAAACTAGTCACTCTCAGAGGCAAGGTACAGAAACAGATAAATGTGTGGTCTGATCTGATATGACAAATTGATTGTTCCTATATATTTTTTTATATATGCTTCCAGTAAAGCATGGACATGTTGATGAGAGAATGCTTGGACTTACTGAATGAATGAATAGTAAGGTATGTGTGTATGAATTTTTCAAAAATGGGTCTCCCTTTAACATTTTTTTCTTTAGATTTTTGGAGAGATTAATACAAGATGTGCATGTACCTATGTGTATGTTTGTGTGTGTGCAAAGGATGGAGACTGAGCAAGAGAGGGAAGGAAAAGGAAGCTTTTAAAGAGTTTGAAATTGAGAGTATTAGCTCCATTCTTACTTTCCTACCATTCTTGTCATCAATTACTCTTAAGTTCCTATTTTTTCTTCACAGGTTAGTTTGTACACTAAGGTCTCTAGCTCCCGGGTTAAAAAAATAAAAAAGAAAACAAACAAGGAAGTTTATACCACAAGACATGAATAGAAAGACAAGCTTGTGACCGAACACCACATAAACAAAGACATTCCCAGATAAGAACAACCACCTGTCCCTCAGCATTTGTCTAGCAACAACTGGTTACAAGCAGAATCTCTTTAGTGGCTGAAGAATGAACCCTGCAGAGGGGTCTAAAGCCAAGATCCCCACCACAGTTAATGGTTTTGCATGCATTGATCTGAGCCTAACCCTATCTCTTGGGAGGTAATTTTGCTCAGGTGCCATGATTCTTTCCACAACAATAAATAGTTATGAATACACAACCATAACACTTTTCAATGAAGAAAAAAATAAATGGTCTAAAGTGTAATCAAAAGTCAGTGTGACCATTTGAATCTCTTGGAGTATTATTGTAGATTACTTCTATTGGTGCAACAAAAGGTCATGCAGTTATATATTGCCTCTTAAAATCAGTGAATGCACAATAGTTTTTGCTGTTCCAAACAAGAATCATTAAACAAATTCATAAATCAATGCAGCATACAGCTGTATTACTTTAATTATCATTTCTGCTCAGAGGGTTGGCTTATATAATATAAATGTTTACTGTTTCCCAGTATCATACTGGAAAGGCTTGGTTAGGCCACCTTGTATTTTCAACTATCCTAATTTAAACACTATTTTAATTTTTTAATGACAGCAAGAAAGATTAGTCTTTGAAAGCAATTTATTGAGAAATGTTGTTTATTCTTGGGTTTTGTTTTCATTTATTTTTTGACCTTTCTAAAATTTGGAACTTGAACTTACGAATTTGTATTAATTTATGTTTCTTTTAGCCAGGCAGGCTCAACAAAATCAATAAACATCATAGTTTTTAATTTTTTTTTATTTATCCCCACATTCCCACTCCCCTGTAGACCTAACGTGCTTATTATACCTTTTATGGTCAACAAAGTGGAAAAGATGTAAAAGAGAAGGATGACTTTTAAAAAGTTAGATTCTGCATAACACTTAGAAATGTTGCAGTCCCAGAGAATTGCTTTTGTCATGATCCTGTTTTAAAATACCAGGAGTAGTCGAATTAAATTAGTAATGTGGTTGTGTTTGGTAGTGGGGGTGGGGGTGTGTGTTTTAGAATCTTAGCTACTGGAGAAGCTAAGAACAATTAGATTTTAAAGCTATAATCCTTTTTAATTATATGCTCTGCTTTTAAGGCCCACTGAGGTGGCAGTGTCACCACCATGGCTCTGCAAGGGAGCCCCTCCCCCTTAAGCTCTGTGGTGGGAGTGGCAGCCTGGATGACTTTAATGGTCTAGGGTTGTTTTTCCCTTTTCTTGAAAATTATCACATGTTTGCAGCTGAGTAGCTCCATGGTCTGGTCCTACATCTTCAAAGAACTCCAATAGCCACTCATAGCTCTGTCCTTCTTTCTCTGTCCCCTTTACTTCAAACTGTAGTGTCTCTTTCTGCTGTTGTAACTTCTCTGCTGCTGGTTTCTCCAGAGATCGGTGATTAATAGTTGTTCAACACTAATTCTTTTCAACACTAAGAACATAATAACAAATGAGAAAAGTGAGAAAAATAAGAACAGGTTTTCTCATTTTTTGCAATATGGATAAGACAAGAAACTCTCTATATCTTCCAAGTTTTGTTTCCTTTTCCTTTACAATTTTTTCTTCAATTCGTCTTCTCCTCTTGCATTTTACTATAAGCAGTAAGGAAGGCCCAGACGGCATACTTTGCTTAGAAATCTCCTCTGCTAAATATCCAATCCCATTGTTCTTAAGTTCCACCTCCCATAAAACACTAACACACAGTTCAGTCTAGTTCTTGACAGTTTATAACAAGGATTGCCTTTTCAATAATCACTAATCCAGTTTTAATAACCTGTTCCTCATTTCCATGAGAGACCCCACCAAAATCAACTTTAAAGTCCATATGCCTACCAATATTCTGTTCATGATTAAGTATGTATTCCCCAAGAACATGGAAGCTTTCTCTGCAGCAATTTTTTCCTTCTGAGTCCTCATCAAAATCGCCTTCAATGTCCATATTTCTACTGACAGTACTTTCTGGCAACCTCAACTTTTCCTGGCATGCTCTTCAAAACTCTTTTGGTCTCTAATCATCACCCCATTCCAAAGCCACTTCTGCATTTTTAGTATATGTTACAACAGCATACCACTTCTCCATCCCAAACATCTGTCTTTGTCAGCTCAGGCTGCTATAACAAAATACCACAGGCTGGGTGTCTTAAAAAATAGAAATTTTTCATAGTTCTAGAAGTTAGAAAGTCCAAGATCAAGGTATTAAACATTTTGGTTTCTGATGAGACCTCTTTCTGGCCTGTAGATGGCTTCCTGTTTACATAGAGAAGAATGAGAGAGAGAAAAACACAGAGAGACAGGCAGAGATATCTCTTTCTCTTATTATTAGCCATAGTTTTATTGGATGGGAGCCACTTATGACCTCGTTTAACCTAATTATCTCCTAAAGGACCACTTTGGGAAATAGGACTTCAACATATGAACTTGGAGGTAGGGACAAAATTCAGTCTATAACAGTCTCTGATGCTGTTGTAATCAAATCTAGAATGTGAAGTATGTAGAATTTGAATAAAGATCCATTCTTGAGGTAAATGTGGTTTGCCAAATTGTTCCTTCTGATAATGATATTATAATGTCACAAAAGTGAAGTGTTCACATTAGTCAAATGTTTATAACAATTAAAAAAATAACTGTGACCTATTTATACACAAGTATAAGGGATAACTTTCATTTTGCAAATATTTTGCAAGCTGTGTAGGAAGCATTATGTTCCCAGATAGTATTCCATCCTCCATGCCCTTTAACCCAAATGCCTGTCACATTTCTCAACAGGTAATTAGCTTTGGGTTAACAGACAATACTTTTATAAACTTGCTGCAGAAACTGTTATGGAAAAGCAAAGTGTTATTGTTGCTGTATTATATCTTGTCACAGAAAATCAAATGTGAAACAATAGAGCCTAGAAATATTAAAAAATTATTTATTCATAAAATTCAAAATTTAAGAGTGGATTCGACAAGAGCTCAAATCTTTTGAAATGGTTCTTAGGAAAGTGAATAGAATATATAATGAGCATTTCAAACTTCATAATCTCAACTGAGTGTCTAGATTTTTACTAATAAATTTTAGAATATGGTTTAAAATTTCTATAACCATTAAATTTTACATTATTATATAGAGAGTTTCTCCTTACTGTCTTTTTTTCTGCCCACTCTTCTCCCCACTCTTTTATTCTTTCATTAAATAATTGTAATCTAGGGAAGTTATAGCTAGTAGACCAAAAAGCAGTTCACCTGAATTTTTCAGGTGCTGTTTGGATTCTATGGTATTATTATTTATAAAGATAAAATTGTTCTATAAATAGCATTTTTCATTCTGGCATTAACAGATTATTTACTTATCACTTCTTTTTCTAATATTCTAGCAAAAATGCTGTTAGTCTTCCAATTACTTTCAGGAAGTCATTTTGTATGTATAAGAATAGGTGGGACAATGTGGCAGGATTCGTGGCTTTCAAAACCTATTTTACTAGTGTGGTTCTTTCAAAACTATTATATATTGGAATACTGGGAGCTGTTTTAAGATAAAATGTATCACCTTGGAAAGAGTTGGGGGGGGATGCAGAGAGAGAGAGAGAGAGAGAGAGAGAGAGAGAGAGAGAGAGAGAGACTGATATCTCCTCTTCCTCCCCCCAACCCCGCCACCTCCCTTGGACGTAGCCCAAGCTCAGTGGCTGACAGTTCATTTGGGCTGTTCTAACAGAAATAACTTAAACTGGGTAGCTTATAAACAATAGAAATTTATCTCTCATGGTTCTGGAGGCTAAGAGGTCCAAAATCAAGGCACAGGGAAATCTAATAACTGGTGATGCAGAGCTTTCTGGTTCATAGATGGCCATCCTCCCACTGTAATCTCACATGCAGGAAGGAGAAAGGGAATCAGTTTTTATAAAGCTCCGGCCTTTTTATAAGACTTCATTCTCTTAACCTAAATACTCCAAAGGCCTCATTTTCTAGTATCTTTACACTACGGGTTAGGGCTTCAACATATGAATTTTGGGGGACACAGTCAATAGTAGTGACTTACATCTAACTAATCATTTTTTGAAAACAGCCCCATATTTAGATTTGTTTCAAGAGGAAAGGTGTTATGTGAGTTCTAAGGCTAAGTCTTGAAACGATGTAATTTCCATCTGGCTTTTCTTCTCTTGGTTTGCTTATTCTGGGGGGGAAGCCCAGATGTCATGTTGAGCAGTCCTGCAGAGAAACCCACATGGCAAGGAACTGGCACCTCTTGTTGACAACCACTACTACTGCTTTCCCAGCCATGCGAGTGAGCCATGTTGGAAGGTCAATCAGCTCGATGGTAGGCTGGTAAGTGTTCTTCATTCTATGAAAAAGAATGTGTGTGTCTCTATATCTACATATGCATGCACACTAACATTAGTTTTTATAAAAAATTTGTAGCATAAATTTTACTATTTCTAATACCAAAATATATAATTTTATTTATTATAAATTCTATATACCTATACTTCAGTGTGACCTCCTATTTCTTAGAAAATTTATTGTCAGCTTTTATAATTTATCTAGAACAATGGTGTCACAAAATCAGATTTTGAATAAATGCTTGATGACAAGTTAATTCAGCAAAGAAGTCACTCATGTCATTGATGAACAAGTGTTTTTTGATGCATGCTGGTTGATTTTTTTGTTTATAGTAATGGATAAAACAAAACTGGAAAAATAAGCACATATACTGTAATTTGTTCATCAATAGCACAAAAATAGCTTCTCTGGTTAATTGGAATATAGTATTTAAATACTGGAAGAGTAGTTCAATATTTTTGCTATTGACAATATGACAGTTATGGACACATGCACTTCTGTATTACTTCCTTAAGCCCAAGCAATTAACAAAACATTAAACTGAGCCCTGATTTATAGTGTTTGCCCATTTCTATTGTGTGTGAGTACTCACACCACAACTATCTTCAACCTACCAACTTATGTCACAGAATGTGGATTTGGGAAGAGATGCACAGTAATACACAGCAGTATTTCCACTACACAGACACAAAAGTAAATTACTTCAAAAGCATTGTTTGCAGTAAAACTATAAAATCATTAAAAATGATTAGACTATTTTTATTTTAATATAATTTATTTGTATATAATTCAATATAACTTTTTATACAATTTAAGTTTTATTAATGTTATATTTAACAGCCAGCTTGTAAAATTCCTATAAATTTAAGAGTCCTCTCTTGTAAGCTATGTGAGCCAGTTCTTGCATACCACTGTTGCTGGCCTGGTCAGGTCTTTTGATGACTATAATCCTATCTGACATCTTAAATACAACCCTGAGGGACACTGAGTCAGAACCATCCAGCTAAACCTCTCCCATATCCCTGATCTATAAACATTGTGAGAGATAAAAATGTTTATTGTTATTTAAGTCACTAAGTCTTGAGACAATTTGTTATGCAGCAACAGATAGCTACTATATATACTAATTTTGTACAAGTCCTAAACTGTCAGTAAAACATAAAAGCTAAATCATTTTATTATAGGAACCAATAAGAAAACAACAAATCTTATAGGATACAATGAAATATAAAACATTATTTTACATTTTGGGAAAATTTTATATGCAAGAAAAAATGATCTTTTATAAATGAGAAAATGATTACAAACATCATTTAGCTGCTTGAGATGAGTACAATGTTAAGGGGAAGAAAATCTCTAATTACATAATCTACACAGTGAATTATGATGCTTCAAAAATAACTGTTTTATGTAGAACAATTGCTTTATGATTTTTGAGAACTTAAAAGGCTAAGTTTGCTGATTTTAATTTTGAATTGTTGTGATTTTGCTTATTTGATTCAGACATAATATTTAGTTTAAAATATTCTACTAACCAGAAATTCATAGGGAAGTTTTATGTTGCACAATTGATATATGAAAAATATTAATAATCAAAAATACTAATTAATGTTATAAGACAAAATATGTTATATCATTCAGAAATTAATGTGGATGTTAGTTTATAAAGGCTGCTTAAGCTTAAAACTGAGAATTAAACACCATCTTTTTGTAAATAGAATGATGTGTTATTTGAATATTTGGGATTCTTGATATGGCTACTGCTCTTTCTATCTTTTTTTCTCCCCTCTTCCACAAACCTCTTCACTTCAAGCACACAAAATTGAATTAATTATAAATCACACAAATTGTCACTCTTGACTCACCCTCATCATTGATTAATTTATGATCTTCCTTCCTTTTCTTTTTTTTTTTTTTTAATATGAGCCCATGTCATTCTACCACTAAAACAAAAACTAGATTATTGACAACTATGTACACTTGTGATTTATTCCTGTAAACTATCACATAATTATTTTCTACCTGAGATATTATGGACTAAATGTTTGTATCCCCTACCCCACAATTTCACATGTTGAAGCCCCACGACCCTCAGTGCAAAAGGTGTTCCGAGGTAAGGCCTTTGGGAGGTAAGTAGGTTTAGATGAGGTCAAGAGGGGGGAGGCTTCATGATGGGATTAGTACTCTGATAAGAAGAGGAAGAGATATCAGAGCTCATTCTTTCCACTCTGTGTTTACAGAGGGAATGTGACCATCTGCATGCCAGGAAGAGGGCCTTTACCAAGAACCCAAATGACTAGCATCTTCATCTTTGACTTTCCAGCCTTCAGAACTGTAAGACATAAATGTTTGTTATTTACGCTACCCAGTCTATGCTACTTTATTATAGTAGCCTGAGCAGACTAAGACATGAGGAAACTATAGTTCTAACTTCGTATTAATCTTTTACCGGTCATAAAAAAATATTTTATTGTAAACACTTATGAATATAAAAAATCACTTATTATTAAGGAAAGAGCATGTATAATTAGAATGTATTATTTTCTTTATATATACAATAAAAATTTTTATTTTTGAAAAGCATGTTACTTGCATTTCTTTTTTTCATAGAATGCTTGTTAACATCTCTAGAAAAACACAGTACAGTTTGGAAAACACTGCTATTATGATAAAAAGCCAGATTTTGCAAACAGAAAGAGCTGAGCTCAAATTTAAATTCCATAATTTACTAGCTGTCTGTTAGAAGAAAAGCTAGCTAACATTTGTGGACCTTGATTTTTTTTAATTTATAAGGTGGGGAACAATAATCTTGATCTCTTTGGGCCGTTATTAAAATAAAATAAAATAAAATATTAAATGTAAAGTACTTGATACATGTATTAAGAATGCAATTAAAAAATGAAATAAAGTTACTTAATAAAAAATTAAAATTTGTTGGATAACTTTGTGTTTACTTTTATTTTTTTAATCTGCTTTAGTGGTTGACCCAAGTAAATTTGAATTCCACCTACAGATTTAAAATTATATCCAAATTGCCATATGGAAACTCTTTCCAGCTATTATTTGTTGTAAAACAGTGAATTGACCCATGAATTATAGTGAAGGCATAGCTTGATATCATTAGTAGCATAGCTAAATTCAGACAAAGCCAACCAATTTCTTCTGAAATCATCATATAGTGAACAGAAAATTGACAAGACCATGTGATAAAATTGGAATATAGATCTAATTTGGTTTGATCAATCCCAATGTAACTCTAATTCTTTAGTATTTGTTGTAATTTTTATGAATTCTTGACATAGAATCGAAAACACATGGACATTTGAGTGACATTTTCAAATAGATTTACCTGGGTGTTTATAATAAAGTTTTTACCAAGGGGAAAAATTCCTATTAGATGTTTTGGTTGTTTTTAAAATGGTTGTCTATTCTTAAATACCCATACTTGGCATATTGTAGTTCCAGCCCTGTAGCTGGGTCCAAAACACTCTTTGTTTTGCAAGTTTGGTGTCCAGGAAATCTATCACTAATTTAAAAGTCCTGTTTCACTCACCAAGACAGTCAGCAGCATAGTTTGAGGTGAATATATTTGCCTGAACAACATTAACCTCTACTCATCTCCTATATTTCTTCTCAGAAAATAGCTAACTCTCATGAAACTCACGTCCTAAAATAAAATATAAAAACTTAAAATTTGAATATATATTTGTTTTAGTTCAAGTTTTGACCTGAAATAAATATAATTATTAATATCTACCATAGTCATTGGTCCTAATTCTCCATTAGTGTTGATGAGTTTTAGCAGATATGTACATAATGCATATGTAAATATATATATAACCCCCAGTTAGTTCCACGAACACATTTTTTATGGAAATATTGAATTATCTAGAAGTGTGATCACTCCTAGGTAATGTAAGTATCACTTCCATTAAAATGCTTAAGAATCAGAATAAAATAAATAGTAAACTGTTACTTCAAACTGTTCACTAGGTTGAGAAAACTGAAATTTGAAGAAACTTAAGGGTTTAAAAACCAGGTAATAAAATAAAAGCATAAAAATAAGCCTATGTAAGAAACAAATCACATTTTTCTAAAAGGCAAATAGCCCAGCTGATAAATTATTTTTGTTCTGTCTGCCCTGTGTGAAGAGGCCAAAGAGATGACATGTCTTTTAAATAAATCTAGAAGCTTTTCTCCTTTAAATTATCTTTGCTGCTATATTTATTCCAGGAACTGAAATAGTTCCGTGGCCTTTCAAAAAAACATTTCTATTCCTAACAATCAATTTGAGTTTCCTTTTAAATCTAGCATTTTAATTTTATTTCCTCTACAGGCAGAAGAGTCAGCACAATTTTTAAACCTGGGTGTGTAATTTTGAAATGTCTTAAAGCATGCATTTTTACCTCAACTTCATGTTATTTCACAGATACATTATCAAGAAATTATTATCTTTTCCGCCACTCATTGTAACCACCCATTACCTTAGAAAACTCACATAGGTTTCAAATATATTACTGGGACTATGGTAAAAGTAAAATTAAGTGGCACAGTACATTAGTGGTTCCCAGCCTTTCTGGCACCAGGGACCAGCGTTCCTATGAGAATCTAATGCCTGATGATCTCAGGTGGTGATGCTGGCATGGGAGAGCAGCTGTAACTACAGAAGAAACTGCTGGCTCACCTGCCCTTCACTTCCTGCTGGCTGGCCTGGTTTCTAACAGGTCATGGATTGGGATTCGTCCTTGGCCTGGGGGTTGGAAACCCCTGCAGTATGTGCTTACTGACAATGTGAAGAATGGCCTTGTTTCCTTTTAAGCCTTTTAGGATTCCATTTGAAAAGAACTTTATACCTTAAAAACTCTTCATGAGAGAATGCCTGGGTGAGCTGAACTTACTGGGAATCAGCCTAAATAAGTTTTGTTCTGGAATGAAGTTCTATATAGACCATCTCACATCCAGGCATATATTTCCTCTTTCTGTCTCCCTGGGTATGTCTCTGAACTCTAAAATACCACTGAGAAAAACACTTTCTTATCTGGTGTGCCACAGACTTCTACCATCTATTTAATTTGGTCCTCACATTTTTATTGTCCTAGAAGTGCCGCCAAATTGCCCCTCTTTCTTACTTTTAATTTTAATCATAAATGAGTGTCAGAGATGGTTTTGGCCATAGATAATATGTGAATGCTTCTTAGAATGAGTAATTTCCTTCGACACTGCAATTTAATTCTCGTCCTATTCAGTGAGGACCATGGAAAGTCCAATCAGATGACCCCGCTACCCTAGTAGAGAGAAAAAATTGCTTCTGTACTAGAAGCATTGATGTGAACTCATGACCCAGGGCAAGCACAAGTTGGGCAAAAGATTTTTCAACTCCTCAAAAAAGCAGAGGCTTGGATATTAGTGATAAGGGTAATGTGTCTTCCGTTTGTTAATCAGACTTTGAAAAGCATAAAACAAAAATCAGAATAAAATAGAAACCTTCTTATATTAAGTCTATATTTCAAAATAAAAGAGTTAATAACATACTATTCTTTTGCGATAATGCCTTCAAACTATTTTTATTATAAAATGACAAAACATTAACATATAACTTCCCAGTAAAAAGTATTCTCTTGTAAATATAGTAATACTCAAAATAACATTCTTCAGATTTCTCATTTATTCACTTACTAATCAGTTTTTGAGCATTCTTTATGTGATACTCTCTTCCAGGCACTGAGACATTGAAATGAACATAGCACAATTCTTTCTGATAGTCTCCTAAGGGAGAGAGACACAGGTAACCATATAATTGTTATATGACTCAAATTAAAATTCCTGCTATCATAGAAACATGGTTAAAAAATACAGAAGAAACACATTAACCCAACAAAGCTCATGAGTAAGCTGACCTGGAGTCTGCAAGTCAGAGAAAGGGAAGAAAGTTATTCCAGGCAGAAAGATCAGTGTGTACAAAGATGGGGAGGACAAAATCTAGGAGACGTTATTGCTGGTACTTTGAAAATCATTGCTATATACTTGGGGGCAGAAGCCAAAGCAGTGAATCTCACCTACAGTGAGAAGTCTAAGAATTGAAGCATTGGCAAAATACCATGAAATAAGTATCAGGTGAAAGACTGTAGGAAAAAAGAAGGAAACCAATGAGGAAGAATCAGAAAGACAGAAGTTAAAATTTCAAGCTATATTTATTTGCTAGGCACTGTGGTAGGAACTGGGGATACGAATCAAATAAATTATGGCTCTGACTCTCCAGGTGCTGTCAGTTAAGATGAAAAACAATAATGCAACATTACGATTGTAATTGTGTGTGTGTGTGTGTGTGTGTGTGGTGTGTTTTTGTGCATTTGCAACATACATGTGGATATGATGCTTAAAATCAAAGGATTTGGAATCAGATTGTCTTAGTGTGAATCCAGACTTTTTCATTAATTGATTAATTTTAACTAATTGATTAATTTTAATCTTAAGTAAATACTTTAATTATCACTATGTCTCAATATGATTTCTGTGCAATAGAGTGCTTTTCCTATAGGGTTGTTGCAAAGATGGAACAAAATAATTCATGGAAAGGTATTAATGCCTGGGACATTTAATGTTCAATAAATATTAATTATTATATGCACATATATACATAAGGCACTATGGGAACACAAAGGCATTATTATTATTAAATTAAATTAGATTAAAGATTCAAGAGTTCTTGAGATTCAATGAATTGAGTTTTGTAGGATGAGTAGAAGTTAGTGTCACCAAAAAGATGGAGGAGAGCATTTTGGGAATTAGAATAATGTAATGGAATGAGAGAATAAGAAAAGAGTGAAATTCTCAAAAAGGGGGAAGAAGAGGGCATTTTAAGACCCATGGGCCAGAGCACAGTTAAATGAGAAGCTGTGCCAAGTACTTGTTAGGAGCTTAGTTAGATGCTGGACTCAGATTCTCTGGATTCAATTACTAGCTCTGCCATTTGAAGGTTATTTGAATTTAGTCATGTGATACAATCTCTCTGTTCCTTAGTTTCTAATCTTGAAGAGAAGGATACTAATATTTGCTCTTTGTGGAATAAGGAATTACTTAAAACTTTATCTGGTACATGCAGAATGCTATTGAATTGATAACTATTGTATTACATTTTTCTATTTGCTATTACATTAGTTTGTGGTAGAGTTAGCCCAAAGTAACATCTGCAGCTGTGAAGGAGCTTCTTGGAACGTTAAGCATTCTTTGCCCTTTCTTAGTAAAGTCATTTAATTTCTATTACTGTGAACTAAAAGTTAGCTAGCATGTAGTCATTGAACCTTGTACTATCAGTTAATAACTTAGTGTCTGGTTTAGTCCAGATGCCATTAAAACATTTGTTGATCATATGTTAAGAGGAGTATTAATTGTGACACTCCCACGCCACCTTCAGGGTAGACTGTTTCTAAAACAATTATACAAATAAATATATATACTAGTTTTTCCTATATAAAGGCTATTGAAAAAAATAAGAATTAAAATTTGAGAGTAATATTTCACAGATCTGAGGTCTTTGGTTTTATTTGGATCTCCATTTGCAAATTATCTGACTGAAGACTTTAGCAGACTCAGAATTCATAATGCACATAATAGAACTTCAGAGAACTGAGACTGACCATTTGATACAATCCGATGTTCTAAGAATCACTTTGAACAAAAGAATATGCCAGTTTATAAAATGTATGTTAACTCTTGAAATTTTGTTTTGTTTTATTCTCTCCCAAACCCTGTAGACTAATGGAGATCTAAAAATAAAGTAGATCTGGACAGTGGAACAGCTTGATGGTGAACCTGGAAGAAGACCATATATTAGTAGTCATGGAAACATAAGGAACACTTGATCTCCTCCAGTTTAAAGCAAATGGTATTTCTCTAAGAGATCTCATAATGCTAGGATGACAAGTGCAAAAGTCTATAAACCCTTTCCAGAGGACGACCAGAATATCAAGACACAAGAAATGAGGGTGAATCATCTCCTGCTCACATGGATTATGGTATTAACAGAATAATAACCTTGTGCACTGACAGCCATAGATATATGGGCCCAGCTGCACTTCACATTAACAACCCTCAGGAACCTGGGCAACGAGCACAAGAAAATTACCAAGGCAATGAACAAGTATTCCCAACTCAGACAGAAGATCAAGGAGATGGACACAATTATCTGGCTCCAACAAGATTTATAGTCTCACCTGGTTCTGTGACTGGCTAGCATTTGAAGCTATAAAACTATTTCTAATCAACATGAAGAGTGAAGTGAAGGATTACAATGAACTGCTGTGGAACTAGTCTCTTTTTAAATCTTTGATTAGTCTCACAATCAATCACATTCATATTTTTATCTGTGTATTTATAAAAAGCAGCATTATTATAGCTTGCATAAACAATTTTCAGAAATCCTGTTCTCACTGTTAATAGGCAAGAAAGGGAGGTGAAACAGGTCTGGAAGTGGCAGATTGGCATAGCAGAGGAGAAACACTGACAAGGCCACTGAACATTAATCAGGAATGAAAGAAATGATAAAGTGAAGGTCGTCACAATAGGGCTATGATAATCATCTCTCTTGACTCACAAAGAGCCACTCTTAAAACAGCCTTGCACTAAAACAGCAACTTGAAGAGAAGAAAACGTTAGGAAATTTGGGGATCTAGACTCCAACTAATTTTTCTACTTATTGAACTAAATGTTTTCCAATAAACATTGTAAGAACTGGTTAACTCCCTGAGAGAAAGTGGTATCTTTTTTTTTTTTTTTTTTTTTAACACTATTGCTCCAGTGCTTGGTATAGGAGTCTGGCTATTAGTACGATTTTATAAATGTAGAATGAATAAAGGAGAAAAGGAATCTCGAAATCAGTGAAAACAGACAAATGATGTAAGAAATGCATACATAATATTCCTTCTTCCAAAATTGATTCTGAGTGACTAACAGTCGTACAAAATAGAAGGGGAAAGAGTATGTAAGGGGGAGTTGGATCATACATGCAAATTACATTTAATCCTGTATTGTTATGAAAAAAATCTTTGTTTTGTGCATCTAAACTTTATTTCTCACACTAAATTGTCTGTTTTCATGGACAAGAATTACAGTTTTTGGTTTGGTTTATGTAGAATTCATTTAGTTTTATGTGTACAGTTAATTAATGAATAAAAACAGTGTGGTGTACTGAAAGGATAATAGATAAAGAGTCTGAAATTGTGGATTTTAGACCCAGCTCTAGCTATCTGATTTGAAATTACTTGTACACTCTGAGCTTTGCGATTTCAATTGCAATGATATTCAATTGCTGTGTGTGTGTATGGGGGGTGGTAAGGGGAGAATGGGTAAGATAAAATGAGTTCCCCAATTTCTTTAAATGTTGAATCATCTGCAAGTATTTAAAAACCATATTTTTATCTTATTGCTATCATGACATTCACAAGCCTTTAGATTCAAACCAATTTGGTTTTGTATTTTGACTCTTCCATATAGGTGACTTAGGGAAAATTACTTAATCTCTTCATTTCTAAAAAAAAAAAAAAAAGGAATTTGTGATGGTTAGTCACAAGTGAGAAAGGCTCATTAGTGGTTCTAGAACGCGCTGTGAACCAAGGAACAAGTTAAGCCCCTGACATACCTTGCTTTATTTAATTGTCACTTACATGTTTTTCTTTTCTTTTTTCCTGTAATACTTTCTTCAGACCTTCAACTTCCACTTTGCTCCACACATCCATCCTGTGAGGATTCTTATTGTCTCTCACTGGCAACTAATCCCTCTAAGGTGCTGACTGATAATCAATGTGTGATAATGACTTTGGGCAGAGGTGAGCAACCATTTTTTACAAGTGCCAATTCTAGAAAAATAAATGTGTTAATAGGCCATACTTAAAAAAAAAAGTACAGTAAAAGACACTTGAAATCATGCTACCCTATTTAAATGTTATCGAACAATTTGTTTGTTTTATTTTAAGGCCTTTGGAGAAAAATATATTCATGTAAATGTAAAATAATTTTCTAGCTTTTCATTCTAAAATTAGAAAGTTTTGAAAAGAAATAAAAATAGTATGGTAGAAAGACTGACTCATGGGTCATTACAATAGCTAATAGTAGCTAGGGTCTTTGAGAATTTAATTTATGTAAAAAAAAGTGTAATATGCACTTTACAAACATTATCTAATTGATGCTCACAAGATTGCCAAGATCTAGGTATTGTTTTTGGCCACGAGGAAACTAAGACACAGGGAGAATGAGCAAGTTGCATAGGGTCCCAGCCAACAAGTTCTGGAGCCAAATCTAAACTTACACTGGCTGGTTTCAGAGCCCATGCTATTACCCATGTGCTGATTGGGAATACTGGGAAAGGTTCTGCACCTGCTGCTCCTTCAGTCTTATCATTAAAGCTGAGTCTGGGGCCTGGGATTGTAAACAAATTTATATCCAGCCAAAAGTGGATGGGGTTTACTAATAATGTATTGAGTACTCTTGTAGTAACTAGAATTGAATATAAGGAAATTATTTTTCATATTTCAATATGTAAATAGAGATAGTGAAATAACTTTGTAGTTTAATTAAATCACCATAAAACTTTTGACATATTTCAGTGAGATATCTTAGACTCAAAAAAGAAAAAATGGAGATCACCACCACTACTGTGATGGCATCATCACAGTCAGAATTATAATGATATATTACTATAATTGTTGTGTGTAAGGTGCTGAGTTAAGCTCTTTACATTTACTCTCATTCAACATTCACAAGACTGATGAGTGGTAGTTTGCACAACTCCCATTTCACTGACTAAACTTTAAATGGAACTCAGAAAGTTTGGTGACTTTGCCCAAGGTCTCACAATTAGGAAGGGAAAGAGCAGAGATTTGAAACTGAATGTGCTCAAAGGTCTTCGACCACTCGTTAGACTGATTTTTCCTTTTCTTTCTGCCTTTCATTTACTCCTCTGAATAGAAAAAAATAGAACTTATCTGGTAACACACTCCCTCCCTCAATGACAGCACCAGCCATGGGATCTTCTGTTCTCCAAATGCTCTTTTTGTTGCTGTTCTTCTAAATGGGTTGTTCCTTCCTGAGATCTTTGTGGGTCTACTCCTCCTTATCACTGAGATCTCAGCTTAAAGTCACCTCCTAGGAAAGCCTTCCCAATTACCTGAAGTAGACACCCCCTTCCACTCTACCCTGGTGATTCTCTATCATATTACCCTTTAAAAATTGTCTTCTAAGCACTTACTATTCAGCAATAACTGGCTAATTTATTTGTTTTCTTGTTTATTGAATATTTTTCTTAACTAGAGTATCTGTAAGAGCAAAGTACTATTCACTGACCCATTATAATATTACAGTAAATGTTTATTGCATAAATGAAGAAATGATGAATGAATGAACACATGTGTTTTCCAGGTCCACTTACCTGTATTCCTGACCTAATGACTGGCCAGCCTTCTTCACACCACAAAGTATGTGATTCTTGAAAGCCATTATGGATAAGAAGGATGGTAAGGCCAGCAATTAGTCACCCTCCTTATGTGACTTGTGAGGGAAGCAGAGACTTAATTCACTGGCCATACTTTTATGAAATGTTTATGTTGGACAAGGCACTGTGCCAAGTGCTCACAAAGGTAGAAAATTTAATATTTAAGGTACCAAATACATGCCTAATCAAGATTATGTTTACATCTACTTAAAGAAAAAAAAATGTCCTATTCTATATGGCCCCTGTGCTCTGCTCTAGGAAGTATCAAAAAAATCAGAGAGGTACTCACTTTTGTGGAAATTGGAAAGAAGTATGCCACAACGAGTAGGATAGAAAGTGGTATAGTGTTAAAGAATATGGATTATGGAGTCAAGGTGCATGTGGCCAAAACCAGATATACTATAGAAGATGCTATGAGTAAAATCCTCATATGATGTGCAATTCTCAGATGGGATAAGTGAAGCTTAGTGAAATCAAGCAGCTTACTCAGGTACACAGGAAATAAACGGCAAAGCTGAGACAAGGACACAGACTCATTCTGGAGCTGTGTATCTAAATCATTCTGCTCTAATTTTAAAATGCTTAAAGTTGACACTGGAGTTGTAAATATTGAGAAATTTGTACCTACACTTAGATTACTTAAATGGGTTTCTGAAACACACACTAAGCAGGAAAGATTCCTGATGTATTGAAGTCAAAATGTCCCAAGGAGAGAGATGACTACAGAACAATATTCTGTCTGTCATTTTCCATTAAGATTGGAAACGACACCCTTTTTTTGGGAAGGGGGTGGGGAGGGTAGATGGGAGAGCTTTAGTCCTGGAAGGCTAAGAAGGTGAGGGAGGTGCCTGAGGAAAAGGCAGCTAAAGAGCTGGGTCCTCTGACATGATGCTGGCTTAGGCTCTAAGAATAAAACAAAATAAAACCAAAGGCTCCCTGCCGTTTCTCCATTTTTTTCCCCCCACTTACTTTCTTTAAGAAAGTAAGCAGATTCAGGATAGGATTCCCAGTTGGTAATTAACATCACACATTTGGGTTATCTTTCTTTGAGTCCTCTATGTAGCTGGTTGACACTAATCAAAGCCCTAACACAATAAATGTCTTTAAGTGATTTATTCCAATATTCTCTTTTGCAGCATCATGAACAATGTGTACAAGGTCTAGAGAGGTTTCGTGACTTGCCCAAAGCTATACAACTGGATGATGGTAGAGTTAATTTCAGAAATTAGTTTCTCAGTTCTCAGGTCACTGTTCTTCTAGTGCATGGTGTCTAAGCTCATTTAATTGTGAAATATTACAATCTCGTGATATTCATTTTTCTTTGAGAAAAATAACAAAACTAGAGATAAACACAGTTTGAAAAAAAATGAAAAAACAAAAACTCCTAAACTCCGTGTTCTCAAATCTTGTATAAAAATCCACCTCCGTCCCTCGTTTTAAAACCAACTTTCTTGCTTTGATGTATTACTAGAAAAATAAAGCAAATGGAACTTATGTTATGGATATTTGGTTCAATTTCATATAAAGTAGTTTTATTATGCTTTTAAATATATATTTCCTCAGAAGCGTCCAACATTTTGGTACATTTCAAGCTTGTATAAGATTCAAAGTCCATGTAATCATTCAGGTAATGGCAAACAAGAAAATTTACCAGGGATTAAATTATATTTCCATGAAGAGGTTTGAATTTAACATTTTTGAAACTCTTAGAACATGATACCACTAAATTTGATGAATATAAATCAATTTGGTCCCATGAGGTACTTATACAACTTGATTGGCATATGAAGGACTATGAAAACTCTATAAAGATTCTTATGGGTTTTGTTTGTTTGTTTGTTTCCTAATCCCTGTAAAAAATATTTTCTTTACTAATCAAAAATACTGACAATTAAATGAGAGACTCCAGAATTAAGACAGAAATTGTGTTGTTTATCAGAACAAAAAAATGAAGTTGTGAGAGAAAAATTCACAGGTATTTATTTTTACTCATGTGATAGTTCTGAATATAAAATCTACATTGTGATTTTACAGTTAAATGAAAGGTGTGGAATTGGACAATTTTTTTCTTCTCATTTAAGCTGGAAAGGTATTATTATGACATCTACAGCAGTAAGCACTGTAAATTCCAGAAACCATTTGCCACCTCAAAGTATCAAGTCTGATTTAGACCCATGTAAAGTTTGGGATGGCATGTGCATGTGAGTGTAAATGGATTTAACTTGTACCTAGGTCAACAGGTACAACTTAACTGACATAAATGACTTAACTAACTTATTTTTGTGTATTTTCTAAATTGAATATTCTGTTTAACTTATTCTCCAATCTGATGTTCAATCAATTGCTCAATTTACTCTGGTTAAAATGCTCTCATATAATCTTCAGGGAAGTACTATTAGGTTTTTCATCACAATGCATACTAAGCAATCATAGTTTCAACTTTTTTTATATTTAGTAAATGTCAATAAATCTATGGCATGTAAAAGGGCACTGCTAACATGGCAACTATTTGATTTCTATACTTTGTCAAATATATGTACCTCTTAATTCAATAATCCTTAAAGGCAATTCTCATTGTGGTTTCCCATTCACGATACCTGACCTTTCCTTAATGTCAAACATCATTTTTCACTAACAAAGGAATAAAGTGTATTATTTATATAAAGCTAATAATTATTTGGGGAAAATAAATATAACATGGAGGTAATAATTGTGAAAAAGTTGAGCACTTATTCATTGCTCTAGTGTGCCTGTGACTTCATATATTATTGTCTATATTTCTACTGCCTGAATACTATGGTCCCGAAATATAAAGAAAAAATAATGTACCTACAAAAGGTCAAAATTTACCTAATCATTATTTCTGAGCCTAACTAGTAGTGTGAATTAATTCCCAAACCATCCATTTTACTTGCAAATGTGAAATCTCTCTGTTATCTATTGTCTTTAGCATTCTTACATATTTCTTCTTTCAAGGCAGTCCCGTACTACTTGATTTAAAAAAAGAAATTAAATGATAATAGAAAAGTAAATGTCAAGAACCCTCTACTTTTTCATTAATATTTTGGTTTGATGTAGATGTAAAGTAAAATACTCATTACCATCAAATGTATACTGAGAGCATACATTTTACCAGGCACTACAAAACATACAAATAAGTTTAGGAAAACATGTTTACAGCACTCATGAAATATATGATTTAGTCATGTATGTACTTATCAACTAAACTAATCTGCATTGTTAAACTTTAAAATGATTGCATCAACAGATTGATATATGTTCTGAGTTCCTTATGAACAACCTGTGAGCAATCTTTAACATGTTTTTTCAAATGCACATAGCAGGTAACCATAAATGCAGACCTAAAACACTTTTGTGCATTTTGACATGGTACAGATGTAAGCCTTCAAAGGTGTGAAACAGTTCTTTCCAGGACACAATTAGAATATATTTTTTGTTGACTGATACATCTGTTGGCAGCCAGTAGTGATGATGATCAGACATGTCATGTGTTAAGAGCTTTTGTGTACTTAGATGATAATGGTATGGTATAATAGAAAAGATCCATTAATTTGACTGCATTTTAAAAACATCTTAGTTTAAAACAATAATTGCTGACCCAAGCACATCCAAACGCCAGATAACTAAGCCCTGCAGTGTTCTTTGATTCTGATCAAGAAAGATAACACAGATGATTTGGGATTCAAGTTAGATAAATTAGAGGTGCATACTCTGTATGTAACCCAGCAGAATATTCTCCAAGAAAGTGTCCACACCTGTTAATATAAAAATGTGCAACCTCTCTTTTCTTTAATTGGCTTTAACCTACAGATGCCATAGACTGGGCAGTGTATCACATGTGTTTCAGTCAGTGACATGTGACAGTTTTAGAAATCTGTTTGATTTAATCCTCATTGAGCTGATATTTGCAATTATTTTCTGACCTTATTTTTCTGAAAAGCATCAGCATATTTTAGATATTTTTGGTTATCCTCATCATGGTGATGAGATGATAAACATGGTCAGAAAAATACATATTTTAATAGTTTTTAATTTTGTGATGATCTTATTTATTAGCTTATGGCAAATATCAGCTAAAAACTAAAAAGCTTCTTGGATGACCAAAAATACTGCCATTTATTTAAGAGAAATTTAATCAAAATGGATGGCAATTTTCTTTCTACTTCACTTGTACTTAAATTAAAAACTGATCATTGGATACTTGAAAGCAAAAGAAGGAAATCTTCACCAGCAGAGTTGTCAGATGACAATTCATTTGTAAAGACCACAATTTCTACAGCAATATCATAATGTCCTAGTAACTAAAATGTTTTAGGTGAAACAGAATAGGAACATTTTTTAGAGTGAAAACCAATAATATTTGTCTCTGAATCTCTTAAACTTTGAAAATAATAGTTGCTTAAAACACAGATGCTTTCCCCTCAAAGTTTCAGAAATGAAAAATAATTTGGCACCTAAAAAAAGTTGGTCACTTGGGCAATTTTTAATATATAGATTATTTCAAAATTGCACTTTATTTTTAGACTTCCACTTCTAAAATGCAATGCTCTCAGGCAGGTATATGAAGCTAAAAAAGGTTTTAGCTAACAGGATCTCCATGTTGCTTTTGGAGAAATATTTTGCAAAAATTTGAAGTTACAAGTCCCCCAAATAAGACACCTTGGAAGCATATTTAAAGAGAAATTTAAAGATTGATTTAGTCATGTATGTACACCAAATACATAGTCTTCTTCTCTTTCTAAGTAACAGTATCCCTATATTATTGGGAATAGCAGAGTGTCTGTCTACAAAACTATCTCTCAGCCTGGAAAATGAGATGTAAATATGAGTGTGGGTATGTGACGATGGCGGTGTTCTGAGAAGAATGTAATAGGATCATTCTATAAGTCCTTTTTACCTTGCCATCTCGGGTGTGTGGGAAAAGAACGTAATGACTAGAACATTAGCACTATCTTGCAAACATTAGGGAAACTTAGAGAAGAAAAGCCTACATGCAGGGTGGCAGAGCAGCAAAACAGCAGGAGAGAGAATGACTCATGACAATGAAGCCTCCAGACTACTCCTGGGCAGATGACCTCCAGACTTCTTTTGCATGAAAAAAATGTTTTATCTGGTTAAAGTCACTATTAATTGGGTTTTACATTATAAGCAGCTAGACCCAATCTTAATATAGACTGATGCATCCTTTACAGATCATGTAAAATATCATTTACTAGCAAATAACAAAGGAAATGAAAACCTTATTTAAACAGTCCAGGTAAAGGGCAGACTATAAAATGATAATTAAGTACATCATGCCCTTTGGTGTTTTGAGTCAGTGCAGAGTCAAAGAGCATTTTTGTGGGAGGGAAAGTAGGGTGGCTAGAAATAGCTTATTGTTGGATTGACTTGATGTGGCGTTGGAATTGAGGTGATTCTTATTCTTAGGTGTAAATCATATTAAAATATTGAAATATTTTTCTCTTCACTTTACCCAGTGGAAGAATATGATGTTTACTTTAGCTAACTATTATTTTATCTTTTTAAGGTATGTCTAACCAGTACAGTTGCAGTATTATGAATTTGATAGTTAGTCCTCCAGGATAGTGTAAAAACATTTATTACATAGAAACTATAGTTTAAGAAACTAGACATTTTGAGGGTGGAGTAGAGACAGAAAGGAGATTTAATTATTGCTTTCAATAAATTTCTAATCTAGTTCAAAGATTTAACTTTTACCTTTTGGGGGGGGCAGGGAGGAGATGAAAAATTGGCTTGACTTTTGTGTTTACAAATGTCTAAAACCTAAGCTTAAGTCAAGTTTCATTTTCAGGAGGTGACAAAATTTGATGTTTCTTTTATGTTTTACTGAGAGAATTCTGGTATCAATGAAGATCTTAACATTTGACTTTCTCAGAAGTCTCCCTTTCAATGAAAATTATAAATTCCCTTTTCTTCGGATTAATATTATAACCACTTTATAGGAAGTCATTGAGTATGTACTTGGTAGGAGTCTTCCATATGAAGCTTTAAAGAAATGTCATTTCTCAGTCTCATCTCAAAAGGGAAAAGTTTGAAATCTGTGGTATCTTGTAAATGCCCCTCTTATTTTCAAAGTAGAAAGTAGTAGTTTTGTTCATCTCTGGGACACAACTTTCTAAAAGGCTTATTTATTTATTTATTTATTTATTTATTTATTTATTTATTATTTTTGTGGAGCCTCCAGATTGCTTCAACAAGTGATTTTAGCCACCATGGTGCAGGATCAGCTGGAGGCTGTCAAACTGCTTCCCTGGGTTATTCATATCTAACACAGCAAGATAATAATAGCTCAAGAAGCAACTAATGGGCCTTGTCCATTGCACTGAGCTCATGTATCAAGATGACCCCTACATTTTAAACAGTCTTTGTATTGATTCACAACTCTTTCAAAGTTTAAAATAGGGCTAAGTTGTATAGAAGAGCAAAGTCATAGAACAATGATTGTTTAACATACAGAGAGCATGGCATTTGATTATGCCTAAGCTTCTTCAAATGCCAAGAAGAATTTAGAGAAAGATATTTGATATTGACTTTTAAAAAGTCCACATGGATAAAATTAATAAATCTTATTAAAGTTTATTTTAGGGATATTGATTTTAAAGTAGAAATGCACCCACAAAGAAAGTCCCATGATAAAGGCTAATGTGTAAATTCCTTTAAAACCCATAGTTACTGTAATTATATGGAGCATTTTACAAGCAACTAGGGACTTCTTTGGATAGATGACTGAAATTTAATCAGTTGCTGGCACAGGCTGCCTTTCTTTCCCACCTCCGATTTCCCAAGGACTATTTCTAGGGCAGACCTATTCACATAGTGAACCTTTATTATCCCATTTGATCTGTCTTTGAGCAATTTCCAAAAGAAAGGCTTCCACAAATCTCCTAGAAGATAAAGAAAAGGATGTTTTTTCTTAATAGCACATGTTGTTCCTCCTGCCCCATTCCATTCTCGGAAACATAATTCAGCTCTACAATCTGGATTTGATAATCGCATGGAGCATTATGTATGAAATACATAAAACATTGGTGTGCTAAGAAGTGAGATACCCCTTTGTACTCTTAGGACATTAACTGTTTGCCCTGAACCTCTTTAAAAACAACTCGTTTCATTTTGGATTTTATTTGTATTAAGTGGCTAGACCCACCGGTCTGCTGAAGGGAAATCTGAGTTTGATGTAGTTTTTTAGGCAAGGAGGAACTGGAAAAATAATCTCAAATGATGAATGTGAAAATTAAGCTACCTCTAGAGTTTATGTTTTACAAGAATGAAATCGATCAGTTTATCTCCCAGCTGATTTAAAACGTATATGATTATTTTTGATGGTTCAAGATGTAATGGTCTCACAGTCTAAATAGAATTCTTAGACATACCTTTATTAAAACCTGAGGATCTGAAGATATAACTGTCTGAATTGATTACTATATATCTGCAGTGGAGAAAAATAACAGCCTTGAGTCATCGCTTGTTCACATCTTCATCAGTGTGCTTAATATATTTCTGTCCCTAGAGCAAATTTATGGGTTTTTTTTTAAAACCTTCTTTTGTATTGTACTTCCCTTAAACTTAGATCCTTTGAACGTAGCTGGATTGCAGTGTGACATCTGAGTCCTAGAGATCAATTGATAGTTGTTAAAGATCGTGAAGGATGGCCCATTAAAACAGTTAGTATATGACAAATAACAACGTTTGTGTTTAGTGTGGAAATTTATCAACTAGACAGAGCACTTATTCCTGAAACCTAAATAAAAGTCTACTTGAACCAACTTATTAATCAGTCAGTGCCCTAGTCTTAACAGACTGTCTTATTAAAGAGCTCTAGATATATTAAAATTGAACTCTAATGTGATAGGTACTATCCCTGGACCACAATCACAAAGAATACAATTATTACTGAAGACTAAGTCTATGAGAAAGAAAAATAAGCCTTTCTGTCTTCTGAGGACTAGAATATTTTACCTCAAATCTCTCGCTCTGATTAGATACAGTGTCTATCATGGGATGTATGACTATGTGGCTAATTCTTTCTCCCACACTCTTTTTAAGGCAAGGTGATACACCAAGATATTATGACAAACTTAAAGACAGCAATCTTTCCACTTGCAAATATGTATATAGACCACACTGAAGAATCTTAAATTCACAAAGATTTTTCAGGGAAAAATTGAAGTACTACCAATAGGGGGGAAAATAGTTTTCTGAATGGAAAGTGGTATTAATTATCAGTGATAAATTTCTGGGCCCAGGAAAAATCATCACAACTTCTCATCCCCTGTGGATTCTGTGAGGGTAGATGCCCTTAAAAGCTGTGAGTTAGGGTTGAGCATTCAGGGCAACTGGGTTGAACATCATCTCAAATGACAGTGCCAATCAGAGGGTATTGATTGTCTGGGAGTGCTGGATGGAGAAAGATGCTTGAGGCTAAGTTTAAGCACAGCAAGAAAGCAAGTCATAATAAATTAGTGACATTCACAGGAGGAGAGCTTGAGGTCATAATGGAAGAGAGTTCTCTGCTTCTAACTTTTACAGCCCATTTCTGACATGGTGCTGACCTTCACTTACCCAAGAGGAAAAGTGTGTTCATTTTGGTAAAGAGCCAGTAGTTGCTTGATGCAATCAATAACCTTTCTGGTAGAAATGTACCAGGTAGTAGCAATTGGCAATTAAACAGTTTACCAAATACCTGCAGTGACTAAAGTAAGAATCTTTGTTTTTTTCTCCTCGAGGTTTTAAAATTTGATATCTGGAATTGAACATAATAGTATTGAAATTGACTAGTGTCCAGTGTTCCACAAAGTGCAGAAATATTTTTAAAAACATTTCCTGTAGACTTTATTCTCTACCAGGATAGCTTCTGTGAGGAAAATCTTATCCCTTTCTAAGGCAGTACTCATTTTTTTTAAGAGTCTAGTTTTTAAAAATAGTTATTTTGTATACTGAGTTGAAATTGACTTTTTGGTAAATTTGACATTGTGGTTGTGGATCTGTTCTTTTGAAGGAAACAAAACAATTTGGCTCTCTCTTCTGTCTGACAATTCACCAAATATTTACCCAAATAATATGAAAACTGTCTTTACAGTTTTTGTGGTGGTGGTTGTTGTTTTAAACAATTGATCCTGCTTCTCAAATTTAGTGTGGCCAAAAGAAGTCAGCTGAACATTTCTTCATCTCTTTCTCTGTAATTCATCTAGTTACTCACACCAGAAAATAGTGGTCTTGCTGGGCACAATATTTCCTTCTCTACAATCACATTCAATTCATCATCAAATTCTCTCGATATTATTTCTAACACATCTTTTAATCTCTCTTTTTATGAATTCTGTCTCCATCTTCCTCATGTGAGGCCAAATTACCTTTTATCTCTTGTCTCTTCTATAATAGCCTCTGAAGTAGATCTCTCACCATCTCTAGATTCTTTCAAATACATTATTCACACAAAGCTAGAGTGATCTTTGTAAAGGCAAATTTCCTTTTCTTACTCTGAGCTTAAATTCTTCCATAGCTTCTCCTGGCACATGGAATAGAAACCTTAATGTGGTTCCAAAGGCTACAACAATCTGGCCCCACTTTCTTTTCACAGCATCTTTATTATTCAGTATTATGCTCTAATCACTCTCTCTTTTCTTTTCTCAATTTTACTAAGTTCTTTTCCACTATAGAGGCTTTCATGATAAGACTTCTTATATGCTGTTATCATTGCTTAGAATAATGCCTGCCCTCCCTACCTTTATTTATATGATTTATATATCACTTCTTCAGAAAGCTTTTCCTAATAACATCCCAGTTATAGTGGATCAGTTTATTTTTTCACTGTAGCTTTTCCTTTCTTTTCTTATCACTACTTGTTATTAAATGTTCATTTGTGTGATTAAAGTCTCATCTCCGCACTTTAAAGTTTATTAATAAAGGAATTAAAGATAGATTCCTTTTTTATTTTCTCCGTTTATCTCATACTTAAGCATGTTTGCCACAGGATATCAATAAGTGTTTATTAAAAGATCAAATTATATTATACCTCAAATTATTAATAAATAATTTGAAATATTAATTATTTACTATATCTCTTAGTCTTCTCTTTTCTAAAGAAAACACTTTGGTTCCTTTACTATTTCTCATGTGACATAGTTTTTAAACCCCTTTCCAACTTTGCCACATATTTTTTCACACCGTGTTTTTCAATATTCTCCTTTAAATAATAGAAGACTAATTGTAATATGCTAGATATGATCTAATAATTAGAGAATCTAATGGGACTATTCATTCCAATGTCCTTCTTAGAATGTCTTTTAATTTAGCCTAAGGTGGTGGTATGCTTTTGTAGCAGCTGGATCCTTGGTGCATATTAAATTTATGATTAACTAAAACCCATAAATCTTTTTCTCCTTAAGTTTCCTAGACAGTAAACCTCATTCCCATTTCAAGTTGTGCATTTAATGTTTTTAACTAATGCTCAGGATTATCACTTATCTTGTGCTAAGTTATATTTATTGCTTACTGTTATTTATGGTATTGATAATCTTTTCTAAGTTCATTTCATGTGTGATCTGGATAAACATATTTTCTTCTCTTCAAATTCAGCATAGAAAAGGTAAGGGCCAAAGATAGAGCTATGTATTTTACCCTTTCGTTGTCCCTAGGTAGGGGTCAAGAATCCACATGTTTGTTTTATAATGTGTGTGTATATATATAGATATATACACACATATATGCCTATAATACCTTATGCAACATTATACAACATATCATTGCATACTATGTATAATGTATATACAATTCATTCGTATTTTAATAAGCTTATTTTAAGTTTAAAAAAATTTAGCATTTGCTTTTTAAATATGTTGGTAAAAGGGTAGTAGTCCATCCAAATATGCAGTTAAAACATCCAAATACATTGTTAAAAGCATTTTATTCCCTAAGTTTTGAAATGAGTGTTTTGCCTCGGTTATTTTAAGATTAATTAGAAACAAAGAGTTAAAATTGTTAAAGTCTAATGATAATTGTTGAAGTCTAGTTTAAACTTCAACTATATGTGTTTAGATAACGATTAAAAAATAATTTCAAGAAAAATGTGACTTACAAGACATAGAAGACAAAAAATGGCACACAGGTCTTACTTCTTCTTTAATTATTGACTTATTCTAAGAAATAAAATTAATGAATACAATAAAAAAAAAACCTCATGATAATTTAACTCGATTATTTTGGCCTCTATAGAATCATTCACTGAAAACGTTCATTAATCCAGTTCATTTAGTAAACATTTGTTAGCTCCACCTCTATGATCATCAACCTTGTAGAAAAGCTAATCTCAAAGACAGGTTTGGCACGTTGGACTGTTGAGATCAATGGAGAAAAAACAGATTGAATTCTCCCAGTTTGATGAGAAGTTTGCAAATTCCATAGCCTTTCTTATCTGTCATGCACCCTATTAAAAAAATCTGGTTTTATATTTACGATTATGTTGTTCTGGTGAGCTTTAAACTTGCAAACAACATCATAAAATCAATAGGGGATAAAGTGAATGCTACATGCAACAGAAGTACAGGAGAAAGAGAGAAAAAGACAGAATTAAAGTAGTTAAGAGAGTGTAAGTGATGCTGAATATTATGACTTCAGTAAGAAAACACATAAGAGAATTTCTTCTGTAAATATTTTTTCTAACACAAATCCAATTTTAAGTTATAGGAATGTTATTAGCTATATTTCCCAAATTATAAAAGAAACCTTGGATTTATAGTGCTCAGCCACTGTTATTTTACTAATATGGTTAGCTCTGCAACTACTCCTCTGTTAGTAATAGACCATCATTTACTGAACTAACATGGTCTATGGGTGCATAAAATATTTTTAATATCACTTTATTTATCTATACAACCATGTGAGACAGGTGCTAGTAGATGTTAATATTATTCCTATTTTACAAATGAAAATGAAGCTTAGGGGGTTAAAGAACTTGCATAAGGTCTTATAGCTTCTAAATGGCAGAGCCAGAAATGGAACATAAATCTGTCTTGTGTGAAGCTGTTCTCTTAATCTTTAAGCTCTATTAAAGTTAATTTTTTTTTGGTTTTTACCCAAATTTGCTGCTTACATTGACATTTACTCATCAGAAACATGCCAGATTTTGACTTTACACTTTCTCTTTGTGGAACATAAGGGGTACAGTATTTTCAAAGTTCAGAGTTAACGATATTACTGTTGAAAGGTATAGTAACTGATGTAAAAGGTAGTGCTAAACATCCATTGATTAATACCAATCAATAAGTTGACTAATCATTTATTATTCAATTGTACAGATACATTTTCATAATTAGCTGACCATTTTCATAACCTAAAAGATAGGAATCGAGAAAACATAAAATAGAACTAACTGTGATTTCAGTAAGGGCATTCATGCTTTTTAGTGGTGGAGAGTGTTTTTTCCTATTTGATTGCATGTTAAATATACACAGTCATTAGAATTTGGAAAACATAATGATGTAAATGTGAAAATATTTTTTCTTTAGGTATATGTATATATTCATAATATTATCTTGGAGTTCTTTTTATTAAAATGTTTACCTTATTGAAAAAAAAATACATGCAATCATACCATGTTTCTTAAACACATGATTTTGTTTTAAAATACTTCCAGCTAAATAGACATAAATAAATATGCAGGCAGACCCATACTTATAAGGTTGTGTTTCAGTTTTTTTTTTAAACAGTTGTGATTTTAGGCCAGTAATTACAAGTTATATATTTAACCTGCAATACCTTAAGTACTATCTTAAGTGCTATTTAAGCTAAATCAAAACACCCTGCACAGTATTGCTTCTAGAGATGTTTGACTTCCTTCAATACCCGATCTTAATAAGACAATTATGCCCCACAAACAATGCTAGATGATAGCAATACAAAGTACAATTCTCAGAGACTTACAGTTTACTATGAGATATGGGGAAAAAATGGATAAATTATTAGCATTCAGAGTGGTTCAGTGATGTGGTAACACAAAAGTGTATCATAATCACATGAAAAACCAAAAGAGTTTTGAAAATGAATGCCCTGAGGGTTCTGAAAGATGAAGAGAAGTTAGCCAGATGCAAGTAGGGATGATGTATAGTTGGGATATGGGGAGTATGGTACTATTGAGTTGAGACACATAATTAAAAAAAAAATCTATCTTTCCTATAAGAGAAGATTTTTGTTCTCTGAGCTATTGACATTTGTGGCAGGATAATTCTTTGTTGGGGGAGGCAGTCCTGTGTGTTTAGCAGCATGCCTGACCTCCACCCACTAGCCATTTGTACCAACACCTGCCATTGGTGCCCCACCCCTGCCAAAATGTCTACAGGTATTACCAAGTGTCCTGTGGAAAGAAAAAGCATCCCTGATTGATAACTACCTCTGTAAACAACAATAACAAAAAGATAACTATTTTGAGGCACTATATTAATTTGCTAATTCCACATTGAACAAAAAATGTCAAATCATATTTGCATTCTCCCAAGTTGCTCCTTAGATCTCCTAAATTGAGATGGTTGAGATATAGATATGCTGTTTTCTTATGTACTACCCAACTACCTAGGATCTAGTATTTACAATTTAGGGGTTGCCTATTTATAGGTTCGAAGATGGTATACACTCTTACATATGCACTGCAGAGATGTAAATCAGAACATCTCTGATTTTTAATGATGTTTAATGAATATCTAGTTTTTTTTCCTACATCTTATCAGGAAAAAGAAAAAAACTTTATAAACTTACCATAATGCAATGTATGTCTCTGGCAGAAATAAGAGTTGAATCAATGTTACAAATCCCGCGATACCATATGAATTCCAAGTCTCCTTAAGGGGACTTCTGTTTAGTGAAGTTTCATTATATTCCTCTTCAAACAAAGAATAAGCTTTGAAAATGATAAAATATGATTGGCTTAAAACACAATACATCCAACTTTATTCATTTTCTAAATCCAACGATATTTTTAGATGAAAGCAAAGGAGGTCATTTCCAAATCACTTTGTGAGACTTAAGCCTACCCAGAGGAAAGGTAATTTTGTTTGATCCTGAACATCAAGTGAATTTGTTCACCAAACCATTTATTCCAAAAGGTAATTAAAATAATGTAAAATTGATCCAATATATGTTTAACAAAATTAACTAATTATAACTTGCTCAAACCATTTAACCTTAATGGTTTCTATAAAGATGTTTGATTTTCTTTGGAAAAGTAAACAATGTGCTTTAAAAAGGGGGTGCCTTTTTGTCCATCTTTCTTTTTCTTTTTACTTTGTTGTTGTTGTTGTTATCTGGTGGATGATCCTATGCTAAAACACCAATATAGCAAATAGAGTAGACAAGCAATTAAGGTGAGAAAGATTTCCCCTTAAGTCAAGAGCACATGTGAAAATGAAAAGAAATATAAGATGAAGAAATAGACTACTTTTGGAAGTAACAGTGAGTTTTGTTACATGATCATTTATTAACAACTCAGCACTTACGTCAACCCTCCAAACATAAATAAAGATGTATCAATCATTCTTTTTCAAAAATTCAGATTGATTTATGAGTAAAATAAATATATGTTGCAACTTAACATTTGTTTGTTTTCAACTGCTTTTCACTTATTAAAGTCATTGTTATACATACCTTCAAGAGTTCAACAAATTGAAAAAGCCTAATTGTTTGCCTCAGGCTACTTTTATATTATCTAATTCTAATCACAGACAGAAATACTGAATATATCTCAAAATTTGGATGTGTCCATGAGAGGTATAAAATAGTTATGTAAGAGAAAAAATGTGCTGTGATAGCTTCATCTTTTAAAAGGAGCAGAAGAACTAGGAACTACCTCAAGGTAAAAATGGTCAAAGTAACAAAGTAGAAAGTTCGGGTCTTCATGAACTTTCTAATCCGCATGTGTCTATTATTAATTCATTATAACTCACTACTTTATTTGGGGGATGAAATTGTCATTTGTGGCACTCCTAAAACCAAATGACATTATAAAAGACAACTAGTGAAAATATTAGCAAAAGTAGCTGTCACTGCTACATAGAGACAAACAAGTCATAGATTGGGAAAAAGAAAATCTGAATATTTTTGATTGCAGGAAAGCAAGTCACCCATTATATTGAGGTTAATTTGTTGACTCATGATTTCCATTTATTCAATAATACTGAATCACATGAACAAATCTCTCATGTAATCAGATTTTTTTTATTGAATTGTGACCTTTAATCCACCTTTTTCTTGATTATGAATGACAGTGACCTTTATCTAATTTAAAGCAGAAACTCTGATGCAAAAATATGCAAACTATGCATGTAAATTCTGAATCAAACTGAAGAAGTACATAATCTAGTAGGGAGAAATTATTTCAGAAGACATTTATATTAAGGCCAATGAGGTTATTTGAGAGAAAGTGAATTAGTCAGCATGCAAAAGGTTGGTCGGAAGAGTTGCAAAGACCAAATGCTTTTATATTTTCTCAGCTTCTATTTAGAAAACTGAAATGTCAATATACATATCAATTTTTATTATTCTACTCAGCACTTTATGGCATTCAGGAAATGATCACAATGCAATAAAGCCAGACAAAATTATTTTTCAGAAGGGTTGGCAAACTATGCCTGAATATTCAATTCATTTTTATTTTGATTTGTTTTCTGCTGCAAAAAAACTTGGTGAAATTTGTCCAAGACATTTGTGACATGTTGATTTCCTGATACTATTTTATTTCATTAAAGGGGAACTTCTTGTCCAATAGCAGCTGGCAATCAGTAATGTTTTATGATATATTTAGATACTGCTATCTCAAAAGAGTTAAGGAATAAAAGAAACATGCTCGCATTGAGCATTCAATGAATGTCCTGTACCATAGCTACCTCTCTTGATTCTCTTTCTTTGCACCAGCTCTTTTTCTGTGGATTAATACAAATGGTTCTAAACTGACATTAGTGAGGGTAAACCCTGCCATGGGCGCAAACCAAAATGCAACCTAATCCTATAATCTACTCTCTTCTTTCTCAAGCCATTTCATTTAATGCAGATGTGATAATCTAAAATGGACATTGGTACTTCCCAAATTACACTTTGTTTTCTATATGTACAAACCACCAAAATATATCACGTATGCCTAAAACGCATGAGCCAGCTGCATTTTATTACATAGACAAAATGTACATGGGTTTGTATGTGATGAAGGTTATGTAATAGCAGGAGGCCATTGAGACCATTTTTGCTGTAGGAACCCCACCAAACTGTACCTGGCACGAGCATGTTCTTTCTAGATTAACACCAGGGGGCTGTCAGATTGCTGTCTCTGAAAAAAACAGATTTACCCTGACAGATAATCAGCATTTTGCACTGCCTAATACATGTTTATCTTCCACTATTGACATAATTACACTAAAAGTGCACTTAATATAATCTTTCATAGGAAATTAAACAGGTTTTAATGATATACTTATAATGGATTAGGGACAGAATTGAGGGAGAGAAATATCGATACTAGATGTTTTGGGAGAACACATACATGAAGCAATGATGAGGGAATCAATGAACATCAGAAAAAATCAATAACAGTCTGTGTTTAAGGAATTCATTTACATAGTTTCCAAAGAAATCATAAAAACTATACAAAGCTGTGAAATTCACCCCTGATTTTCTCATGCCCTAATTCTTATCTTTTATGTGCTCTGTGCTCATCTCACACACAGCAAAAGATAAAAATAAAAGAGTCATTTAGATAGATTTTATGTTTGACTAATTCATAGACCACTCTTCCAAAATGTCTCGAACTGGTTTTTGAACTTGGGTTCTGGAAACTCATAACAGCCTGGATAGATCCAACTATGGAGAAAATTCAGCAAGCTCTGTAGCTGGTGCCTGTCACTGAAGTGTCTGGGAGTGCTGACATGCCTGCCATTTCAAGAGCCGTAGAAATGAACATATTTGGTCATTAGGCATCAAGCCTTAAGTATATTAAATCAGGGTCTGAGAAGTTGTGGTAGGTAAAAATATTAATTTCAATCAAAATTGTAAGTATAAATCTTGGCATAAGAAACATTTTTTTTTTCTGTTAAGGATTTACTATTCACAGCTATGATCTGCATCACCGCCATGTGAGAAGACCTAAGAATTTTAAGTCTGAATATCCTCATATATTGTTAGTAACAAGACCAGTGTTTTGTCGTCCTGTGAATCTCGACGCTTTTCTTAGCTACAGAGTAAAATTAAGCCATGAAACATTTAAATACATATGTCTATATGTGGGATTCAGGGTAATGTAAATTTGATTTTTGACAGAAAACAAATGAATATGGGGATGTACCATTAAATGTCTTCTATGAATTCAGCCTTGTTGAGGCATGTAGCAGATACGATTTCATTTTTTACTATAAGGTGAGAAGCGAGTATTTTTCTTTCCAGTTTCCAGATGAGGAAGCTGTAATTCAGAGAGATTAAATGATATTCCCAATTGCTGGAATTCCAAGTCAGGTCTGTCTGTCTGAAACTAGTGCTCTTTCTGTTTCATTATGCTTCCGCTGTACATTCAGTTAATATGATTTTAAGTGCCTCTGACTTTTGTTTGCCAATCAAAGATGCAAACTTTAAACCATGGCCCTATATTGCTTTCATCAATTAGAAATACGCATCCACAGTCATCTGCCCACTGCTCTGCCCCTCTCTGAATCCAACAAAATCCCAGTCAGTAGTATGCAATGGCTTTTTACTTGCTAACCAGAAGGATTTCATAAATAATCTTTAACATCTTCATGGCTATGGACTAAAAAATAAAATGACTGAGAGCTGAGACAACAAAATGTGTCTAGTAAGAGACCAGAGTGCCCCAAAAGGGAAGGGATGCCGTATATTTAGTGCCTTTACCCTCAATCTTCAGAAGAACTGGGAGACTTTTTTTTCCTCTGGGTCTTGGCACCCAGAGGAAACAGATAGGCAGCCTTGCTTTCTACCCGGGTTGGTGAACCCCAAACTGCTTTTCCTGTTTTGCTCCTGCCAACACTGCTTCCTGAAGCCTGTGCCTTACAACCTGTGCCTCCATATAACCCACCTTTTTTCTGGGAGCGCACTGGGTGGCAATCAGACCTTTGAAGCTGACCCGAAACCTACTCCTCTAACAGGCTGCATCTCCACCGTGCTTAAATGTTGATGTCTGCCTGGGTAAGACCGGATTTATCACATCTTTTAGAATTTGATTTATAGTCGTAAGCTCTCTCTGCAAGATTTCTTATTGGACTCTGACCATTTTCTAGTTTGCCTTAAAAACCAACTTATATCCTCTTTACTTTCACCTTTACTTAGGACCCCACCCCCACTTAGCATATTCGCTCCCAGGGAGCCAAAGCTTCAGGCCAAAGAACAGTTTTTCTTGAAATTAATTGCTATTTCTATTCCATTTATAGTGTATGAAGATTTCATGATAGAAGTTAAAAAACTGTAAACTGTGGTTAGTAAGAAATGGCAAGGTCTGAAATTTTAAAAATCTAAACCCTTCTCTCCTCATCTCTCAAGATATGTTTCTTGTCTGTTTTTCTACCATCTTCTAAATTACCTTATTTTCTCTTTGCTTTTTTCATTCTCTTTCTGTTCTCATCTTTCACCTTAGTTCTTTCACCATTGCCTCTCTGTTTCAAAGTAAGAAATCATATATGTATATAATTTATCTAGTGGATTAATCTCTTTTTCTGTGGTTATTTTTAAAATTGAACACGTGTAAAATTTCGTATGCTGTCTGAGTATAAGCCTACTCTCTGCAATATAGATAGGTCTTAAGAAATGTTTTGAATAAACAGATGTTTCTCTCTTTGCATCTGAAACATATTTTTAAAAAGATATAACTTAAGTCAACCGATTTTTAAAAATTCAATTAATCGTTCAAATATTAATCAAGAATAGTCTCTGGCCTTCACACTGAGCCAATGTTTGTGAAGGACACAGAGCAAGGATAATTTTCATCCTTAGTACTTTAAAAGCTACATGAGATGCAACAATATGATTCATAAAGCAACCAGGGAAATATGAGAAAAGAACACAGAGGTTCACTTGTGTGGAATAAATTATAGGTGCTATGAAAATACAGGGAAGATATCTCAGTGACTGTGGTGAGTACACTTGATTAATATTTCTGGGAGAGAATAACATATATAACAACAGCCATAAACAAACAAACAGACTTACTGCAGTCCTAGTTTACGGCTTTTTACAAATTGTGGCTTTACTTTCCAAACTGTGGATCTTATTAGCTAGTGAAGTTTTATTCTTGAGTTCAAATGTGTTAACTGTCTAGTCTGAACTTGTTAATACATTTGAAAATTCAGTTATTTGAATATATATATTTTTTGCTCCTATTCAAGTTTTCTGCAGTGAGAAAAATTTTTTGATTTTATTTTTAATTTCATGAAACTGACATAATTTTTAAATATGAAATTCAGTTAAGCAGAATTTAGCAAGGAGGGACACATTTTTCAAATGTTTTTAGGTCAGTTTTAACTTCTTTCAATGTTTATATCAACACATAGCTCCTAACCACCATTCCCTGTTTTCCTCCTGCTTTCTTTTATTTTTTTCAAGGTAGAAATATCAACCAAATAATGGAGAAATCAAATCTGAAAGGAATGTCTCACAGGTGAAGGAACTCACTCAGCAAGAGATGATGGAAGGGTAAGCTCAAATTTAAATTAATTCCCAACCTTTTCTGTACCAATGGTTGATGTCTAACTTAGCTAATCTGGGCAAAACTGATATATTAAAATAACTTTAAAAACAGGTTCTCAGGCTTTCTGCTTGCCAGTAGATAGGGGTTCTGGATATATAGGGCAGTTCATCTGCCTGATACTTCAAATAAGATATAAAAAGAAAGCTGGTATCACAGAATGGCATCAAAATTGTTTTTTATTTGTTACTCAAGAAATGTGTAGCTTGCTCAATTGCTAGTGACCCATGTCCCCCACATTTCTGTCACTTGATTATGTGTTAATACTGTTCAGATTTTTGTTAACGATGCATATTTAATATTCAAAGGTCAAATGAATGCTGTCTTTGAATCAGCTTCATATGAGTTACATGTATAATAGCTCATGTTCTCATTCTGGGAGGAAAAACAGTGAGAGACAATTGAAGCTCTTCCAAATCAACATACAGAAGTAAAGCCACAAATGTTTCCTTGTGTGAACCTGTTCTCACCCATTTTCTCCTTAAGGAGATAACATCTCTGACACAAGGACAGATAACTATATTCAGTGTTTCAGAGTCCGATCATTTAAGAGCACATTTTCACTTCATTTGCTTTATCGGCTTTTCTAATGTGCTGGTATATTTCAACTGGGGAAATTTTCATTCAGACAAGTGCAATAAAAAAAAAATGGCAATAAAAGAAGCTTCTTTTCACAACTCTGGAGATTTTGAAAAAAAATATATGACCAGAATATATTTTTGTTCTGATGGGAACAGTTGTTTGCATGAAAATTTTAATTGTTACCAGAACTTCAATGGACTTGCAAGGAAAAAATAGATAAAGCCTCAGGTTAATTTCCATCATTACCAAGCACTTTACACCACTGAAAACTTCCAAACATATAAAGAGATGTCAATCATATTCTTGAGACAGAAAAAAAAAAAAGGTGTGTGGGGGGGGCAGTGCTTCAAAGGCTGTCAGTAGACAAGTCAGTCAATTGTAGATCTGATTTAGTTCTTAACTCCTTGAGGTAAAAGACAAATGTTCTGCAAGAGTAACCATTTCTGGAATGCATTAAACGAAACAACTTTGAAAAACTGTGCTTATAATGGTAATATAGGTAGAAATGAAAAGCTATAAAAAGAGTTGAACAATCAGAATCAGATTTTTGAATGGAGACTACAAATGGATACATGAAAATGCTTTTGCTATTTGCGGGGAGGGGGTGAGAGCAATGTCCTTATTATATTTAGTCATCTGAGCTAATTAGCCAATATCAGAATAAATGGGTTCTAATCCCAGGTCTACCACAGTTACGTGCTCTTGGCTAAGTTACTGAACCTTTCTTTGCCTTGATGTTATTTATAAAATTGGGGATGATGGTCCCATTGACCTTATAATGTACGTAAATTAAATTAATACAGATAAAGCAACTACTCTGCTGAGTTTTCAGTTAACGTTTATAATCAATTATCACCCAACAATGGCTTTCAAGATTTAGAAAGTATATATGGTATGATAACAATCCTTCCTAAGAAATTTTGCTTGTCTACAGGTGATATAGGCATTGAATGTCTGCTGATGATGTACATCATTTTCCCTCAAGCAAGGTTGCAAGTTTCTGTAGCCCCACTGAACACTCCTGAAGTTACAGAGAACTTATTAACACTCTCCAAAGCATCCTTTTAAGATGATAATTTGTGTTTTTACTGTACTCAGTAAAACCAGCAGAAAAGAGACAGGTGGTAATAACAACATAATGTTATATATATACAGCTACAAGTTTTATCAGTTCTAGAGAGTCTGCTACAAGGCACACTAAAATGGAGTAAAATGTAACTTATCTTGAAGAGTTGCTTAAATAAGTTACTAGAGAAACAGCAAGTTTACAGATGAAGCAAAACAAACCCCATGAGAATTGAAGGCTGTGGCTGTTTTATTTAGGATGTACAGTAAAACCTAACTTAAAGCATGCAATTTAGGTCTTTGGAGAGTTTCCTAGGAGGTTTGCAAACAAATCTGAAAGTCTATAAAATATGTGCTTTTGAAATAACTGAAATAATGATGATTTGATTCTGTGAAGGAATGCCATCATAAGTATCAAATACTGGTAATTTGGTTAAAAAGAAAATGCCTAGCTGTTTTCATTTTCTCTGTCCCAAAAAGATCTCCCTAGCCACTTTTTATATCTATCCTCAGCTTGACTGCTGACAGAGTATTACATGGCATTCCTTTGTTCTAAAAGGGCATCCTTTAGTTTCACACTCATCTCAAGTTCACACAACCAGGCAACCCCAAACACTTCTTCATCTGGTAAGGTTTTTCTGTGCGTGCTCTTACTAAACTTGTTTTAAATATGAATCACCCTCTTTCATCAGTGACCAATCCTTTTCTTTCCCTGTAATACTGAAGATGTGAATGGAATCCTCCAGTGACAGTGTCTGGGAAGAAGATATTTATGGGCAGCTACACGATTTGAATAGATAAATTCAATTAGCCCTGCTTGGGAAGCCTCAGTTTACTCTACCTCTCAGTATTTCAAAGAGTCTTAAAGAAATTCTAATTACTGCATAAGAAATAAGTCAAATTCCTCTTCTCTCACTGTGAAGGGCTTTTATTACCCACTGCTATAAAACATATATCTTTTTTTTTTCTCCTGTTGCTATCCTGGCAGAGTAGCCTGCATACCAATAGGATCACTAAAATGCCACGAAGCAGAACATATTTATCTGTTAAATTCTATGTACAGTAACCTAACAAATGCCAGAGACAGAAAGATTGCCCTCTGCACAGTACTACTTGGGTAGATGTCTTCTTTATGCTAACAATGACAGGGCTTCATGCCTTATACTCAAAAATCAGAGTGCATTTTTCTTTTCAACAGAAGACTGTATCAAAAAGAAAAAAGGACCACACATTTTTGGCTCTGAAATATCTTATATGTATAATATTTTTTTTTTCCTCAAACTCCACTAACTACAAGTAACTACCTATAAGAGGAAATCTAAGAGTTATGTCATCAGACTATTCAGTAGACCAGAGGATAATTTTTTCTTCTTTTCAGGACTGTCAACTTTGTTTACTGTTTATGTTCAGTTCTATGTTATACAAGAGGTTAAAGAGTCTTGTCATATCCACATGTCAAACCTTTTTGAAAAACTCAAGTAATAAATGTAAAATTATATTAATAAAGAGTGTTTTCAAAGACATATTACATTTATTGAAATCTAAACGGTAACTGAAAAGTTATAATTATATTTATACTAATCAAAAAAAGATTTTTGAGTTTGCAATTTTATGGCATTTAATATGTTTTAAAATTTAAATGGCTAAGAAATGATTAAAATATTATTACAAGTAACTTCAAGGAAACACATATGAAGTAATGTAAGCCCAGGAATTGCCTTCATAAATCATTATGTATATCGTCAAATCTGTTAGTTTCTTACATGCATTTTTAATCTAAACATAACAATTTGACTATTGAAATAAATTTTAAAAATAATATCAAATAGTGTTATACAAACAGAAGCTTTTCTTTGGCCTTGCTACATTAAACTTTTTTAATAATGTAATTTCTATCTCAAAACAATAAATAATAGCCTGTATAATGATAGTAACTATAATACTTCTGCAAAACCCAGTAACAATTTTTGAATTGTGAAGAATAAATCTATTTAACAGGCCTGTTAACAATAAGGCCTTCAGAATTTTGCTTTGCAGCAAAATGAAGTAAAATCTATCCTTTACTTGCTGTTGTTAAAAACATTTCAACAGTTAGTTCTTTTTCACAGAAAACACTGCAGGAAGGTTCCACGTTTAAAAAAAAAAAAAACACGGTTGAATTTTACACTTTGGCTATTATTGGCCAGGACAAGTTAAAACACACTGAGAAATTATTATTTTTTAAGAGGGAAAACTTGATATAGATTTGTATTTCTTGATTAGAGAGTGGACACTATAATCTTTCTGGCATTGTAAAACTGAAGCTGACTGCAGGGAAAATAAACATTACATACAATACCCGGCACTTAAACAATTGTACCTATAACCGTTAAGTAACAAAAGCGTGAGGTACCTGGAATCACAGCATTTGTGCCTAAAGCCAGCAACAATATAAAGCATTCCAGTGACATTTGATAATGAGCAGACAGTGGAAGCATTACACGCGTCTTTAGAAGAATCAGACTTCCTACCTTGAAAAGACAGATGGAGGTAAGTTCCTTTATAAAAAAAAAAAGTTGTAAGTAAAGCCAGGCAGCAGTTGCAGTAAATTGAGTCCTTTCAGTCACTGTATACATACAGCAGTTCTGCAATAAGGGGAAAAATGTAATGGGAGGAGCGGCTGTGAACGAGTGACCTCCTCAAGCTGAGTCCTCTCTGTGAACCAAGCATTGAAAGCCACTGCTCCTGATTTGCATGGATTATCTCCACTTGAACAGATACAGAACAGATACATTTAAATTGAGCTGGCACAACGGCAAAAAAGATGGAAGAGTGAATGAATGAGGGACAGCGCAAGAGAAGGAATGAGAAAGAGAAACAGACACGAGATCGGAGAGCGTGGATAAGCTGGTTCTTGCAGAACTGTGTCTCAGAAGAGCTACAGCTCCCTCTTCATGTCAGAGTTGTAAGATAAGAAATGTTGTCATTAAGAACTGGTTAATCATAGGGAAATATGCCCAGATTAGCTGATGCTCTATCTGATCCGATTTTTATGAGCATTTTATGACTCCTTCTGTTTTGTCATCAGGATTGTAAATGGCATGCTGAAAATCTTTTATTAGTAGACAGGTAAACAAATTTGGATAGAACCCTGAGTTTTGAATGAGATCAGAGCTTTGATTTGATTGCCGTACATGTTAGTGAAGGAACCTAGACAATCTGTTAAATAGCGTATTTTTTTGAAAGAAAATTAATGCCGGTTAACTTTTAAAGAGCTAGGGGTATGTACTGCAATGTAAAAAGAAAATAGTATCTAAATATTTATGAATGATTAATTATCTGTAAGAATCCAAATGTAAAACTAAAAGAAAGCTTTAAAAAAATCTTTCATTTACTATTGCTATTTTTTCTTTATATTCTCTCTTGCCAGCATTTCAAAATAGAAGAAATTCATTTTATACAACATAGATGTATCTTTAATATACAATTATTTACTTTTCCATTTAATACCTTCAGAAATTCATATATTCATATTCTCACTTTCAAAATGAGAAAGAAGAGAGGGGGAATATGATTGTAACTCATGCTAACAATCACTCAGTAAGTCTGTGGCAGATCTCAAAAGAAAAGAATAGCCCTCATTTAGCAAGTTAACATGAAGCCTGCCTTCTCTTCGTGCAGAGTTGTCTGCAGACGCCCAAACAGCTAGGCAATTAGGTCGATTCAAAGAAAAAATCAGTCAAACCATCTGGTTGAATGAACAGATCATAGCCTTGGGGAAGCCAGCAGTTAACTTGGTTTGGACCAAATGACATCATTTAAATATATTTCAACAAATGACATTAAAACTCTCAACGTAAAAGTGGGAGTGATATTTGCAGAGTAGTAAGGAAAGCAGTTTGATTTTTGCTGCTGTTGGGAATCCACGTCCTGTCAAGAAAGATAAAGAATTTAAACATACTATACTTACAGGAACTCTGACTTGATGGACAGAAGTGATACTTTAAAAGAATATCTCAAGGAAAACGCCAACACACATTTCCATGAGATTTAGTGAAGATCTGGAATTTCTGAAGTGTGCAGACTTAGTGACTACAATAGTGTTTAGGAAACAATTGCTTGAAAATAAAAGGTGAAGACAATAGTTACTTTAAGTTTGTGACATCAGTCTATTGCTCTCTAAGTGGATGGATGAGTTCTCAGGTTCTTGATATCATTTAGGACACAGCTTGCACACCGGTCGGAGTTGGAATGTTATTGAGGTCTTAATATTACTTTTTGAGTTGTAAATTCTTTGGAGTCAGGAACCGTATAATATCCTTTAAAATTTCTACCCAAATATTTTGAAGGGTTTTTTAAAAAACATTTTATATGTCTCAAATGTTTGTAGAAAAAATATTAGAAGTAATGGAAAAGTATTTATATTCTCTATACCAGTTTAATATACAAAAATTGGATTCAGAAATTACAAACTCTTCTGTACCCTCATGGAATAAAAGAAAATAAAATAAATATAATGTAAATGTCTTGCCATATATAAGATCACAATAACAGTAGGAGTAATGATAGATTATATATTGACAAGTAACCTTAATTAAGTACTCCCTTCCTCATACCAAGGGGTAACCTCCAGAAGGTATGCTTAGGATTTAAGTCACAAATTTCCAAACACCAATGTTGAGTAGGACAATTATCAGCTTAATGACCATGGACAAAGTCCTTGTTTGTAAAATGGGGATCATAAAATGGCTTTTATTAAATTGGTTTAAGGATTAAAGCAGTGGTTCCCATTCTCTTTGGCACCAGGGACTGATGCTCCTATGAGAATCTAACGTCTGATGATCTGAAGTGGAGCTGAGACGGTGATGCTAGCACTGGGGAGCAGCTGCAAATACAGATGAAGATTTGCTCACCTCCTGCTGTGTAGTCCAGTACTTAACAGACTATGGACCAGTACTGGCTTGCAGCTGGGAGGTTGGGGACCCCTTAATTAAAGAAAAGGACTTACCATAGCACCTGGGTAAACACCTAACCAGTGTAAGCTATTTCATAATTATTATAACTCAATTTCCATTGAGCAGGATTGTCTCTCTCTGAACTTGAACAGTATTATCACATTGTCTATTGGATATAGGGAAAAAGGTAAATTCTTTGTTCTTGGCTTTTTCTGGCCATCATATGAGGAGAGCTCCTTCTTGATCCCTGACAACCAGAAGGACTGGTGCCTTTACCTTTTTATAAAGACAGAAATAGAAATTCTATTCTCAGGAGAGCTTGAGAGTGTTGTAGCAGCAGATCCAACCTTCTGTACAGAAATAGGAAATGGCTTGTGTGGTACAATGTGAAGGGCACCCAGAAGCTCCCGGTCCAGAAATATCTTCCCATCTGTCCTCTCCTATTTCCTGAAATGCCACGATTAGGGGTTCGTTTCTACATTTTACTGGCTTCCCATTCTCTCTCTTAATGCCCATACTACTGGCAGAATTAACATATTAAATAGTTTATACTTAGAGGAATATATGGATTCATAGTAGTTTTGATTATTCTATCAGAGATACTTTCTTCTAGTTACTAGATGAAGATCAGCAGTGCCAAGGAAAAGTCAGATTTCAATAAAACTGCAGAAAAAGCTCATTTAGTATACAACAATTTGTAGAGATGGAGTCCAAACAAGGATGGGGCTATCCCTGTACTTGTGTACACTTAGATCTGCCAGAAATATCCTTCAGCAGGCACTCAGAGAGTAATGTGGAAGTGCTGGCCCCTGGAGCACTGGGATAAGAAACAGACCCTTCACTCAATCATTCATTCATTCAACAAAAATGCATTGAGTGTTTTGTTGGCAAAACCTGGGCTACATATATGAAAAAGGTGGCCCTTTCTTTCATTTCTAATGGAGATGTTGGAAATAGATATGTAAACAGATTGATTCTAATACTGAACATCTGTACGAAGAAAAAATGTACAGAGGAAAGAAGGCAATGAAAGCAAAGCACAGTTGGGGAACTAAGAAAGGCTTTACAAACTGGCCAACGCTTGATCTGACTCTTGAAGGCAACGAGAGCTGTTGGGGCAAATAAGGGATGAAGGAGGAGAAGGCTGCAGCTGTGTTCCAGGTTGAATGAACATGAGTCTGGAGGCAGGGTGGCATGAGAGAGACAACTGGCTGGGACGATCAATGGAGTATGCTCAGAGCACAGAGAAGAAGGATGATTGGGGAATACAGAGATGTGACTGGAATATGAAGAAAGAACTGAGAAGCAGGTCACAGAGAGGAAGCACAAAGCACAAACACTTCAGGTCCTTTGTATCTCTGGGCTTCAGCCTTGGATCTTTGTCCCTCCTCTACCTCTGCATGCTTTGTGCATGTGTTCGTCTGGGCTCCCTAGACTGTGAGCACACACATAAGACAATGTTTAAAAGACGAGGAGTGCTGTCTCCAGTGAGAAAAGAGGGATGTATTGCCAATTAGATTAGAGATTTAAGTCTTTAGGGAGCTGAAATATTCCAGAATTGTTTTGTGAGGGTCTGACACCCTATTCCCTAACAATGTGCTGAATGGCATATTTATATATGAATTAAAATTAATTGTGTTTGGAGACTTTGGGATGTAGCAAATCAGGGTGGAATCACTGCTGGAGCCCTAGAACTCATTTAGCATATAAAAAATACAGCACTTTGAAATCCTCAGCGAGACAGATTACCGGCATTAATGCCATTAATACTAATGATAGTTAATAATTGGAAAATCATATTTTAAAAACAATAACAATAATAGAGTCAAGCCAGTATCAAACCTCCCAACATGAATATAGAATTCTATATTATAAACTTCCCATGTTCTTCTATTGCTTGAATCTTAATTATTTTGACACATTTATTCAGAAAATATGGAAGTTTCTATACTTAACCCAGGAATGACAAATGGCTTCTTGTAAATATTACACTTACAGTAAAATTCACTGTAAGATAAATGATTACATAAATATTGGACCCAATAGTGGGAAATATATTTGAATTCTAATAAGGACTGGTTCAAGCATAAAAACAATTAATAACTGTCAATTTCCCATAAACATGACGAGTAAAACCTCCAAAAAGAGCACCTAAACCACAAATGATTAAAAAATTATGCTGATTAACAAAGTGAATGAATACATTAGGGTTCTTCTAAACTATCTTCTGATTGCAGTCCCCCATCTTTCTCCCATGCCCACTCCACCCCACTTCTTTTTCTCTATAGAGACAGAAAGAGCGCAGCTTAGTTCAACTTTGATTCTTTCCCAAATATTTTCAAACTACTTCAAGTTCTGTGGCAGCCAAGAGGGTGTACCACTTGGATCTCCCTTCAAGAAAAATCTTGTGGTTTTGCAGTCAGGAGTGACATTAGCTGAAAGCCACTAGCTATCAGCACCTTCCAAATTTACCTCCTCGGGCAGCTATTGATGACAAAGCATAATGGAGCTCTTCAGGCCTTTCCGTTTCTATCTAGTGCAGCACTCCTCTGAGGCTTTTCCTGCCCATCCCTGCTTCTGTCACCATTTGACTTTCACAGGCTTGGGTCCCTGACAAAATTCTTAGAGTCCTAACTCCTCTCAGTGTCTGCTTCCCAACAGACACAAGTTCCTAACCATCAACAATATTCACTTGATAGGCAACCAACTTTTCTTTCTTTTTTCCTGTCCTTTCCCTTCAATATTCAAGGAACTGAGCTCCTACTTTTCACAGACCCATAGAATTCCTAGATAGCTCCTCACTTTGCTTCTGTTTCCCAGTTGTTCTTGTTCTTGGAACAGCAAAAGATTCCTAGAGAGCTAAAGGTTCTTCCGGAGCTGCTCTGGCTGAATTGCTTCTCAGATTACTACTTTGTTTCCACACCTCTGCTGTACTGAGGACAAAACATAGGCACACTACCAAACACAGAATTGAATAGTCCAGTAGACTTTAATAGACTAACTGCAACAGACAGACAAGCAGCACAAACAACATGTTGATGTACTTAGATCAATAAGGCTCTGGGAAGACGTTCAGGCTCAGTGCCGAGAGAAATGCACATTAAGGAGGGTTTGAAAGATGTAAGAGAGTCTAAAAGGAGCTTACTGGTCGGTAGTATAAATTCTTCTTGGTATTCAGAGTAGCAGAGAAAAATGAATGACACTTCAGGAATGAAGTCATTAGCAAAACTGATTGGGCACAAGGATTTTAAATTCAATTTTTATCTCTATCACCAAGGCACTTAAATGTTTCTACTGCAAAAAAAAATAAATAAATAAAATAAAGGTAACAATTTGCCACTATATTCCATTTGTGAAACAGTGTCTCCCAACAATGGCATTGTTTAACAATAAAGTCGCATTGCCATGAATGAATCCTTTGCATTTTAAAATGAAAATCAGTAACGAAGAAAAGAATACTTCTGAAAAATTTTGGTTTCTGTAAAGAATTCCTAAAGAGACCCAAGTGACTTGTGCAAAGTAGACTTACCTGAACTTTGAACCTGGAGCAAAATGAGTCTACATAATCATTATAACTGAAGAAGTAAGTATATTATTAACATTAACATGTGTATACAAATACAACCATTTCAGAGAAAACTAAAATGATTCACTGTTCTAAGTTAATATAAAGCAAATGAGTATCCAGCTCCTTTAAGAAGTTACCCCAAATATTTATAATGCTTTTAGAAATTTAAGAAATAACGCTTATTTTGACAATTTCTTGCATATGCTCACATTAATTCAGATCTTTGTTTGGAGCAACAATTTACCCCACGTGCAAGTAGAGGTTATTGATCTTGAGTGCATGAGGATTCTAACGCAGAGGTCTAGGGGATGGAGGTAGACCAAGTGATTATGATATTTGCAGACTCAGACGCATTTTACCTTGTCTACTAGTTGATTCTCTCATTCATTTATTCATTCATTTATTTAATAAATATGTACTTGACATCTATTGCATGGGGATAAACAGTATACAAAGAGTCTTCTTTACTTGCTTGTGGGATAGCTATCAGGGAAAATAGACATCAAAATAAGCAATTATATTAAATGATTTTACAGACTGCAAAAATTACAGCAATACTTGGTAACTTCTCCAATAGATACATAGAGTCTATTTTCTCATTCATTGATTCTAGACTGATTTTGTTACTTGCTCTGACCAATAGCATTTGATGGAAATGAAAATGTGCCAATTTTGAACCTAGTTTTCAGGAGGTCTTGCAGGTTCTGCTCTCAAACTCTTAAAACCGTTTGACTGCTGGGCAAACAAGCCAAGGCCAGCCTGAGGAGGATAAAATAACATTCAACCTGAGACCTAATGGAGGAGGAGTAGCAGCTAGAGAACGATCTTGACCCTAGCAATATAAAAACTTTATAGAGAAGGAACTATTCCTACCATATCCAAGATCGATTGATTCTGATATTTCAGACTGAGATGCATTTTACTTTGTCTAACAATTGATTCTCTCAATTAGTCTACAAATATTCATACCAAAATCCTGGATTCAATCTAACTCTGCTCTTTTTTTACATCTCATATCAAATATTTTGTAAATTTTGTTATCTACCTTTAAAATATATCTAGAACCCAACCACTTCTTACTATCTCTATACTATCGTTCATCTGCAGATCGTGTACTCACCTGAATTATTGCTTTGTGTTCTGTGTTCTCTTGAATTTTGTTCTGTAAACTTCCTGCTTCTTTATTGTCTATTTCAGTACAGAAATTAGAATAAACCTGCTAAAATGCAAGTCAGAGCTACTCAAAATTCTGTGTAATGGATTAAATGGTGGCTATATGATAACTTCTGGAACTTGTGAATGTGACTGTATTTGAAAAAAGGGGTCTTTGTAGATGTAATTAGGTTAAGGATTTTGAAATGAGATCACCCTGGATTACCTGGATAGGCTCTAAATCCAATGACAAGTGTCCTTACAAAAGACAGAAGAGAAGAAAACATAGTAACACAGAGAAGGCCATGTCAACCCAGAGGCAGAGATTGAAATATTATACTCCCAAGCTAAGAAATGCCTAGAGCCACCCAAAGCAGGAAGAGGCAAGGAAGGAATCTCTCTTCACGTCTATGGAGGAAGAATGGCCCTGCTAACACCTGGATTTTGGACTTTTGACCTCCACAACTAAGAAACAATCTGTTGTTTAAAGCCATTTAGTTTGTGGTAATTACGTTCAAACAGTCCTAGAAAAAATCAGTACACTTCCGATGGCTTGTTATCTCGCTCAGCGTGAAACAAAACTGCCCAAGTTCCTATAAGGCCCTATCTTGACTCCCTTCCCCCTACTCCTGGCTCCTCTGACATTATATCCTACACATTTTCTCTCATTCTCTCCCCTCGAGCTTCTCTACCCTTCTTGCTATGCCTTCAACACATATGGTGCAGATCTTCAGAACCTTTGCCTTCCTGTTTCTTCTGTCCAGTATGTCCTTTTTCCAGATACCCTAACTGCATGGTTTTTTCAGGACTCTTCTGAAATGTCTTTCCTCTAGCAAAGACTTCCCTGATTATTTTGTTAAAGTTCTATCTATTGTCCAACACTCCCCTCCCCCATGCTAGCCCTGTTCATTTTTGATGCCTTACTTCTCTCTATAGCATTTATCTTCCTCAGAGCTAATAAACACTGTATTCCTTTGTTTAGCTGTCTTCCCACCTAAAATGTGAGCTTCGGGAGAGATTTTTGACTTTTCCTCATTGCTGTATGCCCAACATTTAGGAGAGATGGCCAATAAATAGTTGTTCAGCTTAATAAATGATTTGAGGAAAGTATTTATATGGGGAATCTGGAAACTCCCCACTTCTTCTTCTTCCAGGAAACATTTCCAAATCTCTCCAGAATGCCCGTTAGTTGTTAAATAGAATTCATACTGCTAATTCTCTGGAGTAGAAAAGCATAGATGCTCTAATTTTATAGGACAATGACACCATTCTGTTATAGCAAGAAGATCATATCTAATTTGTACTTCGAAGCCCCTAGGTTTCCACTTGTCACTTTACATTTGACTTCACCCTAGACTCCAGAACTCCAGGTGAAATAGTAATGAGGGACTAGCAGCCACACTAGCAAATAGGTAATACAAATTGAAATTTAGGAGCTTAAAAAAGGTTTGAAGGAAACAATATCAAAGGTAGATACGCATGTAAAGCAGTCTTGAGATGAGAGGTAGAAAGCATGTCCTATGTTGATTTTCTTTGATGAGGTTTCAAAAAATTCTCCGGCATAGTCTTACTGACTGATAGCTTTGTCACAGAAACAGACAGAGTTTGCACTAATCTTGCCAGTTCATGCTTCTTACATAGGGGACTATAAACTTAAATGCCAACATTAAATTAATTTACTTACACACACACACACACACACACACACACACACACACACACACAATTTTTTGCACTATTTTTGGTCATGAGAGAGGGAAAAATATATAAAATAGAAAGCTCCGGAAGCTCCTGTCACCATGTCTGTGTTATCAGCCTTTCATAATTTAGCTTTCTTTATGTAGCTCCAGAGATGTTTGCATAGCAACAAAAAGTGGGGCAATATTCTATCCTTTGAAAAGCAACGGGAGAGCTGAAATAAAAATATAAGCAATCAGCAGGGACATAAACGAGAGGCTATATTCAGGAAGTGAAATTAGTTCAACTAAACCAACATCTAACAGTCAAGGAGTTAACAGTGTTGTGGTATTTTAATTAGGATTGGAGTTTGGGTTTGATTCAGATAAAAATCCTTAATTGCTTATCCTCAGCATACCAGGACTGCTCAAACATCTTGGGCTGCAAAATTAGGCTGGGAATAGCGCCCGAACAGGATTTCTGAAAAGATTTTGGGTCTTCTATGAATAAGGCTTGAAATTCTGCAAATATTGCAAGAATAGTCTTTATTACTGTTTTGGGTAGAAACTGGGAATGAAGCAACACTAGAAAAATGTTTAGGTGTACTTGCTGTGAAAAGTTACCTATACTGCTTCATCTATTGAAACAAACTTTGAGTAAGATTTTTGTTTTTCAAATGTTGTTAAAGACACAAATGATAGAGAAACAAACTTAACTATCTGCTTCATTTTAATGACAGGATAATAAATGGATATGTATTTAAATAAAAATTTCTATAAATTTAGAAATTGATCATATATGAGAATATGAGGATTACAGTGGTCATTGTGAGTTAAAAAACACATCACAGCATTTGAAAATACTGCAGTAGTGTTTTCTTAATGCTTTGCAGTGAAAAGAAGGTGGACAAGATATTATTTCTTCTATTTTTGTTTACACCTATCAGAAAGTAGTCAGTGAAGGTAATTTTAGACATCTAAGTAAAATAACTTAGAAACATATACAAATTAGTTACTTCAATTCAAGGAAAAGTGTTGAAAGAAAGGAAGGTATATTTGATTCATTGAACAAAAATTTATTGAGCTCTTTGATGTTTAGGATATGGTAGACAAAACAGATCCCACGGAGGTTGCAGTATAATGGTCTATTAGGGGATGCAAACATTAAACAAATAAATAACAGCCATCTGTCTGTCTGTCTATCATCTATCTATCTATTTATCTATCTATCTATCTATCTATCTATCTATCTATCTATCTATCTATCTTATCTATCTATCATCTATCTTTCTATCTATCTAACCAATCATCTATCATCTATCATCATCATAATCTACGTAATTACAGATTGCAATATATTTTCTGATGGATATAAATTAGGTACTATGATATAAATGTGTGAAGGACCAGAGCAGTCAAGAAATAATTCAGATTTAGGAAGAAAACAAAGAGTAAAAAAAAAAATTATTATGTAAGAGATGGGGAAAAGAACATTGCAGGGAAGGGAAGCATTGTGTGCCATATCTTGGTTAATATGTAAAAAAAATGTTTGACATGTTTAGGTACAAAAAGAGAGCTGAGGCTATAACTTAGGCTGAAAGAGAGAGTAGCAGGGGTTATAACTGGAAAAAAAGAGAGCATTCTGGTACTCAAAGCCATGATAAGGATTATGACTTTATTCTAAGTATAATATGAAGATCTCGGAGAGTTTTGCATGGTGTCTCAGGGTGAGACAGGAGTAAGTTAGAGTGACTTTATCTAGTTTCCATTTTAAAATCACTCTTGGCTGCTGCAGAAGATGGCCTGGAGCTAAGCATGAGTGGAAGTGGGGAAACCGGGGTGGTGGTCATTGCCATTGAAAAGACATAGCATAAAGGTGGTTTGGACTAAAGTCATAGCAATGGAAATCATTAAGAAAAGATATAGCCAAAATAAAATCTAGGGGTAGAAAAGAAAAGACTTGATGAGAAATGAGGAAAAAGGAAGGCTCTAGAATTATTTCTATGTTTCTGGATTTACTGGAGGGTAGATGGTCATGGAGCTCATTATCAGAGATGGCAAAGATTATGAGAAGGACTAGATTGGAAGTAATTGAATAATTCTGAACACTTTATGTTTGCAAGACCCATAATTCCTCCAAGTGGAGATGTAAAGAATGTAGGCCATTTGATAAATGGGTCATATGCTCAGAATAGAGGCCTACTCTAGTAGTATAAATGAGAAAATATAACTACAGGTAAGTGTCTCCTTTGCTTCAACACTCTCAGTACATTCTCATTGCTATAGCAATTTGAAGGCCTTAAGGTGTTGTTGAAACCCATTTACTCTCTTACCTTTACAACCTTACAACCTTATAGGATTGGTGATACATGAAATTATTATTTTTTCCTGGATTCTATGTGAGTTAAAATGTAAAGTGGCAAGTGAAATGTGAGGTGCTTAATTCTGCATATGATCTTCTCTCTTCAGCGAGATAGTGTGCTCCGCATATTCACAATTTATTTCTACCTCAGTAATAACACTTAATAGACTACATCCCCATTTATGTATTTATAGTTCTGTCTACTCTACTAGAACATGCATTCATCAAGGACAGAATAGTTCTTATTATTCTTGTTATACCCAAGGCCTAATATCCAGGGCCCAGAGTGCTCGACACATAGTACGTGCTTAATAAATCTAACTGGTAATGCATATTCAACAGAGCAAATAAGAATTGAATTTGCCTGGGAAATGTTTCAGACCCTATCAGCTCAATTCTGCAGTATTATTGAGTCAGTTCTGAGAATTCCATGAGAGAGTAAGCTAAATGCCAATATCAGACATATTTGATCTTTCATGCAGTGTCACATTGGGGTGGCCAATAGGTCCTGTGCTTGGTAGAGACAGTTCTGAACTCCCCTGCCATGCTTGGTACCCAGGAGGCAGCTGAAGGGAGTGGATGTTGTAAAAAAAAGTGACCTGAAGTTCTATTTTCCTTCTGAACTTGATTTTTACACATACCATTACTGGAACAAATGGGTACCATTTTCTTTCTGTTTCTAAATATATTCAGACTGCTCCTTGGATATTTCTTTTCCTCTTTAAGTCTGTCTTGGAAGTGAATTTTCAACTGATTTTATTTCTGTAACAATAAGTTTGGAGTCTGAGAGTACATTTTATGCTGTACTGTGGATGAATTCCTCATTCCCCAGGGGTGACCCTGTCTAGGCATGAGTCCTATGCCAGTTCTGCCTGATTCTTCTCCAAGAGAAATTAAACATATCTCTAGAAGCACATGGTTTCCAACTGGCAAAGAGCTCAAGACCTCTGATATACCTAGTTTTGCTAGGCCTAAACTATTCAGAAGACTTCAGCAAGTGCCAGAAGACTCACAAGTTTTAGAACTACTTTACAATTCAGAATGTGAACATAGCAATGTCTGGGGAGACCTGGCACGTCAACAGGAAAAAAAAAAGAAAGAAAGAAACACGAAGGGCTTATGTTCTAAGAACTTACATGTTAAGAGTATGTTAAAAGGTAGAAAGTGTAAGAGCCTGGAATAAGGGTTACAAATCAAGTGGCATGAGGGGTCAAGATGGCAAAGTGAATGACTGAAGCAGACCACGTGTTAGAAAATAGAGCAAGCACAGTGAAACACAACCAAATGGACAGTGCATGCTCTGCCCAGCCCCAAAATATATATAGTAATTAAGAAAACAAAACATGAGAGTGAGCTTTTAGAAATGTACATGAGATCATGATACTCCTCTGCTTAGAATCTTGCTATATTCCCCTCTTTCTTCCAGAGTAGACCGTAAAACCCTTCAATTGCCCAAGAGGCCCTACTTGACTTGGTACTTATTTGACTACACCTCTTACCACCCTCTTCTGTTTCCAGCCATTCTAACTCCTTGACCCCCTCACTGGTCTTTAAACACAACCCAGATGTTCAGGTCTCAGGCCTTCGTATATGATGTATCCCTGAATGGAATGATATTTTCCTAAAGTCAACATGCATTCCATTAGTGTGGCAGGTCTCTACTCAAATGGCAGCTTGTTATAGATGCTGTCCCTAGTTGCATAACTCTGCCTCCATCACTCTCTAGCCCTCTTATTCTGTCTTATCTTTATAATATTTATCACAAGCAGACATGTTAATATTTCAAAAACATTTGAAGGGAATATGCAGTAGACTCATTTCTTAAATGTGTGTGTGTGTGTGTGTGTGTGTGTGTGTGTGTGTGTGTGTGTACCCACCATACCTTGGCTTAATCCTGATTAGACATTTCAGAGGATATGTATAGTGAAGGAGCTGAACTTTGTAGGGTTTTAAGTAGCATAGAATTTTATTATTTTCCTTAGTTTCTCTTTCAGCTAACTCTGTTGAATTGCTCTTCCCTGCCCCAGTATTTTCTTTTTAAATGACACATTAAGTCTTGTTCCAGATTTTAAAATCTAGTTTTGTTTATTATCATAGTCTCTTTCGTTGCTCTAATTTAAAACTGCAGAACCACCAGTTTGGACCTCACTCAAATGAGTAAATGATGGTGAAGAGGCCCTGATAGCTTCCTCATTCTTTCCCGATCTTACCATTCCATACTTTCTTGCCCTTCCCCAGACAAAGTGAGGGGAGGAGTGGGAGAGATAATATTTGAAGGTTCCACCGTAAACTGGAACAAGTGCTCTCTGGGTGTGGTAGGTACCCAAATATTGACTATTTTTTTTAGGGGGAGGTTTTGTGGCTACTTCCAAAATCTCTTCTGCTGGACTATTCCTTAGTTCTGATTGAATGTCTAAAATCAAACCATCAGCTTTTGCATTTAGTGTACAATTCCACTTTCTCCATAAATATTTTTCTAACTGACTCAGGACCAGCTACCTACCCTCTGTGGGTCTGCTTGGCCCAGAAAAAAATTCCTTAATTCTTGCCTACATCTCTCCTCTTCCACATTTTTGGGTGGAAGAGCAGCTGTCTCCCTCTGAGAGTGTTGCTTCTCTTCCTCATTTGCTCAGACACCCTCTTTACTTGTGTCTTCTCCCATGCTCACTCTTAAACTCCAAGTTCCTTCATTTAATCATATCTACACACCTACAACTGCCTTTAAAGAAATCCTTTTCCTATCAATCTTCTGACTTATTTGTATAATTGCTAAACTGGTTTTACAGCCTTTCACATGTTGATCTTAGCCTTTGGAACCGTGGACAAAACTCTAAGAAAAAGGACAATGCTATATTTACCATTCCACTACACATATATTCAGTGTATAATTTATGTATTGTATTTGCATCACATTAGAATGTAGGCTTTTTTTTTTTCTTTTTGGTGTAGCAAATGCCCTACGACTCAAACAAATGCAAATGAATCATTAATCCTTAAAATATGTTATAGAATGAGTAGAATTATGTATAATATCAATGTGTATATTTAAGTAATGTATATGTTTTACTTACATAAATGCAACATTTGGATTTAATGGTTATTTAACAAGAAGAAAGATCAATGGCAAAATCTGTTAATATATTTAAAATTTCATTATAATGAGGGATGTATACTAAGAGAAAAATACAGTGGAATGAGTTTAAGGTAATTGAGAAAAGATTATCTGCAAATTTTCTAAATAATTTGTCTATAATCACAGAATTTCTAAACAATTTTCAAGAGAATAAAGGAGTCTACATTTTTGTAATAATCTCCTCTCCCTCCCCCCTCCTTTAAAAATAAAAAGAAATAATTTTAGGGAGATGATGGCAAAGCATTATGAAAACAATGAAAAATACTAAGGAACTATTTCCATGTCTCATTATACATCTTAAATTGCAGTTCCAGTATCCTAGGTTTGCTTAAACAGTTAACTACTGCCAAACATAGCAGTAGGTAACTCTCTAGAAAAAAAACGCTGGTCGTACTGTCTGCTGGTGGAGCCTGGAACAAATGAATGCTGATGGATCCCCAGACTCTACCCAGACTGAGCCACACAACTAGTGATGGAGCCCCTGAAGAACCTTGCCTTTGAACAGTTGAAACTTGAATTTGCCCAATTCGACAAATAAGTTAAAACTCCCACCCTCAAACAAAGCCTGGGAAAATAAAATCTAGGGCACTAAAGTATATGAATAATCTAAACTGTAAAATAATACAGATTTTGTGTTCCCCTTTGAACGTCACTCATACATAAGAAAGCAATATTCTTCAGAAATTTTGTGCTATCTGAATCATCCAATCCCTCTTCATCTTTTCTAATTTTACTCAGGCTTTCAAAAGAGAAAGTTGGGTATCAATCCCCAAATGCCACATCCTTATAGGAACAGTTAAACTATTTACTAAAGAATGAAAACAGGAACTGGCTCTGCTGTCCCCAAATTGAGATTTTTGTTTACAGAATGGAAATGTTACAATGGACTGAGGCCATTAGCGACCTATTCATTTGGAATAGGTTTAAACTTTTACAATACAAAAATGATTATGGAAGAAAGAAGAAGCACATATATATTTATATAGCATGTAGATTAATAATAATAAATAAATAAGATTTTATTCTGATTTGTCTTTGGTTGTTTCTATAAATTCAAAAACAGGACATTTCTGAACAAAAAATTCAAACTCCACATTTATGCACAGTCACTGGATAGTTACAAATTCTATATTCAGAAGAAAACATATGCTAATGTTAAATTTTTGAAATCAAAGTGAATTATCAGACATGGAAACAAATATCTGAAGAAATGAAGATAAATATTACCTTTGCTTTAATTATCCCCACAGACCTAACTAAAGTATTGTGTACTAGAGACCCAGTGGAGGATCATGAGGATACAAGGATGGATATCAATGTACATTTAGATTCATGGGAATAACAGCTTAGGAATTATAAGGAGAGAAAGACACTACTACCTCAAAGCTACATATTGAGATTGTTTCTGCTTCTATCTGAGCTCTCCTCTCCTCCTCTTCCTCTTCCTCCTCCTCCTCCTCCTCCTTCTCCTTTTCTTTTTTTCTTTCTCTATTCTCCCTACTCCCAAAGATTCCCAGTTTTATAACTGAATAGTCAAGAGGAGTCCAAAACAATTAAGACTTGGTTCTGTCTTTATTCTACATCTCTGTGATAAGGGAATTTAATTAATCTCTCCATATTACAGATTTTTCATCAATTACACAGAGATAATAACATCTTTCAACAGGCTTAATGGTGATGTGAGGCTTAAAATAGTGGGTGATGAACATTCAGTATAGTATCTAGCACAGAGTAAGTATATATCATTTGTTAGCCATTGTTACTTTTCCTCTTCTGCCACTAATGCTTGGCCTGTAACAGTTTATCAAGCCTCAGAGATTATATAACTTTTAAATTTAATACTCCACAGCTAACTAATTTAGGGTCTTAAATACTCAATTCCAAATTCCCAAAAGAGGAATGTGATTGGCTTAGGCCACAAAGTCACTACCATGCTTATGAAGTGCCTGCAATGGTGACCATACCTGGTTGAAACAGCTATGCCCAGGGAAAATTAGAGAAAATATTGGAATCAAGTGGTTTACTGTTCATATAGTAGGATTTGTTGGTAAGGCAATTATCTTTAGGATGTATATGTAAGTTGAAGAGGCAATGATGGAAGTCCCTAGTAAACTATGGTTTCCTATTTTAATGATACAGACATAGCCTCTGTATTGGCATATCATATAGATCAGAGGTCCCAAACATTTTTGACACTGGGAACTGGTGCTTCTATGAGAATCTAATGCCTGATGATATGAGGTGAAGCTGAGGTGGTGATGCAAGTGCTGGGGAGAAGCTGCAAATACAGACAAAGTTTTGCTCCCTCACCTGCCGTTCACCTCCTCCTGTGAGGCCCGGTTTCTAACAGGCCATAAATTGGGACTGGTCAGTGACCGGGGATTGGGCACTTCTGACATAGATAAGGGCTCTGAATCTTGTTTAAGAATTTTCTGAATTTTCAGGTTTCCACTACTAAGGAAGTATTTTGGATATTTTCCATGTCTTCTTCCCTTTCCTCTGATGACATGAGGTAGAGTCTATATCTAAACATGAGAAATAAGTGGTTGTCAACATGACTGAACTGGTCGGTATTGTTTGTCACAGCAGGTTCTTACAATCAATCCAGAAGTGCCACAATCCTGCTGCAATCAGGATTGATTCTTATGAAAGCCAGCTGTGGCTCATCTATTGCATTGCAGATGGCCACAGCCTTTGATTCCATTGAGAAAAGCAATTTGTCACCAAAAACTCAAATGCCGCCTTCACAGTATTTTACTTTCAAAGACATTGGGAGGATAAATGACCATATGGAACTGAATGTGGATTTGTCAAACCTTTTACTGAGAGTCTTTTTTTTGTGTGTTGAAAGTGACAAAATGGGGGCTGTTGGTTCCTAGTTCTAAAGTTTCTTTGCATAAACAAATTTCAGTTAGTTCAACTGGACAAAATTTTTGGTCCTTTGCCTTACACTGATATGCCATGTCTGGGATTACAGCTTAAGAAATTCATGAAACTCCCTATGAAAATAGAAATGTATCACTCTAGTCATAATAATATATGAAGCTTCTAACAAATGGTTTCATTCTTGTACTTATTGCTTCCCAGTTTTGATAAGCATTTAAGTTTCCATACAAAATTACTCTATTCACTTTAGTAATAGAGAAAGAAATAAATGAAATAGAAGTTTGATTTAAAAGTCCCAGTTTTGTTCAAGATAAGCAGGTAAAAAGAAATTTGTTGAAGTTACTAAAAACCAATTTTCAAAAGCTCGCTGCTAATTCGAACCCTATCAAAGGAACACACATATGCTCACCCATTTTTCAGTATAAATCAGGAAATATGAATATTTGAAGTGCTTTTGTGCTCTAAATTTTCATTAAATATAACTCAAATGCTGATCTCAGGCCTCGGTCTTGGGGTAAGTTTACTTTAGCAAAATAAATTAGAGAAATAATGAACCAAATGAAGCTTTCTATCAAACTTTCTATTTTTTTTTCTATGAGTGAAAACAGTTTTAGATAAGTAATAGATTTTTTTTAGATTCCTTTCAATGTATTATTTTATTCTTTTTAAGAGTATATTATTTTGGTCATTTAAAGAGCTGATCTTAACTACCAAAATAAAACCAGATTGCTATCCAGTGTAATAAATTCCCAAAGACTAGAAAGAGGAAGAGTTTGGGAAATCCTGCTTAAATAATTGCTGATTAAACTTGAAAAAGAAAATATAAAAGAAAATAAATGGTAGTAGATCTTTGTGAAACAAACCAAGTACATTTTCAGCATGTTATTTTATATAATTTTGAAATTAAGTCATAAGTCACAATCCCGGGTAAAATATTGTTATGTTATTGTACTCATTGTACAATTTTATTAAATGGAACATATTATCAGCTTGGATTTTATGAAAAAGTTTGAATGTAATCCTTTAGGATAGCTTGAGGAATTTATGTGGTTATACAACCTTGGATTCTGAATCTTTCTATAAGCATGTGCAGTCATCAGATATCTGGGGTTTGCTTTGTTGTTTTGTCCTTCACCTACGAAAAAAGAACTGGCGATGTTTATCAGAAACTCTTGTAGTGAATGGAAGAGCAGCAAAGACCAATAGGTTAATATTTATAAAGCACAATTCAGGTGATAAAAAGTCTGTGGACACATAAAATAAATATTCTGCTAAATGACAGATTATTGATCATAAAATAATTATTTTGCTCCAGGGTAACATTTTCATGTATTCTGTAGGTTGCATGTATGTTAGTCTCATAGATATTAATTAGCAGTAATAATTATAATTCCATAAACCCCAAACTGATGTAAACAGTAGAGGTCTCAATATGCTTTCTACAGTGATTTATTATTATTATTATTATTAATTATTATTATTATGTTTTATACCTGAGACTTGAAAAATTAAAACCTTTTATATATTTTGTCAGATAAAACAAAATGGATACTATGATGACATAATAAATTCTACTGTTTTAACTTTTCACTTAGAAATCTTATAAATAAAAATCATTTTGAAAATAATTTATATTTTGTCTAATGTAACTTTTTCAAAAATTTTGTAATTTTTTTATATTTGTATTTTATTTACTGCCTATGACAAACAAATAAAATATGTGGATATGTAGAAAAGTCAAAGAATAATTACTATTTTTAATTCTAATTGATGTTAATATTCTTCCAGTCATCCATATTTTTAACTTCACTTTAATCTTTATTTTTTCTTCTTGCTCACTACCATGAACCATTTGTCAGTCCTATATAATCCTATACCAAAATATCTCTTATACTCATCTATTTATTTTCATTTTTATTGTTACCTGGCTTAGGTGTCATTTCTTTTCATTTCTGTCATTGTCATAATCTTCAAATTGGCCTTCCCATCACTGGCTCTTCCCTTTTTAATTCATTCTTCACTCTAAAGATTTACTTTGCTAATATTTCTGCTCAGAACCTTTCATGGTTCCCTACTGGCCCTATACAAGTACAAATTCAGTACTCCAATTTCTTTTTTCAGTGCTAAATTCCAGTTAAATACTCATATTTTGGAATAGAATTGAAGTGAGTTCCAATCTTGGTTCTAACTCTTGATCTTTATGTACTCTAGCAGGTATTAAGATCATGGAGTCGATCAGAAGATTTGTGTGAGGTGTAAATGACACAATTAAATGATTAATTAATTAAATATATATTCATTAAATATCTATTATGTGCCAGGCATTGTTCTAAGACTGATAATAAAGCAGTGAACAAGAATTTCTATGGAGATGGATGATAATCGAACAGTCGATACACACACGCACATTCACATGCTTTTGTTAAAATAAACTTTTTATTTTAGATTAGTTTTAGATTTGTAGAAAAATTATATAGTACTGAGAGCTACCTTACACCCATTTTTCTCTATTATTATTAACATCTCACATCAATACATTATTAATCTTAAATTTATAGTTTATTCAGATTTCCTTAGTTTTTACCTATTGTCCTAAGATCCCATCCAAGATACCACATTATAGTTAGTTGTCATGTCTCCTTAGGCATCTGTTGGCTATGATACTTTTTTAGATGTTTTTTGTTTTCAATGACCAGGACAGTCATTTTCATGTTGGGTAGAGACAAGTAATTGGAAAAATATGATTAGAAAATAAAGGAGGCTGTTTTTTCACATAGCATGGTTAGGCAAGACAACTTTTGAGGAGATGACATTTGAACTGAAATTGTTAAATACTCATATTTTGGAGCTCATATTTCAAGAGATCACACAGTATAATTATCTACAAAAACAAAAAAAATTCTAGACCCAGGAAATGGCAATGTAGATACACTTAACTGAGGCCTGGGTGAGTTGAACAACTAACAAGAAAGCTAGTGCAAATGGAATTAAGTGGGTAAGAAAGAGAAAGCGTGGTGGTTACTGACTTTGATGTAACAGCCATGGGGATCATGTGGGTGGGGTCTTGGATTTATTCCGAATGAAATGGAAAGTTCTTAGAGCATTTTGAACAGGGGAATAACATAGTTTGATATATGTGTTTTAAAAATAACAGAAGTATATAAATGATTTACATCATATTACTATCATAATATTTTTTGATTACTATTTATATCCATAACATATAGCTTACCTGGATCACTATTTTCCCAGTTATACTCCAAGCTCTCCCATTTCTGGCCTGTGTTATTCCCTTTGCTGGACTTGAGAATCTCTCTAATCTCAAGATCTGTCTCAAACATTACGAGGTTTAGGAAAACTTTTCTAATCCTTCTCTCTAGGAAATGTTCTTTCTCATGATACCCTGGAGAACATGAATATGTAGAAATATTATAGAATTTGAAATTAGCCAGGATTTTGTTTGAATCCAGGACTGTTGTACAAATTATTAGGTTACTCTGAGACTGAATTCTTTAGTTAAAACATGGAGATATTTAGTTGTCTTATGAGGTTGCCTTCTGACATAACACATCAGAAGCTTAATAACTGCTAGTTATTCAGAGTAAATTCTTTAAAATTGTATTATGCCATTTACCTGATCTCTCCTGTGATAAAAGCTATTAATATTTTTATATACTTAAATTTTATTTAGTGCCTACTATTTGTAACTGCTTTGTTAAATACTAAGGATAAGAACAGCAAGTAAAAAGTATAAAGTTTATAGTGGAGTTCCTTCACTCAAAGGAACTTTTACTGGAGTAGAGGACAAGATATGCAAACATAAAGTACAAATATATTACAAAGTGATGGGAATAAAAAGAAATGCACAGAAAATGGGCTGAGAGTAGAAGAAAGAATCTTCAAGATTTCACAAACACCAGTAATAGTTGTGACAAAGCCATTTTGGAGTCACTGTCTAGCCCTTACACAGTGTCTTGTTTTCAGTAGCTGCTCAGTAAATGTTAGGTAAAACAGATTCCTAATTTTATAGATGACAACATAGTTACGACTAGGCATGCCCAAACTCACAGTGTCTTTTGCAAGAGTTAAGACTAGAAGAAAGCTTTGCTATGATCGGCAGATGTTGAAAGTCATACTGGCAGAAAGCCAAGAGGCTCCCTGTGGTCTCAGGTTTACTCAGAAGATTCTTTTAGCAGAAATTTAATTGAACTGGTAGACCCTAAAGAATTCTTCATAAATAAGAGATGTAAAAAAATAAAGATTACAGTTGACTATGAGAAAACTAAGGTTATGTCTGAATATGTAGTTTGACTTGGAGAACTAAGCCAGCTATTTTTCTAAATCTCAAAACAATGCACAAAAGAAGGCAGTATAGGTGATATTTGGTTATGACCTGGCTTTACAACAACTGAAAATGCCCCATAAGTTTCTGGCTTAATTGCTGTGAACATCGACCAGGTGGTTATCAGGTAGCCATTGAGTGCATGCTTGTGCTAGTACCTGCTAATAGTGGGCGCTTTCTTCTAAAGCACTTTTATTACTTAAAATAATCACTTAGATTATGATGGTGTTTTTTACTTGTCCCAAATAAAGCATTTACAAGAAGTCCATAACCTTATCAATAAATGCCTCACAAAATTCTTTCCTGAGCATGGCCTGTCACTATCAGAACTAATCATAGGAGTGGTAACTTATCACCTACAAAGTGCTTTTTTGCTGATTATATTGTTTCTTACAATAGCTCTGAGGTAGCTTTTCCTATTAACTTTAGTTTTATAGATGAAAAAACAGCCCAAGTGAGTTTTCAAAGAAAGCTCATTTTACTAGTTTACCCAGGATTTGAACCTAGATATACTGCTGTCAAAGTCTATCCTCAGTAATAATAAGTTTAAAAATATTAAAATGAAATAACACATATATATTGGCATATTGATACATAAAAATATGTGTGTATAAATAAGTACATATACATACATACATATATACATACACATACACACATGAAGTATATAATATATACAGTACATACACATACATCATGAGTCACCCCTGATCACGGTTTGACTAGAAAAAAAAAAAAGTGCTTGTGACCTTTACTGACTACAGTCAAGGAACATTAAAAAAAAAAAACAAAAAACGAAAAACCAGCCCATGCAACCATTACTGCTTGTGGTCTTGCTTTCTAAAGGCAGAGTGAGGTGGCTTACTATAATGGTTTTGAGATGGCTCAAAAGCAGTTCTCTGATCATTGCTGGAGGGATGTGGTCAAATAGCAAACAAGACAAAGTTTAGCTTCAACAGTATTATTTTCCTCCCCACAGCCCTAATTCATACAGAACTGCCTCTTTATCTTATCTTAACCTCAGAGACTCAAGGTCCTCCTGTTGTCTTCCAAATGACCAGCCTCTCTGAAGTTTTTCACTCAGCTCCACTCTGTGATTAAAATGCCTAAAATATTTTGATCTTTTCATTTCTTCATTAAAACATACCCTTGGTGCTGCTGATCCTGGCACTGTCTTAGGAGGATAGCAAGCTCATGGATCAGTTCAGGAATTACTATTAATTTTTATTCTTAACCAAGTGACTTTCATCCTAAAAGAGATTCTCCTCTTTGTACATTAATTCATTTATCCTTTCACTCACTCAAGAACTACTTAGCAACCAGTTATGCACCAGGCACTGTGCTCATTCCTGTAGATAGCATGGTGAACAAGGATATGTAGATCTTGCCTTCATGATTTTTTTCCTACCAGTAACTACTTCTGTGACAAATTAAGAGCAATTGTAATCAATGCAATGACAAACATGTGCAAGATGTTATGAACACCAATAACCTTCCTGAGACTAGGAAGTTAGGGAAGATTTCTTGAAGAAATGATTGTACACTGAGATCTTAAGATGAATAGAAGTTTACAAGACAAAACAACTATTGATTACAGGGTAAGAAAGTACAGAAATAGACTTAGTAGGGAATTCAAAGATAAACCACACCCAAATTCTGCACCGTAGAAATGTTAATGTAAAAGGTAAGATTAGATTTATCTGTACAAAGGAAGATAGAAAGTATCATAAGAAATTTATAGCAAAGTTCATTGAGAGTTCAAAAAAAGGAGAGAATATTTTCATCTTTCATTGAAAGAACAAGAATGGAATCTGATATTGGGTTTCAGAGATAGTGTAGTGGATTCTCTGTTGTACCAACCAAATCTCTCTACCTGATCTAGATATTTCTTGTGATCCTGTGAATAGTGGATGCTAAGAGCTCTTTGCTTTGTCCTTCCCCACTAATTGCTTTGACTGAAAGGTATACATCACACCCAAGTTTACACCTCTTCTCAGAGGATTCATAAACAAAGACTAATTAATGTGGCATTACAAAGGCCTGGCCCTGCTGCTTGGACTGAGGTAATCTCTGAAGGATCATCTAAATTTCAGGTGAAGGGGAAGCTCTTTGTGTGACTGAAGCCACACCTGCAGTTATATCACATTTCAACTTTCTCTTTCTACCCAATTTTGCTTCCCTTTCTCCTCCTCCATAGTTGTTTTTAGCAGTACTGCCCAATAAGTCTTTGCACATAAACTCAGAATCTCAACTTCTGTTTCCTGAAGAACCCAACTTGAATCATTTGGTATTGGGAGTATGCTAGAAAGTGAACAACACTGTGGAATTGGGAGCTGGAAAGACCAGTTGGCCGTGAGGATTCAGTCACTAGTGGTGATTAGAGTAATGACAGCTCTTGCCATTTTTATAGCAGGGCACTGGTTAAAACTTTCACCAGTGGTGAATGAAACTTGGGAGAGGATGTTGTTAGAAGGGGATGCACTAATAGGTATAATTTCATGAGAGGTTTGAGGTAAATTATAAGTGTCATGACATTAGATAGCTGTTGTTTAGAAAAATCTGCACATTGGAGTTAGCCTTGGAAGCCTGAGAGTAATCACCATTTACAAGCTAAGTGTCAAAGTCACAAGGTCTCCTTGACAGCATAAAAAGACTCTCATCTCCTGTGGTTGGAAGACTGAAGAAGCGGAGGATCAGCCCAAGACTTAATTATAAGAGTAATGAAGTTGAATTCTTGATATTAGGAAACTTGCTATGCCAAGATAAGAAATGGGTTAAGGATGTCTAAGTATATGTTCTAAAATTCTCGAATCCTTAGATTCTCTGAACTCTCTGGGACTAGAGTAGTGGTTCACTGCTCCCAGTTATAGACTACTGCTCTGTTTTGTAAGACAGCACATGTATTCTCTTGATTTAACCCTACTTTTTCTCTGGTTTCCAGACAAATGAATAGGGTCAAATTACAATAATAAATCCAGCAGATAAGTGCTGAGCCTGCTAATAGGGGAAAAGAAATATACACTGAAAACAGTGGAGATGGCATGATCCCAAAATAAAAGGCACTTTAGAAGCAAGATAAGATTTGATACAAGGAAAGCTAGAATCCTAACCAAGATGTGGCAAGATGTTGATTTAGTTGGAGCAATGGAGATTAATAGAACGTGTTTCTAGATAAACAAACAGCAATCAAGGGCATTCTTCATGCAATTTTTATTTTAAAGAATAACCAGAAGGACAAAGGAAGCTGCCATAAATAAATCATATCCTTAGCTCAAGTTCTATAACTGAGCCTGTTTTCAGATCTTAAATTATTGATCAAAGAAGTCCCCAGAACAAAGACCCTGTATTACTATAGCAAGTAAATATAATAACTAATACCCCAGTTCTTGCCATGACCTGGAGTACTCATGCCATCATACACTGAGAAAAGAGGATTATTCAGATATTTTGAGGACTGTTGGATACAGGTTTTAATTGATCTTTATATCCAAGGTATCTGTTAGAAAGGAGATTCAAGAAGAGTTATACTTGGTACTTGGCTAAACCCTCCCATTGATTGCTTTACCCTTTTGGAATCAAAGCTATCACAGAGAAGGCAAAGCAGAAGCCTCTGAAATTGCTCCCTCAAAACCCTGGTCCAGAGAGTTTATCTAAAACAGTATGGCATCTTGGAAAAAATGGCAGATATTAGTGCCACTATTAAAGACATCAAGGATATATGGATCATGGTCTCCATAATATCTTCCATTTAATTTACCAGCCTAGTTTCTATGGAAACACAGATGGAGCCTAGAAGATGACAATAGAGTTTGTCAGACTCAACCAAGTAGTAACATCAACTGAAGCTCTTATGCCAAATGTGCTGTCTTTGCAAAAAGATTAATATGACTTCAGTCACATGGTATACTACCACTGAATTGGAACATGTACTCTTTTCCATCTCCATCAAGAATGAGGACCAGAAGCAAATTTAATTCTCATAAGGTCGGCAAGAGTATTTATTTACTGTCTTGCTCTATATTTTGTGCTTTTTATCAAAATATAATCAGAAGAGATCTAGACCCTCTGTCTACGCCACATAGTATCTCATTGTGCTACAATATTGATGATATCATTTTAATCAGACCAGGTGAGAACAAAATGACAAATTTGTTAAAGGCCTTGATAAGTATGTGTTCTCTGAAGTATTGGGGATAATTCTACAAAGGTTCAGAAAATGACTCATCGGTAAAATTTTTAGGGGTCCAGCGCATGCTAGGATATTTCTTTCAAGTAAATACAAATGACTGTATGTCATACTCATACCACTAACAAGTAAATATGGCATCTCTAGGCTTCTTTAGGTTCTGAAGGCAGCATATTTCACATTTAGGATTATTGCTCCAGCATATTTCCTGAGTGACATGGAAGGCTGCCATCGTCAAGAAATATGCTCTATGCTATCCAGGCTGCAATTCAAATAACCTTGCCACTGGCTAACAGTAGGTACCTATGGTATGCAAAACCCCAAAATAGAAACACAACATAGACATGCACCAATCTGTAGGCAGTCACGCCATCTGAAGCATAGAGTGATACTCCATTAAAGTAAACAGCTTCTGTGTGCCACTGAGCTCTGATAGACATGGAGAATCTGACAATATCATAAGGCCAGAGATACCCATTGTGAGCTGGGTTCTAGCAGACCCACTGAGTCATAAGGTTGGGCAAACACCGTCACAGATCATAGTAAGATGGAAGTGATTTATCTAGGTTGGAGCATGAACAGAGACATGGAATACAAGAGGTTGGAACAGATTGTCTCTATCACAGTTGTATTGTCACTTTTTCCTTAGTTCTCACCTATGGCTACATGAGGGGATGTCCTTTATGACCAGGTGATGGAAGAGAAAAACGACGGAAAGTTTCTCACTTGGGTTGGTTTGGAATGTGAGTGTAAGTGCACTAGAGTTCCCCTCAGGAATGGTCCCACAGACTATGTCAAGAGGAAATTCTCCCATTAAGTGTAGATTTGGTCAGTGTACCTAGTTAAGCATTTTATGTGGAAAAAGACGTGGCCTCAGCTAAGAATGCACATGGGCTTGTGAACAATGTCAAATGGCTAAGTTCATTGGTCAGGTGGCTGGAAAAGAGAAAGTAAAGAATATTCAAAATAAGGAGGTCTAGAGAAGAGAAATATGAATGAATAGATTTATGTAAGTGGATGCAAAGTGTGGCAATTTTTGCATTGTATGTTAATTTCTACCAGAGAGCATCCACTAGGAAAAGTTACTAACTAATCAAGTAGACAGCATTGCTTAGTTGACATGAGTCAGCCTTTTGTCACAACCAAGTACTGGCAAAATGGACTCCTGAACAGAAAAGCTGTCCCGACCCGCGGGACCTAGTTATTCGCGGGCTCGAGGAGGACCTAGCCTGGAGAGAAATGGGTGGAAAAAGGAGCGGAGGCAAGACAGTATTCTGATCAAGCCTCAAATTTTTTATTTCAGAGCGAGTATATTTATACAAAAGAACAAAGGGGGGCAGGACTGACTAGGCAGGGGGATACTTGTTACAATTTCATTGGTCCTTGGTTGATGGGGTTAGGGGGTACAAAGGTTAGAAGTGAAAAGAGGAACGAGGAGAGGGGCTCCTTGGGCAGGTCCACAGCCATTCAGTAGGTCCTTCCTTATCCAGCGGGTATGTTAATACATTCTGTGGTTAACTATTCCCTGGAGCATTATCTGCTCCTGCATTCTTTAGATAGCATACAGGTTTGTTAACGGCCAGGTTCTATGCCGGGGGCTGGGCGGTCAGGATGAAGGCCTTTTGGCTCCCAACAAAAGCCACGTGGAAAAGGTGGTGCTCCAACATACATGCAACTACTTACCAAGATTGATCTAAATACTGTTGCTATTTAGAGTCTAACATGTTGGTAACAGAAACCAATAATGAGTCTGTGATATAGCACCAGCTTTTGAAGGGATCTACTACCAACTTGATGGCAAGGTGCCTTCACAGAATTCCTTTTACTCTGGAAAGAGCTATGATTGACATTGACTGAAATCATAATATATTTCTAGTATGGATGGCCATTTTCAGCTTCCAGAATGTTAGCCAACACCACTACTTGAGAATGTTTGACACACCATTATTGAATTCTGCCTAACATTTTCTTGGATCAAAAAAGCTACTTTACAACAATAAAAGTATAACAATGGGCACCTAGGGGATACACTGGTCCTACAATATACTATACCACCCAGTGGTTACTGATCGAACAGTCTCTTGAAGATACAACTGAGTTGCCAATTTTCTGATGATACTGGATGTGGATAGGTACCACTCCATAGGATGCAACATTAAATTAAATGCATGACCATTATAGGGTACTGTGTCCCCAACAGGTAGAATATGTAAGTCTGGTAATCAAGGAGTGGAAAAATAAGGGGTCTCATTTTTCTTCTTTTTCAGTGATCAGCTTGGGAAGTTTGTGCTTTCCACTTCTGTAACTCAAGGCTCTGTATGTCTAGACAGGTGAGTTCTTAGAAGGAGAGCACTTACTCCAAGGGATATCTTATGAGTTCCTTTAAACTTTTACATGATGGCTCTCACCCAATCACATCAGAGTTATTTTGCCAAGAGACCAACAGGCAGAAAGAGCAATAGGGACCTTTGTAGGTTAATTGATCTTTATAACCAGGAGGAGGTAGGGCTGCTATTATACAATGAGGGCAAAGGAAAATAAAATACAAACCAGGTTACCCACTGGAGCATATTTTGATTCTCCTCTACACAATTTGATGGTAAAAGGAGAAATTGAAGCAGCTAAGGTCTGAGAAATTAGGAATTAGGATCTAGTTCATCTTACATGGTAAACTACTTAAACCAGCAGGTGTTAGACTAGGGGTTGGTAAATCTATAGCAGATATGGAGAAAAGTAAATGAATATCAGACATAGTCTTGGGCTCTACTTCTACTCAATTTCCTCTTCTGAGTCACTCCAAGAAAAGAGACCAACCAGAATTATAAAATTTTTTTCTAGGTAGGACGAATCTGTTCTTTGAAGCAAGTAGGTTTGAGTGGCAAAAGGGGTCAGCTGAATTTGGTGTTTTGTGCTATGCAGGTCTGCCTTTAGGATCTGCCTAAGTGTTGGCTACTGACTATTCACAGCTAGGTTTATCCTTCTCTTCCCTCCTACCCCAGCTGAAATAGCTGCTGTGCCAAGGACTATGTGTCCCATTTCTAGGGCAGCCTGCATCCAATGTCTAGTTGATACAGAGTTACAAAGGCCTGCCCTGGATCACCTACCTAGACTGGAGACCTAGATTGGGGCTATCTCTGAAAGACTTTCCCAGCTTCTGAGTTCTCAATTCGATCAGGAGAGTTCACCATTGCAATTTTATCCCAGTTTAAAGCTAACCTCTGTCCAAACAGCCCTATTTCCCCTTGTTCTTTTTTGGTACCGTTCCAGAGAGCCCTCTCCATTTAAATCTCTGTGTATTTGTTTCAGAGTCTCAAGTCTGTTTCATATTAGGGATGACAACTCTATAACCAAACACAATAATTGAGTAGTAAGAGAGAATATTTCTTTTTGAATAAACAACTTGTATAAATTCACAAAGATGGCAAAGTAAAAGATGTGAATGCTTTGTAACTTACTGTTGAAGTTTAGGTAGTACAGTTGACTCTTGAACAACATGCGGTCAGGGTAGCCAACTCCTATGCAATCAAAAATCCACATATAACTTTTAACCCCAAAATCTGAATGATAGTCAGTGGGTCACATCTCTAGTTTCAACCAACTGTGGACTGAAGACAGTATTTTCAGTCCATGACTGGGAACCTGCTGTTGTGAAAATGAGATTGGGAATGCAAAAATACTGCTTTGGATTCCTGGTTGGTTGAACCCCTGAATGCCGAGTTGTCAAACACGTAGGGCCAACTGTATTTACTGAAAAGAATCCCCGTGCAAGTGGACCCACTTAGTTCAAATCCATGTTGTTCAAGGGTCATCTGTATTGGAGAACGTGCTTGAGAAGAGAGGTTGAAGCTAGATCATAAAAAACTTTGCCTAATTTAATTTGCAATGTGAAACATTCATAGCTTTTGGAGCAGGTGGCCAAACTGATCTGAACTTTTTGGTGGGAATATTAAACATGGTATAAAATGCATTGAAATGGAAGAAGCATTCACGTAGAAGAAACATTGGAGGAATTACCTTCAGTTTTCTAAAGGAGAAATCACTTTTAGCAATGGTTAGTAATAGTAGAAATGATAAGCAAAGATCTGATGATGCAAGAGTCTAGACGTAAACAGGATTTGGTATTTGATTTGATATGAAGACAAGAGAGAATTAGCAACATACAGTATTTCTGGAAGTCTGAGAAAAATGTTTCAGAGCCTTGATAGAACTCTTTAGAAGAACCAGGAGTGCCAGTTGCCTGGGTTTCCCTAGAGATAATATTCTAGAACTCTTCAAAGGGCATGGTGAAGCTTTTGTTCAGCAGTTCTCTATAATAATCCTCACAGCTGAGTACAGAAATAGCTCCTAATCTCTGTGCCCATTTTCTCTCCCTAGGTTCAACCTGCTCTTTTCATTTTATCGGTTCGTTCTTTTGAGGATTAGCTGTGACAAACTGTGACTAGGCAGAATAACAGTTTCTTTGTATACAAACTGGGGCACTATTGTATAGGCCCCCTTTTGAGAGCAAAGTTTTTAATGACCCTAAGCTTTGATTTAATTATTTTTATTGTAGTATTACTTAAACACATTAAACATAAAAATAGGTATAAACTCTGTGTGCTTATCAGCTTTATGTAACTATGTATGAGAAAAACCATTTTATAAGTTCAAATCAATAAAAACTATACAACTAATAAAATTTAAATTAAGATCACTAATTTATTGGACAAATGAAGTTGTTTTTGCGGCAATAAAATTGCTCCTCAAGACTTAAATGACAATCAGATTCTTCTGAGTTTAGAATGCCACGTACTGTCTTGTCATTTATCATGACTTAAGTCTTTCACCAATTTCTATAATCAAACAATAGAAAAAACTTCATCAAGATTTCAACGACATCTGTTGACTTTTACTGAGCAGGTACCCTTATTTGTCTGTGAAGTACACTTCTCACATGTCTTAGACAAAGGGGTGAAGCTTGACCTAGTGATATCTTGAACACACATGTCTATTTGGGACCGAATAGTGAGTTATTGTGTTTGGTTATAGAATTGTCATCCAAAGGATCTACAATATGGTTATTGATAAATTTTTAGATTATCATATCAAACACATGTAATTTTTTTGTGAGCTCAGGACTTAAGCAGGTTTTTAAAAAATTAAGTAAGTGCCTTGGTCCACTTGTTAGGTAGCTAGTCAGACATGAGTGACAGGGGAACAAAAGAATAGGGGCCTAGCTCTGTAACCATAGAAACTTCCCTTCCTTAAAGACCTCCCAGAAATACCTCCCTTTTAGGGTTATAAATTACCCCAAATCCTAGAGCACAAAGACCATAAAAGCTGTTGACCTAAACCAGCTACAAACACATTCTCAGAAGGTACTGCCCCGCACTTCAGCCTCATTATCCCATCATTATAATCTCATGACTATGCTTGGAAGTTCATGCATTTAATTATAACAGGCTGAATTCTGAGTAAGCACATGTGCACTAGGCAAAGTTATATAGCAGCTAGGTGTCAATCAAGGTGACCTCACTTGCCAATCACCTAGGAATGTCTTTTGGGACCCATCACAGGCTCCAAATATAAGGCAGACCTCTCCCTCCCCTGGGATTACAGCTCTCCATCTTCCTTGGCTGTAACCTGTACTCCTTTCTTAGAGGTACGTAATATCATTCCCACATGGCTAGACAGTTTTAGGCTTGACTAGTCTTCTACTTCATGAAGTTCTTTTAATAAACAAATATTTCTCATATTCACTGTGCTGAAATTTCTTTCTTTGGCAGTGAAAAGGACCTAGAGGAGTGTGTGTTACTGAAACTCTGATCACTCCCACCATAACATACTGATCAATGTGCTGTGAATTGCTGCAATGATGTCAATTTTTTCTTTGTTCTTTTGGAGCAATGACAAACAATTCTATAGAATTTCATCTTAATTTATAATTATAGCCTAGGTACCACTAAAATGCTATGTAATTTATTCAGAGTTAAACACTCTGAATAGTTGCTTACAAGTCAAAATTTGTATAATAGATTCACTGCATTTCTTTCTTTTTTTTACTAAGTGATCTGCCTGCCTGCCACACAGGGCTTGGTGACTCTGAGAAGCTTCTAGAGATAAGTGGCACTTCCACTATCCTCAGAAAGGCTGCTTATTTGAATGTTGCAAAGCCTATCTTGTGATAGTGATGGTTTTCAATATTATGCTTGGCTTGTACTTAAATTTCCTTCTAGTTTAGCTTCACTGTGATCCACTTTTATTATGTATTGTTTATTGAACTCTATAATGGGTAACAAGACATAATTTTACCACTAATTTTCTCACTTCTAATCTTATAAATTTCCTCTAAGATATGTATTGTAAATTATATATAAACCATCCATATTACCTAAACTTAACCTCCTCCCGAAAATTTAATTGTCTAGTGTATGACATTTCATTGCTATCAAGTAGTAACATTTCTAATAAAAATTAAGAACAGATAAGGTGAGTTTCAGGGTTATTTACCATGTTGAAATGGGTAAAAGTCTAAATAGTTTGGGAGCTACTATTCTCATTAGCAAGAGAATCTAAACTATGTTATTTATCTTTGTCTTTCCTGGCTTTCTTTTAGGAAAGTCACACCTAATAATTTGTCTTTTAAATTGTCTTTATGTAAGCTTAGTTTTCATAGTTCACTGCTTAAAATCCTTGGATGACTGCTCACAATTTAAACTGAAAAGAATGTAGAATAGACACTTAGTATAATTCTAGCCATAATAGGTCAGATTTGGAACAAAACTAGTACACGTTGGATCAAATCCAGATGGGTTTATTATGAAATGAACCAGAAGGATCTAATTATAACACATTTACATCGAACGTGGTCTCATAGAATGGATTTAAAGAATATCATAGTGAGAATGTAGTACAAATGAAAACGAGATGGGTAGTTCATGATGAATGAGGGGCTTAGATAGAATAAGGAATAGAAGAAATGTCTTGGAGAACACAAATGAGAATGATATAGGGAACCTGATTCTGGAGTCATTTTAAGCATTGGCCTTGGAGTATGAAAGGCATATGAAACAAAAAACAAAGTCTACAAAATTTAGTTGAATGTTAGAGAAGTCCCTGGCTGAAATCATTTGAAACTCTTATAATAAAATCAGTTCAATATGTCCAGTATTATTATTATTATTTTTGTAACCAATTTATTTATTTTAATACTGTAGAGCAGTGTAATAAACCACACTTCTCAAATTTTTTTCTGGCATTTTTCTAAAATAAAGTCTCACATATTTTCTGCTCTCTGGGTTATTTAAGGCATTTAGTTGCCTGCTAATTTCCCTACATGTCTAAAGTAAAAAATTCACAAAAATGTGAACTTAAGGCAATAAGGAGAAGGCTTAATTATTTTTAAAGTAAGTTGCTGAAGTTTATAGGTAGCCTAATAAAATTTGTCATATTGTATTTTATTTCATATTTTCATTGTTTCTTTATTATTTATATACAATTAGAGATCTTGGCCATGAGATAAATAACAGACTTTGATAAGTACAAATCAATGTAGTACTTTAAGAAGAAAACTTGGTTAGTGTATGATGGCAGAATTTGTGAAACCTCTGGTTATTAAAAGATAGCTTTTATTGCTCAGCTCTTTCTACAGAGTAAACCAGTTGACAAGGATAGTGACATATGTAATTCTAACACTCTTCATTGGAAAAACAGCAATTGCCAAGATAGTCTGTCTATTAAATCTGTTTTTGAGTCTAATATCTCAAATCCTCTTGAAGGCACAAGTGATTGGTTTCTTTTTCTCTAGTTATTTATTTTTCTGTATAAATCTACATGCACATAAAAATTACAAAGTAAATAGCTGAAGTTGCATTAAAATAGTTTTCAATTCTGTGGCATCTTAACCAAACCTTTATTTTTTCATTTTTTTCTCTAAAGATGCATCTGAAATGATGTTTTTTTTAAGCTCATAAAATGGTAGTTATTTAGGCAGAATACTTTCTGTTTAATTCAGTCAATGAAACTCATACTCTGCTCTACCTCTCTGCACTTTTTCAAAGCAGCCTGGTAATAGCTATGTCTAGAATATTGCAATTCCAGTATACCAGAATAAGTGAATGTATGAATTTTAGATCTGGGAACTAGATGTGGTCTGGTTTCAATACAGTTTTGTCTTCTCCAAGTTTACATAATCCCCACATATTCTTTCATCCATGACTAGATGTTCCCACACATTTTTTGCCTCTGATATCTTTTCTGTGTATGCTCTGTCAACTATCTCTTCCTTTGCTTGCCAACTATGTCCTCCCATTGGTCTATTTTTCCACCAAGAGACATTTTCTGGCCTTTTTCAATGGCTACATATACTGAATGAAAGGAGATAATTTTGAACAAAATGTATTTATACATTTTTTCCATGAAATTAGAAAAAATTTTAATCTCCCCAGACTTAAATTTATTCAGGTCATATGTAGTAACCAACTACATTTATACATGTACTATACAACTACAATATTTTTATCCATGTAAATAACTTTCTGGAACTCATCCAGGTCTTTTAAACAGTAAGATAATTCAATGATTGTGTCTACATGATGGCCAAACATGAATGCCTGGAAATTCAATAAATTCATTTAGTTGTTTGGTAGACAGGACACCAAACATCTGGATATTTGTTTAATCAAAAGATATCAAAGTGTTTCTTAATATCTTAATATCTGGATAAATGAGTATTATCTAGATAATAATACATACATGTAGATATTTCATTTAGTGAGTTTAGTTTCAGTAGACACAATTCTGTGGGTTCTGTTAACACCTAAAGAGTAATTTATGCACTATGAATTTGTTGCTGATTAGAATCAAAAATCAGACTAATTTTAAGAAATACAAATATTAGTTTCAGTTTACTATACAAGTTTATTTTTATTCTATATTTTATACACAAACAATAGATATATTTGTATAATATGACAATACAGACAATTCATAGAATTTAGATTTAATAAAAATTTGTTTTATTTTATATGTAATAATGTATAAAAATAGTAATTGAAAAATTTATTTTTTATTTTCTTATAAAATGTGACAAATAAATGAATAAAAGAAACTTTTATTTAATCTTATATTGGTGTGAGTATAAGAATTCTTTACCAAGAAAAGTTACTATTTTTTGGTATCAACTTACTATTTTCGACAAATGAATATTTATTGTTTAATTAATTTTAAAGTTTCATTACTTTTTTCTTAAGTACTTACATAGTTCTTACCTTAAACAGGCATTTTATACAAAATTGACCTGGAAATATTTTCCCATTGCACTGTAGACTTTGTTTTTATTTGGATTTCTTTACAATATCATTTCTATAATTTTCTGAACTTGTATCTACACATACCCATTCACCAGAATATAGAATTAAAATGCTGGCCAAATCAAACCATTCTTTGAGTTTATTTAACCAGATTATTTTGTTATAATAATGGAATATCTTGATCATAACTTCAATAATGTATTGACTTTTCCCCCTTGATCTAATTTAACAAGTGTTTTTTGAGTAACAATCTTATACTTGAAACAATATGTGTACTTAGTAGCTATTTGGATTAACTAGAAATTTCAGTTGAGTCAAAGCAAATATATTGATTTAAAAATACAGAAATAACCTTTATACATTTTGTTTTTGTAATTTGGTTATACTTCTCAACTCAACTTTAACCTTGTATTTTTTGATAAACTTTTTATGCAAATATCTAATTTAAAATTTAAAAATTATTAGTGGTTAATGGCTCTTGTCAAGATAACTCAAACACCTTAAAATTGTACTTTAAATAAAATAGGGTTCTAAATAATTTGATAAACTGAAAAGCAGAAAATATTATACATTAAATTATTTTGCTTGCATATAACATAACATAGTTTAAATATTTATGTTACTTATTTTTAAAAATTCTTCTTTAGTTGCTATTTGTTGACCATATCATGTGACTATCACAATATTTTATAGTCACTTTCTTAATTTATATTAATTTTGTAAATTTATGTTTATTTCTTCACAGTCAGCAAAATTTATTAATTATCAGAATATAATTTCTGTAACTGTGTATAGTTTCTGCAATATAATTTGCTGTAACTGTGACAAATCTTTGAAAGTAGAGGAAAAATTACATAGAATATAGAGAAAAAATGATACAGCAGTGATTATTTAACAGAGGATTTATTTAAGAGATACATTTATCTTTTTTCATTGTACTATTGTCAAAATAAATATATATGTTGTTTATACACACACATGCATAAACATATACACTTAAAATTTCTGGTCATATCAATTTTGTAAACAATAACTGAAACTAAATGGAAATATATTTCCCCAAATGATATGAAAATAATTTTCTCAAGTAAAATTTCTAGAAGAATAAAATAACAAAAAAAATATTTTTGTGGCTAATAGCATTACAAGGTTTCCTTTTTCTGTAGAAAAATAACAAGATAAGCATTTCTTAATGAAAGAAGGAGAGAAGTAGTATGAAATATCTAATCAAAGAAATGGCTTAAATGAGCATATATTGATTAATAAAGTGAAATGAATTCACCGCCTGTAAAATCATTAATAATAATACAGACAAATATTATGTGATGTTCGATCTTTAAGTCTTCTGCATGAGAAGAGATTGAGCTTGTCTTCCCACTGTCAGTGCTAAAGAGATTAATGATGTAATTGTCATTGAATCTGATGTCCTTCTGAAAATGAGCTGAATTTGAAATGCAAATCAGAATTTATTGAGTCTTTTATGATACAGTGAAAGAATTAAAAACTCTGGTTTATGATGAGAAGGAAAGAATGACAACTAGGTAAAAGCCATATTTTTAGCAAGGTAGCACAACAAAGAAAGCAGTAAAAACAGATTTGGGGGTTTTCTTTTAATATGGAAAGAAATATTTTTATTAACATGAAGCAATTAAAAAATTTTTAAGTGATCTTGTAGGCATCTAATCATTCAAATAACTACCTTCTCATTCAAGTCACTTATTTAGTGGACTCGAAATCTACATATGATTTTTAAATACTTGAAATCCTCATTGTTAATAATGAGAATTGCATGTACATAAACACTATGACCAATAGTTGTAACCTTTATTTGTATCAGACATATCTCCTTTGGCTTCAAAAAATTGAAGGAACCTAATAGACCTAATAATCTGATTTTATTATAAAATCAGATTATTTGATTTTATGTCTAAGAGTCCATATATTTATATTCTGTAATGCAACATCAAGACATATAACCCATTTAGAAAACTGCATTATAAAAAAACCCCACCATCCTGATTCTTGTTGGACTCAATCCAAAGTATTGGTTTCTAAGAATGTGTTGGATAATCTACAGGTAGATAGGAAATTACCATTTAAGGGACATGAGTTACTGTTTTAAACAAGAAATTAAAACGTACTATATCTCTATTGAAACAACATGGTTCTCTAGTAAAAATAACAGATATCATAATCAGGGACTAGTTAGATCTTTGGATTCTGTGCAGCATTAATTGTGGATTGTTTGTAGAGTGAGTATTACGTTATCAAATCGAGGCACAAAAAATATATCGTGTTCCTTTCTTAAAGCAACTTGTACTTACATTGTGTGTGTGTATGTGTGTGTGTGTGTGTGTGTGTGTGTGTCTGTTGGTAAGAAATTTTTAGAGAATAACCTGTCTTAGTTTGTGATTTGAGAAAAGGGTCAACATGAGTTCCAAGAAGAGAGAGATCACCTTAGACTGATCTTAAGCTAAGCAATGAAGAAAATCTGGAATTGACAAAGATAAAAAGAGATCATTTCGGCAAAGAGTGTAATATGTGAAAAGTGAAAAGACTGACTAACAATATTAGGTTGATTGATGATGATGATGATGATGATGATGATGATGATAACAGAAAAAATTTATTGATTATTTGTGTGAGATTCTGTTCTAAGCACTTATATCTACTACCGCATTTCATTATCAATCTTTGTCTATAAATGAAGAAACGAGAGTCACAGAGAATGTATGCGGCTTCCCTAGGGAGCAGCTGAGATCCAGACTCATGTAATCTTGTTGCCAGTTTACTCTCTTGGTTGAATCAACCAGATGTAAAACTTGTTGATTATGGGGGAAAAAATTAACTTGGTGCTGACCCAGTATGGATATCTTAGTTTTATTAACTAATGTCAAGCATGAAATATTTTATTATAAAATCAGATTATTTGATTTTTCTATCTTCAGCCATGGGAAACTTCGATTTCGATATCTGAAAATAATTTATAGGTCATATGGTCAAATGTGAACAGTACAGAAACAGATTATTCTGTACTAACTTTTAGTTTAACTGTCTAGTTTATTGTCTATTTTACTGAGTTTCTTTACTACCCCAAAGCAAATAAAGTTGGTCAACTCAGAAAAAAAATCATATAAAGTTTGAAATTACCAGTTGTTCAGCTTGAAAAATAGAAAAAGTCTCAATATGTGGACATAATCTAAATGTTAAAAAACCATTAAACACTAAAACTTGAGGCAAACTTATAAATGCCCTTCCTAAATTAAAATCCAAATTAATATTACAAAGTCATTACACTATAGAGCTGGATATAAATGTAATTAATTGATGTTAAAAATATCATACAATTTAATAGAATTATTTTACTAATAGATTTTCAATTGAGATTTCTGATTATAAAATAAGTCATTTTGATAAACTTTTTTTGAGACTCTTAATAGACACAGTTAATATATATTATTTATGCTCAACAATGTTTTTTATTATGCATATGTGCCCAAAGGCTTAGGCAATGGGCGATTTTTTAAAAAATAAATTAAAAGAATAAATAAATTAAATGAAATTAAAACCACATGTTACTTTTGGGGGTGGTATGGAGAGACATGTTTATGTGACTATTGGCTCCTCCATATGTTAAGCTTGCATCTGATTTCAGGTAATCTTATGATTAAAGGCCTATTCCCTAAATAGTCTAGGAAAGTCTCTAGTGACATGCAGAGAAGGCAATGCATGGAGACTTAAATTCAGCAGATCCTCAAGAATCTTAAACAATTCATGCAGTCCTTGATATAGCTGTGAGGCATTTGGCAATTTAAAAGGACAGATTATTCTGAGCAGGTAACTTTGGAGAAGTGTTCAGTACACTATTAGTTTAGATCATCATACAGAAGTTATTTGAGGCTATTCACAATCCAAAACTTGAAAAAATATGAACCAACCAGAATTCTCATCTTTTCCAAGAGATTGTCTAGAAAAGAGATCAGGAGAAACAATGTACTTCTATATCTCCTTTTCTCTTGATCATTTAATCTAAGAAGGGAGAAAGAACATGTCTGGAATGCAATATGAAATTTTTTTTTGCATCTGCTATTATGGATTTACTTCCAATCATTCCTTGACTGTATGATTATGTATTATGACAATGTCATAATACCAATTTTTTGATGGAATGTCAGAAACATTTTACAAGTCTGTGATTCCTGAAAACTCAAATGCTTTTATAACTTCATAAAGTTACTATAATAGGCTTTATTCTTTCTTTTAAATGACTGTCAGAGGGACCTACCATTATCTTGACACTTATATTTGAGAAACTTTTGCTGAAGCTTCTATACACCTTTATGGCAACACTCAGTGTGTAAGCTCTTTTGTGGCTTCTTTTTTTTGCTTCTCATTATGTCTAACCAGTTGAATGTTTTGTCTGTTTTGATCAGCAACGTTAGAAGTTAGCTGAATTCTGAACATTTTTTGCACTGTTTTTTTGGTTCTGCTTAGGAAATACTTACTAAAGCTCTGGTTCCATAAAAATGAAGTGATTTTGAGATTTTATTGATTTAATGGAAGAGGAAGTATTGCCCATTGTTACTATATCCAAAACATTCAGAAACACAAGCAGAGAAATATGTCTCTATCATCAGAATTTAATATAAAATCATGTTCTTCTGTCATACAGAAAATTTGTCATAGATTTTATCTGCAATAAAAGCTATGTCAGTGGTGCCACATAATACATTTGTAAAGGTTGGAGATATTTTAACCCTCATCTATGACCAGAATGATAATAGTAAGTAACTCACTGAAACACCAACAGCAGATTGTTGAGAATGTAAAAATTTTGGGGGGAAATTAATTCAGAATAGCACAGGATCCGCACATTGCAATGTGGTGGGGTCATTTTGAATAATGTCCTTGAAATGATAAATTTATTACATAAGTAAAAAATATATAACTGCAAATTCCATCAATCTCATGCCCTTGTCACAAATTTATGTTCTTAAAATCCAGAGAGATTATGCTGTTGTATTGGTTAAAGTCTCACAAAGCCCTCTGAAAACATAACAGCCACATTACTTTAATGACTTCCTTTTTGAAATGCTTCGTTACAAACCATGCATAATGAACAGCAATTTCTCAGAAATATAGCTTTTACTTATATGGATTTCAATTTTCAAAATTTATATAATTCTCTATTTTTAAATATTGCTAATTAGAGAAACAAATATAGAAGTAAATATTTGTACTTAGGTGAACTATTCTTTGGAAAATTAAAGTTGCTGACATTCACTCTGTATAATTGTAATATCTCTCTTTTTTAATTTATATTTCTTGATGTGACTTTCTGGACAGAAATTACTTTCTCCCTTACTCACAGATTATGTTTTTATATTAAGAGCTGAATTTCAGATGCTATAACTTCTTTATCAGGTAGTTTGGCAATTGCTGAGCAGCTACAGAACATATAGTTAAGTTACTTAACTTGAATTGAATTACAAAAGAACTACAGTGGAAAATAAAATATATTTTAGATTTTCTCTTTCATTGGATGCACACAAAAAACAAATACAGGTTTTACTTAGGAAAATCCAAGTGAAACTTTACTTTTTTTTTTTTTTTTCTTTTTTAAATCCTAGACAGTGTAACTGTCCAAGTAACTGAATGCCTTTCTTAAGGCTCATGCTGGCTTCTGGTCATTTTGTTCTGAAGTGCAGAGTGTATTTTAAATACAAGATAATTTAATTTGGTTGGTTTAATCTGCACTTCCAACCTTTGCCTTTTCTTTTAAAATAAGTTTCATAAAAGCATCTGCAGAAGCCTTGTTTTGATTACCTTTTATCCTTCAGCCTTAGATCAGTATCAGTTCCCCCCCCCTTGCTTATAATCCATTATAGAAAATTCTGTAGATTTCTACAGCATGACCAAGACTCTACATTATGTTTGCAATTTTCCATGAGATTTGTATAGTATAAAGTAAAAATGTTTATGTTAGGAGACATCTGCTATAAATAAAATAACAGTGTAAATTGTCAAGAGAGCCGCACAATGCTATAAAGGCTCAAAACATTAGCCATCTAGAGCTGGTTCCAGCACTTAGTGATTTTCCAATGGGTCAACAGTGTTCACCTCAGTGTTCTTGAATCACCACCAAACTCCTGGTTCTCCCAACTTCCCTTCTAGCCCTCAAAATTGCAATGAAATTCTATAATACTTTCAACACCCTTGCAGATCAACTTTCATTCTCAGGGAACATGTGAATGGCATTAAAATATGCTTCCCACTCTCACAAAAAATTTCCTCAAAATACTTTAAAAACTCAAACCACTTACTTCATATTCAGATCGTATCTTTATTGAATAGCATCAACCACTTTGAAAGGGTCAGCCATCCCAGACAGTGACACTTATTTTTTAAGAAGTTTCCACAACAACTATTGATTAAAATTCTACCTCAGAAGAAATTTATCAGGGGGAACAGAGAGAGACTGGCATTTTTTACTCAAAATTTTTCTGGTAGTATTTCTTAATAACAAGTAGCAGAGTTCTCATAATATGCTGTTATTGAATGACAGCATTTTTTATTTTTCCTAAAGTGAAATCTTCATAATGCTTGTAGTCAGAAACTGAGTTGAGGAATCAATGAGTAAGTATGACAATGACAAGCCAAAGATACATTGAAGTTCAGAGGAAGACACAGTCACTTTATTAAAAATGGTCATTGAAGAATATAAAAAAAAACCCTCTAATTTAAAAACTTCATGATGTCAATTTATTTAAATGTATTCAAATTTAAATATGTATATTAAAAAATATATGTATGTATTAAAAATATATATGTATATATATTTTTAAATTAAATTTATTGGGGTGACATTGGTTAATAAAATCTTATAAGTTTCAAGTGTACAATTTAATAATATGTCAATGTATATTGCATTGTGTGTTCACTACCCAAAGTTAAATTTCATTCCATCACTATATATTTGACTGCATTTACTCTTATCTACATCTCCCTCTCCACTTTGCCTCTGGTAGCCACTAAACTGTTGTCTGTGTCTATGAGTTTTTGTTTGTTTGTCTTGTTCATTTGTTGCTTTCAGTTTTATATCTCATATATGAGTGAAGTCATATTGTTCTCGACTTTTTCTGTCTTATTTATTTTGCTTAGCATGATAATTCTAAAATCATCCATGTTTTTGCAAGTGGCAGTATTTCAGTTTTTCATATGGCTGAATAATAGTCCCATTATATATATGTATCACACCTTTTTTATCCAAAATGGTAAGGTTCATCAAAAATTAAGAATAGAATTACCACATGACCCAGAAATCTCTTTTCTTGGGATCCACCCCCAAAATATGATAACATTTACTCATAAAGGCACATGCACCCTGATATTTATTACAGCATTATTTACGGTGGCCAAGACATGAAATAACCAAAATGTCCTTCAATTTATATATTTTTTTAATATAGAAATAAAATCAGAGCATCAAATAATACTTTAAATTCAAAATATAAAATTTTAGGATAGTAAATATTATATTCAAGCTTTGGCTTTAATAAGGGCTTTAGGGGTTGATGAAAAATGTAAATTAAGGTTCATTATTTTTTCATATAACAAGAAAAGAAGTAGCAACTTGTGTGAATATTTCTTCATTTATTTACCGCATAGCTAGTATGAAAAAGTATTTATTTACTTCATCTAGTATGAAAAGTAGTATATATTTTAAATTGCTTTTTTATTATAGTACCCCAAAGGCAAATTATTTTATTGGAAAATTGATTTGCTGTTAAATAAAATAATGATAAGAGTTTAAAAGGTCTAAACTATTCAAATGATAAAAATTTAGCTCACAAACATTACCAATGTGTTGAAATAGTTTTGTGTGTATATATATACATAGATATTTTAAAAACCTTTCCATATTTGTTGTTCTCAAAATGACTTTTTGTAGCAATGAGAGAGAAATGTTAGGTTGCCACTTTTTCAGACAGCAAGTACCTAATACACATAGAAAGTACATAAATTGTTACTACTATCAAAACCCTTTGGCAAAATTTTTTTACAAAATACTTTCCCCTCTTATAAATAGTTTAATTTTCCCTTATCTCTTTGAGTCCTTTATCTTCTCCAATGTCCTACCCTGCAATATGTGTGAAATTTTATCAAAAGCTTTCTGATATTACCATAAATTACTGTGTAAGCAGAACTATTGCTTATCTGTCAAGGCTTTTTTTCTCCCTTTCTTTAGCAATTTTCTCTATTTCTATATACATGGAAGGATTTTCCTGCTATTTTTTACCAAGGACTATCCCTTAAATACTTTGACTTTTAAGTAAGAGAATACAGTAGAAACCTGTTCATAAAATAACTCTGCAACACCACAAAAGGGTAAAAAAATCATTTTATTTCATACGCTCTTTCTTTAACAAGCATTTGGGGAAAATAATTTCCATGTGGTGAAATAGATTCCTATGTTAAATACAAAAAAAAGCATTTTTTATTGTGTTTAATGTATTTTCCACTTTTAAACTTCATTTGTTTGTGTATTTTGCATGTCATACTTGTCTATTATTTTTCTGTTAATCATTTTTTAATCTCTTAAAATGTGTTTCATTAGTGCAACATGGTAATTGTTAATCTTTTGGTAGAAATTGTTTTAGAGGGCTTTATTGTACCTGGTTAGTCATACTTTTTGACAACCATGCAATTATCTTTTCTATTGTGAGTTTTCTTAAAAAATATTCAAGGTTAATTGGATGGATAATACACTTTGGAAAGAAGTTATGATGATATCATATTATGGACTGCATAATCTGGAAAGAGGGTAAATATTAGGGTTGTTTTATTACTGCCACAAGCAGAGATGGAGCAAAATTACTATTGTGGCAGTGTGGAGAAAAGATCACTTTGAACATCCAGACTTTGAGAAAGATTGTCGTTATAAAAGAACACTTAGAAACTATCTTAAGAAAACTGTAAAGCCCTGGTGACGTGCCCGGGGGTGCTCATCAATTGGCTGGAATTCACTATTTCACACTCAATGACTTGTTTTGCCAACACCTCTAGTTTTACATAAATGCCTCCTTGGGTGTATTTAAAAATCCTTTACAAAAATTAGAAAACCCACCCTTCCCTCTAGAGCACACACATACTAGTCTCACAAATAGATTAAAAAGTGAAATAGAAAAGATGTTTCTCTGAATATACCCATACTGAAATCTAAGCAGTAATGTAGAAAAGGTTCATATTTATCATTAAAAGCCTCTGTATGTCAACAGTAATCAAGTTATTTTCAAAGTCTACAGCAAAGATAATAAACAATGAACAAACAAAACTCTCCAACTATCAGGCTTCCTTTTAGAATGGTAATTTTCTTCATAGCACAATTGGTTCATACAGATGCTTTCACTGTGACCACAAGGCAAGGGCCACTTCTGCACATGTGTTAGAAAATATACTTAGGCCTGTATGTCTTATTATAACTCTTGTTTTATCACTGTATTATACTTGTATATTTAATGCCTTTGGTGAGAGTAAAATTGAGAGTGCTGCATCTGGGGATGATGCATTCTGGAATCTATACCTATAGTTCCTATTAACTAGTTGTATGAGTTTGGATAAAAATTACATTTCTTGGGGAGTCAGTTTCTCCATCTTCAAAATGAAGATAATAAAAGAAACTACATCAGAAGGATTTTGTGAGAATTTAAAAATCTGATATAAATATCTATTACCAAATTAGTAACTAAATGTATTTATTAGCAGACTTTATTTTTTTGAGCAGTTTTAGGTTCATGGAAAAATTGCATAGGAAGTACAGAGAGTTCCCAAGTGTTCCCTACCCCCAATTTCTACTACTATTAATATATTGCATTAATGTAGTACATTTGCTATCATTTTGATAAACCAATATTGATATATTATTATTAACTGAGGTCCATTGTTTGCTTTAGTATTCATTCTTTGTGTTACACAGTTCTATGAATTTTGACAAATGCATAATGTCATATATTCACAAATACAGTATCATACAGAATAGTTTTACTGCCCTAAAAATTCCCTGTGCTCCACCTATTCATTCTACCCTCTTTACCCAAAAGCCACTGATCTTACTATCTCCATAGTTTTGCCTTTTCTAGAATGTCAACTAGTTAGAATCATGTAGTATGTAGCCTTTTCAGACTTGCTTCTTTCACTTAGCAATATATACTTAAGGTTCCTCTATGACTTTTCACTACTTGATAACATTTCTTTTTATTGTTTATTCATTCACGTATTAAAGAATAACCTGGTTGCTTCCAGATTTTAGAGATTATGACTAAAGCTGCCATAAACATTCTTATGTAGATTTTGTGTGGACATGTTTTCAACTCATTGGGTCACAATTGCTGGATCATATTGTAAGATTATTTTAGCTTTGTAAGAAAGTGCCAAACTGTCTTCAAAGTAAATATGCCAATTTGTATTAAGAACAAACAATAAATGACAGTTCCTGTTGCTTAATAGCCTTGCCATCATTTAGTGTTGCTATGTCAGTGTTTTGGATTTTATCCATTCTAATTGATAGGTAATGGTATCTCATTGTTTACTATATACATACACACACACACACACACACACACATATACACACACATATATATATATACATATATATACATATATATATATTTTAAACAAACAAACAAAAAAGTACTAGGGAACTATTCTGAGGACTGGAATTACAGGTGTGAATAAAATAAACAAACAAAAAGCCTTCAATGGAATATGGGTAGAGACTGGAAACAAAGAAATTAGTGGGTAAAAATGTATAATATTAGGTTGGTAATAAGTTCTATTATGGAAGAAACTTGAGGGAAGAAGAATGTTGAGGTAAAGACTACAGTTTTAAATTGTGTAGTTAGAAAAGGTGTCACTGAGAAGATGACATCCAAGCAAAGACCTGAGTAAGGAAAAGTTTGCAGATATGCCAACATCTAAAGGAGTGTTCCAGGCAGAGAGAATATCAAGCATAAAGGCCAGTGGAAGAAATTCTTCTGGAAAGTTTAAGGAGCAAGGAGGAGATGTAGCAAGGAGGAGATGATAACAGGAAGTCCTGGGAGCCTCATGCAGGACCTCGTAGGACATGATAAGGGCTTTACCTGTTACTCTAAGAAAAGTGGAAAGTCATAAAAGAATTTTGAGCAGAAAAGTGATATGGTATGAATAATCCATGCAAAAGACATGTTACTTGCCATATTGTTTGAATAGAATGATTATAAAGTGCTTGTAATATTACTATCAAATGGTATTGTAGTTAATATTATTTTCATCACTAATGTAAAAATATAAAATATCCACATTTCATACCACATGTTTTTAATTATTATAGAATTATATTCTGATGTTCATTATTCAACTATTTTCAGTGTAATTGTAACTGTAGTTAAAGATCCTTTAAAAAATCCAACTTTTTCTAATTTGAAAAGTTGAAAATGTTCCTACTGGATTAGATTTGCATGATATTCCCAGGATATGTCTTTTAACATACTTCCACAATTGAAATATATTTAGCTCACTTAAAATATAATTCGGTTTCATTTCGCAGTCATTCTAGCTAGCAAGTCAAAGTGTCATATGAAAAAAAAAGGCAGATAGTTGTTAAAGTTTTGGGCTTTTAACATTTTTTTTTCTTCCTCAGAAGCAGCAAACTTAGGGGGAGAATTGTGGTTACAATAGTTGTCATTCAGAATTGTAAATGAGGACACTTTGGTTGGACATTAAGATCCCTGAGAATGAGACTGGGAAAGTGTGAGGAGATACCTTTTTTTTTTTAAACAAAAATTTAAATCTGGAGTGTTAAATGTCCAGCTAACTGTGAATGGGAGACACTGAAATCAAGTCTGCTTTCACCCTAGAGTTTGGAATATGGTTACTGGGTCTCAGGGAGCCTACAAAAACATAAAGTGTACTAAACAAATAAGAATTCTAGAGAAACTCTCCCGTCATTTGCTACCTGAATGTGAATTAAGCAGTTTTCTAAATTGGTTCCAACAATGACCTAAGCGTAGACATAAATATAGACATTAGTTCACTTAAGAAATATGTACTGACAATGCTTAATGTATGAAGAACTCTTTTAGGAACTGGGGATACAGAGATAATAAAACAAAAAGTTCCTACCTTATAGAAATTTTATTATAGATGGGGAGACAGCCAATAAATATTTAAGCAATTGAATATATAGTATATATATATATAATGTTACATAGTGATAAAGGCTAGGCAGAAAAACATGAAACATGATGAATGGATGAAGAGTGAGTCTTTAGGAAAAAGATCTCTGATGAAGTAACAAGATTGAGACATAAATGCAGGAATGATGCAAGCCATGTGCTAGTCCTGGGGAAAACATTCAAGGCAGAGAAAATTCTAAATGTAAAGGCCCTGAAGTGGGAACATTTCTGATTTGTTCTAGAAAGAGAAGGAGGCCACGTGACTACCTAACTTGAGGGAGCGAGGTCACGGTGAGAAGGAGTAGGAGATGAGGCTGAAAGGAAGCAAGTTATGTTTCTGCGTCTTGGAAAGCCATGCGTGCTTGAGACCATCAATGTGTTATGACCCGATTTTCATTTTGGAGTCATCACACTGTAGAGCAGAGAGAGTAGGGAGACACAAATAGAAATAGAGGGTTTAAGTAACCATGCAACTATTGCAAATACCCCGGGGACCAGGGCTTGGACTAACTTGGTAGTAAGAAAAAAGAGGTACATTTGTAGGTAGAGGAGATAGCATTTGCTTAAGTAGGAGAAAGAAAAAAATAGAGAGAGGATTGGTACATAAATACCCAAGTGAATGATGATGCTATTTTATCAAATGAGGAATGCAAAATTGAAAGAGAAAAGTTAGGATACAAAGAAAATTTTTCAAAGTTAGAAAGGTTTGTTCTTGTGTTCACAAAAGTTCTGGGACATAAAACAATTTCTATTGTTTAAAAATATGTATAATTTTACTCCCTTTGAGATGAGCATAAATATTTTCTATCACTGAGTCTCAAGAATTTTCTCTGGTCTATTGGTGGGTTTTAAGAGAAAACCTGAAGAGCCTCAAACTGATTGAAATGTATACAGGTGGTCTTTTTCATCTGTAAGGAAAAATCAGCCTTTATTCTATAGACCAATCTTATCTTTATTTATAACTAATAGGTTTTTGTTTTGTACTGTTTTATTAGAAACCTATGATATTAAAATTTGGTTTATACATACCAAAAATATTATTTGCTGTGGCTTACTGGAGACTAATTCAGTTTTATACTCAGAAGTGTTGACTATGCTTGACAATATTTTTTGTTTTAGGGAAGGACAGTTATGGGTGAACCAGAAATGTTGCTTTGAGTTGGCTAGGATTTTAATTGCTCTTAAACTTGTTTTTTAATTATAAATTAATTTTTAGTTTAGCTTAATCATTACCATTTTAGTTTCTTATGGGATATTCCATTAAGCTTGCAAAGTGTATATTTGATCCAATAGTATTTTTAGATTGCATATCCCCAAGGCATTGAATCCCAATGTACTGTGATTTGAATATAAATTATCTGTACTCCCTGTTGCTAAAACAGATGTCTACATAATTTTTCTCTTTCATCCCTCAATTTACTTAGGCAATGACACTTTATTGTTATCACTGAATTCATTTTCCTTGGAAGAAGTGATCAGGTAGGGTATATGGACTGCAGTCTTTGCTATGACCAAATTGTTTGCAGTTTAGATCAAGTAGTGCTATTTGCTGGCACACACACAAATCTTTGTTTCTTCTCATTTTTTCCTTTTTATCATGAAGCACTTTAGTGGTGAGTTTTATATACTTTTCTTCTTCAAGTTATCAGATGTATAAAGACAGTGAATGGAAAAGACATTCAAAATTTGGTGAATCTTCTTCTGAAGGCTTTGTTTAGAGCCAGAAGATCTGCAATTAAATTCTGAATGTGCTAATTACTAATTGTTTGATTATTGACAAGTCACCTAACTTCATAGCCTCAACTTATTCATCTGTAAATTGGAATCATAATATTTTCTATTTTACTAGACTATTATGAAGATTTAGCTTAATAAATCTTGATAATATTGATTATGAAATATATGAACTTTATTACAAGCCAAGCACTATTTAAATTGCTTTGCAAATATATAAATAAGAAGATGATAATATTATTGGCCAATTTTTATGGAACATTGACTAACAATAAGTAACATAAAAAATTTTTCTGGTCAAATGCTAATGGATAATTTTAGTGAAATTGACAAATTTGATTTCATAATCAAAAGCACCACTTTGAGAAGTAAAGAATAGGTGAAGACTTGCTCTGATATAGAAAACTGTATTGTAGAAGATCTTTCTATTATTTACGATAAAACTAATTATAGAAACTTCTTTCATATGACCGAATGTATTAATGGCTAAAGATGAGACTGCATCAACAATGCATCCATTTAAGTGGAGAAAATCCATCCACTTCTAGAGATATAAATGGGTAAGGCTAAATGAATCTGTCAGAATATCATCTTCAGACATTGACTCAAAAGGTTATTTTCCCCTTATTTAAGCAAAAGAGACAAATTAATTTTGACAGATCCAGCAATTATCTGATAACTGCCAGCTTATTTTGTTAAAAACTACCCAATAGCAAGAAATTGTGATTATCAGATATCTTGTCTGAAAAAAGGCATATACCAAGAGCTAAAGGAGCTGTGATAATAATCTGGAAACCAGATTTTACTTCAAGAATAAAAAGACTATGAAAAACTGTCAGTGAAGAAATACAGGGCCAAGGCGAAAAAAGTCCCAGACAAAATAACAGGGGTAGGCTGGTAAAGCACATAGAAAAAGGGAAAACAACAACAAACAAACAAACAAATAGAAGCAGAGATTGTTTCTCTCTAGGTTCCAATGTATAAATACTTATTATCATTAACATTTGTACAATACTTTCATATTTTATTAGGTATCTATATTATATTAATGAATTTTAAAGTGGGACCAGGAAGAAAGAGATGAGAGAAGAAATTCAAGTAGGCAAACTCATTATAGTGTCTTAAGGCTTACTATTTCTAGATCCAGTTTTTCTTCTACTTTCACAGCCCTGCTAACTCCTCTCAGAAAGGAAATTTGACTATTCCTTTCTCTTAACATTATTTTTCTTCTTCTGTGCCCTCGATAATCAAATATCCCACATGCTTCCTCTACCCCCAGAACGGTTTAGTTAATAAGGTCAGCATATTAATAGTAATGGGATAGTAATAGGAAACCCCATTGGTCATATTTAAACATTGGTTTCACTAATAAGAAGGCCTGAAAATGTGGGAGAAGTTTTGAATAAGACACACAGTATTAATTCAAATTTGTGCATGAGTGAATGAGCCTGTGTCAATAGTTGTCAACATTCTATATAATACTTTTCTTATATGAGGGCTCACATATTCATTGGTGAAACATTTTGATGGCAAAAATTGAGCAAGTAATAATAAAGTTAATTACTTATCTTAACAAGTCTAAAAGGCTCTTGTTATTATAGAATTTCAGTGAAAAAAGAGAAATTTTGGGTTTTTCAGAAGTGATTATATCAAGAACCAAGTCTAAGAGTTGTGAGGCTAGTTGTAAAATACATTTCAAAAATCATAAGCTGGAAGTTGTGGATGAAAACCAACCCAGGGACAAAGAGATTGAGCTCTGATAGTAAGTTTTAAGACTCTTAGCCACTGGGGTAAAAAGGCCATTTTATTTCTGGTCTTTTGCTTCAGATAAGAATATATAAAAGAGAGTTAGGAGATTTTGTTCCCACAACTGTGATAAATGTAGTTACACTTAGGAAAAATGAATCCTAGCATTACCTAAATTGCTTGGTTTCATGTTGATCCCTGAACCTGTCTTATCAGATGAAGATTTAGAAAACAGCCTGTATCCTAACTATGCTGCTCACAGGGGATCGGCATGGCATCACTGGAGCCTGAACAGTACTACATTCCTGAACTTCTGCCTGAGTCCTGACCGCTAGGTGCCTAGTCTAGGAACGCAACAGGTCTAGAGGAACACTAGAGGATTCTTAATGAAGAGTTGAGTTTACCTAGTACCTGTTTTCTTGCTTTAACCATAGCCCATTTCCTATGAGTTCTTCATGTAAAGTACTTTCATTACTCTTCAGAGTATTGTTTTTCTATGCCATCTGTTTCCTATGGTTTCTCTCTCGAAGAGACAGCTTAACAGATAGCCTAAAAGTATTTACCTTACCTAGGGCAGCTATCCTGAAATAAAACTGGCAATGGAGGAAGAAAAATTTCCCCAAAAGTTATGAGGCCATGAAGTATTCAAAGTGTGAAGGATCTCTTGACAGTGAAGTTCCCAATTGACAGAGGGGAAGGATGCCACCACTCTTACCGCCACTAAGCGTCCCAGTATACAACTACATAGAGGGAAGTAGGGCAAAAAAAAAAAAAAGCCTGTGACATCTAATGTTTTCAAATATTTATAAATTAAGGCTTTGAGAATTATAATCAGATCAATTTTGAACCATTTAAACTAACAAAACTGCATCTAAAAAGAGTGTGTTTAAGACATACTTCTGCACTAGAATGGCTACATTTAAGTTCCTTCTGCCATTGACGAGGTGTGTGACATTTGGCAAGTTTATCTCGGTTTCCTCATCAGTAAAATGAAGACCATAATGAAGCCAACCAAATAAGGTAGATTTTGTGAATCAATATATGAAAAGCACTTAGAAAAGTGCCTCAAATTAGTAAAAACTATGTAAATGTTAGTTTTATTATAATTGACTAGTTCTTTAAGACTAGATCTTAAGTTCTACTAGGTCAGTTGTCACCTGAAAATTACTAAATTTTCTCTCTAAGGTTTCTGTAAAATAGGATAATAGGGCCCAAATTGTAGGCTTAGTATGATGGGGATATGTATAAATAAGTATTAAATCCAAATAGGTGTTCGTTGTAACTTTTTTTGTCATTATTATTTTGTTACAATCTCAAAGCATGCTATTTAGTGTGTTTTTTTTTTTAAGATATAAAAAGAATGACTATTTTAATTCTTCTGAACCATTAAAGGAATTCGCGCATTTGCTTACTCTGGAAAACATGCAATTGTGTTTACTCTAAAACATATGGATGTTTACTATAAATGTTTCATTCCTAGGCTCTGCTTTCACATGCGCACATCAGACATAATGATATTTTAACCCTGGTAAAGTAATTCATGCTATATAAATGTGTATAATGTGCTTTGCAAGATCATTTTCATCCTCCTGTTAATTATTTGAGTAAAATGCAAGTATTAAATTGAATGTAAAAATTGATCCTATACATATTTATTTGCTCTATATATTCTTTGGATAAATTCCATATGATTACTATGAGCATAATTCCAACTGACTTCTGTGAAGAAGATTTTGCAGTCACCTGAAGTAACAGCCTGCAGCCGTCATTATGGAAAACCACCAAAAGAAGCTTGAGAAATATCAGGAGGATTTCTTAAATCTTATGAAAAAAGAAAGTAAAAGATTTCTTCTTGAAAAAAAAATCTGAAAATGTAGCGACAGAAATCAAGATGTTCTTAATCTATTGACATTTCATACTCTTACTACCCAGATTTCTCTTTCATTGTTTATTTTACTTTATTATGCATCACATTTCAACAGTACTTAAAAATTGCTGCATATTCTTTAGCCATGAAATCAAGTAAAAATTGAGATGTTAAATTTTTCTACTTTAAAAATAGTTACAAAATGGTTTCTTTAAAAAGATCCCACACTTTCAAGGGATAAAATCAATACATTAAAAGTTAGATTACAATATGGTGTGATTCGCCATTGGAAAATATAAGCAATTTACTTGATTTCATTTTTATAAGAGTGAATCTTAAAAACTTTACTGATTACATGTCTTCTCTCTTCATTGTATTGTTTAGAGGATAACATAAAGGACAGAAATACTGATGAAAAATAAATGAACCAATACCGATTTTGTGAATACCAGATCTTGCTGTTAGTATATTCATAAGCAGTGTGTAAATGTTACAGTTCACCATTTTTTCACTCCCTTTAGGATACTGTAAGCCAAAATATTTTACATAAAATCAGGGGACTTTTTTGGTCTTACTTTTCCTGTTCTGTTACCTTCTAGTTATACTGTGTTTTTGACATTATAGCAACTTAGAGTTTACATCAATAAATTTGACTCTGTAAAGGGCCTCTGATACTGTACATTGATATATTAATGTTTTTAAAATATAAAAACAATATGCCCTTGAGGATAAACAAAAAACCAGAATTGCACAATATCAACTCATTTGCAATGTGACTTATTCAACATTAAATATAGTACATTACTCTATCAATAAGAGTGCAGTACCTATAGAAGAGATAACGTGTCCTTCATCCTTTTATGGGCAATGACCTTAAGCTTTCAGGCACAAAAGGGCACACAGATTTTATAAACTTTCCTATCTTGTTCTTGCAATTTTACTATAAGATGTGTGCTGAAATTCTCTGCTATCTTTGCAAACTTCAGCATAATTAGTGTTCTAAAAGCATGCTGTTAATATGGCTTGGAAAATTTTAAATCTTGGATTGTATATAAAGTTAAAATTTTAAATATGAATGTCCAATTAATCTACTAACAAATCTTTAAATATTCTCATATATTCTGTTCTCAAAAATCTGTATTTTCAATTCAAGCAAAATTATTACATAATCCAAGAATATAGACTTAGTAGAGAATATAAATCTCAAACCTGTGACTTGTTCCTGGAAATAATTACATTGATGAGGCTCTGTGAATTTGAAGTAGAATGTTTTTGTGAGTTGCTGCAGGAGAGAACCCTTAGGCTTCATAAATCTAAATTGAATGACTGTGAAAAAAGATGGTCTATAAAGCTATGAATACCTATTCCAGTAAAGGATTCAAAAATTTCAATAAAGAAATAATTGGTAATCTTGAATTCAGTGACAGAAAATTATAAATCTGTCTCTTTTACGTGAAATATGGATGAGTTGAGGTTATAAAAAAGCATGTTTACCAGCAGGAGCCTAAATCAACAGCTTTGAACATGGTGGTTCAGAAAGTAGCAGGAAGCCACAGCTCCTGACATGAGTGACACTGACATTTATTTAATTATTTCTTTTTACTTTCCACTGCATCCAATTCTTCTCCTGCCCTGACTCTCTCTCTACCTTTGTCCTTCATTAAAATAAACCATCATAGCATTAAATCTGTCTATTGCAGTTAATCACTTCGGTTATGTGCTAAAGCATTTAGTTGCAGCAGCTTCTCTTATGGATTTTGAAGACACAGCGTAATATCAGTTTCTACGGTGGTTGCTGTACATTTTCAAACCATAAAGACCATGTCAAGTGCTCCAAGGAATAATGAAATATTAATTTCAAGACAAAAAATTAAGTGGCTTAAAGAAGAAGCTGTTGTCAATCCCACGAGTGGCTTTTAAGACACTTATATCTCTGCTTTGAACATATCTATTCTTAGCCATTCAAACCACACGTAATGATCCCTAAGTAACTGTCTGCCTTCAGACGCATAGCACACAGATTGAAATCACCAATCGCGTTTTTTGTCAGAGCACAGCTATTAAAAAAAAGCAGGGGAGCTCCCTTATTTTATCCACAGGGTTTTTCTTTTTCTTTTTTTTTTTCTTTTTTGACAACGTCATGACAATATAAAAGACTTGTTACTGTCTTGTAAACACTGGAGGAAAAAAAATACATCTAATGCTTAAAGAAATAGTAATGCCCAAGTATTTCGTGGTATGTATACAAATGGATTTTGTAATGCTTTTTCATATTTACTTCATTAAATAGGTGATTTGTGGAAAAAAAGCCCAAAAGCCAAATGGAATCCATTTTTTCACATTCATACAATAAATATTTATAGAGCATTTTTTGTGCATCAGAATTGATATATAAATGATCTCATTTATCCAAAATTTTAAAAAAATGATTAGAATAAAAATGGATAGAAATAAGTTAGTGTTGTAAGAAACAATTTGAGTACTACTGACAAATAATTGAGCAATAATAAAGAAATTTCAGGAAGTAAAAATATAATAACTTATTTTTGACTATATGTTGTTAGTCTTAAAATTGAAAGTTCCTTTCATACACGTTTTAATCATTTGATGATAACATCAGCTTTTCTGCTTCACCAATTTTTCTGCAAAGCAGGAGCACTGTGAATGCTTACATGAGTCTTAAATAATTATTTGTAAATGGTTTGTGGAACTAGGGTAAAATGTGAATGGATAGAGAGGCAAAAGCATTGCGGACAATCTCATTAAGAAATGGCTGCAAGCTTTAGGACGATTCTTGAAGCAGACAAGGTGCTGTTGGAAAAACTGAGTGGATACATGAACCAAAAAGCACTTAGAAAAACTTCAAAGCAACAAGCTAAGAGGGAGGTGAAAAAACATCATTTAAAGAGTACGGCTTGAAGGGATCCCTTTTCTCATCAATAATTTTATGAAATCTACATGGCACACATTATGTTGAGGGACATGATGTCATAAGAATCTCTTTTCTGTTAATGTTCCCAGAACTCTTTGATAAAATCAATACTCATAGTCCTGATTCATTAAAAAAAAAATCTGTCTGCAAGATAATGAAAGCTTATGGAACCCAAGTTTTTAAGATTTTCTTATTTAATATTTAAAACCTGGATCGCTAACCAGGATAGCTATCTTACAATACATGGGCTTAGCAAGCACCTGCAACACACTGTATTTAGTGTTCAGAACAGGTTTTCATATTGGAATTGCTATTAGAAAACCCCACCATTTGACTTTACAGACAAAGCATGTTTATAATCTTATGATAGCCTGAAAAAAACCCAGGCTATCCAAGAATGTTTTATTTCTAACTACCATTCCTTTCAGATGGTCTTAGTCTCCTCTTGTCTCTGCTATTCATTTTCTTGTTCTCGCATATGGGGATTTGTTTGGCTTAACAACTACCTTATTTCTTCCTAAGATGATATGACAACTTCTATTTTAATTTCTCTGTAGAGCTTCAATTTTAATAGTCCCACTAGGAAGCAGATTGAGGAAGCAGGGCTTGAGTGTTGAATAATTACATCTGGAATTTTGTCCACCCACAGGTAGAAGCGACTGCCAATAGCAGAAAAATGAGAAGTCTCCATGATGGCTATACTGCATCCCAGTGGTAATCTCTGGGAGGCATTTGCCAATTTACATCCACAAAGCAAATAATGCTTCTATTGACACCTTTTCCAAGTTGTTACTTTAGCATCCTTTCTGTGTCATGCACTGAACACAGTAGTCTCATGAATTTAGCAGCGCTCAGAGTATTATTTGTCTCTTGGAATAATGGACCTCAGTAAGGCTTGAAACTGAGCTAAAAATGGCGTTGTTGTTTTTTTGTTTATTTGTTTGTTTTTATCCAGAGTCAACAGATTCAACACCTGAGAGTTGTCTCTTTTCACCAACAAATAAAAAGAGTAACTTGAAAAAAGTGTACCACTCTGGTGTGTGATGTCAGTAGTGGAGGAGGCTGTGAGTGTGCTGGGGTATGTCTTGCTTAATTTTTGCTGTGAATATAAAATTGCTCTAAAAAATAAAGTCTGTTTAAAAAGGGAGTGAAAAGTCATACTTTGTTTATACAAATGGAGATGATATATTTTTGAATTTTTGAGAGATTTTGTTTCATGTTTCATGTTGATTTTATATTTGCCATAATTTACTTTTATAGTGTACTTGTTAATCAATTTAAAAGTCTTAAGCTAACTTTTTTCATTGTTGTTTGCTGAATGCAGCTTTCTCTCCATTTACAACCTCATGAAGGAAATTGTAAGTACAATATATATTATTTTTTAACCTGAGCAGCTGAATGAATTAAATGACTGTAATTTGCAAGATTTTAAATTATAAAGATGGCAATGTAGAAATATGAGTCCTTGATATTTTTATACCTGTACTATAATATGGAAAAAAAATGAATGGAATGAAAAGTATATGAGAATGGACACCAGAATATGTAAGAGATCAACCTTACTAAAAAACAAACTCAACATTGAAGGCTGTTAGTTATTTTTCTTATATTTGTCTATCCTATATTTTATTCTCTATTTTGTTAATGAATACATCATCTTTTTTCGACTCTTAGTGGTCTAGAAGACACCAGTCTAAACCGGAAATGAAATGTAGTGTTAGAGCTTTATAGTGTGTATAATGTTGAAAGTTGTTTGATAACATTTAAATTAAAAGATCTAACTTACTCAACAGAAAAAAAAGTAAGTGTGGATATACTTGAGTAGCATTCACTAAATAAAGCACATGCTTTATTATGGAAAAGAACACATACAGAAAGAATCTTTCTAATCTTCATCTCACATGTATATTGCATGCAACCACTCAGGATTTAGAAAGCAGAAAAACAGAATTCACAATGTGAGAGTTGGTGTTCAGAATATTGAACAAAGAATCTGACACTGTTCATTGCTTCACAAACAGAATTTTCAGAATCCCAGACAGTCAAAGCTTCATGCTCTGCACAGAAAGATATCCATGGATTTGAGAGAAGAAATTCAACAGCAATGACACAGTCTGTCTTGATGTGATGGAGTCCTACACTCTATCATAAATCCACAAATGGATTTTTTTTCCAAAATAAAGTTTAATTTGTTTTCCTAAACGATCTACTTTTTTTACACCCACTAAAAATATGTAGTTATTTATTTATTTATTTATTTGCATCAGGTTTGTTTTGTAGGGTAAGTGATTCATACAGCTGTCAGTCAGAGCTGTTTGAGGGGTTTCAAAATGCTGGTATGTACTAACTTGCTCCTTATGTAGTCCCACATTCACAGAGAAAATTAGATTCTCTCACACTAAGTCAAAGATGTTAGTTCCACACAACTAAAAAATGGGGCCATTTATCTCTCCCTTTTCTGTGGATTATTTTCAAATAAATTAGCAGTAAAAGTTACACAGAGAGGAAAGCTTAATGACAGCTAATTCAGGCTGCACTGGGATATTCAGTAGACTGTAAAAACAGACTGGTTTCCTTCATGTACACAAAAATGAGAAATGTTAGAAATAATTCAAAATGTTTTTTAAAAATGTCTATAGATTTGAAACTGGCTGCCTATCACTGAAGAGAACAAAGCATAGGGCAGCTTATACACACACAAGCTGAAATAGATGACCCTAGTCAAAGATAGTAAACCAAACCACAAAGAAACAGAGAAAAGGATAAAGGAGGAACCAATATTTAACAGCGCAAAAAGAAAAGTTTGGATCTTATTCTAAGTTGCTAAATACTGGATGAACAGGTCTATTCTCTTGAAAAAATTGCTACTTCAGCATTTGAGAATACAGCCTTTGACTGTTTTCACATATCTCATTAAAACGTACTACTGCATACTAATGAAAGTAAACATGAGAAGTAAAGGAAAGGTGAGAGGTGAGGGAGAAGTTGGGGGTTGGGGGATTGAGAGAGAGAGAGAGAGAGAGAGAGAGAGAGAGAGAGAGAGAGAAGGAAAGAGTCAGGTCTCTAGATTGCTAACTACTCTTTCCCCTTTTTAAAAACAGTTTAAAATTTAGAGTTTCTGAAAAGCAGAGTTCTCAAACCACTAAAGAATCCACTGTTGTTTTTTTCTAATTTGAATAGCAATTGTAGTCCTTCAAGAAATCTCCTGGTGACAGTTTAAGCAGAAACTGAGATACATGGTTTATGGGAAAGAGGAAGAAAAACAACAACAAATGTGAAACAAAACCAAAATAAATATGCTAACCTAGTCATTAAAGGTGCGTTTGTCTGGATTATTCCATCCTCTCTACACCGTTTCTCATCACAGCTGTTTTTCTTTATCGCCCATGGCATTAACTTTTAAAACTTTAATTTTCTAGTCAGATGCCAGGCATACCTGAGATCACTTTTGATGGGCATGATTAGCCATGCTTGTTAGGCATAGCAACGACGGGGTCTTCACTGCAATGAAGAATCCAGCGTTAGAAAGTCATTCTGGTTTACAGCTATACAAATTCTCACAACGTGGTAATAAAGAGGCTACATGATGAAACTTGACAGGATGTTAAGCTTATTGCACAAGTGTGGACAGCTGAAGAGGCAAGAAATAATACAGTTGTCACTGGGCTGTTTCACCTCAACAAGGAGCAAACAAAAAGAGCACTGTTAATCAGTTCAACTCTTTGGCTGGGTAATCCTAAATCAGTAATTGATAAATGGGAAAACCATACGGCCTCAATTCTGTGATTCATAAAACACATGAATATTCATACCATCTCTTGGTCAAGAGGCTTCTAGGCAGGCTTTGAGAAAGGAATACAAATAGTTTCGTGCTCAGCAGTAAAATGCTTCCCTTTTAAGGACTATTTTCTCCTATTAAAAGTGAAGTTTAGCAATACACAGAGGAGAGTAATTGCACTAAATGTAGGTAAGTGACAAATGGTTCCACAGGAAGTGCTGTGCTTAAGCTTCTTCATACAGCTACATTTGGAAAAATATTAAATCTTTAAACAAAACTAACACACTACTAGAGAAAGTGTGGCAGCAATACAGCATTTTCATCTCAGAAATACTTAACCTCTGCTTTTATAAAAATAACTTAAGTTCTAATATTTTAACATCCTGATTTCTGATATGCTTGACACAAATTGTCTACCTTGTAGATGGTATTAAAATAATTTTCAACATAATGTTGATATAGAATATGGCAGCTTATTCTCAGTAAAATCAAAATTAAAAAGTACCTAAAAGTAAAGTTTTTGATAGTTATATCAATTAATTTTTATCTTTAAAAAGTATTTAAATTATAGTGAAATAAACCAATGAAATTTATGCACTAAGATATAAATTAAAATGTCATAAATACAAGTATGCTTTAAACACATCTGTAGCCAGTGACCTAGTGGGAAATCATTAGTTTAAAATAAAGAATTTGTTCACAGTTTTAGCATTTGTAGAAATTAATTTTCATATGTGGCTTTTTCTTAAATCAAGGCACTTGTTGCTATCCCTCATCAATGATATAAAAATCAGCCATTATCCCAGACCCCCAAGACAAAAGCAAAAAAAAAAAAAAAAAAGGAAAAAAAATTAAGAAAAAGAGTGGTGTATTTGGCAATATAAAAATATAAAAATATTTAATATAAAGATATTCTTCAACAACACTTAAAATACTAACTAAATGCTGACCAAACATGACTATCTGCCAAATAAGGATTAATGAAATAAAATAAGATATGCCCATATGATGGAATTCAAGGCAGCAATTAAAAATAATAGCTTGAAGAATAATTGATGAGACATGAAACTTCTCATGTTATATTTATGAAAAATGTTAAAAATTGCTTATGCAGTATGATCCTTATATAAATAAAGAGTCGACAAACTCTATTTGTGAGTGTTCTTGGATTTTTCTATTATTTGGATCCTTATGAAATTTAAAAAGTAATTTCTGTATCACAACCCATGGGAGAAATATCCTCTCCAACAAAGTGACATAATTTTTCTTTTTACTTTCTATCAAAAAGATACAGAATTTTAAAGTGGTCCTATGGTTCATTTTTGGTTTTACTGATAACTTTTTCCACAAATTTTATTTTACATATAAAATGGAGTAACTTTTTCTAATAAATGACACGTTTTGCATAAAATATAAATTCAGAGGAAGTGAAAGTCTCATTAATTTCTACCTTTCAGAGCAATAACCAACATTAGTATTTTGGTGTGTAATTTCTAGACTATATTTAAATGTATTTAAAGTTCTCATCAACCAACATTTTAATATGAAAATTTTTAAAAGTAAAGTTGAAAATTTTGTAATTAAATACAGATATATTCAATACTTTGACACTATAATTAACTTTTACTGTATCTTGTTTTTTTACATGTAAAAAATTATGCTTCTTATTCTTTAATCATTAAATGACTCATTTTACAGATATTCAAAGTATGTAATGAAAAGGAATCTTTCCACAAGAAGAAAAGTGTCATTTATATTTCTTCCTGGTACTCTGGGGACTTCAGACTTGAAATAAAAAAGAGGCTTGGAGTGAAACAGAATGAAAGCTTGACAGGAAGTGAAATATGTGTCCTGTCTCCTAAAACAAAAAACAAAACAAAACAAAACAAAACAAAACAAAAAATTCAACCAAAGAAACAAATGTTAGTTGATTACTGAAGGCTGTCATTGCCATAAACGTTGACAACATCAACTGTAATCTTTTAAGTACAGCCCTGAAAGAATGGTTTATAAGTGATGCAAATTTACAAGTGATCCAATTATATAGCATACAGGCTCCCCCGAAAATTATAGATTTTTACAACTGCTTATTTATGCATTTGCTACTACAGTTTTGTCTCCAAATTACACAACAAAACTTCAAACAAACTCTAAAACAAACATTCTAGAATTCTAGATTAAAGATTTAATATCTTATAATTTATCAAAGATGGATAGTTAGAGTGAAAGGACAAATGGCAAATTAAAAGAAAAAGTGTGTTTTTAGCAGAGCATAACACTTTAAGTCAAAAATAGCCATTAAACCTCAGTTGTTGTTTTTTTAATCTACAAAATTAGGTTAATGCAATACCCATCACAAGCATATTTTCAGGTCAAAATAAGATAACATTTAAAGTGATTATCATGTAATTAATAATAATCGATACATATTAGTATTGGCTTCCTGGTGCGGTTCTTATTATTCAGTGTAGGTGACAATTTGCTTTCATTATACTGTTTTTCTAAAAAAAATAATAACTAACCATATGGGTAATATACCTCTATGTAAATGTATGTTTAAATTATTTTATTAAAATATATAGGTATACTTTCTAGTTAGACTATAAATATTATTAAATCTGTAAACTATGTTTAGAAGGAGTGTATATAATTAGAATGCAAGGTCAAAAATTAGATTTGTGCTTTGTGCAGAGAGAGAGGGAGGAAGATTCACATACAAACATATTATCCCTTTGTTCAGCAAGGAAAGTGGTCCAAATTTTATCTACTAAGGCATTATGTACGGAAGGGTTATGAACAAGGTGAGATTTCACAGATGTGAGAATTTACCATGTATCACATTAGTTGTATTCTACCTTTCAGAGTTAACAGGACCTAATGACTTTAGGACTAGATCTTTCAAATTAATTATATACCTATATCTATCTATCTATATCTATATCTATATCTATATCCATATCTAATCTATCTATACTATATCTATATCATCTATATCTATATCTATATATCTATCTATATCTGTATCTATTTATATATCTATATATCTATCTACATATCATCTACATATCTATATCTATATCTATCATCTATATCTATATCATCTGTATCCATATATATATCTACATATATACACATATATATATATCTCTATACATGTAGATATAGATATATATACAGGTTTATGAACATGAGTTCTAGTCCTATTTCACATTTTGGTCTAAATACAGCCTTTCAACAATAAACATCAATTTTTCTTTAAAAAATAATTCTCCCTTTAACAATCACTCTGAATGATTGTTTCAAATTAATAGCAATAAAAATATTCAAGAGGAAACTTTATTTCTCTTTCTTGGTTTTAATCCTTTAATTTTTGTTAAGTATGAAATTTGCTTATTCTTTCTGATTTAATTGGTTTAGGAATGAACATGACCCCCTGGAGTTTAAGAAAATTACAAGGACTCTCTCAACAATGCTTATGAACCCACAGAGACCATGCTTAACTTTTAGTGATGAGAATTTAAATAAGTCTGAAAAAAGGTTTAGATGCATAACTGGGAGAAAGCTATAATACTGAACTTTCAGGCATTTACTTACTGAAATTATAACAGAGATTATTAACTGACAATGTGAATAACTCTGGGCAGATCCAGACTCAACCTATTTTTGTCAATCAACACTTTGCTGACAGGTTTAATGAATACCTTTATAAATTATTTTAACTGGTATTAATAATACCAATTCTTAAGTCCCTTCAAACCTTATCCCACAGATCGACTCCTAATGGATTAACTGAATTCAGCAGACAAGAGCTGCCAAAGTGTTAGCATTTTTTTACATTTCAGGTTTGGCTTTATACTAAGATGTCAATGTTTACTTTAAAACTAAATCCAGTCTCTGAAAAATATTTATAGTTCATGTGCCAATGACATTTTCTCAGAATATGGCACAGGTAATTATAACTAATGGAAACTGGCAGTGATAAACTTGCTTTATAATAATCTCAGAGATGCTAGCAGTACATGGAACACATGCTTTATCAATCCATTATTAAAAATATCTGGTATATCTGTGAGACCTGGAGTTTCTTTTTCCACACTCTCTAGCATCCTGAGTACTGAGAACAGTTACAACTACACCATTTTAAGAGGCTGATATTTTTTTTATCATTACACACACACAAAACCATGAAAACAGCTTTGACAGGAAAAAAACATATATTTCTAAATGATATTTCGTTAAGAAATGCGGACAGAACTAAAAGCCATGCTTTTACTTGGCAGAAAAAAGTGGTACAGTAGGCGACATGTAAAACTAAGGAGCACCAAAATCTACTTTACATTGTGAGCAGCATTCTAACCTGGAAAATAAAAAGGCCAAGGAATTTTGCATGTCCTTTGGTATCTTTTAACTAAAATTTCAGTGGAATTTTCATTTAAAGCAAAGACAAATAGAAAATTCAGACAACTGTCTAAACTGTTAGTACAAAGCTCAAGATACATTTTTAGTTTCCTTTTTTTACAAAAAATCCTACACTGTGATAATAAAAACTTAAAAAAATAATTTGGTTATGCATCTACACTAAATATGTTAATTGTCAACTTTAGATAGATTGATGCTGTCAGTCTTTTCTTTTTATACTTTCTTCTATTATTTTATTTTATGTTTTATTTTCATTTTTTGCTAAACCAAATTTTGTTGAAGCTCTAGGACATATTAACCATATCTGTAGTTAATTGGAAAATAATAAGAAAAAATTTAAAGTTGTAAGCATAGTTGCCAAAATAGTACTTTAGGTTATTCTTACTTAAGACATCTGCTTTTAGCAATACTAACCCAAGGACAAATGATTGATCTCAGTTGTTTCCTTCTCTTCTAGACAGAAGCATGCCCAAGTCACCCTTCATTTTGCCCCCTTCTAAGTCCTAAAAAAAAAGAGATTAAAATTGTTATTGAAAAGTTTTCTGCTGTGACAAGCTTTAACATACTCAGTAAAAGAGTTTGCAAAGCAGAGTTAAAACTCTACTGGGAATGGCAATGCCATGTTTTTCAAGGTTACTTTTCTGTTCATTAAAAAACTTTGTGAAATAATAATAAAAAAGAAACTACTCATTAAGAAAAGAATAAATAAGATCACTCATTTTTCCAGCTCCCCTACTCAAACTTTTTCTTGGTTTGAGGGTAATGCCAGTTCGTGTTCTTTAAGAATTCTTTGCTTATATTTACTGTCAACAGAAAAAAGTCATAATTATCCTACATAATTCAGTCCATATCAAAACAACTGATCCATGTATTCATTTACATAAAGTAAAGCACATAAAACATTTTTGCTTTTCACCTTACTTCACCACTTTTAAGGAAAGTTTCCTTTTGCATACTCCATTTGAATACAAAACCCTCCTGTTGAAATTTGTGAAGTTAAACAAACCATACCAGTCATTCAACTTTTTAATTAAGGATTCAGTGTTCCATCCCTTTTCAGACATTAAAATTCAGGTGCAGTCATTAATCTTTCTAAACGAATTCACCTGTGGCTAATACTGATGTATTTTCTATGAGGCTTGTCATAGGCTGCATGCTGCATGCATAACCACTCTACAGTTAATTACACAGGGGATTATTGTTAGTGTCATAAAGATAAAACCTTGCTAGCAGCATTATACAGAGGTTCCTTTTCTGTTTCCCTCCTCCCCTCATTTCTGAGCAATGGCCTATTTCATTTTGTTAACATCCACATAAGTATTTAACAATAATGCATCGTGTTTACCTCAGTGGCAGGCTGAAGTCAGGGAAAAAGTTAGAAGGTAGGGATGAAGGGATACGTATTTCGAGGTTTTGCTATGATAAACTAATTTGCAAGATATGAGCCAAACCTCAGAGACCTGAGAATTAAATAAATAAAATGTACCTTTCCAGTTTTAGGCACCTTGACTAAATATATGAAATAAATTTTTCCCCCAAATTAGCGAATTGAATGGTAGCTTATAAAATGCATTCAGAAAACAAAACAAAAAAAAATGTTTGCCAATTTTAGTAAAAGACCCCTTGAATTACATAATGAATAAAATTTACAGTTTTTTAAACAAATTAGCCTTATAATAATAACAACAAAAATAATGAAAAACAAAAACAAAAGAACAACAAACTAACAGAAAGTTACTTAATTGTATTTCACTTTAACAAGTTAGACCAATCTAATATAACAATTACAAATAAAATCTGAAAATTAGAATGATTTTGTCATTTAAATATATACACTCTAGTTGTGCCTTCTTAGAAAATAAATAAAAATGTGTGAATATAAACTACAGATGAGATTAAAAATATAAGGTACACAACTTTCGTAAGAATAGTTTATAATTATCCTAACCAATAAGAAGTCTTATTTAAAGAGTCTGAAATGCTATTTAATACATTAAAATAAGGAAGAAATAATAAAAAGCAACTTTTAAAAAGTAAGTTGTCATCAAAAGAACAGAAATGTAGTTTTTTAAAAATGTGATTAATGTGTATTAAACAGATTTTAATATTTAACAATATATGAAAAAACATAATCTTTAGCATACCTTTCTATAATATTTGGAAATAAGAACTAATTAGTCCTGTCAGAAATTTAAGTGTTTCCAAAATATAGACAATTGCTTGATTTTTTAAAATTTATAATTGGCAGCAGATAGGTACAGCGACCTTGTTTCTCTAGTTTTAGATAATAAAATGAAACAACTGTTTTTTAATCACCTACAAGATGATCAATTTGACTTTTTTTAATCAAATAAGCAGCTTATTTTGTTTCAAGTAGACACAAACTGATTACTAAAATTAAAAAGATTAATTAATAGTATTTCTCATAAAGTTTTCAATTTCTTCAAATTAAAAATTTAAGGTACAAACAAGTGACGATCCTGATTTTTCAAGTTGATACCTACTCACCTGAAAACTACAATTATATTTTGCTTTTTTGTGTTTTGGCTCTAAGGACATGTTTTTATAAAAAAAAATAGATCATTAGATTTATGCATATATTTTGATTTAAATTGATTATAATAACAAAGGTGTGATGCTGTGGTAGACACTAAGCCTGGCAGTGGACTATCCTTTACCAGCAGCACTGCCTTTGTCGTGAATGATCTGAAATGGAACCAAATTTATCGTATACCTTGTATATCTCACCTAAGACTTTGGTCATTAAAGGACATCAGGGTCATTCTCTCCCCCATGCAAATGTGACTGAACAACTGGACCTTTGGATGTGGTCATGGTTCCTTGTTCTTTTGATTAGGTATATGGTGATAAGTGGGTTCTTTTCTGTGACTTCCTTATATTTCCTAATGTTTTACATTCCTGTGTTCTGAAGAATGTTGGGAATTTCAATTCTTATAATACTAATAAAATTAAATTCAAAATAAAAGCAGTTATGGATATACAAAAACTTTGCTACCTAAGAAAAATATTATTTTTACCCAATCAACTTTTTAAAAAAGCTTTCCAACTTAAAAA